>JADMLE010000002.1:2413251-3619876 GCA_016508685.1 Cytospora piceae | reverse complement strand
CGGGTCAACGGCACGAGACCTGGTTCAATGCGCTCTCTTACCTACTGCTCCGCACCAATAGTGAAGGTGAGGCAGACACGGAGGAGCTGGCGAATGGCATCACAAGAGAGGACGTTGATGAGTTCAACCCTGGGATACGATCCCGTGCAGCTCCATCCATCTCGTCGTACAACTCTCATGGAACTCGCAACACCCATGCCATGAACCTAGACGTTCCTACGTTGACACCCAACCACAAGAAAGCAACGTCAGCGGGCAGTGTTTCAAAAGCAACACTCACGGGACGGCTCAGCGGGTATTGGAAGTCGACTCAAGACTCTTTGAGCGGTCTAAGGAGCCGCAGCGGTGTCCATGATCAAACCAGCCTCTACGACAACGACGAGGTGCATGACAGCGCTGAGGATTTGAGGCAAATGTACGAGAAACAAGACAGGGAGTCCGACAGGTTGGACAACGTCAGAGCATGTTGCGAGGGTAAGCAAAACCTATGGGGGATACTATCTATATACTCGTGAGCTAACAAACGACGCGCAGGAAAACATGATGTTGGCACTCTGACCAAGGGGAAAGGCAGTCGCCATTCACACCACCCTCACACGCATGAGGGCGCATCTATCCACTCACACCCAAGCCGCGCAAGCACACCCGGCCCTTCATTAGGCACGGTCATATCTAGGACATGATTGACAACTGTCATCATTGCCCCGACTCAAGTCACTCACTGATTAATTTCCTTGTATCAACCACATATACGGCATCTAGCAGGTCGCCAATATCCAGAAACTGCTGCGCCTGCCATGACCACCTCACTGGAGTTCTTTTATCTTGTTATTGCGAGAAAAGCCAATGAACTCAACGCCTCAGATCTCACGAAGTTGACGATGCCAATTGTCCTTTGCGTGTCCAGCATGGAAACACCCTCAGCATCCTATCTATCTTGCTCCTGCGAATGGTTACAACCCACACTTATCAGCAAAATCGCTTGATCTCGTCGCCTGTGTTTCGATCCCCGAAGCTCCTGCTCACCGTTCATATGTGCGGTTCGCCTCTTTGTATCAAAAAAACAAACAAAAAACAAAAAACAAAGCACGACTGGGATGTTATACCACAAATGCATCTCCACTGTATTTGAATGCAAACAGGAGTGGCAGGCTGGAAGGAGGAGTTCATGGAACACGGTCCCGAGCTAATATCTTGGGACCTTCTACTAGAAAACTTTTCTGTATTGCCACTTTCTACGTGGCTTTCCCCCCCCCCCCACCTTTTGCTATTCTCCGCTTGGTCGTCACAATGGTGATACCTTGGGCTGCGATTCGGAGTTCTATGTTCTGGCATCGAGGTACGAGATTGCTCGTTATTGCATCGCGAGCGGGGTGGGACGAGATTTGAGGCAGACAGGGAGGAGGTAGTAGTAGTCTTCCATTTGTGTTGGGTGGGCGGGTGATATAATCGCAGCAGCAGAGGTAGACTTGCTTTTGATGACTGAATGATGATTTCTAAAATATCAAATTTAGAAGAGCGATCCAATGTCCTGCGAATGTTTGTTCTACTGCATGTATTGTGCCGCCCGTGCATTTTTCCCCTAGCCATAATATCCAAGCCCGACCACTCCCAATCCTTGCCATGCTCCATGACCCAAATCCGAGGCCGAGGTATCTCATTGTCATTATAGCGTTTCCACCTACTCCTGCCCATGCATGATGCCATCCAAACCTGCAATACAAACAAAAAAAGTTACAAATGATTGCGACCTCACCACTCCAGATCCGCTGGCCCAGCACCCAAGCCTGCAAGCCGCTTTACGGCCGGCTCTACAATGCTCCTCTCACTCCTCAGCTTGGCTTCCTGCTTCTTCCTCGTGTAGAAGACAGGACAGTCCTTGCTGTCACAGGGCACCTCGTCCAACGGCGACAGGGCCGCGCAGCTCTGGCAGACCTTGACGACCTCCCTGAACCTCCTCTCCTCCGTGTTCAGCCTGCTCTGGAGCTGCAGCAGCGAGCCAGCCGAGTCACGTTTGCACCTCCCGCAGAGAACGATGCTATCATTACTGTTTCTGCTGTTGTTGGCCTTCATCTTCGCCCCGCAGACAACACAGCTCGCCGAGCGGAGGTAGCTCTCCAGCGTGAACCTCTTCCTCGCCGCCCCGCCAGGCCCGACAGCAACTGCTGCAGCCGCGACGTCGACGCGGCGGATCCGCTGCACCTTGGGCATCTCGTCGTACCACTGCCTCACGTTCGCGCCGACGAGGTTGAAGATGCGCTCCAGGGGCGGGATCAGGTTCTTGGTGATGTAGTACTCGGCGTCCAGCGTGCAGTGGTCGTTGTCCAGCAGGTCCTCGGGCGCGACGCACCGGTCGATGAGCCTCGCGCCGGGCCCGCCCGTGATGACCACGTACGGCACGCGCTCGCCGTACTGGGGCTCCGCCCGGGCGTCCTCGAGCATCCGGCGCGTGGAGATGAGCGCCCCGGGGGGAGGCGGGCCCTTGCCCGAGTACGTGCCCAGGCGCACCTCCTTGGCGAAGCAGAAGTCCTGCACCGACACCTGCCCGCGCATGATCTTGTCGCACTGGCTTTGGAAGTAGGCCTTGACCTGGCTCAGGTCGGCCGTCTCGAAGAGCAGCTTGAGCGCCTTCTCCTCCATCTTCTGCTCCGCGGGGGTCCCGTCGCGGCGGACCGTCTCGATGCCCTTCGCGTCGAAGTCGGGCTTGACCTGGTCGCGGCTCTCGTACTTGTACCCGACGTAGCGCTTCTTGGCGAGAAGGACGCACGGGTGGTAGACCTTCTCGAACTTGAGCTTGACGGGCCGCGGGTTCATGTCCGTGATGGCCTTGGAGATTTCCTGCCCGATGTCGAAGGCTTGGTCCCGCGTCCGGCCTTTGAGGTAGATGAAGAGGCTGTCCGTGTCGCCGTAGACGACCTCTGCGCCCCATTTTTCCACGGAGTGGATGTAGGCGATGGCCCGCTCGAGCGTCTCGCGGCCTGTCTGGACGATGCTGTCTGCTATCTCGGAGCAGGGCATGCGACCAGAGAAGGATGCTGATGTGTAGCCGTATGTGACATTTGCGAGGAGCTTGAGCGCCAGCTGTCTGTTGTTCAAAAGCTGCTGGAGAGTCTTGTCATCCCTGTCTTGCTTCATGCCGCTTTTGACCATGACTCTGGTCTCCAGGATCTCAGTAAGCATCTTGGCTAGTAGCGACTTCCGGACCTCAACCTTCGCATACATCATGCCGTTGGGGGCGATGTTGATGTAGTTTTGGAGGAGCTCAAGAAGCCTCTCTTGGCGCTTGTATTCGGTGAACCCCATCTTGTTCGTGCCCCGCCAGTTCACAATGCGTCCCAGGAAAGTCGAGTAGCAATAATTGTAGGCAATCATCACGCTGGGATACAAGCTCTGGAAGTCCAAGACTAGCAGGGGGCTGTTGTAGAAGGCGCTCTGGGGCTCCATAACCAGCGGAAGACACTCGAGGGCATTTTGGCCACCGACCTGCTTCCTGCTCGGAGAAACCAGCATGAAGTTCTCCGGCTTTGCGATCCGATACATGATTGACTCGACCTTGTACTGCGAGCCTCTTGAAAATACAGAGAAGAAGTCGACACCAAGCAAACGGGCTTGCTCGCTGGTACGAGGGATTAGTTCGTTCTCTTCGAGAATCTGTATGTCCATCTTGGTCCTTGTGATGTAATACCTGAGGACTTTGGCCAGGTCTCTATGACGACCGTTTTTGTACCAATCCGACAGCGTCCGCCATGTGTAATGCGGAATACGTCGATGGAGCAAGTGCCACACCACGTTCTCCATTGTGTACTGGAGGAGGTTGAGCTCGCCTCGCATTGATCTCCAGATGTTGATCATATGCCGGCCGGTGACGCGAATGGTCGACGTGGTGTTGAAGCCCCAGCGATCGGACTCTTTACCAAATCTGCCATGAGACTGCGTTTTCATCCGGGAGAACTCGTCGCAGAGGTTGTAGTCGTACTTGTGCCTCGCTCTCTCGATTAAGTAGCCCCACGAGCTACCGTGCACTTCGTAGCCGGTGAGAACATCTGGATCATGGTTTCTGACGATCTCAACCATCCGGACCATGGCATCAAGCTCAGTCGGCTCCTCGATCACTTCCACCTTGGCCTGGGCACGGATCCTCCGCGCTAATATGCCATCTTCAGATACCACAATGATCCCTAACAAGGTGGTGTCGGATGACTGAGAGCCATCTTGGAAGTCTTCGTCCGACTTGGTGGCCCAGAAGATGCATTGTATTTCGTCCTCTTCAGGGTTTGGAACCAGCTTTCCTCTCGTGTTGACATGAACCTCCAGGCTCATTGTACTCATATATTGCGCTTCATGCTGGACACTAGTGGTCCTCTTCTTCTGAGAGTACTTGAATCCATGCTTATTCTTGGGCGTGGCTCCGACGACCTGCGAGAGGAATGGTCTTTGCGTTGCGAGTGGTCCGGTGGACTTGCCTTCCTGTTCTGGAGACCCACGATGCACGTGCTTCTTCTCTTGCTTCGCAGTCCACCAATCACTGACATCTTGGAAAGTGGGTGGAGGGTCAGCGATTTCCCAGCTGCGCAATGAGCAATGCCGGCCTTTTCTTCGATACTCCAGCTCAGTCTGCTTTTTGTTGTCCGAATTGGCTTCTACATTCACACCAAAAGTAGCTGGTGATTGACCTGTCCCATCGAAGTCCGGTAGGAATGGCAACGTATTGCCCTTAATGCGGAACTCTCTACCAGCGTACTCCTTCATCCTCGGAGGCACATCTTTCTCCTTGCTGTAAAATGCATCTTGGTATATGACATCCGGGAGACCACTTCCCTGCATGGTTGCGCAGACCTCTGCAGCCGAAGGAGGAGAATGATCAAGAACGCTCATCAAAGATCCCATCTCTGCCGAAAATGCTGCCGGTGGCTGTCGCCGGACTGTGTTCGACATGGAAGTTGTGATGGGTGGAGAAGAAGAAGGAAGCGTGTGAGACTTTGCACCACTAGGTGTAATAGGTGAAATGTCTTCAGACGAGCTGGAGCGTCTGTCAAACTTGCCATTCGCCTTTGAAGCATCGTCTTCGCTTTTCTGCGAGTTGCTCTGTTGGCTTAGGCGCAGCTTAGTGCTTGGATTGTTGGGATCCTTAACGACGATGAAATTGAGCCTCTGGTTTTCTTGTCTTTTGGACATCAATCCGTTGATACTTGGCTTCGCGGTCTGTGACGACTGGAACCTCACATGTCTCTGAGTGTTTGCTGTTGAGCAACCTGTTGTAACCTGCGCGTCTCCACTCACAGGCGTTGTCGTTCCTGGCGAGGCCGGTGCGTCGACTCCTCCAGTCTTCTGTCGTTTAGCAGCGGTGCTTTCCAAGCTTGAGGAGTTCGATCGTTTCGAAGAAAGGCTAATGCCTTTCAATCCTGCCTGGATCATGGGATTCTTGCTTATCAGGCCTCTTCTGTCAGCAGTCTCGAGCAGTTCTTCCGTAATAGGAAGGACAGGAATTTGACCAGTCCTCTGACCACTCAAGCAAACACCCCGAGGGAAACCGCTGAGAGGCTGAGATACGGCAATGTCATTTGATGTGGACACGGAGCCAGGTTTGGCCCGTTTCGCGGAAATTGTAGTCGACAGGTTGTTTATTGTGGTCTTCAGTGGAGGCGCAGGTTTAGGCTTCTCGCCTTCGACGTCTGCAGCCCGCTGAGATGCCTTCCGCGCAAGAGTGGCCTCATGGAAAAGGTCATCATCCGAATCGTCCGGAAAGAGGTCCTCGTCATCCTCTTGAGCAGCAAGGATGCGCTTTTCATCAACTTCGACGCTGTTGGTTGGCATTTGATCGGGGTCGGCTACTTGTGACGATAGGCCCAAAGCAGGCAACAGCTTATGAGGGTAAAGGTCTTCAACAGATTCCAGTGTCGTGTTTACAGTGTCTTCCAAGGGCTTCGGCTGCACAAAGTCTTCGAAGGACGGACTTGAGCCGCCAATTGTTCTTGCCTCCTCGGAGACCAGCTCTTTGATCTGCTCCATATACTCCTCCTCATGAACCCAACCCTGAGGTTGAGATTCTCGAGGATCGGCGGACATAGATACAAGAACCTCGGGTGGGAAGGGGCTGCTTCCTGGATCCGTGATGTGCATTCTCCGTTTCCGCCGTTTAGTCTCGTCTTTCCACAACCCAGCCATACTGTGAACGAGTTTCATGCTTGCTGATACTGGGTGGTCCTTCTCAACGAAGTCATGATGCAGCCGCCTTTCTTTCACTACTTTCCGGTTCAGGATGTCTTGGACACATAGATCCACCTCTAGTGAGCAGTGGCTCGAGCGAGGTAGAGTGTGGTCGTCTGTGATGTTATTTTGGGGAATCGACTTTCCATGCCAGACATGCAAAAGATCCTCATCTTCTTCATCATACTGGGGCACCGGCGAGCGGAAAGAGGCCTTGCTCATTTCGAGGTAGTCGCAGCCGTAAAGATTGTAGTCGCACATGAACTGCAGCAGGTACTGCAAATGAGCCTCATATGGCTGGAATTTCCTCTTCAAGATGACACCTTGATGAAGTAGATCGGCCAGCCTGGTCATGACGATTGGGTTGAACATGTAGATCTTGAGGAAGAAGCGGTAGCCAACATGGAAGCCGTAGAACGGCACACCCTTGGTGAGAGTGATCCGGGCCACATATTTGGCATGTTTGCTATAACTATCCTGACGGTAGCTAACAGCCAGGGCATGGTCGATGGAGAGATGCAAGCGATATATGTATGCGCCGACTTCCTCGGGAGCAAGGCTGCCCGTGTATTCGATGTACAGGTAAGGAAATGCTCCATGGATATGGGCGCAGACCTTTTGTCCAGTCTGAGTTGACCCAAACACCCGGATGACAGGGACTTTCGGCTCCTTGGACAACTGGTCCGGCCGGATATCATTGCGAAGTTGCGGGTCATATTTCGTGGGCGCTGATTGGTAGAAGTCGATGCAGTTCAAACGAACCTTGAAGGGAAAAGCATTATCCATGACGACTCGGATGCGACCTCATGGAACCCGAGGTGGAGAAGGACTGGCGGCGCATTGTCCATCTACTTGAGGGACGAGAAGTACGGGAAGTCAATGTCATGAAGTCGTGGGCATAATTTTGGACAATTTGGCTCTTCAGGCGTGCCCTGTTGGTCGTCTCCTTTGCGAAAAAGTCAGACGCGATCACTTGGTTGTGTTGGTTGTGTTGGTTGTGTTAGTGAGTCGCGGCCGCTTGCCCGCGTAATGTACTGCCGCGCGTGGGCACGTGCTATAGCCCCACCTTTACCAACAGCCAGCCCATTCATTGGCCGTCACCAACACACGCGTCAGGTTACACCCCCCCCCCAACCCAAAACCAACCCAGCCCCTTCCATTTGGCCGCGTTTGGGACGCGTTTCTCCGTCCCGTTCGCAGTGACCGGCTTCAGATCCATCTGCTGTGTTTCAATACTACACAAAAGACCCCGGCGACGGCGGGGACCGATGTAATCCGGTGCATCTCACTGCACGACGTGGCATGGAAACTGGGACCTGCAAGAAACTGGGCCCGCAGCCTCCAGGCAGCAAACCCCTTATTGACGACAGATTGACCAGCTCGGAATCAATGAACACCCCATTTCACCAAACCTCACGGACTGCACCATCGCTTGTTCATTCACCCTCGCCCACACCTCTCTCTCTCACTTTTGTTTCCTTCAAGTATCTCGCATCATCTACACTCTTACATGCTCAGGTAAAGTCCCGCCATCACCTCCCCCCCCCCAACAACTCCCCAACTCGAACACCGCTGACCAGGTTAGTCCACCATTTCCCCCATACATTGTTATCACCCCTATCGCCCAGCAACACCAAAATACTGCACCGCACACTCGCAGTAGTCCCGGAGGAGGTGGTCACTATGGTCCTCATTGCTAAGCGACAGGACGTCTACTTTTCCCCTACGGCGGATGAAAGACCCTGGGCGTGAGAAGACGGCCGCTCGTTCGGTATCCTGACCAAACTGTCTTCTTCGGGACCGTTGCTGGGAGAGAACCTGCAACCTTTCACATATACGCCATGATTTCCCCTATACATTATCATCACCCCGGAGGTTATCATCGCCTAGCACCGCTAAAATACTGCACTGCACACTCGCAGTAGTCCCGGAGGGAGGCGGTGACTATGGTCCTTATTGCTAAGCGACAGGATGTCTACTTATCCCCTACGGTGGATAAAAGACCCTGGGCGTGAGGAACAAACTCTCTTCTCCGGGACCGTTGTTTGGAGAGAACCTGCAACCCTTCACATATACGCCATCATCGAGACAACAAGCCTGCCACCGCCTTACTACGCCAAAATACTGCACTGCACACTCGCAGTAGTCCCGGAGGAGGCGGTCACTATGGTCGTTCATTGCCAAGCGACAGGACGTCTACTTTTCCCCTACGGCGGATGAAAGACCCTGGGCGTGAGGAACAAACTCCCTTCTCCGGGACCGTTGTTTGGGAGCCTGCCATTGCCTTATTAACGCCAAAATACTGCACTGCACACTCGCAGTAGTCTCAGAGGAGGCGGTCACTATGGTCGTTCATTGCCAAGCGACAGGACGTCTACTTTTCCCCTACGGCGGATGAAAGACCCTGGGCGTGAGGAACAAACTCCCTTCTCCGGGACCGTTCTTAGGGCAGGGTAGCCGGTGGTAGTCAACACAGTCAGGGCTGCTCTGCTACATGCCAAAGCCTGGGAGGGTGGGACTCTGTATACAGATGCGTTGGCATTTGTACGCAGGGGGTTTCATTTGCAGGCCGTCTGTGGTCACTGTTTGTAAGTGCGAAGACCACGGCGTCCGTGCTGCTGACTTTTGTTTTCGCTCCAGGATGGCTTACCCGTCTCACCTCAAAATCTCGACGCCAGCAGTCGTTGAGTGGGTGGACACTGATGGACGGAAGCGGTACCAGTGCTTGGAAGAGGGCTGTTCTCCCTCCATTCATACTGCCCCCCGGAACGCAATCACGCTCGACGCTAGCTTTGACTCTTCGACCAATGCTGCCTTCTTCAAGCTCCGAGCCCCCTTCGACATGCTGGATTTGAGGACAGACGGGTCCATCTTCCTCTTTGTCCATCCGGAGCGGGTGACTACACTAGTTACCGAGCAACCCGATGCTGTGCCAGATGATATAAGGGAGCAGCTTGGCACAAATCCAATTCGCCTACAGTTTTGCATGAATAAGCCTGCCGATTTGGTTGTGCCTCAAGGTGATTTGTTGCCTGGGAACAAATTTGCGACGGATAACCTTCACGCTCTTTACTCACTAGCCCGAAATACTACTATCACCCTCTACGTGGCCCAGCTATGGGAAGAGCAGCTTCGACTTGTTTCCGATGCTATCTCTCGAGGCGGTGTGCGGTCGATTCAGAGACATGCCAATATGAATTCATTGTACTTTGGGAGGGGGGGGCGGATTTACACCGAATTCGGCGTTCTAATACCTTCCAATGTACTTCCGCCTGATAGTAAGTAAGACCTTGAACTCGCTGCCAGCTCTATACTAACTTGGAATGGGTTCAGACTCGGGGATTCAGCAGCAAGAGACCACCTCGAGGGCCGGCGAACAGTCGCTACCTCCTTACCCTGGCCGGCAGCCCATCCCCTCAGAGTCAAGCAGTGCTGGCGATGTTTCCAAGAAGCGCCGGCGATCCAGTTCAGGTGCCGGCGTGGAGGAGGAGCATACCAGGGTGCTCAGGCGTCTCGTGGTCGAGATGTTCGGTGGGCTAGGGCAGGAAGTATGTGCAATCAAAGAGGAATTGCATGCAACGAAGCAGGAACAGGCAATGAAGCTTGAGGCCTTGGAGCAGGAACAACAAGAACAAGCAACGAAGCATGAGGCCTTCAAGCAGGAACAGGCATCGAAGCATGAGGCCTTGGAGCAGGAACTGGAAATAACAAAGGATCTGCTGGGAAGAACGAAGCAGGAACAAGAGGAACAAGCAACGAAGCATGAGGCCTTGAAGCAGGAATTGGGTGCAATGAAGCAGAAGCTGCATACAACCAGTTTGGGCACCCACGGAAACACTCTTGACCTGGCAGGAACCAGGGACCGACTGGATCAGAGACTGGATGAGATGTTTGGGTTCTTGGGTAAGAGCTCGCAGGAAGTGCGTGCAATTCACGATGAATTACATGAGGTCAAGAACAACACCGTCCAATATGTGGATAGGAGCATAGAGGAGGTGAGGGGAGAGTTAGAAGTGGTGCAGGAGGAATTGGAAGAGCGGATTGCGGATATTATAAACCAGACGCACCAAGAATTGGACGTTCAGGTGGATGAGCAGCTGACGACTGCTAAGTGCGAGCTGAAAGATTTTGTGAAGGATGAGCTGCGCGATGCTAGTTCAGGTCTCATTCGCCACTTGCGAGACACAGCATTGTACTTAACTGTCGAGAGCCCCTGAGGGGGTTCATTTACAATACATGGCCTTTGTTTCCTCGCAGTTTGCAATTGTCATACCCCCGTGCTCATCATCATCATTGACCTTGAACCAGTTGCCCCGTATGGCTTGCCGGTGTTTCTGTTGACCTTTGACTACTATTCATGTCGGAAAACCGTTGAAGGTGCTTGTCGATTCTGTCATCTCTATAGTTGTTGTTCCTCAATTCCGTAGTCTCCGGAACCGCTGTCATGAGGTCAGGTGGGCCCTTGTTGTGGTATCAAGCTCAGGAAGCCAGAATGCATCCCTAGAAGTAAATTTCTCCTCGACCCTATGTTATTACAATGGCATCCAATAGATCGGACTTGTATACTCCATTCATGGTGCAGACTCATCCCAAAGCATGGCATGTGGCTCCAAGATGTCATTCTTGCTTTTGGATGAACTTCTTCAGACGAGAAGAAGAAGAGTCTGGAAACATATGGAAGAAATCAAACAGAGCGTCTTATACTGCCTCTGTAACTTGAGACGCACGTGAAGGGGGATGGGGTGGCTCACGATTGTTTATTGGATGCATCGCCACCGTTGGTAGTCTTGGGAAGGGCTGGCGGATATGAAACTCGACGCCAACTCCATACCACAGCGCAGGAGTTGATGTTCCAAACTGCTCGTTGATGGTTCCCATCCAACTCTCTGTACTACCAGATCAGTCTTGTTTGACTTGTGAGTGCCGCTGCGCTTTGCGGCGGTATGAAACAGTGCGGCAAAGTTGTATGGCGAACACTAAACCCCCCCCCCTCTCCAGCCAATCTAGGAGCTTTTTCATCTCCTGTTGGAATTTGGCCTGCTTTGAGGTCGAAGCCATTTCCACATGAAAAAGAGACAGGTAGCTCAAGGCTTGGGTGATGGACGTATGTAACCCGCAAATAAATAATTGCCGTACAGAGTACCTATCTACGATGCGCATGAGTAAGCACGTGCCGTGGAGATAAGATAAGATAGATCTCCCCTACAGAGAGAGCCACCCACTTAAACCCACCTGGGCAGGCAACTTTCACCCTACATTCAACACCGTCAACATCCTCGAGGAAGCATAATACCATCTTCAAGCTTCCCGCTCGAGCACCCGGAAAGCTTCCAAGGGGCAAACAATTCCACATACCATCGCCTAGGAACTCAAAACCGTGCCCAACATGCCTCCACCACCGCCCCCTCCTCCGGGACGGGATGGCCCCCACGGCACCTCGACAGCGCCCAATAAGGAAGAAAACGCCTACATCCCGTCCTTCATCTCCAAGCGACCCTTCTACGCCGGCGAAGGCGAAGAGGCCGACTACCTTGAGCATCAACGTCTTCACAAGCAAAAGCAAGATTCGACATGGTACGACCGGGGCAAGAAGGGCACATCCGCCACCAAATACCGGAAAGGCGCATGCGAGAACTGTGGCGCCATGGGCCACAAGGTGAAGGACTGCCTCGAGCGCCCACGGAAGAAGGGTGCCAAGTTCACCGGCAAGAACATACAGGCCGACGACGTGGTACAAGACGTGCAGCTGAGCTGGGACGCGAAGCGGGACAGGTGGAACGGGTACGACCCCAAGAACTATAAACACATCGTCGAGGAGTACAACCAGATGGAGGAGCTACGGAGGGAGATGCAGAAGAAGAACTCTGGCGAGGACGGTGATGAGGGGGAGGATGGTAACGCGGGCGACAAGTACGCCGAGGAGTCGGACATGAGCAAGCACCAGCCCACCTCGACGAGGCAGCTGCGCATACGAGAGGACACGGCCAAGTACCTCCTCAACCTGGACCTGGAGTCCGCCAAGTACGACCCCAAAACGAGGACGCTGGTGGACGCCGGCGCGACGGCCGACAAGGCGGCGGACCTGTTCGCAGAAGAAGGCTTCGTGCGGGCCTCGGGCGATGCTGCCGAGTTCGAGAAGGCGACCAAGTATGCCTGGGAGGCGCAGGAGAACAAGGGCGACACGAGCCAGCATCTGCAGGCTAACCCGACGGCGGGTGAATTCTACCGGAAGAAGGAGAAGGAGGAGGCGGAGAGGAAGAGGTTGGAGAGGGAGGAACAGCTGCGCGAGATGTACGGCGACGGGGCACGAGCGATGCCGGATGCGCTGAAGGAGCTCACGGTCACGGAGAACGAGCATTTCGTCGAGTACGATGAGCATGGTCTCGTCAAGGGGGCCAAGGCCTCGGCGAAGTCCAAGTATCCCGAGGACATCTACATCAACAACCACACGTCGATATGGGGTAGTTGGTGGTCAAGTTTCCAGTGGGGATATGAGTGCTGCCATTCCACGATTAAGAACAGCTACTGTACTGGTGAGGATGGCAAGCGGGCGTGGGAAGCCTCAGAGCGGCAAAGGACTGGCAGAAATCTCATCGAGGAAGCAGGCGAGGATGAAGCCGAGGCGGATGCTGCGGCGTCAGCAAAAGACGATCAACAGGATGAGAGCAAGGACGCGAAACAGAACCTCAAGCGGACGAGGGAAGAGATGGCGAGTGGTGTCACAGAAGAGGAAATGGACGAATACCGGCGGAAACGGACTGTTGCGGACGATCCTATGGCGAAATTCCTTGGGAAGGATGAACTTGTATGATAGGAACTATAAGGGGAGCGTCAAGAGTTTTCAAATGCAAGATACCAGAGGCGAAAGCCCACACATGGACTAGCTATTTCCAGACGCGCGAGCGTTGTCATCTCTCGAGGTTTCATCAATGACACATTGTTCTGTTCCAAGGGTTGCAAGGGACAAGGTATGGCACTCTTGATATTATGAGCATGGGCATGAGGCGGTGCCATAACGCCCAAGGACGAGAAATTCTTTTCACTTTGAGACATCGCAAGTAGAGCACTGAGGGGCCGTATAGCGTACGCAGAATAGTGACCATGCAAGTCCGGCTCCACGAGTAAACTTTCACAACCTCTGAAGTGGGAAGAAACGTGTCTTGTCATTCATTGATTCCATTGACCTATGGCCTCACATCGCATGCCTTTTATCGATGACGCAAAACTCCGTTTCCCGTGACCAGCAAAACCTAGCTGCCCAAGCCCAAATTTTTGTTCAATTCATCCTGAGGATGTTCTTGATGGTATCGTGCGCGTTGCATTTACTCCTCATCCTCCTCCTCAGCCTCGCCACTGCCACCCTCGGCGGCCTTGGCCTTCTTTCTGCGGACACGGCCGGGACGGCCGCCACCGAAGGGCGAGGTCAGAGCGAAGTCGATGTGCTTCTGGGAGTCGAGGCGGACCATGAAGGAAGGAACGTTGACGATCTGCTTGCCGACACGAATGTGGCGCTGGCGGATGAGGACACGGGCGTGGTGGATGGACTTGGCGAGGCCGAGCTTGTAGACACAGGTCTGGAGACGACGCTCAAGGAAATCCTCGACCTTCAGGGCCAGGACGTAATCGAGCTTCATGCGGGACTCGTCGAGGACACCGACACGCACAAGACGGCGAATCAGGGCGTTGCCTTCGAAGAGACGCTTGGGGTCCTTCTCGTCGAGGGTGAGCAGCTGACTGTGATGGTTGTTAGATTTCCGAATGTTCCCGCAAGCGTATGCCCTATATTTGCGTGCAAGATTTGCCTTCGCCAAAGTTGGAAAATTTGCTTACCGGGCAGCACGACGAATCTTGGACAGAGTGAGCTGGACACGCCAGACCTCACGCTTGTTCTTCAGACCATACTCGCCAACGAGCTTCAGCTCAGAGTCCCTACGCAGTAAAAGTCAGTTCGGTGCACCTTCGACGTAAGCACAGACAAGCTGTTGCTCAGTGGCCGGGCAATACTGACAGACGAGCGGCCTCGAAGGGTCTGTGAAATCAATAGTTAGCAAGACGTCGCAGAAATGGAGAATTGAATCTCTTGATGGGTTGATGGATTGACTGTACCTTCTTGGCACCTTGGCCGTCTTAGAGTAGGAGAGGGGCGCCATTGTTGATGGTTATGGGCTACGGAGTGTGTTCTCAAACGCAACGGTCGCTGGTCTCGAGTAGAAAAGTTTCGCGAAGTTCAACTGGCCTGGTTTGATTGATTTTTGGTGGAGTGAGCTGCAGAACCGCGCTAAGGAAGTTGGGTCACGTGCGGGGCTGCTGATTGGTGCGGCGAGGGCTGCCTTTAGGGTTGGCTTGAGTGGGGCCAGATCCAGCTCGAAAAAAGTCCACCAGACCTCAGCGACCGTACTTTGCGATCCTCGACCAGCAGGCCCCAGCAAACAGTCGACGACCACCCACCACAACTCCCTCAACTAACCCGCCAACAATCAAATCAAGATGGGTCACGCCGCTGGTCTTCGTGCGGGCACTCGCGTACGTTTACACCTTTGAGGGGATCTTGACGGATCGGAATGGCAATCAAGACGTCCAAATGCTGACGGTTCGCAAAACAACAGTATGCCTTCTCGCGGGATTTCCGCAAGAAGGGAATGATCGCCCTGTCCACCTACCTGCGTCAGTACAAGTATGTCGAAACCGAAACCGAAGTCGAAGAGTCCTATGGAAGAATGGAATAAGCTGACTGTTTAATACAGGGTCGGTGACATCGTCGACATTAAGGCCAACGGTGCTGTTCAGAAGGGGTAAGTCGATATCGAAACATCTTGGTGGAAAACCGCCGCGAAACACTCGACAGGATCACGAAATCCTGACAATCGGAATTATAGTATGCCCCACAAGGTCTACCACGGAAAGACCGGTGTCGTTTACAACGTCACCAAGACCTCCGTTGGTGTCATCATCTACAAGAAGGTCAAGCACCGCTACATCGAGAAGCGCGTCAACCTGCGCGTCGAGCACGTCCGTCAGTCCCGATCCCGAGAGGACTTCATCCGCCGGGTGAAGCAGAACGCCGTCCTGAAGGCCAAGGCCAAGGCCGACGGCACCGTCGTCCAGGTCAAGCGACAAGCCACCCAGCCCCGTGAGGCAAGGACGATCTCTATCAAGGAGAACCGCCCCGAGACCCTGGCACCTGTTGCCTACGACACCCACATCTAAGGGAGTTGAATTTCTTGGACGGGGCTCAGGTGGTTACGATTGATTGCTTTGTCTTTGCATGGGGTTCACGTACGGCACGGGAAAGTTTTCTAGCATGGTCCGGCATGGAAAGTGGCAATGCTTTTAGGGAAAATAAAACATGAACCAACGGCACCTACCGACGCTTCCAGTCTATGCTTGGTGACAAGAGGGACGGGTGTGGGGATGTTTCCTATGTGGAGGAGGACGTGGATGTTCTCAGGACGGAGTCTAGGGAGCCGTGTACACTCGGAAGAGTGGAAAATCCCAACCGCGTGCAATGCGACAATCAAAACAACTTCTCGATACTTGTGTGTGTTCGTGTATTGTGTGACGAACCTGGAAGGCGCCACAAGACTGCTGCGGACTCGCTTGGGCCCATGTGTTATATTTGCCGGACCAATGTTGTGACCGTTTGAGTTGTCTATGACGGAAGAGCCGCTGCCAACATTTGACAGCATGGGAGAATTGCAGTTGGTCCGAACGAGTAGCAAACGGATGGACTGACTTTCATAATGGTTTTATGCAGTTTTCCCTTGGCGGTTTGGGTCATCCAGTTCCCAAACCTCTGATATGGAAGAAGAGATCCCAGTGCCCAGCCATTTGTGGTCTGGGATTAGTATACATGCCTTGTTCACATATCATGGCTCGACGATGTGTACCTATCCCCTGAGTAATGAATGTTCAGATATTCAAGACATCCAGACTCTACCCAGTGCAAACAAATGTCTTAGAAAAATGCACCATAGACGGCTGGAACAATTATACCGAATTGCACATGAAACACGTCGTCTGGGGCCATGATGGCCAGATTAATATATATGAGACACATGTTATTCTTGAAATCAACATCAATGTTGGCTCAGCACCAGACCACCCTTATGTTCGTATTTTCTGCCCCTGAAATATCGGAAGTTGTAACTTGTGGCTGCGGCTCGTCCACTATTCCAGGGGTGGTATGGTGCGTCACCGAGGGGCTGGACCGGATGTCGGCAGGCAGGTAGGCAGTAGTACCTGGCACGCCTGGGCAGAGCTTCAGCCGGGGTGCACCTTCACTGCCGACAAACCACCTAAAATAAGGACTACAGCACCTTCAAGGTTCCAACAGCCACGCTGACCCCGATCCTCCTCCTTTCTGCCGTTCTTCGTCTTATTTTTCTGTTTGATGCAACAACTCCTCCACTACCTTGGCAATGTAATGATCATTTAGGACCTGCCACCTAGACTCCATCTGTCTGAATGGTTTCGCACTGCGCGGTGTTGAAGCAAGGAAGAGCGTAACACCTCAGCCGACCTTCGAAACACGCGCGCGCGCTGGCCTTGATCCCATACTCCCACTCCCGCTTCTAGCTAAGATATAGAGATGGGGAGCTGGTCAGCTTTCCTCTTGACATACCTCCTTGGTGGTGTCACCTTTCTTCCTCTTGTTGCTCTTATAATTCTAGCGCATGCCCACTTTACCCTTCCTCACCGAGACGATGCGCATCATACGAGCAAGGGTACCAAAGATGACGATCTGGTACAACCCAGCGACGACCTCGCGCCTCTCAAGGCTGCCCAGAAAGACCTGAAGGAGCAGACAAAGCCAAGGACCCCCAATAACCATGAAGTCGAGACCGCAGCCGGCTACTTCGCCGTATGTCGAGAGTACAAGCCCATGGGTATCAACGCTAAGCCTATCGAACGGTCAACTCCCGTCGGCTCCACGACAGTCGCCGCCCCGAGTCAAAGTGTCTACCAGACCATGTACCGAAGCATATTTGATAGGAAGCAGGTACCTGGGCCTCTGGACAATGGCAAGAATATCAGTCAGCGGCCAAAGAAGGCTGGTAATGTCTTCTACGTGGTGTTGAGGTAGCTATCCCACAACCCCCAGAGAAGTGGATATCCCTGTCTGACCCAGTCTCCCAACAGGCATGGCCATCTCATGTTATTCGACGATGACGAGCAACTCGAGGTTCGGCATGTCATATCACTGGCACATCACCATGTCAGCATCTATTCGGGTGGCGATGTAACACCAGAGGGAGAGTTGTTCATCAAAAGGAACGCTATATGCCTCTCACGACGGACTATGGGCGGATTCGAGTTGCCGCTGGATACCCAGATTTCGAAGCCCTTCTTTCTATTCTCGGAGAACTGCTCGGCAAAGGAGGACTTCTACTTTGCCTTGCTGCGCAACCAAGAACAGGCATTCCAGACGGAGGAGCGAGCGCCAGCGCCTCTTTCGTTCGATGTCAAGCACGTCATTTCCCTGGTTCAGAGGCTTCACTCCTCCGAAGAGCACATGCAGAGCAGATGGTTCAATGCCATGATCGGGAGAATCTTCCTTGGGCTGTACAAGACCGCGGACATAGAGGCTGCCATCCGAGCAAAGCTTACCAAGAAAATAAGCCGGGTCAAGCGCCCAGCCTTCTTGTCCAACATCGAAATTCGCAAGATAGATACTGGGGAATCCGCCCCCATTTTTACTAACCTTCGCCATAAAGATCTCACGGTGGAAGGAGAATGCTGCATGGAGGCTGACGTGCGCTATACTGGAAATTTCAGGATCGAGGTTGCTGCTGTGGCTCGGATTGACCTCGGGACACGCTTGAAGGCTCGTGAGGTCAACTTGGTCCTATCGGTTGCACTGCGGAAGCTTGAAGGTCACCTTTTGATAAAGATCAAGCCGCCCCCAAGCAACCGATTGTGGTTTTCCTTTTCGCAAATGCCAAAGATGGAGATGACGATCGAACCTATCGTTAGCTCCAGGCAGATCACGTATACCGTGATCTTGCGCCAAATTGAGGCTCGGATCAAAGAGGTCGTTGCGGAGACACTGGTTTTACCTTTCTGGGACGACACCCCCTTCTTTAAGACCGAGCACAAGAAGTGGAGAGGTGGTATCTTCGCTGGCGACGATGCTGTGGAGTCGTCGGAAGACTCGGAGACTCCAGAAGCACAAATGGGAGAAGTCGACGAGGTGGAAGCACTGGAAACCGGTACAGCTCCGACCACCGACTTGCCGCCTCATCTGGAGAAGGCACAGAGCATGCCGGCGATTGAAATTGCACAGGCTGCTCCATCGACGAGCTCCAGTGGTCTCTTCGGGCTCAAGCTTGCGGGTAAAGGAATCAAAGGCCCCCAGGTCAACCTATCGTCTCCTAATGTGGATGGCCAGGGGTCAAACCAGTTGAACCCGAAAGCATCTTCTACCAGCATCGACACCAAAAAGGAAATACCGGGGAAACATCGCCTTGAGAGGTCCAGCTCCTTCATCAATGAGCCTACAACGATAGTCTCAACTGAGAATGTGAACGCGGACTCATTCAAGCCATCGCCTCCCCCAGGTGAGAGCCTCGCGGCTAGTGCTATGGCCAGGCTCACGTCTAAGTCGAAGCCCACATCTGCGTCCGGCTCGCCTCTAGTATCCCCACTGAGAGATTCGTTCATATCCAACACATCGGCTCAATCAAGTTCATCACTGCAGGAGAACGAAGATAAGGAGGGCGATATTGACGAAACGCCGAAGTTGCCACGTCGTGGTACTGCATCTTCAGCACATAATAATATAGGCGAAAGGAGCCCAAGGAAGGGCTCTCCAACGCCTTCCGTCAAATCTTCGAAGACACAAAATGGATCCAACATCCGTGGATCCTTCCTCAAAAGGGAGAACACTGCAGATACCACGTCCACGGCTTCGACCACAAATCCCACTGGGCACTCACCCAAGCGAATTACTACTGGACTGGCCGCAGTGTCCAGCGCTGCAGGGGCGGCCAAGAGATGGGGCTTGAACGCGCTTCAGCGACATGGTAATGACACGGGAAAGACTGGGCAAGGCGCAGACCTTGAACCTCAGATCGACTTGAGTAAGCCAATGGGCGGCGGTCGACCTCTTCCCCCTCCTGGTTGTCCTCTACCAATGCCTGAGAGGAAGACAAAGACGGCGATACCCGTCCCCAAGAGGAAGCCGGTGCCTCCTCCGGAGCTGCTAGAGCGACCATCCATGGGTGCAAGGGAACCATCAAAATCCAAGCGACGCCCTGTCCCGCCCCCTCCGCTGCCTAGACGGCGGCGGCATACCGATGAGGACATGGAAGAGCAAGGCGAAGAGTTGCTCGTTGTTGCCGCCCCAATCCCCGAGTCGGAGCCGGCGTCTCCGCTTCCAGACACTATGCAGACATATCGACACCCGTACGCGGAGGATGCCGAGGACGCGGAGGGTGAGTCCGACTCGTATCCTGCGGAGGACTCCTACGCGAACGGCAGCGGTGAGACACCCCCTGCTGTGCCCTCAGAGGAAAGCCAGCACTCGTCCGGCAGCTCAGAGCCCAAGGACGAGGATGGTAATGACGAGGAGTACGCCGCCTGGATGGAGAACACGGGAGATGATGGTCCTCCGCCAGGTCATGTCACCAGCGAGGGTTTGTCCCATTAGAATGGCTGGCCTTGGTCCTGGTGGAAGACGACGGTGTTGAGATGGGGTGGGTCAGGCTCAAGGCTCCAAGCATGTACAACACATACATAGATCACTGTAACAAGATCCTGGGTCGTTGCAGGTTAAGGAGCACAACAGGGCACGGTCAGCAGGGGTTAGGAGTTTGTGTGGTTTCATCAGGAAAAAACGAGCATCTATATGCACACTATATACCCCAAATCAATTTCGACGGCCGCGTCAAGGCCTTTCGAGAAGATGCGCAACTACGGGCCCATACCTAGGTATTCTTTTCCCGACTCGTGATCCTCAGTGCGCCTTTCATGGGGGTCAGGTCTGTGCCCCGAACGCGCACAACGCCCCTTGGCATCAATGCGTGCGACAACGATCTCTGTCTCTCTCTCTCGCCATTGTTCCTCTTCCAAGACAAGTCGACGCCATCCCTCCCCCGGAACTACCGATGTGTAGTGCTTTCGACTGCCGCGCCGCGCCAAGATGGCCACTTGCAGGATCGGACACTGAGGTAAGCTTGGCACGTCCCACATACAGAAGGAGGACATCGCCTCGCCTTCGTGACCTGTCGTAGTCAAGCAAGCATCGCGTTCCACGGCGACTTGGCGGTTCGACCTGCCGAGTAGCCGCCGATTGGCGCCAAGTCGCCTATGCAGATGAGGCCAAGAGCGAGTATGTGGCTCCTGAAGCAAGGGCAACGGGTTGTTGTCGCCGATTCACTCGCCGTGCTTCATCGAGGATACACAGAAGAGCACACGGAAATAGTAACACCACCCGTCAGATCACATCTTGCTGACCGAGTTTGAGATCAGACCAGATTGGGTTGCTAAGGGCTGGGCTGACAAGATATTAATTGTCCAATCGGGCATCACTGCTTGCTTGGCTTGTGCTGCCACCCTTTCTTGGCCTCGCCGTCCTTCGCGAGTTGTGCTGGACCTTTCAAGCTGCGACGTAGAACAGGAGGCTTGGGTCCGGCCCAGTCGGGCAGCCAAGGTGGTATCTGGTTGTTGTTTTTCCTTGGCCCGTCCTGTTGGTATGCGGATCTTGTGCAACGTCCCAAGGCGTTGAGCTGGGCTGAGCTGGGGCGGGAACGCGCAGGCGTCACATAGCACGCATTGGTGACTGGTCATAGGGTTGTTCTGGCAAAAGCAAAACTGACTGATCGACAGTGCATACTACAACAGCCCGGGCCGTTCATTTGTCAAAGGTTTCACAAGAGCACGAGAGACGTTGAGAAAACGGTGGCCGGACGGAGAGATGGTGAGACGTGGGGATTCCGCCCCAGATATATGCATAACGGGGATTATTGAATATCTCAGATACTGAAACGGCTGTCGTGGCACGAATTGGTCATGTCTCATGAGACACCTTCCGGCGCTGGCGAATTATGCTCCGCATGACAGCTTCGCCTGGAGGACTTCCGACCAGTCAATGCCGTTCCCTCGATGCTGGAGCTGCCGATCAACCGCTCAGGTCTATACTAGCAGATCGGTGGACGATCACGGTGCTCATTGGTGTGCCAACCCCCCCCCCCCCACCATCACTTCAGATGCACACCCATGGCAAATATGGCCGTATAAAGCGAGGGAAGAAGGCGAACCAGACTCCGCCTGGGCATCCATCTCCCTTCCAGCTGATGAGTTTACAACCACTGGGTAAAACTCCGGCCCAAACCATCCTGCAGCCTCAACGGACCACGACAGCGCATCTCTTGGCCTGCTGATTCCGATTCAAAACCCCCTGGAGCTAAGATCTGAACTTGCAGTGCTATGTACAGGTCCGTACTGTCCTGCTGTCCAGCCCATCGCCGGTGTTGCTTCTTGCCCTCAGCCAAGGAAGTCATGTCCGGACGTGTGCATGGCGGACAGCTTGAGCATAGTGACCGGTTATGGAGTGCTGGTGTTACAGGAGGAAGCATGGGACACTCCACTGGGGAAAAGATGTACTCAGTGCGGATGCATGCAGATAGATGTGGACGCGTGCTTGTGTCTTTGATTTGTAAGGATAGAGCCGGGAGAGAGTAGGTGTGTCATATATGAGAAAAGGGGGGAGAGCTTGCGGACAATGATGACAAGTCACAACGCTTGTGGATGATTGCACAACGAGAAGGAAGGACAACCAGAGGTGAATGAGAACTGCAGTGCCAAAGCAGGTAAGCCAGCCAGCCAGCCAGCCAAACACCTCCTTCTTCATCACGATCCAGTCCGCTGGGCCGAGACGGCCGCCCTGCCTGCCTGCACGCAGTGATGTAAGGGATAGACGGACAAGACCAAGCCAAGTAAGTAGTACTATATATATATATGTATGACACTGGCATGACACACTTTTCTTTTTTGCCGCACGGGCGCTGTCAAATTTCTGGGGAAGGAAAGGAAACCACCCTTTTTACTGGCGGCCGTCACTTCTCCTTCCTCCATGCGAACCATTCGCGCTACTGCTGCTGTGCGACGTGAGTGAAAGCGGGGAGTGTCAAGGAAAAGCAGCTAGAAGATCCGGGGAAGGAACATGGGTAATGAAGAGGGGGGATGGGGATGAGACTCGTATGGCTTGCTTTGAGACCTTATTACCATTCTCGGAGACGCCTCTTGCGTCGTACTTGTTGCGGCCTTTGGTGTGGTTGGACAGCAGTGCACACAAGAGTGGAACTATCTATAAGCTGGAATTCCAATCACAAGAAAACACCGACAGGCCAAGGAAGACTATGATGCTGCCTCCGTGGGGGTGGCCCAAGTTTTTCTCAGAAATCATATACATAGTATATGGCAGGCAGCTCATAGTGGGGCTTCTGGAAGATACTGACGTGACATTTATCTTTCTCATCGGACCTGCCAGGGAAGGTATCATCCATCATGTTTAGGCTATTATTGCAACTGGTGACTGCCGAGTAGAGTCCAGAGCAGGCCAGACTCGCTCCCCTTGCCAGGTCTTGGTCTAAGGAAGCATCAGTGCCAGTGCCAGTGTCAATGTCAATGTCAATGCAAACGTCAGTTGTCAGTTGTCGGGTGTCAAACCAACATCTAGTGCTCTCGTACAAGCCTGCAAGCTTAGATAGTGGCAAAACACCCGAAAACCCCAGCCCAATCGAAAGTTGAACAAATCACGGCCGAGTGACATCCTCGGACCGACCCCGCCGCCTCCTCAGCACGGGCAGCACAGGGAAGTATAATGGAACACATGGTTCTTTGATGTACGATGCCAACTCCTCAAGCGGTGAGACAAGAAGGTAAACTCTATTTTGATTAACAGGCTTCTGGTAAAACCATGTGTGCTTTGCAGTCTGCATTTATAAAGTCCATTGCTTCCGATGTATGCGTGTGTATCTGAAGTATTGAGGGTGAAGACACAGCCGGATGATACAGAAACAAATTGAGAAGTGGTTGGAAAGCAGCTAATGCTGCTCTTTGATTAAAGAAGATATGTATGTAAACGACCGGATCTGGTGGTGCTATGTACGAAGTGTCATCTCAGTTCTTCTCATCATGTCTCGTGGAAGAAAAAACCAATTCCGGTCTCCTCCTCCTCCTTCTGGTATCTAAGTAAGGTGCAGTAGGGGGAAGCCGTCAGACCAGAAGAAAGGACGCAGGATAGATGTGCTCTGTGATTCGGGGGGCTTTCTCAGTAGAAGCCAATCCATACCAGAAAGAACAATAACTCTCCAAGTGCTTGCAAGTGTATCAGATGCCGGTCGTGATAAAAAGGTGGTATGCGACAACCAAGCCCTGCCCAAAAAGCATTCCTAAACTCGTAAACGCCACCAGCAACTGTAAATGCTTTGTTTCGCCTAGTTTGCCTTGCCTACTCCGTGAAACCCCCCTACCAACCCTCGTATTTGTCTCTTGATGACGATAATGCAGTAGCCACAAATGGAAACCCTCCACCTACACACAAAGGAATAGTATGTGAATCGGTGAACAAGCGTCAATGCAGCCATCTTGATGACCATGTATGCTACCCTTTAGTAGCCAGCCTGTCCAGGCATCGCTCCCAGGCTGTGCCCCTTTGGTGTGCTCGAGCCGGGAGGCATGTGGTTATGGCAGAACGTCTTCCTGACACCCTTCGCATTGAAGGTCGAGCTCTGCGTGGCGTCAATGACCACAGCGGCGTCGTCATAACTCTCTGGCTGACAACACTCAATGTTCTTCACCCATCGGTAGTTGGCAATCTGATCGATGGTGGCCCGCTTTTCGGGGTCGGGGTTCAACATCATGAGCAGAACCCGACGCAGTGGTGGCCTCTCAATGAAGAAGTCGAAGAACTTGTAGTTGGGGTAGTCGGTCTCGGTGAAGGACGAAGGCCCAGCAGGCGCGTCGGGATGTTTGGCGTCCCACTTCTCAAAGGTCTTCACCAGGGCATCGTAGTGCTGGCACCCAGGTGCATTTTCGACGGCCTTGTCCCACAGCAAGCCTCCGCAGATAAGGGCAATCATCACGAGACCTGCACTCCAGACGTCAAGCTTGCGCGGGTCGTACTCCTTCTCTCTAGCCAGCACCTCCGGGGCCATCCATGGCTGACTGCCGCAAACACCAGGCTTGCAGAACCGGACCTCGCCCATTTGTCGGCCACACTCGCCGCCCGATTCCCTGGCAGCTGGATGTATCCCGGTGAAAACCTCGCTGACGCCGAAGTCAGTGATCTTCAGCTTGCTGTCCTTGGTGAGAAGCAGGTTTTCCAGCTTGATGTCCCTGTGCGCAATACCATTGCTATGCAGGTAATTGAGCCCCTGGATTAGCTGCTTGAAGAGGCAAAGCCGGTCACTTTCTCGCTCCTCGCTCTTGAGATATTTGTGCTTCTTGACGAGAGTGTGCAGGTCACCCCCGGAGCAGTACTCCATCACATGACACCATCGACTATGATCGATGCAAAGGCGGACTGCCTCGACAACGTTGGGGTGGTGCAGGCTCTTGGCGAGGCTGAATTCAGACTTGACCTTCTTATCATATTCATCCTTCGTCTCGCCACTACTCTTGCCCCTGAATGTCTTGACCGCATACAACTCGTCCGGAAAGTTCTTCCGCGCCATGACCTTGACGGTTGCTGTCGAGCCCTTGCCAACCTTTCTGTTGGTTATTCGTGCGAAGGGAGTGTTTGCGAGGACACTCTTGTTTGAGTAATCAAACTCGGACGTGAGCTCCACCACCTCGACGTTAATCTCATCTGGCAGACTCAAGCTCAGACGGCGCGCCTTGACCCCCACGCCAGTTTCTGGTCCAGAATAGAAAACGTTGCGAGGGCCGACATCAGGCTCATTGCTTTGATGCCGTTTCTCGTGGCCGGCATCGAAACTGCTGGCGCGCCTTCGACCGGTTGGCGGCTTTGCATTCTTTCCATTTCCCGTAGCGAAATTGACGGCACGAGATCGGAGAGTAAGGCCTGTCGATGCGCGATTCTTCTTGTTCAGTTGATCATCTGGACCAGGTGCTAGAGAGTTTTGCCTGGAGTCGAAAGTCTGCTCAGCAGGGGAAGGAGGCGAGTTTGAGCCCGGGGTGGTGGCCGATGACCTGTTCATTGACCATCTCCGGGTAGGTGCGGTTGGGTCGTGGGTGGCCACAACAAGGAAGGGCTGCTGGCCATCAGAGGACGGAGCGCTGCGCTTAAACACGTTCAGATTCGACATGGTGCGCTTGAAACTCGACACAGACTTGCGTCGGTAATCTTGAGGGTATTCTTGAGTGGGAGTTGGCTGTGTGTCTTCGGCGGAGGTTCTGACAGTAGAAGGTGGCGATATTGGTCTCGTCGATATACTTGCCCTCGGATCTATTGCGGAGTTGGTGAGATTGAGCGGGTTCTCAACATCAGTGCCTGTGTTGATGTCAATTTTGGAATTTCGGTTGATGGACGGTCTTTCGCGCAGATCGATCTTCGGGTTAGGGACGGCGGTCGTACTCTCAGGTTGTGTGGAGGGGAAAGGAGCCAAGGAACTGTCAGCAATGACGGGCTGGTAGTCTTGGTCTTGAACCCGTTGCGCTTGGAAGTCCGATGATTGTCTGCCGCTCACAGGTGTGACAGGCTCGTTATGTGAGATGCACTCGGACTCCTCATCGCTCTCCTCGTAAATCGGGCTGGACAATTGTGTAGGGTATTGAGGGGGAGATGACGACAATGAGCTACCGTCGTCTTGTGGGGATTCTAAAGTAATCGTAGGAGTTGAGTTATCTTGTGTATTTTAGGAAGCTGTGAGCAGGACATGATGGTAATGAAGGGTGATAATACCTAAATGTGAAGTTGAAGCGGCAGAACTTGGAGGTTGAGACACCGCAGGAGGAGATAGGACGGCCGAGAATGCCATGACAGGCGACGGGGAGGAAGGAGGTAGTGAGTTTGCAGGCGTTGTCTTGTTCGAGGGTAGTGTCCCCAGTCAAATTCCAAGGCGTGCCTTCGCCCCTCGCCTCAGTGTCGGGAGACTACGACGTCAGGAGGACGGGCTGTGCTTTTAATAAAAAAAAGGCTGGATTGAAAGGCAGACACTGGATTGATGGGATGGAACTCGTTGGATCGGAGACAGCAAGTCCGCGATCCTTGTCCTTGTTTTCCTTGCTGCCTGCAAGACAAAACCCAGGTTGTATGTCAAAGTAGGTGAGCGGGATATGTAGGCGGCGAGTCGAAAGTCACAGGTGCAGTCAAAGTAACACCCTCTTGCAGTACGGCAGGTCGACGGAGTGGTTTAGCTGACTTTGGTTGGCGTTTTGGCGGGATGCTCCGTTTAGTTCAGTAGCAGGAGTCGAGGGGGCCAGGACAGTTCAGCAGAGAAATACCAAGATCATCGACGGCAGTCGACTCCCTTAAATTCGACGAGGAAGTATTGAGGCTGATATGGGTACAACAACCAGTGCCGAGAAAGAGATGCTCTGCTGCCAAGTGCTTGAGCGAGATTTGTGTAGCCGGTATGGACTTGTAGTCGAGAAACCTGGGGTGGTAACGGTGCGATTACGGGTGCGATACGGTAGGAAAGGCAGGTTGCGGGAGCGTCTCAGGTTGTGAGGTGAAACGGTGCAAGATATACACAACGGGGATGACAGCACGCTTGGCAAAAGGCGAGATGGGGCGTGGGGGAATAGTTAAGGGCCAAGAGCCAAGAATATTATTTTGGGGGTATAAATGGGATTGAGACGTGCGTGCGACCAAGGCGGAGGTGGTTGTGGGGGAAATGAAGAAAAGTCGAAGATCTGAAAATCAGTCTGGCAGGACGAGGAGAAAAAAGTCCAAGAGGCAAGGAGGACAGGACAAGTGGGAATGGGAGGCAATTCAATCTGCAGGTTCGAGGTGGTCCATAGCCAAGGAATTACCGATAATGCACGAAAAGGAGGGTCGGACTAGGTGTGTTATTGGGTGTGAGTGGGAATCAGCGGCTCTTTTGTTCGTCAGTGGTGCTCTATAGCAGCTAGAGCAGCCAGTCCTGGGGAAAAAGACTGCGGGAAATTGTGGGTGAATTTCCAAAAGGTTCAATGTTCGCTAAGGCCCTGCAGAACATGTACCCGCACAGCATTGGGAATAAAGCAGCTGTACAGATGACCACCTAGGTACCTAGGTCTAGATACACGTACTTCCATGATCAAGGGGTCCCGGAGCCAAGTAGGAAGGGAAGATGTCACAAATATGCTCTGTTAGAGAACTTATTACATATATCAAACACTGACAATAACAGACCAGTTGGGCTAGGGCTTGTTAGTGCCATGACTGTAAACCTTACGGAGCATTGGCTTGCATGTAGCGCCATCTTAAGCATGCCTTATCCTGGAGGACGGCCGACCTGGATATGATATTTAAGCGCTGCTCTCCAAGACTAATCAGCCATCCAGCTGGAGGCCATGTCAGTAGTAACAAGTGGGTGGGCTTGTCTGAAGACTCCCCAGGTGTTCATGATCCAAACGAGGTTTAAGTTGCATATGTAGTATATGGGTGGCGCCTATCTCGCAAGTTGTAAGTTTGTGGCTAGGGCAAGTCATTCAACACGATAGCCAACTGTCATGGCAGCTACTACATCTGGCATCCATGCGATCCATCAGCTCGTGCTTCTCACTGGTCATCCTGAGAGAATCAGAAAGGGAGGTTGTTGTGAAATCAAGTACGGTACGGTACGACTGAGTGATTTTTGGTGCTCTATTGTACGGGGACGCAGTAATAATACCCGACAATGCTTCTTGCCGGTGCAGCTAAACAGTCCATGCTCCGTTGACGGACGTTACGGTACGCCCGAAAGGTGCACGGTGCACGGTGCCTGCAGCTTACATACTGTTATTCGCAAACTGAACCGGGCCCTTCGGAGTATGAGTATCGGGTATCTCGACTTCTGGTTCTGCTACAGCGTAGCGTAGCCTGTACGTACAAGACGTACCGCCGACAATAATAGCGAAACATTTGAAGCCGCCGGCCACCATCGGCCCCGCGACCCCCTGGATTCTGACCGTCCATTGGCGGGACACGGCAAAGTCGGCCATGCCAGACACCTTCCTTTTCACTTTTCATTGATGATGGGTTGGATGACTTCGCCCGAGGCGGCAAAAGTTCATAGGAGCTATTGTTGTTTAGAGGCAGGAGGGACACGCGCCAAACCCATCAAGGATTGAGCGTGTGACAACTCAAGACGGTGGGGTGGCGCTCCGTAATCTTGGAGACTGCACATGCGCAACCAGCTAACTAGGTACCATTACCGGTATATCGAAGACGGCCGAATGTGTGTGATCTCGGCCCATCTCACAGTAGTCTCCTGTCTCTTAGACTTCATTTATCGAATATTGTCATCGTCGGGGCCGAGGCTTTGTGGCCAAAACTCAAGTCATTTATAGGGCTTCTGTAGATTCCATAATTTTGAGTTTATTCGTTCATCTTGCTTGGGCCCCTCTTGTATCTATCTACGTACATACATATCTGCATGGTGAACCAGGGAACACTGCCACATGCTATCCCACAACTACTCGAGCATTGGACTGTTTCTGGCGCTCGGCGTGTTATTTCCTTCCTCGAGATAATTCATCCGCTTGCCAAGCGAGCAGCCAAGCGAAAGCCGCCCTGGAGGTTTCTCGGCGAGCAAACCAAAAAAAACGGAGGTCGCAAAATGCCGAGGCACCGTTTCTCCTCCTCGATCCCCAGCATCCTGCAACAGGGGACACAAAGGGTAAGCCGCAATCGGCAACCCCCACCAGTCTAGCCAGCCCACGAGAGAAGGTGGGTGCATGGTTCAGGGTTTCAGGGTACTAAGGGTACCTAGGTACATATTGGGCTTGTCAGGCATGCAGGCATGTCAGGGTGTCAGGGGTGTCAGGGCATCAGGGTATCACACACACACTCTCCGGACTGGGATCAGGGGCGTCGACTGTCGTCATTTTGGATGGATGGGGGAAAGTGCGGCCTGTATCCTTGCAAGCTCCTCCACATCATCCCCCGGTCTCCAGATTTGCTACCATTCTACCATTCTAAATTGGTTCTCCATTATTACCATCGTTGCGTACGTACAAAGAAAGGCTTCAAGTGGCTGGCTGGACGACTGCTCGACTGTGTTGATTCAATACTATTGCATCATGCTGCTCCTACTCGGCACCTGTCCGCTCGAGCGTGGTTAACTGGCCACGATGCTCGTAATAAACAACAGTGGTGGTTTGCTAACTACTTAATCTCGATCCGTCTGTCTGGCCATGGTAAATTAGCTCAGACAAGGGCATTTGTGGAAAGATGCCCACGCCATATCAACTAGCCCTGCTCTCCTGGGCAAATAATGGTCATACCTGCCGAGAAGGCCGAGAGGCTCACGAGATTATAATTCTCACCGCCGCTGCCGTCGTCAAACACAGCGCAATTCGTTTGGAAATCCATCCGCAGCAAATGAATTATGGTCGCCATCAACCGCTGCTCGGACTACGGCCGAAGAGCCTCTTTTTTTATCAACGTTCAGGAAGTGGTTGGTGTTGGCCATAACGATCTCCTGCCACTTTCCGCGTCCTGCGCCCTCTTGTCAACTTCGCCTCGAAGCGTCCTCCAACACGATGCCCGGCCCTTCGAGAAAACGTATCCAGCAGAATGGTTCGATCCGCTCATGCAGGAGATTCTTGGGAGCCTGCCAGGGCAGCCAGGCACACTGCGTGCTGGTCCACAGCTTTCGCCATGAACTAACTAAACTATACAGCCTGAAACGAAAGGTGGCATTCATCAACTTTCGAAAGTAGCGAGCCCACGGCTCAATGGAAGCAATCGCCTATCTCTGGTCCTGGGCCGTGAACCTCAACGGCTAATTGGAGTCTGGGGACGCGGCCAGATGTCCGCATACATGAAGGGTCATGCGTTCGCGAGGGTCCTTTCCATGATGACGTCTGTCAACAACCTACCCAGTTTCACGACCACCAGGTTGTGTTGGTCGGAAACGTCAGAACAGGCAAACCGCAGCCCCTGGCAATGTTCCCTCGCCCCGATGCCCTGGATGGCAACAGGTGCCTGCCTCCCCAGGATGACTTCACATCACTGATGCTGACTGGCTCGCTTAGGATGCAGGGTTGTTGCACACCTTCCATAGCATCGGTTTTGCTGCATCTTCGTCAGAAGAGGAGTGACAGACCGGCACGCATCCGTCCCCTGAAGAAGCTGCTTGGTTCCCGCATATAAGCGCTCCTGTACCGTTCCCTGGGTGTCATGTAGCCGACGTGCCCATGGCCAGTGCCACTGGGCGGCCGGATCTAGCACGACTTACTGATCGATGGAGTCGCAGAAGACGAAAGCTTGTCTTCCTGGCCGGTCTTGGCTCCGCTGACCACAGGGCTGAAGGAAGCTCCATGTTGATCGGCTGGCAAGCGGACTATGAATTACCAATCAAGGTTCGAGATGAACCTCGAAAGCATCTCTCTTCAATACAGTGGACGTTGACGACCTTGGAAGGCCATCACACACCCGTTACATCAACGTCACCCAAGATTCTTGCAAAGAATTGCAGACGTACTGTCGTGCCTGGCTCGACTCCAATGCCATTGGGCGACTATCTGCACTCGGCACTCTGCACACTGCACAGTGCACATTGCAGAGCTGCAGGGCGTCACAAGCTGCAGCTCACCGAGTTTTCAGGCCCCTTGGGGTACCAGGCACTGCTAGACGAAAAGAAGTGGCCAGGGGAGCTACCGTCAGACCGACCGCGATCTATCCCTTTCCGCCCTGATCAAGCCCCAAGAAGCGGTGAGGTGCAAAGATCAGCGGCTAATATGTATGCTGTGGTTTGCCGAATTTTTCTCTCCTGCCACGGGGCTTTTGTCCAGTCAACGGGGCACACATCAATGTGCAGCAGCAGCTTCCTGAATTCCGTCCTCGTGACGACTTACTGCTTTCGCAACAGCGGCTGCAGGACATGTTTGAGCCTTTTACTTTTCGAACTGGTGCTGGTTTCACAACATAACAACATGTTGTTCTTCAGCACGAGGCCGTGTTGCAACGGACAAAAAATGCCTCAAACGCTCGACGGAGGTAAATGGCAAAGTCGGCAACTGATAGGTGAACGGCATCATCCAGGTACCAGTACGAGACCCTGGGCTGGTTTCAAGTCACTGATATCACATCGCTGGCACCCCGATATCTCTTTATACTGTGTAATGTTATAGCCGGCTTTCGAGCCTCACAGCAAGTGGTACTCTGGCGCTAGGTCGTTAACGAGTTTTCACTTGTGCAACCGGCCCGAAGCTCGGGCAGGCTTCCCGCGTCGAGGTGCCGGTAAGGACCATGGCAAAACTGTTGCTCAGGACACACAAAACACGGTAGACCATGCACAACAGGGAGTTGTATGGAGGGTTTTCTGTATCTGTTGGTAAGATAACCGCCGGTTATCATTAAGGGCAGCGATCCATGAGCCCAAAACCGCCTGGCTCGGACGCTCAAAATTCCGCCTGCAAACCAGGCGGGCGAGACACGTCCTTTGCAGATCATGTAGCAGTACAATATCGATGTGGACAGGCATGACAGTAGCTAGCCGAAGTACGGATAGCTATATGTGTGTGGATGAACAGTGGGATTCATGGGTTAGAAAGTGCCATCTTGAGCGCGGCCGAAACGTTGGTGACTTGGTCATGGCTACAAGTCTCAGGCGCCGGAGGTGCGTGTGTTCCTGGTTTTCCTCGGCTTCGAAGCAAGTGCCCGAGAAGGAAAACTGGCAAGGCTCGTACGTCTGGGCAATGGGGAAGTCTATTGCATTTGACTGGCATCGTCTAGCACCACACAAGTCCAGCATGCTCCATGGCGGTTTGAAGAATCCCCCATCAGGACTACATTCGGCCAATATCCCGCTGCTGGTGTTTCGACAACGAGGTCAATCGGTAAATCACTTGGTACCGGGCACATGTAAAAGATGCAGTCGACCCTGTGGGTCTCTTCAACGGGCGTGACCCGCAGGGGCGCCGTACCGTGTATAACGGTCCCGTGATCGACGCTCCGCCGGCTCTGCCGGTCGGTCCGGGGCAATAAGAAGGCTTGAGGGATTTCCTCTGACCGCTCCGGACTCTGTGCGCTCAGTCGCGCCTACCAGTTCTGCCAGTGTAGCTTGGCCTGAGGGACCGAAGCCATTTCCATTGCAATAGCGCTGAGACCAAGCTTTACATATGCCGACCGCGAGCATGCATGAGGGGCTGAGCCGGCGAGAGTCGGGAACTCTATGCCCTTATATCATGAGCCTCGTGCGCATTTGGGACCACTCAAATCACCACACAGTGTGGTGACTTACTATGTATGTAGGTATGGCACCAAGATCTCATAGGGCTGACTCTGGGAGTCGACACCATCTTTGCCGAAGTTTAGGGCCAGCTTTCTGCAAGGGCCTTCTATATCAACCGTCCCACGTGTGTTGACAGTGTAGCCCGTGGCGATCGTCCCCGTGTCTATTCCTGGTGTCGTCGTGTCCTACGCCAGAAGTGAGATCACCGCATCGCCTGCACTCGAAGATGTTTGCAACTCCGTCCTGAGTTCCGACTGCCTGGCAACCTGGGAGTGGTAATTTGGAACTCCCGCGAGCCTCGGAGTCCAGGCTGGGAGGAAGTGGATTTATGTACTGAACTTGTGAGCAGGCGACGGCCAGGCCAGGCCGCTGCCGTCGACGTGTCCAAGAGGCCGGAAAGTGGCCGCCGCGAGGGAAATTGGCGAGTCAGTGCCAAAATATGGAGAAAGGGCCGAATGGAGAGGATTCCGGCAACTTGTTCCCGCGACGTTTCCGCGGTGCCTTCGGCGCTGCTCGGGGAGTCTGTCTAGCACTTTGAGGTGTAGCGGGGGCTCCACTGCGCCCACGGAGGCAGGGGGGGTTTGAGGAACAACCCCAACAAAGACCAGCCCAGGGGAAAAGGGACAAAGGGACAAGAACAAGGGTCGGCACCAACGGACGGAAAGGAAACCCGGCCCAGCGGTAGTGAAGGGAGGTCCGGCGGAGGTCGGTCTAGTCATGTGCCCGCTGGACGATCACAGGTGCCAGGTGACCATGGATCTGGCAGTCCACTTTAGATGTCAAGCGACCTGTCGCTGACCGAGTGGCTATCCAGTGAACGTTGCCATCTGGCCGATATATCTGTACAGATTCAGAGGACTGTGAGGACCGCGATACAGAGAGTTCCCGCCATGCTCTCTGCAGGGAGCCTTTGTGGCACAAAAACACAACACAGAGGCGTCCGTCCTCCTGTCCGCCAGGTCATTCGGACATGCGCCGAGCAGCCATCACCGCGGGGAGACAAACCCGATGCCTACGACATTGAAAAGCTGCAGCGCTCGGGCCAGACCCGAACCCCTTCGGATGCTCTCGCGAGAAGCCACCTGCTCTGCGATCTCGACTTCCTGTTAGTCATGCTTTTTGTTGATGAGGCTCCTCATCAATTGTAGGGCTAGCCAAAAGCAGCCACTAAGGGAACACATGATCAAATTCCCCCGGTTTTTTACCCCAGGTGAGAGCAATTTGGGCCCTGGAGATCACTTTAGAATCAAGGGTCCAGATCACTAGCGAGGGTCCGGGGTTCATCTGACAGCCACCCTTGGCATCCAGGGCGCGGGGAAATGAGAGAGACGACCATTGTGATTTTTCCGGGGATGACTGGGCATGGCCAGGCTGGGCTGAAATCTGCCATGTGGAGGGAGGGATCCAAGCTATTGTGCCTGGCCACACGGTTGGTGGTGAGTACGGCACGGCACTGAGGCCCGACAAAGGGCTGATGGAGGAGTTGAAATGGTGGGCAGGTCGGGGGACAAGGCGACAGGCTCCCGTAGCAATGGAAAGACTCCCAGGCTGCCAGGGCAGCATCCCCTTTCTCCATCCCCCGTAGTTGTTGTGTTACACGAATGCAGACAATCGGCATACGAAATAGGAAACCCGGGGCAGATCTTGATAATCCAGAATTAAGGAGGGGTGTGACAAGTCCAGGGGGAGCCAATGGACCTGCAAGGAACAACAAATGCCGTTCCAGAGGATGCAGACGTGTTCCTGACTTCCGTCCAGGTCTTCACGGCGGGGCGGGAACGTAGTGATGATGATGATGGCGGATGGCGTTGTGGGAGGAATTCAACTGGGCCCTGCGGGCCGTCCCTGCGTCTTCTTTATCCATGGCCGTCTTGTCTTGTACGAAAGGATTAGTGCTTATGTGACTCAAGAGAGGGCGCCCGTGGCGTCGCAAGGTCGACAAAGTTGTGCTCAAGTGGTTGTCTGCCACGTCTCGTTCCCTTCCAAGCCAGCGAAGCTCGTTCGTGGGGCCTTACTGTGGCCTGCCGTGGCTGGGCTGAGAAGGTCCGGACGGACAGCCAGATGATTTCAGCTATCGAGTGAGTATGGTATCGAGTGTCGGTTGATTGGGAATGTCGGTTGCCATAGTTGAACCTCTATTTAGGTACTACTGACCTTGGCGACGTGCTGATGAGCCTGGAGGAGATAAAAGTACCAGACCAGACAGGTTTGAGGTACGTATCGTCCCGCTTTCCGCCGGAGTAAGACCGCCATGCTTCTATCAACATCTGAGCAAAACAGACCGTCCTTTGTTCCTCAAGACAGACAAGACAGACAGGCAGGCAGGCATGCAGGCGGACGGACTGCTGCCGGTTGGTGATATCGAGACGATTAGAAGTTATATCTAGGTATAGTGGTTGGTATAAGTACTACACAGTAGTAGTACGCTAGGTACACCTTGGTAGTCGGGAAGGGGAAGAAGGGCATGATCTCAACGTTCCCCGTTGTTTTCCCCGGCTGATTCCACGCCAGCCGTGTTCGGAAGAGGTCTGGGCTTCACGCCCGGGTTGCACCTGCCACCTGTGACTGAGCACCAGTGCGCGCACCTGTCTTCAGCTCCGGGTCACTAGTTACTAAACTACTAAACTACCTAGGTAGGTACCTCATAGTACCTACTGTATACACATGGCACTACATACCTAGGCATTCATATGGTGTATACCTAGGTACTAATACCGTCGATGCTCAATGCTCAATGCTGGTTGCCCTTTCCCACGAACCACAACGTGACAGCTCACGATCTTTTTCTGGATGACCGCTTCTTCATTTGCTGCCCCCAATATCATCAACCATCACCGACAACCTTGGAACCTTGGACAGCCCACTTCATTACATACCTGCATAGGTACCTAGCATATCACATTGTACATACTTGCTTTTGCCCTGCAGCAGCGCCGCGATTGCGCTCCACCAAAAGAGGCAAGCCCAGATCTGTGATGAGTCCACACTGATCAGCGCCGACGCCCAACCCCTCGAGCCTTGCAGCGACTGAGAGCGACTGAGCAACTGTCCTCGTGAGATAGCCCGACCTACTTCCAGACCGCTACCAAACACTGCCAACGAAAGGAACTTCTCGTCATATAACACAAGTTCCTACTGCTCTTGCTTGCTATCCATCATATCTCTGCGAGTTTGTGAGCAGTGCTTCGAATGGACCGCTCCTTGCTCCACGCATTTCTACCTACAATTCGACATACCCACCAGCACAGCTCCTTGACCGCCTTGGAGTGCGTGCCTCGTGCCATTGCCCCGTCGTCGTCGTCCTCCCCAAGTCAGCAACAATGACGCGGCTATCATCCGACTCGTTCTTGCCCTCCGGTGCTCTGGACAGTGACCAACACCTCCACCTGTCTCTGGCAGATTTCGTCGCCAGTAACGCCTCGTCCTCCGTCATCTCCCCCCTCAGTCTGCCCGGGGCTGTCCATTATTTCGATCCAGCTCCTCGCCCGTCCGTGACGAGCCACCCGAACACCTTTGCGAACCACGCACATCCACATCTGAACGGGACGAGTCGAGGTCCACCGCAAGCTCAACCCGCCACTTTTTTCTCGCCTCACCTGACTCCCATCCCATCCCACGCTCAACGTCAACTACAGTTCCAGCGCCAGCCTCAGCAGCGCTCCGCAAGCCTTTCACCCACCAGGAGATCCCCGGCTGGAAGATATGCTACAATGGAGGGAAAACGCACAACCGATGTTGATCTGTCCCCCAGAATTACGTCAGGGTTCTCTGTGCCCGTTGATACAATATCAGGGACCGGGTCTGGAGTCGTGACCGTGCGGCGGCCGGCTATACGGACCTTCTCTTCGGAGACAGCGTCTATTGAGACACAGTCGTCGTCTTTAGAGTACGTACAACGACCTAGTCGATCATCAAGCTGCGCTCGAGACTATGGCTAACAGAGGAACAGGGTCAGAATGCGACAGGCATGGGATGACGAAAGAAGAGCCCTGCAAGCAAACCGTGACAGAGCAGAGGAGGTTTACAGAGACACAATCGAAGCGCTGAGATGCGAGCATTTCCAGGAGCATTCCCAGTGGGAAGCCGAGAGGTACAGGTTACAGACGCAGATCACGCAACTACAAAACCTTCTTAAAGAAGTTGAGGCACGCAAGAGTGAAGCGTCACTCAGGGGCGGCGGACCAAACTTAAGGCCAAGGTCGGTCTCGTTCCAGCGTGGGTCATCATCAATAAGTCCAACGAGATATTCGGATTCTTCACCACTCGATCCCCGCGATACATATTTCATGGATTCGGTGGTGGCCATGGACCATGAACAACCTTCCAAAGTAATCGACGTACAGGAGTACCACAAGGATCTCGAGGGTATCCATCTCAAGGAAAACGCTGTCAAAAAGGCAACATTCACCGACACGCCATCGAGTAGTGGCTCGAAGGCGAGCAGTGGAAGCATCTCACCACCTCCTCATTTCGAGAAACAAATGCATACGGCAAGAGAGCGCTCGATGCAGGCTCTCAAAGCGGACGAGCACTCAAGGCTCACCATCCACGCTGGGCACACTCCGACAGTGTCTCTGTCCATTGTGAGCACTGGTGCGAGCAATACTGTCGTTAGTAGCGGGTCCAACACGCCGACACTGACGAGTGGCGATGGGGCCTTGAGCGACGGGAATGACAACAACCTTGAGTCCAGCGAGCCTGCAGAGCCAATCCCAACTGGTCAGGACGATGAGGACTACGAACCCGCCATTTTCGAGCCCTCGGACGAGTATCCGGAGCTCAAGGGTCCATTGACACTTCGCAATATGCCGGCTAAAGACGAGATCTTCCTGAAAAGATTGGCTGATAAGCTCGAGAAAGTCGGTTCGGGTGGGGAAGATGCAACACCTGCTGTCCTCAGGCATCCCGATGAGGAAGATGACGAAGACGAGCCTAGTGCTGCTTTTACCGCCGCCGCCGCCGCCGAGAGCGACAGCGAGGGTGGCGTCGAGGGCGTCGAGGAGCATATTACTCTGAAAATAAAGAAGACATCGAACTTCGGGAAGCCGCTCGGTTCGCTATGAATGCACACCAGGACAGGATTCATTTCATGTACATAATACAAACTCCACCCGACGTTTTGTCCAGCGAAGTTTGCGGCATCTCGTCTGCCACTTTTTTCGCCCACCGGGATCCAGCAGCCGTTATCAGGCATCGGCTGCCGGCTACCGTTACATTGATCTGGCCTACGGGCAGGGGCGGGCCTGATCTTTTCCTCACATTCAAAAACGGATAGACAGGATACTCTGGTGTTAAAAGGGAGATGCAGCTGGAAAGGTGGTGGTCTTTGGTCAACACGGGAGAAACTAAAATTGCTCGGCTTTTATTGCACAATACCCCAGATACAACATCAAATTATGAATACCGCGTTGCACCTTCCTCTACTCACTCATCCCTAATCCTCGAGGACCAACATTTGAAGTGAACCAACATGTAAACAATCACTGGACCGGTCGGTATCATACATGAGGTGATGCAGTAGTTCCAGGCGACGGATGGGTCCCGTACCAGGATCCTTGCTGGGTATCAGGTTCCGGCCGTATCTCGCATTGTCACATTAATCAGATCTGTTTACTACCAAGAAGGGACAAACACGAAGGAAGTATTAACAATAGCCATCAAGCGGTCCGGTACACACATCACCCGTGTTTCATACCAACATGATCAAAGCAGGTTTATACCAAAAGGTGTGCCCGCTAATCTAATCTATGTATATTCCCAATGGAACTCCATTACCATACAGACAAAACAACAACAGACCCCATAGACTCCCGGTATTTATTCTAGATCGTCGATCATCAACCGTCGACCCTCTTGCTGGCACTCTCTGACCCAACCACACGCATAGGAAAATGCATTGCGGCCCCATAACGCCCAGCCAAGCAGCCGAGAAAAGAAGAAAAAAGAGAAACAAGAAAGGAAGAGAGGACAAACGGTATCCTGCCTTATCTCGATCATCACCCAACCGTCCACCCGCATCATTTCTCGCACATTTCGTCGCTCTCAACATGGCTTTCTTCGCCACCCCCCTCCATGGCTTTCTTCGCCACCCCCCTCCATGGGTCCGGCGGCCCCCACCCATTCAATCAGCAGTGACTTTCTCTGTTCGCTCGCTCGCAGACTACCTAGCCAAGACCCGTTCCAGCAGTCCAGCCATGTAGGTTTCAGGTAAGCTTCTTCCCCATCAAATCCGCCAGCTCATCCAGCAGCTCCACCGTCTCCTCGGGGCTGGCGATCCACGCGGTTGTGCCCACGCTCCGCGCCTGGAAGTCGTTGGCGCCCGCGCTCAGGAACTGGTCCCCCACGTGGAGGGTGCTCCCCGGGCCGATCTCGAAGCCCTGGGGCCCGCCGTGGCCGTGGCCGCTACCTGCGGTCCCGTCGGCGCGGCTCTGGTTCTCAAAGTACTTCTGGCACACGGTCACGCCCCAGGACTTGTCGCCTATGTCCACGAATACGTCGCGGCCGCCGTTGCTGGGGGGTTGTTAGTTTTCGGCCAGGCTCTGTCGGTGTGGGCCTGGAAGGGGTTGAATATGCGGAAAGGAAGGTTCTCTCACAATGCACAAAAGGGCACCCTCTTCGCCCTGCCCGCTAGGGACAACTCCAAAATCTTCTGCGTGACCAAGACCGTCTCCTCGAGCGATTCCCTCGGTATCCTCACGTTCGGCGGGTCCGGTATGATGCCCACGGCGCGGTCCTTCCGCATCAGCGTGGCGGGGAGGTTCATGCCCTTGATGCACTCCCTCAGCGCCGCCTCGGCGTCGTCAAGCAGCGCGGCGATGTCCTGCTCGGACCAGGCCGCCATCTCAGGCGTGAGCCACTCCTCGCGCGGCACGGGCCTCAGCAGGTGCGGGCCCGCCGAGGCGTCGAAGGCGAAGAGGTAGTTGGCCTCGCCGCCCATGATGAGCAGGTTCCCCTTCTGGGCGGGCGACACCTCGGCCGTGGCGGCCAGCGCGTCCAGCAGCCCGTGCAGCCGCTCGTAGTACCGGTCCGCCGTAGTGTACCCCGCCGCCGTGACGATGCCGATCCGGACACCCTTGCGGAGGAGGTCTAAGAGCCGCGGCACGATGGGGCTGCTCGGCTCGAGGGACTGCCCGTCGTCGTAGAGGGTCACGTCCCCGTCGAAGGTGGCCAGCTGGAGGGAGCTGTAGGTGGTCACGGCCATGGACTGGGCCGAGTTGAGGATGAGCCGGACGTCGTTGAACGAGGGCGAGACGAAACGCCTCCTGGAGATGTAGCGCTTGCGGTCCTGGTACTTGAAGGCGGCCTCGAGCGGGAGCCTCGTGAAGAAGGGCCCGACGGTGGGCACGAGCAGCTTGAGCTTCGACGGGAAGGGCGAGTCCTCGTTCTGCAGGATAATGTGGTCATCGATCATGACTTCCACGTCCCTCATGATCTCGGCGTAGCGGCGCGCGGCTTCCTCCGACATGTGCTCGAGGCTCAGCGTGCTGCCTCCGGACTGGAAGACGCCATGAGGTTGGGAGTGTAGGACGAATGGGACTGCTAGGAGCCCTTTGATCCATTCTGTTGGGGTATGTCAGAAAGTCAATTCAGACTGTAGAGAAGGGCATGAAAGCTCATAATTGAACAACATGTGTTGCGCATCGCTCTATGGCCTTGTCCCATCACCAGGTCACCAGAGGCTGTGAACGCGGAGACTCGCCGCACTTGCAACTCCCAAGCCATGCGTTCCTTTCCTAGACAGACATGAGAGAGAGATATTTCCTCACCAATAAACTGATCTCTCCTGTGAGTCTTGAGGGCATCTAGAAAGTTATCGAGTCAGTAATTGCTCATCGGACCCTCACAGCGTGTAAGCGGGAGGAGCGGTGGGGAAGGCAATATGTCTCACATTCGACTCTGTACCGCGTCGTCATGATGGATTTGCTCTATATATCGTGCAGGTGATTCCGGATCTAACAACGATTGAGTTATTCTGACGACTTGAACTTTACTCTGGGGTTTGCATGTGTTTATGTATTTCCTTGATAGACAAAAAGGGGGAAGACAGGAGGGAACTTATGGCCGCTATCCGGAAGTACCTAGGTACTTGGCCAGATGTAACGCTTGGACCAGGTGAACCCCCTAGCCATTTCATGCCATTTTCCAGTTGCTGTGATTCATCTCACCGATGCTGAAAGCCACCAACAGCCTGGAACTTCTGTAAAAGATGCCCCCTGAGATACCGGAACTCATTACCACGACCTCCGAATATAAACCATCGTTGCTTCTCTAGAAGGAAACCACAAGGGTATTAACGCACCCGCTTACCCGCTCACACAAACCTCGCCGTCGCCGTCAATAATGGTTGGTTGGTTGATGCTAGCAAGACCACCAACACTGAAGAAACGAACCCTAGGTATGTGGACGTAGTACGCTTGGGGTAAATGAATTTAAATTGTGTTTGCACGTTCTAGTGTCTTCCTTCTCTTCCTCCTTCTCCTGACATGTCTCTTCATGAGATAAGTTTGGGGGTAATGCTTCTCATAACAAAACAGTACAGCCAAGGACCAGGAAGACAAGCCGTCATCATGGACTCCGTGTCCATTCGGCAGTCTTCTCTCTCTCTCTCTCTCTCTCTCTCTCTCTCTCTCTCTCTCTCTATACCGGACTTGAGGCGCAGCCAGTCACCGTATTCAAAACCCAAAACAGCCCCCATTCGCCTCAAGGCTTGTCCCCAAGCTCTTTTGATGCTTCTTTGGTATCACTCGATAACCTCTCCATGGATGTCGCCTCTGAACTGAAGGCCCTGCTTCCACCCCATATGCCTTCAGTACTGCCCCAGTACTCGACTTTCTATTGCCTGGAAACAGCGGTCTCTCCGGTCTCTTCACATCACCAATCTATCCAGCATTTCGTCCGCGCCCCTTGTTATTACCACCTGTACTGGGCACGTGCGGGCTCTTGCAGCGTTCCGGTTATCGTCGGGCTGACTCTAGTTAACACCGCCGTTGGCTGCTGCTGCGAGCTGCTGCTGCTGTGCTAGGGCTTGATTTGCCTCGGCCTGCTGGACGACTGATTGGATGACCCCCTGCTCCTCCGCTGATAGGTGGGATGATAGGCCGGTATAGAATTGTGGTTGTTCTTGTTGCATCCCTAGAGGAGTCGTCAGACATAAGCACAGGCAGCGGAACAAGAGGCAAACTTACTCATCAAGCATGAGCTGAAGATCTGGTACGGCTCAAGCTTGTCCAGAGGAGACTCGAGCAACACGCTATGCTCGCCAAGCTCATCGTCTGAGTCTTCCTCATCCAGGTTTCCGATCTTTTGAGCCTGTCACAGTGTTAGCAAAGGACCAAATATCGTTCCGGCAGAATTGACCTACCTCCTCGCTCAAGAACTCCAGATATGCCGTGCTCTCGTCCTTGGCATCTCCGGTCCCCTCCTCCTCCAGTTCATCCTCTGCAGCCCAAGCGGCCTCGTCATCTCCCCACTCCTCATCATCATCATAGGAGTAGCTCGCGTCAAGGCCGTAGTCATCCTTCATGGCGTCCTCACGGTCTGAAGCGATGTTAGTACTTCGAATCGCAACCATGTGGGAGGGTTTGAGCTTACTCTTCAGAGCCGATGGCAGACTCTTGAACAGGGAGGTGATGCCCTATAGCGGGGTTAGCATGGATCCTCAAGCACTGTCTGCGTTGCAACGATTGATCTGAGCTTACCTGAAGTAATCTTGGCCACCCGACAGAGACACTTGGGGGGATGAGATCCGGGTTGAGACCCAAAAGCGCCACGATAGCAACAATGCAGAGCTTCTTGTCATGGACACGGCCAAACGAGTCCATGCTTCCAAACCACAAGCTGAAGAACTTGTTCGTCCAACCCTTCGTTTCGAGGACCTGGAGTGTGAGGATAGGGTTGTAGTAGATGGCATTGATAACCATCTCCATCAAGTGAATCTTGTATGACTTGATTTTGACATCTCCGGAGCTGAGTTGAGTCATTGCCATGTTGATGAACCCGTTGACGCAGTTGTCGATGTTGCCTGGCAGGCTGAGCATCATGGCCTCGGCCAACTTGCAAGCACAGATTCTATCGATACCGCCAACCTTGGGATCGTTGAACATATCCGCAACCATAGAGTACAGAGCTTCCACGTATTGAGGGTTTTGACTGAGCTGTGGGACACCAAACTGGACAAAGTTGTCGAGGGCAGGAAGCATGTCCTCAAGGTACAGCTCAGCACCAGCCTTGAACGTGCGGTGAATGAGCTCGAAGGCCTGCCACATGGTGGGTGAGATGGCCTTGGCCGCAAAGGTACAGCTGTCGATAATCTCGAACACCTCGTTGTACAGATCTGAAAAACATTAGCAGGGAAACAAAAACCGCAGATGGTGATATCCAACATACCATAAAGTTTGTTGTCTAGTGTGATTTGGATGATTGGCATAAGGACCGCCTCGATGTGCAACAAAACATCGGGGGTGCTCTCGAGCGTGAGGATGAGAGTACCAATGGTTTGCAACACACCCAGAGCCGTTATGCTCTTGTCGTCAAGGAAATCACTGTAGTCATCGTCATCCCGCGAGTTGTTCCTCTCCAGCAGCTCGGTTACTATCCTGAGGTAGGTATCACGGAGCTGCTCGCTGAGGGCAACGGCGAAAGGTGTCAGTTCGGTGGCGAATACCTCGACGAAATCCTCCATAACGTTGGCCAGGGCATCGATATCAGCCTCGTTTGCGAGCTTCAGAAGCTGCTGCATAATGGTAGGGATAGCCGTCTGCATGCTGGTGCGGATAATGTCGTGTCGAATAAGAGGCTGGAGGGCAAGGGCGGCCGTGACACGAACTGGCAGAGCTGGGTCGGCCATGCAGTCCAGGATGTGGTGGTAAATGGTGAGCAGGTGGTTCTGGTCCTTGAAGTCGAGCTGCTCGAACTTCTCGATGGTGTCACATGCACGAGCACGCAGGTATCCCTGGGGACTGGTGAAGTCTGGGAAGACGTATCGAACGAGGAAGTACTCGACCTGGTCGGCGATGGGCGACTTCTTGCCCAGGATGACGGGTGCGAGAGTTCCTATCATGCGCAAGGCGCCTTCCTTGGAAATGTGGTCCTTCTTGTCCACCGGCGCGGATTCGTATGTGCTCACAACGTTGTTGATGAACTGCAAAAGCTCGAACGTCTGCTTCCGGCGGTTCTTAGTCAGTGTCACGAGGAAGTTAGTGGCTGAAACGTCTGGAGCCGAGATTTCTTCGTAGAAGTTGAGTTTCCGGTGGAGGTACTCCTCGGGCTCATCCTCGAACTTCTCGACGTCCTCCTCAGACAGGCAGAGGACAGGGAAGATGAAGTGAGTGACGAGGTTGGTGAGGTGAGGCCGCAAGTGAGCCCACATCTCCTTCGGCCGCACACACTCATCAATAAATACTATAGTGTAAGACAAACAAGGCTTGCTCAGCCAGGATGTCTTTGCGACCCATCTCTCGATCTCCTGGAGGTAGTGCTTGAGGATTTCGGGCGCGACGTTGGCGGAGAAAAAGTTGGCGAAAGCCATCTGGTCGCCCTCCTGCTTGGTAATAGCTGTAGGGTTGCCGTGTCTGGCTCACAGTCAGCGCTTGGCCCGGAGGGATTGGAACGCGGACACCAATACCTTATATAGAGACGGTTGAGGTTGAAGTATGACCATTTCTTTGCCTTCCACCAATGATGCCGTTCCCGGTCAAGAGGGTCTTCCGACATGGCAATCGCGGGAGGAGCCTTGGAAACTGTTTGCAAGAAGACAGTGCACCAGCCGATGGTGTTCTGCTGCTGACGGAGGAATGCGGACAAGTCGAGCTGTGGTCAAAAGTTAGACTCATGCTCCACCACGCCCAACAGCCCAACCTAAGGAGACAACTAACCCAAGTAGCGTGTTTGTACGCCTTCAAGGCAATGTGAAGCATCTCTCCAGCCTCTTCACTCTCCTGCGCCACGAGCTCGGTAGAGATAGCCAGCAGCCTGGGGAAGCTGGCCTCGATGATCTTGTCGAAATGCGTCCTGTTCTCCCCATCGCCTGCCTTGAAGCGATACGCACGGCAGATAGCTAACAGGCATTGTAAACCGGCGAGGACTGACGGCGGGTCGTTCATGTGGAGGAGTTGAATGGTGAAGTCCATGAATGTAGGCCACTTTTCGGGGAAGTCCCAGTGCAGGATCCTTTGCAGGATGGGTATGAGCTGCTGTCGGATCAGGCCCTGGGAGGAGGCCAGAATGGGCAGTAATCGGTCGCGGACTCTCGACTTCTCATCTTCGGGTATGGGATGCTCGTTGGGGAAGTGGTCGGTTCCGGCCCACGCTCGGTTGACGCGGTTCTTGATGTAAATTACAGCTGGAAGGGGGTGTAAGTTATCATGTCTGATACCAAGACGTATGTAGGACCTCCTGGAGGGGCCAACAACGGCTGGGGTGAGGTATGTTGGAGTGGGTAGGCAGTGTGTCCGTGGAACATACTGGAAAGGCGGTAGTTGGTATCCTGCTCCGACTGTAGGATGTCGAGCAGGGCATCAAGAAATCCATTGTGTTCCTCGGCCTGTAGACGCGATGAGGATTAGCAATGCGGGCGTCCACGGAGAGACGTAGGGCCAGAGGAAGGAAGAGTCGGATCGCCGGGACGACGACATGGCCTGAAGCCAAGCAATGATATGGCATGGCATGGCATCGACGAGGGGGAGGGGTGGGGGGAAGGGACAGAGAGAGAGAGGGAAGGAGAGGAGGATGTTGCGGCGTACCTGTTTGAGTTGCAACTCGGCCCTCCTGCGGACGTCGGCATCGGCATCCAGAGTTGCTATTATGCAACTTCTAATGGCAGCGGCATCCATCTTGGGGTCAAGGTGCAGGCCTGGACATACAGAAGTTAAAGAGTTGATTGCCTCGAGGCAGAAGGGGGGGGGACTGCTCAGAGGATGTTTGTTGTTGTCGTCGAAATTGTGCGCCAACCCGAGGATGGAAACCGCTGCTGGTATTTTTTGGCGGGGCAAGGATGTTGGTTGTTCCAAAGGGGACCAATGGTTAGGGGTCCTCCAAGCTGACTACAGCAGTATTTTAATGGACTGCCTGACTTGCCTAGGTGGGCTAAAAACGTGGGGTTCACGATGTCGACAAACGGAGGACGGGCAGTGATGGACTTGAAGCTGCAAAGTACCACCTGTTGGATGATGGACTGGTGTATGGTATGATGCGCATCTCCTGTTCCGAGGACGTCAAGTAGAATGGAATGTATGGCCTGGAATGGTCGAGGCTGTATATTGCCTTTCCTAATCCCTATTCATGTCTTTCGCAAGTAGAGAGGCATGGGCTACGCAGGCTCCAGGTACGCTACAGACACGCTACAGGTACGCTACACAGGTTCTGAGGGCAGCGGCCGGCAAGTCTGCCTGTCACGCCAAACAAAGTAAGTACTTTCTATGCACCTGCAAGTTACGGAAACTACGCAGTTTTAGACAGCCATCATCACATGTTCTCAAAATCCTTTTAAAAGAGTTCAAGGTTATTATCAATCCCTCACAACTCACCGACCATATCTAATTCTGTCAACTTCCAGGCATCCGTCCCTACCTACACTCCCTATCTAATCACTATACCCTCACATGGGGAGAAAAGCTCTGTCGGTGCTCGACTCCGTCTCCCTTCCAACCCGGCTCATCCATATGTACCTTAATCAAAAAATCACCTTGGCTTTGGTGAAGAAGGCCAGAAGCAGGAATGGAACTGCACGCCGGGTCCCACGAAAAGCAGATCTACCCGGCCTGATTGGTGGAGATGGGGCCCTTTTTGCCCACATGTAATAATGTACGGGGCATCGGGCTCTTTGGACCAGTGAACCCAACCTCCTCTCCTCTCGTCCGTCCCCCTCTACTAGGCCTCTATAGTATGCGCGCAGACTTGTTTCGAACACTGAAGCCTGACGATGCTGCTGGTCTCTTGTGTCTCATTGCGGATACCGCGCTTCCGTCATTTTTTGTGTTTCGCCCCTGTTTACTCGGGCCGCTCGGGTGATCCTTGAATGCTACCCAGCCATATCTGAAAATCTGTGTTGGAGGATCGTCATCCATCCTACTACGGCGCACGAAAACGGTGTGCGGTTGTGGACGTTGCATCTTTGACAGGCACGCCCTTCACTTGCGGAAGTAGAAAGGCGTCACCAAGGTCCAAGGTGCCGGCCCCATCAAGGCGGCCACGACCCTGGACAGTGAAGGGGGGAAACTGGGGGTTTCTGTGACACCAAGACTACAAATTACCGTATCACATGTTTTCTTGTTGTGAAGCTCAAGCTCAAGGGCCTGTCTGGGCTGCTTTGGCTGGTGCGTACGGATAAGTGCTCCTCCTGAAGCGACCCGACTTCCCCAAATTAATCCTCCCCACTGCTTGCCCATCTTTGCTCCGTAGCGCCGCAGTTCATATTGGTTCACCGTCACAGTATTCAGTCCGTCAGTATCCAAGCGCTCGGCGCAGTGACTTCCACGTGTGATCCTCAATTCATTCCACAAGAAGCCATCCCTGAGAGCTCGTACATGTCCCATACCAGCGACAATTGAATGCATATTCCACCATAAATCCTCAGACCCGAACTGGTTCCCTCTATCCCGAACACCAATACAAAAGCTGCGTCGCCCAGCCATCAACCCAAGACCATGCAAAACGAGGACCCCATATGTCATTACCGTACCATCCTGCAACAAAATGGCCCGCATAAGGACCTAGCCAGGAAGGACGTCATCATGCCAACAAAAAAAAAAAACACGTGGCCACTGGTGGCCATCCCCGTACCAATCCCATGTTGAGCTCGAAACAAGGCGCTGAAAGGTTCCTACAGTCAGCCATCCGTCCACCGGGTCCATGATCAACACCTCTGACCTTCGTCCAATTGAATTGGGTCTTGGAAAGGGAGTTGGCGAAAAAGAAAGAAAGAAAACCTTGGTCGGGAGGAGAGTAGAAGACCAGGAAAACATACGCTTTGGAACCAACCAAGTCATTGCATGGGAAAGGTGACTTGGGGAGAGGTCCGGTCATCCATCGGCTTGCCTAGTTGTCCATAGGGGTGTCCGGTAGATGATTTGTTTCCAGGGAAGATTCAGTCCAGGGGGGGGGGGGTTGGTTTTGCAAGAGCGTTGAATAGTCCCACAGGTAGAAAGAGAATTGCAGGATCCCGGATTAACTGAGTATTGAACGTGGAATGCAGGACCTATAGCCTGCGCCTGCTTGACTGTTGCCAATCTGGCAGCGGCCCCAGCCAAGAAAGTAGTCCAGGTCTCCTTGGAAAATCGACATCGTCAAGGCCACGTATGACTGAGAGAAAGATCATCGACCTATGCGAGGCGCGCAAGTTCAAAGGCATGGAGGTCCCAGGTGATGGGACTCAAGGACAGGAGTCCACGCCAGCATTGATTTTCCGGCTTAGTCTCAGCGGATGGCCGAGGTCCGTGAAGCTTACCATCGATGATGAGCGGAAGAGACAGGTGTCTCCCCACTTCAGTCTCAGTGATTTCTTGTCCAAAGTGGCCTCTAGTTTTTAAAAACTAGATGTGATGCATCGATCAGGCGCTCCTGTGGGATGCTGTCCTTGGGAGAGGATGCCTGGGTTCTGTCTTCCATCGCAAGCTCCATTGCGAAAGAGATATACAGGCTCCCTTTCAGGCGTGCTGCAGGTCCCATGAGACGACTCGTCTCATCCAAACGATGGTCCGCGGCGGGGTAGTCCAGATCGGGATATTCCATGGAGTCCAGGTCAATCTGGAGTATATAGTCCTCTGGTGGAAGGCATGCCTGGCTGATTGAGGTGACGCCTGTGGTCTGCCAGCTGCTGGCGAGCGTCAAGGCGGAGGATCCGATTCGGGCGATCCGGGTCGTTCAAGTCTGAATTGGATGGTAATCCGTTGGTGTGAACCTTCAAGTATGTATAAACCTCCCTGACCCACCTTGCTGTCCGGAACCCGACCTTACCGGTCTATCAAGGAGCATGTGATATCTCCGGGGTTTGACATGTATAATCCTTTCCCGGATTACTGGGGCACGCCGTGGTTGATGGGCCGCATGTCGCAAGCCCATACCAGCGACGGTCGGTTCCAGACAGCAAAATGCAGAAGACGGATCCAACCAAGTACCCGTTGAAAGTCCAAATGTGTGCGTGCGCTCTTTTCCCAAAAAACGCCCCGGGTCCTGGTAAAAAGCAAACGCAACAACAAAGGTGGGAGGTTGCAGAAAGTCATGTATGTCATCAATGCAACGTGTTCGTCCAGCCGGAATGCGGGTCGTCGAAATCATCCAGGGAAAAGTGACAATAAAATTCAGGTCCAGGGCAAACGTCCGGGAAGTATCTTTGGAACCGAGGCGCCTTGCCAAAAGGAACCGATGATGCCAGGTTGGAAAAGTCCAGTCGATTGTCAAAAGAGAAGCAAAACTTTGCAACTCGGAAAGGTTTGCACCGAAACCTTGTCACCCATTTGGTCGATCGGGAGCAAAATTCAAACAGCAGCGCAAACGCCAATCCCAGGTAAAAAAGCACAAGGGATCCAGACAAACATGGGGCCGTTGTCATCAAGTATCACTCACGAGATCTTGTTTCCCGTGCGGCGAGCCATCATGGAAAGGTTATCGGCGTCGGTGCCTGTCTGCATCACGGTCCCGTTCGCGGTCGCCGCGGCGTGAGTGAGATGATCCACTGTTTCCCGTCTGAGCCTGTGTACTGGAAGATGTGGACGCAACTGCGCGGGGAGGAGGGGAGGACTGATTCTCGTACTGGGGCTCATACTGGTCTTGGTAAACTGGCTGGCCTGTGGGAGAGCCGACGTAGTCCGCCTGGGTGGTTGCAGGGTAAGGTGGGCGGCCAATGAAGGGATCCCCAGACTGTGCAGGATATGAACCTTGGGTGTAAGGTGCGGAGGAATAGTAGGCCTGGCTTTGGTTTCCGTAGGCAGGGCCTGGGGTAGGGTAGGCGCTCCTACTAGAAGCGTCCAGCCTGGGGTCCTGGTAATCCGGTTGGCGCGACTGCATGTGGTGGCCGCCAATGTAAGGCTGGTCCGGAACCTGAGCATTTGTGGGATGGCTGGGATAGGGCTGTGTACCGTACACACTCGCACCGGCCGGTCCTGGAGTAGCAAACCTGTTGTCCGCCGTCTGAGGAGGGAAAGTGGCCTGAGGGGGGTACTGGCCACCATATCCTGATTGCCTGTTGTCCGGGAATGTTGATCCGACACTGGCACTGTATCCTGGGGCATCGCTTCCCGGGTACCTAGGCACACTTGCATAAGAATCACGCTTTGAACCACTTGGGTAGGGCGCTCCAGAAGTGTCATACTGTGAGGAAGCTGCACCACTGAAGCGGTTCTGAGAATCGCTGTATCTCGCTGTCGGGGAGTTAGATATTGATCTTCTGGTGGAAATTTCGGAGGAATCGCGCGAGGTGGTTGTACCTCCAGAATGATTCCGTCTCTCCTGTTCCCATCGAGCCGAGTCGGCCTTGAGGTCGGCGATCATGGCCTGGCAAGGCGACGTTTAGCATGATTCCAGATATCGACCGAGGCGAGCACAAAAACGTACTGATGTGAGGTTCCTGTAGGCCGTGACGAAGTATCCTTGTATTACTCGACCGGTCTTCTTGTCCTGTTGCGAACGGTGGTCGTTAGCAGGGTGGTGGGGGAGACAAGCTTGCTGAGGTGCTCGCTCTAGCCGGGAGGGAACAGCCGTACTTCGTAGTTTCCAGGACGGACGAGAGCATCGTTTCCTAGATAGCGACAGATGTCGGCAGTAATGACCTCACGATCTATTCCGTCGCGAGGAATAAAGTACTCGTTCTGGCGGTTTGAAGGGGCTGCATTGGACGGCGTGCCACTACCGCCATGATCTCTTCTTGAAGACATTTTGGATTGTGTGAAAAAAAGGGTTGGCCGGGTGAAGACTTGGAATAGTCCGCGCAGGCGAAAGTGGAAGTGGTGATGATTAATTAGTATGGAAAGCGGGGGAACGAAATTATTGTCCTGGCAGACGTTCCTGGCAGATTGCTGGTGGCACGAGGAAAAAGGAAGTCTGGTCTGGTCTGGGTCTGGCCGTTTGGGTGTGTGTTGAGGAAAAAAGATTGAAAAGAGTGCGGATGGTGGAGGGGAACATTGAAGAGACGGGGAGGACGTGGATGAAAAGGGCAGCGGGGGCCACCTGAGCATGGGCAGGGGCAGGGGCAAGACCCGGCAGACCCAGACACCAGTTGACCCAACGAGCAGCCACAGCCAAGCAGCGAAGGACCGCCTGGGAGGCAGGGGGAGGGGGGGAGACGGGGCAGAATGGCAGGGGGGTGCGCTTGTTGGCTGGTGCGAATGACAGGGCGAGACCCACCACAAACGCGAACTCACTCCAGAATACAAACAGCCAGACCAACCTCATCAGCTGTCAGGCAGGTCAGGCAGGCTCCGTTCCAGTGGGTGAGTGGCCCAGCAAAAAGTTTAAGGGAGGGGTTATCGATGTAGGTACCTAGGTAGGCAGTGCTATGCAGCACGCAGTAGCATGTATGTACCTTACTTTAACCGGACCACAGTATTACGTTAGGTACCTATATAAAGTACCCAGGTATCCTAGGTCTAGGTATCTGGGCATTTACTGCCCAGAGTGCATACGGTGGTGCCTAAGCGGCAGTGGCCCGTTTAAACTTCAGCATACTGGTTGGCAGCTCGGCTAAATGCCCTGGTGGTGACTCGCAGCTTAGCTGGGGGCCCCCTGTGGAACCACCTGGCCCGACATCTGGGAGCCTGACGACGGCAGACCTCCCCTGAACTCTGGGGGGGCTGGTCGGCTGGTGGGCTGGTTGCATGCCGCTCTGATGATGATGATCACAAACTATCTACTATGTAGTACCTGACCTACCTGGGACTACCTGGCTATGTATGTACATGATACCGTAGTACCTGTAGTAGATACTGGGTCTATATCTTCCAGGTTTATACTGTTCTAGACTCCCGGAAGTGTTGTCCAGTAGAGGAAGTGATATGCTTCTTGTCCTCTGTAGAGACCTTTTATATGGTCCTACCGATCCGTTCTTGAACCAAAATACGCCGATGATCGAAGGCGAGTTTCCACCTTCCCAGCCCTGAAACTGGGGGAGAGAACCGGGAACAAAACAAACCAAACCAAGTTGATCGCGGCGAAGGGGTGGTCGGACATGTGAGCTCGCTCACGCTGCAGAAAAAAATGGCAGGCGACAAAGATTCATTGGGTGTGCCATGACCCCTCCACTACATAGTAAGGTACGAAGACAAAAAATTGTCGGGGATCATGTTGGATGTTGCGGGCGATCATCGCGTGCGTGGGCATATTTGATAGGCCAGATAGGGCCGGCTATGTGCCTCAAACGTCTCTGCACTTTACTCTAAAGGAGCAAGCGCTGCAACGGTCGACATTGCATTGCTGACCTGACGGTGGCACAACAGATCGGCCTTGAACGGCCGGCCTGCTTGGACGACCTAGAAGAATGACGAAAGTTGAAGATGGTCTATCTATCTATCGATGTAGTAATCACCCACTCGCTATATTTCCTCTTTCAGGTATTCCAGGCATTCCAACGAGCGGTGACGCCTGTTCGGTTTTGCCGCTTCCATGATCTTTAACGGGGGGGGTTTCCAATCCGCTTCCGGGAACCAGGTACATACCAAGCTCCCCTTGGGCCTTCAGCCAGGCAGGTCAGGATACCATGTCACTGCGTGTCTGACAACTTGATGAGGTGGTACAAGCGAGATGGAGCCTGTCTTGCCTTGTCCGGCCAACAGCATGAGGTCTGACCTTCCAGACTTCTCGCGACATCCATCTCACTGAGCCTGAGGAAACAGCGTCGAGTCCCGTCCCCCTCGCGGCCTCGCCTAACTGGCCCTGCCATGGCGGTGAGGGACACTTCCAAGACTAGGTATCTAAGTAGGTAAGTATGTATCACAGTATTGTGCTGTGATGGCGACCATTGTCCATGTCGATATGATGGTACGTGAGAGACTGACGGCTTTGTAAAGGTTGAGCCCGCACCAGGCACCGGGTGTGACGCTACTGTGTAAGGCTCGGGTGGACCTTCTTCTCAAAACAGATTCAAACAGAGCGAGAATATGAGAGAGACGTCGAGACCTCTCCTATGTTTGGGTTGAAGAACGAGTGAGGTTTAGGGGTCTTAACGACTCACCAGTCGAGCCGATCCAGGTCTCCTATACCGGTTATTTTTCTTCTTCCTTTCCACCCTCCCCCTTTTTGATTTTGTTGTTGTTTTCGTTTGATCTTCCCTCCAGCGTCGACATCAACGAGACAAGCGAGGCCGCATGGTGGCGAGAAACCCTCTCGGGTCGCGCTGTCGAGGAGCTTTTACTCCGCACGCAGTTTGTTTTGTGCGCAGCTGGAAATTTCATTTACAGCCACGTCGGTCACCCATTGTTCTCGCTCCCATGAGGAAGTTCATTGTTGGTGGGATTGCCTTGAAATGGCTGAGAAGCCACCATCACAAGTCTTTCTTCTGGTCATACCTATCATATACCTATCAGGTTGAATCGATCTTTGTCACGGCTGTCCAGATTGGCTGGAGGGGGAAAAGTGGGAATCAGTGGTGTTTGTTGCTCTTGTGTTTGCTTTGCTGCGGGTGCGTTGTTGGGTTGGGTAGCAATGCCCAATGCCTCAGTGCCTAACCTGACCTCCAAGCAGGGATGAGGGCCATAATCGCCGGGGCTCCTGAGACCAATCAGCATTGAGACTACACAGTACAGATCATCTCACATCTGCACTTTTTTTTGGCCAAATGCCTCGGTGGTGGCCGAGATGGTTCTTTACGCGCGCCGGAACGTCTCACTCTCCTAGTCACGCCCTGCAGTCTGTACTTTTGCGGAGGTATCATGACTTGAATAGGGGGCTCCTATATACCTAGGTAGTCCTAACCCTAGGAAGACAGGTCGCCCAGTGATCAAGTTGCAGATCTTCAGCAGCCCAAGAGTCCGGCTCGGCCGAGTTGCATGATGACCATCGCATGATGATTGCCATCCATCATGTCAGCTTGTTCCATTTGTTGTAGCATGACCTTCACAACTTGTCGCGGCACGCTGCTGGGTGCTCGTCCAACGACATACTTGCTCCTTATTGATGGGACGCCTCCACCCTCGGGAACGTAGCATCCCGTAGCATCCCAGAGTCGCCCACGGTAAGACGGTCCAAGCGACTTCAGGCGCTACCGTGATATCCTCGGCGCGCAGTCCAACAGGCTAACAGTACAAAACGACTCCGTGAGACATCAATCTCATGTGGCTAGCCGGGTGTGAAGCCTGGTCAAAAGGGTGTGCGACTGTCCCGTAAATGTAGCCTGCCGTGGCACACAAGAATCAAATCAGTGCTGTCCTGTAGCAAATTCGAAGGTGACATCTGTCGCGTCATGCAAACTTCAACTTGGTCTGGCCTGCCTCCGTCCTCTTTCTTTTTGTGGGTCGTGTCGACGACGCAGCTGTGCCTCTATTGCTGAGAGGCGTTGTGATTGCAGGAGAAGGTTGCCCAGCAAATGTCGGTCTGCCACGTTCTTCCTCCTGGAGGTCCCTGGCCAGGTGCTCGTCTTGATGATACTGGAACTCGTCAGCATCCTTGAAGCTGGTGTTGCAGCGGCTACACATGTAAGCATCAATTGGTTCCTGCATTTGGTCGTCGCCGTCTGATAGCTTCCGTGCACCAACGGCTGCGTGTTCGGCTCCGTGACTGTGTGATGTATCCCTGCCGTCCATTGCCCAGGTGGCTGTATGTGAGATAGCTTCCTCCTCAGGGTTGGGTAATTTCGTTTTCGGGAAGAAACGTCGGATGCCTTCTCTCTCTGCTTTCTTTTCGTTCTCGGACGGCTTGGGCAGTGGCAGTTCAGTTGAGCCATCGTAAGAGCTCCTTTTCAGAGACTGCGCCTCTTCGCCCTTCAATAGAAATGCGCCGATGCCCATATTCCCGGTGACGCCCTCGTCGAAGCCCCCAACACTCAGAGACAGATTTGCACCTAAAGAAACTTAGGCGTCAGCAATTGCTTACGCATAAGCGCATGGCTTCGTCACACAAGCGTTCCGGCGGCCTAGACAAGATTTGATAGGGCTGAAACACGAGACCGGAATGTGCTCACATGGCCAGACACTGCCTTCGAGGACAATCTGGTTGAGAAGATTCTTGGCCAGTTCGAGAAGCATTTCTTTGTCGATTGGCCTACCCTGAGGGATCGGGCTCGACCTCGATCGCATCTGACCTCCATGACGGTGATGGAGGTTGATAGTTCGGGGCCGTCGCTTATTCTCGAGAACACCCTCCTCGACCAGGCGGGAGAAGATGTCGCCCACGAATATTTTCAGCCACCTCAAACCCTGTTCGACGCTATTGATGCTGGGACGGAATGATTTTGCTGACAGCATTGACTTGATTTGAACCCGCGAATTAACTTCACTCGCATCAAAGCCTCTGATTGTGTTGTAGACCCAGACTCCGGTGTCATCTCCTAGCTTTGATTTGAGCTGTTCCACAGAAACCAGTAGAAGATCGCCAACGGCTTCAGTGCCAACCATCTGTACGACTTGATCACCGAGCTTGCCGCCTAGATTGCGAATCTTGGTGAACTTGAAGCCCGACAAAAACTGACGAATAGCTCGGTTCCTTATGACCGTTTGCCCGTTAGGCTTCTTGTGGCCGGAGCCCAACTTGCTGAGCATTTTATTGCTGGCAATGCCCTGTTCCATGATGTGTGAGATTTCGTAGTGAGATTCAGTAGTGAGACCAAGTATTGGCCGGATTAATCCGAAGATAGCCATGATAACGGATATTACATACTGCTGAACATGTGTACTTGAGTTGAGCGCGAATGGCTGCCCGTACGTCACGAACGATCTCGGATCCGATTAAGATGGCCACATCATTCCAGTCTGGATCGTCAGTTTCCGTTTCGGTGTCGTCAAGGTCTACCAGTGCATCTGCTTGCCAGTCCAAGGCTGTGATTGACGGCATCGGCAGCTTTTCACTTGAGTCGTCGTGAGGCAGGTTCCCCAGCTCAGGGAAACGCTCCAAAAGGATAGCATGCACTTGGGCAGAGAGGTCGAGAAACTGGAGCCATGTAAGCATATCTCCAACCACACGAATCCCATAAGTCTGGATATGAACAAAGGACACCGAGAAGGGCTCGTCTCACCACTTCGTCTATGGAAGCCTTCTCAACCCTCTGGAGGTTCGAAGGAAGCGACTCTTTGATAACCGAAAGTATCTTCCTCGACTGCATGCGGTACCTGCATCATGTTGTAGGGAATCAGACACCGCCTTGGAGAATGCAAGAGAGTTTCGAGGAGGATGTATCAAGCCCAAGTGAACTCACGGGTCCAAGGACACCTTGTCAGTGTTGACCATGGGGTCATCGCGGTAGGCCCAATTTTCTTCGCCTTCTCTCCATGTTGCAACATGTTGGCAGATGAGGTTGTCACACATCTTCTTGGCTTCGTTTATGTCGGTGAACCTTCCAACACCACGGTCGCGAGCTGGATAGTTCACCGCGATCAAGCCTTGCCTGGAAACTACGTGTGAGCAGTCGTTCACTTGTCCGTCTTGTGTGGTTCCTTACCATTGCTGCACAGCAAGTGGCTGGTCGTCCGGGATATCTAATCGACGCATCTCACACTGGGCATAGAAGGCGTCCAGGTCGATATGGGCGATGACCCTCAGAGGACTTGATGTCGAGTAAGATGTAAGTGTGCTGAGATGACGATATGTGAATTGGGACTTTCTCTTTCCGAGAGCCCCGGCAGGAGACGACTCCCGAAAGCTTCGCGGAGGTGAGGACATGGCGTCGGAGACATGGGGAGGGTTGTAACTCTACTAGGGGGGGTCAAGGCATGATGTTGGCTTGCACATCGCCGTTGAAGCCAACAAAATGTTCGCGGCGCGTCTGTCAGATGAAGTCGACGCGTCGTCATCAGCGCCGCGTGCAGCTGGTACGGCACTACCTGTTAGGGGGTTCAGGGGATCCTGGCTAGCACCTATGGTAGCTGCCTATCAGCTTGGTGTTTCGACCACACCAAATAGTGTTAAGGTCTGTCATCAGGCGACCTTACTCAGCTGTTGGGTTTCTCCCAACTTCACCTTACTATCTATCTTCCTTCTTTCTTTCACTTCGCGAACACTTATGGCTAACTTGAAGGAAGTAGCTAAATTCGAGCAAGAAGAGTCGCGGGCCACCTCTGGCCCTTACTCAGTAGACGGTCCCTCTTAAGCCGTTGGACCACCGGGTTGGACCACCCTTCTTGCACCCTATCAGAGGCGATCTTCAAGACAAGCCATGAAGGCATACGACCTATGCACAGGCGAACCTATGTACCCCATCGTCGATATCGTCCGCTTCAGGTCGCCACAGTAGCAACATGACGGCGAGGCGTTACCGGGACAGGATGCTACGTATGGGTTCATGCGAGTGTGCACACCAAAAAAAGCAAAAACAGTTCATGCACCATACCCAGTTCGGTCCATATGCACCTCCACTGCACATAGACGGCAACACCTACCTGGCACATCAAATAAGAAGCCAATGTTCTTCAGATTTCGTGGCAGGGTAGCTCGGTTCAGAAGGCACAGGTCAAGATGCTTGAGCAGCCCGAGCAACACCCGCTCATATCTCGTCCCGCACCAAATTTCCTTATCTCCCCGGGGATGCGTAATCGACAAGGTGCTGCCCGGCATATTTACCACCATCTGGGTCGATGCGGTTGAGATCGGTTCGTGTGCCCTTGTCGTCGATGGCCCCTGAATTCCACACCAGGGTCATATCATCTCAGAACTTGTTTGGCGAACGACTTGATGTGGCTGCGTCCTGTTGAGAGCTAGCGAATGGGATCAATTCCTAATTGGGTGTCTACCTGCCACTCACACCACGGAGATACCCCGGCCGAGAGACTCATACATATGGAATCAACATCTCTCCCGGGTATATCGTGGTGGACTGTAGATCTAGGCTGAAGTTGTGAGGGTGTTTGCTCAAGGGACTTCCGCCAGGGATTGGAGACAAAGCTCCATACATCTATCTGTACATTGGGCGCAAGACCGGTGGAACATGGCTTGGAATTGACCAACAACAACCAACATCCCGGTCTTCAGCCATTGATGGCTGAAGTCAAATAAACCAATAGTTCCCCGCACACTGAAGGGTAAGAGGTTATTTCGAGAATCGTCTCTCGGAGCGCTTGCTTCCACGTCTCGCTCTCACCTCAAGTTTGCTTCCACGTCTCGCTCTCACCTTCAGTTTGGTTCCGGCGTCACTGCCCTAAATATGACCAACTTGCCCTCTTCTTCTGAAAGAATCTGGTACGGTGGGTTGGCTAGGGAAGAGCTCCTGCGTCAGTCAGATATAAGCTGCTTCCAGGAGCGTTGTGTTGGCTCTGTCTGGTCTTGTGCCCGAGCGCTCGGGCATATTTGAAGCTGGATGGCCAACATCGTCGCCCCTAAAGGTCAGTTGGTCCGAATTTCAAGCCCCAGCACACGAGTAAACTGTTTCACAAGAACATCGCCCGTACTAGTCGCTATAATTCAACATCACCCGCTGACCTTGGTTGGCAGTGCAATGAAGCATGGCCGAGTTCTGCTCCTCGATCCCCCAAACGACTCGCAGACTTTCGGACACGACCGAACAGAGACCAACGAAAACGTTCTCCTGGATATTTCCATGATGATATCATAAATAGCTCGACCGAAGTCTACGCTTACCCCCACATGTCTATGTCGCCAAGGATCGCTGCAGGCTCGCCTTTTGGTGCTTTGACAAGGCTCTGACCCCCAATATCTCGCAGTCTTTTGCCGCCAGGAGGAACATGTTTACTTTTTGCGCCCACGCCCGAGCATGTTCCAGCCCGGAGCTCTCCGAGTCTAATTGCAAGGCAAGGCATGTGTGGACATGGTGGACCACGTCAGTCAGGCAGCCGAGCCTACTAGTGCATCTAGCTGTTCACAACGGCCTTATGGGGAGGAAGTGCTGTATCAAATGGCCACAAACACTCTTGAAACACAAGGCCACAGCTCATGTGATGGTGGCTGTGGATATGGGCCAAGTCATACGCAATTCAACGGCGGACTAGAAACTATCCAGGGTTGCCCAAGGCCTGACTGCTGGTTATCTGGACGGGAGCAGGAACTCTGTTGTACGACTGCGATGTGAGGTGCTATGCTCGCAGAAAACTATCAACGAGGCTGGGGGGGGGGGGGTTGCCCCGACTCCTTGCAACCCAAGAAAAGTCTTCAAGTACTACTACAACCGACCGTTCTCTCACCTGCTCTGCAGGATTTCCTGGCGAATATCTCGACGCCCAGCTTGGATTTATCGAGCACAGACTTGCCTCCGAGGGCACAGCCAACATCTCGACAGCCTCCTTGTCATCTTTACCCACGAGTTACCACGAGTTGGCCCGATTCTTGTGCACCGCTCTGCCCTAAATGTCTGGGCAGGGTCGGCCGAGGGACAACCTGCAATGCAACCCCCTAACCGTTCCGCCGGGCCTCATCTCTCGCCTTGCCCAACCAGTCGCTTGCTTCCAACATTATTCTCGAAGAAGTCTCCGCCGCGCCTCTTCAAGACATCCCGATGATTCTCCAAGCCGCTTCTTCCGAGACTAGGGGCCATTATTGTGTCGATGTTGTTCACCGAGTACTGGCAAAGCAACGTCGCATCGTGCTCTCCGTGTGTTCCATACTAAGCCCTGGGGGCTTGGTTTGCCCGAAGCTCTACGATGACGAGTCTCTGAATCGTTGGAAACCGACGAGGTCATCTCGCTTGTGCCACGGGGCTATCGCGACGACGCTCGATCCACGGCATGATGGCTTCCCTGGTCGCAGAAGGACGAAGACGTCGACGGCGTCAGCAATGAGGCTCTCTACAGCACAGGACCCCACGGGCGAAAGACAGGAGAGCTTGAGTATAAAGATGGGGGCATCTCGAGGAGAATCTGGTATGTCGGTGGACAGCGATCATCAGCAACTCGAAACAACACTCATCGAAAGCATCGAATACGGAAGATTCAGCCTTCATCTACGCATTACTCGCACGAGAACCTCAGTTCCACACAGAATACTTTGCTATAAGGATATCTGTCTCTACGGATCCTCTCCTCATGTATGGCATCTACTGCGCTCGAGAGCTACGGCGAACCGATACTGACACCACATATCAAGGGCTTACGTACAGCAATTCTCAGGTAACTGGTACTGCTGCCAGTGCAAGGCTAGAAAGGCTTTCCTGGAAAATGCGAACAACCGGAACAGCGCCTACTGTGAGGACGTTCAATGCTCGCACAAAAAATGCGGCAGCTGTCAGACCGTCTAAGCCGCCCCTTGGTTTTCGACCCGGAGTTGGAGATGACGGAGTGTGAACGTTGATGGAGTGAGATATGGAGAGGACGATTAACATAACCTAAAATGGATGGATGTCTCGCCATGCTAGTAATGCTGTCCCTGTGGAAGCGTTGGGGGCAGTTTATATAGTGTCAAATTCATCGAGAACGTTCATCCAATCTGCTCTCTCCCCTTTCCAGGAAGCGTTGCTACCAGACCAGACAAGGAGGTCTTGCCGATCAATGGAAGCCTCGCGAGTACATCCGCTAGAATTTTGCGTTCATTTCCGGCCTCAGTTGATCAAATAGACCCTTGTGCATGTAACAACCACGACCTACATCAGGAGAAGCAGCCAGCAGGACTCCACTGCGGATGCCAATCTTTTGCAAGAACGAAAACGACATACCAACAATGGTTTGGTGCTCGCGTCCTGGCCAATGGCATTTACCTGCTTGTTCAAATTTCTCAAGGCCGCGATCTTTATTGTTCAATGCTCTTACAGTTGCCCACAGCCTTCTCTTAAGCCCAAGTACGCAGGTTCCGGATTTTCGAGCTGACCTCCCTGGTATGGTTTGGGCCCCATTCTTGTGTGTCCGTCAGACTAAGTCGGTCCTACCTCTTGTGCTCTCCGAAATATGCTTCATTGTGGTTAGCATCTCCGACTTTGTGTGTTAGATGGTGTATTCGCCACTCCGGAGGCCCACGCCGTTCAAAGTTGGAGTTGATCAATTTCACTCACACCATCCACTGCGGCAGCCTTTAACCTGCCCCTGAAATGAGTACAGAAAGACCTAGGCTCTGTATTGTATCTAGAAATCCCCACGATTGGTGACAGGCTGTCTCATCTGTACTTGTTCTTCGTGGCGAGGATAGGGGACGTCTGTTTTAGGTCTCCAGGCGAGTGCAGGTGATGTGAAGCCAACGCAGGGCAGAGACTTGCCACGAGGCACCCTAAAGCCGGCATGCGTAATGCACTTTCTCAGTTGTGACAGCCATAGTGTTCTTGCTAGGTTTCAAAAGCTTCTAGAACTTTTGAAGAAGCCTGATCCAGTGTGGCTCTGAGAGATGCTCTTCCTCCCCCAAGCACATCATTGGATGACAGGGGTTCGCACAGCCTCGCAGCTCCTCGCCAGTGACAAGACTTCAGCAGATTGGTATGGCCATCTGAATAGCCATTCAGATTCTTGTTAAATAAATACCGCAGATTGATGCAAGATTTTGTGCATAAGTTGTCGCCGAACTTGGCAGGTGTTCCTCCATATGGACTTTTGTTGACTATCACCCTGTGAGGGAACCGTCCGTCCGCCACACTTCAACCTCTTGATCCAAAATCCTCCAGAGCATCGACTATTCGCCAAATTGCGATTATATGTGGATTGATGTATGAGCAATCTGGGGTGATCAATCCGAGGTACTTCTGACTCTTTGTTCGTGGCTGCGAGCCGCCCTGACAGCCGTGCCACCAAGGAGCAACAACAATATCAAGCCATGCTGCAGAACAATACTAACAACCGAGAATTCTAGATATTGTCTCGATGCTCAATACATGGAACTTCTGCCCTCTCAATCGTCCGACAAAGGATGGCCACCGGAAGCATAATGTTGCCTCCAGATATGAAGCGACGCCTCCCCAAAGCAAATGAGAGTAGAACATGACTCTGCCCCTGAACTCGCAAACGTACCCTCGGAAGCCAGCCAGTCGAGAGTCGAAACTCCTCACCATTCCTTCCGGAGCTGTTTTCCCATCTCGGTCATGAACCAGCACCACCATGTCCGCCCTACCCGCCACCACAGCGATTCTGCTCATCGTCCTCACCACCCTCCTCTACCTGTACCGGCGTGCGTTCCACCGCCGCCCCTACCATGGAATACCGTACAACCCCCACTCGACGCGCCGGCTCTTCGGGGACATCCCCGAGCTGACGGCTGAGGCCCAGAGGGCCGGGGACCCCTCCAAGATGACATTTGTCCAGTTCGCCAGCCTGAAGTCGCCCGTCATCCAGCTGTTCCTCATGCCCTTCTGGAAGCCCATGGTCTACGTCAACGACACGCGCGAGGTCGAGGACCTGCTGCAGAACCGGTCGAAAGAGTTCGACAAGTCGCAGGCCACGGTCGCGCCGTTCCGCCCGCTCGTCCCGGGCGCCAGCATCTGCAAGGTCAAGGGCCCGCTGTGGAAGGCGCAGGTGAGGCTGTGGACGGACGTCATCAGTGTGGGGTTTCTGAGGAACCAGGCTGCCCCGATCATGTACCACTCTGCCATGGAGCTGGTCGAGCTGTTCAAGGCCAAGGCCAAGGTCTCGGGTGGGAGGCCGTTCTATGTCGCCGAGGACTTCAAGATCGCCACGTTTGATGTCATTTGGAAAGCCATGCTGGGGTCGGACCAGAACGGTATCAATAAGGAGCGTGAGATCGTTCTCCAGTGGGCCGATGATATCAAGCAGCCGGAGTCCAAGGATGAGCCCTCGGAGCTGGCTATGGCGCCCAAGTCAGACGAGTGGGAAGCGGCTGTGTACTTCCTCTCCCTGATCCCGTCCACCCTGATGTCGCCCACCCCGGGACTCCTCCACTTCGTCTACTCGCTGACCCCGACGTGGAGACGGCACTGGGCCACCAAGAAACGCCTGATGAGGGAGCTGATTGACCAGTCAATTGAGAGATATGCTGACCTTGGCGATGCGAAAAATGATGACAGTGTTGCCGAGACTCGGGATGTCTGCGCCCTGGATAGAGCGCTGCGGAAATTTGCAAAGGTTTCGCCAGCTGATATCTATCGGCCAACAACGGACGATATGTACGACGAGCTGTTCCTGCTTCTGATGTCGGTAAGTAGACATACGATCCCTTCCAGGCCAACTCCTGAAAGTTGTCATTGATTTATGAGCCCATGACTGACTGACTGGCTTGTCATTCTCATTTCCAGGGCCACGAGACCACAGCAACCCTCCTAGCCTGGATGGCCAAGATCCTAACCAACGCCCCCGCCTCGCAGACCAAACTCCGCGACGCCCTGCGCGGCTCCTTCCCCGCCACGCCCAAGACCCCGCCCGTCGAGGCCATCCTGGCCGCCGACATCCCCTACCTCGACGCCTCCATCGAGGAGCTCGTGCGCGTCGGCAACATCATCCCGGAGGTCGTCCGCGAGGCCTCGTGCGACACGGAGCTCCTGGGCCGGCGCATCCCCAAGGGTGCGACCGTCGTGTGCAGCACGTACGTGGCGCACAGGCCGTTCGGCGAGGATACAGTACCGGAGAGCGCGCGGGGCGTCAACAGCAGGCTGAACAAGGGCGGTTACGGGGCCGTCTGGCAGCAGGATATGGGCGAGTATCACCCGGAGAGGTGGGTGAGGGACGACGGCTCGTTCGATGCGAAGGCGGTTCCCAAGCTGGCGTTCTCCGCGGGGCCCAGAGGCTGCTTTGGTGAGTGTCTCTTGTTTTCCGTCGTCGGTGAGACGTGCAGTGGAACTAACGCGAGACTTAAGGACGTAAATTCGCCCAACAGCAGTTTCGCATCATGCTCGTTATTATGGTGCTATATTTCGAATACTTGCCAATTCCGGAGGACCTGAACAGTAACGACGCGTTTTCCAAGCTCACTCGGAGCCCTTGCCAGTGCTTTGTACGCATGAACCCAATCTGATAGATCACAGAGTATGACGGCATAACTGTATCTGATTGTCTTCAGGCAATCAACCTCAGTAAACGAGGCACATGGGCCTGTCAAGAGGAGGACCATGTAACGAGTAGTCATATAGTCTAGAGCTGTTCATATGCAGTCAATCTTAAGGCCCAAAGTGTCATGACATTGCTGCCTGAGAGTCCGATGGACTAGGTTACCGTAATTATTGCGACCGTGTGCGCTGGATCCTTATGTCGTGAGCTTCAATATCAAGCGATATTAAAGGACGTGGGACCTTAAAGGAAATTGAGTGCCCGTCCGCTTTGGTTAGACCGAACCGAAATTTAAACCACCGAGAGTACTGCGTAAGGACCAGAAAGGGTAAACCGAATTTCGACGAAGCTGTCCTAGGACGGGGTATCAGTTTCTAACATAACGCTATATTCTCTTTGTATCCTTCCTTCAACCGGTCACGGAGCCTATCCACCACTGGTCCAACTGGATATGCGCCACTGTGGTCGCAGCATGGAGACAGCCGGAGGGGCAGCATCCAGTCCACGGGCCCCCTGTCTCCCATCACGGAAGTCCAGTTTTTGTAAAGGCTGCCCGTATCCCAAGGGTTGTCACCGACGTCGGTGTTCACAATAGCGAATTTGTGCTCCGCGGGCCTATTACCGCCTGCGGCCCTGTCCTCGTACATGAATTGGTTCCCATCAAAGTTGGGATCCGCCAGAGGATAAGTGATGGTCGCGTAATCAATCGACTTGGAGGGGTTGTCAGGATTTGGCGTCTGGTTAAGCGGGATGCGAATTGCTAGCTGAGTTGCTTTGGACCCTAGAGAAAGTTTTTCGATATGGGTCATGTTGGACAGAGCGTACCCATGCGACGTCGCTGCCATGGTGAAGGAAAATAGCCCGAAGAATCCGGCCAGGGCGATTAGTACTATAGCTGGGACCGATACGCCAGCGCCGGCCCGGGCGAGTCGGCTGGTTACGTAGGCCCCAGCGGAGAGACACACGGCGCAGTAACAGGCTGCGTATGTGACGAATTGTATAAAAAACTTGAAGGCTATGAACACTGTTAGCCTAGATCTCAGCCAGCAACGAGGTGGTCATGTTGCCTCCCCGGGCCGACATAGACCAAAGGCTGATACCGGTGTCTCTGTTCGACACTAGACTGAAAGCTTGAGGACACCCTGCCCTGCCATCACAAATGGATCCAAACTTACACGTCTCTCCAATCATCCCACCAGCCCAAGGACAATAATGATCCATCTTCTTCACACATCGCTCTATCTCACCAGAATGGTGGACCCGATCCGGCTTCCAGTTCTGACATTCGGAGCACCAAATGGGCAGGCCATCACTTCGACAGGCGTAGACATCTCTGGTGTAGAACGACTCCAAGCGAAGCTTGGGTTCAAGAGGCACGAGTCCTGGGTTGAAGCTGACAGTTTGAAGGGTACGCGCGTAGCAAACTAACATTAAAATTAAGAATATGTAGTGGAGGACGAGAAAGGCGATGGCTCTGCCGTATTCGTGCCTTGAGATGAAGAAATCAACTAGAGGAGACCCGGGTCAGCAACTTTATATTTGTACGCAACAGCTTCAAGGGCCGGCGAGCACCTACTGCAAATAGGTTTCGTAGTGGCCCAGCAGGCGAAGGCGACGACTCCAAGGACAACGGTGGGGACTATACGGGTGGACCATCGAACAGCGGACTTATGACTTCTGGCCTGCGACCGAGGACATGGCTCCCAAGCCATAGCGGCGCCACGTCGCGCGGACGTCGCAATGGACAGGAGGAGGTGTCGTGGTGCGGCGCAGAGGTCATGGAACAAAGCGACGATCGTGTTGGTGATGGTGGTAGTGGTGGTGTTGCGGCTCGGGAAATAATGAGAATGATACGACGAATGACGTTGATCTGCAGCCTGCCGTGCCTGCCTAAGCAAGAAGATGCGGCAAAGCCGTAGAGTCATCCGTGGGCCCTGCATGGATGAAGGATGATCCCGCTTCCTCCCCGTTGTACGAAAACAAGCTGTATAAGTACCTAGGTACTGGGGCACCCCTGCAACCAACACCTGCAACGCCTGCCACTGAAATTAAGCTTTAATACTGGCCGACTGACTCCTTATTATGCAGCAAACCGAACCCGAACCAAACCGCCCATCAAAAAGGAGTCACCCGCCAGAAGGAAACCGTGACCTCGAAATATGTCGGGAGGGAATCGGAATTTTGGAATCGAAGTTGAAAACGAATGGCAGCCAAGCATTACTGGGCACTTTGAGTAATGCTGATTTGCTGGCACAGACTTCCTCAAAGTGCTAGAGGCGACGACGCCGTGGCCGGAGGACAACAAGGACGAGGACGTGGCTCCATACGCACGCAGCTCAGCTTCTCCGAGTCTGGCGTAAAATGTATCGAAAACGCAGGTAGGAAGAAGGGGAAGAATGAGAAGAGTCATAATCATCATGCTCTTTGGTCTCTCCTGGGTTCTCCTATTTGATGTGTAATAAAAGCTTTCTTTGCATCGGTCTTTCACGGGCCGGGTGGGTTAATTAATCTCGCCGTTAAAGGGTTGGCGGCGTTGACGCCCCCTGCCTGAAGATTTGACCTCATCTCCAATACTCAAACCCGGCACGCATTATATCTACGACTCTGAATACGGGGTTATCTTGGCTGCGTCTTCATCTGGGTGGCCGAGGTTTTCCAGTGGCCACTTTTCACCTCTTGCTTTGAAATGTCGCCGTTGCCACAAACAAACTAAAAGGGGGCTTAGCACCCTCTTCCAAGCGAACCACCAACAGCGTCCGTCTTATCGCCGTGCTGACCTCGGGATCTCTTACGTGAAGAGTCTTTGGCCATGTGTTTCAACTTCAGGTTTCGCGTTATCGCGCTTCCTGCCCTCGGCCAAACCCCCATTTCGGGATGCTAGCAAGGGGAGTGGCACCTTAGGCAACACTCAGATCCCGAGGTCGTAAACAGGCTACCAATACACCCACCAGGTCAATGAGCTGGAACTGAAAGAATCCCGTTGGCCGAAGAATTGGCACTTTCGATCGTGTTGACCTCGATGCGGCTCTGCGGGTAGTGATGACTAAAAATCGGCCTGAGGCTCTTGTGTGTTGAGTTGTTGAGTTGAGGCTCAACGACTTCATATAGCCCTGCAAGAACCATGGCTGGAGCGTCTTTCGAGTCCAAATGGCTCATGATCACCTTTTCAGCAGAGTACATTGTTTGTTTCACAGCAGCACCCTCCAGTGCGGTACTGGGCAATGTGGACCTCTAGTGTCGGCATGTCGTTCGTCGCATCGCATTGAGTGGTCACTCGCCCAAGGGTGGTGCGCAAACTTTTGGAAGGCCCGCAGGCATATCTGATAACATCTGACCATGACACAAATTGAAACTCGATCACGAGCTACCTAGGTAGACACTACCTAATCCTAGAATACTGGACTTCAGTTCTGCCTTCTCAGGTGCCCAGGTGGCCGCTCCATATTTGACCAGCGGGACATGCGACTGGCCTGTAGGCTCATTCAGAGACCACCAAACATTGAGGAGGAGGCTTGACGGGCGTGGTTTCCTTGGGCAAAATGATTCCAAGCCGGTTGGTTGTGTTGTATCGTCGGTGGCACTTGCTTGCTTGCCACTGGGGCTGAACCGCCCCTTCCTTCCTAATTGATGCATTTGTCCTCTTTGCCACGTGAGACTTTGCAGCCTCCGGCACAATCACACTTGAATATAAAAGGTAGCAACTTCCCCCCACCCTTCCCCAGCCTTCGTCGAGAGACCCGATACTGCTTCTGCCATGGGTTAATGATCGAGCTAGTACACGAAGTGTATGTGCGACGCCGGAAATCTCCAATGACGAACACGAAAATATCAGGCCCTTCTGGCAGATATATATCGACCATGGTGAGTAAAACGTCCCCTTTCTATTGACTTTTCTACTATATCTGGTTCCCAGTCCTTAACGAGCAGTAAATCGACCGATCTTGCACAGTTTCAACACCTCATCGAGGGGGCTTGTCGGTGCTTACAATAACACACAGTGGCAGTGACAGACGCTTGGCAAATAAAGCACACCCAGAAGTCTGGATAGTGTTTGTACATGCCAGCTCCGAAAGAGCTCCCATACAACCCCAAGTTTCACACACTCAGTGGGTGTCTTTGGCGTGTTCACTCCTTCGGACATATGCTTCCCTTTCAAGTTGAAGGATGCACTAATACCAGCAGCAGATATCTGAGGAAACCCAACTCATAGATCATCAGACGGCTCTACCGTTGTTCCAAGTTCAGATATCATCACGCTCAGGATTTCACTACACCAAGTCATACTAGTTTGAGCTGAATCGTTAGCAATATGGACCTCAGAGCCGTTGTCGCTCGCAAGAGAAACCTCGAAAGGTGCATAGAAGCACGCAAAGCTATCAGATACCGCGTCTGATAGAGTTTCATGTTCATGGCATCTCCCCTCTGTCGAAGACACAATGTGTCGCATTCATTGACTTGTTCCATTCCGTTGTTCTTCTTCTACGCACAGGTGTGGAGGCCCTTTGGGGGTATTGGAGTGGAAACCTGAAGGGCTCATCGTTGTCTCTTCCCAGGTGTAGACACCGGGGCAACATCGATGGCAAGCGAACTAGTGTTTCGCCGATGAGGCAGGGATGCTATACACAAGCGTCCGGCGTTCCCCTCTGAGGACTTTAGGTACGGATACTCATGTACCATTTGGTATCTTATGTGAAGGGTTTCTAAGCGTTGGCCATTGTAGGTCATCCCTATCCAGATTTTCTACACAAAGCCCGTCAATCGACTCTGTTATCAGCTGACAACGGTCCGACTTGGGCGCAGACATTTATCTAGTCACGTGGGAGAGGAAGCGAAACCCAGGCTATCTTTCCGAACGAGTCGAACGAGAGCAAAGGGAAGGGGCACTAGGCGGAACCCGGAGAACAGGAGAGAATGCGGCTCAACTGCCAGAAGGGGCCATATGCGCAACGGTGCATACAAGAGCAAGAGCATGACTGCATCGAATGCGCCAATGCACGTTACGCCCGTTCATTCAGCCTTACGGCGTAACCGTCCAACGACTACTATCAGGTAGTCACCAGGCAGACAGGACCAACAGGCACACTAACCAGGGTCCTGGAAGGCGCCTGCATGACACCAATTTCCGAGAGTACCCATGCGGCTCTGCGAGTATGAAAGAGCCCGTTCACCTAATGAGCCATGTGAGTCAGGCCTTCACTCGAGAGACAAGTTGGTGATTGTTGACTGGACAAGCGTAGGGCTTCCGGGAAGGGAGTGTCAAGTCCTGGATCCACTTCTGCCCTCGGTCGGGTTGATTCTTCCTCCACTGAGAACATTAGGCACTCGGGAGACGCTTGAACTATCATACCAAAGTACTACGGCAAAGAGTACTAACCATGGCTGTGCTGAGGTATGTGAAAGGCTCCAGGACTGCTGATGGAGAATGTGCGTTGCTGCTGCCTTCTGATTATTGTCTTGGTAATTCACCAAGTGGATACTTCCGTGACGCCATTCGGAAATAAAGATATTCATTTATCTCGTATGCTGTTGAGCCGCATGCATGTAACGAGGCACTACAGGAATACCCGTGTTTTCCGATGACCCCCCGGCACGTCTCGAGCCGGGCAATTTCTTCCACTTCAACAGCCTCTTTGCTTATTGCTCACTTTACGAAATGACTGCTGAGGCCAATGCTACAGTTTCGAGGCTATATCAGCAATCTCCAAACCCGATTTGACAGGATCAGCAAGTTTAGACCCACCGAGGTCCCCGTTTGCCCTACAGCATGACCTCAGTCTCGTCGGCCTCCCTATACCGAACTTCTTACACCTTAGCCTCCGGTCTTGTACCAATGAGTCTAATCCGTGCCCCGGGCATGTTGCTGCCTTACCCTGTTACTAAGCCTGCAGCAAACCGATTCCACCTATTGATACACCTATGCGACCTGTCTGCCCGTCATCAATGAGGCAACTCTCGGTTCCTCGCCCATGGCTTTGAAAGGCGGCGTATACGACAGATGACTGTTGCGCAGCGAGGCTTACGGATAGGAGAAGTGAGAAGTGAAGCTGTCCACGAGCCCTGACTGGGTAGTTCCCGTCATGAGGGCCGACCGGCTTCCTGTGCATGGCATATCCCCCCTTGAGGAAGGCAGGCTTCGGCCTTAGCGATGAGTCCTCAGGGCAGATCTGATTCATCTGCCTGGACTCACATGCTCGGATGGAGTCTCTGCAAGGTGCTGCGGCCGTGATGGCTATGTTGTTCACGTTGAGGCCTTGAAAATCATGGCATAGGACAGGTCTGGATACGGATGGCTGTGAAGTCCATTTCGGTGAGGATATAGGTTTGTATCACCTAGTTCTTACACTCTATTCTCTGCCCATCTTGAGAAACTTCAAGATATAAGAACACTGTAAACCTCATTTCTGGTCTCTTCAGCATTATCATCCCCATCATCTCTATTCTCCCTTACTTCACAATAACTATCTTGCTGTTGCAACCGATTCCTAGCACTTCAAACTACCTCTCTAGCCAAACTACCAACATTCAAGATGGGTGCTAGCATTATCATCTGGACCTGCTCCTACTGTGGACATGGAGGCATGAACGCGGAAACGACACCGTCCTGCGTCATCTGCAGCCACTCGCGATGTAACCAATGCTTGGTGGAAAAGCACAAGCGATCTTCTCGCTAGTGATATGGCAATCGTGGTATGTGCTCCCACGGCTACTAAGCATGGAGCTGGGCAATTCCTAACAACTCGGTTTAGAGAAATGCTCAAATTGGGCAATGCAATTGAGAGAGTGGCAGACGCTCGGGCCGGCACAATTCAGTCATGCTCCGGACCGTCGCCAATCTTCATTGGGATGGGCGGGCACTTCCTTTCATCGACCCCATGCGGTTCCGATTCATTGGGCAATATAGAGACACAAGCACACCCTCTCCGTTATTGCTGGCAGATCTTCTCGACAAGACATTCACCGCTCGAGCCCCACGAGCAAACCAGCTGGGGCTTGCCCGCGGTGTGTACCAATACCTTGGCAATGGACGACAAATCGCAGGCGCTCTCTCTCCCAGCTCTCTGCGCGCCTGTCATCCCCCTTTTGATTTTGTTGTTTATGGGACTATCTTGGCCACGACATGGATAACAAGCGTGGGCGTTTCTTTGGAGTTATTATACGGGATACACGGCGCATGAAAGATATCAAGGACTCAGTGTCCGCTGTCAATATCCCAGACACGGAGGCAACTTCTCTTCACAGATGATCATGGTTGGATATGAACTTGGGGCACCTAGTTACGGATAAACGGAGGATTTCATGGCATATAGAAAGATGTGGTTTGCGTTTTGGTTTTGGAGGAGGGGCCTCTCCTTATTGTACTTTTATACAACGGCGTTGAATGGGATATTAGTCTTCCTTTGAGGCTCTGTGCTATGTCGACAACGACCATGTACACCATCATGTCGACTATCCATCCATTGCAACAAGTCGCCACGCGTGGAAGACGAGGCACCTAAACGTGCCTCGCTTTACGCATTCGCACGAGCATGCGTACCGATCTCGAAAGTCCCCTCAGGCCAGCATATCTATCAACCAACATAGAGGGGCCCTACACAATAAAATCCAATGCCACCTACCCACTCTTACATACATACACACATGTTCAGCGAAGCTTTCTCCAGGGGCCAGACGAGGATACACTTGCCCCCAGGTCAACTCAGCCTGACATGACGATTTGAGTACCTATATGCAGTATTCGTAACAATGGGATAGTGGTATGAATATTCGCTTAACCCGTGGGACTGCGTCAGCCAAGTCACTGAGCAAATCAAGCAGCGAGGCTAAGGAAAGGTTGGGTAGTATTTAGGGACTGATCGCCCACAGAACCAAACCAGCGGCACGCGTTGATGCAACACCGTGTAAAAAAGGTACATTATAGGATTGTACACACAAAATCCAAGTGTCATGCAGTAATCTCAGACCGAAAACGATCTAGACCGGTGAATAGAGCCTCACACCTCACACAGTAGGATTGCTACTCTAAATTATACAATACTTTGCCCCCTGGAGCCCCACGAGAGAAGATCTCAGGAAAGAGATATGCATTCTGCTGTGTGGTCTACAGAGCTCCTTCCTGTAAGCAGCATGGGAGATACCTCTCCTACTAATACTACTGTATGTACAAAGAGGTAGCTACCATGAAAGGCTAAGGCAACAGCCTGCCTGAGCTGAAAGACATGAAAGGACGAGAGTTCCAGAGCCTCCATTCAACAACGAGGGCCGTTGCAGCTTGCCCAAAGAAACACCACAAAAAAAAAGGCTCAGTCGGTGCCCAAGCCGCTGCGCCACATCCCAGCTACCAGCAATCTGGAATATTGAGGCTCTCGTTGTCAGACCAGTGAAGTGTACACCGCAGAGCCTCAAAAGCCTCGGGCGATTAGCTAAAGCATCATATTATCATATCCTCTTGTATCTGCTGCAGAAGAAAAAGCGACAATGGGGGGGGGGGGGCGCAGCCGGGCCACGGCAGCGGAACCCCTTGCTCGCCTGGGCTGATCGAATGCATCCTCCTCAGTTCGGCCCTGCCGGTTCCAAACCAGGGTCCAGGTCCAGCTCCTCCTCGGCATAAGAAGTACATGTTTGTCGCATAGAGTTGTCCACTGCAAGTTCGCCCAATCCCACCCTCGACATATACTATATTCCACATACTCTTACATAGGGCCTTCCATATGTTTAAGCCCTTTGACCCCTTCTCTCCCTCTGATTTCCCTTCAGTCATCCATATAAAACCAGGCGTGCAGTTTCGCAGCTGCAGTCTTCGGCAGCTGCGGGGGAAAAGATCAGGAGTCGCAGCAGACACAATACATTGGCCTTCCATGTGTTGAACACTGTACCAACCTCTCACATGTACTTCCAAAACAACCGCTCCTTTCTCGGCCCGAAGCGGTCTACTCGTAATCGGTCACGACGCGGATCTTATTCTGCGTCTGCGACACCTCGAGAGCCTTCCCCGGGCCATCGACACTGATAGACTCGGCCACAGCAGCCACGGAACGGTCCACATCATCCTTCTCGATGTCGTCTAAGATGCTCTTCTTGGCGATCTGTCTTGGCCTCACAGGCTTGCTGCCCGTCTTCTTCCCGGCGGACTTGCTGATGGTGTGCCTTGCGCTCTTGATAGTATTCTTGATACTACCCTTGCCAGCAGCGCGTGTCGTGGTGGCCTTGACGCCACCCTTGCCGGCCTTGGCCACTGAAGCTTTAGCAGTCGGTGCCGTCTTCCTAGCAGTCGCAGTAGTCTTCCTAGCAGTTGCAGTGGTCTTCCTAGCAGTTGCAGTAGACTTCCCGTTCCCTGGTGCCGCAACGATCGTCGTGGAGTTCGAGGTGAGGCTCGCAGCGAGCATCAGCTTCTTGCCGTTCTTGGTGAGCGTCTTGCTTGCCTTCTTAAGCTCTGCCTTGCGCACGGAGACAGCCTTGGCCGGCGTCTTCGGCGCTGTCGCTGAGGCAAGAGCAGCCTTGGCGTTGACGGAGATGCTGTTAGCCGTCTTCTTCACCGCCGCAGCGGCCTTCTGGCCCAGTCCTCGCTTAACGCCTGCGACTTTGATGACCTTGCGCTTCTTGTTAGAGCTGCCCGCATCATCATCGTCGCCCAGGATGGCCTGCAACTTCCGCTTGCCAGCTTTGGTCGCGGCCTTCACGGCCTCCTTGATGCTGCTGCCCTTAGCACCCTTAGGCTGAGCCTCACCCTTGGGAATGGCTGGAACCTTGGGGCCCAGGACACCACGACAGTTTACACTGCCGCAGAGACACTTTTGGACGTTCTTTGCGGAGAACGGATCAAAGTTGTAGTCGTAAGTCAGTTCATCTCCAGTCATGATGGGGCGGTCGCCAGCGAAGAGTGCCATCCGCGGCTGGCCGCCCACGATCCACTTCTCCATGCGACAGTTTGGACTGCATGAATGGTTCACAAACCTGGCAATGCTGCCAGTTGTTGCATCAATGATCATGTTCTGATCAAAGGCCATGAGGTAGTAGCACTTCGGATTGATACGTCAGCCCAAGGTTCTTATCAGTTGTCATCGGGCACACAACTTACCTCGTTGTCCTTGTACTTTTCATTCATCCGCCTCTCACATTCTGCCTGTGTGATGATCTCACCAGTGTACTCCATGATGATCTGGTTAGGCTCAAAGCATCTATTGCTTCTCACGCCATAACCGCGATCTGCGGTCTTGACGACCTCGACGCCAACGCGGTATCGACCACCTTGTTTGGTCCGCGCAGTCAATTTCTGGAAGGCGCGGTTTTGACAGTGGGCCTTGCCAACGTTGCAGTTCGTCTCGTCACACTCATACAGCATGATGCGGTTTTGACAGTCCTCAGCACATCCATCCTCGGGCTTGCAAACACAGTTAGACTGGTAGTCCTTGAAGTGATCGGTCTTTCTCCAGTATGTTCCAGCATCACCAATGAATCGATCTAGGAGAGTTCGTTAGCGCACAAACCACGACATCAGACTGAAAAAGGAATCCTTACTCTTGGTCATCTTGCGCCACTCATCCGGTTTGGGCTGACCAGGCGGGAGAGGGTTGCACACATCGAATGGCAGCTTGAAATCCCGACCATTGATCAGGAGTCTCAGGCCGGCAAACATGGGCAAGGGGAGGGCCTTGTTGGCCTTCCCGCTTGGCTTGAGTTCAGGCAGCCGGGCAAGCTTCTTCTTCTCAGCGGGGCTCATTCCCGTGGTATAGTCCAAGGGAGCAGGCTGGCCGGCATACAGGCCCTTGTCCAACCACTTCTTGGGGCGTCTCTGCCTGGTCACAACTGTTGGGGTTGCTTCCTTGGGAGCCTCGGGCACTTCTTCGGCGTCTGGTTGCGCCTCCGATGTATGTCTCCCGCCCCGCTTGCTGTTGATTGGGTCACCATTCTCGTCCAGGTCATTGGGATCGATGTATTTTCCATTGCTCCAGATAGTGTGGAGGACGGGCTTTGCCTCGTGGCCGGTAAACTCGGCAGTGTCCTGAAGTCTCCTGACCTCACGGGGTACGCGCGTGTTCTCAAACACCTTGCGACTCCGCTTGCCGAGGGAGCTCGCCTTGCTTACTATCGCTTCTGCAGCAGCAGTCGCGCCAGAGGATCGTGTAGATATCCGCCGGGCGGGGCCAGAGGTCGCCTTCTCTTTCTTGATCTTCTTGTTGTTCCTGGCACTAGACCTGGTCTTTGGCTCGTCGCGTGCACTCTGGGGCGAGTTGGGGCCAGAGAGGGACCAATCGATGTCCAACGCGTCAATACTGCGCTGAACAACACTGTCCATGCTGGGGTTGGCGCCTGCCTCGTCCGCGATGAGGGTGTCACCTGAGATGGTTCGCCTGCGCACTCTCTGGATAATATCGCCATTGGCTCGTCTCTTGCCGTGAACGTCGGTGCCGGAAAGTTTGTTTATGTTGTAGACTGGGGCGCGGGCGCTCGCACGCAAGGATCGACCACGTCGAGGAGTGGGGCTCTCCTCGGAGGCCGACGGTTTAGGTGTGTGTTGTTCTGGTTCGGGCACGTGATCGGTAGAGGCTTCGACGGAATCTTCGATGCGCTCGGCAGGCTCTATGGTCACTTGGGGTTCGTCGAGAGTAGGAAGAGTAGCGGTGATGTCTGGCTTGGAAGGCTCAGAGGCAATGCTAGCCGCGTCGGCAACGGTAGTCGGGGGCGTCGAGGTGAACGACGCGTTGTTTGACGATGCATCAGTTGGTATGCCTGGGTAGTGGAAGCTCGACTCAGAGGGGAGTGCAGGAAGCTCGACCGCGTCAGGCGCGAGGTCAGGCACGGGCACAGGCACAGGCACCGACAGAGATGGCTCGTCAGCCGAAGCCGAAGCCATCTCTGCGAGGAGGCCGGCCATCTCGAGGAAGTAAAGTAAGTAAGGGACGCGACGGCAATAGGTTGAAGGAGAAAAATGAAGGCGAGGGCTTGTTAATTGATAGATTCGACGCGTCGTTTTGATGTCAGGAAGATAAAAAGTGATGGTTAGGCTAGAAGGAGAAAAGGGCGAGTGTTGCCTAAGCAGATTGGGACGCGCTGGTGGTGGACAACAATGTACACAGTATGTTGAGCAGCTGAGGTTGCAGTGGTCTGGTCTACTCAATCAGGTAACGAATGAGTTGGTTGGATGGTGAAGTGTGGCTAGCGCGAGGTGTTGGAACAAAGTCCGCGCGCAAAGTTCCTTCCCTCCTTCCCTCTCTCAAAACACACAACAGGCACGAGCACAAGCACACGCACACACGCACTCCCACACAAGCTGCAACGGACCGAGACCGTGACGGACCGACCGAGATTCATGTAAGATCCACAGCTGCAGGGAGTAACCAGGCGCGCCAAGGATGGGAATTGATGAGAAAACTGTGGTTTTGACTTCGTAACGGGTGGAGACAAGAAGCGGCGATGGCAGCACTGATGGTTTACTGGAAAGTCGCGGCTGTATAAAAGGAGCGGTGATGAGAGATGAGAGGTGAGTATTTGTTGAGTGGTGATGTGGTGATGTGGTGATGTGGTCGGTGATGTATGTGGAAGACGGAGAGGGCAAAGGTAAAAAATAAAAATAAAAAAGGGAAGCGGTTGGTTGTTGGGTTTGTGAGTGGTTGTTTAGTGGTTGTTGTCAAGTTTAGTACAAAATTAATTTTTGGAATTTACTCAACCCACAGCGAATGAACGAACGCAGCAAGCCGGTGGGAAGGAATCGAGGAGCGAGGGAGGAAACGGCTGGCTTGTGCTCGAGCGGGAGGATAATATATAAGGTAGGTAGCTACCTAAGTATATACCTACCCAGGTAGGTACACCTGGGTAGGTACAGTACACTATGGACGGGCATAGATACATTGTTTCTAGTCCGTATGTAAACACACTCTCATGCTCTCTCACTCACTCTCTCTCTCACTTACTCACTCACTCACTCACTCACTCGCACTCTACAGTATCACATCACACTCACACACACACTCCTCTCCTTCTCTCCTCCATATGTATGGCGCGTTCCAGCCCTGCCCAGTCTTTTCGGTCGATAAGCACTATCATCTCCAGCTGGCCCCATTCATTCTCTACCTAGCTTTCCCCCCATTGTGCCCCTATTCTCATTCTCCCTGGAAGACGACGACGACATGCACCGGCTACTGTATCACCATCCGGGGTCGGTCATGTTGCCTGCCCCCTTCCTCCAATATAACACACAACACACCGGTCGCCTTTTGGCGGGACGCCGGAACAAGCAGCCGTCGATCCCTTACCTTAGGGTAAGCCACCGGGCCTCTCCCTACGTAGCCGCCGGTAGTCTGACAGTGGCATCATAGTCACTTTTAACTATTCTAACTACTACCTAAGTATGAGTGCCTGGAAAGTATCCCGGTGGGTCTCATTCCAAGGTATCGTACGTGCCGGCGTGGTCGTGGGGTCGTGGTTCAGGTGAGTCCTGGTGCTGCTGCTACCATGTTGTCCCTTCCGGCCTTTGCGATATTAAAAGAAGCATGGCGAGGCTAACAGCCCCCCTACCCCCCCAACGGTCGTATCTTACCACCAGGCACGGGGGCCGGCGGTCAGGACGGGCATTACGACCCAAGGTCTCAGGTTCCAACCCTCGTGAGTAGTAAGTAACACTCTACCCCTCGCCAGCCAAGGGTCGACCGCCGCACCGTAACGCCATGTGATAGACACTCCCGGACTGCTCAAAGCACACAGGACACTCCACGCGATATCCAGGCAATTTTCTTGTGTCTTTATTGCGTCTGTTATCTTGTATATTTCTACCTGGAACGGGCGGGCATACTTGGCCGGTAATGACCCTAAATGGACCAGAGAACTACGCGATACATCACGCCGCCGAGACCATTGTGACCCGTACGTTTCACTTTTACTATCTGCTTTACCGTACCCACCACCAGTATGTATTCGTAAGCTATTTTATGCCCAACTTGGTGAGCTGAGAGGGAGTCACCTTAGCCTGCGTTACAGTGATTCACCTTGCTGACGACGTATTCGACCCGGTAGAATTCCGCCCGCCATCATGCCTAGATTTGGGATGAAGAATACCCGTGTCGAATGAATAACAAGGAATTATTAGGATGAAACACTGGCTTCATACGAATATGTCCACGCTGTAAACTCCCTTCGAGCTTTCCACCGGCCTGGCACAAGTGGCCTTCTGGACGGGCGGGTGGACAGTTGGGCAGAGTATAGCACTCCAGCGATGTGATGAAAGACACTGTCTTATGTGTAGACGATAACTTCACTCCATTCCAAGTCCGGCCCTCGTGCTCAGCAAAGTCGGTGCCAGGTCGAGAAGGATGTTATCACCACTGAGAATTTCTGTCGACGGGACTTGGAGGTGCAGCGTAGCGCAGACAACAGGCCATGATAGCCCCCGGACGAGGGACACTCATGATTTTTCTGTACAGGCCTACATAATCTCCTACCATGTGTGTCAATGCGAGATTCTGGTGTATGAGAAGTCTCAAGTTTGTGGACAACTCGGGTGTGAGGAGCGTTTTCAATGAGCGAGTTGTCCGGAGCCTGGGCACGACCGCCTGCGCCGGCTTGCAGACCCGGCCCCCCCGGAGAGCACAGTAATCCCTTGGATCTTCAATAATCACCCACAGACAGACAGACGAGTGTCCACGATCTCAGAGATCCACCGCTCAGCCTCCTAATATAACATCAGGCAACTTGCCCCGGTAGCTGAGAAGAGAGAGGCGAGGGGAAAACGGACGTACGTAGAATTGATGCACGTCTTTCATTTGTTCCTCTTGCGTCAAGCAACCCGCAGCCACTACCTCATAGTACCTCCCCCCATAGCAAGACGTCTGCGTCCTGTAGGTACTTCAGACAGTACATGTTAATAAAAACCTTGATTTAAGCATAATTCAAGTGTCATGTGTTCATGGTGAACTGCAATAGAACTGGGGCTATACCCGGTGAAGACCCCGAACAGCCAACGTAGGTGGCGTTTTGCTGGCATCCAGTCCGCGACATGTCACTCAACGGCCCTGCTCGCATCTTGCACAAGTTGGCGCCACAAATCACTCTAAATGACCATCCATACTAGTATTTCATCATCATGGATTTGAGTGCCTGCCCAGATTTTAATATGCTGTTTCTGGTGCAATGGAGACGTGACCATGGCCTTTCTTACCAACCGAGGGGTCGGCAAGCCACAATCGGGCTACTGCCCCCCATCCATCCTCCCAGGGACATCACAAGCACAAAACAGTGTCGACCAACACGAGGCATTTTCAAGGATACCAATTCACCACACTCACTGTTCCGTCTATGCCAGCCGGCACCCCAAGCCAGCCTTCTGTCGATGAGTATGGGTGAATTTTAGTACCGAAAGCCCAGGGCATGCAAGGCTGCTCGACATCACAGTCACATGGGAGGATAAGGGTTTACGGCTACCATTCCCATGGAGCCCAGTGAAGAAACCGCCCAGTCACGCCTTGTGAAGCCCTTGGGGGAGACCCGTCCGCCAGCTCGCTACTGTCCTCTCCACATCCTCGTGAGCACGCCGGGTTGGTCACGGACCTCAGATCAAGGGAACCCCCTCCGGAGTGAGAACTAGTCCCGCGGAGGAAACTGGCAATGGACCGGGAGAATGTTTCTTTTCGAGATGGTAGGACAGAGAAGCCGTGACGACCACTGGTCGCACCAATGCTCTGCGCCGGTGCCTGCCTCCCGTTGAGCCCAAGCATCAGGAACGAATCCTCCCACCAGCCCGCCCACAGTACAACAACCATATACCACGCAGCCTCGCGTTGCTGGTGCTGTATTATAGAGGCTATCCCGAACGGTTCCTCGGGTGCGGGCCGCCGCTGAAAGGAAGCAAGGGTCCTGTACATAGTACCTGTAGACACCCACGCATTACTGAGGCTTTCCAGGCCACCGGGACCGTCACGGAGGCACCTCGGTCACTCGCGGTATTGTTATCAGCGGAGCTGCTATACCCTATTCGCGAGACGAGTGTGAATCTTGGGTGTGGGACTGTCATACAGACCCGGCGGTTGACTGTCCGCCAGAACAGGCCCAGTTCCGCCGTCGGAATGTCGGTGAGGCAGAAGGTGCCGAAGCTCGGTGTGCCGGTGGAAGTAATCGCGAAGGACGGGTACCGTCCTATATCCTGCTTCAAGTGCTTTAAAAGCTCTATGGGTTCACCGGAGGTTGGCAGTGCCTTTTACCCTTATGGCGACCTTGCCGTTCAACAGCACCGCCAGCTGAAGTACATGGCCAACATCCCAGCATCTCGTGATGTTGTTGCTGCATCTGCTATAATGAAGAGTAATGATGTTATAGCAAGGACTTTCATATTTCTCGAGGGTTTCGGACATGCCTGGAGTCTTAATCCATAGTCATCAACCAGTTGCGCAACTATCTCATCTGACCAGGTGGTCCTTAAAAAGATTCTCCCATCTACTATTGCCTGGCCACGTGCTCAGGGACATCCCAGACAGCTCCAAATTAGTTTTGATACTGACACCATTTTTCTTCTTCGTCTTCTTGGCCCGCTCTATTAGCAAGTGGTCTCCCACAACATGAACCATGACAAGTCGGAGCCTGGTGGCTCCTGATAAGCACGTACGATGGATGCTATGGCCTTGATAATTGTTCCTCCCGCTATTCCGTTGGTTGAGCCCTCCTGTCCGTGGTGTGTTCTAATCCCTCGGTGTACTATTCCCTCTCAAGTTCGCATTTCGCGAATGCTGATGCTGCTCTCCCGTCTCGGCGCCCAGCGCGACATTCGCCATATGGCTCAACCGGTAGTGGTCAGCGCGGGAAGGAGACGGAAGACGCTGCTCCCTAAGACCGAAGTCCATAATGCTCCTCTCGTGCGCTCGTAGGTCACCAGTACCTACACTGTCGCCGTTGCCATTGCCGTTGGGAGGGGCGGCAGTCCTTGTATCGACTCGGTCCCCATATAACATCGGCTGCACAGCGGGAACATTCGACCTGACGGGTTGGAGGTCTGGCGTACGCCCGCCGCTTCCACTTCCACCCTCATCGGCTTCCGTCGCTTCCCCGCTGCTGCCGGCCTCACGCTTCAGCCATGCAACTTCCTCGTCCGACATGCCCTTCCAGCTGCACTTCGCGTGTTTCTTCGTGCAGCCTTGGCAAGCTGTTAGATGCTTGGTGCATTGCACGCGCAGCCGTCGACACCTTGTAACACCGTTAGCAAACGTATTCTTACGGACGGTTAACAGGATAGGAAAGCGGCTGTCTAGTAGACGGCCCACGAGCAGTTTCTGCCTGACGAGAAGAGGTCGCACTCGGATGGCGTGTACTGTCCATTCCTGAAGCAAGCTGCTCAGGCCTGACAGCCGAAACGAGTTGGGATGCGTGGAAGGGGAAACGGAAAGGAGCAGTACCTATCACATGGAGGGTAGATTGTGTCGCCTCTGCCCAGCTTCTCAACGCGAGTGGTAATCAAGGGTCGGTGGGCGTCGGCCGGATCATAGGACTGAGTTACTGATCGCTGCTGAGTCAGGTGTGAGTCGGAACCACCCGGAGACGGACGGCTACTTTGAGGATGGACCGGTTGAACAGCCACTTTTGAGTTGAGTGGTCCATGCTATAGCGATTGGTTAAATGGGGAGTTCTCCTCGGGAAATGAATGTGCGCCAACTCAAGTAATGGGAGGTGATAGCAAAATTATCCTCTGCACTGGACAATGCATGTGGTGAGAGTGGGCTATCTACCCTCGTCTAGTGTGTAAAGGAAGTCATCATTGTTCAGACAGGTTTGCTTACCTGGATGACGGGTGTCGTGGGCATGGAAATCGGATTCTGGGTGGGTATCTTGGAGGGCCGAGAAGATGCAAACTGTTGAAGAAGGTCGGCATGGAGATCGTAAGCAGATTTTGGACTCGAAATCTGGCCGTGCTGGTGGTTCAGAGGCTGGAATCCGGAGTTCCGAGCTGGAGGCGAGGGCACTGTGCGCCGAGAGTTTATAGCTGCCTTGCGTCCACTCAGATGATAGTTCAGCTGTCGCGCCTTACGCGCAACCTCGTCGGCCTTCTTGATCAGAACCTGGAGCCTCAACTCAAGAATTTCAAGTGTCGCAAGTTCCGAGTTCTCATCTTCCTCGAGTGGTTGTGAAGGGGCAAGGTTGAACCTGTCGAGGGTTCCAGACATAATCAGGCGCCAGTCGTCTTCGGTGATTTCGACCTGGCTCCCTTTCAGGTAAAAGGCGCAGTAGCGGCCACGATCCGGGGAGGACATAAGGGTGAAGTCATTGGGGTTCGACTTGGCGAACTGGACGATGTCTAACCACGCCACAGGCTCTGCGATATATGGATCTCTACGTGTGATCCTGATCGGTTCTTCGAAGAGTCCTTCCATAGCCCTGACCAGTTTGGGACCGGTGAGTTTGGCGCCGAGATTGCCAGCCAAGCTCTCATGACGACTCAGCACGCCTTCATAGTCGCCGATGAGGCTTAGCACATCTGAGAACACCTCGCTATCTCCATGGATGAGTTTCAGCCTCGTCGAGGAGGCTCTGGACAGATAATTGATGTGCGCGCCATTGCCTGGGGGACGTATTAGTATACAGTAGAGGTGTAGAGAGGAGTACAGGAAGGGACACATGGGATGGGGTCTAGTAAGGGCAGAGGCGTGGTGATCAGGCACCCAGTGCTGCTCAACAACATTGAAAAGACCAGGAAAACCCGGGGTGGGGGGACGTACCAGGCTGAGGCGGAGGAGGTTGGGGGATCCTGTCACGGGGCTGCTGGCCATTGTCATCAGCGTCGCGCTTCCGCTTATGAAGTGGCTCTGTCGAAAGAGCCTCCGAGTGTGCCATACTGGGCAGCCCAGAGCACAACAAAGTAGTCGACCAAGTCGAGGTTTTACGGAGTTGGCAGGCAGGGACACAAGACTATAGGATAGGCGAAACGCAGATCGTCGAGACACAGAGTTAGGACTGGCGCAAGGAAAACAGGTATCGACGGGTAACCATCGAATGGCGGAAGGAGGTTGACAGCACGGCCAGACGACAAGCCGAACAAAAGAAGAGTTGGTTGTTGAAAAAGCACTGTCCAACCGCAATTGTCAAGACAAGGTCGCGTTATGTTATTCGAGAGTGGACTCAAGTTCAAGTCTCTCGGGTTATCCGGCAGGTTCCAGAGGGTGTCCCGGTACAAAGTTGCGCCAACTAGTGGTTTAGACGGCGAAAGTATGCTGAAAAATCACCAGAGATTTGTGACGCGTCAAATCGCAATGGTTGTGAAGGGGGACGGCTGGTCGAGGTTTGTTGAGTATTCCGTAACAGATGTTGGCGTGTCTTGGTCCGCAATAATCCGTAGAAGGGAGAGAAGTAAGTGTCACTGGGACTCGGTCGGCGGAAAAAGAAGGGACGGAGTACGGAGTAAGCAGGAATAATGGTGCGCCAAGAGTCCAGAATCCGTCAATGAACCAATTTTCTGTTTGTGCGCCGCTCCTTCATCCACTTCAAACTGTCGTTGGAGCCGTGAGAAAGACAGCAGTCGTCGATGTGTGAAGTTCCTGGGGCGGATATATAGCGGATATGTAAGTACTGTGTAGTGAGTGAGTGTATCGGTATACTACACAGTAGGCTGGTTTGTTTATATGGCCTTCAAATCTGACTGCATGTGTCCAATGGCCGGCAGAGTTGGAGATTGCAGGGTTGATGGTCGAGCCGAGAGGTGGTGCTGTGTGGGGTTACCTGGGTACCAAAGTACCGTAAAACAAACCTGGAGATGGTGCGTACTTAAGTACCTACCTAGGCAGGTACCTTTTGTCAACTTAGTCTTTTTGGCACCGGGGTCCAGTCGAGACATGCGATGCAAATTATGGCCGTAAAGGGGCGGAGTGGGACGGCGAGGTGTTGTATGTGTACAATAAACAGAGGGCGAAGTAATCAATGGAACGGAAATGAGAAGAAGAAGAGAAGAGAAGAGAAGCAAAGAAGAAAAAGGAAAAGAGAAGAAAGAAATATAGGATAGGCCGGAGGCAACTGGTTCAAAGACGTTGTTGGTTTCAAAGCGCACACACAGTAGTAGATAATTAATTTCTTGGCCTTCAAGCTGCTGCTTCGTCGTGGACTCGTCATGATCCACACGAGCGCGCCCAACAAGTACTCCATACGTACACCCTCCATGACTGTCCAGGTGCCCAGGTACGCGTCTGTCGCCATCTACAACTAAGTGCTGGGCGTCGAAATGGGTTGGATACCAAAGAAATCGGGAAGGCATCTCTGAAGGGAATTGTGTGTGTGTGTGTGTGTGTGTGTTGCTGGACTGTGCATTATGAGTCCTCCTGCGGAAACTACCAAGGTACCCAGGTACCTACCTAGGTATGTACGCATCTACATGGTAACCTTCCGTACCTGGTCATATTTTGCTTTTGCTTCCGCCGCTGATGAGTTTCCGCCCAATTCCTCATCACCACTCAGCGGACACTTGCTTATAAGTTGGTCGCAGCCACAGCGGTCCTCTTTGGCTCCGTGACTATCAATCATACGACAAATATCCTCAAGAACTGAATAATCAGTTTCGCCTTCGCCGAATGTCGTAGCCACCAGCCACATACTCTCTCCATCTCTCCATCTCTGCCATCTTTCCCAGTGTTTTGGACTGTTGAGATCGGCAAGCCTCTATTTCCGCCTCTGCTGTGATATGACGCCGGAATCGAACCACTTTCATCCCGTGGTCGCATTTGGGGGAGATGGTGGGGGGCCGGGGGCCCTGCTCATCCGGGCGGACACTAGACTCTCCGCCCGGGTTGGGAAGAAAAAAGAAAAAAAAAGTTGGGAACGCATCGCATTCGTTTGTTTTGCTTGCGATGGGTATTTCTTTGCTTGCGATCCGGAGATCTGCAAGTACGACTTCCGTCTTGAGTCAATCGGCTCCGGCACGGATGTCCCTTGTCGCCTGTCACCAACAGTAATAATAACGACGACAATCTCTGGCCAGTCTGTTGAAACCGCCCTGTACTGATTACGAGCAGATGTCTTTTTTTTCCCAGCTTGTGACAGCTCATCGAGACCCTTATGACGTTTTGTCTCCCAGGAAGCTGGGGTGTTAATCTGGGAAGATAAGGCTGACATGTGCGTAATCTCGGTACTGTCGAACCGCATCCGAAGTTGGACGTCGTATCGTTGATATGGTGAACAATGCCACCACCTCTCCTCACGTGTTGACAGCGATCCAGCAGCAGCACGTATTACTCGAGAAGAAGCCACGATGAAATTGGTGTTTCCTTTCCTGGCAGTACATACATAAAGAACACTGGTACTAGATGCCCTAAGGTTAAATGGTACCTACCTAGGTAGGTAAAGAGCAAGCACCAACAGGTTTTGATCATAGTCCAATGTTAGACACAACAACAATCCAATTGAACAAGTTCGCGAAAAAAAACCACCGCTCAACGGTCTTGAGAATCTCACCATCGTAGGAAAGGAACATTGTTTCCAAAATTAGTTACTTGGTAGAATCAATCAATCCATGGAATGGATCCCGATAACACGATATCATGGCCCGTGCCCGGCTCAGGGTTGCATCCCGTGGCTTCCCCACCTCAAAATCCCAGCAACCCTGACAATCCGTTCTGGGGCCGCCGCATATGCAATCTGCTTGGTCCCAGCTCAACCTCTCCAAACGTCCCCACGCGCCGCCTGCCAGTTATCCCGACCAACGCCCACCCGCAACTCAGCGAAACACACACACACACCCACACCACCTTTCGCCACTCTTACTCACCCACACACCCACACGCACGCGCACACGCACATCCGATCAACCATGGCCGACAGAGGAAGTCACAGGGGCGGCGGCCGTGGAGGAGGAGGAGGAGGAGGAGGCAACTTCCGCGGGCGAGGGGGCGGCCGCGGGGGCCACCACGGGCCCGGGCGAGGTGGACACGGCAACCACCAGAACCAGCACGGCCAGGGCGAGGGCGAGTCGAGGCCCAAGAAGGAGAACATCCTGGACCTGGCCAAGTACAACGACAAGCGGATCACGGTGAAGTTCAACGGTGGTCGTGAAGGTGCGTTTTGGGCCCCCCCCCCCAGGCCGAACATGGGGCTTGGCTTGACTTGTTTTGCTTCACTTTGGTCCAATACTAATTGATGTTTTCGTGTTGTTATAGTCACCGGCGTTCTCAAGGGATTCGACCAACTCATGAACCTCGTCCTGGACGAGGCCAAGGAGACGATGCGCGACGACGAGGGCAAGGAGACCACCCGGGACCTGGGCCTGACCGTTGCGCGTGGCACCATGATCGTGCTGATCAGCCCTGTCGATGGCAGCGAGGTGATCCCGAACCCATTTTTTCAGCCCGAGGAATGAGCGGGTGGTGCTAGGAATACATAATCAAGGGAGGAACGTGTTGTGCTACGCCGGCACTCTAGCAGAGCGGGTTATACGCAGGCAACGTTTGAAATGCGAGGAATGCCCCAGTTTCATGACTTTCGTTAGTCGGGGGAGGGGGTGGGGAGAGAGATTGTGAGACGGGAGACGGGAGACGACAGAGTCCCGCGGCAAAAGTCTCGATGTCTATACGTACCGTATGACTGGAGAAACGACACAGGATCTAGGGGAAAGCAAGTGTGGGCACTTGGACGGCAGCATCGAACAGGAGCTATGGTCAGGAAAAAGTGCATGAATAGATACCCCATGGAAATAATCTCCAGGCATCCTGTGTGGGCGCAGAGTGACGACTACTGAGAGGCGCAAGATCCGTTTGGAGCATTTCGATGACCACCGTAAAGCCAAGCCAATCGCGAGCTACTCCAGTCTTCGAAGGATTACGACGTCATTGCTTACCTAGGTTGGCGATTCTGGGGACGGTGAGGTACATTTCGCAAATGGACATTCATCATCACTATCACGAGACGTAGCGCAGTGGTGGTTTTCAAACTGAAATTCAAAGAAATTACCTCGTTAGCAGCGAGTGTTGTGAGTCTAGATATAAGACACGAAAGCCCAGATGACCGACCACCGAGTCCTGTCCTGTTCCTGATCGCCAAGAAAATGCCACGCCCAGCTCTCCGGCCCTGTTCGCCTTCTTTTTGAATTTTCATCCACCCATCTTCATCAGGTAGAAATACTGGTGGTATCTTACACTCCACGATTTTGCCAAAATGAGTACGTAGGGAGGAGGAATGGGCCCCGGTTCTTCTATGACTGCGAGCTCGCCTCGTTCTTCTCACTAGCCGGTTTCGCAGCCTTGGCCTTGGCCTCGTGGTCGCCCTCGACACTCTCCTTCGCAGGCGGGACAGACTCATCGCCGTCTGCCTTCCTGGCCGTCTGCGAGTCAACGCCCTCTACATCAGGATGGGGAGGGGCCACTCCAGCGTTGACCAACTCTTCCGCCGGCAAGTTGGCTACCTCCTCCGCACTCAACTCGTTTCCGTCGCTGTCGAGGATGCGGGTCCGGGTCTCGTAGCGCGTCTTGAACTCGACTTTACCCTCCAAGGCCTTGACCTGTTCCTCGTTGAGGACATTGCCCTTCTGGTCGCGGTACTCGACACGTTCCTCACGCTTCAGGAGGCGCTGGCCGGCTGGAATGGGTGCGCCGCTGATGATTGAATTCTGGTAGTGCTCATCCTGGTCATAAATGGGCTGCTGGCCCTGCTGCGCGTTGTTGAATTCGACCACTTCTGGAGCATTGGAGCTCGGCGCTGAAATTTTGGGAGTCATGGGAGCAACTGGACCGCCGAGTGCGGAGTACTGAGAGTACTATTGCAAAAGACACAATGTTAGTTACTCAGCAGCGAAAACGGATTGCGTGTGTTTATCTTGACTATTGTACCCAGAGCAATCGCCCCGGCCGCCACGAGGCTTCGGGTTCTGCAAGGGGTCGAGCTCATGTCTTGTTCATCAAACCCCAAATAATTGCCCCCTTGCCGCCACAAAGCTTCCAGGTTCGCAAATATTACAAGCCAGCCATGTGTGGCTACGAGGCACTTGCTTCATTTCTTCTATCTCTGGCCCCTTTGTGGTAGAATTCTCTTGGGAACCTGCTCAGGGGAAAATGCAGTGGAGTTACTTACGTCGTCCAGGAACGTGTTGCAGTCGAAGTCCCATGTGTCAAAGAGTTTGGCACGCTTGCACTCGGATTTCGTCCACGCGTTTCCATATGCGAGAGGCGCATACATCATGAACACGGCAGCCGACAGGACCAAGAAGCTCATGGTTGTCGTCTTGTTGATGATGGAGTTCTCTCGGCCTCCCAGTACCGCGACACGAGCTGTCAGGAAATCGAAGACTTGACACAGCGCGACGATGGCGAAGACGAGAGCCGGGAAGTAGTGGTGCAGGAAAAGCTGACGCTGCATCAGGTAGAAGGGGAAGTAGTGCAGTGCCCAGCCCAGCACGGAACTTCCAATCTCGTAGTCGAATCGCTTGAAAGTAACGTTTTCGTAGTCCTTGAAGTCGCGCTGCCATCGGAGAACAGCGATGCCCTTGAACAGAACATAGACAACAATTGCTAGGGAGGAGCTCCACCAGATAATCGGGTTGCCCATGAGATAGACCTGGCGGTGATCCTTACCCCAGAAGTTGATACCTCGTTTAAGGACGGGCCAAGAAGGTGGGCGAGAATCCCAAGCATGCGACTCGACGAGGCCGGCGTTGGTCTTCCACATCACCTGTTGGAGCTCCCAGAATTTGCCAAAGAAGCCTGGGTTATCATAGTTCACCTTCTCGGATTCCGCGCCAAGAAGAGGGTGCTCGTTGGACTCGACGTACCACAAGCTGTTGGGAAGCGTACCACCTCTGGCGCAGGTCACTTCCTGCTGCTCGGAGGCCCAATCAGGCAACTTGACCTTGTGAGAAAACAGAACACAGCCAGTCATGATGTGAACCAGCTTGAACTTGGTCTCAATAGTACGCAACCGCTCTTGGGCAACGCCAGCCTTGGAACTCTTCCCGTGAATTTCAACACGGAAGTAGTCGTTCGCGTCACCCTCAAACCCTTCGTATCCATATGCAGAAACCTCGTTTTGCCAGTCAGCCTCGGTAACCGGAGGGCGGACGTCGTGAGAATGAACTCGGCGGTGCGTAGGACTGTGGTACATGCGGATAACATCGCCATCCTTGATGTAAGCCGGCTCAGGGAGCGCATCCCAGGCGAAGGTGCCATTGATAGGCTCCCCGTTGATGTCCAGGGGTTGGGTCTGGTTCTCCAGCAGCCAGATGTTGTTCTCATCTTTGTGGGGATACAAGGTAATCTGTTGCTGCTTGCTTCCCGTAGGGTACATCAGAGGGTGCGAGTGGAGATAACCACCTTGAGTGTTCATGTGGCGAATCGTAACTCGGCTACCCATCAGGACATCGGCGGGGACATCCTGCATAGCCTTGGAGTTCAGAGTGGACTGGAACTCAGAGCTCATGAAGCCATCACCCTCTCCAGGATTGACCAGGCAGGCGAAGTGAATGGCGAACATGGCCAGATAGAAAGTAACAGGGATCACAATGAGGCAGAAGAAGCGCGCCATGAAGTGCTTGAACCATATGCGCAAGGTGACGGTCTTGGTGTCACCGAGCAAGACCCAAAGCTGGACGAGCGTCAAGCTCCCTACCCAGGCAATTGTGAAGAGACCGACCCATTTGATGCTGAAAGTGGCGCCCAGACCCAGACCAGTCATGACGAGCCAGAACCACCAACTTGGCTGGAAAGCCCTGGTAGGGCCCAGCTCATGTTGGTTAGTGAAGGAGACGAAGGCCATAGAGGTGAAAGCCGTGGCAAGCACCAGAGGCGAGTCAAGGAGAATCAAACGAGCCTGAGTGAGAAGACCGTTCTCTGGAAGCGGTCGAGTCAGCATGTGTACGCTTACAATCATGATGGGGTTTCACCTACCAAAAATGATCAGGCCAGCTCCCATGGCAGAAGTAAAGGTTCGGCATCCAGCAGCCTTCAGGGTCAGGAACAAGACCGGGACCAAAAGGATACCGCAGATGGCGGGGAACATTCGCATGGCAACATAGGGAACGCCAGGCTCGATATAGTCCTTTCCAATTTCCTTGAAGTCGAAGTCGCCATTGAAGCCGGCGAGCCAACCGAACAGTGTGATCAAAAGCTTGGCCAAGGGAGGGTGAACGTCCATGAAGAACCGTCCCTTGATGTACTTGGATGCGAAACCGCCGAAGCTGGAGGGGCACACTCATTAGCTCGAGTCGCGCAAGTCAAGGAAGACCAATGGCCACAACATACTGGACCTCATCGAAAACAACACTAGACGGCTCGTAGATCCGGAAGAGTCGAACAATGGCGCCAAGGACAGTAACACCAAGCATGACCTTGTAGTCGGAGACGGGGAGAAGGAAGACATCATTGTCGTCGACACCCTCAGAGGTGTAGTCGTCGGGTCGTCGCTTTGCCTTGCCGTTGAACTTCACACCATTCTGAGGTGGAAGTGGGGAAGGTGATCTCGCGCCCGGCGATGCGCCAGCTGGGCGAGCCATGCTGACGGCGTGTGGAATGTCGAGATTGTTCGGGTCGTGTCGCAAGAGGATTGAGGAGCTGAATGTTTGTAAATCGACGATTTAGACTTTCGGCTACGACTCAGGTGACTGAAGTCAATAGGCGCAGCAGAGAAAGGATGGGATGAAGGAAATAGAGGAGCGAGTGTCAAGAAGTAAAGTCGGTCTCATTACAAGGAGATCATTGATGAAGGTGGGATTAGGTGTTGATGGAGAAAAGGAAGAGGGGAGAAGTTGGGAAGGGGCGAAAGAAGCTTCTCCTTCCTGTCGCCGGTACTGACAATGCAGTAAAGAAAAATTAGCAGGCCTCTCTCTCTCTTTTTGGGAGAAGAAGAAGATATGAAAAGGGGGTCGACGAGAGGGTTGAATGAAAGGAAGCTTGATGTCGGAAGGTTGGTCGTATCGATATACGGAGCAGTAATGGGAAGATGGATACTAAAGTTAGGTGCGGTCTGGCCCAAATTTCCAAAGTTGTATACGTGGCAACCCTGTCAACTTTACGCGCTTACAGCAGGGTTCATTTAATCCGCATTCAGCCACGTTCAGGCAAGGGGGTTTTCCTAAGATCGATGGAATGCCAAATGTCAATGACATGCAGGTGCCCAGTGCTTCTGAAGATCTTCAAGCCTCTTAATCATCCCTTGGCCGCCCTCGCTTGTTCTCCTCCCTGGCAGTAGTCTGGCAGCTTGGGGCAGCCTGGATACTTACACGCACCTACTTGAGATTTACTACTGCGCTGTATGTACGATATAGACGTCAATGCTAACGTCAAAACCAACGTCTGTGTCCCCAAAATCCTTGGCAGCTACTCGACCCTATGGTTTGCAGTACCTCGGTAACGAGGGGACCCGACATCTACCAAAGGTACGGTTCCGTATCAAGTACATAAGTACCGGTTGCTATAGGTCCCCTGCTTGTGGACCAAGAAATACACACTAATATCAAGCTATCGTATGTACTGTGTATGCTCGGACTACCTAGGTACCCTTAAGCAGCCGGTCCGGGTTTCGGTTATGCTAGTGTTGCCTCAAGTTTGAATTGTTTGCTTCATACCAAAACACTTGAGTGACCATCAGCAAGCAGGAAGCCGCTACTCACCGAATAACAATGGCGTCTCAGATCCCAATTCGACTCTAAGTCAGTGAAACTGCCTCGTCAATTGTGTGATGCATGTGTAACACATGGATGCTAGCATTTGCCTTGTTGTTATTAGCGATCTCGGGAGGGAGCTCGGGACCTCGGGAGCCACTAACTCCAGGAGCTTGGGATGTACGGAGGTACAAGGGTTCCCTGTGCACTTTGTTCCGATTTGATGTGTATTTACTGCACTGTACTAATTTACACTGGACCTAAGATCTTGAGTTTAGCTTTCCGCGTTAATCAATTTTAGGAATATCAACATCAAACCTTCAAAGCTGAACCCACCCGCCTGCACCACCACCAACCCACCTATCGAGCAGCAGTGAGCCATCGCATACCACAAGCCATGGCCGCACCCAACGGCGATGCAGTCGCGGCTGCGTCTGCCGAGCTCGACAACCTCAAGCCGCCACCGGGCATCGTCGTCCCTCCGCCTGGCGAGATTAGCGACGCCATCGAGAAGACTGCTGGCTTCGTAGCCCGACGTGGAATAAGTTTCGAGGAACGAATCCGCGAGAGCCATGGATCCAACCCCAAATTTAGCTTCTTGATGGGCGACTCCGACCCATATAATGCTTTTTACGAATGGCGCAAGGAACAATACAAGTCAGGAAACGCCACTGCCCCCGCTGCCGGTCGCGTCGGTGAGGCGTTCCAGACACCTGCGAAGGAGGGGCCGAAGGGACCCCCGAAACCCCACGACCTCCTGTTCTCAGCACGCATGCCGCGCATCAATCAGAAGGACCTGGAGATACTACGATTGACGGCACTGTTCGTCGCGAGGAATGGACGCCAGTTCCTGACGACGTTAGCGCAGCGCGAAGCTGGCAATCCACAGTTCCAGTTCTTGATTCAAAACCACACCTTCCACAACTACTTCCAGCACATGATCGATCAATACTCGGTATTACTACGAGAGAGCGGCGGCACTGGCGAGGGCACAAAGGCTCAACAGGAGCGCATGGAGGAGTTGCAGCGGAGCGTCGATGACAAGTATTACGTTCTCGCGCGGGCCCGGCAGAGGGCTGAGTGGGCCAAGTACCAGGAGGCCGAGAAAATAAAGAGGGAAGAAGAGGAGGAACAGAAGAAGATCGACTTTGCGCGAATCGATTGGAATGACTTCGTGGTGGTCGAAACCATCACCTTCAACGAGTCCGACGACCAGGCCAACCTGCCGCCTCCTACGTCCCTGCACGACCTGCAGTACGCCTCATTGGAGGAGAAGAACAACGTCGCGATCAGCTCTAATCTCCGCCTCGAGGAAGCCTTCCCCTTCGACGACAACACCTTCATCCCCGCAGCCCAACAGAGCATTCCCGTCCACCCGGCTCCGGCTCCTCAGTCAACATCAACACCGCCACAGTTCCAACCCTTCATGACACCGCCCACACACACGCCCACGCCACCTGCTGACGGTGGGGGGTCTGCGTACGAGGACGAGGAGGCCCAGAGGATCCAGGAACGAGAACAAGCACGGGCCCGCATGCAGCAAGCTCAGGCAGAGGCGAGGGGAGGTGCTGGCCAGGTCAAAATCAGGGAACAACCCGTGCCAAGAGCTGCAGCACGAAACGCCAACAGGGCAGGTGCCCAGGTGGCTATTTGCCCGAACTGCAGGCAGCAGGTCCCACTCAACGAGCTCCAAGAACATATGCGCATCGAGCTTTTGGATCCACGGTGGAAAGAGCAGAAGGCCAAGGCCGACTCCCGTTATGCCACGACCAATTTGTCGACGGCGGATGTGGCCAACAACCTCAAGCGACTTGCAAGCCAGCGGAGCGATCTTTTCGATGGAGCCACTGGACTGCCCCTTGATGAGGAGGAAGCAGCCAGGCGGAAGAAAGTTGCTGCCAACGCTTTCGATGGCAATCCAGACGGAAAGAACCAGTCTCATAGCAACCACCTGCAGACGGTTAATGTCGATGAGCAAATCAAGGCCATCCACCAGAAGTTTGCAGAAGAGAAGAGCTGAGGAGCTAAGTATCAAAGAGGATTGTTGGGTTATACAAGGGCGCCATCGAGGTTCAGACACGTCGCATGAATGCAGCGCTGGTGTTGCACTGGACAGTCTTTTGCAGCGATTGTCGGCCAGGACTGGGGACTAAGGACTTGGCACCAGGATGATAGGTGAGGAGACATAATTGCTTCCTGTCTATGTGTTTTGTGAAAGCTTATACCAACCAATGGAACAGGTTGCCACACTATTTAATGCCTCCATCGTGCCGTGAGTTATGTTGACAGGAACTGACGGCGTGCCATTTTGTCGTAGCGGCCTTGCAGGCCCAGTGTGTCCCCGTTCAGCGGATGTCTGAACCCGCTGCTCATGAAAGCGTGTAGTGCACTCAGGGGCCGGGCAAGTATGTACTGTACGTTCTATAACTCGCGATTCCTGAATCCATGAGACTACGTGAAAACCTCCACAGGGCATATATCATCGCAACATTCGGCCGAAGAGGACTATGTTCAGGCGCGGATTGTGTAGTGGGCAAATTGTAGGCAAGTGCTTTTTTCTCAACATAATCAGCACGACCGACATAGCCGACATTTCGTCGACCACTTCATAGTAAAACAGTCCATAATTGATCAAGAGAGATGAGGATATCGTTAAAGGCAGTGTTGTTTCAAGGGAGTTGGCATATAGCACACAGCACATGTAGTTCTCGGAAACCAAACATGAAGAGTGACGCAGACAATACGTCGCCAAGAAAAAGGTTCCCCGGAATTTCCCTGAAATGGACGGAACGTTAAAGCCAGCTTGGAGCCAGCTGAGCACGCTGAACGAACACGCTGAGCTTTAGGTCAAGGTCGGTCCCCATAGCTTTGGTGGCTTACGCGGAGCCCGCCCCGCGCTTATTACGAGCTTCCCATACACAATAATTCGATACGTGAACCCCACCTTTTGACATCCCAACCTCACACTTCACCTCACTTTCCACACTCCACGACGAAACTCTTCCCGCGAAACGAACCAGCCTGCCCCTCGAACATCTGCGACACGAAAGAGAAAAACACCCAACCAACTGACCAAGGGAAACCCCATCCCACGCCCCCCACAGACACTTCCCCCCCATCTTATAGGGAAAACCCTCGCAGAACCGCCAAAACGGCTTCCAACGGCGAAAACGCCCCGCGCGCCGATGGCGCTGCGGCCGCGCCTGGCTCGGCGCCCGTGTCTCCCACATCGCCCGGCGGCACGTCGACAGGGCCGAACAGGGTGCCTCAGTCCCGCTTCCCCAGGCCCATAATGTCGTCCATGTCGAGCCTGCCGGATACTCGCCAGCAGTCGTTTGACGAGATCTACGGCCCGCCAGAGAACTTCCTCGAGATAGAGGTGTGTGGCATGCAGCCTTGTCCCCACCCCCCAACTCTATATTCCCATCATCGTTCCGTCCACTTTCCGCTCTGTGGTGGCGGTTATTCTTATTCAGATTATGGTTGAGTTGCAGACTGACAATGCACGTCTACAGGTCCGCAACCCCCGAACGCATGGTATCGGCCGCCACATGTACACCGACTACGAGATCGTCTGCCGGACCAACATCCCCGCCTTCAAGCTACGACAGAGCACAGTCCGCCGCAGGTACTCCGACTTTGAGTACTTCCGTGACATCCTGGAGCGGGAGAGCGCACGCGTGACGATACCGCCCCTGCCCGGCAAGGTGTTTACGAACAGGTTCAGCGACGACGTGATCGAGGGAAGGAGGGCGGGTCTGGAGAAGTTCTTGAAGATCGTGGTGGGGCATCCACTCCTGCAGACGGGAAGTAAGGTCCTCGCGGCCTTTGTGCAAGGTAAGTTCTCTCCTTGGGGCGGAGGCGGCGTCTACGATCAATGGGCGGAAGTAGGGACCGATGGCTGACATTGAAATTAACAGATCCAAACTGGGATCGCAACGCATGGTGACTACCCAAAATGTTCGCCCGTTTGACCGCAGGGTCTTCCTCCACTCCCTCCCCGAGCCAACAACACCAACAACAAAACCAACAAAACCAACAACAACAAAACCAAACACCACCTCGCACGCCCCGGAAGCTGCGCAAGCGGCCTCCCAAGGGATTGGCCGAGCACCAGGCCCTCGGCAAACTGGCGGACGATGACGACGGAAGTTGAATTCACTTCCGGGACTTGATGGTCATGAGGCAATGCTATGAGGTACATGAGATAACGAGAAACTTTCTTGCACGGCAATTGAGAGATTGGTAAATTGGAGAGGGATGGCCCAGGGGGGGGGGTAAGAGGGCGTTGGACTGGTGGGAGAATGCCCTTTTCTATTTCGATTATCATTTTCAGCATCCAGTTTCTGTTCATTGCGATATACCATACCAGGTTCTTCTTTTTTCCTCTTTCTTTTCACCTTTCCGAGCCTCGCGCTTGGGTCTCTCGTTTCTATTGTGACCCTTCGTCACGTGGCACTTCACTGCCTAAAGCTTTGTGTCCGTTCGGCTGGAAACAGGGGCAGAGGAGGTGAGGAGACTCGGTTTCTAAGTTTATGACACATATTCCTTGCACAGTTCTGTGACGTTGCGACATGCCCTATACTACGAGCGGCCCTACTTCAGCCGGTATTCAAATAATACCGATTGCTTCAGCCCAATCGTATTAGGACAACACGGGCTTGGTCGGTGATGATCAAGTCGTGCAATTGATGAGCCCATCCAATTCAAAAGCATGTTGGCAGCCAGGCACATATGTGTCTTCAATTACCAGCTCCAAGTGTGTGGCAGACAGGAGGACTATTGATATTGTCGACAATGCTCAATCAGCCGCGCAACCGTCTCTCAGCCCAAGTATCCCACTGCTCTAGACAGAGCGTCTTCTCCCTCGAACATGCCTGCTGGAATCGTTGCTCGACATCCTTCTCATCCACGCCCTCGTAGTCTCTAGCAAGCCGGCGGGCAAAACGCCCCTTGGTGACCGCTCTCTCAAGATCGACCAAGGACACGGTAGGAGCGTGATCACCCCTATCACTGGCCACCACGATGTTGCGCAGCTCCGCACCACCGTGCAAGATCCCAAGCCCATGTATCTGGCTCAAACGGTAATCGACGTCCGCCCTGAGTCGTGCTAGCCATGCTCGCTCCTGGTCCACATCCGTATTGGTGCAAGTATTGAGCAGTGAAGACCCGGCCCAGCTGAGCAGCAGAGAATCCCGAGAAGTGCGCAATGTTAAAGGCATGGGCGGAGCGACCGGCATGGCCGCACCCTCCAGCCTCAGGCGTTGCAACATCTTCCTGTCCATCATCAGGTGCACAGATCTGGCAGCTTTGGCAGCAAGCACGTAGCCACCAACCCGTACCTTGAAGAGGGCTGGTCGTAGTCGAAGAAATGCACGGCTGCCTCACTGTTAATGACGGGTAGCTCGGAGCCTGTCTCCTCGACGTGATCACGGCTAGGGAATCGTGCGCGTGTGGAGTCGACTTCCACATTGCCGGTGGCCTCTAGCATACGAAGGCACAGAAAGATGTCGTCGAGAATGTCGCTGCCGTCTGTCCAAGGTGCCAGCGTTGTCGGAGCGTGGCGCCGCTCCATGGGTCAGAGAGTGATGGGTCCTTGTGTAGTGGTCGCAGGGTGGGTATCGACATTGTTGGTGACGCCAACATGAGCGATGTGGGCATATGATGCCACATAGTCGTCAAGGCCCTGGCGACCGGAGGGAGCGTCCATCTTGGTGATGTTGGTGTCGTTGAGTGAGCAGATCCCAGACTCGATGTTCCGACGCTGTGGAAACCTTTGGACGGATACGGGTGGTCTGGGCGTTAGCGCAGGCGTGGGGCGGCCTAGAGGAGGGCCGCTTGTCGATTATTAGCTGACCTGACGCCTTACATGTGTTGTATATCACGGGCAAAAGGCTACACGTGTAGGGGTAATTTTACATATATTGACTTGCAACAAGGCTCTTCTGACTTTAGCGTTGACCATTTATAGGGCGTTCCGGCCAATGAAGCAGCGCAAAGGAATAGCAGCCCCCTGATGCTGCAGGACGGTCAGCGGCTGAGAGACGGACGGAATCTGTGAACGTACTTCCGGCGAAGTCCCAAATATATATATATATATATATATATATATGCATATATATATATATATGCATATATATATATATGCCATGGCTTGCCCCAAATCGAAATGCTGAATGCTGGGTATTTTCTTCTTCTCATTTTTCCTTTTTACCCACCAACGCCGAGCAGGTAATCATCCAGACCCCTCCCGATCTATAAATCTAATATAAACAGGCTCCCGAGATATATGCAAACTGATTGACATGGAGTAATGAGTCAACCATGAACGGAGATGACAAAACTGAGTAGTGTGTGGTCGGCCCGAGGAGGGGGAAACTTCATCGTACATCCAACCCAATCCCTCCCTTCATACATCTTACATCGTCTCTCATACAAAACCTCAACTGCCTCGCCCCGTGTGCCGTAAATCTTTTGTCTCGGCTTTCTAATTCTATGATGGGGTTTCGAGGAACCGGAGGATGACCTCGTACATGCCAAACATGATGGCAGCGCTTGGCACTGTGCGCATGAGGTGAGGTGTCAGACCGCCGTACAGGCCGATGACGCCCTCCTGCTTCCAGACAAGCTTGAAGCATTGGACCAGGCCGGTATATTTCGGCTTTCCGCCCTCTATGGGAGCTTGCCGTAACCTCGTCCTCGCGACCTATGATCAGCATGTTAGCAAGTCGGCCACGATCGCCTTGGGCATTGGTGTCACAAACCTCATGAGGGTACGCCAGCACCGCGGCGAAAAGCTTCGCTCCACCCGCCGCTCCCGCCTTCCCCGTGTAGTCCAGCGTGCGGTCCCACCAATTCTTCTCCCTCCCGCTCGCCACAATCATCTCCTCCCGGTGCCTCAGCGACTTCTTCATCTGCTCGTACAGCACCCACTGTAGCGTGGACTCGGTGACGCCCAGGTAGCTGGCGCTCAGGCCCTTGAAGAAGCCCCTGAAGCCCTCGTTCCGCATCACCTGGCGCACGCAGTCCAGGCTGTTCTTGTACTGCCTGTGCGCCACGCCGCCGCTCTTCTCCGCGACGTTCTTGTCCAGCTGCAGCCGCGTCTTGACCATCCAGATGGGGTTCGTCGCGGTGCCCGTCGCGACGCCGGCGACGACGGCCGCGCTCAGGTGCACCCACGCGGCCTCCTGCCCGTTGTTGAGGTACTCCGAGATGAGGCGCTTGCCGTTGCCGTAGACGTAGAAGTTGATGGCCCTCGCGGGGATGACGCCGACGAGGTTCGGGCCGAGGCCCTTGAAGAGCGCGCGCCAGCCTTCTTGTTTGGGCACCGAGGAGAGGATCTGGAGGGTTTCGGAGAGGTGGTACATGCCGGCGCGCAGCGGGTTCATGCCGGCCTGCGCGTGGGCGGCGCGGGCGACTCGGAGCTGTGCTTGGTAGAAGTCGGACTGGAGGCGCGTCTTGAGGACGTCGAGGGGCGCGGTGAGGGCGGAGGCTGTCATTCCTCCGATACTATGAGCTCAGAAAATACAATGGTCAGCCGGTGAAATCTTTCGAAAGTAGGGGAACTGGGAGCCTTTGGGCTCGAGTTCGAGGAGGGGTCGTCTTACGCTCCTGCGGCCATGTGGTGCCATGATTTTGCGAAGGGCAAAGCTTTGACAGGTTGTATTTGGCCATCTTGACGCGCCTCTGGTATGGATCCACCGGTCTCCCTCGATTGTAGCAACGGCGAAAGCTGCTCTGTCGACGTTTGACCGTGTCGTCCGTCGGGCTTGTCAGAAGCCATCGTGTAAGTCGAGGACGCAGCGTTTTGCGCCATAGCCGCCTGGGGCTGTTAAATCTGCGGAAATCGACCTGCGGCAGCGAGACTTGGATTATGGAACCCTGGTACACATGTCGTTTCCGACTATAAATCGTACAAGTGGATTTTGTTGCTTGAAAGCGAGGTTGGTAGCTTGATGGAAAGAACTTTGGCTCATGATGATCAATGACGGATATCAAACGACCGATAAGCAATAAATTTTGGTCGACCACTTGATTACCTCAGCAGCTATCTACCACCACCCACTCGATAAGCTCGACTTGAATCCACACACCTATTCACCACAACTCATGTCTTACACCAGAGATCAAACCAGCCCATTACAATGCACACAGGGTTTTTGTGAACTTTCTACGGAATACCTGTCCTGTGGTATATATCATCCTTTTGGCATGCTACACTTGCTGTTCCAACTGTATTCATAAAAAGGCTGGTGATCGAATACACAGCACTTGTCTATCACCCAGGTCAAATATCGCGATCCAACAATATCATGGCGAAGCATCACGAATCTATAAGAATAAACTCCTTCCCATTTCGGTCTATCGTAGCAATGTATCTATGAACCCGTCATGTCGTCCAGCATCGTCAACTTCATGGCGCATGCCGAAGTCCGTCACCCAGTCTTGGAAACGGGCGAGAAGACAGAGCACTCATCCTGAAGGCGAGGTGGTCATCATCGATCTCGTTCTTGAGTCCCACCATCGTCAACACCACAAATCATCACCACAAAGTGTGGGAGAACAACCGTCCAATAACGCCTTCCCGCAGCGGAAATTATCAACCAGTTAAAGAAACAAAAATTCCTGGATGAAACGGTTTTCTTGCATATCAAATCAATCAGAGGACAGAGTCTCCCAGTTCTCGACCATGGACGAGTCGAGAAATCCTTGCCGAAGCTTTGCCCTGTCTTAGCCGCCGTGGCCAACGTGAGCAAAAGCATGCAATGGGCAGGAATCAAAACCAGTGATTCAACCCGGAAGGGAAACAACAAGGTCCTGGACGTGGCCGGAACGTTTCGAACTGGATAGAAGCCGACGAGTCTCTGGGACAGTCCTCAGGTTCCCATCGTGTGTGGGAAACACCCTAGGCCGACAGGGCACGCGCGAGGATGTTGGTGATGCAGCCAAACTCCCGATCGGCCATCTGCGCAAGGGTGATGTCGTCGAACTCAGGTCCGTGGGGCAGGTTTAACTCCTTGTAGTAGAAGCCCCAGTACAAGTCGGTCAGCGTGCCCTCCTTGTGGATCTGGGCCTGAATGTTGGGCATCTGAAGGCCGACAGTGCGATGGGTCTCCTCGCGGATGAGGGCGATGTACCACTGTGGTGCGAAACTGTCAGTCAAAGCTTGGCCAGTGTTAAAGGGAGGGGGGCGGGGTCGGTGGAATCTTACCTCAAGGACATCGAGAGGGGTGCCCGGCTTTGGAGCCAGAGTGTACGAGTGCACCCACATGTTGGCGAAGCGAGGCATGTTGAACTCACGCAGGCGATCATCAGGGAGGCCAACCTGGAAGGCGATGTTGTCCTTCATGGTCACGGTGAAACCGTGGCTGAGCATGGCAGAGGTCCATAGGCGTCTGAACAGCTGCTCCGTCAGGTAACCATCGTTCTTCTTCTCCCTGATGGCCTGCTGGAGGAGACGAAGGAGCTTGATGCAGGCGTTGTAGATGGAGTGGCGCTGCTTGATGGTGATGCTCTCAGCCTTGTACCAAGGGAACTTGCGAAGAGTCGAGATCATGCACTCGAAGGGACGTTGGGGGCAGTCGCGAGAGAAGGGAGACTGGCAGAGCGAAGCAGTCAGCAAACGAACAGTTCACCGAAATAGGGGATATAACTTACGCGCTGTGGGATTTCGACATGCTTCACAAGCATCGACATCTAATGTCGAGTCAGTTAGATGCCTATCAATAGCTGGAAAGGGCGTATACTCACCTCCTCCTCGGTGACAAATCCCTTGAAGCAGTTCCATGGCTCGGTAGGGTGATCCTGGAGGATGACCGGGACAGAGCCCTCCCAGCGGACACCCTTGGCAAGGGGGAAGAGATCCTTCATGAGCGCCGACTGGCTGGAAAGCTCCACATCGATTGGGCGGTCCCCAAGACGGCTGAGACGGCCGCCCGACACGGTCTTCTGATGCTTCTCAACCGCAGTGACAGCGGCCTGCATGCTCATAAACTCGACGTACGCATCATTCGTCTTGCTAGTAACGCGTTCCATAATGATGTGAACGGGTTCCTGACTATCATTCAGGACCTTAGAGTTGCGACCAAGGAAAGCGATGATCTCTGAGCGCCTTGTGCTGAATGGGATCTATGCTAGCTGTCAGGTCTTTCCATTGCGTATTGGGAGTGGGGTGTCAGGTTTCATGTTTCTCTGCAGGGAAACGGAGAAGACTCACGTTCTTGAGCTTGACAACACCATAGGTGTTGGTAGGCTGGGCATTCCGAGCGCTGTCAACAAATGGGAAGTTCTCAGTGGACAGGGCGTCCCCCAGGCTGGGGCGTCTGGTCGGGCCCTCAGTCAGCTCGTTCAGCTGCTTCGATCGCATGTTGCGGATGTGATCGGGCACAGGGTCATTGTGAAGAACGAGAGCATTCTGGGGCGCCTCGATGGGCTGGATAGGCTGGATGACGCGAGGCAGAGCAGGTCCGTTGAAAGGGTCAACGACAGGGCCAGGACCGCCAGGCGAGAACGGGTCGCCACCGGCGGAGGAAGGCGAGATCACGTTGTTGTAGACCTGCTGGTGGTTGGGCACAGGAGTCTGCAGATCAAATCGAGGCGGAGGCTGGTTAGTGGCAGTTCCATTACTACGCGGAGCAAAGTTGGGCGGCTCAGTGCGTCCAAGCTTCCTCCCGTTCACGGGAGATCCCAAGTACTGAGATGGAGTGAAGTCGCTGTATCCCTGGCTAAACACTGTGGACGATGCAGGAGTGTACTGGCCAAACGGATTCGTAACTCCACTGCGCATCGGAGTGTTCATGCCCTGCTGCTGCTGCTGCATGATAGTCATGCCATCCGGAGGCTGAATTGGGGCGGGCTGGTAGGCGGACTGGGACTGGCCCACGCCAGCCTGTGGGAAGGTAGGCTTCATGCCGGAGTCTGCCTGAGGGTACTGGTTCAGCTTCATACCGGAAAGGTGAGCCTGAAGAGTGTCGATGGACAGCTGCAACTGCTCTTGAGTGCTGCCGCTCATGCCGACCGCAAAATTCATTCCGTTGTTGCTGCCGTCCTGGGCTGGGCCGTTGGCCATTGGCATGCCATTGACGCCGTTGCCTGTCTGCTGGACACCGCTGCCGTTGGGCATACCAAAGGTCATTCCGTTCGATGCATTGATGCCATTGGCAGGCTGCTGAACAGAAGGCTGCTGCACGCCGTTACCGTTGTAAGTGCTGAGAGTGGTTCCATTCTGTCCGTTGGTGCCGTTGATGGGCTGCTGGAAGCCGCTGCCGTTGGGAGTCCCGTCGGATGTATTTACGTTCTGGTAGTGCTGGCGAAGGCCGTTGAGATTGGAGCTGGGATGGTCGAAAGCCATTCCACCGATGCCAGTGATGCCATCGACATGCTGCTGGACACCGTTTCCAAACGGGCCACCACGGTTGATTGCGTCAGAGCCATTCATACCGTTGTTCTCAAGCTTGGCTGGGGAAGACATGTAATTCTGGGCCCGAAGAGCAGCCGACATGCTGGCGAAGCCGGCAGGCTGGGGCTGGAAAGTGTTATATCCAGTAGATGTGACATTGGCAGGTGCGCCGAACGAACCGCCGTTCTGGGGCTGGAAGGTGCTCGATCCGTTAGCAGCACCAGTCGCAGACACAACGACAGGAAGACCATTCTGGTTCTGGTTGTCAATGGTCTGAGTGTTATTTCCGAACATGGAAGGAGCCTCATCGGCAGCAGCGGGCCTGAACTCTTCAGTGGTGGGGTTCAGGTTCGGGGAATTCACAAGTGTGGCTCGAGCCAGCTTCTCCATCAGATTCATCTCATCCTGGTTGCGCTCGATGTGACTCTTCAGGTCAGTGGGCTCGCTAAGCTGACGGGAGGGTTGGTCTGCCTCGCGGCGGCCAGAAGCGGTCGTAGCAGGGGAGATATGGGCACTCTGGGTCTGCGAGCGAAGCGCGGCGAAAGGCTCTTTGTTAGTACGTGGAACAAGAGGAGCGCCTCCGTCGACAGAATCGATAGACGCCTCATTCACTGTCGGGAGCGAGACTCGAACCTTGCGATCGGTGGAGTAGGTGCGATTCATGTTGGCCAGCATCTGTTGGACGTCGGTCTGGGTCTTGCTGCCGGCGGGTGAGGAAGCCATCGTGTATTTGATCAGTGGAGCTAGTTCTACAAGACGAAACGTTGTTAGCATGATACGACTGTCGACGAGAAACAGCCAATGAGGAAAGTGGTAGGATAGGACGAGAGATCTGGTGAGGTTGCGGTTTCCTTGTGCGATTGGGCTTTAGTTCTGCGGCTTGGATGGTCCTACTTGGGTCACCTCCACGCGTTCCCACGCGTTCGCAAAACGCGAGGTCTTGTGTGCGGATGTGGATTGACAGGTAGGCTTTGACGATCCGGAGGAAATGCGACTGTCGTCAAGAGGAAAACGCTGAGAGGGTCACCGCGGAGAAAACCCAGACCCAAGTGTGGAAGGGGCTAAGAAACTCAAAGAGCGAAAGGTGAAGAGGGGGAGGGGAAGGGTAGGTAGCAGGAATGCATTGCAATCGAAAGAGATACGAAAGGCCCCTGCAGCCTGCCTGTAGAGAGGGGATGAAGACGAAAGCTGAGTTCAGGTGAGGGCAAGGCCGCCTTAGATGGGATGAGGGTTGGAATGGGAAAGCGGTGAGGAAAAGCAAAGCCAGAAGGAGGAGAATGGGCAGTTCCATTGAGTAATCACTGGAAAAGTGAGAAACTTACCCAAACTGGAGAACACAGCGACAGAGGGAACTCGTCAGGGGTGGCGGTGTTGACCACTCTGCTGGAGTGCAGCCGGCTATGTCGAGTATCCGGGTTCGAATGGCAACTGCAGCACGGTGTGTTAAACAAGAGGAGTTGGAGGTAGGGTTGGGGCCAGAGGTGCCTACATTTGCAACGCGTTGGAAGACCGGCAACGCGTTTGATAAATGAGAGGAAGTAATGGACGGCAAGGTTGAGAAAGAAGTTGAAGGCCGAGAAGAGAAGGAAATGTGGTTGCGACAGTCCTCGAAATACAGAAGGATGCTCCGTCTCCGTATGGGGGCTATGCAACAAAAGAAGACGAATCGTGGGTGCAGAGTATGGTACTCGATGTAGTACAAGCTGAAAGGTAAAGCAGGAGTGGTGAAGAAGAAAAGTGGTTGTGGAGGTATGTCGACGTTGATGGGGTTAGAAGTAGCTGTGGAAGTTATTGTGGGTGGTTGTCGACCTTTAAGTACTTGGTCTGACACTACAACACTCGAAAGTGGAAGCTGATATGGCGGAGGCACTTGGTGGCTATATTTCTGACACTTGTATAGTCTAGGAATCTGTTGTGCTTGAGGCAACGTATCTGACCTAGAAGGTACAGTTCAGCGATTTAGCGACGACTAGATGATAATAAGACGGCTTAACGTAACGCTTGGGTCATATAAAGGCTCCAGGAAAGGCATGATACAACAGATCAAAACTGCTGTCCTGATGGGGGTAGCCTGAAGCTGGAACGATCAAGTTCAGCTGGTCAAACAGGGGCGAACAGGTGGCCAGAGCGTTTCTTCTGATGTTCAGGTACATGAAGTCTGGGGGCTTAGTGAAGAGTAATGGCAGCATTGTTCGAGGAAACACTTTCACTGTTCACTAAGGAAAGATGAATTATGTTGCTAGATTTCAACTCTACGATCACTAGCCAAAAGCATTGGGTACCGGGCCAGACATATCATGTCGACAGGACTTTAAAGATCGACTACAGGTATTTGCAAAGCACACTTTGTTCTCCAAGGAATAGCTGAACCTAAATCCACAGCTGCTATGTACTTGAAGAGTCTGGCAGGACTGAATTCAGCATCAAGGCTGGTGTGGCAGAGCCTGTATTAGTAGCCCTCACCATTTGGCAAGATTGAATAACAAGGGATGATCCGTTCAGGGGGCGAGAGTGCTCTAATGTACAACAAACCGTACTCTGAACGGTGGGCAGAAACGCCAACCCTTTGCCTCTCGAGTGCGAGGGTGCCATGCCGACTTGGATCCAGATGCCAAGGCCTCGAACGCTACTCGGCCTTCACAGTTTGCATCGGTCACTTCACATGATTCATGTAAAATGCAGTGATTGTGTCTTTCTAATCGTCAATTTTGCTCCACCAATGTAACTCGCATGACCGAATATGTACAGAACGGCTTTAGAGGGGGGCCTCGTTGCTTCGTCTCCGGCCCCCAGCGTGTCTGCCAGGTTCGGGGACGGAAGGTGGCTTCACGTGTTCTCCCAGAACGCCCCCTTCATCGCGATCTATACACCTCAGGTTCCATGCCAGGGGCCGGAGTCAAAGCAAAGAGCCTAGGCTGCTTAAAAATATGTCCCCCGAACGCCAGACACCGGGCACCACAGCACCACTGTGGTCCTGAGAATGCCAAGGGGTAGTAGAACTTAGTCAAAAGGAGTCAAGAAAGATTCGGCCACGAATCGAGCTCTTGCGTTCAACTGTAGGAAGTCAGTGATACGTTCTCGCGGCCAGACATACTGTGTTACTTACGAAGAGCTTCATCTCGGAGATCTCCTTGTCGACCTCCTCCATGAACTGGATAATGAAATCCACCAATTTGTGCTTCAACATCTCCTCCGTATGGAAATTTGTGATCAAAAACGAGATGTCATATCCCTTCACATGAAAGTTAGCCTGGCACAGCTGGGGGGTGGTCGGGGGGCGGCAGCTGGGGGTTGGTAGCTAGACTGTCGAACAGGAGCAGCACAGCAGCTCAGCCGCCCAGAGCCATAAAGACGGCATAACGGCCAGTTCCATCACGTACCTTGATAGGCTTCCTCCGCAGGATGAAGAAGGACTCAGCCCTCTGCTCCAAGAACCGCGTGAACTTGTGTACCAGGATATGCTCGATCTCGTCTGCCTGCTTGATCTTGATGCTGATTCGCACACTGTTGATGCTGGGCTCGATAAAGACACGCTCGTTCTCGTTTCGCGCGATGGTCAGGGGAGTCAGGAGGACCTCGGGTGACGTCCGGGCCTCGATCTCGGGCACATTGTGTCGCTCGGCGGTCTGGGATGCGAAGTTGGAAAGGCAGAGGGCGGCCGTCAGGCTGCTGCGGACGGCCTGAAGGTATGGTCGGAGGGATTGAGACTGGGAGACATTGTTAGCTTTGCATCTAGAAGTTTGGGGGCGACCGTACCATCTTGAAGTTGTGGGAGCTCTGTCAAGTGCTTCCAAGATGTCGTCCTCACGTGTCGAATTTGAAGTAGGTGTCTCCAAGGGGGCACAGCTCCTGAGGCCGACGTCAATGGGAGGAGTGGATACAGGCGGGGCGGAACAGGGGGTCAGTACGGAGCTCTCGAAGGGCCCAGGTACCATGACTACACAGCTACAGTACCCTTTCAGCCTTTGTACCCTTGTACCCTGTTAGCGTCGTGGTTTGCCTGCCTGCCAGGCCCTGCCATTCACGGATTACGATGACAAAAGGTGCCTGGCGGCTGTCCATTTGTTTTCGCCGCTCGCCTTCTCAATTACCTGGTAGCCAGCCCTACGTCGTTGTACTTGAGGCAAACAATAAAACCAAAACACCTGACGAAACTTTCCGTGATACCTTTCAGGTTTCTTTGTTCTTCACTTCCACACCCTTCCGTGCATGAGATTCTATTCTTAAAGCCAAGATTACCCCCTCCCTTCCCACCAAGACCAACATCATGGCGGCAGTCAATGGTGAGTGTTTGGAGCCCCGCCACGATCCCGGAACTACAGACAGTTGTGCCGCAACTCTCCGAAGCTAGGTTGGTAGCTAACGGTTTCATTCACAGTTGTCATCAAGCACCAAGGCAACAAATACGATGTCGAGGTCGAGCCCTCTTTCACCGGCGAGGACTTCAAGGAGATCCTGTACAGCTTGACCGGCGTCGAGCCCGACAGGCAGAAGATCCTGGTCAAAGGTGGCCAGCTGAAGAGTGATGCGGACATGGGAAAGCTGGGCCTCAAGTCTGGCCAACAGATCATGATGCTTGGCACCCCCAGTGCTGGCGGTGGTGATCTGCTGCGGCCCAAGGAGAAAGTCAAGTTTGTGGAGGATATGACCGATGCCGAGGTCGCCCAGCAAGAGGGTGCCATCCCCGGCGGTTTGACGAATTTGGGCAACACCTGCTACCTCAACTCGACACTGCAAACCCTCCGAATAATGCCCGAGCTCCAGGACTCCCTGGTCAAGTACGAGTACAACAGCCAGGATGGTACCAGCGCTCTGGGTGGCATGTCTCAATTCGACGTCACGACACAACTGAAGAAGCTCTACAAATCTATGGGTGAGACTCAGCAGAGCTTTGCGCCCTTCACTTTCATTCAGGCTCTGCGACAGGCATATCCCCAGTTCGCAGAGAGATCCAGGACCGGTGAGGGCTTTGCGCAGCAGGATGCTGAGGAGGCCTGGACGAACATTCTCTCGCAGGTGCGAAACAGCCTCCAGATCAAGGACAAGGACGGCTCTTCCTCCGTATCGTGGGTGGACAAGTACATGTCTCTCCAGTTTGTTTCGAAACTCGAGTGTGATGAGTCTGAGGCCAAGGAGCTTGGCGAGCAGCCTGTCGAGTCGACCGAGAGCTTCCTCAAGCTGAATTGTCACATCGACGCCGAGACGAACCACCTTCGAGATGGCATCCTGAACGGTCTCAAGGAGAAGATCGAGAAAAGATCAGAGGCTCTCGGCAGAGATGCTTCGTACACAAAGACCTCCAAGATCTCTAGACTGCCCGTCTACCTCACCGTCCATTTCGTCCGTTTCTTCTGGAGACGAGATACTCAGAAGAAGGCCAAGATTCTCCGAAAGGTCACCTTCCCCAAGGAGCTCGACATAATGGAATTCTGTGCAGACTCCCTCAAGGAGAAGCTCATCCCGGTGCGGGACAGGCTTCGAGAGGTTGTCAAGGACGAGGAGGACATCGAGCGCGCCCGCAAAAGGAGAAAGACGAGCATTGCTGCTGCGAAGGCAGAGGCATCGCAGCCCGCCAAGGAGGAGAAGAAGGACAAGAAGGACAAGAAGCCAGCGACCGACGGCGATGGAGACACAGCAATGGAGACGTACAAGACCGACGCCGAGTGGGAGGAGGAGAAGGCCTCAGCACTCCGTACCGCCAAGAGGGAGCTTCTTTCACTGGTCAACCAGGACTTGGCCGCGGACGAGGGCGCGAACCAGTCTGGCCTGTACGAGCTTCGAGGCGTCATCACCCACCAGGGCTCCAGCGCCGACAGCGGTCACTACACGTCGCTTGTGAAGAAGCCAGCCCCCAAGGACCCTAAGACTGGCAAGCCTGGTGAGGAGGATGGCAACTGGTACTGGTTCAACGATGACAGTGTTACGGAGGTCTCTGGAGACAGGATCGACACTCTGTCCGGTGGTGGAGAGTCTCACTCTGCCCTCATTCTGCTGTACAAGGCCGTCCCACTGCCTACTGCGGACGAGGTCCGCGAGTAGAGCTATCGCGGGCAGAACCGGGGAACCGTTCCGTTTAACGTGCCTTTTCGGCGCGACTCGGTCGGTAGTTCAGACTTGTCCGGGTCCTTCAACTTGAAGCGTCGGCGTAGCAGGAATGACGGTACAGGGCTAGAGTTTGGAGAGCGAGGCATCGGAACTATTGATAGATCAAAGAGCTACTACGAGAATTCACGAATTGATTTGCCCCTGATACTGGATCCGTGTGATTATCAGAGTGAGTGAGTCCATCAAAAAGGAGTGCCTGGTCCACGTGTGCAACTGCAGCTTCGTTTCCACCAGGTGATGCGTCAGCCACGAGTTGCGCCAGTGGGATTATGTGTCGTGTTGTAACTGTCGGCCAAGTGCCGCCAAGTGCCGCCAAGGCAGCCTTGGAAGACCAAACAGAACGTGAAGACGTAGGCAGCCAGGTAATTAAAGGCTGTTAGCTCGGATTGGCTTGCGTGGCGGCGAGGCTGTGGCAAAAGAGGTGCTGCTAGGTGACGAATGAACACACACGTGCATGCGCAGTGCTGTATATGCTATGATCCCTCGAAGCCATTGCCGGAAAACACACCCTGATGAGACCTCAGTATCTATCTATCTCCTTTCAATGTAGCAGGCTGGTACATAAAACACTGGTCTAGGCGGCATCAAACGGTTTGGCCTTTTGTTGAAACCCCACAGCAACGTCAGCGGTCTCCCAGATTTAATTAGATAGTCTCACTAACACCAGTTTACCAGCAGGCCTAGCTGGTTATTAGTGTGCAGTTGTGCAGTGGTCCAGTGGTCCCATGTTAGTGTAGAATACTGTAGAACTGATGAAGATAGAGTGGAGCACGACTCGACGCACTAACAAATCCCAACTAGGAAGGGCCCTTGCCGATCGTTGCACTAAGACGACGCGACAGTCGCGGGATCCTGACTTTACTGTAAGCTTTAGGCAGCTTTCCCCATCAGCATTACATAGTCAAGTCAGTATCATCATCTTCTATCCTGCCTGCCCAGCAACTACCTACCTATCCTCACTCTCTGTTGTTATTCTCCAAACTCCCCCCCCCCCCCAAATCTAATTGCGACACACTCTGGTTCTGTTCTTAATACCCCTCTTTTTCTTGTCGCAAGTGTGTTTGCTGCGGTCTTTGTCTTGGGGAGATCCAGGGGATCACTCATCACTCAATCTCGGAACATTAACAAAGCCCGAACGAGAATACCATCCGTCCAACATCTTTCTGCATAGCGATAAACGACCCCTCCACAGATTACATCCCAGCCCATATTGATCACCCACCCACCCATTCGAACGACTTGGCTATTACTACACTATCGTCAAAAACAATCACGTCTCGTCACGATGAAGTCCATGAAGGGGCTTAGCAATAAAATGCTCGGCAGCATCAAGAAGAGGACCAACGACTCTCCCGGAGATGACCTTGGCGCCGGCGGGAGCGACTCGGCATCGGCCAACAATCTGCAAGGCGACACCCCTGAGGTTGTTGCGGCGAGGAGTGTGGTACGCACATGATCCGAACAGAGGAAGAAGAGGAAGGGAAGCAATGCTGATACGCGATTGCAGAGAGCTTTCTGCGAATCGGGCGGTCCCGATAATACGGTACGTGTGCTTGTGAAGGAAGGTTCTTTGATCACCCCTTCGAAATTTGGAACCCGGGAGATATCTTGCATGGGCGCAAGTCGTAGTCATGCGCGACATCACTTGTGGCATTGAAAGTGATTTGTTGCCAATGGAGGTGGCATCCCCAACCTCTCAAACTCCCATCTGCATTGCTGGCTGGAGAGGTGGTACGACGATTTCTGGGGGACCTCTGATGCGTATTTCACCTATGGAAGATATAAGTCTGACATTCTGGAAATAGGGCGATGAAGTCACATTTCTCCCGCCGATCGTCGAGTCCGCCGAATCTTCCCCAGCAGCCGCAGCAGAATGCGCGAGGACGATACGCAAGTTCCTGAAAAAGGACTACTGGACCAAGCCGTCATACCAATACAACGCCCTCATGCTCATGCGTATTCTCACCGACAACCCTGGACCAACCTTCACGCGTAACATAGATGCCAAGTTCGTTGATACGGTAAAGGACCTGTTGCGAAACGGCCGCGACCTCTCCGTGAGACAGATGCTCATGGAGACGCTTGACTCATTTGAGCATCAGAAGGGCTGGGACGAGGGTCTAGAGCTTCTGATCGAGTTGTGGCGGAAGGAGAAAGAAAAGGCGTACAAGGCATACGGTGTACGTCCATGCTAGTATCCCAGCCTGAGGGAGAGACTGCTAACCGTTGCAGGGACGTCCACCGCCACCGCCGCAACCCCGGGCGGCCGTCAATGCGCCTCCCTCCGATCCTCATTCACAGAACTACTTTGCCAGGAGTCACAGCAACAAGCGCCTGCCCGACCCTGTCGAGCTGGCAAATCGCCTGGAGGAGGCAAGGACATCGTCGAATCTGCTGACTCAGCTGGTCGCCAACACGCCTTCGACGGAAGTTCTCGATAACGACTTGATCAAAGAGTTCGCGGACAGGTGTCTCTCGGCCTCGCGCAGCATACAAGGTTACATGACTGCCGAGAACCCCGGCCCGGACAACGAGACGATGGAGAGCTTGATCGACGTCAATGAGGAGTTGCAGCAGGCACTGAACAACCAAAAGCGAGCGATGCTGAGCGCGAGGAAGGAGCTGGGGCTTGGGGACCGCTCGCAGAATCCGAGCCCACAGCCGCCCGAGGTGAATGGGCTGAGCCGGCCGCCAATGCCTGGATCAGCAAGCTCGTCTTCTGGCGCAGGGGCTCCAATAGCATGGCAACCGGTCGACAATGGGAAGGGAAAGGGGAAGTGGAGGCAGGAGCGTGACGACGAGTACGTTCCACCACCACCAGGACCTCCACCTGGGCATTCAGCTGCGGGGCCATCTCGATCCGCGAATGTCACGCCGCCCCCAGCCGACGAGGGGCAAGACCCCTTTCGCGACCCGGAGATCGCAGCGTCGTCATCGTCATCAGGAAAAGGGAAGGCAGCTGCAAGCTCAGGGGCGTCAGCACTCGAGGAGCCCATGTTTGCTCAGGAGCCCTTCCACCCCGGTTTCAGCAAGCCAACCGGAAGCTACCTCGGCCGACAGGACAGTGCCATGAACAAGCTCACCATGCACGGCGCCGACTATGGATCGCCGGACTACCAGGATGAAGGCATGGAGGCCGTGGGGTCCAACCACTACTCATCTGGTGCAGCTGTAGGTGGCTCCTCGTTGGGTTCTAGGCCGGACGATGTGTCGGAGTTGAGCGACGATATTTACGGTGGCGCACCACCTGCAGAGTCGTACGGGGGATCCTCCTCGGGGAAGAGACCCGTCTATCGGTACTAAGGCGCCTCGGACTGCAGGAGAAGCAGTTTCTTTTCGTTCTTGTTCTTGAGGGATGGATGGTGTCAGGTTGTACGATGATCATGTCGAAGCAGTGTATCTCGAATGGGGCGGAAGCGAGCAGAGCGAGTGGCGTGTGATTGGAGCCAAACGGAGGCGTCAGGACCGGACGAGCAGCAGCAGAGCCACGAAGCACATCATAATACAAGCAAGGGGAGAGAGGTGAAGGTGCCCTCTGTGACACCCACCCTACTTTGGCAGTTTCTATGTTTTCCTGGAGTGGGGGTGGGATTTGAGACACCAAGAGCGCTGCATGTGTGGCCTGCTTCCCTCTGTACCCCGACGGTATGGGGTGGATGGCATTGTGTGATCTGTCGGCTTCGGGCGAATAGGGAGGCAATGCCACCATGCCCGCCCTCCTTGCTCGTCCCCAGCGGGAAAAGGGGTGGAGGGTGGGAGGGAGGGAGGTATGGGGGGTGGCTGAAAGTGTCCAAACGGAATGCTCCGCATGCAAGACATACCTCGTGATAAATTGATCTATGTGTTACCTCAGGGTGCGTGTCCTCCCGTTTTGGGCATCCTGCTCGTGAAGGGAAAGACAGGTCTGGTCACATACAGTGCAGTGCTCAGGGATTAATTATCGTTGGTTTCCTCCGCCCGTGGAGTTGATCTATAATACCGAGGAGGACGGCGAATCTGCTTCCCAATGTGAAGTAGCCGACCCAGTTCTTTGAGTGTTATACCAAATCGGGAAATATTGTGCGTGTGGAGGGGACTAACAAGATGAATCCCTGGGCACTGTATATGGTCACATATAGTCGTACCGTTCTGTTGGGATGGTGGGTGAGGGGGGTGGAGGGTTGGAATCTTTCTCAAGCTTCCGTCTCGAGAGTGTAAAACCTCTGCGGCCCCTGCAAGGAGGGGTAATTGTCTGGTTGGAACTTCCTTCCGACGGTGACGATGCGGTGCAACTCCGTGTATCGCAACTTTCTTTGCCCCGGGTGTATCAGTCAAGAGTCCCGGGCTCTGCAGTACTTTATAGTGTTGTATGTACAGTATGTACTTGTGTGTGATATATGTCTAGTATAATAAGCCGGCCCTTCATTCAGCCTGAGAGATGCTGCGTCGCAAACTGTGTTCGGATCGGGTAATTAATAAGCAGGACCCCCCAACACGACCGACCTCCTTCTTTGGGATATGGCGGTCACATTTCTTGTCTCTTTTTTATTTGGTTTTTATCTTTTTATTTTCCTGGGCCCCCTTCTCATTCCCTCTAGGCTTTTCCTTTTTCCGTGCTCATGGACCCTCTCATTTGTGCATATATATGAAATGCGATTGGGCCGTGACTCCAGACTATGTATGTCTGAGTGCCTAATAGTTGAGTGTCCAGAACGTACATACATGTGTGCTGCGGCCGCGCAAATGGTCTGGAACTCTAATAATACGACCCTCCCGAGGAAACAAGACAGTGTCGTCGGGAGTTCCCACGGCGGTGAGGTGGTTGGAAAAAGAAAATGTGACAGGCCAACCATCCTTCAGCTGAGCGATGGGTCCACTGCCAGATAGATCTGTGATCCACAGCACATACATCTACATACATACATACGTAGTAGATACATAGCCTGCATCACACATGCAGGAGGACACTGCAACGGAGCAAGCAGCAAACGGCAAGCAAGCAAACAAGCAATCAAACGAGCAAGCAATCCAGCAACCAAACAGCATGGCGAACTAGGGGGATGGGGGGGGGGAGGGAAGGGGACGCCAACGATACGACATCGTTACCGTTTCGTTTAGAGCTGCCGGCCTGGCCAAGAAGGAAAAAAACGTTGTTGTCTGGCATGGTGGTCCCCACGCATGAAGATGAAAAGGGGGCACATGCGATCCAATGCCCGTCACCCTCCCCCCCCCCCAAGACATCTCAAGCCCAGTGAAGTCCATTGATGGGCCGGGGATTCGGGATACCCTCTTGCTGCAGTGCGACTTGCTGGCGTGCGCCATGCCTCAGCTGCGGTGTAACGTTCGTCTATGCACGTATGTGTGTACGTAGGTTAAGCGGGCGGCATAGCCTGGCTGCTTTTGATTGTCGACGGCCTCGTCGACGCTCTTGGCAGGACGCGAGCAAGCAAGCAAGCAAGCAGGTTGTTGTTCGAGCAGGCAGGCAGGCCGGCCCCCTTTGGTGATATTACTACATACTTGCTACTACTGTACGGACCCGTGGATACTCGCCGGAGCTCTTCCGCACATGTGTTCTGTGTGTGCGCCTCGGTCGTGTGGCCGGTCGTCATTGGATATGTTGTTTTCTTGTGGCTTGCTTGGGCAGAGATGTGATACATAGATATGTGCAGGGCTTGCCGGGCTGCCGAGAAAAGTTCCTCAGGAGTACATTGTGTTTAAATTACATTACCTGTGAGTGCATGTGTGCACACTACATAGCTTGTATTCCCATCAGATCGGATGCCGCGTTGTCGTGGTTGTCAAGTGTATTATTATGGAATCTTGAGGAAGAAAAGAAAAGAAAACCGGTTCACCGTTTACTCTAACTAACTATGCCCGTCCCCCGTCTTCCCCGTATATAGTCTACAATACATACCCAAGGTAGATAATAAAATAGATACATTACCACACTACATACCTACCTACCTACCTAGGTACTTATTATCCACCGGCACGGCACGACAAGGGTTCATGATCGGGGCGCATCTGCCGATGTGTTTTAGCGTGTCGTCGGCCAGGTCGGTCCTTCCACTGCGATTGGCCAATGTCTGGCAAGTCCCAGCACGGTGGACTGGGGCGGCAAGGGACCCTGATGAAGAAGCTTGCCTCTGGTCTGGTGGTGATGGCTACTGGTGTTAATTAGGCGTCTTGGGCGGGTGGTGACGGGGTTTTTGGTGGGGTTTCAAAGAGTGTCCCCAGTGGGGCCACCACCTGGGGGCACCTGCGGGGCGAGGTTCCAGATGGGGCCTGGGTTCAAACTCGCATGCCAATAAAATGGGGCCGGCCACATGCACTTGCTTCTTTTGGGCGGACCTTGCGAACTCGAAAACAACGTCGTAGCAATCAATGAATGAATGGGTTCTGGGATGGGAAATGGATCTGCCCTCTTTTTTTTTTTTTTTTTTTTTTTTTGACTTTTTTTTTTGATGGACTTTTTTCCTTTCCTTTTCCCCAGACAAGTTCTCTCGTTCCCGTCCTGCTTTGATTCTGCAATCTTCGGGGCTCACTGTTCCCCCTGGTCAGGCAGGTTGGGTGGTCACCATCAGGGTGGACTTATACATGTTTATGTGTGTATATGTGAATACCTACCATGTAAATACATGTAAATACCCATGTAAATAAATACCTATGTACTCTATAGCGTCCAAGCCTTGCTACTTTTGGCTTGGGTAAACCCCCCATAATTACCTACCTGGGTAGGTATTTATTGCTAGATCGGACGAACACGTTTGTCTTGTCTTGTCTTCTCTTGGTGTCCGTTGGCAAAAACACCAACACCCGTCATTACTGTCTTGTCTGTGTGTGTATGTATCACTCCCAAAGTCCTTACCTACCGTGGTGAGCCCAAACCATGGTGCGGTTCTTCCGTGCGCAGACCTTCTCGAACGGTCACTCTTCTCCTCTTCTGTGGGTTTCGCATCCCCTAGCTGTCGATCAACCCATATTGTTCCACATATGTGTGCACAAGCAGTCTTCTCTCCTGTGCATCTACGTACATATCTACCTAGGTATGTATGTACAGGTTATTACATGGCTCTTACTTACTTCTCCTCCTCCTCCTCCTCCTCCTCCTCCTTCTCCTCCTCCTCCTCCTTCAAGCCATTCCATTCCTATGTGGTGCCACGTCTTCCTGTTTCGTCAAAACACCGCGAAATTATATTCCGACTCCTCATCATCATCACTGATTGAACGAACCATCAAGTGATTCTGCCGATAAAAGTACCCCCGTATCCGTATCCATGTCCATGTCCATGTCCCATGATGTCCCATAATGTCCATAATGCCCCACACATGCCCCGATGGATGATCCCCTTACGGGCGGGCGGTAGCCTTCGTCATTCCCGGTCACTACCGGTCCAGCCTTAAGTGCCTTGACTACCGTAATATTACTATTTATCTTACTTGTCTGTTCGCAACTCCTACTCCAAACGGGGTAAATATTTGTCAAGGGCTTTGTCATGTCAAGGTTGTCGGCAGAAATTCGCCGTTGATGCAATCCCCTTCTCTCTCTCTCTCCCCCCCCCCCTTCAGCCTCCTGGTCGCCCCGCCTTCGTGACTTTGCCCGAATAAAGCATAGTGGTTCTTTTTTGTAGTGTAGCTCCCTCCCAACCAGTCGGCCCAAGGGCCATAAATAATTATGGCCTACACTAATACCTAATACACTAATAATGAATGCTTTCCTGTCTCTACGGTACCTCCTTGTTACCCATCCCATAAACTGCTTACATACCTGCTTACATACCTGCATACATTATCAAGTACATACGTACCATCCATCCTGTTGTGATACCCCAGAGGCGCCCACCCATACTCGCCCATACTCACCCGTACTCGTGCCCTACATTATCATCCATCCGTCCATCCCTTCCTTGTGACTCGTCCGTAACTGATTATCTGGTCCTTGGAAAATAAGCATCTTTTTAGGATAAAAAGAATTTGTCCATCCCGCTTGTCTAGTGCTGGATCTTCTCCTCGAGCGTCTTCCTCACTCATACCAGCAATTCTTTGTCCTTCCTCCAGAGACCGGACTGAATGTTCTCGTCAGCTGAGAAAACGAATGGCTACATGTATGCCCCTGGCCCAGGCCGGCCCTACATCTACCGGTACCCTCCACAAGAACAGCAGCAGCAGCAACAACACTATTTCGATTACCAGCCAAGAGGGTCCCTGATTGGCTTGAGCACCGAGGTCCTGTCCATGATATGCCAGCAGGTTAGTGCATGTTGGTCTTGTGTGCGCTAGCCGACAGTGACAAACACTTCGGTGGTTGTATATGGCCACTGTCTTGCTTGTATTTGCGTCTCCATACGAGGCAATCAAATTCTGATCTGGCTTCTCACAGCTCCGGAACATCGACACTCAGCATGTTTCCACGGCCCGACTTATCTGCCGGCGTTTCCACGAAATAGCAACACCTATCACATACAGGACACTGGTCTTGACGGAACGCATAACCTCTCCCGATGCCGAGCAGCGCTTTCCTAAAGCTGTCAAGCATATTCAAGCATACACGCAGCATGTTATCGCCACGAGTAGTCTGGACCCGGTCGGAACCAGGAGGGTATTGGAGAACATCCGGAATCTTTCCACCGTGAGGTAGGTTGTTGCCCTCTCCACGATCCCTTCGAACGAGGACAGAGCCACCAGCTGTCCCCCCCCCCCAACCCCTGCACTGACACTACTTACTTACGAACCCAAAGATGGCGATATGTAGAAAGAGAAGTCGTCGACCCAGAACAGTTCTGGATGCCAGCCGACGTCCTCGACGTGGAACAGGCTCGCTTCAACAACACAAGGCTGTACGTAGAGGAGCTCCCCCTCCGAGACTTCGAGGGCGAGCTGCGCGACATATACACCCGCGCCATACCGGTCAACCTGCTCTTCTCCCTGAAGACGGCCTACCCGACACCACCGCTGGTGACCCGACTGAACTCGCTCAAGCACCTCCTCGTCGCCGCCCGACACCTAGAGGTCCTACGCTTCGAAGACCGCGGCCAGGGGACGCAGTTCGACTTCGCACCGCACGAGCGCCTCCCGGCCTTCCGCGAGCTGAGCCTGCAGTCCTACGACTGGCGGCACACCCCGCAGGAGGTCGCCCGGCACTGGGACTTCTCCCGGATCACCAGCCTGGAGCTCATCTCGGTGCCCATGTACAACTTCCTCAGCTCCGTCGACTTCCGCGACCTCGCGGGCCTCCGCGCCCTCCACTGCGAGGACTTCAGCGCGCACCACCCGTCGCCCGACTCCCGCGTCTCGGCCACGCGGGGGCTGTACGTGCTGGTCCGGTCGCACGTGCGGGCCCTCACGACCCTCCAGGCCACCGTGCACACCGACGGCTTCCCCGCCGTCGCCGCGCTCCTCCCGCACGCCGCCACCCTCACGACCCTCGGCCTGCGCGACCACACGGGCTTCGAGGAGGAGGAGCGCCGCTGCCCGACCATGGCCCACGCCGACCTGGCCGTGCTGGCGCGCCGCCTGCGCCGCCTGGAGGTCCTCGAGCTGGACATGGACGCCGCGCGCACCGAGCCGCCGCTGTTCCTGAGGGCGGCGTGCGGGTTCCCGTCGCTGCACACCCTCACGCTGCACGTCCAGACCGTGATCCGCCCGTTCGAGGAGGCCGAGGACGACAGCCGTCACCACCGGCAGTTCCACCGGGGCGTGGATCGCGACTACGAGGCGGCCGTGTGGGTGTTCCGGTTCCTGGTGGCGAATAAACCGTCCGGGTCTGTCCCGTGGAGGTCTATCACCATCAATGTCGGCGGGTGGAAGAGGGTGCTGGTGAGGAGACTGGGCGAGGCCTGGAGGGGGCTGAACGAGAGGGGTGTGTTTGCGGAGAGGTGCTTCGTCATGGAGAGGGTGGAGGGTGCTACTGGAGGGGTGGCGGCGGTCGAGGGGATGATTATAAGGGAGGAGTTCCCCTTGGAGTCGAGCCGACACGTTACACTGGAGTCTGCTTAACAAGAGGAGGAAGAAGGTGAATATGATGACGATGATGACGATGATCAAGAGGAGGACGCGAACAACAACGACAACGAATATCAGGACGACGACGACTAGGGCCGGGGGTTTTCAGGAACATCGGGCAAGCAGGATACATACAGAACAGGGCGATCTTGTGAAGAGCGTTTTCTTGTGAAACATTCTTCACTCATCTGCGGCGTATCTGCTCTTGGAATATCCTTCAGCGAGCGACAAAAAGGGGCAAAGCTGTACTTTTTTCTTCTTTTCCTTGCGTTTCTTTCTTTCACTTACTTCACTTTCTTCGAACTGTCTACCACCGTTACGACGCCGTGGAGCCGCTGGGCATTTCGGCCATGGGCGTTGGGGAATGCCGGCTAATACGGCGATGGGCATATTGTGGGTGGTAAGCAAAGAATGTTATCGCCGCCTACGCAGTATACAATGAATGTACCCATCTACGTGCTGGCTCCGGCTCATCTGCCTCGACAGTGGAAATAATATACAGGACACGCGTAATAATTGTGTTGGTAGGACATTGGCATCGGATGTGATGAGAGTGTCTCCAATATGTACTTGCAATGTTTATTAGAGACATTACCCGATCACTTCAATCAATGGGAAATGTGGTTTGCCACAGCCTTACAAACTCCTGACGCCCAACGACCAGGGTCTTCCACCAGTCTTGCTAGAACTTAGACCAAGTAAGAGATGTTATGTCATATGGGAACACACTTCTCAAGGGAAAACTTTCCTCAGTGATACGGTACTACATTAAACATCGACGGCACTCTTCTGGGCACTCGGGTACACCTGAAGAAAAGAAGCATCCAGGAATGGCCAGCGAGGATATAGGCTATCCAGGAATCACTTCCACGGCTCCTGGGACACTGAATGGCAGTGTGTTATGAAAGCTATACGAGACTAGAGGACCACCACCCTTTAGTCTGCTAGTGCAGTGGTCTTCCGTTTTCCACACACGAGGAGGCTGGAACAGGTGCCGGGCGATAGAAAGAATTATAAGCTGGCCATCTATCCCCCATATGCAATGCGAAACATCATCCAACCCTGTGTGTGTCGCGGAGAGGAGACGAGGGCTGAGGGTGACAATGCCATTCACCATCCTCCCGGTCAAGTCATTATGTCTTCTCGCAGCCCCGGAGCTGATAAAGCCATCGATCCTGTCTTAGAGTCCGAGACAACATGCTTACACGTTAGGTACGTTATATAGTTATTTGAACCATAACAACGTGGGAACACATTTGCTCAAAATTCTTCCGCCCGTGAGTACTTGCAATTCTAGGATATGATCACAGTCCTCTTCTCTACATGCGCTGCAGTTCAGGGCAGGGTAGGCAGGCCATACAGCGGCAACAGCCTCGTTGGGCACCAGTCAGCCCTCCTTGGTAGCTGGCTCCATCCCCTGGAGGAAACTACACATTGGAGAATGCGATGTGGGCTAAGCTAGGACTGAACATGCCCGCCCGGAAGAAATTGAAACGGGGAGACAAGAACGGAATACAATACACACAAGAAAACACCCTGCTACTATCGCGACCATCTGCACATATGTCCATCATCGTCCCCCACCCCCCGGGGGATTTTCAGATGTGGAAACATGGGCATGTCGAAGCAATGGCCTTCAGTTCTTCACGCACCACCAGCTCGCCCTGGGTCTCTGTTGAATCGACATCGTCGTCAACTGAATATCCCACCCACAATTCGTACCAAAACAAAACAACGTATACCCTTCCAGGCAAACTCTTAACCCCGAAAGTCTACGACAAAGAGTCGTCACAAACCCCGAACATTCAAGACCCCAATCCTCACTCATCATGTACATAGTATACACACCATCCACGTCGATACTGTGCACTCGCCCGGCGTCGGCCCGATAGATAGGGCACACAGTCGCACTGTGCGGGTTCCCAATACGTGTGTTCTCCAGGATGTTCCACAGTCCACGCTTCCAATCTCGGGCCGGTGCGCGAAAAGCCAAGGCGAGAAGGGGAGGGGAGGAGAGCAAAGGGAAAGGAAGGGAAGGGGAAAAAAACTCTTATGCGAACGCACCGGGGTCCGGGTCTCTGCTGGGTCCGTGACACGAAGGATGGAGATGGCGATGGGCATTGATCGGACAGTCGGAACCGAAATCTGTCTCATCACCTCATCACCCTGCTTTCATCATAGCTCCACAAGAGCGTCCCCATCAGATCATCACACACAGTGAACATCCGTCTCCGTGATCTGCTTCTCTCGCCTCCTGGCCACGAAGAAGTAACAAGCACCGTCCCACCAGCAGGCCATACATACATACAAAACTTAACGAAATTTATCTCTGACTCGTCACACGTGCATATCGCACCCCTCCCCCCCTCTTTTCCTCAAACCCACCAACGCAAAGCCACGTGGTTCCTTCTGCGTCAGGAGAAGAAAAGAAAAAAACCCAAAACAAAAACGCGGGACAGCAGAAGAAGGGCAGGAAAAATGCACTCGTCCTCCCGCCCGAGACACAGTATTCACGGCCTGCCCGAAACCCTCGTCCTTGTCGCCAAAAGCGGGGGGGGGGGGGAGGACCGGGAATATATTCGGTTTCGCGGGATCTCCCTTCGGTCGAGCCTTCTCTCACACGTGCCTAATCACATCCGCGGGCGGCTAATCAACCACCCCAATCCTTGTCCGTTTGACGTGGTTGCTTTTGTCTTCTCTCTGGTGTTTAAGAACACCCCACTCCTCGAGTCTGCCTTGCACACGCTTTTCCCGCCAATCGCTGCGTGCCGTTCCGTTTCTTGTCCCGTCAAGATTTGATCTTCGTAGCCCGGCCCTTCTTCGCACGAGACTGGGGTTCTTCCCCCCTTGCCTTGTTGGCTGACACTTCGCTCAGTTGTTGAACTTAAAATTGACCTCCGGGCTGTTGTATGTAGGACCAGCTTGGTGAAGAACCAATCACCATTCCTGGCTTGAATCAGTTGCAAAGGGGGGCTGGGCATGTTGACGACGTGAGAGGTGAACCGAGGGGCTGCTGCAAACTATATGGCTGTGTCCCACAAAACATGGTTTGAGACTATACTCACATCTGCATTTGGTCCGTGTGTTACTCGAAAGTCAAGTATACCCAGCAAGCAAATGATGGGCATGAGAAGCTCCTCCCCCGCGGGTGATGCTCGTACGATACATCCATGGACAGGGTTCAGCCGCGAAAGCCCACGGACTGACAGATAACCCACTGTCCCTTGGGAATCTGGTAGTCAATTGAAGAGCCGCGACTATAGCCAAGTCACTGGCTATGTAATAGTCTTGAGTCTCTTGCGCACAAGTCTTCGCAACGGCCAACCAATCAGGCGGTGTGGCTCAAATCTCTTTGCAACTGCCACAGTACCCACCCGGTCGCATAGATGGCCGGTGGCAAGTCGACTACATAGTCAAGTGGTTTCCGTGTATAATAGTGTGAAAGAGAGTTGCTGGGTTGCTTCAGAGTCTTCGCAACCCCTTGTAATACCGCCAGAAAAGTGTTCGTGTCATTGAGTGTCTTGGTGGAACGCCGAGTACCTAGGTTGCTTGCCCACCCTCAGCGAGGCAAGCCTCTAGGATAAGATTTGTCCGTTGTAAACCTAGGGAGGCGTTGACTTCAACACATCGATAGCAACATCTTCAAGACAGGATTTAAGTCACCCCACGCACACAGCCTCCAGCAACAGCACAGCAGGGCCCAGATTGTGAAAGCTGCCAATTGTACCGAACAGCGCACCCTGTCCCACTTGGAGAGTATAGCGCAAAGCAACGCAAGGGGAGGAACTCAAAGCCAGATGATTGCTGTGCCACTTTTCTGTCATCCCCTGAGCCTGGGCGCCGCGAACAGAGGCCCATGCGTGTGCCAACTTCGCCTCTTCAGCAACATCTTCCTGTTGTGGACAGCTTGTCTGGACAACAGTGGTGTAAGGAACAAGAGCTGGTCAGAGCGCAGTCCGTGCTTGATGGTTTCATGTTCTTGAGTCGGCAGCCAACATTGACCGACATAGTCCTCTTCCCAGACTTTTGTGTCAATTGCCTCATAATGACCCAGCTCTCGACACGTGTTGAGCAACGGCGTTGTCGACTCCAAGAAGACACCAGGTCTTGAGTCTCGCGGGTAATCCCGTCACTTGAAGGGGGATTGAGGTTCTGTGTCCATTCCCAACACCTTCTTGGTTGTTGCCAGCAAGTGATCCACCCAGCTCGCTGTAGCTTCCGCTACGCAAGACCCGGCAAGGCTGGGCTCAGTCGCCAGTCAAGGCAGACGGCTCGTACTCGAAGGTCGCTCGGTTCGTCCGTAGAGGAAAGGTGACGGGGTGTGGCCGTAGCATTTCGGACATTCGATACTAAGGATCGGACTCGGAAAGGTGATCGAATTTGCAGTCCCAGCCATAATCGTACTGGTGGTGGAGACTTGCATTATCGTAGTCAACGTAGCCGCCCGTCGACCAATGACACAGCTGCCGACTGGCACAGTTGCAGATGTGCCAGGTAATGGTCTCCTGCATGCAACGGCAGGGTGCAGCAAACATAAGTAAGCACAAGTAAGCACATGACTGGGGAAAACAACGTCGACAGATCTTCCTGCACACAAGGCCTCGGATGGCAATGACGAGGAGGCGCCTAGCGGCACCAAGGTGCAGAGATGGTGAAGATCCAGACAGGCTGCCCGTCATGCAGTTTGCCAATATGCAATGCAATGGATGCGACGAGGCACCGGTGACAGGATTCCTGGACGTTCCTTGTACATAACTCGGAGTTCGCGAGACTGACCAACCTGTACGCGCTCTGGACGGTGTACTTCTCGTGCCCACTGTCCGTTCCGCTTTCTCCTGCTCATTACATTCACCGGCCTGATGTGCGTTGTCCAATCACCTCGTTTCCTTGACCACAGTCTGGCGCAGCTGCCCGATCTTCTTTTCAAAAACTTGAAAGAGGGGTGGCAGTCTTCCATGGGTATCGCGGCATCGAGCTTGTGGAGTTTTGATCCGAGTTCCCGCCGAGCACGTTATGTTGAGCCAAACAGGAGGAGACAAAGGCCGGCAAAGAGGACGGGGAAACCCTTGGTCGTCTTCTCGGAAGCGCGTGTCGTAGAATTTGCTTTGTCATGTCTGCATCACGCGGGCTGCCGGGCGACAGCGCCTTCTTCTCAAGCTCCTGGCCATTGCCACTAGGCTGGAAACCTGCAGACCTATATTGACGGCGCCCCATGACGGGATATTCGTGGCACAATTTTTCGTATGCTGCTACGATTGAGACGGACCGATCGCCCCTCAACTGACAAGATCTGGGTTGAAGTTTGGACCCTTGTTATCTGATCTCCATGGGTACATCTCCGGGCAAATTTCTCTGGACGGGCCGTGGCTCCAACACGGTGTCGCCCACAAGGGTGCCGACCACAGAAACTAAATTCGTGATGCCAGGATATCCCCAGGTCTTTCTACTGGCTGCGGTCCCTTCGGTAGCATGTGACGGGTAGTACTCCGCCGCCGTCACGGTCACGAACGGGGACACATTGTGGATTGAATCTGTGCTGCCGCGGTTCGGCTTGGATCGGACCGCTAGGGTAACGATGGAAAAGACACGGCCAAGGACGGACGCGGCCAGACGTTAGGACAGACGGGATCAAGCGTGTAGGGCGTATCGACCAGCCCGCCGAGACAAGTCGGCACTACCCAGGAGGAGGGTCCAGCGCTTGCGATTAGCTTCATTCCCGTGGGGCCGAGGCAGTGGGTGGGTGGGAACGGTGGCTTTCCTGACGATGGCCGGCTGTTGTGACCGCGACTTGTGAGGCAGCAAGCCGTGTAGGGGATGTTCCTGATGGCCTCGATTGCGCCAAGGACGATAGTATGATGTTTCCTGATGTGGTTTGCGTCTACTGACACGGCAACGAGCAGTAGTGCTTTGTTCATGGATGGGAGCGATATCCTCTGATTGGGCTTTGTAATGAGGCTCGGTTCGAGCGGAGTAATAGTCTGCTGGCGTGTCATGGTTTGGTCAGGCTTTGCGACTCGGGTTCTGCTTGTCTGCTTGTCTGGAAGCTGGCATCTGATGACGACGCCAGAAAAAGGCTGTTGTTTGCTGGAGACTGTCAGGCAGTGTTTAGTTCTTTTTCGGCGCCACATCAATAGTCTAAACCCGATGTGATTCGGGTAGGCACTGCGAGATCAACTTGCATGAGCTGAGCGAACATGCATATCGCTTGCTTGATTGGCGACCGTATTCCGTGTTGTAGATCAAGAGGAGTGTATTATCGCTCATGTCGGAAGGTTTTTTTTCGTGAGTGGTTGCCCGAGTGGTCCCCCGAGTGGTCATGTCATTCATGGATACCTACCTACGTAGATACCTAGGAACCTACCTGCCTGCAGATGCGTAGGTCAGTGTCACAACAAGATTCGACAAGGTCCAACCCTTTCGCATGTGCTCATCCAGGCCTTCCAAAGGTTCCAAGGTTACCATGTACTAAAGATGTACCGCGTAGCAAGTTCCGGATGGCAATCCCACCCGACCAGTGCAGACACCTCAGACACTACGGCATCACGGGGATGTCACTTATTGAACATCCTCACTCACAACCCAAACTGCAGCGTGATTCACGGCCCAGTGCAGTGAATGTATGATTTCTCAACATCATGCCACCACTCTTCGACATCTACTTGCATAAGCTTTACAACCATCCTATGCAGTAATCCATGGATCCTCTCCCATGTCTATTATTTCCCTTTCCCATGTACCACCTACAGTCTGGAGTCCGCGGACAGCTGGGCCAGCCCCGTTCCCGTCTGCATCTCCCTATCTAATGTAGTAAACTACACTAGACTCCGAAGCAAACCCATCACGCCCGCCTCCCCATCCCCGTCTCCCGGGTTCCCCTGCAAAAACGCACGTTGGATCCCCCAAATCCCAGCAAGAACGCCATGCCCCGGCCCCAATGTGAGGTATGTCATGCCCGCCAATTCCGCGCTCGGCAAGGATACCGTTGCTGGCCACATGAGCGTCTCCCTATACAGTGTAAACTCTCTTCAAAAACAGCAAGAGACAAGAGACAGACAGACTCCAGTGACGTTGATCTCTGTGAGAGGACAAGTCAGGATAGGAGTAGAGAGAGAGAGAGAGAGAGAGAGAGAGAGAGAGAGAGAGAGAGAGAGAGAGATAGGCTGTCATAGTTTGTAGATGCCGGTACCACGTAACACACGTGGATCCAAGAACATGCATATGCAAGATACGGGCTTTTGCAAGTTTGTGGGAGAGAAATCGACACGATCGTCCACCCACCATTCAGCCTCTTTTCACCCCTCCCCAGCCTCCCCATCCTCGCTGTTTTATGTCTCTAGCTGCCAAGAGCCCCGGCCCGCAGGTGTCTATCTTGGGCAGGCTCTGGGTGGGAGGGGAATTCCGCATCATCCTGCACCTGCACCCACACCTGCTTCGGGCAAGGCGCCGTGGGGGGGAGTTGCAAGGGAGCCCAGAGACGAACCTGATTCTCGGCGCACTACCGCCAGCGAGGGCCGGATTGCGCAGCGAGGGCCAGAACCCTTGTCCAGTTCAAAGCGGACAGCACCCAAAGGGTTCGGACGGTGGGCTTGGTGGGTGCGTGCGTGGTGAGGCCCTCAAAGTCCGCGTTGCAAAAGTTTCGTAACCTCGTATCCTTGGGTCATCCCCCCGTGTTCCATACTCAGACAACAAGTTACTGATTGCTCCGATCCGGGAGACTGGTAGGTTGATGAGGATGGTCGAAAGCAGAATCACGCAGAACAAGCATTTGTGGCGTTGCCGCGTACTTCCAACGCTTTCGTAACAGAGGCAAAAGAAATATCCATTCGCAGAGTTTAGCGAAGGGGCATTTAAGACAACCAAGACCATGCATACTTGAGAATTCCGTTGCCGCGAGGCAGTCCCTCGCCCTCCTGTTTTTTTGCATCTTTGCTGTGCTTGTGCAAAGACCAAAGAAACAAACCCCTCCAAGCAATGCAGAAAGGTACAAATAGATCAAACCAGTTTTGGCACCGTAGTCTCTGTAGCCAAACCCAAGAGGGTGACTTGGTCGCTAATTCCATCGCCGAACCCATTTTGCCAGTTTTGCCGATTTCGTATCCCTTGTTGCTCCCACAAATTCCCTGGTATCATTTCGTCCAGCCCGATTAACACTGGCTGGCCAGTGTATTGGACTCCTTTCCCCTCAATTTTGTCTTCCTTTTTCCCATACCTGATCATCAAAATACAGCACCCCGTCCAATTTTCAATTACACATGCCGGAGTGGCCAAGCCACCCGCAGCAGCCCATCGCCCAATCAACCGGCGGTTTCGTAGTAGTTCCAGAGCAGTAGACCTTGCTGTGAATGACAGTGCGAGGCGATGGCGGTGAAGAGTCGAATCAAGGAGAGAAGCCGCCTCTTCGGGGATGAGGGGAAAATAAATTAATAAGTGTTGATATGAGCTGTCCAGCAGAATTGTAATGACGCCGTCCGTCGGCCTAGCCATTATAACGTGTAACAGTCTTCATAGCGCCGGAATCTTCCTCGGGACCCCTTTGCATTTGTTGCCTTCAGAACACCGCGTCCTCAAGGCTGTCGAAGAAGCCTCTGTAGTTTCATTCCGACCACGGGATCATCGAGCGTTCTCGTTTTCGGGCCCAGCTTAGTCTTCTGCTGAGTTGACCCGTCTATTGTGTCCGAGGTCTGAACTTCCTAAGTCCGTCTGTTCAAACGTCCCAGCATGTTCTGGTCAATATCGCGGCTGGAGTCAGAGCTTGGGCGGGGTCGTGGTGGCGGATGGTCCATCAAACTACTCAGGCTCATAACACCGCCGGGACCAGCACTTTGCTGACCAGCTGGAGGAGGCGCATTCGGGCTGTCTCGGCGAGGACTTCCGGTGCCGTCGGGCAGTGGAAGCTCGTACTGAGGGGGCGGGGTGTTGGCCGGCGCAGAAGATGCAGGAGAGCGTCGGCGAGCGTCCGCGTCGCCGTACACGTTTGGAGGAGGCAAGCGCGGCGCGTGATCCTCCTCGTGTCTTCGACGTTGTGGAATCGATGGTCTGTCTTCTTGTGGTGGCGGATAGTACGACGCAGTGGGAGATGGCAGCGCGTAGTTTTCTGGGGGATAAGGCTGCTGCGAGCCGCCTGCGGAAGACGGTGGTGGCGCCCCGCCAGGCTGTCCTCCAGGACTTGCTCCTTGTGGCAATGGTTGTCCAAATGCACCAAAAAGAGGCGTCCCAGGAGGAACACCGCCAGGAACAGCTGACACAGGCACAAAAGCCGTTGTGGAAGATGATGAAACCGGCTGGAAAATGCACTCGTTACCCGTCTTTCTGCAGTTTATACACTTCCCATCTGGAGTCTGGCTGTATCCACTGCATCGGATCTAGAATCATCTGTGTCAGCAAGTTTCTGCTCGTATGTGACAATAGTGATTGGCCTGAGTCTCGTTTGTCACTAACCTTGCGTTTTCTGCAGTAACGGCAGGCTATTGAGGTCCTCTGCCGAGGCGGTGCCTGTGGTGGTGGTGGAGCTCCAACGCCGCGTCCATAGTCAGGAGGGTAGGCACCGAATGGAGGACCGGAGACAGGTCGGAAGGGGGCAAAGTTGAACGAGTCTGGCGGAGGTGGTGCGAAAGACCCGGCGCGTGGGTAGTACTCGCGTGGCTCCACGCCGTAATGCCGTTGGTCTGGAGCCTGGACGGGAGGCAAGTTATACATACCGCCAGGTGGAGGAGGATACCCGTTGGAACCACCAGTGGGAGGTGGGTACCCGTTAGGACTGGCGGACGGAGGTGGATACGTATTGGGAACCAAAGTGGGAGAAGCTGAGTATGCGCCTCTGGATCCAGAATCTGGAGGCGGAGGATAACGACTGACCCCGTAAGCGGGAGGTGCGTCCTGGATTGGTGGAAGAGTCACGGTCGTCGGAGGAGGCAGATGATGGTATGCTGGTCTCGGGCGGTCGTCTTCTTCTTCACCTGGAGGAGGTGGATAGGCAGACTCTTGATTCTCAACAGGGGGGTGGCTGCTACCACCGTCCTGATCCGACATCTTGAATTGACGAAATGTGCAAAACTGTGACGCGCACCAGAGTGGAACCAGTCTCAACAAGCCCAAAAATCGAGCCTGCTAAATAGTCAAGACTGCCCGAATGGCGAAATCCCCAGAAACGTGTGGCTTGAGGTTTGCGACCAAAGACAACGTTGCACACGACAGCAGTTGGCGTTGAACAACAAGGAAAAACAAAGTCGAAAAGTTTCTTGTTGTTGGTTGTTTGTCGTGTTCTAGACGCAGTCGCGTTAGTTGGGCAAAAGAACAAAATGATGTGTGTTGTTCCTTGCTTTGACCTCGGTCTCTATTCTCTGAAATGGTGGTACTGTAGTTGCTGATTTGGGCAAATTGCGAAGGGCCAATGCAGAATTCCCAAGTGTGGAGAAATCGGTCGGGGCGGGAAGAACCTTGGGCTTAATAGTCTCTCGGAAGCACCCTTTAGAACAGGCCAACAGGCTTCACGAGCGGGAGAGCCCGGAAGGATGTGAGTGGTTGGCGAGTCACAAGTGTGATCAAGTGGCCCTTGGATGGAACACTCGGGGCACCGGCAACAGATGAGAGAAAATTAGGGAAGGTTAAAAAAAAATTAAGGAAGACCCAAGACACCAGACGGGACGGACGGACGGGGGGCCCGAAGCATGCACGTTTTTGGTCTGACACGGCCCAGCTCCAATTCCAAGGTCCTCGTCGGATCGGCTCCAGTTTCCAGGATGCACTGCCGGTTCCCTCGAGGGATGTCAGCCTTCAATTGACGGGGTCATTAAACGCCAGGATCATCATGACACACAAAATAATCTGAGAGGTCGACTGGAGGAAGCTCGGAATGTGGCGTGTATTCGCGGCCAACTGGCAGTGCAGTGTGCAAGGGGACGGAAGGAGGGAGACAAAGGCAAAGGGCAGGCAAAAACAGTGTGGGTGTCAATGTGAGTGAGATGTGGTGTGGTGTGGTGTGGTGTGGTGTGTATTTTGTTAGATACAGTACAGGTAAGTACGTGTACGTGTGTGTACGTGTACGTGTTGGGAATGGAAATAAGTCTCAGGCGTTGATGTGAGAGGCATGAATGAGCATGCGCGGGAGAGCGATGCACACTTCAGTAGCGTACCTTTTTTCTCTCTCTTCCTCTGTGCGAGCTGCAAGCGGGTACGGACGGACGGACGGACGGACCCAATTGCGGAATGAAGAACAGCGGGATGATGGAAGAAGGGTCTTGAAAGGAAAGAAAAGGAGTAGTAGTAGAAGTAGGAGGAGGAGGAGGAGGAGGAGGAGGAGGAAGGGGAGAGAGAGGGATTGGAAGGATGGGAAGAGCGGGAAGGAATGGCGAGGATAATGTACTTCAAAATGACCCAAGTGGTTCCAAGCGTAAGAGTTGGTCAAGTCAGTCATCAGGTCGACTGGTATGGATTAAAAAGATGGACGTATGGAGTAAAAGGAAGGAATACTGTGGTGGAAAAAGCGCGAGTAGGTCGCTCCACCTTGAAAGCCAAGCAAGTCAAGGAAGGCAAGGAAAAGGAAAAGGTTCAATGGGAAGGAGGAAGGGGACCAGGGCCAGGGGAGATGCAGTGCAGTGCATGGGAAGGAAGCAGGGGTCATACATGTACCCGTGCCGCGTTCTGTCAGTAAAAGGGAAACGGAAGGGGAGTCCATGGAAAGTCCCATATCCATGTGCCCTGCCCCCGTCTCTGCCTGTTCCCTGCACATCCCGCCTTCTCGCGTATGTGCAGGTACTTTGTACAGTTACGTACCCGGATACATGGTACTTCTCACCTCCCCTGCAGGTACCTGTACCCGCCCAGCGTGCCATCCCGTTGAGATTGCCCAGGTGCCCATACCGTAAGCTCCAAGAGATCCTGAACGAGTCTTTTGTTCTTCGTCGTACCTACCTAGGTAGGTATATCACAAGCCTTGGGAGGCCGGCCACCACACCCCACACCCCGGTTGGTATATGAGATAGTAGTCGAGTCGAGGTGACACAGGGCAGATGATGGATGATGGGAAATGCACCACAGTACGTATCTACCTAGCAGACACGTCACGACTGCCAAGGTGAGACCAGGTATCGAATATGATGAAGCGATTTCCAAGTACATCTGCAGACTCCAGAGAAAGCCCAATGGACCGTGTCTGGTCATATCACCACAACAGGTGCCTGGCATGATGTATGTGTTGCAAGGCGCGGAAGGGAGGCAGCAGACCAAGATGACCGTCGAACACGGTAGGACTCACTCGCAAGGCAAAGTGCTGTCTCTGAGGCATCACGATGCCATCATGCCAGTGTCACGGAGAACAAGGGAGACTCCCTCGAACATCAATCAATAGAGGACTCGGATATTTCCTCACATTGTCGGGGGCCGTTCCTCAGACTGTACACAGTAGGGAGCTTGGTCTGCAGTCGTCGCCGGTTTGAGATTAGGCTTGCGGGTGTCAACAGCTGGGAAGGGGGAGTCTGTGAATAGTAGGGCACAGACAGGAGGTTATTACCGTTGGTGACATCGAGGGGATTGAACGGGGAACCTCGAAGCCACAGGATAACGAGTACTAAGTAGTACCTAGGTATGTACGTAGGTAGGTAGGTACCTAGGTAGGTATGCAAATGACACGGCCTGCTGCATAGTACCAAATAACCAGAAGGATCAAAAAGGAAGGGAAGGGACATCTGGAACCACGGCTGAACTCCACAGTTCGCAACATACTTCCGTGGCAGTGATTTGTGAAGGGCTCGCTCGGTGGATGGTTTTTTTTTTTTGGCATTGGCTTGAGTCGTCCAAAAAACCCCAACATCGGACCCCAGTGCTGGGGCAGCGGCCCCTCCACTGGTGTCATCTGGGCGGTCCTGCATCCCACCCCATCCCACCCCACCGGCGCATCCGCACATACTGTGTACTTCGTGTTGGACGGTACATAGGAGGCTGGCCAAACCGAAACGATGCCACACTGTGTCGGCTCTGGGCACAGCTCCTGCTGGCAAAGATGTTGCGGTACTGCAGAGGCCGGCCAGCTTGGCACCTGGAAAAGGGTCGAGTGTTCGGCAGATATCAGTTGCAAACGCTGTAAACTCGGTTCCAGCAAGAAACCAAAAAAAAAAAAAAAAAAAAAAAAAAAAAAAAAAAAAAAAAAAAGGAAAGAAAAGAAAAGAAAAAGGAAGAGAAAAAAAGGACGGCTTGTGCGATAGACTGAAAATCTTTTCCCAACCCCGAGGTCCCCTTCCCGGTCCCTGGTTTTTGCTTTGTTAACCCGTTAAAGAAACGGGCAGATGGTACTGTGGTAGCGAGCCGAACCCCGACCGACTCAGGGTGAGCCTCGAGGCCCCGTCGTGACTCGCTGGCAGGGCAGGAATGCGGGATTGCAGGCGGGCCGCTTCGGCGCGCAAGTCCTTTTCTCTAAACCGGACAGGGAGATGCGCAGACGAGGGAAAACATAGTGCCCATTGGCGCGTGTCTTGGTCTCGTCTTTGTCTGGTACTACTACGGTAGTGCCACTACTTTGACGGCACACCTTGCAAGCACATGCATGACGGCAGACAAATGAAGGGACCGCTGTTTGTTGAGTGACAGGACAAACCCTCATTCCACTGACTAATTGTCTCTCTCGGGCTCAGTTGGCCACGGCTGGTTGCCACTCAACGCCAATCCGCGGAGGCATTCTTCTCAATTGGGAGGCGATGGCTTCGGGAAGACTTGCCGAAGGTCAGAATCATCCCCATGTGCCCGATCGGAACACGTCATCGAGATTGGCTCGTCGATATCCTCGAGACTTCAGGCGAGGTGTCCGGTAAGGAAGAATGGGACGCTGTAGATGGTGATCAGGCAGCACCGAGTGTAGATCGTTCATATGCTGCAGTGTGAAGCATAGTAGACCGCATCCCAATCAAGGTGGCTGATTCCCCCTCTACTGGAGATTTGCATGGATTTTGCAGCAGACCAGCGGATTCGGTGGCTGTATAGAGTTTGTCTGCTGGCCTTCTTGTTTGGCCTGCAATGTGCTGTGCATCGCAGTGGTAGTCTACTGTAGTATATGCATGTGCTGAGCGTGTGCCTTCCAAGGTTGTTGATAACACATCCCCCCCCCCGCCCCCAAAGTCCACGCGTGGTATTGGGGTCACCAGATCCGTCATGCCCGAGCACCAAAGAGGATTCATTGGTGATGCTCATATTTCAAAGGAAGATGGCCGTTTCTGAATCCCCCATGTTCCAATCAAGTCTTGCCCGGTGGCCATCAAGATCCAAGGGTAGATTGTAGACCGCGTTTGGTGGGGCCGCTCCTTCCCACCACCACGGGCCCTATGTATGTACGGTCGCATTTTGGGCCGCAGAAACTCATGAGATTGTGTGTCGTACCAATGGTGTTTGGTTCCCTTGCCGCAGAGTCAGCAGCAGAGCCAAAGGATTGGGGCACCCCGCCGCACTTGTGTGTGTGTGTGTGTGTGGGTGTGTGGGTGGGGGGTGATACACGAGACACAGTACATACTTACTTAACCCTTGTTGGAGACAGAGCCGGAGAGGGTAAGGTATATTTGAAAGTTGATATAGCCGGCGCAAATCCCTCGCTCTCCAAGCAGTGGGTGCACCCGGCCCCATTGTGATAATGGTCAAAGCAGCAACGAAAGGGCATTCCTCTTTCCAACCCCTGCCAACAGGAGGATCACTACACTCCATTCCCAAGCCGGAGAAGAGGGCCTGTCATTCACCGCTGGTTCCCAGCGCACTGCTTCTTGGGTCGGGACCCCGCGGGTCCCACTGGTAACCGACACACCCTCTCCAAACCGGCGCCAAAATCGGCAACCGTGAAAGAGCGAGAAGGTGCCAGTGGGATAAATGGGGCTGTCTGGCGAAGTGCTGCATGTTACTGTCCACGGGTATCAATGTAGCATGTGTGGGTGAGGAGAGGCACTGAGAGGGTACCGATCAGAGGTAGACGTGCTTTTGTGTTTCCGGAGCTCATTAGCTTCGCGCACTGCGAGTCTGCCTTGATGAAGGCTCGAGACAAGCATGTGTTGGTTTCCTGAGGAGCCCTGGTGGTCCCAATGCATTGGTACCGCGAAGTGTACTAGTAGACTAATGGCAAGTATTGTCGAGAAATCATGGAGGAAGGCGGCGCTAAATCGATCGGACTTGATGGGCAGGGGTCTCGACGGCTCGACACGAGACGTTCGGAAGTCATTGGATCTCTTGGGACCACATAACTGTGGAGACATGAGAAAAGCTGGCCAGGAAGTTGCAGTTTGGTGACCGTGGATGGACTGCAGGAACAAATCATGTTCCAGCTCACATAAGATGTCGGGGGCAAGGACCAGAACTTTTCCACCGGGGGGGGGGAGGGTTGTTCGATTCTACCAATTACTATGTTCTCCGGTGAGCGAATCAAGTGGCTTGGTAGCTTGTTTGGATTTCGAAGTGCCCCAAGGCGCTGGGAGTCGGTCGAAGTCCGGTGTTTTTCATCATCAGCTCTCGGCCTGTTCGAACTTTCGACCATCATCGTGGCGCCGGACAGGGCGGGCTGGCAGGGTTTGGTATGGTAATGTTAGGGAGGGCCTCCCGATGGTCCTCGTGGCCAGCAGGGGTTTGCAGAATTTCTGCTGCAGGATTCGCGGCAGCGCCCGCGAACCCTTTCTGTGTCATGACCGGGAACAACGGCCGCCGTGCCCACATTCAGGGGTGACACACACTGACACCCAGCCAAACCAAATGTATGTACGTATGTAGGTATGTATGTACTGCGTACAGATTAGCTTACACAGTACATACATGGCGATTCCGTCATCCCGTGCGGGCATTCGACCGTGTCAAATAATCTGGGTCCTGGGGAGGGGGGGAAAAGCACTGCCACAGTTTTCTTACTAACAGTACTGTGTACGTACATACTTGTATACTACATATGAAGAGTGGCCTCGAGATTCGCGTTATCCTCGTATGAGACCATGCTGAATTGGCTCCTTCCCATGTGGCTGGTAATGGTGTAAGTCTTTTGTCGACAGCAAAGTTGGGTTGAGAGTGGCTGGATCAATGGGTTCAGATGTTCCCAACACAAAAGGCTATTGGAAGAGGGGATGTGGGGATGTGGGGATGTACCTAGGTCAATTGGTATTGCCGGGAAAGAAGTGTGTACGGAAGTATTCCGTACACTACATCACAAGCGTTTTCGAACCGAAACCTTACTTCCAAGGTTCCATTTTTGAGAAGCGACGGAGTACGGTACTGTAGGTACCAAGTACATTAAACAGCGTTAGTCTCAGGTTGGTTTTGTGACTTCCAAATCTCCCAAGGCTGCTTTGATGATGATCGTACTTGCCCCCTACCATATAGTTAGTATCTTCCAAAAGTTAGTACTAACCTCGATGCTACTTCCAAGGTTATTAGCTCCCGGGCTTTTTACCGTGCCTGAGGGCCTACCTAGGTAGGTGGTATATATTATTACCGGTGATCATCAGTTGGGATGTTACCCAGCCCAGGTACCGATTTGGAAGGTTGGCTGCCTTGCCCATTGCCCCTTGCCCCTTGCCTACCCTTGCCTTACCATTTGATCCCGTGCCTTCCCTTCCTCGACTGATCTACTCCGTAATTGCTCCATATCACGGAGACTTCTGCCCGCATTCGACTTGTCAACCTGTCAATTTTCCAAAAGTTCCCGACTTCCAACAGTTTACCACACCCAGGCACAACCTACCCTACCCGCCCGCCCGAGGTGCTGTGCTCGGGCTCGGGCTCGGGATCGGATGTTGCATGCTCTCGAATCTTATGTCTTGCATTGGAAGTCTAGTAGCGTTGCTCTCCCGGCCGTCCTATTCCCACTCCGATCCCAATCCACTCGGGCACCTTCTACATGCGGTTTCCATCCAATCTCCTGGCATGTCCGGCTTGGTCCCACAGGGTAAAGTTGTTGTGAAAGGAAGGCCGTCTCGTGCTCTCTACAGAATGGGCAGTCTGCTTCTTGCTTACCCAAGACACCTTACTCCATCAGGGCGGCTCACCTGCGACACAAACCAACCGACGGCAGCCTCACAATTCCCAATCTGGACATTCGTACATGACGCAACATTTCGGTTCTGTCCTTGCGCGACACGTCGCATTTGTCTGCACCGTGGCTGCGACAATGCGAGCTCTCTCCACCACCGGGCACGATTTCCACGGGCCGCCAGGTTCTTCCCTGGAGCACAGCATGAATTATGCTGTGCGATATCACACAGCAAGGAGAACTTCTCCGTCACTTCGATATCGACGTCTTGGAAGTGACGGTGAGCGCGACTAAGTACAAATGTCGGCACCCTACCTTGAAACCCATCCTTCGGCCCTGGGCAGCATTACCGAGTGCTCCTTAAGGATTTCGGGTCCCGGAGGACAGAACAACGTCACGACGAGGGATGTCTCGCTGCTTGTCGGCGATTCGTCAACCCGTACACCTAGACTATCGAAAGATTACTGGTGCCAACGCCATTGGACCCGGCTTCTTGGGAAACGTCAGGCGGTAATGCACGAGCGGGCGGAGAGACGGAAAGCGGTTAATCTGTGATCTGTCAGATCGTACCATCATCCTTCGGGGCCTGGGCCAACACCCTTTGCCGCAGTCTCCCGCAGCGTGCCGTCCAATGACTTTCGTGCCCAGCCGTGTGCCGTTGTAATTCATCTGGGAAGGACATCGCTACATATGTAGTCTCCAGGATTCTGTCGAGCAGTAGTTCTCACCACATACTTTGTAGGCCCCGGAACCTATACCATGTACAGTGGTCATCTCAAAACGGAGGTCAATAAGGGTGTTGTCACTCGTTGTCTTGATCTTTCCATCATCCATCCCCACTGTCCACGCGACTTCTACCCCTGTTCATCCCACACAGCACCGCTTACCCGATCCCGGAGACACACAGCAGCCAGCCACCCAGAGGAACCCACAGTGCACTCAGTGGGATATCCTTCTATATCCTTTTTCGGCGCCGATCAAAATACCGGGGTGCTCAAGCATCAAAAGCATCAACCCTGCTTGCAATTCCCGTTGAGAGAGCCGAAGATCAGTGGCCTACGAGAGAATCACCAAAACCGGTTCTGCGCTCGGTGCTTCGATCGTCAATGCGTCTCAGCTGTTTGATGTCGACGCACCTTCACCCCAAGCGGCAGGTGGCCATTGTTGCGAGGAAACGATCCAAACAGAAGGAAGCCCCCGTTCCACAGCCGTTCCCACAATGCAGACTTTTCAAGAGCAAAAAGCATCTCTCGTGCCGCGGTATGCGCATGCGCATGGCAAGACTTGACTGAAAACCTTGTTCAATATTCACCCTTGATGGACATTTTCGAAAAGGCAATGCGGTGTACTGGAGTACTACATGTCGAAGGGGAAGAGACTGTAATGTTGGCGCTGTTTAGATACTCTCGGCACCCTGGTCCGCTGCCTCAACACCCATCGTTTCATAGGCCAGACCTCCATGCTTTTGTTGCAATTTCATCCTCACTCGCAGCATGTCCCGCTCGCGGTCACTACTGCCGTATAACCGTTACAGCCCAGAAGAAAAGGAGCGGAAGGCAACCGCGGGGTCTCAATCATCGCGGCTTGGTTGGACGCAGAAATCCCCTGCGCTTCACTGTGGGTTCAACAGGAACCTCCGCAGACCTCATCCACCTCTACCAGCTTTCCAGCAAGTAGCACCACCAGCAGAGCCACCGAAGGTAACGGATAAGTACTCAGTATTAGAATAGCTCCGCTTCTTCTAGGGCATCTTCCCCGGAATGCCCAGACGCCAGCACTCTAGCTACCAACCACAGAGGCGCTGTCTGGCGTTGTCTCACCTTGTCACAAGTGCCAGGTGAGGCTAGCCCATCGCCCGGGCTGTGCCGCACCGAAGGGTCGCACTAAATCGGTATCTTCACGCCGGGGTGTCCCTATCCGTTTTATGAAACGACCTCATGGAATTGCTTTTTGGTTTCCCGACCCTACTCTTGCAAAGTTTTTCTCAAAAATCGAATCATGAAGCAAATGCTTGCGGCGGTGTTACCACAGTCTGTCCTATCGAGGCGCAAAAGTATATACATCGCGATAAGCTTCCGACACGAAGAAGTACGACAGCACACAGAACCAAGGCGGCTGGCCTTGCGAAGCCCTTCGTGCTCAAATCATATAACGCGACCGCAGATTTGTGAGGTCTGAGAGCCTATAGTGGCCGGAACTTTGCTGCAAGTCCAGGTCAACGAGTTTCCACATAGCAGTTGACCTTGATGAGGTGCAATACGGATGACCGCGCAAGCCGAGAGAAAACTTTGGAGCATAGGTACTGTTGCACCACGCTGCCTCCCTGTAGGCAGCGGAGGTCGTTCCTGATCAATCAGGCCTTTACGGAGACAACTCCCACGATTGGTAGAGCATCAATACCAGCATGTTGGGTGGTACGTCTACCGTACTGATCAAAATGATGCACTTGCACTCCATCCTCAACCACCAAGCGTAATCTTACTTCGAAGCGCCATTTGCCAACCGATCAGACCATGGCGGGGGAACTCTGTCAGTAAATACGCACTATGGCACCATGTCTATAGCAGAAGACGTAAGGTTGTTTTTGTTCCAGTATACTACGCGATAGACCACACATTTCACCAGCCGAGTTCTCTTCAGTGGCAAAGACAGCAGCACGACAGGGTAACGGCGGCAGCTTCGCCCAAGGGTGTTGCACTATTAGGCACAACAATTTTGACGTCCCAGGCAGTCGACAACCTGCATCAACAGGCATCTTATCGGCGAGCCAGTCTCTCCATTGACTGGACTCCATTGCATGGGTCCCGCTAGCGGTACGCAGCTAACAACGAACAACAGTCCGGGACTCACCAGGACTCGCCTCGTCAAGGGGTGCACATTCGCATTCGAGGACTGCACACAAGACACCAAATTGACGGTGGTCGACGCTATCCACGCCACTGCAGTTTGTTCCACCGAACGTTGTGGGTCCCAGCAGAAGCAGGGTAAGACGACTGACAGTGCCCCTTCGGAGGATGAAGTCACTACCGCATACGAGAGTTCAGTTCGGCTACAAACAAGTCTCGGGGAAATATAGCGGAGCGAAACCCAAGCATCACTGGCTTGCGGCTAAAGGGGAAGCCCCAACTTGTTCACTCGGCCCAGACCCTAAAATGAAGGTCTGCCAACCCTGCTGTTGCTGGTGCTGCAAGCACATTGCCCTCCATCAACTTGAACTCGCCGCTCTGCCTCGGGCGCCTGGAAACCCATTCTCTCACCAGAGTAGGCTCGAGAAGCATTCAGTTTGAACGAATAGGGTGTCAAGTAACGCTTTCAGGCTGTGATTTGGGACGAAAACTTGTGGCTTTGGCTCGACGTTCAAAATACAGTCCACAGGTAAAACCAGACTCCATCAGTACAGCCGCAGGGAATTCAAGTCAAAGTAGAGTGATTCCCGGACAACGGCCCATTCTGGCACGAGCGAATGTGCAGCTATACACTTTGATCAATCTTGTTGAGTTTCAAAGCATCGTGAAGACCGTTCGAGGGGCTAAAGAAGACCTTCAAGGAAATGAGTCTGGTAAGTCAGGTCGTGGCACTCAGGCAGCTATGTACTCTCGGAGCTTTTCTCGCCGCTGGGAGCCGATTCCACCCGAGTAAAGGGGGAGCAGCAGTTCACCAGACGAATTGTGCACATATACCGCGATGCCATCACGCCCGGCATGAAGTTATGTGGATACGTACTTCGATGTGTCCTGCTGTCCTTTCACTGAGACGTTCGTCTACAATACTCAAACATGGCTGGATGAGCTACTGCTACTTCCTGCCTTACCAACCTTGGCACAGCAGGCATGCTCGCATCTTTTACCCATTTTTCGGGGATATGGAAAAACCACCCAGTCTAAACATCCATACAGGTGCCTACAATCATCTCCAGAAACATGGAACGATGATCAAATGGTCTTTAGGCTTTAGGCATCGGGGGATACATCACCTCGTTTCAATCGAACGCATGTGTCGACCGACATGCATTCAGAACCCACCTTGGGCAGCTTCCACGGAGTCAAGGCGCTAAATATCGCCTGAAGCCCAGGGGGGGGGGGCCTTGGAAGACAAGTAGAGCCGCAGACCCCGCCTTCGTCCTCTGTGCTAAACGACTTAAACTTTTCTAACGGTCGGGAGGGCAGTACATGATGCGACTCGAGGTACGAGGATGTCGCTTCTGATGAAGCTGCCAATAGGCGCCTTTGGAGGGGGCTCAGTATGGCTGACGGTTTTAGTCTTTTTTGTTTTGGGCCATGTGCCTCAATACCGGCGATCTCCCCGTCCTCACACCCCTTCCCATTCCACAGAGACAAGCGAGCGGGACTCCGAATGGCAATTATCAGCAAGGTCGGTACCTACACTGCCATTGTTGTCCTCGTCATCTGAACCCCCCGGCTCGACTACTTTTGGGGCAACGTGCCCTGTCAGTGGTGGTCAGCTTGGACACACCAATGCGCCTTCACAAACGAGATTTATTGGCGTTAGGCAAGCCTCAAACCAAGCACGGGTGACCATGACAACTCGGCAAATGTCTTGTGTCCTCAGCTGGGGGGTATTTCGTTGCAAGCATCTTCCTCTTTAGTCCGGTCACGTGCGCAATGGCATCTGCAGTTGCCCGCTTACCCGCCACGGCCCCGATTTTTCCAGGCTGAATCTGTGATCCGGTTGGTAGTTGCTCATGGGACCTACTTGGACCCGTGAGGACATCAGGGAAAACCCATGGTTGTACAGAGACCAGACACGATGGAGGGACACGAGCCTGAGACGAGGGGATGGAAACTCGTCAAGCGACCATTTTCCAGTCAAAAACGGCCACAGATGGGCAGAGGTACTATGTAAGCCACATCCCCGCTCTTTATCGCCCAGGGTACACATGTACACTACAGTAGTACCGACGCACCTCCAGGGGCTCCGTCCATGACAGTTCGAGCCTCGTGCATACTGTACATACTTCACCTGCTATATGCACCTCGCCTACGAACGACCCTGGACACACGAACATCCTGGCCCGATAGGAGGCAGTCAAGGCTATATATTATGCACCTGTGCAGTTGCAGGTGCGTGATAATATTATTTTGATGCTGCCACGTTGTTTAGGCACTCATACAAAGTAAAGTGCTTGGCTTGGCTCCAGGACTGCTCGAGTTGCACCGTCGGCGGGAAAAAGCGGTGGAGCCCCCGCTGGTGCGAAGTACAGGTACATTATCGTACCTCCCGGTCCTCTCGTGGCGGGCGCGGAATTTTGCTGCAGGTCATCTCAGCCAGGGTTGCACCGCGGAGGATCCGTAATGTACACTGCGTACGGAGTACAAACGGCGCGAAAGCCGCTTGAGTCAGTCCGCACTGTGCCATGACCCGAAGTGCTAAGGGCAGCAGCACCCACCAACCTCCGGTCAACGTTTCGACGCTGGCCACCTCGCCGGAGAAAGAGGCTGGAGAGAGAAAGGCGCTGATGAAGAAAAACACAGTCATCACACCATCAAAGCCAAGTTTCCGTACCGGAAGCTCGATCTCCAGCGGCCGCCTCGTCATCAGCATCCAGTTCCGTCCTGCAGTGTGAACGGGTGGGTGCCAACAGCAGTTGCAACCCCCCCGGCGCATGTGCGAGCAAAAAGTCTCCGTGCCCATCAAGCAAACATGAGCAGATTTTAGCCGAGACATACATACATCCGTCCGTATTACATGATTTCCCATCGTATCACACCAAAGAGCGATTGCGCACAGGAGATGCACAAGGCGACATGTCTCGCCCGACCTTCCATGACCACCAGGTGGGTGTGGTGGTCTGGGGTTGTCTGGGTGGGTGTGGTGTCACTTACTTCTGCATGGTGGCACAGCCACCGGGCCGCATCCAGATAGATTTGAGTCCCGTGCACTCGGCACTTCTGGCGCTGCGGAAACGAGGGGGGGAAGGGTCCTTCATTCTTTTACTGCAATCACACAGATCACACAGAGCACAGCGTCCGTCACGAGGCGTGAAGCACAGCGTACAACGTATGCGTCGGAATCAAGCGTGATGACTCCGCGCCCGTATCGGATGATGCACACAACTATCTACATATGCAGTGCCGAGCACGGATGGCGTCCACGGGTACGATGCCTGTGTCGCTATGCATGGCCCAGACATGAGCCTCAAGGCATCGAGCAAACTTATCGAAGGATAACCCCTGCTTGCAGGGTTCGAGAGCTCGAGAGCCGAGACGAACCTCACTGCCATCGCCGATGTTTGCGAAGGAACGACAGCAACGGCGTCTGCCGTCACCATGGACGTTGGATGTTCTGCCGTGGGGCCCTGCTTCCCCCGCGAGTTTGCTTGGTACATACGGCAGGTACATACTAGGCCCCGGGCACATCGTACGGTCAATTCATTCTACCCACTCAGCTCACACCCTCCCCCGAAGCTCACACCCTCCTCGAAGAGAAAAGCAACGTGGCTCGGCAGGTTACATTGCAGATCTGGGGGGGGGGGGAAGCCTTGGACAACACATCGAGGGTGCGCTCCACAAGCCTTGTCTGAGATGCATCCTCGGGCCTGGCTCGCCAGCTCGCTCGAGCCTCGAGGCCGACGCTGACTCGGTCCGCCGCTAGCCTTGGCGATCAATCGCGAGACGTCAGACTCGGCGTCGATACTGTTTTCGGTGGTGATGAACCAGATACATCGCATATCTGAATATCTAGCACGCCCAGGTATGTATATGTTATGGACTTTTAAGGCCATTGACTTCCTGGATCGTCGTGAATGGCTTCCGTCCCTCTTCCACTCTCTCAACACGGGGCGACCCTCAACTTTCGGTGCGGGCGCATTCACCTGTTGGCCGCATGGAGTGCAGTTTGCAATCCCATCGAATCCTCCAGACCCGGTTGTTTGCAGGTCCTTGCAGTTTGGGAGTATTGAATATGTCAAAGCTTCCGGAATAGGTTCACTACATGGAAACTAGTAGCAGCCTGTCGCTGTGGGACCCGTGCCCCCTCCTCCCCCTAGGTCATGCGAGATCAGCCACGCGCGCCATCCCCCCTTCGGATAACCACCCTAGCTCGACATGTTTTGAATCAGTTCTGGCTCAGAATTACCCTGTGATTCGTGAACCCCGAGAAATGACGAGGAATGTCGCCTTCAATCTGGATCGGAACCTGTTTGTGGTGCCACGGCAATCCCGTGCATCTTCGGCAAAGCGGCGGTGAAGATACGGTATCAGGAAGCAGGATTCTCTCGCTGAATTTATACCGTATACGGCGACGGTGTATGGATGCGGAACATCACGTCTCACTCCCTTCACTCCGTCCATATCCCATAATACAACCATGTATGCTGATGCTGTCACGACTCACCAAACACGCCTAGATGCGTGCGACCGGCGCCTGTGAAGCAGCCTCACAAGTCTTGGGATGATGCCGGCCAGCCAGATACTATTGATGAAATGAGAGGCGACAGACAGACAGACAGACAGACGGAAGGACGGACGGACGGACGCATACGCCGCGGGTGTGAACGTCGACCAACGGCTTCCGTCGCCCCCAAGTGCCGCCGCCCGATCCTCCTTCGCCCCCGCGCCTTTCGTATTGGGCGGTATCACATCCAATTCGGCCGCGGGCAGGGTCGGCCGCTGCGGAAACCCGATGGGCGAAAAGCAACCGACGTCCCCCGACGTTGACCGGCGGTTGGCCGCCTGGCCCATCGTCATCCAGGACTGGGTCCCCGCGACCTTTGGGGGGGGGGGTGCCTGTGGCTTGCTGTCACACAACGCCTCTTTGCTGCATGGTGCACATTTTCTTATAGCCATATCCGGCCGTGCACTTGGCAACATACATATAAAAAGGACACCATCCTGACAGGGCCCCCCGAAATATGATAACTGACGAGCCACTGACACTCGTTGCAACATCCGATGGAATATCCACCTTTGGGCAGCTTCCCGCGAAGGGGGTCGCATCGACCACACGGGAAAGGGCATTACGATCAAGTTGACAAAGCCACTCCCCCCGATCGCCTGCAGCAGTCGGATGCATGGGGTCCAAACGAAGGAGGCCGTAGATGTGTGTGCGAGTGTGCGAGTGTGTGAGAAAGAGCAAGAAGCGGGTGGCAACCTGCAATCCATCGGCGTCGGGCACCTGGGCACATCACAACGCAGACAATGCGGCCCTGATGCCTGATGTTCTCATCACCATCAGTGGCTTTCCTGTCGTCGACGACCAGACATGAATATGCCAACCAGCTCCGTCGAATCAGTCCCCGGAACGCCGAGACGGGGACCCGTAGCTCGACCGATGCAACGCGACCCCAAGACCACATTTTTGACAGAACTGAACCCCCGTCACCGCTGTTGGCGTGGCCCATGTTTGCCTGCTGTTGGTTCCTGTTGGTTCCTGTTGTTGCGACGTCTCTTGCAGATGTCGTCGTAGTGCTAGTGCTGTTGGTTAAGCAAACATGTCGGGTTCGACTTCCAATCGCGTCGACCTCCTCCTCCCCCTTTTTTTTTTTTTTTGTTGTGGTTGTTGTTGCCTCGCCCGTCATCATCCATTCTTGATGAATCACACCCCCCCCCCTGCCGCCAGGGCGAAGGCAAAAACTGCAGGGCAGGGTGAGAGGGGAAGGTACAAGAAATCTATGTGAGCAGTAGGTATGTGGTTTTTCTTCCTGAAAGAGCCAGGTGCATGCGTACCTGGGCAGAAGTGTGTAACACTGTGACGACGAGATGAGATGGGGAAAGGTCCAAAAACACCTCCAACAACGGAACGAAGCATACGGATAGAAACATTCCAGTGGCAGTATGGAAGACTGACTCACTACGGAATAATCCAAGCAGCGAGCAGTGCACGACACAAGCCAGCGATCGAGCCTCCCAGCGGTCGGGCTCCCAGCGGTACGGCCCTGTCGCTTCCCGTGGCCCTTGTGCATTACGAAGTGTACCACACGTACCACGTAACCACGTAACCACACCTACAGTAATAACGCAACTGGCACTTGGCTCCTTTCGGTATCAACACTGGAATCTCAAGTGTGCACATTGTGGATTCTTCCCTTGTGATCGCGGACCGATGCGAGGGGTTGCAGCTTCAGGCTTGTCTGGGATCGGATCCTCTTTTTTTCTTCTTCTTCTTTTCAATACTTTTTTGGGTGCCCTCCCTCTCTCTTTCCGCTCCCTTGCCGACCCCCCCTCCCCCCCATATTGTTTTTCCCTGTGGCACACAACAACAACAGGCACAACAAGTCAAGCAGTACAACACTTTCTCACCCCAAGTTGTCACCAACCGTGTCGTTCTCGTCTGCGCATCCCGATCTGTCTGTGCCACTCACTGGCCTTCCTTGCGTCGAGGGGAGCCTTTGCACCTACCTGATGAGAGGTTTTTGATTGGAGGGTCCCCCCCCCCTTGTTGGTGCGTAAATTGGCATCGGGCTGTTACACTACTAGCCTCGCCTCATCTTGGTAACGATCTTCTCCCGTTGGGAATTCGTGTGCCTTGTACGACGCAGGTGGGTGGGGTTCATATTCTTCTTCTTTTACTCATCCATCACAGTCTCTGCTTTTGCCAAAGTAGTTGCTATTCCGTTTCTGTACGGATGTACATAGGTAGTATTGTACTTCATACTGTATCGTTTGCTATGTTCACTCCGGGACGTCGCCTAATGTCAGGTTATCAGACATTGCCTAAAACGGAATTGACGATGCCTTCCAAGGGCAGCACGAGGCGGAGGTATAAAAAAAAAAACAATATCTAAAAAAAAAAAAAGGAGGGGGGGTTCCTTTGAAAGTAGAGGATGTAATTTTCGGTCTCAGATACTCCTTGGTCTGTAAACTGTATGTCAGTCTTTCTTTAGTCGTGACGACAGCGATTGGCTGTGCTGCAAGTGTCCGAGATGCGGGTTGATGATGGGGTCATGACAAAGAAAGTCGCCGGCGACTGCGTATTTAAATCCCTGTTGACGGCCTCCGAGCAAATGCAATTTCCGCCACGCTCGTCTTCCTCTTCCATGGCAGATCTTTTGCGCTGTTCATAACCTCGTCGGACACAGACTGACAAGATCATCCACCAGACAGAGCCATTTAGACAAGGCTGAGAAGCACAGGCCAACATGGAGGGAAATACGGATCACACGACGCTCAATCAGGACCACTTCGAGTAAGTCAGAGCCATTTTGCCTATTCTTGCCGAAGAAAGGATTTGATGTCCTCAAACACGGCTTGTCTTTGGGGGTCCCTTGTCTTTGCCTCGACGGCTTCAGCATGGCACATTGAATTCTGGGAGGTCGGCCGACGAAGCTTCGCCTGCATGCCAGAGAAGGCTGACGTGGGGACTTTGCAGCAACGAAGCAGCCAACTATGACGTGAGGCATGAGAGAACCACCGAAGAGATTGGTAGGCGTATCAGGGCCAGAAGGGACTTCATCGGCTTGGACTGGGTCGACGATGACGACAGATGTGAGTGTTACAGCAGCTCTGAGGATGAAGACGACGACACCGACAGGCAACCAAGCGGACCCGTGAAGATGCTGGATTATGCATGTGGTACAGGATCAATGTCTCGAGTGAGTCTGCTTCCAATCTCCATCGCAGGCCTCGTCTAAAGGCCTTCTCTGTTGCCGTTGCTGATTGCGCCTTTTGACGTCCTGGACAGGCATTTGCGCCCTTTATCACTCAAGCCATCGGCATTGACCTCTCGGAGAAGATGGTGGCTGCCTACAATGTCCGGGCCCGAAACCAGGTAGGTCTTATGGATCTCCCTGGCCATATCGTCAATGAACGTCCACATGCTAATATCTCCGAAGGGACTGACAGAAGACGAGATGACCGCCTTCCATGGAAACCTGTGTGTTCCGGGAGACGGGGATCCATCCGCCTTCAGGGACCCCAAGTTCTTTGACTTTGACCTCGCCGTGGTTGGCCTTGGCTTCCACCATTTCGACAACCCCGAGCTCGCAGCAAAGCGGCTCGTTGCTCGCTTGAGGCCAGGAGGCGTGTTGATGATCATTGACTTCCTGCCCTATGTCCCCGACGGTACTGACACCTCAGGGGGTCATGGTCATGACCACGACCACCACCATCACCATGGTCACCACCATGAGGGGCATGAGCAGATCGAAGAAGACGGTGGTGGTCCCTCAGTCGTCAAGGCTTTGAAGACCGTGGCACACCATGGCTTCTCGGAGGAACACATCGGGGAGATCTTCCTCAATGCTGGGGCAGGCAAGGACTTCGGCCTCGACGGCATGGGACAAGTGGTCTTCGGGCCTCGGCACGGGAAGAGGAAGTTGTTCATGGCTAGAGGCACGAAGGCCTAATGCTGAAGATGGAATCAGTTGTCCGTCTGCGGTCCAGACATTGCTGGCCAAACGACCATATAGATGGTTATCGTACATATTATGGACCTTCTCAATATAGCGTGACCCTCACAAGCATGAACCTTTGTGAATCTCGAGCCGGATTGTTGCAGTGGTAAACGACAGGCGTCCCATACACTGTGGGCTGCTAAGCAAGCCCCTTATCCAGGCTCCGATTTCCGTGCTGTACGTAGCGTAGCGTATTTCTCTTGGGAAGTATGAAGGTGAGCTCGGCAAAGCATTTCCTAGTCAAGAAGGGAAACAGTGTAGAGCTCGGGCTTTGGCGACTTGAATTACTTGGGTGGCCATTTAGATGGCGAGCATATGCAGGTGGCAAGTAGGTACCGTAGGGGACAAGAAGAAATATGATATAAGTCGCTGTCTAGATCCATGCCAGATTGATCCTTCGTCTATGTGTCTGTATACACGTACAAATCTAGCCAACGTATGTACAGGCCCCAGGTCTTAGGCCCCAGCCCCAGAACAATAATATTGATGTCTGCCAGTTGGGTTCGTATGGTGAGAGCGCTAGGCCCTTGATGCTTCCGCCCACTCGGCGAGAACTCCGTCGAGCCCTTTCAGCCTGGCGACCAACCTTATTGCCGACTTACCTGGTGTCAATGGAAAGGTCGCCCTTCTTCGAAGGGTATTATCCGGTAGCGACGGTATCGCTCAGCCGAGCTGGGTAGATTCAGGGAAGGTCCAGCCTCGGCCTGGCGTGCGTGTGGAGGCATGCTCCTGTCGGGAAAAGCGAGTCCCGCCCGATATGGGGCCTCGAGGGAGTTACCCGCCGTTCGGAAGGACGCTGGATGGCGGGTGGCGGTGACGGCGGGCTGCTCTGAGCTGGCGGTGGCTATTGAGGCAACCCGTATTTTGAAGCTCGAGGTCTTGCTTCCACTTGCTCGTCCACATCAGACAAGTCCCATTCAGAAACCAGCCACCTCAAGACTCAACAACCCCGAACCGTAACCCATCGAGCGCGTCCTCATACCTGGCGGGGTTATGATCCGTCAACATGGTCGCGCCGAACCTGACCTCCCTGAACCTGGACTCCACGTCCCTCACGTACTTGAGAATGATCCTCCTCGCAGGACGACCGATGTACTTGTAGGCTTTCTGCTGTGCCTTGTCCTTGCCACCCTCATAGTGCTTGCTGTCGTGTTCGTCATCCTCCCCTGGCTTGACAAATGCATCCCTCCTCAGCACCTTCTCCGTCTCGACTACAAAGACCTCACCCGGCGGCAGCAGTTTGTTACTCATCATACTCGCGCGGAGGGTCTTGAAAGCTGCAAAGGCCCACTCTTCGTCTTCCTCGCTCACAGGGCCATCTTTCTTGGATTTACCACCTCTCCACTTATCCATCAGTCCACCCTGTAAGGCCTCCCACACCCTTTGCTTGATCTCCTGCTTCGCATCTCCGTTGTCTGTTTTGAAGGCCAAGGCTACAGCTTGGAAATCATGCAGCACTCCAAGCGATAGGTAGGGTACAAGGTCCTGCCCATGCACGACGGAGGTAACAAGCCCGGTAGTGGCCTTTCGAAGAGAGGGAGACATGGTTGCTGGTGGTCCGTAGGCGTACACGTGGATCGGGCGACCGGGCGGGAGACAGATGTGCGATTGTGTGGTCTTGGAGGCCAAAGATGGGAGGAGCCGGCTGTGTGGCTCGTCTGAGGTGATGAAAGACGTTCCGCCATCCAGTGGCTCGGACAGCATAACACCTAATAGGGCCGTAACTGCGCCGCCTAGGGAGTGTCCGCACAACACGAGGCCGTAGTCTGGGTTTTGTTCCAGCGCCGCTTTTATGGTGACCAAGACTCTCCCATCACCGCCGTATAGTAGTCTCTGTGCGGAAGCATGAACCCCCTTGTGCACTTTATAACTTTTCCCGCGCCAGACAAGTTCGTCATAGTCGCATGTCATATCAGCCAAGACGTCCTCAAAGCCCAATGTGCCACGACAAGCCAGTACCACAGCCTTGGACTCGTCGTCCAACGATATATAGTGCACGAGCGGCACGCCAGTTTCCGTGGATCCGGAAGAGTCGCTACCGCCCTGGGAGTCGACGAAGGACGACAGTAGGATGGACTGAGGCCGAGACTGAGTATGGTGTGCAAACATCCGAAGCTCATGGTGCGTGTCGTCCACCGCCTTAAGTCCGGTTGGCATCGTCTTGGCTATACCGAATACTTTGAGAAAGTTGGAGCCATAAGCAGCAGAAGAGAACCGCATGAAGCGTGTGATATTGCGGAGAATATGGAAGCGTGGGAATATCGCGTCGATAGTACCAGTGCGACGGAGGGTTGATAGCGCTTCGGCGTCGCCAAATGGACTTCGCTGGTAGTAAGGCACGAGAGACGTCTGCGAGTCGGTCGTTTGGAGGGTGTATATGCTGGGTGAGTAGAGGTGTGATACGACCCTTGGATGGGTTCGTGAAGGCGATGGTGGAGACAGCTGCTTGTTATTCCTGGGATATGTGGGAGAAATGGGTCGAAGGTTGTCAGCATAGCGTAGGGAGAATGTGTCCGTCTGAGAGACCAGCGAGTCCCTTTTTCGCTCATGGATAGATATGACGCTGGCTCGAGAAGGACTGCGCGGTATCGCACCGCTGTTATCATACTCAGCTAACGCCCGTGACGTTAGTGAGCCTCCGTCTGAACCTCCTTGGAGTGGGCTTGGAGCTTTCCGTCTCGGAAGCAGTGATGAGTCCCGGCTTGGTACGGGCAACTGTGGCTTTGCGACGGCAGGAGGCGATTTTTGGTAACTTTTTGGGGTCCCCCGACGATCATCTTTCACGGATTGTTTTCCTTTGGAAGCTACCGGGACATTCGAGGCTGCAACATCTTTCCCATCTTTAGCCACAAGATTGGAGAGGGTCGTGCCTGATCCCCTCTTCAAGGCATGGCGCAAGCCGCTTTTCCTTTCGCTTGACGAGTTTGTCGAACTGGACGGGGTCATGTCACCCTTCGGTTTCCTTGATAGCAATTTGGACATGGACTGCATCGACTGCTGCTTTTTACGTGGGTGGCCAACGCTGCTCGACGAAGTCTGAGGCGATGCCGGCATCCTGGGGCGCTTTTGGTTCGCAGATGTTTCCGGGCTCTGATTGGACAGTGGAAAATGTGAGCTTTTGTCAACACTCCCTTTACGGGTCTTACTGGGCATCTGTCGACCTTGACCCGAGCGTGGGGCGCGAGCATGTGCTCCAGTTGCCCGGTGGAATGTCTCGAGCGAAGACTCCTGCTGCATCCGTGGGGGTGACTTCGGTGGCGGCGGGGGTGGTGTATCCTCCTCTTCATCGCCGGAACTCGCGAGATCATCCACAGAATAATCCGAGTCTGTATCGTCAATCTGCTCGACAAACCGAGGTAATTCGTTCGCTTCAGCCTCCCGGGCCATCTCTGTGCCCCTCACCTTGTTCTTGCTGACCCGATAAACAACACGATAAGTAGCATCGGCCGGGTTCGAAGCGTCTAAAAGTTGATCTGTGGACATTGACCATCCCTGACTTCCACTTGATGAAGCTGGGAGTAGGCGAGTCTCCTCAATAAGCTCTACTCCTGCAGGCAGAGCCAATGCGCTCGGCTGTGTGCCAGACACGTCCACGGTGATGGTCTTCGTAGTCTTCGTTTCCGTCGTGATGGAGACCTTTGCGTCAGCTGGCAGTGTACGCATAATATGTTGCTTCAGTCGTGTTTCGGGGAGTTCATCTTCTCCGTCGCTACTGTCGTCCGCTCCGTGCTGCTGAATAGTCTGTATCACCTCTTCATTCAGACCGCCGCCGAGCTCATCGCCATCCCGTCCCCCGTTGTGGACTCTGCTGTAGTCCACCATCTCCTCGTCATTGAGAATCACAACATCCCACAGTGTCTCTTCGACCTGCAACCGACGATTTTCTTCCTCGATGAGTTTCCAAGCGCATCTTTGAAAGTAGGCCATACCGACCATTCCAACAATCAAGTCAAAGACTCCAACCTTTTCTCCCAGTTGACCGGTTGCAGGATTGCTGAACTCGCGCCGTATCAGGGTGATTATGCTGGCTATCGCTCTGGATGACTCAGTCGAGCCCAGTATGGAGTCGAGGTAGGAGAGGGTCAATTGTGACATTTCCGAGATTGTGGTGATCGTGGTTCCAGTCAACTGGAAGCCAGCAGTCGTCCAGAATACCACTTGAGACATTGCCGTATGCAGACTCTCCAAGCTTCTTTCCATGACGGTCTCGGCGTCTGCCCTTCCAAGCTCGGAATTGGACCTGAGGAAAGTCTCGTTGCCTGCACGATGCAAAATCCCCTCTATGATACCCCGTCCGAGCTCGAGGCTGGACAGAGTGGTCGCTTTGGCTGCGCCGAGGCCATATCCACCTATCACAGTGCCAACACGAAGGGCGAGGCCTGTTGAGCGTGTCCAGAGACTTATAGCGCTGGCAATAGGGCTTGGGAGGAGTGTCCTCCCCGGAGCCGGAGTGGGGGGCAGCTGGCGTTGATGGGCTGCGAGGTCGCCAGGTGTTGAGGCCGCGAGTTGGCTGTCTCTCTCGGGACGATCTTCCTTCTCCCGGGCACTGGCCATGGTCGATGAGACAGGTCAAAGACCGTTGAAGAATTCACATGGGGGGGGCTCAGCCGCAGACCTGGAAACAAGATTACACAATCCAAGTGTTGTAGGCGGCTGGTGCATTGTATATAAAAGCAAGAATCACAGGCTGTTCCGACCAAGATGTCGATATAGGAATACAGGCAAAGCAGAGCAGATGTCGACAAGGTTGGGGAGGCAAAATGACAGCTTGAATTTGGTAAGAGTGGGAACTTAACAGCAGCCCTGGTCGCTATGATAACGTATGTTCGCGTGGATGTTCCAGGAGAAGAACATAGGACCAATTGACAAGTATGACAGGTTCAGGAGAAGTCTCGCCGTTCCAGCCGTCGCCGTGGTCGACTTAAGAGCAGCGTTTCTCGGAGCATGTGAAAGACAAAACAAAGTCGCGCTGTCTTGCACACACTGAGGACGCAGGGGCGATGGGTCTACCGCTTGACGTGGTTCAGCGGAGCTCCTTCCGAGCCAGTAGTAGAGATACAGGTAATCGGTACCGACAATGACTCAACGTGAAGGGCTTGTATGGTCTGATATAGACTGATACTGTGGCGTTTCTATGCATTTCATAGAACCATGTATGGTGAGCAGTCTCATCATATGGATCACTCAAAGTACAATTTTGCCTTGATACGTACGTAGGTAGGTAGCTCAAGGTACTTCTCGTGAGCATGTGACGGTGATCCATACTTGGTACCTACCTACCTAGGCACTTAGACGACCAATTGACGAGTTTTCGGTTAGGGGTAGGGTTCCGGAGGGGGGAGGATGACAATTCGGAAGTGACATCATTCATGAATGCCGTGAATTGACAACCTCGGGACAGAAGCAGTGCCAGGCCACGTGCCTTGTCGGTACTATGTACGGAATACGCCAATGCCGTTGCGACAAGCGCGTTACAACACGGTCGAACCAACAATTCTGGTCTCTTTTCGAATTGTTCACCCAAGATTGGCCCCAGGATCTAAGGCCCTACTCCTCCGTATTCCAGAATGCTTCTTCCAGGGTTTCCCTCATTCGCCAGTCAGCCAGTACAACATATGTACAGTGGGTGAGTGGGCCAAGCCTGGTGAGGCTGTGGCTGTGGGCTCCCGCCGCTTCGGGACAAAAATAGCACTGCAGTCCTCCGTACCACAATAGTTCAGGGGCAGCCGCGGATCGACAACTCTAATACGGAGTAAGGGTCCTGGAATACACCTCTCGCAACATGTTCTAATAGAAGTATCTACATTTACCCTCATCGTTAATCTCGACTTCTTCCCATTTGCCTTGCCTTCTTCTTCCCACGTCACTCATTCAGTTACCGAAAGTCTTGCGTTGTACTGCCATTGCCCACTGCCGTTGAATCCTCCAAGTCCTCGACCGAATCCACATTTCCCTTTGTTGGTTGTCCTTTCAGCTCCAACAAACGAACAGACATGGACGGCACAACGCAGACCGCCACGGCACCAGCAGCAACTGCTTCCACCCAGACCACAGAAACCCCCAAGACAAACGGCATGGCCAACACCGTCGATGCTGGCCTCTTTGGCGAGGAACTGATCTCCCCCGACGTCGCCGCCGCTCTGCCCCAGGGCTACACAATCCGCGCCCTGCGACAATCCGACTACCACGCCGGCTTCCTCGAGTGCCTCCGCGTCCTCACTACCGTCGGAGACATCACCGGGGACCAGTTCACGGAGCGCTTTGAGTGGATAAAAAAGCAGGACGGAGGATACTACATTCTGTGTATTGAGGATGGTGGAAAGGTCGTTGGCACTGGTGCCCTCATTGTTGAGCGCAAGTTGTAAGTCTTCCCACGGCGGCCGAACCAGTTGCAAACATGCACAGACGCTATACTCCTCCCTGTGGTGGTCCATTTCTTGTGTGCTAACTATAAGTCCGGCCATTAGTATTCACAGTCTCGGCTCGGTCGCTCACATCGAAGACATCGCGGTTGCACAGGATCAGCAGGGGAAGAAGCTGGGCCTGAGGCTGATCCAGGCCCTCGACTTCATTGCCGCCAAGGTTGGCTGCTACAAGACCATCCTCGACTGCAGCGAGGCCAACGAGGGCTTCTACATCAAGTGCGGCTTCAAGAGGGCGGGACTCGAGATGGCGCACTACCACAACAAATAAGTTCGCCCTCTCAGTAAACCCCTTCGTCGTCAGAAGCTCACACCTCCGTCCTCCGGTCTGGACATGACGGGGTGACGGGGCCTTTGATGGCGAGAGGGCGGATGGGTTGGAACACCATGGGCTGATGGTTGGCCAGAACCACAGAGGCGAGGCTATGATAATATCGCTATGACGATGTTGCTGCGGCTTCGAGGAGCACTGCCGAAGGGCCGAATAGGACCCAAGCGTCCCTTTGAGCTGGGCAAGGTCTCCCTGATAGGGGTAAAGTTCTGGAAGTACGGGGAAGCGCTGCGATGCAGCTGCTGCAGTCCGGATCACTCCCGAACGGATTCAAGAGAGATTCGAGGTCAAACGTCACGGAAAGGGAACGCAAGGCAAGGAGCGGGAAATGTATGTTGGATCACGGGTAGCATACCGGCGTTCCAGCCGATAAATCGGATACTTTGTGGACACAGTCCGGCAGTCGGCCAGCTTCGAAATTCTTACGATGCCAACTAATTAGGTAGTTCGGGGAGTTTGGTGAGACAGGAGCCGAAAAAGATCGAAGACAACTCCAAGGCGCCGAAGCCGAACCGACCATCGTGACCTTCCCCGAACCGCAAGTGGCTCAGCTGTCTCGTCTGACAATGTGGACACTGGGATTTCGGGTGCCGAATATCTGGGGTGGTACCGGCCGCTTCTATGGTCTCTCTGCAGCTCGCCACAACGTCACATGTCCTGCACCAAAGCAGATCTTTGGTTGACCGATGCTTCTGTGCTGAGTATTACTGCAGCGTCGTCAGGGTCATGAGACGCAAGGTTGTCTTATGCGCATCAAATAGCTGACTGTCATCGGACAATATCCTCAAGGACGGCGAAGCGACTGAGCGCCCTTTCCAATAGGCAATGTTACAGGCGCAAGAGACAGGCATCCTGGTCTGTACAACGCTCGTCGAGGACTCACATGTGCCCATGGCTGCACCCGGACCCTGCGTGGTGCTACATTTCCTTTCCTTAGTTGACGGTGTGCTTTGTTAGTATCGTGGAGAAACGTATAAGTCATACGGCTGCCTTCTTCCCCCCCCCCCTTCTCACAACCATTTCCAGAACAGAAACTCGCCTGGTTCCTTCGGGATTCAGAGACACACGTGCCCACCCATTCAAAACTCCGATACCCCATATCCCACCCAGAAACTCCGAATCTACACTACCACCTGCCCCTTCAGCCTTACACGCTCCCCGGAGATCCCCAGCCCGATAGCCGTACGGATACATTTACAGCACTTCGGACTTTCTTTGACTCGCCTCCTTCCTAGTGGCTTGGTCCTGAGAAGATCGCTCCCATATTGCATCTACTCTATTATCTAAGAAGTCGCCGAATCGGTCTTGGTGTTGGCGCACTGTGTTGTGGTGTCAAACAAGGAACGAGATGCATCGTTTCAAGCAGAGGCCTAGTAACAACGTGGAGGATGACGAGGGATACGTGAAGGATTTATACTTGACCATTGACAGGATTCGGATTGCATCTCTTCGGGCAGAGTAAGATACCTTTCTTTCGGCCTCAGTCTTGAGCATAAGCACCCTCCGGCATTATAGTCCGCCGATCCGTACTTGATCTTTACTAAACCACACCACCAACTCTTGTTCGTTCTTACATATACCCCCTCAACCTAAACTCATCCTCCCGCCTTATCTCATAGTCTGGCTTGTTGCTTACACCACTTTCTTCCTACTTCCATCAGAGCCCGCCGCGCCCTCAGCGGACACATCGTTGGTCAATCACACATTCGAATTCGCAGGTGCAGTGTGGTATACCAGAAACCCTCAGGCGAGTTTTGCAAGTACCACATCAACAAGGTCGTGTCCTTCAACACACCGTAGGCTCACCCTTCGAGCCTCATTATCGCCTCATCACGGCCCTCAAGAGGCGAACGAGAAACTACCATGTCTCCCCACCGTGTCCTCACCCCTAGGGCCTCGCCAGAACCTGAACTACCCCAGTGCAAGGGTCTATGGCAGGCCACTACTCCAAAGCGCAAGCGATCGTGGCCTTCAGTGGAGGTGTCTGGCCAGTCTGGCGGTGTCCGGGCGTTGTGGGAGAACGGGTGGACGTCCGCCTGCCAGAAGAGCTCGCATCCCTTCCAGGATGGAAGATATGAGGATTTCGAGCCCATCTTTAACGACTTGATCGAAGGCCACATCGACGACCCTGATTCATCGGAATACACTCTCACCTTCCTCCCCAAAGCCGAGGAACTTGCATCAAGAGCCGACGACGCTCTTCTGCGCGGCGACCGAATCCTGGCAACGGAGTTCTATCTTCGCGCCTGCGCAGTCCTTCGCATCTCTCGGTATTCATCAACTCACGACAACGCCTGCTCCGTTAAGAAGCAAGCATGGCAGCTCCAGAAGTCCCTGTACCAAAAAGCCGGACTGCTCTGGGGGAACCCATTAGACGAAGCCGTCATTCCGCACATCTACGACACCAAAACCCATCCCCACAAGCAAATCCACGGCTCAGGTGTCAAACTCGCAGGCCAGAGAGCATTCAAGGTGCATAGGCCTCGCATCCCGACATACGTCCGTCTACCCATGGACACGCTCTGTACCGGCCGACCCTGCCCTGCTGTCCTCATCGTCAGTGATGACCGGACGGCACACACGAGGGAGTGCGAGGAGGCGCTGAACAGGGGGTGGGGATGTGTCATTGCGGAGGTCCCGGGGGCGGGCGACTGCCCCGTGTCCAAGGCGGAAGGGGAGGAGGCCGCGGATGAGGTGTGGAGCTCAGTCCTGGACTGGATGAGGGCCATCAGGGTGTTCGACATGGACAGTCTCGTCGCGTGGGGACTGGGCGAGCCGGTGGTCCGCCTGGCGGCGACGCATGGGGACCGGTTGCAGGGCTGTGTTGCACAGCTTGGCAGTGCTAGTGGGAAGGATCTCTCTATGCTGGACGAGATCTCGTGCAGGCTGCTGCTTGTCACTGAGAGTGACTCGACCGTGGAGTCGAACGGTCTTTGGACGCCGGTTGTTGAGGGGCGGGATGAAGGCAGGTTGGCGCTGTTTGAGTATGGAGTTCCTGGTACTTCGGTCGTGCAGCATCCTGTGGCTGACACGCTGACGGTTTACAATTGGGTGGGAGATGTTGTCAGCTAAGAAATGATGAAATGGGAGCGTGATTTACAGTGTATCTCTTGTATTATCTGTATTGGGTATTCTTTGGGATCTTATAGGAGCTTGGAACTGGGATAGCCTTTTCGACAATGTTCGATGCCTCAGACTTTGGTATTCATCTTCCCAAATGCTGCAAAAGCAGTTACATATTCACCATGACTTTCAAAACTAGGTTACCCTCATCATCCTTGACCTTACCCGCCATATCAAAAGCATGCGGGATGCTGTCCAGTGACCCGTATCTGTGAGTGATCAACTGCTCCACCGGTGGCAGCAGGGGGTTGTTGCTTGCCAGCAGCTCGATCACCCTGGGATAGGTATTCGCGTATCGAAAGACGCCGACGAGGTCGACTTCCTTCAGTGACGCGGCTGATATGGGCAGGGTCTGGATGGGGTTGCCCATTCCAATGATCATGATTTTGCCGCCCGGTTTCGTAGCCTGTATAACGTTAGCCATATGTAAGTAGTCTCTACGAATAATAGTTCGAAGAGCGAAAAGTACAAGAGACGAGGAAAAGAAGAAAAGAGACAGGAAATAGACTCACATAAATAGCAGATTGCAAGCAACTCTCCACGCCCGTACACTCAAATGTAACATCCACATCCCCTACCTCATCACCCTGCGTCCCCTTGGCCGTCCTAACCAACTCTGCAACCTCTTTCGCGAACTCCAACTTCGCCTCAATCCCATCCGGCCTCTTCATCGGCACCACAACCTTCGCATCCGCAAAGCCCCTATCAAGCGCCCACTGCACCCGATCCGCATTGATATCCGCAACCACCACCCTCCTCGCACCCAGCACCTTACTGACAGCACAACACAACAGCCCCACGGCCCCGGCGCCCAGGACCAGCACGGTAGCATCCCGAGGGAGCCGGGCGCGGTCCCCCGCGTGCAGGGCCACCGAAAGCGGCTCGGCAAGGGCGCCCAGCTCGAGGCCCACGCCGTCGGGCAGCTTGTGGCAGTAGGCGGCCGGGTGGGCGATGACCTCCTGGAGGGTCCCCTGGGCGTGGGGGAAGCTCTTGGCCGAGGACCGGAAGCTCATGGCCCTGCAGATGTTGTAGCGGCCCTCGGCGCACAGCGCGCACTCCCCGCACGGCAGGCCGACCTCGAGGGCGACCCTGTCGCCCGGGGCGAAGAGGTGGCTGGCGTCGGAGCCGACGGCGGTGACGACGCCGGCGGACTCGTGGCCGAGGGTCATGGGCTGCCGGACGAGGATGTCGCCGTTGCGGTAGTGGCTGAAGTAGTGCAGGTCGGAGCCGCACAGGCCGGTGGACTTGACGGCTACTAGGACCTCGTCTGGTTTGGGAGTTGGGAGGTTGCGCTCTTCCTTTGAATAAAGGGTTACATGGGGATGTATCTCAAGGGGAAAGGGTCGAGAGGTGGCTGTGTGGTACTTACTACCCTGAGGTCTTTGGCTGCATGGAGCACAGAAGCTCTGACTGTTTCTGTTGACATCGTGTCTGGTGGTGATGTGAAGTATCAAAGTAACTATCTACTGGGTGGTAAATTTAAGAATAACAGGTATGAGGCTCACGATGAGGAAAAAGGGCAAATAGCTTGAAGTTTAGAGAGACTTCAGTGAGAGCAGATGGAGCTCGATTTGTGGCTCATTGACAGACAGACAGACACATTTGCTCCGATATCGACCCAGAATTAATAGCCAAGGGCCGAATCGAGCGAGGTGCATTGGACCGAAAAGATCATCGTCACCGTCGGAAGCACCAGTCTCAGGCTCATCAGGCCGTTATATGCATGGAGTACCTACACAGTAGTCTTGATTACCCCGCGGATGTTCCGCCTACCGCTAGCTACCGACCGACTTACACGATGGTCCCGCGGGTGTTCTTTGGCAACTGGATTTCATTCTTTTTTGGAGTCACACATACAAGGAACGGCTCTGAACTGATTAGAAGTTAAGATCGTCAAAGAACACAACAGTCAGTTGTGAAGGAAAATAATTACTCCAGTGTAGATACAATACTGGCATTAGACGGACGTCTCCAAACTTCAACTCGAACTCGACGTCAACAGTGGACCACTGTGTTACCCCGCATGAACCCCACTTTACCCCCAGATATACCCAGGTACATGTGTACTTGGGGGAAATGAGGGGTTAGGGAAGTGGCCCAGGTGGGCAATTCTCGCCGATGCTTACCACAAGATGGACAAAATGGAGGAACATCGTCTCCCACTCGGGTGACCATTCGCCTACGTCGGAGTCTCAACCACTTTAAGTGGCTTAACCCAAGGGATTGTCGTGGAAATACAAGAGCTAGTCTTTGTTTCTTCTTTACTTGCATTGTATACATGATTGTTGAACCGAACCACTCAGCTGTAACGTGACGTGACAGTGACAGTGACAAGGACGGAATCCGTTCAACTGACGACCTCGTGAGAGTGAGAACCATAGGAAATTCTCCAACACAGGAAGAAAAGCAGTCGTGAACACCCACTATCTTAAACTGTGTGTGATCGAGACCCAGCAATACAACAAACATGTCTCCTGCTACCAATGCTCTCTTTTCGCTTGAAGGGCAAACAGCCCTCATAACAGGCGCCACGAGAGGCATTGGCCAAGCCGTCGCAATAGCCCTCGCTGAAGCCGGCGCAGACATCCTCTTGGTTCAGGTAAAAACCCACTCGCAACCCCTTGACTGGACAATATATGAAACTCTCTCACCATGAGACACTCAATGCTAAAGACCCTCCACAGAGAGACACCACCAACCAGTCCACTCTAGAAGCCATCGAGGCCCTAGGCCGCAAAGCAGCCATCTACACCGCCGACCTGTCCTCCCCCAGCGACGTCGCCGGGCTAGTCCCCAAGGTCCTCGCCGACGGGCACCAGGTGCGCATCCTCGTCAACTGCGCGGGGATCCAGCGGCGGCACCCCTCAGAGGCCTTCCCCGACGCCGACTTCAGCGAGGTCATCCAGGTGAACCTGAACACGCCCTTCGCGCTGTGCCGGGACGTCGCCGCCCACATGCTGGAGCTGCCCGAGCACGCCTCCACGGGCCGCCGCGGCTCCATCGTCAACTTCGGCAGCCTGCTCAGCTTCCAGGGGGGCATCACGGTGCCGGCGTACGCGGCGAGCAAGGGCGGCGTGGCGCAGATGACAAAGACGTTTGCGAACGAGTGGACGGGCAGGGGCATCACGGTGAACTGTGTCGCGCCGGGGTATATCGCTACGGATATGAACGAGGCGCTGTTGAACAACCCCGAGAGGTTGCGGAGTATCTCGGAGAGGATACCGGCGGGGCGGTGGGGGACGCCGGAGGATTTCAAGGGGCCGCTTGTATTTTTGACTGGTAAGGCTGGGGCGTATGTTAGTGGGCATACGATGGTAGTTGATGGTGGTTGGATGGGTAGGTAGGTAGAAGGTCGAGAAGTAGCAGTATTGGTATGTACATCATTGTTGGGGACACTGAGAACTCGAGTCTTTGGTTTGAGTCATCGTAAATATTCGGCTCAACCTTTCATATAAGTATTCCCAGTCTATCTATAAGTCACAGTCACACCACTCGCCATTCATGACTTGTCCGGAAACCCGAAGTCGATGCCAAACGGCGGGTACACAAACCGCTGCACTTTGCCCGTCTTCTCCAACTCCTCTGCGTAGCCATCCAGGAGCTTCACATCCTCATCATCCAGCTTGACGATCTTCAAGTTCGATTCGATGCGAGAAGGCGTGACGGATTTGGCAAGCACAGTGCTCCCACGGGGAACTGTCAGGTTTGTCAGCATTTGCTACCAAAACAAAAAAGAAAGAGAAAAAAAAAAAAGAAGAAAAAAAAAAGAAAAAAGAATAGGGATTAAGGAAATCGACTCTGACTTACTATGCCAACTCAACAACACGTTCGCCGGCTCAACCCCATGCTTCTTCGCAACCTTGACAACAGCCTCCTCCGTAAACAACGGGCCACCCGTCGAGCCCAGCGGGCTATAAGCCATGATATGAATCCCCTTCTCCTTAGACAGCCTCACGATATCATTCTGCGGCAGCGCAGGGTGATTCTCAATCTGGTTCACCGCAGGCACCACCTTGGCAACCTTGAGCAGCTCCTCCAGGTACCTGGCACTATAGTTCGACACGCCCACCGCGCGCGCCTGCCTCCCCGCGCCCCCAGCCGGGTCAACCAGCTCCTCCATCTGGCGCCAAGTATCAGTATGGTGATACCCCTCCTTGACAATATCCCGCGACCCGTCAGGGTTCTTCGGGAACTTATCATCGTTCCCCTCCGGGTTCAGCAGCAGCGGCCAGTGCACGAGGAGGAGGTCGACGTAGTCGAGCCCCAGGTTCGCCAGGGACTTGTCGAGGCCGAGCTGCACGCGCGTGTTGTACGTGGCCCAGACCTTGGTCACGACGAAGACGTCCGCGCGGGCGACGACGCCCTCGGCGACGGCGCGCGCCAGCCCCCGGCCCACCTCGGCCTCGTTGCCGTAGCAGTAGGCGCAGTCGAGGAGGCGGTAGCCCGCCTTGAGCGCGTGGTAGACGCCCTCGGCCACGACGCCTGGTGGGGCTTGCCATGTTCCGTAGCCGACGGCGGGGATCTTTGCGCCGGTGTTTAGGGTGAATGATTGGTCGGCCATTGTAGCTGTTCTGTATTGGGCGTGTTGTTTCTGGTGAGATGTGGTGGGAAGTCCGGTCCTGTGACGGCTGGGAGAGAGTTGCGGTGGTGTCGGCTGGTGAGGGAGAGATTCTTCGGGGAAATAAACCACTCAACGAGAACCAGGCAGCCAGCGCCAGCGAAAGAAGCTGCCCGGATAAATGGCACTCCTCGAGGGCAACTGTCTCCATCCGTTGCCCCTCCCCCACGTTGATTGTCGTGACTGCCAAGGCTGGGGTAACATGGCCCCCTTTTCTAGCCGCTCCAGCCCGTTACGGGGCTCGCTGAGAAAGGAACGTTTCGGCGAAGCTTTGGACCGACTTGATCGCCACGGCAATGAACTACTGTGGTAGCCCATACCACATACTAGTGGGATCTCTCAGGGTTCCCAGACGCTTTCTACCTCAGTCTCAAAGGCAGTGCAGGGGAAGAGGAAAAATATAATAAAGAACGGGTGGAACGGTTATTTGGTGGTAAAAAGGGCGGCCTCGAACCCGCCGCCATGCATTTATTCATGGTTTCCTGAGCATTATATCAAGTACGCCGTCAAGTCTTTCTATGGCCCAAGTGAGCTAAGTGCTGCCCCGCGACCCAAGACAGTCATCAGTTGTTGGGGTAGTGTTACAGAAAGAAAAAGGTATCGGAACTCCAAAAACGTGCTGCCTATCCAGCAATCAAAACCCAGAGTCTAGACTTGAAGTTAGCCGAGCGTTCGTTGTGTAAGGTAGAGGAGGGAGGGGGGTGGGAGGGAAGGACACTCACAGGAAGAAAATCATTATCACGCCAAACATCTTGGCAAACAACCACCGGTTTGAGGATACACGGCTCCAGTACTTGAGGAGTTCTCTTTGGGCGCCGGTCACATTGTCCACCACGTCTTCTGTGTTGGCATCGATCCTCTCAATCATCTCCGTCTGCTCCGAGACCATGGTCGCCAGCTGCCCAAAGATACTTCCGAGCTCTGTGATGGTCTTCTCGATGGCCTCGATGGCCTCGCCTCGTTGTTGTATGTACGTGTTCTGCGGCTGCGCCTCCTCCATCATCAACAGCTGCTGGTCGCCCACCGGGTTCAGCGACAGCGTGTCCCCGCCAGGCACCGGCGTCCCGGACTTGGGCGTGCCGTATAGCGGGGATGCGGACTGCTGTAGGGGCAGCTGGGCCTGCGTCGAGACGGAGCTCAGGAAGTTCTCCTGCCTGCTCCGGCTCGCCTGTATCGTCTTGGTGCGCATCTCCAGCGTCTCCCGGAAGCTGGCCGAGACGTCCGTCAGCTTGCCCTGCAGCAGCAGGACCACGTTCTTGTTGTGCTCCGACTCCTGGGACTTGCCGCCCTGCTGCGACGACCTGACGACGTTCTGGAGGCCGGCGATCTGCTGGTTCAGCGAGGACAGGTCCTGCTTGATGACGAAGGTGAGCTCGTTGATCTCGACGGGGTTGTCGAACAGGGTCTTGCGCCGGGCCAGCTGCGCCAGCTTCTCCAGCTTGCCCATGGTCCCGCTGATACCGCGGCCTATATCTGCGGCCTTGCGCGCGAACTCGGACCGCCGGGGTTGTCGGTTGGTGCCATCTGCGTCTGCCTTCTGGGCGTCGGTGAGGAGGGAGCGCCGTTGGGAGCCGACTTTGGCCTGGGCTTGTCTCCGTTGGGTTTGGGTTAATATGGATTTGAACTGCAAGTATAACATGTCAGTCAGTTCGTAATTGGATAACCCGTTGCCCAGGGTGGATGGGTTTGACGCTGCGTACCTCTGCAGTTCGATCTTGAATATTTGTGACAGCCATCGCGGCGGTATTTTGAATTAGGTGTAGGTGTAGATGTAGGTGTAGGTAAAATTGATGGCGTAAGGAAGACGCTCAAAGGAGTCAATCGTAGGTGCTGCAAAGCAACAGAAGCGAAGCTGGTGCAGCAGTTATAGGTGAAGCGACCTGCGCGGCTTTGAGAGTCGGGGTTCGATGAAAGGCAAAGTTGTAGTCCGGAGGTGCGGGCTGAAGTGTATCGTCGGTCGTGGCTTGTGATGGCTCGGGATCACAGGCTATGAGGGTCTTGTTTTGCGTTCGTGATAGGCACAACAATCAAGTTCTAGGCTGTCGTAGACGTGGACGTTGGTGATCGTGATAAGCTTTTGAATGTGGATGATGTCGGTACTGCGTAGTCGCAAGTCGCAAGAATGTGGGTCGTGGGTAGCAACAACCGGGTTTCGTATTAAAAGTTGGTACTGGGTACGTGCCTGAGCTCTATTGTTTTGGTAGAATGGTTTGCCGTATTATTACAATTGTTGTGAAGTGGACAGGTGGTGAAACTTAAAATGAAAAGGAACATCGATCGGGGAAGTCTGAACGCCGTCTCTCGTCGCAGAAATGTGGTGTTTTTCCTTACAAAGTACCTGGCCACTGGGCCACTGGGCAGTGTCAACTGCAGCGCAGTGAGTCGATTTCAGAGGATTGGATGCCTGCCTCAGGCACTTACTCCCGAGGCCGCCAGAGCACACGTCCTGCATGGGCACCTGGGCACTCACCGATCGGGCCTTATTATACCCACTACCACCTGGGTACCTAGGTAGGTAGTACTGCACTGCACCGCCTGTCATCAGCCACTGGGACATTTATTTGCCTGCCCCTTTTATTCGCCTCGGCCCTGCACTCCTGAAAATCGCAACAAATTTACGATCATGACATTTACTGCATATGTAGCCCCGGACGCCGTGTCACCTGTCGCCAGCAAATTTCCCGTGATCTATTTGGTCTAGTTTCCGCCTTAAAGGGGACGAGGGAGAAAGGGACATGGGAGACGCGGGTTCAGGGGTTACTGTGAAGCCATTCCCGACCAGAGTATAGCCTTCCACCAGGAAGAACAGGGCAACACCGGGTCTAATTACCTAGGTACATGCGAAGGCGTAACGAACCCACAAATGACAATTGATGAGGACGTCGACGAATTAAGTTGCCAGGCGATGCATGTCATGTCTCGTGGTGTAGATCTCAGGCGAACTATGAGTAGATCGCCACCATGTACATTGTGATACGGATTGCCTGGACTTCTTCTTACAGGCAGACTGTCTAGAGCTTCATGTCAAAACCCATGCCAGTCCTCGCCAGTTCTGGTGTACATACTGTACATACAATGCCGGTGGACCCGTCAGAACGGCAATGCCATGTCGATGGTCAACGGCATTGCTTTTTTGAAATTCGCTTCGTTAGTCTTTATCTTTATATTAGTTGAGCGACTTCTCTTCAGGGGTGTGAAGCGCGACATCCAGATCTACTATGAGCAGGTATGTAGTGTATTCATGTATGTGACGGTAACACCAGGACGTCATCATGGTGCCCTTGACATCTACACGTGAAGTGACACCTTTGCCCCTTGGTGAGCCCTCCCTGCTTCTCACATACGAACTGTACCTAGGAAGTAGTAGTGTATGTAGCAGTATGGCGAGGTTGATTGTCCAGTTGCTGAAGGGGGGCCTCCGCAGATCGACATTGGACCAGAGCATGCAACTTGGGGGGTGCCAGTCGTTTTTCATTAGCAAGATTTGCCCAATTCCATATCCGTACGTACATACATGGATCTCGGAATGCTCTTCCTCCTCTGGAAATATCTTGCCTCGTCTTGCGTGTCTCTTTCGGATCTGAACCTTTTCTTCACTTTTCTACATATCTTCCCAGTCCCCCAACCAAAGTCGAGTCCCCGTATATGTTTTAACGGTCTGTGGATCATCTCGTGGAAAGCATTCCGAGCGCTTGGCTTTAATTATTTATAAACCCCTTGTCATCTCCAGTTGCTCCACCCGATCTCGAAGTGGTTCCACGACTCGTCACTCCTCATGCTACATAGTAGTCCACTACGGACCCGTACTCTACACTACTACTACCTACTATGCAGTAGTCTCTCCTTGGCCTGTTCCTTAGCTTTCGCAGTTGAATTACTGTTGCGCTGCGCTGCTGCTGCTATTTTTTGTTTCACGGCCCCTCGTGTGTGCAGCGTTGGACAATCACAACACTGTCTTCGTTTGCGCTGCGCCACGTCAACGAGGCGAATATCGGCACACGTGAGAATGTCAGCTTGACGACATCGAGCGCATCACGGTAACCCTTCCAGTACAAGACCGGACATATAGTATTTCAGGCAGCGCACCCCGCAGCGACAAGGACAGAGACAGATAAAGATAAAGAAGGAAGGAGAAGCCATAATGGACGCCCGTTCGCCATCGTAAGTCCGTCCACGCAACCAACTCGGGTGTTCCGTGATTCGCGCCGCCTGTCTTATGCCATCCATCCAAGTGCCCAACTCCTCTAACTCCTCTGGTCATCGTGCAGAACCCCATACGGCCAGAACCCAAGCCAGTACAAAGTAAACGTCAGCCGACAAAAGACGAGGAAATGGGTCGAAGCTAAGACACAGAATTACGATGGTGACGACTGGGGAGCAGAGGATGAATTCGATGAAGATGACAACAACGACAACGGCCCTGAACTACACCCACAACCACAGAGGCCAGGCAGATTGACGGCGGGGCTGCGCGCAGTTTCTGCAAGTGGCACGTCGACGCCAGCCTCCGGATCCTCAGGTTCATCGCTGAATCTAAGACCGAGCGAGCGGATAGCGCTGGAAAGGCAACAGGCTGCGCTGCAGAGGAGTGTGACAGGGCCGCCCGCGTTGCATATACATACGCCACCTCGAACACAGACGTCGCCGATACCACAGATCGCGGGGCCAACTGGGCCATCATCCGTTGCCGCAGCATCGACATTCCCACCGCGGAAGAGCAGCATGGCGAGTCAAGAGAGACCCGACCTTGGAGATTTGCCCGCACATCCGCCTCGGACGAGCTCGAGGCCAGAATCGCCTGCAGGAGGGGTGAGAACGCCGGTCTCTGCCACAACACCGAAGATAGTCAGGCCAGCTGACATTTACAAGAGAATGGAGCATGAGAAGGAAAAGGAGCGGAGGTCGTCGTCGGAATCGGCGCGCCGGCCTAGCTTGGACAGTATCGGGCGGAACGACGGCGAAAGCGAAACAGCGACGAAACCCCCACGACGACCGAGTTTTGGCATGAACGATAACGGTGACGGTAGTCGCGGCCTGCGACCTCTGGAGCCAGTCGCAGAGAGAAAGAGCGAGTACGGTTTCGATGGGGTGACGGTCAATCCTGGCGGACCACCTCCACCAGAGGTGAACTTCGAGCCCGAGGCAGCAAGAGGAACCCAACCGGGTTCAGAGCCTACGAATCCGTCCCAACCACAACCGCCGACGTTGCAACACCCACAGGCGAGGAAAGAGCTAGCTCCAGGAGCTGAGCCGATCAAGCGCTACTCGACGAGCCCAACGCTGCCGCTGTTATCGCGCCTGTCTGGATTTGGAGGCGACATCTTGGGTCTTATGAGCCAGTCCCCGAAAGAACCCAACCCACCCACAGGTAGTACGCCAGAGCAGCCACAAACATTCTCCACCATGACTGGTTCAGTCATTGGCTCCGCAGCGCGCAGCACTCCCTCTCCTTCTACCATACCAGCACATCAGACTCCTAACCCGTCCAGTCGCGACCTCGAGGGTCAATCCGGCGCATCGGGGCAACCGTCGATAGTTAGCCCCTCGACCTCAGAACCTGTTCAGGCACACCCGATTCGGCCGTCATTGCCTGGCGGCTGGGTCACTGAGACGGTTACACCGGGAGAGATGGCCACTCCTGGCAGCGAACAAGCGAAATACGGCAGTGATCTGTCAGTCAAGGCTAGCGATGTACCACCCGTCAACGAACGCCCAGAAGATGCCTATACGCAACCACTAAGGTCCTCCTCGCCAGGCGATGCGGGGGTGGGACATGCTGGTGACGAAAACCAGTACAGCAATCCTGGTCGGGCTTCGCCTGCCAACCTGCCGTCCTTCAGAAGATCACCTAGCCCACGGCCAGTCGGCGAGCGATCCGACTCTCAAGAAAACCCAGGAGGTGCCATTCCAGCGAAGGACAACCATGACGAACATGAGCATCAGCCCACACACAATGTGGATGCTCTTGGAATAGCCCCTCTACAACCACGCAAAGGGTCAGCGCCCGAGTCATCCCCAGAGGACCTCCGACCCCCAATCATGAGAGTGGAGACTTACAGCACCATGGATAATTCGTCGCCACTTAAGGAGAGCGACTTCCTACGTGACGAGATTATGCGGAGTCTTAGTCCAGCTCGCCCGGCTGGTGAAGGGTTCAAGGACATGCCCCGAGACGAGAGTGCGGACCGCGAGAGTTCCTACTTGAGTGATGTCTATGGAGACTACTGGTCTGGAGACGACGACAAGAAACCGGAGGCCACGACTACTACTGAGCAAGGGGGGAGAGACGCTGGCGAGCCCGAGCCCACGTCTACGGCCAGGGAGGAGTCTGCTGGCCCGCCAAACCCACCTGCTTTCATGTGGACTTCTGAGGCCGCCCCGACAATGAGCGCTGAGCCAACAGCTGCTCCCTCTGTTGAACCAGACACTGCCAAACCCGAATTAAACCGAGACCGCTTCTCCTGGGAGACGGGTTCCAAGGACAACAAGTCTGCTCTGTCATCGTCTACCAAGACATCGCTGCCCCAGTCTCTCGAGGAGTTGACCAGTACAATCTCAGCTGGACCTCCGGACCTTGCCCTGCCGACACTGAACTTCGACGAGAGCAACTCGCGAGTGGTGTCAGCAATAAGTACGGCACCTCCAGGTCATCGCTATTCGACAGTCGAGACACCGTCACCGGTATCCAACACCGGCGACCGCGACGGTCCTCCCATCAACCCTGGCGAACATGAGAGCAAATTCTTCAATCGTGATGACAAGATGCTCCTCCAGTCACCAATGTCTCCCATGTCGCCGATGGAGCCTATCGGCGGCATCATGGACAACGAAGAGCCGCCGCCACGGAGGGCATCCACGCCAATAGAGGCCGCCCCAGAGGGCGTGCCCCTACCCCGCAGCCCGTCCTCCACGAAGCCCCGGTCGCAGCCCGCCTACAACTCGATGACGCTGAAGCAGATCCAGCAGCTGCCGACGTCGGCCGACCGCGTCCTGAAGATGCAGGAGACGCGCGAGCACTTTGCCGAGCTGGACAGCGGCCTGTCCGGGTGGCTGGCCGAGATGTGCACGCGGGAGGCGCACGATAACGCCATGCCGACGTACAACTACGCCCTTTCTGGCGCGGACGCCGAGCTCTGGGGTACCAAGGGCGGTGCCCGGATCCCGCTCAATACTGCTGGCTCGGCTGAGGAGGCTGGGGGAGGAGGACAGGCTGGCGGCGGCGGTCAGTCGCACGCCGGGGGCGGGACGAATACCCTGACGCACATGGGGCGGTCAGCTAGTGGGAGTGTCAACCTGGGTAATCTGGTGATGCACAGCGGACAGGCGGGGGCCAAGGGCAAGGAGCTGTTGCACAGCGCGGGCAAGTTGAGCAAGGGGCTGTTGAGCAAGGGGAAGAGCAAGCTGAGGGAGAGGGCGGAGTCGAAGAAGGGCTGAGCCTGCTTGGCTGGTCTAATCGCACGTCACTTGTTGGGTTTGTTTTCTCTCTCTTTCTCTCTCTTTTTCTTCCTGTTCTAGGGCCAGGGCCAGGGCCATATCACTGCTCTCTACGGGGATTTGAAGGGCACAGCGTGTTTCTTAAATATTGTGCCTTAGGGGTAGGGGTATAAAGGTTCATGATGGGTTATTTTCTATTAGTTTTGTCGGTAGCGATATCGAGGAGGGAGTGGGGAGTGTGGGGAGGGTAGGCTGCCCCGGAAGGTAGCCAGACAGCCTGTGTGATCGGACTACTTTTCGTGGATTGTAATAATGTGTCGATATAATATCAAGTGTACGAAAGACATTTATAAGACGTGTTGACTCGACCACTAGGACCCGATGAAGTGATTCAAAAAGGGTCGGGCCTCCAGATGACACTGGTCCAGTCTCATCAAATCCCATCCCCACCTTCAAGAGTGGATATTAGCTCGGCAATGATATCAAGACGAAGGCGTTTCGTCCCGTCCCTTCATCGTTTTGACCACGGACCAAGTTCTGATCTTCTTCCGAACCTTAATTGGTGGTCTGATTCAAGAGAGCAAGGATACTTGAGCAAGTAGCTTTTCAGCCCTACGGGGCTGTGAGTTCAATGCTTTTCCAAAAAAAAAAAAAAAAGGGAAAAGAAGGAGGAAAAAAAACCAAAGCAAGGGAAACTCAAGTGAGTGGTGTGATATCTGCAAGTCACACAACGCAGGGCGATACGCCATAATAAATGCAGCAGCCCCATACATGTATGTATGTATGTACCACCCAACTTGCCAACAGCGGCGCTGAAATCCTTCGATGCTACTCTACAAGCTAACAGCAAAATTGAAGCCCCGGTTTTATTGCGGCGCAGGAACCCCCTAAATCTCCAGCGATCTTGGGACGATCTGGGGGCTCCTGGTCTTCTTTTTCTTCTTCATCTCGCCTAGGAAGAGAGCAATGTTTGGGCGCCTGCGGCTCGGCTCCGTACGTACCTACATACCGGTACAGCAGTACCTTTCAGGTGCCAAGCTCTGCTGCCTGCAGGTCTCAGATCGGGAAACTAAATTACCTACTGTAGGTATTTATTGGTGTGTCCTTTTCTGTGTGCCCAGTACTACACGTACCTACCTAGGTAGGTAGGTAGGTAGGTAGGTACAGTATGTATGTGCACACACAACAAATCCAGTGCAACAGCAGCCTGAACGGGGAGCAGGAGCGGGGGCCACGGCGGCGGCGTACAAGTACGACGAGTTTGTTATCTCAAAGGCTTCCCTTCCATGAGACGATTTTGCGCCCAAACTGCCAGGAAGTTGATGGACTGGGCCTCAGTGTCTTCACCTTACACACTTATTTTTCCTTTTTCGAATAGAATACAGACACGTATTGTTTTTTGCTTGCTCATTACATACAGTACATAGACGTTTGACAGCGGAAGTCCATCCGGTCTGCCATCTGTCATCTGTCATCGATGCCATCTGCGGGATAATTTGAGCAGCCTGAGCAGCGTCCTCGTCCTTGGTCAAACCCCACCAACAAAACTCCCCAACTGTTCAGAGACGACACGACACGACACCATGTTTTAATATCCTCACACTCCTCACAGCACAGCATAGCAGCGACGTTGTTGAGTTGGTTCCAATAGGTTTTTAAAACCGTTAAAACCCCTCTAGTACGGGGCATCTCTGGATCCAATGATCTGGTAGCCTAACGTGGGCTGCACTGCGACCCGCCGGTGATCGAATCCTTCCACGTCCACGTATGCGGGTCCTTCCCTCGACTATCCCGGAACGGAAACCCTTACCACTCTACCTACCTAGGTAACCAAGAATGATACCTACAGTAGGTATCTAATAATTGAGGGTCCTGCCGTGTCAATCTTCATCAATTGCCTCTGCTCCAGCACACACCAGGCTGCCGGATTCTGTCCAGACAAGCAGAGTCTCGTGATTTCTGTTTACTGCTGCTGCAGCCGGAGCCTCATCAAGCGAAATCCTTCCGCTTTTGCTCGCTCCATCGATCTCTCTCACTCAGGCAGTCGGCAGTCCAGTCCGCCCGCAGTCAGGCTGACAGACAGTCAGTACCTTACCTACCTTACCTACCTATCACACCCATCACACCCATCACACCTGCACTGCTGCACTGCACTGCACTGCACTGCACACCCACCCACCTGCTTACTGGTACCTACCTTACTCCGTTACTTTACTTTACTTAACTTTACTTTTCTCTTTCTCTCCTCTCCCTGTCGGCTCGTGGTCCCGTGATCTTCACCCAATCAATGCTGTTGGTGGCTCTCGTCTCCTCTTTCCTCACTCGCTTGCATATCAGCCGCAGCAGCGCATCTTCTTTGCTCTGTCGGTGAGAACACACGACAATGTCAGTGTTCAATCCAACCGAGTCGGAACAGCCACATCGTCAGCCCTCCTTCGTTGGCCTTCCGCCCATCAGTCCGGGCCCTGAGTTCGGTTCGGCATTGGGAATCTCGACTGCCGACTTTGATGCAGTTTATGACGGACGTCGCAACAGTCCTTCTCCACCTGCGAAGAGCTCTTCTCCACATCCCTCATCACACCTCAACGGCCGCGGCGGCTATCACCACAACAACGGCCCCGGTCCTGTTTCCATCATGAACGAGTTTCACTCAGCTTCTCCTCCTCCACAAGGCCTCTTCATGCAAGGCCAATATGTGGTGATCCAGGACCAGCATCCCGTTGCCAATCAGTATCCTCCTGAAACCCAAACCAGTGTCAATGGCATGCACCATCAATCCGGCCCCCCGCCTCCTGGACACGATAACCACTTTGTGAGCCGTCAGGCTATGAAGGCCCCTGTCGGGCATCAGCAAGTCGCCTTTCCTCCGGGATCGCCACCAGGCATGCCATCGCCCAGCATGTTGTCAAATGGCCAATTCGGTCCGCCGCCCGGCTGGAAGATGGAGTCATCTCAACTGCAGCAACCTCTCACTACCCAGAGACACCGCCCGTCACCCAGCATCTCATCCCTGAGGCAGCAGAACCAGTCTTATGAGATCGATAAGGAAACCGGTCTTTCTACCAGATCCGTCTCACCTCCTTCCCAGTCCCCGATAGACACGCGCCGGCCTGGTCAACCCGCCCTGGTTCAGTCGGCGGGTCAGTCTTCACAGCACCAGAATGGCTTCCAACCTCCAAACCCGCCATTTGCGCAGCAGCAGCACCAGCAACAAGGCCCTACTCTAGCACGTACTTCCACTAACCACACTCAAGACTCGCAACACTACGACGAGCATGATGGGCGGCGCACCTCGAACATGCTCTCGAGTATCCGCAGCAGGCTTGCTGGAAGCGGGACTGACAGGCGTGACTCGATGGGCAGCCGGCCTCAAGGCACTGGGGTGACTGAAGATGGTGTTTCTGAGGCAAGCATCCCGATCGAGGGGCAAGGAAGGGGGGCAGCCAAATTCTTTGGTTTTGATGAGGGAGCACCGAGGCCGAGCCAGGACATGCGTGGCGGCAGCCCACCGCCCGTTGGTGGTGCGCCTTTCAGTCCACCAAGGGAGAAGCGATCGTTCTTCACGCGGCCCAGCGGACCGGGCACCGGGACGCAATCTGCCCAAGAACTCCGGCGGCCTTCCACGGCGGAGGGCGCTTCTGGCCAAGCACCCATTGTTGGTTTCGGACCTGGACAGCCGAAGAAACGGTTCTCCAAGCTCACCGGCATGTTGAACCGCGACAACAAGACGGAAACTCAGCTTTCGCAACCTCAAGGGCAGCCTACCTTTGTGCAAGGCCAGAGGCCGTCGTTCCAGGGCCAGCGTGCGATGCCTCCTGGAGGCCCAGTGGGTCTTTCAGGCCAGATGGGACCCCCTGGCGACTCTCTAATGTCTGACTTTGGGCGCCCGAGGAGTGCAACGACAGGGGCAGTGGGAAAAGCGAGGCCTAGTATCTCGGACCACAGCCGAAGTCCCTCTGCCCAAGGGTTTGGGTCGCCTGCGCCTATGGGTGCGATACAGGAGGAGGAAAGGGGTAGAAAGCCGTCTGGCAACTTCCTGGCCGGTATTTTCGGAAAGCGATCCGAATCCAAGACTAGAGATCAGAGGCCATCGCAATCACCGCCTGGCCTTGGCCAGCCTACAAGTATGAACCCGCAGGGACATATGATGATATTGCACAGACCTGGACAGTCAGGTTCATTCTTGCCAATACAAGGGCAGACGTTGAGTATGCAAGGCCAGCCGATGGTACCGCCGCAGGGCCAGTATGCAGGACTGATCAATCAGGCTCAACAACAACAATTCTTGGGTCAGCCTGGTAGGCAAGGGATGCCAAATAACCAGGCCTTCATGCAGGGACCGAATCCGGCACAGTTTGCCATGAATCAGCAACGGCAACCATCACCTGGTATTTCTCCCGTAACACAATCGTCTGGAAGCCCTATGGCTACGCAGTCTCAGGGAGGGATCGCTGGTCGGCAAACGCCCACCAACCAACAAGGCCAGCAAGGTTACGTTCCACAGAGGCCACAGGAACAGCCCATGGGTATTGTTCAAGTTGCAACGGCAGTGCCCATACGCCAGGTCAGCAACTCTCCGAATGGCAATACAGGTCAAATCTCAGCGGGCCCTTCACCAGGCGGCCAGAGCGATTCATCACATCGACGCGATGCATCTGTTGTAAACCAGATCGAAGTTGGAGGGAACCGCAAGCAGAACGTGGACGTGCAAGGCACTCGGAGCCGTGCAGCGTCTCAGTCCGTGCAGCAACAAAGTCCCGTCCATATCGCATCTCTTCAAACACTTGCCAGAAAGGCGGTCAATACGACATCGCCAAGGAGCAGTGGCCAGATTGTTGATCCGAGTCAAATTGGCGATGCTACTGTCTCGACCGGCCAACAAAACGGTACCGCCTCACCACAGGACTCAGCACAAAACAGAAGAGTGTCTCAAGGCCTTGCTCCAGGCGGACAACAGCAGAGCGTCTCCCTGCAGTCGACTCCTAGAGCATCTCCTGCTCCAAACCCCGAACAACAATCTGGACCCCCCGGCGTGCCCCCGAAGAATACGCCGGCACCAAACCAAGGCCAAGGGCTAGGCTTGTCCCAGACCCAGTCATGGCAGAACCCAGGTAATGCTGGCCAACCACCCTCGATATCTCAGCAGTCATCGGTCTACAGACCTTCCGGTCCACCAATTGCTGCTGTTGTCCAGAGTTTCTCGCAACAGCAACCCCAATCTCCATGGAGTATCGGGCGACAGAATACTGCTGGACAAGCCGGACAGCAGTTCCCACCGGGTCAGTCACCGCAAAGTATGATGATGACGCCGGCTTCTCAGGAGCAAAGACCTGAGAAGGAAGGCGCTTTCTCCAAGCTACTCGGGAAGAGCAAGACGTTTGTGTACCAGATGTCCGAGCCGCAGCCATCGAACGACAAGACCAAGCCTGAAAAGGAAAGCAAGGGCGTCAAAGGCATGCTGGGGGCCTTCAAGAGAGACAAACCCAGGCCGCAGCCACAGCCAGAAGTCGGAAAGGCGCCACCAGGCGGCCCCCAATGGAACATACAGTCCGGTCAGACCCCTATCGGCGCGCAGCAGCAGCCGCAGCAGCAACCTGGTCAGCTGCCACAAGGCCAGGCGGTGCCCCAGAGGCTACCGCAGATGCAAATGCCTCCGAAGGCTCAGCAGATTATGGGAATAGGGGAAGGAGAACAGAAGATAGTGTCGACTCCGGACGAGGTGCTTCAGCCTCAGCCTCAGACCCAAATCCAGGCCCAGCCTCAAAGTCATCTTAGTCAAGGTCAAACTCCGCCGCCCCAAGGTCCGGCCCCCATCCAACCTTTGCCCCCACAGCCTCGACCTGAGCAACAAAGGGCGCCTTCTCAGCCGTACCTGAACTATCAGAAAGAGCGACAGTCGCCACCGAATACGCAGCAGCAACAACAACCACAACAACCACAACAAAGCCAGGCTCAGGCTGCTCAGCAGCCCATTGGACGGTCATCGATTGGTGGCCCAGCACCACGTCAAGGGGTTCCGCCACCGCAGCACCAGCACCAGCAGCACCACCAACACGAACACCAACAGCATCAGCAGCTTGCCCAACAACCCATGGGACAGAATCGCTCACAGGTGGCAGCTCCTGCTGCCAATGTGAGAGCGCAGAACTTGAAGCAGCAGATTGCACCACACGCTCCGGAGCCTCAATATGCCCCGGTGCCCATCCCCCAGGGATACATACCTGTCTATGGAGATGGCAAACCAGAGATGATGAGGGCACCGTCTTATGGCCAACCGTATCCTGGTATGGTCTGGCAAGGTCACACGCAGCAATGGGTGCATCCTGGTATGCTACCAGGCCAAGTGCCTCAGGGCCCTCAGGGTGTTCCTCCACACATGGTCCAGCAGGGATGGCCACAATACCCTCCGTACCAGGGAACGCCTCCGCCTATGATGATGGCACAATACCCTCCCCCTCCTCAACAATACATCCAGGGACAACAGGCCACGCCTCCTCCGATGAGGCAAGGACAATCACCTCCGCCACAGATGTCGATGCAGCAGCCGCCCATGCACGCTCAAGTCATGGCGCCCACAAATGGTCAGGCTCAAATGGTTACTCCTCAGCATGCCGTCAGTCCGCCACATTCTGCCGGTTTTGTGCCTTCTCAGCAGGGTCCACCCGTATCTTCTGACCAAATGCAGGCCATGCAGCATAACGGGCAACCTATCGCTCCTCAAGCCCAACAGCAGTTTGTGGTTATGCCAGAATCAAGTCCCGCACCCGTCCGAACGAGCAATGACGGTCCAGCTCAATCTTATACTCTGGAGTCTACGAAGCCAGAGTCAGCTCAAGCACCCAGCCAGGCTGTACCGCGGAGCGCTTTCGCTGTGGCCAGGCCCACGGCTGGACACGACCAACTTCAGCCTCCTCAAGACCATGCTGGCAGTCTTGTGCCCCAGAGACAGCTCAGCGGGGCCAGTGAGGTCTCGTCGTTGACATCTGGACCTGCCATGAGTCAGGGATCGACGGGCGCACACAGCGATCACACGGTCGGTCAAGTACAACAACCGAATGGCATACTCGAAAGAAGCGCTGCTAGCCCCGAGCCGACATATGAGAGATCACCCGTTACTCTCAGGGATGAAGGCCAAAGGATGGACACGCCTGTCACCTCAACGTCGACCGAGAAAGACGATATCTACGGTGCCACGCCGAGACAGTCTGTACATGCCACACCGGTACAGCCACAGACGCAACACAATGTTGAACGTGTCATTGTTCCAGGGTCGAACACCCAGGAGCATACGGGAGAGCCTGAGGTCAAATTTTCTGGCCCTCTGCCAAACAACAGGAGCCCGGAATCCAAGCCTACGTTCAAGGTTGAGCCTCCATCGCAGCAAGACTTTATCGTCGATGCACCTCCCGTCACCGGCGAGCCCGCCACGCCCTCGACCATACCTGCACAAGACTCAGCTCCTCCTTCGTCTACCCTGTCCGCTGCTGCCCCAGTGGTCACATCCAAGTCGCCCTCGCCCTCGGAAGAAGAGCCCCCCTCGCCGACGGAGTCCGAGCTGGGAAAGAAGCACAAGGAGGGCGAGACGGGAGAGGACGGCAATGCGCTGGTCAATGGCAAGCCGGTACAGTCGTCGGCGGAGATCTTCGAGGAGCACAAGCGCAAGCAGCTGCTCCGGGACATGGAGGAGAAGATCGCCATCTTCCCGACGGAGCCGCAGCAGATGCTGGAGCCGAAGAAGAAGAAGGATGATGATGCGCCCATGATGAGCGCCACGAGTTATCCGGGCCAGGAGTGGAATCCGTATGGGGACGGGTGGGTTGAGGATGATCTCTGAAACTGAAGTGATGTGATGTGATAGGAAGTGATGTGATGTGTGGAGATTTATCTTCTTCTCGGCGATCTAAGGCGTTGACATTCCTTCATTGGTGTCGTTTTTTGTTTGTTTGTCAATAATCCACTTATATTAACATCTATCTTTACTTATGCTCGCGATTTGTTCTTATCTTCATTACTCTTCAGACATCTACCTAGACTAATGTTTGATTCTTCTCTTCTGGATAAAGACGGAAACTGGGCAGCATTGGCATATAGTGTTTATAAAGCCATGCTCATCTACAAAATACTGTTCATACCCCTTGCTGTTCTTCTCATTCTTTTGAGTTCACTTGTCTTTTAGGACAGAATTGGAAACTTTGCTATCTTGATGGAGCAATGATTATATATAATGCGTGTCTTTACTGCAGCCCTCAGATTATATCGCGCCTAAAGCTTGACCTGTACTGCTTTTGTGCTCATTTGTCCTCACAGCCGGGTGTGCTTGATGTCCGTCCTTCAGTACAAGATGTCGACAGCAGTCGCAGAGTCTGTCCCGGCTCATGCAAGCCCCGCGTGTTGCTGGCGAGGCTCTCTTGGAGAAGAAGCTGGATGTCCCACCTACACATACCGGCTAAATAGGGATAAATAGGTATTCCCCGAAACCCCCATCTGGAAGGCATACCACTCCTCCTATTCTCCCCCACCTCGGTACTTCAGTACTTAAGTAGGTAAATACCTGGGGCACCAAAACAGCTTGCGGGCTCCATGTTAAGCCTCACCATCTATCTCGCTTGACAAAACATCCTGATTGACCCTCTTACGACTTCCGCCCACCATGCCTCCCCTAATCACCCACCTCTACACAGCCGACCCCTCGGCACACGTCTTCAACGGCAAGATCTACATCTACCCGTCCCACGACCGGGACACGGGCATCGAGTCCAACGACAATGGAGACCAGTACGACATGGCAGACTACCATGTCTTCTCCCTCGACTCCCTCGACCCAACCACCGACCTAAATGCGACCAAGCTGAGCCCCGACAGCGCGCCCAGGGTCGTCGACCACGGCGCCGTCCTCACGCTGGCCGACGTGCCCTGGGCCAGCAAGCAGCTCTGGGCGCCCGACGCGGCGCACAACCCCAGGGACGGAAGGTACTACCTGTTCTTCCCCGCCAGGGACAAGCGCGGCATCTTCCGGATCGGCGTGGCGGCGGGCGACAGGCCCGAGGGCCCGTTCAGGGCCGAGGAGAGTTATATCCGGGGGACCTACTCCATCGACCCGGCGGTCCTCGTCGACGACGACGAGCAGGCGTACCTGTACTTCGGGGGCATCTGGGGCGGGCAGCTGCAGTGCTACCAGGAGGGGAACGACGCCTTCGACGCCAGCTGGGGCGGGCCGAAGGAGCCGTCGGGCGAGGGGGTCCACGCACTGGGGCCGAGGGTGGCGAGGCTGGGCGGGGACATGAGGAGCCTGGCGACCGAGGTGCGGGAGATCGAGATCGTCGACCCGGACACCGGGGCGCGCATCGCCGCGGATGACCATGACAGGAGGTTCTTCGAGGCGGCGTGGTGTCACAAGCGGAGGGGCAAGTATTACTTCTCCTATTCCACGGGCGACACGCACTACCTGTGCTGGGCGGTGGGGGACGGCCCGGAGGGCCCGTTTGCGTACGGCGGGAGGCTGTTGGAGCCGGTGCTGGGGTGGACGACGCACCATTCTGTGGTGGAGTTCCCGGTGGGGAGTGATCGGTGGTGGTTGTTTTATGTGAGTACCAACTGGGAGCGAATAACTTCCCCCGTCCTGGATGTCTCTTGGGTCCTGAGATATGGTTGATCCGGAAGCAACAAAGGATGCAACCCTTGGCTCATGTCTCGCGACTCCCGTTTCTTCCTCTTCCAGGCAAATACTGACTCTCGTCCTCGCAGCATGATTCTGAACTCAGTGGTGGGGTGAGCCATCTTAGGAGTGTGAAGGCGAGGGAGATTTGGTATGATGGGGATAGGATTGTTGGGGAGAAGCCGTCTTCGCCGTAGGGTGAGAATGAGATGGAGGTATAGGGGACAAATGGATGGCGATGGCATTGGAAGGGGAATCATGATGAACCAGGATTTCTTAGTGAGGGTATCATTCAGTCTGGTTGATAGAACCGTAGGTCCAAACAGATTGCCAACATATCATCTAGTATGGCTCACATTAATAGTCCTGCACTCCCGTCTGGCCCGTCAATACCTTCTCCCTCTTGCTTCTCCCCTTTTCTGCACCACTTTCTCGATGATCACTCATCACATCTTCCTCATCTTCGTCATCCTCGCTGTCATCAGCCCACTCTGGATCTTCCTCATCAAACCACTCCTCTTCACGATCCCGATGCTCCATCTCATCCAACTCCTCATTTCCATCCACCTTGGCATAGTCAAAATCCTCATCGCCCCCCATCACAAACCTCTCAAGCAGGAACTCCTCCCACGCGGCCCTCCCTTCCTCCTTGGTTTCCGGCTTGGAATCCACTAGCCCCCCATCGACGACGATGATGCTGCTGCTGGCGGCGGCAATGTCCCCGCTCGTCACCTCTGATAAGGACTTCTTGCGCGCTTGCGAGGCAGAAGAGGTCCGTGGCGGGGCGTCGCCGGCAAGTGACGAGGCGACCCTCTCCAGGCGTGCCTCGCCGCGCATCAGGGATGACTCCAGCACCTTGCCCCAGCCCCTGGAACGGCCTTCGGCCTCGCGCTCCGCGGGGGTCTGGAAGCGCCGGACGACTGTGTCGTAGAGGTCGGGGTCTGAGTTTTCTCATCAGTACTGGTTCGTGCCTCTGCCATGGCATGAAGGGGTCTACTCTGGGCCTCAATGTTGGCAAGATACAGGATAACCCTGTCCCTACAAAGAACCTGCCTCTCACTCATCTGTCCAGTCTGCCTTACCTGCGAATTCATGCTCGACTGATTCGAAGTAGCTAGGGTTCTTCTGCAAGTACTCTCGCCGCCTGTTCTGAACCCTTATCTTGGCGGCCTGTTCGGGCGACCTCTGTGGCCGCGGGCGTGGCCTGGAGAAGGCGTCCGGGCTGGCTGGGAGCGAGATCTGGGTTGACGTCTCTTCCATGGTGTTGCTGGTGGAAGGCATGGCTCGTGGCTTAGAAAAAAAACCCACCGGAAGACACGGATCGTTGTGCCGAGAGGCCTGCCTGGATAGAGCGACAACTGTGTCCTGCAAGGTTGCGGGCGCAGAGAAATGGATAATGTGCGGGTCGTTCGTGTCTTTTTGCCCACGGCGATGTTGGTTGGCGATGAATCAGGGCGGTCCGTCCTGAGGCCTGGGATAGTGGCGGGGTGAAACTTGTGGTACTTTCCCCAAGTTTTCAGCGCAGGTTGCGGATGCTGATTGTTGAGATGTTCTTCTCATTAGATGCGTTTGCATTGATAGACTCAAAAAGTATTCAGGGCCGGAGCTTGATCGTGCTGGAAGTTCTTCAGTCGCTTACACGTAGCCGGCGATGTGGTAGTGATGAGGGAAGGTCAAGCCTCGCAAGTCCCTTGCCAGAGGGCGATGTATTTTACGTATATTTCACAGCTTGGCATCCCGTTTAAGACCCGCCAGTCTGGGCTCGCTGGGCCTTCCAAGGTTGCTTACGCCTGATGATAGCGGGCCGTGCCGGTGGTGCGACCCCCACGGGCCTCAAGCATCTAGTGGACCATGGACTGGCTACACAGTATGGATGATTCCGTATTTTACAAGCTGAAGGATGTCTTAGCTCACAGACACAGAAGTAGTCACCTTAAGCTGTACCTTTATCAGAGCATCGTCCAGACACACATCACACATCTCTCTGGAAAATATAAGAAGCAATCAATCCACAGACGCGGCAAGTTTAGCCGGAGTGAATGCTCCCATCTCGGCAGTACGGCAGAAGGATTTTGCGGCATACACAGAATAAGGGTCCACATGGGACGGACTGCATGCATTATCTTACTTTTCCCCCAGATGGCAACCGGCCGCGAATTCTCGTGTTCCCAAGCAAACAACAAGCAAATAAGCGTTTTCGTCCTCGCGACAGGAAATGTCATCACAAAGTCAAAGTTGACGAACCTGCAATCGGTCGATGCAGACAGACGGCAGAGCAGCCTCCAAGTCGAAACAGATTGTTACTTGTGGATTTTGAGAGCTGCCTGTCCTGTGGTCACTTAAGCTTGAGAAGACATCCATCGGCTCAACCTTCGGGACAATGATACACATCTTCGCACTGTGGCCTGCCCGACCTGGTGCCTTGTGCTTCGTAACTCGACGTTACCGTCGAGGGTATCTCTTGCCAACTTCTATTGAGTAGTCTAGCCTGTACGGCAGGCCTCAGGCGTTGGTAGCTTTGCGCTCACTGCTACCCTACGTGACTTGTGGGGTCGGTCGACCGTTGTTTTGCCTCGTTACTTTTGCCCTTTGCCGCTTTATCGCGGAAGCTACACTCTGGTTCCAGGGGGTTTGACTATTCTGCCTTGCAGCTCATTGATCACCATTCATCGTGTTTGTCCTGCACGAGGCCTTCTGCAGGGAGAACACGAAAGAAGCATCGTCACCGGGCTTCCATCCCTTTCTCTACACTGCTGCCAGGTAGAAGCCTTGTCTCAGCTGGCATTTAGCCCTCCTTTCACTACCCGCCCCTTGTCTCTTTCTGCCTCCTCGCTGCATATATTTGACTTGGTTCAGGCCGCAACCATGGCGCCTATAATTCCAGATTCCCCAAGGCCAGCGAGCAAGACAAGTCCAGCCATACTATCGACCTTCGCTCCGCAGATCTACTCTGGCTCATCTCTCCCCAAGATTGATTGGGATAAGGACTGGCGTGAAACCCCCCCCTCAAGTTTGACTTTGGCCTTTCAACTCCGTCTGTGGACAGCAAGCAGACTTGCCCCTTACCCATCCCTCCTAACAAAGACAGGAACGGCAAATCACCAACAGAACCTACCTCATCCGCTCCCTCGGAAGAGAAAACCGCAAAGCCAAGAGCCTTGCTTGCCCCGACCTTTTCCAGAGCAGGCTTGATCAGAAAGCAGAACATGGACCGCCGCCGCCTTCTTCTCGAGCGTTCTGACCAGGAGCACGATGGCTTCCATGAGATAAAGTCTGCGCCCATGTTCACCGAGGCCGCTCGCATCAATACGGAAACCAAGGCTACCTCAACGAAAGGTCAAGTGTTCTCGCAGTATGGTCTCCTTGCTGGCGTTGAGAGTGGTGCCGATACTGAAGAAATGTTGCACTTCAACATCGTATCGCCCTCGAGCATATTCATTTGCGGCAGCCAGGGTTCCGGAAAGAGTCACACCTTGTCGTGCCTCCTCGAAAACTGCCTCTTTAGATCTCAGGCTAATGAGCTGCCGCGCCCGCTGACAGGAATTGTCTTTCATTATGGTAAGTAGTCTCTGGGCCATGTATTCTCTTATCCTTTCTGGGATCGCAAGACGTGCTGGTTCAGGAGACTTGGTTCTCCTGAAATATTACCATGTGCCAGGTCTTTGTGAACAAGGAGCCAGCCGGTTTCAGTATTGGGCTAATCAGCAAGTTGGACAGACACTTTCATCTCCGATGACGCGGGAAGTCCATGCGAAGCTGGGTTTCTGTCCACCAACCCGCTGGTCAAGGTTCGCGTCCTATGTGCGCCGACCAATGTCAAGACCATCAGGCAAACCTATTCTCGTTTTCCGAGGGTTACCGTGGAGGAACTGCAGATCAACGAAAAGGATCTAAACACAAAAAGGATGATGGATCTGATGTCAGTCAAGAGTGGCGGCAACACACCTCTCTACATGCATGTGGTCAAGCGTATACTCAAACAACTCCGCTACTCGGAGCAACACAGCACTGGTGGAGGCTTCAGTTATGCAGCCTTTCGCAAGATGCTCGACAAGGAGGACCTGACTGACCAACAGCGGGTGCCACTTGAGCAGCGGCTGGAAAATCTCGAGTCGTTCATGGCCCGCGCACAGCAGTCGAGTAGCAAGAAACACCAGACTGCCCAGCCCCGTGGCAATGACTGGGATCCCCGCCCCGGCCAGCTGACCATCGTCGACCTGTCATGCCCCACCATGGACCCGGAAGGAGCTTGTCAGCTCTTCAACATTTGCCTCTCGCTCTTCCTGGAGCAGGACCCCAACAAGGCCGGCAGGGTGATCGCACTCGACGAAGCTCACAAGTACATGAACGAGAGCGGCGAGGCTTCCGCCCTTACCGAGCAGCTGTTGAGTACCATCCGATTACAGCGCCACCTAGGTGCCCGCGTGATCATTTCCACCCAGGAGCCAACCGTGTCGCCCAAGCTACTGGACCTTTGCTCGGTGACCATCGTGCATCGCTTCACCTCGCCGGAATGGCTGCGTGCGTTGCAGAGACATCTTGCCGGCGTGTCGGGGTCTGCCAAGTTCCTGGAGCAAGCCACCGACGGCCTCGGCAGCAGCGTGTCCGACCCTGGAGATGACACGGACAGTGGGGTGGGCGGCTTGGTCGACGGTGTCAAGGCGCTGAGCCTTGGAGGCGCCAACAGCGGCCAGGTTGCCATGGGCCTGTTCGCACAGATCGTGGAGTTGAGTGTTGGTGAGGCGTTGCTGTTTGCGCCGAATGCCATTCTGGATGTCAGTGGGACCTCCGCCCGGGCGAAGAAATTGAGCAACGGTGTGCTCAAGGTGCGGATTCGCAACCGGGTCACCGAGGACGGAGGACAAAGCGTTATGGCTGATTGAGCCAACAGGATTACGACTTGGGTATCACGGCGCTGTTTGCAGGGAGGAGGTAAAAACCTTACTTGATAGATTGTGTATAAGGGATGACAGACTCAACCTTCAGCGTCTGGTCCCGTCTCATGTCGGAGGATTGGACGTTTGTATGTGCGCATGTCGTCAGCAGAACAGAACAACGATGGTAGATGCAGTGCCGAGATAAAGATGGATAGGACAGATCTGTACAGCGAACCACGTTGTTGTCTCAAGTTCGGTGAGGTTCGAGGCGGGCGATCTCGATCTAGAGTTTCTCGATACGAGGATGTACTTTGTATTTTTAAGTACTATGTAAGCCTCGTTGCAAGTAGGAAAGAAGTGGAAATTTGGGTCAATGCAGGAGCCACTCAGGTTGTTGGCGGTGATTTCTGATTTCCCAATTACACAAGTACGGTGACGCTTGGGGCACAAACGGGGAGGCTAAACGGCAGAACGGGTACTGGACGGGGTTCGATGTTTGAACTGGGCGGGCGAAACGGGGCCCGTTTTGGAGGGGGCCGGCCAACCCAGGAGAGATTAGAGGCTAGAAGAAGCTAGAGAAGCCCTCTGAACCGCCTTTTCCCCTGTCAAGCGCTGTTAATTTCTAATTGACGAAGGTTGCAAGCCTGTTTGGAGCGAGCAAGCAGCGTAAAAAAAAAAAAAAAGGATGAGTGTTGGGGGGGGGGGGTTGCATGGCATTGCATTGCATGAATACACTGCACTGCATCGCATCGCATCGCATTTTCGGGGTATGTTGAAGAAGACAAGACCATGCAGCAAACATCCTATTAGTACGCAAGCAAGCAAACAACGCAAGTACTAGTAGTCCCGTACATGCCCTCGTCCTCGAATCAGCTTGGGCATGCGTGGCAATATCATCAAACTGCTGTCGCCATCCGTTCGTCTGTTTTGTCCTGTCTCTGTGTGTCTGTCAATTTAATGAAGCCCAGGCCAGTCTACTGCTGCTACTACTGCTACCACTGCTACTATTACTTTATCTCCCCAGAAGGCCTGTCTTATTCTCGCGGTTTGTTCCGGGCGCGGACGCGTTCTCCATCATTCTCATCATCATCATTATCATCATCATCATCATCATCATCTACATCAATATTGTTTTATTATTATTATTATTATTCTCATTATCATCATCATCTTATCGGTTAGCCGCTCAAGTCGAACCAACTCAAGTCGAGTCAAGTCAAGTCAAGCCAGCCATCATATCATCCCAGTCAAAAGCCATCGTGAAAGTGCCGACTTCCACCAGAACCGGCCCCTTGATAGGTACTTCAGGGCTCGCTCAAAAGTCAAATCGAAATCGGTACGGCAGAAAGGCACCTTATGAGTCGAATTGCAGCACCTGGAAAACGGACAGCAAACAACTGCTTGTTTCCCTCCCCAAACAAAGGCCGGAATGGCGGAACTGGCCGCCAAAATCCGGGCCAAGTTCAGGAGGCGACACTCTGCCATCCCGTCTGCAATTGGCATCCCGTCTGTCCTCAGCAGCTCGTCCATCAGGTCAACTGCCAGTCACAATAGCAGCATCTTCCGCCCGTCTGCCTCCCGCAGCCGCAGCCATAATGCCGATCCCATAGCTGACAACGACGCCAAGTCTCCGACGTGGAAATCACGGGTCTCCGTGGCCGACCTGGACGACCAACAGCCACCGCCCGGGTCTGACGGAGGTCATCAGGGAGAGGAGGTGCCCGCCGCCATGGTAGGACAGGAAGAAGGAAGGGGAGGAGAAGAAGAAGGAGGAGGACAAGGGGGGCCAGCTGAGGCATCACTTGACTCCCACCACCACAACCAACTTCTTCCTTCTGTTGATAATCCCCCACTCTCCCCTGCACAGGATGATTCCAACTTGGTTTCGGACCTTTCTTCATCAGCAATTCTCGAGGAAGAATCCGATACCGAGGCTCCAGTAACAACAGCTCCAGCTTCCCCAGTTTCCCCGGCTACAGCTTCTCCGGCTTCGCCAACCCTCCCAACAATGCCGCTAGAAAGTACGGCCGACTGCGCAGAAAACAACCCCCTGGCCAGTGGTGCTGCAGCAGCAGACGGCCCTGCCCGGACCACCCACCTAATAGACATGGAAAAGTCGGGCAGCGATCTGCGCTCCCCGTCATCAAAACAACAACTTCGACAACTCTCATGCATCAGCGAACATCCTTCCCCAGATCAGCCCCAGACAACACAACCCACCGCCGCTCTACCTCCACCTGCAACCAAGGTCATTCTGCCCACCGGTGCAACTTCGACCCATTCCCAGAAAACAGACGATGCCGCCGATGCTAAACCACCCTCTACTGCTCCTCTTCCAACTCCTAAATTAAGCGCTGGTCCAGCTGCGACAACCACCCAAAGACCTTTTCACATTCCATTTACAAACCTCACCCCCACCGCCGCCCTCGTTTCTCCTTCCTCCGCCGCCCGTCTCTCACCCAACTTCGCATATACAATTGGCACTACAACTCCCTCCTCTCCCCTCGCCCGCAACCCGTCCATCAATTCGAACTCGACCTCGAGACCTACTGGTCCAATCCGCCGCCAATCCCTCATATCCAACAGGCAGTCCACCCTTATACAGACACTACTGCGCGGATCGCAAGCCGAAGAGGCCGGCGTCAGTGACGATCAATTGCTTCCTATCAGCGGCAACATGGTAACGCGGAAGATCTGGGTGAAAAGGCCCGGCGCCTCGGCCACGCTGGTCACAATCAACGAAGATGACCTGGTGGACGACGTGCGAGAAATGATCCTGCGCAAATATGCCAACTCTCTAGGCCGCCAATTCGATGCGCCAGACCTCACACTCCGTATCAAACCCCATGGGCACCAGCAGGAACGGTTGCTGGGGCCTGAAGAGCCCATGTCGAGAACTTTAGATGCTTACTACCCAGGTGGACAGACGGTAGACGACGCTCTCATCATCGATGTGCCCCTGCGAAGAACACCACGAGCATCCCCTCGAACCGGTCCTCCACATGCCCCTCATGTGCAATATTACGAGGACACAAGGCCATCTGAAGCCGGCAACGACTACTTCGGACCAGGTGCCCTGACCACGACACACGTACCAGTCACCGTAACAGCGCCGTCTGCTGGGTCCCAGCCGGCGCACGCCATTTCAATCTTACAGACCGGACACATACCACAGCTCCCATCCCCAGGCGGCACGCGGTCACGGAATTACAGGGAGAGGCCCGAGCGGCCACGCTTGGGTCGGCAGCATACCTCCTCCCCGACCTTGATAAACATGGCCTCCGGCGCAACACACCAGGGCTCTATCGCAGCCGCAGCAGCCCCTCATGGTACGCAAGTAATGCATCCTATGCATCCTCTTTTTGCAGCTCGTCCTCGATCAAGAACTCATTCCAATGCTTCAGACCAGCCACAGAACGCACCGCCGCCCATGTCCACACCACCCGCACCTGAAGCCACGGCCGTTCCTCAGCGAGTGGCCACGCCACCGCCGAGAGTATCGTCGCCAAGGCTCAAGGCGCCGAAGAAGAACAAGAAGAACGGGGATCATCCGTCCCTTCCCAAGGGGATGCTCAACGGTAGCGTCCCTCCTATCAATGTACTGATCGTGGAGGACAACATCATCAACTTGAAACTTCTCGAGGCCTTTGTCAAGCGCCTGAAAGTCAGATGGCAGACGGCCATGAACGGCCGTGATGCAGTCACCAAGTGGCGCGGCGGCGGTTTCCATCTGGTCTTGATGGATATCCAGCTGCCCGTCATGAGCGGTCTCGACGCCACTCGCGAGATCCGCAGACTAGAACGGGTTAACTCCATTGGTGTCTTCAGCTCCGCGGCTAGTGCGGCACCAGACGAGGTCAAGGCTGAGCCGGATGAGAAGGACAAACTCGAGAACATGCATCTGTTCAGGTCCCCGGTCATCATCGTGGCCTTGACCGCGAGCTCCCTGCAGAGTGATCGGCACGAGGCGCTGGCGGCGGGCTGCAATGACTTCTTGACCAAGGTGAGTACTCCGTTCCGAATTTTGAGGAGTTGTGGTTCTATTGTCGTATGCTAACTTCGAATGTTAGCCTGTGAACTTCGTTTGGCTTGAACGCAAGGTCATGGAGTGGGGGTGCATGCAGGCACTCATTGACTTTGATGGTTGGAGAAAGTGGAAGGATTTCTCGCAGAAACTCGAGGATGATAAGAAAACAACCGCGGTCACGGCCGCCCAGAAGGCCGCGAGAGCGAAAAAGAACCGGTTGAGTATGACGCAAGCCCTGACCGCAGGTGCTTAGTTCTTTGTTTCACGACGTGAAGCCATCAGGAGAGCAGGAAACGACTACCTGCTACTCCGAAAACGATCGGCTACGGTACCGCACGACTTCCTCGAGGACGACGGTGGCGCCAGAGACCACACAGAGCCAGAAATCGAGAAGTCAGCGGCACGGCTACGTTCCATCACTGTACCAAATGCGGACAGAAGCGGTCATTTGACACTCTATTTAATCACCACATGCATTCATGCGAACACGATATTTTCAGGGGTTTTACGGGCAGAACGGGCGTTGTCACTCCAGCGATGGAGTGAAAGGGAAGAAGCATGGCAACGCAAGAGAGGTATAGACATGATTTGTATCAGCATCCCATTCACGTACACGACTTTTTCCAGGACAAGAGAGGTCTGGGTCCACAGAGGTGTTTTTGGTTGGGCTTGAAGAAAGATTGGTACCATACATAGGTACGAAGCAAGCAGACTTAATTGAACACTATTCATCTGAGCTACAACAGAATGATGGTGAATCTGAGGCAGAGTATATGCCATTTAGCGTAATATCCCCCTCCCCTTTGGTGATGCCTTTCCTTTCCTTTCCGCTTTCAGGTCCAATGCACGGTCCAGCGCTCCGTCATCTGAATAACAAGTCCACTGTTCCACAGTTTCTCGTGCAGTCATTGTCGTTGCCTGAAGGGTTGATCGCTCACAAAAGGATCCGTCTGCTTCCTGCTGTAACTTGAAACGGGGGTGATCGGCGCGCTGCGGAGGTCGTCTTTGTTGCAGAGGGCTGGAGGGTACGTACATATTATCCCATGTACGGTGTCCAAAGTCTCTAAGCTTGCGCTGGTAATTCTGACTCTTCGTGGCTTCATCAATTATACTCAACTAGACTTCAAAAGAGCAAGCATACTCTGGTCAAGCCTTCCCCCTCCCGCCTTTTGTTGAATTAAACACACCATAGCACTCTCTTTGGCAAACATTCTGGAGGAAGGATAGGAAGGTTTTGCATCTTATTCCTGATCCAAGACCATAGGACCGAGATTCGGATTCTGGCAAGAAACGACTTCCCGGTAGTTGAGAAATCACGCCATATAGACGCTGTGCTGTGGAGCAGTAGATATATATACATCAGGGCTAGGCGGGCCCTTTTGTATATCAGATGCACTTGGCAGGACACATAAATATGGCGACTCAGCGGGAGGGAAGCCCACACGGCGAGGGGACCGGCCCCCGAAGGGGCAGGACAAGACGAGCTGCCATCCTACGGCGAGGTTGTCGGGGGAGGCACCCCGCCAGCACCGCCTGGAGACGGGAAGGGAAGGACACCCGCCGACGGAGGAGCAGAGGAAGACGAGGCCGAGGCCGGGCCGTCGTCCCCCTCGCCACCTGGCTACGCAAGACACGACCCGACGGCCGGGACGTACCTGCTGCAGCCGCCGTTCATATACACGTGCACCGGCGACGGCTCGTCGGGCGCCCGGACGCCGGCCTACCAGCTCTCCTCCGGCCGCCCCTCCCAGCTCGGCATCCGCCGCCTGAAGCCGGGCGAGAGCAGGCGGTTGTCGCTCAGGGGCCCCGTCGAGGAGAACGCGCTGGGGCACAAGGTACCGACGGTGCGGTATGATGACGGCGCGGTGCTCTATGTCATTGTGAGTGAGAGAATACCTGCAGAGGCTTATATACATTTCTGAAGAGGCGGGGATGGGGCGGGGGGGGGGAGGGGGCTAGCTTTCAATCCGTCCCCGATCCTCCGAGGTGTTCCTGTCTTGTTGCTAATTCGAATCATCTCTAGCGCAGTATGCGGCTCTTCGGCAGCCCGGAGCACGAGATCGAAGGCGCGAGCGAGGGGGCAGGTGGGAGGACACTACCGGGCCTCGTGCGGTTCGAGGCGCCGGGCTACTCGTACGACGCGGGCTACCTCGGGCTGAGGGACAACAACAGCGGGAGGTTCTGGCACGAGACGAGGGGCGGGGGGAGGGGGGGCGGCCCGAGCCGGCAGTTGCTGTTCAGCATGGAGAAGAAGGGGTCGCTGTGGGGCTGGAAGGCCCCGAGGTTTCGTGAGTGGAGGGACCGGCAGGGGAGGCTGCTCGCCGTCGAGGCCAGGGGCGGCGACAGGCTGGAGCTGACGGGGGAGCTGCTTGGCGGGGGGCAGGCTGGAGGTGCGAGGAGTGAGGCGAGGAGGCAGGTCATGAGGGAGGCTCTCTTGACTAGTTGGGTTGGTAACGCTATGGCTTCGGGGAGTTTGAAGTGGAATCGGCCGTAGTAGATACGACTGGGAAGCACTAGGCTCATTATTCCATGATTTCAAGTATTTGCTTGAAGAGAACGAATGGCCTGCTCAGATCAGCACTCGATCAGTAATTGGCATGAGTTAGTTGGGCATTTCACGATGAGAGGGCATTCTAAGGTTTGACCTGAGTTGAGACACCAGTGACGTGAGTGACTGACCTATCTTGGTCCTGTGAGCGACTCTTCCTGGAGCTGTAGTCATCACAAGGTTGTCTGAACCGACGAGAACCCTGTAGGTCATGAGAGCTAGGACTCCCCTGAATTTGACACACCCTCTGCCATCAAGTCACAGTTGTAGGCATCATGGGTGGGATGAAATGGCCTCCAGGTCGTACTCGCAAGACGAAACCGGGAGACAAGATCGGGCTGTGGATTTTCCGAGGCTTACACAAGGCTGAAGATTAGTCCAAGTCGCTGCTAGTCTCGAAAGCCTCACTTGCTTGAGCATCGGATCCCAGATTATAAACGAAACTTTCGACAGGTCTGCGTCCTATTCAGGTTGAATGTGGAGGAGGGCTCGAAGACAACAAGTTGTCAAGACGAGCGTCATGCGGACACATCCCTGCGAAGTTGCACCCGTAAATAAGGCACATTACGAGACCAGAGAGTGATGATACGACGGATTCTAGGACAAGGCGCCTACACCCGCAAAGTAACCTCAAGAGCAGCGCCCAGGAAGATCGCTTCAAAAAAAAAATTAAAAAAAAAAATTAGGAAAAAATGCCATCACCCCAGGGCTCGTCCCATCATCGGTTAGAAGGGCCGATGTCGATGTCTCGGACGACTCGACATTGCGACGTGCGAGGTCTGGCAGTCAGCCCATGACAGCCCCTAAGCCTCATGCAGCGTTTGGCAGGAAGGAAAACAGCCTTGAAATACTGGTTTAAATGTGTTTGGGTGACATTGCTGTCGCCATATGTTTATACGCATGTCGGCTGTGCCAGACATAGTACATACATCCTACAGATCCTACTATATGTAGGCATACCAATACCACCTGCAAGGGACCGCCCCCAAGCAGCCAGGGCGGCAGGGCGGCAGGGCGGCAGGGCGGTCTCGAGATCTGCGCGCAGCCGACTTGCCCCCAACGCACCTAGGTATAATACAGCCACAGATGACAGCTGTGTTGGCGTACAACGCTCGCTAGTTGGATGCAGTCACGCATGCCTGGCAGGTGGCAGGGTGCGATGCGAGGTTGCTCGCTTTGAGCTGACCGTTACAGGCTGGCATTCTTTTGAGATGAGGATGATGCCATCAATCACGTTGAGGGAGTATTGGTGGGGTTTATTTTTGAAGTGCTCGCCCTCGCACTGGTATCCAATCATGGGGGATGATGTCCTGTCACCTCGATGGGGATCCCAGACGGCTGGACAACGGTTCCCTGCTCGGGAGAGGCTAAGCGTGCTAAGGTACTAACTTATACGGATCCGTACTTACTGTAGACATACGACATCCCAGGATGCTTCGAGGTTTGTTCGGGCTGCAATCATGATGATCGGAGCCCGACAGAAGCTTGAATTTTTCAAGGCGACCCTCGCAGGAAATCCGAAAGAGGAGCTGGTCGAGTCGCGCGGTGAAGGTGACACGATGGCATGTCGTGATTTTCTGTTGTAGCGATGACGAAAATCACGGGTCTTTTTTGTCCAAACTTGGTCCCTCCTGGGTGTGCGGCATATTGAGTGATGAGTGGGACGAGTGAAACAGGCGTGACAGTGACAGGCTGACTGACAGGGTGGTCATTGCAATGGGACGAACTAGCATTGGTAACAGTCCACCAGCCAGTCCCACGTGGTGTGGTCGGAATAAAGGGCAAGGCAAGTCTGCATTCTACATACTTGGCAGTTGGCAGGCAGGCTTGGGGGGAACGAGCAAATTGTGTGACGTGTCGAAGAAGGGATAGAAACTTGTTGGACCTTCGTTTCGTTTTGAATGATGTGCTTGTTTGTATGGATGTATGTGATAAGGTGGCGCTGGGGTGATAAGATCTTCCCTCGGTACCGCATTTGTTATCCTTGATAAAATGATACTGTAACAGTGTATGCCCAGGTGTACATAAGGATAAAGATAGATAGCCTTGCGTGCAGAGAAGACGGCACACAATCGTGGCAGTTGCCGAGGCTCTCAACAAAGATCTCCAGACCCCAGAGTGGGAATCAGGGGAGCGCGCGCCAATTCTGGGTGGTACTGTATTTTGGGTACCGTTACTGGATACCTCCTAAAAGTAGACTACAGTGCTCCAGTGCTGCAGTGCATACTTGTCTCCGCACCAAACCAATGTGACAGTTGACAGACACCACTGGACAGTTTTTATTTTTATTTTTATGACAACGACTTGTTGGCTGCAGTGGAAGTGAGCCGAGTGCCGAAAGAGGAGCAATACGCCTGCCTGTCTTGCATGTGGTCAGCTGGCCATTGTGCTAGTGTGCCAGTCAGCAGTGGCATCAATACAGTACATGCGAGTTGCGTGGCCAGACCAGACCAGACCATGTGCTATGGGTGCTAATATGGGGTGGCAACCGGGCAGTGTTGTGAGAAGAGCCTCCTCCACCTCCGACGGCGGCCGGGACACACAAGTCCAGAGGAATACGGAAGATACGGAGGCACTTTTTTTCATTTTTGTTTTCCCACGGAGATTGGAAGGGCTTAATCAGGGTTTGATATCTACGTGCCGGCGTGTATATCTTGACAGCATGCCGCCGTTCATTATCTCTCAATTGCCAACTGCAGGCCTGAAATTAGCAAGAAGAGGATTCCATTGCCTGCAGTTGATGACGTTGGTTTCAACCCTTGGAAATCCCGTCCACTCTCGCTGGAGGCTGCTCCATACCCCAGGCGCTAGGGCGCCAAACACGGCTGTCCCTACGGATTGGTCGTGATAAATGTACCTACCTAGGTGGGTAAGTACTATGTACCCTGTACGTTATGTGGAATTAGATGACACTTTTCACCTGGGTACCTCCACTCCCACTTGCACTTCCACTTTCACTGATGGTTGATACCAACCTCATTCATCAACCTGTCAACCGAATAGATATCTAAGTACAGTAATTAAGTGTCAACCTGCTTATCATGGACTGATATTATGCAACTCACACGGATGCACTGGACTCTCTTACTTACATACTTACTGACCACCTGCATTTCAACAAAACAGAATAAAAAAAGAACTCTGCAGGTGGTTGGTTGGTGATAGTGGGATGGATGTTGGGTAGGATCGAAAAACCTCGGGGCGGATTATACGGTACACACCGAGTATTGAGTCGCTACGTAAGTACCTAAGTAGGTACCTAGGTACCCTTGGTGGTACCATGTACCTTGCTGGGTCCTTGGACCAATGAACAGGGTCTGTGCCCGTTCTTGGCCTCCAATCTGGGGCTTGTTCGCTTGGGATCGCCCCTGCCGATGCTGCTGATACTGATTTCTGATTGTCCTGACTGTCATGATTTTATTATTATGTGCACTTTTGCTGTTCTGGCAAGAAGTCTAAAAAGTCGCAACCTCCGCTTTCGACGCTTGCATGCCTGCAGCGCCAGCGCCTTTTCCTACCCGCCGGCATCCGATCATCCAGTGGGCATGGCAGGCAGGCTGACAGGCTGACAGGCTTGTATGTATCTACCTAGGTACGTAGTAGTAATAGTAGATACGTGCCTGCCAATGCTACGTGCTAACTGACTGACTGACTGCCCAGGTGCCCAGGTGGCTGTCTGGGGCCAACCCGGACACACGGACTCTTCGCTTCTTCGTTCGATTTGACAATTGACCTGACACTGACCCTCGCTCGCTCCAGCTGTTCTCTCTTTTCTTTTCTTCGCCTCGCCTCGACTCGCTTCGCCTCGCCTCCATCAAATCGCACTCTCCTTTAAACATTTCTCCCCCCCTTCGCAAATACCCTCGAACCTCGACCCGACCTAAACTGACCTTTACTTGTCATCAACATTGACCCTCACAACCAAAAATAATTCTTCTTCCCACACTCCCTTTTTATTCTATCTTTCTCATTAACTCCTTATCCCGCTTCCGAGCTCCCCACAATTCAGCTCTATTATCAAACAGCCCGAATTCTACCTCACTTCCTTCGGATAGCTCCCTCGTAATGTTAATTTGTCTCTAAACGCCATCTCCCTCCGGCAAGAGAGGTTCCACACACTGAGGAACACTCCTATCTTGTCCCTCTCAAACTTGCTAGCCGGACTCGAACCGCTACTACTACTACATCTATCTACCGAATCCTTGGGCTATACAGATCAGATCCTTGACAATCAACATCATCATCGCTCCTCTTGACCGTCGCCCGAGTCCCGAGTTCCCATCGATCTGTTGAGACATTTGCTTGTCTCTCTCTCCCTGTCTCCCTGCTCTCCCATATACGAGCTCGCCTGTGTCCTCCTTCCTAAAGATTCGTCACACGCATCTACTAGCATTCCCCAAACTCTGCTGATTGTTGAGCAGGACCAGCCCGGCTCTGGTTCTGCCCTTCATCCGACAATCTGGATTCGTACGTGCCGCTCCTTCCCGTCTTTCCCTCCCTTCCGTCCATCATCCCCGAAATGTCACTGCTTTCCTGTCATTTCATGTCGCGTTGGGCGCCTTACACTCCTCGCGTCTGCTTCAGTACTATTTGTGTCTTTTTTACTCCCTACAATAAATCCTGTTATTGCGGGCCGCGTCCCCTATATTGGATCTACCTCGCTTCAGCCTCGACCTCATGGAGGTACAATCATCTAACTTGGCATGGCGCAGTTTTATGAGCGTGGCCGCAGGATGGGGTCAATACCACCATAGCTCGAGTTCGAGCCCAGCTCCTCAATCGCGAAGAGTCGGTCATCTACGCTCCCAATCAAATACCAGCACCCATACTATTAGCTCTCGATCCGCCTCCACGAAGCCCAGATCAAATACGCAGACCTCCACCATGTCCGCCGACGCGCCCTCCCTGGCTCCGCCTGCTACCCCTCGATCGCACACGAGGAGAGTTTTCGCCGGCATTTCCGAGAGTGACTTCGACTTGTCCACTATCCCCGATCCCCGGAGTAGATCAATGACACCTGCGAATATGGATGGCAGCGCGAGTCCCCGGCAAAATCCCGATCACGACGACGAAGTCGCAGCATTGAGTTCGAAGCTTATACATGCTATAAACCACCAGACGACCCTCGACGACAGTTTATCTCAGACCAGGCTCGAGCTCGAAAGAGCCCGAGAGCAGATCAAATCCATGGAAGTCCAGCTTGCAAAGCAGCGAGAAATGTTGGTTGGCGATATTTGGATCCGGCGGAAGGCGGTTGAAGCTGAGAAGACTAACCTGTTGCACAGAATTGCTGAGGAGAAAAGACTGCGAATAGAGGCCGAACAGGAGAAGAAGAGGATCGAACAGGAATTGGAAAACCTGACGGCCGAGTTGTTCGAGGAGGCGAACAAGATGGTCATTTCAGCAAAAGAGGATTCACGCAGGGACCAAGAGGTCTTGCACCGGAAAAACGATGCGCTGAAGGCTCAGTTGGCCGACACCGAGGGGCTGCTCAAGTCTCAACAAGAGCAGCTGACCGAGTTGAAGCACGTTATGGAACAGATGCAGATGAGCTTGGACCATGACAACGACACCGCGACTACCACGCCCTCTTCCCCAGGCTGCAGCAGATTCGACTCCCGAGAAGACGACACGCCCACATCGGATATCGGCTCTCAGTCTGGCTTGTCAGAACCTATCACTCCATCTTACCCCACGAGCTTTACCCACCTCCTGCAACCAGTCCTGCGGAGCGACATCAACGCTTACGAAGACTTTGTCAACCTCTGTAAAGCATCAAGGAGGCCAGCGACAGCGAGCCGACCGCCTTCAGGGTCGCAAAGCGGCCTCGGCCTTGGCCTCATAGGACCGGTTGCCAGTGTGACTTCGATAGGCATACCCTTGAGTCACTCTACAGTCTCGCTATCATCCGTGGGGTCGCAGGCACCTTCTTCCACGTTCTCCCTCCAGGCGCCAACTACTCCGAATTCCTCCTTCAGTGGTTCAGCAGCTTCGCCCATGCTTGCGATTCCAGCATTAAAAGAGACCAAGTTCTACAAGCGAGTTCTCACTGAAGACGTGGAGCCAACTCTACGTCTCGACATAGCTCCAGGCCTCTCTTGGCTCGCTCGACGCTCCGTGGTCTCGGCCATGTCTGAGGGGTCTCTGGTTGTTGAGCCTGTCCCGACCACCGGCACATACGCCAGGCTTTCGCAGCCTCAATTGTACCCTTGCTCGCTCTGCGGAGAGAACCGGAAGGACGACCAATATCTGCGAATGTATCGTTTCCGCACCAGCGAAAACAGCTCATCGCAGCGGTACCCCCTTTGCAGGTACTGTCTGAATCGTGTCAGGTCAACCTGCGACTTCCTTGGTTTCCTCAGAATCATCAAGGATGGCCATTGGAGGACTGATGATGAGGATGCCGAGAAGGCTGCATGGGAGGAGAGCGTAAGGCTCCGTGAGAACATGTTCTGGGCACGTATAGGCGGCGGTGTCCGTCCTATCTCTCAGGGCTTCCACGGGCACTCCCATAGTATCGACAAGGGTCCTCGCCTAAGCCAGGAAGAAGCTGCTCGTCAAGGAAAAGATGTCATCATCGCAGCCGGGGAGCCTGAAGTACAGGACGAAACACGAGAGCTGAGTCCAGAGGATGAGGACAATGCGGAGGAGTTTTCTACTCCAGCGGAGACGACACCTCAACCCACACCAGCACCTGAACCTTCAGCGCCGGAAGAGAAAGTCGAATTCGTAGACGACAAAACAGCCATTGTTCATGACGAACCCGCGGTTGAAGTCGAACAGCCTGTTAAAGACGAACTGCCGTTTGAGGAAGTACGGGTCGAAGCCGAACAACCTGTTGAGAACGAACCATTCGTCGAAAAGGAACAGCCGCTCGAAGCCGAAGAGCCTGCCCATGCCGCAGACGAGGGAGTGTCCAAATGGGTTCTGGAGCGGCCCCAAACTCCTCCGCCAACCAATCGAAACCGTCTGTCCTCGCAGTCGCTTACGCCGAAGTCGTCGGAAAGCAACAAGAGGTTGTCGGTGCGCATCTCCGGCTCTCCATAAATGCTGAAACCCACGTGTTGTGGGTTTTCAGATCTCACTTTTTTGATCATATATTTTTAATTTTGGAATTGCGCTGGCGAACCGGGGATATGACGATCGGAATTTACTTTTCTTGGGATGAATCAGAGGCCTTGTCCTGGCCTCTTTCTCTTGGGCGTTTTTAGGCCATTCAACAATGAATGCTCTTCCAACAACCTCATCTAGATCTGGGCTTGTTGGAGCACAGGGCAAACGGGTCAGGGTATGGGAAAGCATTTGTCGGTACTGCAATTGGGACCGGTTGGTCATTGGCACGGAAACAAACGGTCGGGACAAAAGCTGCCTCGAGGACATCGGATGGCTCCTCGATATTTCAGATATGCAAACGGACGGGCTGGCCTGGACGGGAACGCGACCAACCTGGGGCAGGTTGTTCACGGGCTTGGCTGGATTTGAGCAGGGCCAGGTTCGGATTCGGCGCGACGATAGACAAATTTTTGCGTCAACAAAAAACTAGTAGTTTTAATGATACCAGAGAAGTGGCATAGGCGCTGTGAATGGCGCCCCATTACATCAACCTTGGCCACGCGAAATCAACAGTCTGATGCCAGTCGAGTTTGGCGACAAAGAATTTGGTGACGGTCCCTGGCGGTACTTGAGTGTCCGGCCCCACCCACCCAACGTAGGGCCTCGCAAGGCTGCGAGAGTGCAAATAAGTACTCAGGGGAAAGGGGAGGCCCACTTCCAAAAGGGGTAGAGTTTTGAGTATAGCACCAGACACGATCGTGCTGAAGCATATTGAGGAGGGTTTCCCCCGGGAATGATTAAGCGACGGATACGCCGGTTCAAACCTTACTTGCGTTCAACTTGGGGTCACGCTACTGTAGCAAATTCACCGCAGAAGGTATTTGGATTCAGGGGAGTAATCAGACGTTGACAGTAGTGACGGCTATCCAGGTGGAAGGGGGGGGGGGGGTGGTTGGTTTGTTGTCTTGTTTTCCCAGACCAAAGAAACCAAACAGGTTGCGCGCCGGCGAGATATCCTACGGAGTTCGAGATAACAACTTGTAGCCCAGACAAAAGACGCATCGGTTTGACCGTGCTGGGTTGCCATGTCGTTGCAGCTACCGTCTGTAGTAGAGGATACACATACATGTAGGGAGGGTCCAAAATAGCAGCATCGACCTTTGAAAGGATAAAATGTGATTGAGGGGTATTTGCCATGTGATGGAAACCGTCAGGAAACACCTGCAATCCCAGAAGCTTCTCGCTGCACGCCTTGCTTTCCAGCTGGTGACCAAGAGAGGTAGACTAGAACCCGCCGCCATCGTATAACACCGTCGAACCCAGACGATTCCCGTGAGATCAAGCCCAGCCAAAGAGGCGAACATGGATAGGTCGACCCAACATATCTCCCATCTCCCTTCTTTTTCTTCTTCCTATTTCTTCTTCGTTTGGGCTGACTATTTTTGCCATCGCATTCATGCACCATACTCTGCTCCTGACTGGGATGCTCATCCGCCGGAGCTGATGCGTGCTGGGAAACCATGCCGACGTGCCGATCTTCCGTGGGGATTGCAAGGCGCTTGCCTCGGGACGCTTCCTCGGTACAAGTGCCTCTGGACTGATAAGTCGACGGGGTTGATGGCCTTCGTTGAAGGGTGGGCACGAGCCGGTGTCCGTCGTCAAGCCTCTCGGCGATCCCCCTCGGCGGCGATGTCGCACCCCGACTAGATCAGGAATACCATTTGGTTGGTGGAAGGTGATGTGGTAACAAAAGCGGCCAACCCATCGATGCTACGTGCGTGTACGCGCCGGGAGGTGACTTTGGCAGCCGTAAGGGTTTCATCTCATCTTGTCGAGGCATCTCAACCTGGAGTCCCGCAGGTCTCCCGCTGATGAAGCCTAGTACAGTCACATTGCCTTGGGCAAGATAATGTCCATGGTATCTCAGTGGGTGAGTAAGGGCCACGGTCGCTGTGGCGATGAGATTTATCTCCAAATCGGTCCCGTATTGTAGGATAATTGCTCAGGTACTCCCGCACACTCGCCCCGGTTGTTCAACTACGACATCTTCATGACCAGTCAATCCATGGATGACGCTCCTGCCCTGAGATCTGAGTCCTGTCGGCCTGCGACGTAGATCAAGGACAGACCAGCATATGCGCTGGGCGTTGTGGGAGCAAGTTGGTACGCCCTAACACCTCGCGTGTTCAAGTTTGCGGAACCCTGGAGCTCCCACACGTTCCATAAGCTGTCATAAGCCACCGAACGTCAATGCTTTAAGCGCCTAGCTCATAGCCTTAGTTCCTTTGGTGTCGTTTTGACGGTGCTCTTGCAGAGGTATCATCGCTGTGACTCGCCTCCTTGCTGCTCCTCCGCCTCCTTCTTTGCCCTCATCCTCGTCCTCAAGCCACCCAGCTTCCTCTCCAAGGGCATCTTCATAGTGACCAGCGCGGCGCGGCGACCCTCGAGCGTGGCTATCTGGTCATCGATAGAGCTCTCCTGGGCGACGTTCTCCTTCTTCTCCTGCTTGGCGGGGCCGTCGTCCATCTTCAGCCACGCGCCGGTCAGGGCGCCGCTGATGGTAACGAGGGCCACGGCGCCGGTGAGGACTACGCGGTGGATGGTCTGGTGGCGCGAGCCGGTGGAGGCGTGCCGTATGCCCTTCAGGGCGGCTGGGGGAAGAGCGCGTCTGAACATGGTGACGGGGATTGAGAGGAGTTGTTTCTGTTTGGTGTGTGCTGAAGCCAGCTTCCCTGGTTGCTTAGTCCCAAAGTCCCCTCCAGATTGCCTCTGACTTTAGATATTGCTTTGACTTCAGGTCTTGTTTCGACTTCCTCCTCTTGAGCTTCTTCTGCCTTTGCGCAAGAGCACCTTTGGCCTCCGAAACGGTCGAGATGGTGATCGAGGTCGACGTTGATGTGGACGTTGACGTTGACAGCCAGGACGAGTTCGAGGCAACGCTGTCAATTGAGAAGTTGCGCGAGTGTCTATGGCCTCCTCCTATTGTTGAAGAAGACGGCCAGCTGGGGGGTGATGTAGATGACAGGCTTGTTGAGCTGGTTGGGCTCGAGACTGCGGTCGTCGGTGCTGTAACACGTCGTTGCGGTGCTGATTGGTGAGCTTGATATTGAGTTGCGGCTCCAGCCAGTGGAGGCGGATCAAGTAGATCCAATTCGATGGCAGCCATCAAGGTTGCATCGGTCCGAGCTGGATTGGGTACCTAGGTAAACAGCGACAGCGATATGTAGTGGCACGTGAACGGGCAGTGAGATAATGAGACAGCGATGAGACAATTAAGACCAGTGAGAGTGAGGGTGAGAGGGGCCTGGAGGGGTTACCCGGCTGCCCCGGCAGGGGTTCTTCAGGCTTGGCAGGCCAGCCTGGCCAGCAAGGTCAGCAGCCCTGGATTGTGCGGTAATAGCGTCAAGTCACAGTGGGTCTGCCGTAAGGTTTGGTTCCAAAGGGCCGCCTTCTAGTATCTACTGTGTAAGTGATCAGCGTGATGACGATGGTGACGGGATCTCGGAATATGGGGATTATTACTTACTTGGTAGCCAAGGTAATGACGAGAGTGTCTAGAATAGGATAGAGTCACTTGTCTCGTCTCGTCTCGTCTCGTCTCGTCTCTTTCTTAACTGTAGTTTTTCCGTCCTAAGAACTGTTGGATACTATAGACATTAAATTATTCACAAGTTGTTGCTAACCTGGGCATTTATACCATCCGACTTCTTTCCCACAATACTACTACAGTACACACACACACTAAATAACTCTTTGGTCAACGCTAAGAGCTCTGAGGACACGCGACGAACTGTCTCCCCAAGGCTTCGTCAAGAGATAAGCCGTGTTTCTCGGTGTTTGGATATCAGCTACTGCAATTCATCATGTCGACACCCTGCGTCTTCATCGCTCGTCATGGCGAGACCGAGTGGTCCCTTAGTGGCAAGCACACCGGTGTCACTGATATCCCTCTCACTGCCAATGGAGAGAAGAGAGTTATGGCAACCGGAAGAGCACTCGTCGGGAATGAGAGGCTCATTGTCCCAAAGAAACTCACTCACATGTTAGTCACAGTCATCTTCATTCAGTCCTCTCACCCAAAAGATTATTTATTGTACTAAACACACCACAGCTACGTCTCCCCTCGAAAGCGAGCCCAGCGCACCTTTGAGCTGCTCAACCTGGGCTTCAAGGACCTGCCGTGGAAAGCCCACGGGCCCGCATCCGACGCCCCAGGCCAGGACTGCAACGCACGCATCGAGGTCACCGACGACATCCGCGAGTGGGACTACGGCGACTACGAGGGCATCACCAGCGCCGACATCCGCAAGATGCGGAAGGAGCAGGGCCTCGGCGAGAACTGGGACATCTGGCGGGACGGCTGCCCCGGGGGCGAGTCCCCCGAAGACGTCACCGAGCGCATGGACAGGCTGATCGCCGACATCCGCTCGACGTACCAGGAGCCGCACATGAACAAGACCGCGCCCTCGTCGCACGACGGCACGGGCGACGTCCTGGTCGTGGGCCACGGTCACATACTGCGCGCGTTCGCTATGAGATGGGTTGGCAAGAGTCTGCATGACGGGCCGACTTTCCTGATGGAGGCTGGTGGTGTGGGCACTCTTAGGTATGTAACCGTGATCCCTTACTTAACTCAGCCACCAAGACCGCACATGACTGACTGATGGCACACTCTGTGTAGTTACGAGCACCACAGCATCCACGAGCCGGCAATCCTACTCGGAGGCGCCTTCGTTGTCAACTCTGCCGTGGAGGAGATTGCAGAAGCAACCAAGAACTAAGGGCTGTCGGGACAGCACCATGGGGCCGCGGAACACTAAGCTCCTGTCAGGTGCGCGGCTCTACGGGTCTCGGGTGAAACATCTCTCCCAAATCGCATATCTTTCTGGCCTGATATGTAGGCATGGCTGTATCAGAAATCAAGCCTAGAATACCCCCTCCGCACGAATTGCAGTTGTGAAAGTACGACACAAACGGCGACGTCCACAACTGAGGAGCGATACCGGGGAGCTATCCGCCCCGCAATGCGCCATTACGACCTGAGATACCTGCGGAGGATCGAGATCATGAAGGTGGAGGAGCAGCTGGAGGCCTTGCAGCAGCGCTTGAAGACCACGGAGCAGCAGCAGAATTGATCCTCGATCCTCAGGGTTGCCGTGTTGAGCTACCCTAGAGCAACCCGAAGACTGCCGAGGCGTGCATTGAGAGGACGGTCATGAACGCTACCAGGAGGGTGGTTGCGAACACAGCCAAGAAAAGAACAAGGTTTTCGAGGGCCAGGAGCGAGCAAGTTTGTACTTATAGCAGCGTTGTTTCGAGACTACAATTGAGAAATAGAGATTTAGACCTGGTATAGCAGCGTACACGGGCCATATGGGAACACAGCAAGACAGCTATGCTATCAATGAAAGCTTGGATACCGAACATCAGTGTACAGAAACTGCCTGAAAGTCGCCAGTGTCAATCAAGAGGAAGACAGCCCCCTACTATGTACAGACGCCATAGGTGGAACAAGGAGGCCACCGACTTTTGGTCCAGTTAGTATGTGAAATTATGCGCTTACAATATACACAGCCCGCGTAGGCAAAGGCAGTCACAGCCCAACATCATTCACATTATGATGTCTCCTCCACGGCCTCATGCTCCTCTTCATCTTCAACAACGTCCTCAACAATCAGATTCCCTGACTTCCCGATTGTCTCTCTCAGCGTCTTCTCCTTACTCGGCTCATACACCTCCCTCGGCAGCAGACTCGCCAAGCGGAAGCTATAGAAATGGTCATACCCAACGGGCGCACCATCCTTCTCATCAAGCTCCGACTCGTCCGCCGGCCCCGACAGCAGGTCATGACACTCCACGAACGCGTAGAGCTCCTCGACGGTCGTGTCGCCGGCGAAGCGGCGGATCACACGGCCCGCACCCGACTCCTCGGGCATCTTGACGGCCAGGCGCACCACGTCCTTGTCGCTTGCGGGCGGCTCGGGCGCGATCGTCGTTGCGCGCCACCTCCGCCACAGCTGCCTCTTGCGCTGCAGCTCAGCGGCCTGCTCGGCCGCCTCGAGGGCCCTCTTTTCCGCCTCTGCGGCGGCCGCCTCGGCCTCGCGCTTCTGCCTCGCGCGCTCGCGGTCCCTTGCCAGGGAGCGCTCGTACGCGGAGTCCTGCTCGGTCCTCAGGTCCCTTGATGTCTGCTGCACGATGCGCTCTGCCCTCAGGCCCTCCAGGTCGGGCGTGTACTTGTGCATCGCGGACTGCATGCCGCTCAGGTAAGTGCTCTGTGTTACGTTCCCGGCCAGCCTCTTGATGACCCCCATCTTTGTGCTCCCCTCCTTCGGCGTCAGGCTGATCAACACCGAGAACGGGAACTTGGTGCAGTTGTACTCCTGGCTCACGATGTACGCCTCGCTGTCGAGGACGTTGCCGCCCCAGATGATGATGTTGTTGGCCGGGTCGGTCAGGAACGCCACCACGTCCGGCGCGAGCAGGACGTCACGCGCGAAGGGGGCCGTGTCATCGTGCTCGGGCGACAAGAGGACCACCAGCAGGAATTTGAGATCCTTCTTGGCTTGGTCGTGCGCCTGCGCAAAGCCCCCCTCGAACCACGGCAGCGGGTTGCTGCCGTACTCCTCCTCAAACTCCCTCCTGAACCGCGAGGCAGAGTCCCTCGGCAAGAGCATCTTCCGCCCGTTGGTGTTCCGCAGGCCCCTTGTTATCGAGTTCGACACGGCTCTTGGTCGTACTGACTGTGGCAGGAGAGACAATATGTACCACACTGGCCTGAACAGGGTCGAGAACAGTTTCCAGCCTAGTTGGAAGGGCGCGAAGAGTAGTGTGAGGAGCCATGGTGCTCGGTATGTCGTCGAGGGCTGCGGCACGATTCGCGGTGCGGGCTCTGTCCTGTCCCTGCGAGGTAGCATCCCCGAGGGCACGTAGAAGCTTTCTTGCAGATTTTCGTGCCGGCCGGCCGGCCGAGGGGTGCTGGGCAGGACGGGCTGGGCGGCCTGAGCCTCCGCGACGGGGTCAGGTCCCTCGCCATCAAAGAACTTGGTTATTGCTATCTGGACGTTCCATTGTGATCTCTCCAGCAGCGGGATGGCATCTTTGGGCTCTTGGTTGCTGAGCTGGGTGTATTGCTGCAGAGCTTCTTGCTGGGTGGGAGACAGCTGGGCCGGGTCGAAATCGGTCGACGCGCTCGCCATGTTGGATATGGCTTAGACTGGAGGTTTGGTTCGTTTTGTATCCAAGTCTCTTCTGCCACTTTGCTTCTTTCTTCCCCTTCGTTATGGGAACCTTCGGGTTTAGCAGTCCATCAAGGCCCAAGCTATTCCGTAGAAGAGGGGTTGCGTCAAGATGGGATCGGCAGGCCCCTCAAGTTCGCTATCGTGTCGGTGTTCGGTAATGCTTGGAATACTATCGACTGGTCAGGAGAAGGGACAAACGAATGAGCGATCCCTGGTAGACCTCCTTCCTGTGCGAAGACGTCTTTGCTTTTTAAATAGTTTGGGGTGTGACAAGGCGGAAAGCTGAAGTGTCAGGCCTTCGGGGAATTAAGTTGTGATTTAGGTAACGTGTGAAGTTCGGCAAGTCTAAAAAGAGGTGCTCACCGACGTCAGCGACAACGCAGGGGGGGGGGTTAAGTTTACTGAGGTGCCGGGTGCATGAGCTCAGCTCCGATGACAACCACGCAGGCCACGGCCCTGAGCCCGATGTTCCCGTCTGAGTCAGCTCTACCCGACGTCGGAAAGCGACAGCACGGGCCAGTGGTGCCAGTGACTGAGCAAGCCTGGACAGCCCTGAAGAAACCTGGAACAAGCTGCATGCAAGCACACGCGCCAACCTTGTTGCTCGTGACATTTAGAACTTTAGAACCCCCCCTGCCCCCCCTCCATCCATCCTCCCCCCACCCCCCGGTGCCTTTTTCGACTTCGATGTCTTCGACACGCAACACCAACACTACTACGACCAAGACTATTGAGTCCGTAACCTCACCCCCAAACGTTCGTTTTGCATTTTCCCATTTTTATCTCGTCACGTCAGGTCGATGGGAATACAAGCTACTTATCGAATTAGGCCATGGGAAACAATCCTTAGATCCAAGTAAGCTCTGCACTGCCCCATCCAGCCCGAGCTGTACTGTACTGTACTGCGCTGCGCTGCATAGCACATTAGCAGTGGCAGTAGCACAGTAGCAGTAGCTATCTCCTCGATTCCACCCCACTACGGACGGACCTGCCATCGATTATCACGAGTTGCAACCACTGTCCTTCACCACGACTACCCACCCAACCCTCCACCGCCGAGCTCAACGTCCCCTCTTCTGTCCGAAGACTTCTGTTTCTACCGTCTCGTCTCGCACACGCTTGGCTGACCAGGCGTATGGAATAGACGTCGTAAATCCGGTCCAAGGGCTGTCGCCTTCGTCGCCGCCGCCGCCATCGCGTCACAAATTTGACCGGGTGTGCTTTCCTTCGTCTACATCACAACAATGGCCGGCGCTCCCGATTTGCGCCGGCAGGTCGGCGGGTCGCCAGGGCCTAAGAGGCGTGGTGAGTCTTGGACCAACCTCGTCTGGCCTTACCTCACTTCGATCCTGTCTTGTGCTCGTCTGCCTGTTTATTCTTGCTCGTCCCGCTGATACATATCCCTTGGCCCCAATAGACAAAGACAGCACGTTGTGTAGGAACATTCTAATATATGGCAAATGCCGATATGAAAACCAAGGCTGCAACTTCAACCATGACGGCTCGAGGAATAATCTTGCTAGCAGCAGCAACAATAGCAACAACGGCAACGGCAACAGCAACAGCTCCGATGCTGCCAAGAGGGCCCTCAACGGGGACTCTCCCTCCTTCACGCCCTCGAGTATAATCACCCAATCCACCAAGAAATCCTCTCTTCCCTCCCAGGCCGCGAGCGCCGCTGTCTTCACTCCCAGGGGCATTGGTGCAGCCACTCCTGCCACTCCTGCCACTCCCGCCACCCCCGCCAGCTCCGAGCCCGAACGTCCATTCAACCCTGCTGCCATCAAGGAGTTCACCCCTCAGAGCAACTACGATCTTGGGAGCGCAAATCCTCCTGCCGTCACCCCCGACTCTGCCCTGCCATCCTTCGATGCCTTCTCGACACCCGTGCCTGCCGCCGCCCCCCAATTCAACCCGTATGCTAATGACCATGCGGGCTTGGCTGGGACCTCGACGGCCGCATACTATCAGGGACAGGGCGCATTTCCCACCCCGCTGCAACCGCCACCATACCACCTATACGCCAACACCGGCCCTTACCGGGAAGATCTGTTACCATACCAGCGGCAGACACGGGACTTCTTCATTCCGGATGACCTGAGGGAGGAGCTGCAAAAGAGGAACCATGCTGCGAACCAAGTGTTAGCTAGCACCATTCAGTTGGAAAACTACCACTCTCTTGTGCCTCTGGATAAACTCGACACGCCGCACCGAAAGAACACGGGGATTTTCGGCTGGACGAGTTGGTTGTTCAAGGCGTTATCTACCAAAACTGGCAGGCTTTACTGCCTCCGAAGGATCCAAGACTACCGTTTGGGCGACCGTGAAGCCACGCAAGCCATCGAAACCATTAAGAAGTGGAAGCAGATCAACAACGGGAATGTCGTCATGGTTCATGATGCCTTCACCACTTCTGCTTTTGGTGACAGGTCCCTCGTCTTCGTCCAGGACTACTTTCCCCTGGCTCAAACCCTTGTCGAAGCCCATCTCACGGGGCAACCGCCGAAGGATCACAGGTTCCGTGCTACCAACGGGCCGACCAAGATTCCCGAGGCAGTGATATGGTCTTATGTCGTTCAGGTGGCCAATGCGCTGAGGGCTATTCACTCGAAGGATCTTGCTGCGAGATGTCTGGACCCCAGCAAGATTATCCTTACCGACAAGGACAGGATACGACTGACCGCATGCGCCATCCTTGATGTGGTCCAATACCAGGCCACCCAATCGACAAAGGAGCTCCAAGAAGACGACTTCGTCCAGCTAGGAAAGCTTATCCTGTCCCTCGGAACCGGCAAGCTTCCCAGCCAACTTGTCGACGTGAATGCCGAGATGGTCACAGTGTCTAAGAAGTATCCCTCCGGATCCAAGGGCGAATCCGCGTTGAGGGATCTGGTTGCGTGGCTCCTCACGCCAGGAGAGAAGAGCGCCGACCAGCTCATCACAGGCATGCCGCACCATGTCATCGAGAACTTCGACAAGAACCTCCAGAATATCGACACGCTCACCTCGGTACTTTCGCGTGAACTCGAGAACGCCCGGGCCATACGCCTTGTCATGAAACTGGGCATGATCAATGAGCGTGGGGAGTTCGACAGCGATCCAAACTGGTCCGAAAATGGCGAGCGGTACCTCCTGAAGCTATTCCGGGATTATGTCTTCCACCGTGTCGACGAGAACGGGAGGGCGGTCTTCGACATGGGCCACATGATGTCCTGCCTGAACAAGCTGGATGCCGGTGTTAATGAACGCATCCGCCTGACGAGCAGGAACAACGAGACAGACTTCATAATAACATATGCCGAGCTCAAGAAACAGCTCAACAACTCGTTCTCCGATCTCCTGAAGCATAATAGGCGGACCTAGGTGGACGCACCTGCTGGCCCCTGGTTGTCAAGAGGACGTTACCCATTTCACGGATTGGGACGGGCCCGTGGGACCCCTGTCGAGTCAAGGGCAATTCGACAAGGCCAGTCACATTATGGCAGCCGCGCGGCGTGCTTGGAATTGTCTCACAAGCAGTACCATAGGAGCACAGCAGCAGCCGCCATAATTTCACTGGCGACAGCGGGGACACCTGGGCAGGGTCTTCGGTTGTGGCCCAATCCAGTACCGAGGAGTCAACCGAGGCGGCCAGTATTTGACTCCACGAGAGCAATATATCCATTACCAATTAGCGGGGGAAGCAGGGGAGCAGCAGGCTGGCATGATAAAGGACAAGGAGCAGTGGAAGGACGACTAAACTGGGCGGACATAACCAAGAAGAGTTTGGAATCTGGCCGTATAGAAAGTCGACCTTCCAAAAGATAATGAGATGGGACATGAGAGAAGGAGAGGGGTGGGTGCAATTGATCGACCAACGTCGTTCAGCCTTACCCGTTGGGTTCGAGCACGCCTGTCACCGACATTTTGGAAGAAGAGAAGCAAATTTCTTTTGGAGAGCCGAACCATGCATGTTACCACAAAGACGGAAAGAAAGTTCAGCGATGTTCGCAAAATAAAAACATGTCATGAAGGACGCATCTTTATCTGAACATGGGTTAGAGGTATAATACCGCATGGAAGCTCGTCAGTGGGATGTCTCACAGAAAGAACGGATGGCTATCGAAGATATGAAAGGGGCAGCGAGGAAGTCAGTTGTTTGGTCTAGAAGTAGGAAAACCAAAAAAAAGAATTTGAGACAGTGATCAACAACGGCTGAGGTATGAGAAGCAAGCAAGCCAGTAGAAAGCTTGTGAAATCCCCGAGGTAGTACAGCAACAGTATCGCAATATAAGCTTTGGGGTACCTGGTACCTTGGAGGGACGTTCCTTTTGAGCAAGTATCGGTGCAGATGTATGCTCGATGAGCCTAACCCGCATTTGACAAAAAGGAAGCAGCTGAGAAGGTCTGGCCAATTGCTTCACGACCTCACCCACCCTCGAGCGATCAGTCGGCTGTACATATTCCGTTCCTTGAAGTTATAATCGCGACGAGTGAGAGTTGCCAAAATACGCCACCGTCAGCATGCAACCAGATTTTGGACAACACCACATCATGCATCGACACCTGAGGCTGCCGGAGCTGCCATATTCGAACAGAATGAGGCTATGGAGTCTACCATAGTTATTACACTACTGGTGATATAAAGCAGACAACTTCCCTGGGGCTCTCATCATTTTTTTTTGCTTCTCATTTCCTCATGAGACAAGTTTGCCTGGTTTGTCCTCTCGTCAATAGTCACACTTGCTCCTATTTCAAGTCTGTTCCATATCTACTCTTCAACCGTCACCACTAGTCCAGTATCTCTTGTCAATAAACATGCCTACTTCCAGGGTCCCACATGCTCCTGCTGGAACCAACCCATGGCTCCAAAACGAATATCTAATTCGGAGACTCTACCAGGATGAGAGGAAGACGCTGGAGCAGGTCAAGCAGACCATGGAGACGGAATATAACTTCCCACAGGTCCCGTATGTATTCCCTCCGTTCCGACCCCCGGTGCCCACCTTGGCCTTCCTTATGGTTGTTTTGCCAAACGATCTATCTGACACATTATGATCCAACAGTCTGTCGACCTGGGAAACGAAGTTGAGAGACGTCCTCGGCCTTCGAAAGAAGCTGAAAAAGGACGACTGGCCGATGATCTACAGTCATGTTCTCCCACGCCGTGCACAGGGGAAGGAGACAGCCGTCTACCTAAACGGTACTAGGATGGAATGGAGAAGAGCCTGGAAGGAGATGAGGAGATGCGGGATCACATCTGAGCCCGCACAGCCAGGTTTGTGAGATCACCAATCTACGAAGCTCGTCAGTGCTGATGATACCTCTAGCACGACCACCTCTTGTTCCTCTTCCTCGTGGAGTGGTTGTGCGAACACCATCCCCTGCTCAACCCGTGCCAGTCAACGGCGCACCATTAGTTCTACCCCTGCATACTAGTGTGCAGGTAGATTCTGTGCCATCTGCGAATGCCGCTGCTGAAGTACAATACATATCGACATACGCCCAGCCGACGACGTCCTTGGAGCGATCCGTGCCAAGTGCGGAAACTTCACTTGCAACGAGGACATACGCAGACTCGGTATACAGATTGTGCCTTGAAAGCACACCCTTCGTGTTATTGACGAAGCATCTGGCGTGTATGTACAATTCCTGTTAGTTACACATTTACACTTGCGACGTCGAACTGATCGATCTCGGGCAGCATCTACAGGGATGAAGACAGATCCAGCCTTCGACTGGCAGTGGCCTGCCGTATCATCGCAGCATCGTAATCTTTCCGACCTTGGTCTGCATACATATAGCAGCGCTGTCGACTCATCCGGTGGCCTTGACCTTGCGGTGGCCTTGTCTCGCCTTACTCTAGGATTGATCCCCACGTTGCAGCGTGTCTCTTCGTTGGAGATCTCAACCAACTTGGACTTCTATCATTATACCGCCATAGTAGTATATGCTGTTTCCAATGGGCACATATACTTCCACGATGAGAACAACTATGAGGAGGTCTTGGTATTCCTATTTGACCGAGTCCCTCGTACAGTGCTCACCACCTTCTTACGGAGAGACTGCTTAAACATGAGAGCCGCATGGGAAGCACTATTCGACCATATGGAAACTGTCCTTCACATCGACCATCTCAAGAAACCATACAGAGACCTCATGGAACTCGGCATCTATTATGACTGGATTGATATCGGCGAAATGGGGAGCGAGTCTCTCTACTACGCTGCTTATATGGATTGTACCGACCTTGTCCGAACACTCCTGACCAACGGCTGTCGTCCGGACATTTGTGTATGCCGGCTCAAACTTGATGGATTTTTTTTCCGTTCCGCGATTATTGCAGCCCTAGATAACGAAAATATGCAGTGCGCAAAGCTTTTGATCGAGCACTGCGACGTAAACCGCATCATGCGCCATTATATCCGGCCGGTCAATATGGCTCGCATGACAAACTTCAGCCTCTTCATTGGGGCCTACCGCAACGACGATGAGCTTCACATTCAGGCTTTGGAATCTTTCTTGAAACATAATGCAGATGTCGACGCGCAATTTCCCTGTCCTTTCGGCTGTCGCTACGATGACTGGAATCGGTTCTGCAAAGAGAATGACACCCACAAAGAGTGGCGAATCTCAGTACTGGAGTACTGTTTCTATGTCAATCGTCCACTGTTCAAGCGACTAAGACCTTACAGCAAAGCGAGGCCTTCACATATGACAAGAGCCGGAGTCTTGGGCGCACTCGAGCTGGGATTGCATTCCCTCCAAGACTATCTGAAAGATGTTCGCCCCGTCAGCCCCGATGCCAAGGAGCGCTATCTACAATTCATTCTTGCGGAACAATTTTTCACAGGGCCCAGATCTGGGATCTTAGGGCAATTTGGATCAGAGCGCAGCTGGGACAAGATATCCATGGATCCGAATGTTAGTCTAGCACTTCTGGAACTTGGCGTGGACCCGACCCTTCCGTTGATGAAAAACCCACCAGATGTGGGATGCGGTGTGATACAACAAATAGGGCTAGCAGAAGACCATGGCACGAGAAATCTTTGGATGAATGTTTTGGACCTTCTCATCGGAAAAAATGTTTCTATAGGGTGCAAAGCTCTGACGACCGCAGTTCAAAATGGGAACATCAACTTGTTGCAATATCTCATCAGCTGCACAGCCAACATCGCCGAACAAGGGCATGAAGCACTCGCGACGGCAGCTACTCGGAACGACTTCGAAGCCGTGGAACTACTTCTTCAAGCGGGTGTCGATATCAACTCTTATGCTCAAAGAGAGCAAGAAAATCTCGCAATTTTGGCATTCGCAATTAGCACGACTAGGGAATCCTACCTGTACGGAAAGTATTCGGTTGCATCCTACAGGATGATGAAATACTTGGTCGAAAACGGGGCAAAGCTCATGGTCAATTCAGATGATTGCCATCCATGCCACTTCCTCCAATTTGTCCTCCGAAGGACGCCACCAGGCCGTGAGCTTGCTCAGAAAGTACAATACATTGTGGAAAGTTTCATAGATTTCACAAATCCCTCCACTCCCTCCGGAGGTCTTTTAGAAGCCTGTCTTCAGGGAACTGGGAAACACGACAGTGACAGTCAAGAGCGATTGACAACCTTCGAACATCTTTTGCAGCAAGGAGCTAAAGTCTGTCCTGGTGCTTTACTTGCTCCACTCATTTTCAGGGGAGGCCGACAGCAGCTCATTCAAGATCTGATTCGTCACGGAGCCGACATCCACGCTTATTCTTTCGGGGGGAATACTGATCCGGCCAATTCGGACTGCATATCACCCCTCCAAGCCGCGGCTAATAGCGGAAATGAACAACTAGTTCGGCAACTACTAAAGATGGGTGCTGAGGTAGACGGGAAGCCGCGGCCTGATGGCGCGGAAACCGCCCTCCAAAGCGCCTGTGAGTGGGCAACGTTTACATCGGAGGAGAACTCGCGCAGACTAAGAATCATTAAGATGCTTCTCGACCATGGCGCGGAAGTCAATGTTTCAACTGATTGGGTTCGGGGTCTTACGGCCTTGCAGCTTGCAGCCTACGATGGCTATTTGGATGTCGCAATTCTTTTGCTCCGTCATGGTGCCGATGTCAACGCTGCAACCAAAAATGGCGAATACGCTTTGGACCTCGCCGCCTCGTCCGGATGTATCGACATGGCTAAATTTCTCCTGAATGCCAATGCAGTCAGCGGCTGGCCAGGCATTACTGGGTACGACGGCGCCATTCGGCTTGCTAGAGAATCTTGGCACTTCGCCTTGGCAGATTTGATAGTGAAACACGCAGAAGACAATTTGAGCTTGGGAATCATGATTCCCTTTCTCCCCTGTGGTCAGAAGCACCAGAGAGAAGACCCTGAGGACTACGAAAAGTGGTGGGGCGTTAAGGTAAGTTCCTAAGTCGACTGCAGCCTTTGGGTTGTGCCAGACATATTCTGCAACTGACACTGTATCTAATGTTTAGGCCGATGAAAACGACACATAAGAAGGGGGTGCAGAGGAAGATGATTCCGATATTCGAAGTATGCAAGACCTTGATTCAGGTGCCAGAGGAACGGAGGTAGAAGAGGATGGTAACGGCGTTCAAAGAATGCGAGACCGCGAAGTCATTAACTTAGACAAGCCGCAATTTAAGCTCTACTGCATCGGCGGCCCTCGGAGCCGACCATAATGATACTAGGTACCTTGTATGGACGAGAATCAGCCCGAAAGCAAAGGCTTAGCAGCCCGGGCCCGTCCTCCTCACAGGTACACCGTAGGGAAGGGGGAGGAGTAGAGGCTATTGTGGAATTCGGGGAATGAATCAAGCGACGTTCCAGATCCAGTTCACACGGCGTGGACCAAGGACGCAAAACCGAGAATCCTTTCAGCTCTGGAGACGCAGCAGCGAAAGCCGTTACCCAACTTGGTCAGCCACGGTCCTTAGCTACAGCCGTCTCCAGATCGACTACCATTTCGCCCCAATCTCGCTCTGCCAGGACAACCACACAGAAGCGGAAGACCCTCAGCGGGGGAAGAAAGGCTACAGAAAAGGACTCGGCCATGTGGTCAAAATTGGTTCCAAGGGCAAGAAAATTGGCCGCCTGGGCGTTCGTATCGGTCCCGGATTCTGTGGTTGATACACTGACCCTCTGCACAGACAACGGTCAGATGTGGTCAGATATTGTGGGCATTTAGTCTATATGGCGATATGATCATATAGTCGGAATAGCCGATGGCCAATCAAGCAAACTAGCATACAAATAGTAAGGCAGAAGGGCTCAAGGACTCATGAAGGTTCCTTCCCTTCTGCCATCGCGATCAATAACACCCATTTACTCCTTCCAAACCCCTTCAGTTTCAACAGATTCACGGCAGTCCTCCGACCTTCCCGACGAGATCGAGTACAAGATCAAATGGACAGCCCCCTGACCAGTTGCTGGGAAGGAGTGAGATTTGGTATCATGCAGACGGCTCAGCGAAGATCGCGGTCAAGGCCAGTTTGACATTCTAGTAATGTAGCGCATCCTCGGGGAATTCGCGTTGATATTAAAATTATCTCCTCATTCCCAAGAGGATCGGAGCATTGTGCGAACAGAGCAAGTTCAAATCTGGCTGGCTCATGTGGCGATCGATCATATATTCCCAGGGTACAGCATGCTGTGGCCGACACCTGCCTGCAGACTGTCAGCGTGAGAGTGATGATAATTGATGTATTTGGTATAGCACATACTACAAACTTCCGCTTTATACTCTATAACTTCGAAACGCCGTATGGGACAGCGTCGCTGTGTCCTATCGTACTTTATACACCACGAGCTCGGTTGAATGTAATAGTGGCCGGGCCGGCATGCGAACTGCACCTTTTCCCGCAGAGTAAGCCATATGCAGGACGACTTTAGCCATCGGCCCACAGGATGAATACCTACCTTATTGTACTCGCACATGTTACCGACCGAGTTTAGTGTGCACATCGACCGACCGAATAGGCATATGAGCTGGACGATGAATCCCAGTAGCCCACCTCGCAGGCGCCACTCATTCGTCACGGCAGCCTCCTGTTTGAATCTGCCTTGGTGTGTTTCTCGCAGGATACGCAGGTCCGACTTATTAGCGACCACAGCTGCACTGCGGGCGCCATCGATCGATGCACTAGGGGAATATATACCTCTGATGATCCGAAACCCTCAGACACCAGCGGCAGTGTTCCGGGGCCAAATGCATACCTAAGACTCGAAAGAGAGCTCGCATGCATAGGTGACACGAGACAAACCGGGATCTAATCGACGAGAATGATTTGGGGGGGTAACACCCTGGGTGACAGCCAAGGGTGCAACAGCCAACCACTAGCGGTGGCAAGGTGGTTCATTCCAGGTGGTGTAATGCAAAGAAGCATGTCGGTCTGTAGGGAAATCCGTACATCGCCTCACATAATTAATTACCTAGGCCCTTGATCAGGGGAGGGGGCCCAGCGCCCAAACTTTCCGTTGGGCCACTCACTACCTAGATACCTACCTGGGGTAGGTGCCTTAGAGCCGCCCGATCCGCAATTCACACCATCTACGAATTGGTCAAGGAAGGCAGCAGAAGCATAAGCATTTTTTGATTGCTCCTGCCAGCTGACAGAGTTGGTCGGGAAAAGGGTCCGAATGTTTCACGAGATTATGCGGGCATGTATGTGACCTAGCTACTAAGTAGGTACTGTGTACCTACCTAGGTAGATTAGGTAGATTAGGTAGATGATGGGTGCGTGCTCCATATCTACTCAGGGAAACCGCCAATCAAAATAGTCTAACTAGCTGCCAACGCAAGAGCGCAGCGGACGGTCAAGGGCCATGACGTGAACCACGACACACACACACCCATGTTCATGTTCATGCTCATGCTCATGCTCATGCTCATGCTCCTCCGCGTCCTCTGCAGCCATGGCACCTTCCAGTCCTCCCACCCTCCGATTCTCTGATCATGTTGACATTCACACATTTGAAGCTGGTAACCCCCAACACAAGCAGAGAAGCACATCATCCATAGCGACCATGGCCAGGACGATCACCGACTTCGAGGCCGACCAAGTCACGGAGGCCATGCTGGAGGACGCAGCACGGCTTTTCAGCGAGAACTACGGGATCTGGGGCAGCAAGGGTGCTGGTAAGCCAGGTGAGTATATATCTAACTTACCTGCGACCTGGAAGTCTATACCCAGGTAGCTGAGAGAAGCATCCACGACAGGGAGCCGCGTCAAGATGAGCGCCGCCCGCCTCCGAGCCCAATGTCTCCCCACGGGGTCAAGAAGCACATACGTCATGATCACCATCGACGGAGTCCTTGTGGGCAACGCCTTCGCCTGCCGCTGGGAGTACGCGGGCCGACAAAGTCTGCTGGGTCACTCAGCTGGTGGTACACAGAGACTACAGAGAGCGCCGGCTTGCCACCACTCTCCTCCTGACCCTGATCGGCAACGACGACGACGACGACGTGTTGGGCATCATGAGCTCTCACCCAGCCGCGTGCAAAGCTCTTGCAAAGGCAGTCGGAGGTACGCACCAGCGATGCTAGTCGATGCCTCCTTGGAGAGTCAGAATTCTGTGCTAACAATTCAAAGATTTCCGCTTTGCTGATGTCTCTCTGGACTTCACCCGCGACCATGCCCTTGGTTTACTGAGCGTCTCGCCAATCAAGTATATCAGAGATGCCAAGGTGCGCGGGAGTTTGTTCAATGCTGATGATACTGGTGGGATGGTGTCAGGTGTGGATTCCAACTTCTTCGTGGACCACGACGAACCCTTGGAAGCACTCGCATGGCTTCAGGAAAACAAGGCCTGGCCCCTTGGTGACTTGGTTGACGGGCATGAATTTATGTTCCTAGTGGACAGGCCAGGGCGTAGACGTTCCCGGTCTGCTTCACTGCATCGCGCCGGTACGAGGGCCGCCGGAAGTCAAGGAAATGAGGCTTCCCAGAATATGTCTTAAAAAGAGTTTGAATATTAGCAGCTTCTCCTATCCCACCTAGACGTGTAATTCATGCCGGATATCGTCGTACACATACGTGCCGATTCCAGGCAGCCTGTTCAGTTCGCTGCACCGTCTCGCGAACTCAGCTCTTCCTGACCCGGCATAATGCCCCCTGCTACGGCTGCCCTATACTGCCTGCTTCCTCTACCCTCCGAGCTCGACGTACGCGCCGCAAAAGGCTCCTGATATAACTCACAAACGAATCAATATAGTTCTAAAATGCCAGAGACCCGTGGCGGCATTCGCACGGGCGAATCGGACAGCCAGAAGGGCAGGTTGAGACAAGGGGCAAGGAAAAAGAAGTGGAAAAGGGGGAAGGGGAGCTACAAGGGGTGAGGATGAGCATGAGGATGAGCATCAGCATCGGACCATCTCCAGTCATCGCTGGCACAGGCCTAGATACGGGGAGCAATGGGCAGTCCGGGGAATAGGACAGGCAGCGTGCAACCGTACCGTAGAGGTACATGGGAAGACCAAGGGTCACCGCACGTGAAGCGACGAGGGACGGCCAGCCACAGTGAAGCCGCCCAAGCCTACCGGCGTCCCCAGGAGACCGCGCAGCCAACGCAAAGCGGGAACCGGGTCCGAAGACCAGGGCGGTCGAGTGCAATCGTTTGCTTTCTTCACCGCCGCCGCCCATTCCCTGGCAGCTTCGGGACGCCACGGCGGTAGGAAAGGGCTCGAAGAGGCAGAGGCGCACGGGAGGGAAGCTGGAGGGCAGGTGAACGAGAAAGGAGGCTCTGCTCATTAGCCTGTCGGCCTGCTCGCTACATGTGCCTGAGGGGGGTCATGTGTTCCGCCGGAGCTGTAAAATCGTTGGCGTGAGGACTATCATCGTTGCGAAGAAGAGCGCATGTGTTCTCGTAGCTCCATGGGAATACCGAATGTTGATGAGAACGCTGCAGTGTATAGACAGGTCGTGGAAGCACCAGCCAGTGAGTGATATATACCGAAGAAGGGTGTAGGTGTTATGGTTGGTATGTGTTGTAGCGAGTGAAGATGGGCGGAGGTCTGCAGCTGCTCTGTGAGGCGTCGAGTGTTGGTGTACAGAAGGGCGCGAGGGTAGTCTGCCGAGGGCTGCCACCTCGTGTGTTGTGGTTGCGGGGAAGTGCCGGAGTTGGCTATGACGGCACTGGGGCGTAGAGGACTCTTTATATATGGAAACAGCGGTCACTTACATCAAGATACCGCTGGCAACTCTCTGCTAGTGCTGCCAGGGTCAGGGGGTGGGCTGGGGGCCTTAAGCCTGGGAGCCAACGCAGGAGCTGGAGGAACAGCTGGGAGAAGTGCTCTTTGGGCGGGCGATGCTGGTGCAGACTGCACAATCTGACAATACCCCCCTCCCCTCCCTAGGGCATACATTTGATCAACAAGGTTGTTGTGACGGTAGGGAATCTTCTCTGACGAGAAATATGCGATGAGCGCGAAAGTATTGGACACTACAAACAAGCTGCAGGCGGCGACGATGGCGAACAAGAGATACAATGGTGCGTATGCGTGCGGTGGGCTGGAGTCGGAGCTTGGTCGCGACGGTTTCGACCGGAGAACCTCGCAGTTCCGCAAGCATCGGCACAGGCAGCTAGCAGCTGATAAATACCTATAGAAGACGACATAGGATCGAGATAGGGTGTGCGGCTGGACCGGGAAGACTTTGGCGGCAGCTGTTTGCGGGAACAGCGAATGATCCCATTGATCAAGGCAGACACAGGTGAGGATCTTCGGCCTTCCCAAGCCGGGTTGAGTTGGTGGGAAACGAGCAGCACAGTCGATGTCGTGGGGAAATGTTGCTGTCTTGGGCATGGAAGGGAACGGCGGAGGCACGTTGACTTGACTCGGCCGGGTCGTCGGCAAGTGTGTGCAGCGAAGCGATAGACTTTCTGGGGAATCGAGCCCGGACAGCGCCATGGTAGTGCGCTCTGGCCAAGATAATAACAATGATCGCAAGGCAACGGCTGAATGAGGGCAGCAGTCAGCTGGTCCTGACGGGGATGGATAAACAGGCTCCAGGCGACGATGGCAGTCGAATGACAGATCAAAAGTGTCAGCGAGGCGGCACGGCACGGCACTGAAGTGGAACGAACCTTAGAGCGGACAAAAGCTTGCTTGAGGAGGTAGATGGACCGTGATGTCCGAGATGCCCGAGATGTGTATCGTGGTGGATACCAAGGTCGAGCCCGGGCTGCCCAGCCACCCGGAACAGCCATCATGCAAAACAGGCCCCCATCCTTCGTAGCCATACCTATCTATACCTAGGTACCTAGGTAGGTAAGGCATAGGACACCTCCACGATGTCATCGCGGGCACAGGCCTAGATAGATGTGAGGAGGGGCACGGGCAACCTGGGGTCCAGGCAGCGTGCATTATTAGACCGGAGTCCGAATCCGCAAAGACCGTGGAGTTACATGGGACTGGCGAACCGTATACCCAAGCCCACCGACATCTCTACCCAGGATGAATGAGAGAGGGTCAATGTTTGGTGTTTGGTGTTTGGTGATGTTTGAAGTTGGAAAGCCATGTGAAGCTAGCTCTGTAGGGTTGTGGGCGGCTGTAGGCGCGGCTGAAGGGGCCATACTTTTAGGGGCTAACCCCTACTGCAGCTCTGGAAGTGGGGTGGAGGCGGGACCTAGAGATCAGATCGGCGAGATCTTGCCGATCTCCCGAGATCGATTTCTGCAGATCTCCCGTACCAACAAGGATATACTGTGGTGTGGGGGCCCGGTGACCATCTCCTGCATTTCCTGGGTCTGTGGAACGAGCCCAGTCAGTAATAGACCAGGACCAAACTTGTTGGACAAATACTCACGTCAAACGTAGCCTTAGAGAATCCGCAAGGCTGGACGGGTGCCCTTGGTACTTAGTCAAGGTGACGGCAAACCTTGCAAGAGGAGCGAGCCCAGGTCTCCCCGACTTCTTGATCGCACCTTCAGGCAAGGCAGGATGGGTATCCTTCATCAGGTCCGCCATTAATGAACACCTTGGCCAAATGAGCATCCATCGAAGGAAGGGAACTCAGACAGCAGAAGCCACACCCGCCTGGGCCGCCTCGTCCACCCAAATCGGTCCCAGTCTCATCAGCCATGTGAAGCAACTCGGTCACACCAGGGAAAGAAACGACCGTCCAGTCAATCAAAGGAACGAACGATGAGCCAAACTGGCTATGAGGGGTCATATCAGTCAGTAGTTGTTGATTGTTCTAAGCAGTCATCAATGCTGTATAGCGACAATCTGGTGGGGGGGAGGGTGAAGAGTATAAAATTTGATGAATTTTGAGTAGGGTGGTAGTATGAGAAATGTCATGGTGCTTGGTTTGTGTCCACTCACACCCAGGAACCTCTTCTCTTGGCGCCCTCCTCCCTGTTTCGCGAAAGTCTCCCGGCAGGTATTCTCAGCCCATCTGCGGCCTAACTACCTAGGTAGTCTGTCCGTTCGTCTGATCCGTCTGTTTATTAGTCTATAGTTAGTTACGAGAAGCTGTTTATAGACAAGGATTTGTTATGAATTAAAACTTGCCTCACTGGGACGGGAACCTCTAACCCAAAGGTAGAGCAAGATGACCACAGTGACGCAAACGCAGATGTTGACCAGGAAGCATGACCAGGGGTTTCCACAGGTCATGGATGGGGTGGTGCAGGTGCAGGTGGTGCCGGTGCTGGTGCTGCCGCCCATGCTGGGGCCAGCGCAACAAAGCTCTAAGCACCCCATGCAAGTGCAATCGCGGTGGCGGTGGCGGTGGCGGTCGCGATTGTCGTCGCCGGGCTCGCCGTCGTCGTTGCCATTGTTGTTGTCAGGCATTGTTTCAGTGTAGGGTGGCGGTTGGTCTTCAGAGAGGTAATGTTAGCTGCTAATCACCCAACTACAAAGTTACTCTGAATGACGATAATAAACAAAGGGCAAGGCTGGCTAGTAGAGCTTGGGGTCGACTGAGAGGGGGGGGGAGGAGAGGGAGGGAGGAATTGTTCCTCACCAAGTTGGCAATTGGCAGCCGAGTCGGCCTTGGTGTTTTGATGGAAACTCATGATATTATCATAGAGCTTGCAGGTGTATGTGTGTGTTGAGTTGAGGAGGAACAAAGAACATCAGGACTCACAAGTAGGTATGGTATGGCTCTCTTTTGACTTCTCTGGTAAGTGGTAAGAGGGGCCGTGTGAGGACTGGTGATGAGACTGTGTAGTTGATGTTTACACGCCCAGGAGCGTGGGTGTAAAAATCAATTTATACCGTTGGAACGGAATACAGAGGTACGTACCGACCGGTACTCCACAATTTCCAGGGGTGAATTAACACAGCTGGGTGGGTTTATCTGATGGCCCGTGCGCTGCAGTAGGTAAGGCTTAGGCTGTACCGGTACGTACTGTGGTTTCGTACTAAAACAGGTAGCCCTCTGTAATGATCACAGTGTAACCTTCGTAAGGGTACTGGTCCGTAACCGGTAGGGTTAATGTTATCAGAAGGTATGTGTGTGTAACTGATCTGTGCAATACTCGTCGTCGTGCTTTCATAAATGATCAAGAGGAAATGAATACTTAGATTGACAACTGAAGAGCAAACTATGAAAGCTATCTAGATGGTGATGACCATGTTATATATCCAGCTCTTCAGTATGAGCTCGCGATGCTCACGGTGAGAGCACCGTGAGCAACCTTTGCTCACTTGGCTCACGGGTTGAGCACCGTGAGCTCCTGAACCCTAACCCTGATGCTGACTGACGGTGGGCTTCGCACCCTAGTGCCATTAGTCCGGCACTTCGGCATCCGTGTTGGGTTCCTTGCATGACCTGAACAGGCGCCCCTGGCGTCCGTTCCTTTTGGGTCATAACACCCTCTGCAAGGTACCTGGATACCGTTGGCCCGTGCTGGGGAGTAACTCTTTGCTGGCCAAGCAGCGTCCAAGGGACGAGTTGTCAGGATGGGTCCTGGGTACCTAGGTAAGGGCAGCATCACCTAGTGTACACCACTGCGTAGTGTAAGTGTGGAACAGGAACGGGCCGGTGTGTTGATCACAGTGGTGTCTTTCTCAAGATACCTTCTGGGGTCGTAAGGGGTTTATGTTAGCAGACAGAACGTGTGTGTAAGAGTCCCCTGTGCAATAATTTTATCTTACTGGTAACTAAAGGGAGATTACTCCCGTTATAGAAACAATACTTAGGTTGACAACTGAAGAGCAGTACTATGAAATGCTTTCTAGTAGGGATGTGTCCGTGTTATATCACGAAACCGTTCAAGTTGGTGGCCGAGAGATGATAATCTGAACATTCGCAACAACCTCGATATCTCGCGCTCCCTTAGAGCTTGGCACTTGCGCCCCCAAGGGGCATCCCGCGGCAGCAGCACTATCACTGCCCATTTGCCACCGAGTAAACGATCGCATTCGGTGCCCTTGGCCGAGGCATCCTGCGGCAGCAGCACCGTGAGCCGAAAATGCGGTTCCAGCCCCAACAATGCTTCTCTGTCACTGAGCAAGCGATTGTGCTCAGTATCCTTGGCTAATGCTACTGAGAATCGAGTATATCGTCGTGTTGTCCTATGCGACCATAGAGTACCTATTTACAAGGCCAGTTCCCGGGCGGGGCTGCTTGCCGCACTCGAAAGCTAAATCCAAGGATACAAATCACTGCTTGATGCTTATCTACTCTACCGAGATATCTCGACTAACAATCTTATAATCAGTAAGGACCCGGCCCGTTCCTTTTTAATAGACCTTGACCTTACTACCGATATACGGCGAGCCAATACTTCGGGATCGAGAGAGATTACCGGAACAATAGCATTTATAGCTATTGCTAGCGAGCCACACACGTTTATCCACGACCTCGAGCCCTTCTTCTGGGTGATTTTCTGGATTTATATTTACTACCCTCGCACGCCTGCAGGCGATAACATCGTCGTTCGATAATTTGTGTAATGGAACGGGTCGACCGATTGCGAAACAGAGACTTCTCCCAAGAATCGGTAAAGGACGAGGGGCTATACAACGACATGTTAGATATTCTTCGCGAGGCCCGGGAAGATCCAGAAGTGGCAGCCCCGTGGCCGTAACTGCCATGATGTAAACAACTTGTCCCCTTTCATCTTTACGTAGCACTCATCAGACAACTGTCAGCGATTCAAACGCGAATTGAACTCAATCTTGGGAAAAGAAGAGAGTTACTTTCATCGTCGGCGACAAGACTACTGCTGCGGTGCCCACAAAAAGCTTCATGGGGAGAATTATATATATATATATACCTAGAAGACTCGTTATCTGCTCCTAAAATAAAGTGCTCCTGTTACTGCTCTAAATGTCGATATATGTCTAGTGCTATACCACCGTGTTAACTGGTAGTCCGAGTTCAAGGTGTTAAGGGCGCCGTATTAAGATATGCCAGCTTCGCCCAAACAATGGCACTGTAGTTTTCAAGGTATGTACTGCAATTATTAGATTTCTTAGTAATCGTATTCGTCCATATCAGGAGATTGTATATTGTGCAATGCCACTGTGCAGTCAAGACATATCTGGTTGCAAAGGCGCTCTTCAGCCCCACTGAGTCACTTGGGTCACTCCGTGATCCTCATCGTGGGCTCCCATTCTTCAAAATGAAAAGTATCATGTTTTCTTTCCACGCGGGTATACTGCCCTCCTTCAGGACCGTTGCTGAGGGCAGGGAAGCCGAGCGACAAGTAATAGAGCCAAGGCTGCTCTAAAGCCTGGGAGGGGGGACTCTGTATACGCAGAGGGTTTCATTTTTCCAGCCGTGTAAATGTATACCCTCATCGTTTGTGCTACTCATCTTGCATTTCCCAGGCTCCCACCTTACTACAATATGACTGGTTCATCTCACGTTCTCAACGTCTCGGCCACGCCTACAGTCGTCGAGTGGGCGGACGCTGACGGACGAACGCGGTACTTGCCCAATAGCCACCAACTTCAACCCCCCGATCAAGTATCATTTGATCTCTACTTCGACACTTCATCCAACACCTCATTTTTCAAGCTCCGCATTCCGCTTATCACCAAGTTTCTGCCTAAGAACCCCACGCCCCTCTACCTGTTTATCTCTCTAGAGCGGGTGGCTACCTTGTTCATCGAATGCTCTGATGTGCCGAAGGGTGCGAGGAAGTAGCTGGACACGGATGTGATCCGTCTGCGGTTCGATCTGAACAAGCCTGCCAATTGATCACGCCTCCATTCAGCTTGTCCCCAAAGAGCGTCCTCTACAGGGTAATGTCTACGTCTCTGCTACTCTGGCACGACAAAATACCATCACTATCTACGTGGCTTGCCGCCTATCAGAAGAGCAGCTCCGACCGCTTTGCGATGCTATATCTTCCCGCGGAGTATCATCTTCCAAAAGCCAAGCAAACCTTGGCGTGCTGTACCAAGGTCGAGGCGGCCAAGTCTGTACAGATGTCGATGTATTGATACGGGCGTATTCGCCTAGGCGTGAGAAACCCCTCGACTCTCTGCTAGCTCTGTTGTTATACTAATTTGGCACAGCTTTGTACTTGGCAGAGGACGGTCCCTCGGGAGCGCGACAGCAAGACAGCACGTCGAGGGCCGACAGCGTAGTCCCTCCATACTGCCTTTGCCTCCCACTGCGGGGTCCAGCTTCGGCGACAATCCAAGGAAGCGCCCGCGATACGGTTCGGATGTTGGCATGGATGAGACGGATTTTGATACGGATGGGACGGATGCTGATAAGGAAGGGGCGCATGCTATCGCGCTCAGGCGTCTGGGAGCCGAAATGTACAGCAGCCTGGAGAAGAGATTGGATGTCATGGACGAGGAAACGCAAGCGACGAAACAAGAAACTCCTTGAAACAAAGCAGGAACTTCAGGCAATCAGGCTGGAACTGCGGGCAACCAACCTGGCGACCAACCGAAAACTCCAAGCAACCATGAAGGAGCTGCTGGCGACACATAAGTTGTCGCAGCGATGAGGGAGGTACTGCGAGAAGCCAAGCAATCGACAAAGCAGAACCTGCGAGCAACCACACAGAAGGCCAACCGGATACTACGGGAAAGCAACCGGGAACTGCAAGCGACCAAGTAGGAAATTACCGAGCACGCAACTGGGCAGCAATTGTTCCAGGTCAGGGCACGCCTAGGCCAGGAAGTCATGGGACTGAACAGGCTTTCGGGACACACTGTAGAGCTGTTCAGCAACGGACAGTACGCAACCGAAGAGCGCCTCCGTGAAGTAATTTACCTGCTGAAGGGACTCATGGATGTGGTCTCACGGATGATAGGGCACGAGGATGTAAGTCCGGAGGCGGAGGCTTTGGTAGCGTTCGTCTTGGGCCGGACGGCGGAGATGACAGCCAGGACAACGGCTGAGGGGGAAGCAGGCAGCGGCCAGGCACGGATGCCACAACCTCTTCGGACCGCTGCCTCTGACGCCGACCTTATGCCTCCCCCTCGGAGTCGCCCCTTCGCCCCCACTGGCACCACCGGCTTAGCAAGCCCGCGGATCTCGCGGCTCCCACACGTTTCCAACAACCTGGACGGTTCTAGCACGGATAGTGGTCCTGCTTTTCCTGTCGTGCCTCCCTTCCTTATTAATACCGACCGGGCCGATTCCAGCACGGACAGGAACCCTGCTTCTTCCCCCTCCCCAAATCGGTACCTCCCCCTCGGGTTCTTCCCTTCTCCACTACCGCCGACCCGGCCGAGATTCCAGTACGGACAGTGGCCCTGCCTCTCCTGTGGCTGACTCGATGCCTCCTCCATCGACTATCTCTGACGACGCATTCGATAGCTCCGACAGTCTGTAGATAAGTCAGGATAGAGTAGAGTAGAATAGATTGTAAATGGAATAAGATTACTAGTTACACTTACGGACTAGCCTGTCCTTCCCGGATATCAGTAGTCTGCTAGCTATATCAATCTCCTTCACATTGTTATTCTACTGACCACCCACGTGTTTGTCCATAAGACGGATATTGCACAGAAGACACTGAGACCCTTTTTCTTCTTCTTTTTTCATTTCATTTCAAATAAACCTTACAGACACACTGTGATCATTACAAAACAATAGGTATATCACCTGTCTCGAGTTGATTGGAAGCCCAGAAGGGGACGTTTTGCGGTGTTTTCCCGACGTGGCTTCGCCGTCGTTGTTAGGTTTGATCATGAAGCTTCCAATAGGCTGAGGAGACTCGATGCTGGCAGAAATCGGCCGGTCTTTATCCTGGCGAGGTATATGCCCCCCTGACCTGTAGCTCCTTGAGGCTGTAAGGAGTGCCAAACACACGGCCAAGGTAGGACTGAGGAGGCCCGACGCTTGATGAGATACTGCCGACAGGACTCGGCCATCCAGGGGTAGGCTGAAGAGACTTGAGCTGAGGCTCATCAAGGGATGATAAAGAAATAACTGATTGCTCATCGAACTCGCCGTAAGCGGACTCTTCGTGAATATAAAGAGCCTTGGGTCTATCTGCGGCTTGGTTTTGTAAGCTTACGCTACCCTTGTGTACAGAAAACAATGTACATACCTGCACCAATAGCAATACCCGGCTCAATGAAAGTACATGCTGCAAGAGGGAAAAGCCCATCAACAAACGGGAAATAACTATCATCGCCGTCCTCGTGATCGCCGTACTCAGACTTGTCACTGGAGATACTGATTGCATCGTCTTAGGTTGTCCCGAAGTGACCATTATCACGTCTGGCAGGCTGACAAAGCTTATGAGGTGGCGGGAAAGAAGGATCGGGTTCGTCGTCCTCGACATCGCCATCATCAGACTTGTCGGAGATCAGGATAGCATCGCCTTGGGAGGTCCCAGAAGCACCTTCCCATGCTTAAGCCAAGAGTGATGGCCTGAACGGCGCTCTAAGGGGGCGAGAGGAGGAGGGAGGCAAGCGAAGCCTGAATGTTGAGAACGTCGGCCATCGTGATGTGAGTGTTCAGGCGGAGCTGGGAGGGGTGCCGTGCAAGGTGCGATTGGGGCTGCGCAGCGAACGCCGCTGTAGTCACGGTGGTATTAGGCCCAGCCCGAAAGAAGGCCACATTGATCGCATATGCGACGCGAAGAAGCGAGTCCCGGCGACAAAGGAGGGGCGCTAAATGTAACATAATAACAGTCGAAGAAGCGGGCGTTCCCTGTGGGACACCGCATGCCATATGGCGTTCGTCCGCAGACACGCCTTCCGTTCGGACTCGTGTTTTCAGTTCGGTGCAGGAATTGTGCGCCAAGCGCAGCAAGGAGTCGGGCCACCCTTGCGTGCTCCATCGATACGTAAGGCGGTTGGATAGGATGGCATCGAACGCTTCGAGTGCTTGCACATCCACAGTAAGCAATGCCGCTTGCTGTCCGTTCTGGAGTGCCCGGGCTGTGGTGTGGTCCGTCTTGCCGGCTTTCGAGATCATCGTGACCTCCGTCGTACGAAATGTGCGGGGGTGGTGTTCGGGTCTCAGGCAGGCTTCGAAGAGAATCCGGACGTGCGTGCCCCACGCGGTGAAGGACGACGGGGCCGTCCGTCCCGTGCTGATGCGGTGTGCTTGGGCTTCTTCCAGCGAGACCGAAGGGTCCCATGGGAGTGAAGCCGGCGTGTCTGAGAGAGGAGTCCATGGGTCAGGGCTATCGTGCTCGGCGGTGCACCGATGAGATTTCTCACGAGGGTGCGTGACTAGTCGTTGGGGGCGGGACTGGTTGGTGGCTTTATAATACCATGCTGTGACCCTGAAAACATCCCGATCGGATACGGCTTCCGTAATCTGCTGACCCCAGTATTCTGCTTTTGCTTTTTGGGTGCCGTTCGAGCCCTGGGTCAGAGTGGCCCGCATTGCTTTTTACGCATCCTGGCAAACCTTCGTCAACCAAGGGGGCTTTGCGGCCTCATGGTCAGAGCCGTTAAGCACCTGGGTGTTCGTGCCGGGGATGTTGGTGAGAATGAATTGCCCGCCTCATGCGTGGGATCTTCCGGGATTGTGGACAACGAGTTGGGGCTTGGAACCTTCGTGTTGTGCACCCCCGCCCGGATCTAGCAGGCCCGGAGTGATTGGGCTATTCAATGGCAATGGATGACCTGCTGCCGAGAGATGTATACCTACTCAGACTCATACCTCAAACAACACCCCGATTCCCTACCACAAAAGCCGATATAATGCCCTCTGTCAGTTGCCTCTGCGGCGCAGGCCGTCAGGTGCTGATGTCTAGCCCTGATCCTGCCCCTTCGTTGCTCATCTCCGACATCGAGGAGGACCGGCATGGATCCGGGGTCCTCTTCGTCTCTTACGACTTCGTCAAGCGTTCAGACCAGAAATACCTATCTAGACTTTCGGTTTACGACTGCAACAAGCTTTTGAAGCGATACTTTTGCGGGAAATGTGGCTGTCATGTCCTCAGGAAGCTTCTCATGCACGAACCAGACTCGGAGCCGAGAGATAGGACTCTGGGGTACCTGTCGCCGTCCTTGTCCACCACGGCAACAACCGGAGGGGATTCGCCTGGTGCAGGGTCACCAGGGAAAAACGTGTCGGGAGGAGCTACGCCTGTAGGCGGCGGCGTAGCCATAAGCCACGAGGCCCTGACAGACTTGCTCATGAGAGAGTCGCCCTCCTTCAGTAGGCAATATGATGAAGGGGGCCAGGAGTACTTCGAAGTCGCTACGGGAGTGATCTTCGAGAGCCTCAGGATCGACAAGGACGTCAGATCTCTGGCTAATCCGACGGTCGACACCATAGATGGCGGGCTGGCGCCTTGGTTATCGATGTCTGATATCCTTAATTTGGAGGGTCGCCCGCAGATAGACACGTCGCTTGACGTGGAGCCTCAATCCCAGTCGATTCCGGCTTTCTGCCAGTGCGGAAAGGTGCAACTCAAAATCTTCCGCCCCCAGCACATATTTCAAGAGGAAGGAGCCCAATATCCCGACTCACCCTACCCTGACTTGATGTACCCCTTCAAGACGACTCCAAAGTCGACGGTGGACAACCCTTCAAAACAAATGTGGTACCTTCACCTTGATGAAACCAAATACCTCGCCGGAACGTGTGCATGCCGCTCCTGCCGTCTCAGCACCGGCTACGAGGTCCAGACCTGGGCATTCATACCCCGAGCCGCCATCCACATCTCCCTCAACTCCCGCCCACCGAGCTCGCCCTTCTCTGATGACTACATCCCTCCAGATACCGACTCATATGTCCCTCTCGACTTTGAAGGGCTCGACCGCCAGCCTGCCAAGTCTCTTCGGTCCTATGAGTCGTCGCCGGGAGTCTTCCGCGAGTTCTGCCCCGGCTGCGGCGCGACGGTGTTCTGGCACGACAAGTTGCACCCGGACCTGATCGATGTGAGTGTCGGGCTGCTCCATGCGAGTGAGGGCGCGAGGGCGGAGAGCCTGCTTGAGTGGTGGCGGAGCAGGTGTAGCTTTGCTGAGGATGCTGGGCTGGATAGGACGGGGTGGATAAAGGGGTGGTCTGAGGGTCTGATCAACGGGTTGGAACAGGGGATGAAACTCAGGCTTGACCGAGGGAGCTGATGGAGGAGTTTGTAGTCTTGCACCCAAACACTTGGGTTCCAGGTATCATCAACGCTTGCTAATATTTGTTCTGTATGATAGTATAGTCATACGCAACCAGTGTTTGATGTGGTAAAAACGCCGGATCACAGCTGAACTTGTAACAACAAAAGGATGCCGTCAGTGCTATATCACACTCACGAAGGAGCAGGCACACGGTCATGTGGTCTTCATCTATGTTGGGACGATGTAGGTCACTTTGGCGTATTACCGAAATCAGGGAGACTTGGAAAAAGTTCGGTAGGAAACGAATTGCTGGCCGTCTCAAAGGACCGGGCGGAATGATTCAGAACCAATTTTTGCGACACAATTGACTGGATGCCTATATACGACCAGTGATTCAGGAGGGAGTCTGATTATTGTTCCCCGTATTTGTGCAGAATTCTAGGAAATAATGTCATGGAAGTCTCTAGTGGCAGAACAGGCGAACAGGACAACACGCCCACCCCAAGGAACATGGGGCGACAAAAGCAGGGGTGGGGGGATGGTGTGAAGAGTCAACGTCCTGACAGATCTGTCTCAAGCAGTGGGTCACGGCAGACCATATTACACAGAGACGGAGATGTCGTGTTTGTAGAGGTCCGAAGAGCCAAGAACGTGGGTGTGCAGCAAGAGATGGATACCTCAGTGCAACAAACTGAGTAGAACAAGGACGGACACACACTTCATAAAGGAACGGTGACTAGGTGTAGAGCAAGAGCCACTCAGCGATACTAGAGTGCTGATATGTACTTGTAGAATCAAGTGGACTACTCTGGTGCTACCAGGGCAGTAATAACTGTGCCGTGCTATGACGCTCAGCTTGATAGCGAAGTGGCATCCCATCTCTGATGGCTGAGATGGATATGATTATGAGTGAATACTTTCGATTGTTCGGTTTGCCAATTTAGGAAATCATGCCTCTCATGACAACATAATTCCACTGACTGGCATGGCAGAGCACGCGGGATTGTTGCACAGTCATTTGTAAATAACATTGGTGATTGAAGAAGTTGAGTGACAGGCCGAAGTGAGTGATTCACTCGTCGACCATGTGTTGTGTAACCAGCAATTAATATTCACATATATATTAGAAAACGTTAATACCGAGCATTATGTTGGGCTTTAGTATGTTTACATTAATAATTTGAACACCAAGAACAACATAAAGATGTGTTTTGGAATCCGCCGCCGCCGCCGAGACGACATGGGTGAAGCCACCGAGCTTGACCACAGGAATGCCGCAAGACGAAGGGAAGCTTCGTCACAGATCAACCAGTTCATCGAACAGCCGAGAGATCCGCAGGGACGTCCTCAACATGGAACTCGTTACGCATGAACCTTGGAAGGCCTGGGGGCGCTCGGGGGTTGTTCATGTACGGATTGGTCAATATGTACTGAATTGGGAATGTTTTGATTGCGCATGGAGAAGGCTAGTCTCCCACGAGACATCAATTGTAAGTAATTACCGTATCGAGTTCTCATGGTGTTGCTTAGCTGATGGCTGGAATACAATCAGTGAGCAACCTGTTCTCTGGTCACGGCTGGTATGTCACTTAGGTGTGTAGCCCAAAGAATTGGGGGTCTGGAGTCCGTACATATGTATCTTCAAGTATTTGAATCTCTCCATACAATCAATATTGGTTCTCTGATTCTGCTGTCTTTGCACGCACTATCGGTAGTCTGCCCTAGCTATTCATTCCCCAATTGCATGCTGCCAATAGGATAAAACTTCATACTTTGTAGCCATATGTATGTTGAACCCTGGAGCCAAACCATAAGCCTTGGTCCATTGCACCAGTCGGGCAACTAGGGAAGAGCCTACAGGAATATAGGTCACTTGCGTATTTCTGGTCAATGACATAGGTTTACATATGACCCCCTTCCCCCAACCCCACGACGAAGGCTGACATCTGAAGACACTCAGTTGCCCTGGGAAATGAACACGAGCTGGACACTCATAAACCTGCTTCGATGTTAGCATAGCCGTCCGGCACAGACAAGATCAAGTCGCACTCACGCCGCCGTTGCCGCAAAGATCTCTATCCTCCTAGCCTTGGTGAGAAGGCTCAGGAGGAGACAGAAGATCATGGCGAAGACACAGACGAGACCAACCCTCAGGTTCGGATTGCGGACGGCGAAGAGTGTGATGATCGAGGCCATGGGAACGACAGCCGAGGACAGTGCGCCGATGATCCTGTTAGCTGCCGAATATGTCCGCTTAGAGTACTGGTAGACTCCACCGTCCACGATGGCGAGGTTGCCCCCGAGGCCGTTCTCGATATCCTCTTGTTGGATAATTTTCTTCGGGAGTAATCAGGATTAGCGAGAAGTTTGAATCATACAGCTCTTGAAGCTTAAGTGAGTAGCTGTGCAGTCTGTATCACGGGATACAGAGGAGGTGTAGGCGGATGTGTTCCAGGGGGAAGGGGTGACGGAAGTCAAGTATGACTGAAGCTCACCATCTTACACCCACCAAGAGCCCGAAACAGCCTCAGCACAGAGCGGACACCAAACCTCTCCAGCGGATCATTCTCCTCGTCAGCTGCCTCGAGCAGTATCAGATCATCGAGGAACTCCTCCCTGTACACTTCAGGCTCCAGGCCCAACAGTTCCGGAGATAGGAACGCAAACGTGCCCTGGCTGATGGTGTCCCTGCCCACGATGCTGGCCAAGACCCTCCGCTGGTCATTCGTAGGTCCGGCCATCGAGGCGACTTTGGAATGTCTCTGTATTGCGTCCTCTCCAGGGTGCCACTGCTAGTCAGCCTGGGTCCTATAGATGGACCGACGTGCTTGTAGCTCTCGCACTCGTCGTAGGGCGGAGTGCCTGGTCACAGGCAAGCCATACTCACGGTATTCATATAACCTCTCCCTCAACTTCAGCCAGATCTCCCACCTCTTTCCTTCCGTCCTAAGCCCACTCGTCGCTAACAAACGCCAGTGACAGTCCCAATCACTTCTCTCATTGTTCCCAGGACAGCGCATGTCCGCAGCTGTTTCTCGGTCCAGCTCATACTCGAGCTGGTACAGCTCGGCCTGGAGGTATAAGAGATTGAGGGTCGACAGGTCACTGTATCGCCTCATCATCCCATGGTGCGTCTTGTTCATGAACTCGGCGAGATGTTTATAACCACGGGTGTGTTGGGGCCTTCCCGGCTTTTCGGCGTCCATTTCTCGGCTCTGTTCCATGGTGGGCGAGTTTCGGTTCTTTTATTGGTGAGGGCTGGTTGCGGAAGATGGCTAGACTTGAAAAATAGGAAGAAAGACAGGTAGACCGAGGGAGAAGTGATGCACCAGCGACAACAATAAAGTAGACCTCCCAGTCCGGCTCGTCCCACTCGAGTGCACCGACACCTGAGCCCCTCGATCCACCCGAACAAGGCATGTTTGCTACCACGCGTCATGACCAGGCGAGACGGGGCGAGTACAGCCCCTGGACTTGTATCACAGAAGCACTGCTGGAAATGCATGTGGCCGTGACCAGCAAGCTTTGGAACAACCCATTGGCCATGACGAACATATAGGTGTCTCCGTCCGCACGAGAAGACATCGGATCGTTCCGAGGCACAGTCTGCCTCGCATCAGGCATTTTCTACCACAATATTTGACGGAGGCCTCGCTTTCCTTTTCGTCTGGTGAGTTGGGAGACCAGGTAAGGGAGACCCGGGGCAGAAACACTGCATTAGTCACTAAGAGACGGAGAAGAAAAAAGAAAGAAAAAAACAAAAAAGGCGACGGACGCTTGTTGCAAAGCCAGAGACCTCTCATGAGCATGCACATACCTTCCGTCACTCGCCATATTACGCGATGAGCTGTCGACATCACCTTCCCCGATGGTGAGGGTTGCACAATCAACCCTGGCAGTCAGCGAGTCACGTAGAAAAGGGACAGACAGCTGGTGATAAGCGCACCGGATATTCTTGTTCCACTTTTTTGCAAAAGCCTTCTAGAAATATGGTCCGTACGTACCGCAAGAATGCCGCCCTGATTGTCCACGTCCATGTCCATGTCCATGTCCTCGCCTTGCAGTTGACGATATTACTTCGCAACAAGATGCAGTAAGAGAGAAACAATAAAACGCAAATAGAATCTCGTAATTGCTATGCAGTGCCCCCCTCCCCAGACAAACCATCAATACTGCTCTTTTCGGCCTTCGTCAGCGCGAGAACTCGAGGTCCTTGCCAACTGAGTGTGGTCGCCCTCAATGCTCGCATACTTCTTGACAATGATTCCACCCATAAAAGTGTGCTCACTTCGATTTTCTGGGTGTCAATGAAGAAACCACCAAGGAGATGTGTGCCGTGAAAGATACACGGTGCAGAAATATTGGTCGACAGACGGTGGCGGTATCCAGTGTAGCCCACGAGAGTTCCTCTCGATGAAGAAAGTAGGCCACAGCGATGAGTGTAGTGTGGAGTTTCCAGGCCCTGTGCTATCTAGTGCTGGAGCTGTCTGTTGGGGGTTTGGGCCAGCTGTTCCCGTCAGCGTCGAAAATTATCTAAAATCATGAGCATTGAGCTGAAGCTGCTGGCCACTGGAAATGTCCATACTGGTAATACATATGTGTTCAGGGTAAATGTCCGTCTCACGGAACTTGTCCTAGCAAGCGGTGGGAACAAAGGGCCAGCCCAGAGTTTTGAGTCGCAGTAGACCTCAGTACCCACCGGCGAAGCCAAGGTTCTGACAGCCGTCGTACGGTTCGTGGTTTACCCTGCTGGATGAGGGATTGAGCCGTCACCTCATTTTACAGAGACCGATTTGCCTCATCGTGGGCTGTAGACGAAGCGCCGTTGGCCTCCTGCTTCTCCACCTCGGCCTCTGCATCAAGGTTTGCGTCGGCGGTTGCGGCGTGGTCCAACAATTGCACCTGTCCGATGGTACCGTTCTGGTCGGTATCGTTGTCATCGCTGGGCTGCTCACCATTGGAATCCTCGCCGGGAATCGCCTCTGAGGCATCTCGCTCCTGTTGAAGTACGCCCTCAAGAGCTGTGCCCTCCGTGGTAATGCCCTGGCTCTCCATCATGGCGGCGAGACGAGCTGCGCGACCTTCTTTCTTCCGCGGTACAGGTGCTGTAGAACAAAGTTAGCAGTCTTTCTTGCCAGCGGCTGTCAGGACACGGACGCCTACCTCTGCCATTTTCCTGGACGTAAAATTGTCTCAGCAGGTTAACCGCCTCATCTCGGCGCCAACCACCCTCAGCTTCGAAGCCAACCTCCACGTTTCCGCCATGGCCCTTAGACGTGTTCGAAACGGGGACGGGTGGTTCAGTAAACGTGAACCCGTTGACCTGCTTGACCTCACCTACCGGAGCTGAACCCTCTTGAGATCCAATGCTCGAAACAGATGGTGCAGTGGAAGCAGGCTTGTGGGCCAGAGGTGGGCGAGGCAACTGGTTCGCAATGGGGCGGTGGATAGGTGTCGCCGGGGCAGTCGCAGCATGGACGGGGTCGGAGTTCATGTGGATGCAGAAGACGCCACCAGTGCCACCAAACTTGTCGTTGACAGCACCGAAGTAGACCTTCTTGATTCCGAACTGGCGGAGCATCGATGCGCACATGACGCAAGGCTCGACGGTGACGTAGAGGGTGCACTCCGAGATCAAGGACCGGTCGACCACAGGGGCGGGGTGGAGCTTCTGGCCGTAAGGGTAGATGTGGCCGTCCTTCGGGTCGATGTCGCCCCAGTCCTGCTCAGTGTAGTTATTGGATGGTGGGACACCATCATCCAGCTGGCTGCCTTTCTGCGTGTTCTTCTTCTTCCCCTTAGACTTCTTCTTGGGCTGCTCCTTCTCGACATCTGCCTTAGAGGTGAACGAAAGGAGAGCAGTCAAGGCCATCAGCTCGGCGTGTCGGGTACCATTGCGGGTGATGTTGGTCGCATTCATTCCCCTGGCGATAACTCTTCCGTTGTGGACGAGCACGCAACCGACGGGTGTCTCATTTGTCTTCAGAGCCAGGCGGGCCTGCGACAGTGTCAGTCAGCATGGATGCAGCTAGCGGATAATAGTGGCAGCGTGGTTAGGTTCAACGTGGAATACAGGAGGAAAGCTTCGACTGGAAGGCCTGGTGCGCATAGGTATGGCGAGACAGGGTCCAGCGCGGGGAGGGAGGGTGTTGTGACATGGCGTACAGCTTTCAAACGCTGCAGCGCCAGTGCACGTGGAACACCAGAAAGAAGTAACAATGCCATGCATCTCAAAAAATACTCTCGACATTCAATTTGGAGATGATTGAAACAGTGTCATCTGAACATAGACAGATAACATTGAGTGCATACGAGTTTGGGCGGTGTTCCCATAGAAAGAGGAAAAGACGAGAAAAGAAAGGAAAGGAAAGAAGAAGAAGAAAAGGACGCATGATGCTGGAAAAGCAGCGGGCAACGTACCATATCCAGTGCCTCCTCCATGAAGCCGAAATGGATCTCCCGCTCGGCGGCCTGCGCAGGATCCTCGGGTTCCTCGAGAGGCTGAGCAGCTGCTGGCAAGATAAAGTTGTCTTGACTATTCTCATGGCTCTCTTTATCGCCAGTGGAATCGACGCGCTGGTTGTTGATGCTGTTGGTGACGTCGCCGAGAGCGATCTTAGTCTCTTTCCCATTCACGGACGCATCCTGCTTGTCGTGTCCATTTGCAGTAGCGGGTGCGACCTTCATGCTGGACCGGTCATCGAGGTTGGCATCCTTGGGACCGTAAGGGTGTTGAGGCCTGGTGGTGGTGGCCATGCGTTGGCCCTGCATGGCTCCAAATTCGCCGTCGTGGTCGCCGTTTTGTTCTTGCTGCTGGCCGGCGTGAGCGGTGTCGTCGAGGTGTTGGTCCTTGGTCGTATCGTCACTACTCCTATCTCGGTTTTGGTTGTTGTGCTGTCGAGGTTTGGAGGGAAGAATGTGCGTGGCCAAGAAGTGAAAGACAGGTTGGAGAATGCCAACAACGAATGCAAATATGGCGTCAAGAAATGTCGGGGCTTTTCCACCTGGACCGTCTGAAGATTTGACGTCCCCACTTGCCGCCATATTTGTAGACATTGGTCCGTGTTCTTCAAGCCTTTGAAACTGGCAGCCACTTAGCTGCTGGTAGCTGGTAGCTGCCCAGGTGATGCTTCTGGTTGCTGGTTGCTGGTTGCTGGCTGCAGTTGCCTTCAAGACTTGGAATCTGCTAGGCGCCAAGAGTCCCGAGGTCGCAGTTAAAGTAAGGCTTCCCCCTCGTTGCTTCCTTCCTCCTTCTTTGCCTTTTCCCAAAACCCTTCCAAGATTTTCCAAGCTCAGCAAGCTCAGACAGAAACCACCCAGCTCGGCTCCTTCCAGAACCAGATAGATAGATCAGCGATCCTCTCCGTCTGTTCTGTCTCTCTCCGTCTCCTTCTTCCCCTCTTTTTTCTTTCTGGCCTTCTGAAACCTCACAATAAACCATTCAAAAAGTAACAATTCTCAGGGTATCGATGTCATCTCATTATTTGAACTCATTCGGGTGTGAAAGAGTAACCGGTATGAGGTGAAGAATAATGGAGATACAGATAGATATTCAAGAGTGTCACAAAAGGAGAAGGTGCGGTTTGCAAAGGCCGGACTTGGTTGAAATTTTGAATGAGATGGGCTAAACGGGGTTGTACGTATTCCCAGTTGCATGTTGACCCCTTTAGTTGCATGATGTGGTCCGTGCCCCAGTTTTCTATGTATGTAAAGGAGAAGCCGGCAACGAAAAAGAGTTCGCAGCACAAACGGACGGTGTGAGACAGCAGCAGCAAACACGCCTTCACCCCCCTCGGTCGTTGCTCCCGAGTTCCATGTGGTCTGGATTGCCCAGGAATCTATTGGATGGCAACCCTTCAATTCCATGCCGAATATCAAGCTTCAGATTCACCCGGGCAAACTCATTGGAGTTTTAGTCTCAGAGGCACAAATGCGTTCCGTTTGAATGACCATAACCCTAACCCTGACACTTCACACCCCCTTCTAGTCCCGACATTCCAAGGTTGAGCTCCATGCGCATCATGTGTTTGCGAAGCATGTTTCATGAGAAGATCTACCTAAGCTACCTAGGTACCTAAGCTAGTTGAAACCCCTGGTTTAGAAGGCCTTGGAGTATATCACCAATTCAATTGGTCCATTCGTGCGGCTGGAAATATGTATCGATCACGTAGCATTTTCATAGGAGCGTCATACTTGGGTGGCACATCATCACGAGGCACTCAGCACAAACAAGTTCGGCCACCAATGTATCTCAATTTCTGAATGCCAGACTTGCGTTCTAACAGTACAAAAATCCAAAAAAAAACAATCGAAAGACCTGTCTTATTCCGCCTCCACACCGTACGCGGCGCAACCACCATGGAGCAAACATCGCGAAGACGGCAGAAAACACACACGCCCGGTGCTAAGTAGAGGGGAATGAAGTTATTGTTTCCAAAACCTTGAAAGAAAATAGGGGGGTATCACAAAATGCTCAGATGCAAAACGCTGAAAACGAAGACCATCTCATCACCATCACCATGAGCCCGAAGCAGTCTACAAGAAGACTAGTCCTCCTTAGACACAGCTCAGCATGGGCACACGAGCGATGAAGCCTGTCCATGTGGACCGGCTCCGTCGGCACGTTGAAGCTGTGCTGCTGGACTTCCTCCTGACGCTGTCGCCAATGGCACCACCAGAAGGGTTGGCCCGGAGGCGCTGGTGGGCCGACACGGTCGACAGGAGGGAGAGGAGGATCACAGGCGTGATCGGTAGGTTGGCGAGGATGGGCGTTTGCGTTTGCATCGGCAGAATGGACATGACCACCACCATCAGTAGGGAAACAAGGCCGAATGCGACCAGCTGGGAGCACCCTGGGGAGCTCGTCAGCAGTTGTCGCACCGGCAGGGTGGAGAGCAGAGCGCCGCCGGCGAGAATCATCTCGAGCAGGCGCAGTGGCATGTTTGCAGCGGGGCGTAGCAGTCCCTGGCTTAGTTCCAGGCCATGGACTGGCAGAGCTGCGTTGACATTGTTCGAGCCAGCGCCAGAGTGTAGGCCCTGGGCGGCGCGGTTGAGGCCATTTCCAGCAACAAGTCCCTGGCTTGGCCGGCTTGACGAGCCGACTTCCAGTGGGTTGTTTAGGCCCTGGAGTCCGCCGGTTGTGTGGCCTAGCGGTAGGCTCAGTTGGCCCAAACTGTCGCTCCTTGATGAAGCGGCGGCATCGGCCAATGTCGCCGACAGTGGTAGAGCGGCGTGTGTCGTTGAGCGGCCAGGATGACGGCGGCCCGAGTCTAGAACTTGCAATTCCTTTTGGGTAGTTAGCATACTAGGTTCAAAGACAGCCAAAGGGTAGGATGAACGTACAGTTGGACTAATTGTCTGTGAGCTCACGTGGGCATTGCCGATGCTTCTAGGAATAATATTCTGGCGGGATGCCTGTGATATCACCGTCTGGGAGAGCAGTGGCGTCGAGGAAGTGGCAGTAGTGGAGCTGCCTAGGCCGGTGCCTCCCAGTAGGCTCTCGCCGTGTTGGGCGACGGTAGCCACTGGTGAGTTCCTGCGCGTAGACTGTAGGCCTTGGGGCCTTGTCACGGTGTGAACGGACCGACTGGTGTCTTGGCCAGAATCGTTTGCGTGGTATGGTAGCGAGCCACCATAGAAGCCTAGTTCGCCGTCACCGGTGGCTATCTGTCGGGTGGAGACCTGGTCTCCAGGAACACGCCACTCTGGCTCGCCGGGGCTGAGAGTGAAGTGAGACTGATCAAAGCGCCACTCCTGATCGTCAAGCAGGCCGTTGCTGGACACTGGCGCAACTTGACTGCTGGCAGATTGAGTTGGGGAGCCGGAGGCGGTCGTCTTGTCGCCAGACTTCAGTAGCTTTGACTCCTCTTCAATAAAGCTGGAAGATGGAGAGAAGAGGTTGAAGTCCACATAGTTGCTGCCGTGCTGGCCGGCTGGGTTGAGGTATGGTAGGCCTGGCTCCAGGCTGTTGTGCTCTGATTGAAGGAAGGCTAGTGTTTCGTCGTGGCCGAATGTGGTAAGGTCATCGACGTGTGGGACCATACCAGAGCTGACAGGAGTCACTGGCTGGATTGGAGAAACAGAAGAGCCAGATGCCGATGGAGAGAAGTTGTTGTTGTTCTCCGCGCCGAAGAAGAAGTCGAAGTCTTGCGGGATGGCGCCATAGAAGTCCTGTGGCATTGCGGCGGTGACGGGCTCGTCGGTGAAGGTCAAGAACTGGTCCCAAGACTCATCCAAAGGAGCAGAGAAATCAACGTTGAGACCGATGTCATCTATTTGGAAAGAGCTCTCTACTGAAGCGGGCTTGGAAGCTGTGCAATCTGCCGTAGGCGTTGACATCGTCTTCTTGGTTTTCTTCACTGACTTGGCTGCCTCCGACCTGGATTCGGACTCCATTTGAGAAGCAGCTCGCTTCTTGTGGCTAGGGTCGCAACGAATCTTCTTCTTCTTGCAGGCGTCGCAGGCCTTGAGAATCCTCATGAGGTGAGCGTGGTCGCGCTGCTCCTTGGACTTGCAGCCCCTGGACACGGAGTTGGTCACGTCGGTCCCGTCCTTAGTAAGGATCTTCATGCCGGGCAGTTCAGAGAAGTCGATTTTCTCCTGCTTGCTTGCGGGTTTCCGGGATGCGACACGAGCCTTCTTTGCTGCTCCACCAGCGGCAGGGGTGGAAGCCTGGGAAGGAGAGCTGTAGAAGCTCATATCGGACATGACGGGAGAGGTGTTGAAGGAGGAGGACTGTGCGGACTCTGGGGTCGTGACTGGGGTGTAGACGGCATAGTACTTGAAGTTCTCGCCGGTCTGACCAGAGTGGTCAAAGAAGTCCATGGAGATACTGGCCCGCTTCTCCGGGGCTGATGCAGGGCCGGGGAGGTAAGCGTCGATGAGTTGCTCAAGCTCCTTGGTACCAACAGCGGGCAAGAACTGAAGGGGAGCACCGAGGGCTGGCTGGTAGACGGAAAAGCCCTGGAAAGAGCTGGCGGATGAGGCTCGCGACATGCTAGTCATTGCTGCAGGGTTATCACTGAAGCACTGCGAGAAGCGATCCAGGTTGGTGTGTGGGATGATATCGACTGTTGCTGTGTGATTGCGCGATTGTGGTGTCTCTTCCGGATCTGGGATCTGGGATCTGAGATTCTCGGATTCGGGCTACCTGAATAACCTTTCAAAACCCAGTGGATTTGGGATAAGATGGTGAGCGTCGTTTTGACGGTTGCTAACGGGTTGGGACTTTGCGTCTGTTTCGTACGGAGGATGGTGCTGACAAACGGGAATGACGCGGAAGTAAGCGGTAGGCAGAAGAGCTGGGGGAGGAGGGTGAGAGGCAAGTGACCAGTGTGTTTCTCTGATTGCTGGTTCCTTGACTGCTTCCGGAGCTCTTCAGTCCTGACAAAGACAAGGGAATATTCGTTTGAATTCGACCGAATCAATTAATTAAGAAGAGAAAGGAGAAAGACAGTAGCAGCCTGGACTCGGGGGGGAGGAAATTCATATTGATATCCTTAAACTTTTGGCGGTCTTGAACCTGGGGAACCAGGAACACCCAGGCGCAGTCACCGGCGAGCTCAAATAGGAATGGTTCGTTCATCCTGATGTGTACATGCGATCTTGCGCTGGTCTGATAGTGCGGTACTGTGGAGAGCCGCGAATTTGAATCGTGTAACAGTGTTGCGTCCGGGGACAGTAAGGAATTCCCTCTAGCAGAATCCTCCAAACTTACAAGTAGCTGATCATCCTGGCGGGGCAATCTGCTAAGATCTGATTGGATGATTACCCCCTAACATGTAGTGGTTTTCGGCGAGAGAATCGTTTGACGGCTGTGTGTGTCCGTCTTCATGCCCGCCAATGTTCACGATTAGATGACGGACTTTGGGGGCACCACATAGCCAGTGCAGTGGTATGAGTGAGAGAACTGCATCTCTCAGATTTCGAGGTCGTTCCATTGGCCAATAGCCAGCCACCTGAGATATGAGTCAACAGCCCCATGAGGAAGCTGGTACACGTTGGTGTAACCCTGATGATCTTTGCGAGACCCAAAGCAAGGAGTGTGACTCCTCTTCGATGCCATCGTCAGACGGGTCCATTTAATCCACTTGTATTGCAGAGCCTCAACCACTGCGCCGTTGAGCATTCCTCACTTAGGCCACTTAAGCAATGCAAGGATTTCCTGGAGAATTTAATTCGTTCATGGTAGTTTCGTACTCGACGCGCAAATGAATTAACCAAGCATCAATTTCTGTTCGATATGACAACTGTCGACTGCCTTTACACCCCGGGGCTAGGTATCATCCATCCCTAAAAGGTGAACTTCGTCGGCTGGGCATTCGGAGCCGGGTGCACGGCTCCGTGCCGAATAGTTACACAGTAAAGCCCCGCTGTCCTTCCATGCTATTATTACGTCCTTGTGTCTGGACTCTGGGCGGAGGAAGTCGCTGAGAGCTGTGCACACCAGTTGGGAATTAGCTAGCTCTAGGCAACGTTGTAACCGTAATCAATTATTAACATGGCCATCTCTGTTACGAGTGCCTTCTAAGGTATGTGAACTTGGCCCCATGTCCCTGTGTCGTGATACCTCGCGAGGAGCGAGCCTCGAGGTAGTGACCGCCGTATATACTGTTCAGCCGAATGTTCCGTCCTACCCTTCCTTTTCCAGTGTCCATAATCCATGATACCCTCGTGGATCCAACAATTAGACCCACCCCCCCCCTCCTCCCCTTGACCTAATATCAGCCTGTCGCATTTCGTCCCACGCGATGCAATGTCTGATCACACATACGACATAATCTATCGAGATTCGCGAACATCCTTTCGGGATGCAATTTTCCAGAATGGAAGCCAGCGATTAAGCAGGCTTGCAATAGTTCGCGGGGAAAGCCCCCTTCCTGCCGCCCAACTCGCCTGTCCACCAATCCTGGTCCGTCTGCGTCTTCTTGACGATTTTGATCCGGTCGCCTTCTCGGAAGGACAAATCCCCAGCTCCCTGACCAACAAAATCGTACTGCGCAATGACAAACTCTTCTGGCTTGCCACTGGGTATCCGCTTCGGTGGTGGCGGAGGCGGCTTCTTCTTTTTTGCTGCCATGGCGCTGTTACTGTTTTGCGAGTAGCTTGACGCTATTGTCGAGGCCGGAGAAGGTGGTGCCCGGCTACCGAAGTAGTCGGTTGCGGAGGCCCGACGGAGCTGTGAGGGCGAAAGGTTGTCGGGGGACCTTCCGAGGTCGCTTGCAGTCGTGAAGTCGGTGGGCCGCAGCGTTTCACCATAACTAGGGGTCTTCAGATCAGGTCTTGGGCCAATCCTGGGACTGGGTTGTGGTGATGGGATTGGCGATGTAGCAGAAGTAGCCGTTGAGCCGGAGGAAGGCACCCGTCCCCGTCCACCATTGGAGCCCGGGATCAGACCCGATGACGTGCGGCGGACGCCAGCATTGTAGGGCGAGGGAGGTGCGGCAAGCCTGTTGCCATCTTGGTCCTCACCGGAGAGGTTCAAAGGTTCCCTGATGCCCCTGCCCCGAGCTATCAGCGGCAGGGACTCCACGTCTCTCTTTCCAGGCTGGAAATCGCTGGTCCATTGTGCGATCACATCGTCCATGGGTGGTGCTGGAGAGGGAAATCCGTTCTCCTCGCAGTAGCCGTGCAGCACGGTGTAGTATAGGCCAAGCAGCCGGTTTTGGATGAGGACATGTACGGATAGCAGAGGGGGAACGAGACCGAAGGCCGCCTGGACAATGGGAGGTAGGGTCTCTCGTAGGTGAGTATCGGCGATTTCAAACTCCTAGAAGTATGGGTCAGTAGACTTCTCCTGAATTGTCTGGCCGAAGATTGTACCTCTGTCAGAGCTGCCAATTCGTCCTCGGCCTTTGCCAATGAAGACTCCTCCTTTGGCGTGCGACACGTCTTCCTGTGCAGCTTGTGCACTTTCTCCTGTGTTCTCTCGACATCGATTCTCTTGTCCTCCCTCTTTTTTACAGTCTTGCGTATTGGGGCGATGGACAGGCGAGCGTCGTTGCCGGCCCTAATGATGCGCTCTTCGATGGAGTTGATTTCTTCACTAAGCTCTGTCTTCAGGTCGGCATAAGTCTCCTTCAACTTGAAAGTCCGATGGAGCTGGAGCTCAGGTGTTTGGGCAGATGGGCGGCCGTGGCCATCAGATGCGCCGACTATGGGGTCGTAAAGGTTCGCATAAACGTCGGCGATGTTGAATTGGGAGTTGACGAGGGTAATCCATGACTCTTGCCAGGACTTTGCACTTTCGATTATCTGGATCACAGAGCATTAGCATTGTCGACGATGGAGGAGCGTCATGGCATAGGTGTGCCCGTTACCTTTGCAAGGACACGATCAGCATCTTCATAGTCGTTCAACAAGACGGATACTTTAGCATTGTCGCCTGGGCTCTTGTGCGTCAACCTGCCAAACTTCCTTTGCATTGAATGCATATTGGCCCAAGATTGTGGCTCTTGCCCACGAGTATCACTGGAGGAGGTGTGAGTAGAGGGCGGGAGAAAGCAGGTGTGGTCGCACACAAGGGGCAGAAGGCAAGAGGCAAGAATGGTGGTGGTGCCAGTGTGGGCAACCAGGCAGCGCTTAGCGAAAGTGGAGAAGCTCGGACCACATTTAAAATGATATCAGTGCTGGCTTACACGAGGAAAAGATGAGCAGGTCGAGACAGGGCTAGAATGGATGGATTGGATGGAATGGATTACTAGATAACGAAGGTAAGATGGCAAAGTCAAGCCATAGGCCAGATCATGGAAGGGAAGGGTTTCGAGTCGAGAGGAAGAGAAAGGGAAGCAAGATGCTGGGATGAAACGGCGGGGGCAGGAACGGGAGAACGGGAGCTAGAAGTTAGAATCCAGCCGCGCGAAAGACACTTTAGTGTTGCTCGTGTTGACCTTCAAACGCCTAACTGAGACAGACCAATACTGAAGCAATTATGTGTGGCAGTGGATTTATAGTACAATGCAGTGTTGGGGTAATCAGCGGAACATATCCATACAGAGAGAGATAATGACAGCCTCCAGGGCTGTCCTTGTCGAAACTACTTAGGTACCTAGGTACTTCCAAGGTTGCCTAGGCTGAAGCTGAAGAAAAACAATGAAACATTAGGCTTCGGCTGGCGCCGATTCGGTAGAGCAGTCACCTGACCTCGCGGCTTCCATTTTCGCCGACGCGCTAAACCAGCATCAACTCTTTATTGACCACGAGTCACGACGCGTCTTCAGTGACAATCGCAACGCGCCATATCGTTCAACACACGTCCATCTGCACAGAGGAGGCATGGTACCCCTTCAGGGGCTTATAGAGAGCGTACTACTACCACCTTGTGGGCATCAATCCAATCCGCCACGGACCGTTGCCTACCATGTCGGCTTCCCCTCCATCAGCCGCCGCCGTCCTAGAATACATGTGCCTCTTCACACATGACCTGCGCCGCAAGCAGAAACGATGGCAAGATGGCCGTCTCAAGTATCACGCCTTCAACAAGCGCGTCATGGTTTATGACGAGCGCGGGAACTTCGTTGGCGACATGCATTGGCGACACGACTATGCTTTCGACGAAGGCGAGGAAATCGAGCTCGAGCGTGGAGGCGTCATCGTTCAAGTGTCTAGTCTGGTCGGTCGTATGGAGACCGATCTTTCCGAACTCTTGGAAAAGAGAGTCAAAGAAAAAGAGCATCGCCATCTCCAGAAGCTTGCTCGCTCACCAGCTCCCGCTGCCGTCCTTCCGCGTTCCGGGCCTCGACCTTTGGCCATACCGCCAGATCACTTCCAGTTGCGACATCGACCTCTCCATCAAATCATTGGCACTCCGACTGGTCACCATGGAAAAGCCCTGGTGCCGAAGGAATCGCCTTTTGAGCAGCGACAAGAGGCTGCTGCTGCTGCTGAAGCACCTGACGAACGAGCTGCAAAAAGGAGAAAGCACGAAGATCCACCACCAAGCAAGAGTGGCTATGCAACAGCACTATTTGGACAATCCTTGACTCTTAGTGCCACGCCTGCGGGCTCTGTCCCCATGAAGCGGCGGCCTAGGCCGGAGCCGAACTTAGACCCTCCCGGTCAGGCAGATCATCCAAGTGCACGAGAGGAGTTGGATCCAGTCCCGCGTGAAAATCCAAGAATGGCTCGTCACCTCAACCAAAAGAGTGGATATGCACAGGGCCTGTTCGGGCAATCTTTGACTTTGAGCCATACGCCCGTGAGCTCCGTGCCGCCTAGACGCCAGCCACGGCACGAACCCAGCTCCAGCTCAACTCACGATGCGGATGGATGCGAAGGTCATGACGATACCCAGCCACCTCTACGAGAACAGCCAAAGGTGTCCCGACACTTCAACCAGCCTGCCAACAGGCCGCAAAAGGTTGGGTTGGAAAAGAAAACCAGCGCGAATCGCAAGAGACCAACCACGAGTTACGATCTCGCGGAAGACAGGCAACTCAAAGATGAAAATGTCATTTCTCGAGATCGCGGCGTTGAAGTACTCAAACACGCGGCCCCGGAAGATGATGATGTAATCGAGATTGATGATCCGGGACCAGTTCAAGTCCAAGTTGTCGCGAGAAGAGGAGAGGACACGCGGACCATAGGAAGGGTTGGTAAACAAACCATTGATAGGTCAACCGTCACGACATCACGGCAGAAATCTAGCCGTGGGATATCGACTTCTAGTCGCCCGGTCGAGCAGGAGGATGAACAGGAAAGTAAGCCTGAGAAGAGAGAGGAACCTGCCCGGCCCAAGAGGACAATACCTGTCACAACCAAGCCCGCTCCAAAGAAAAGGACAGCCGACCATGCTGCCTCCAGCACGCGTGAAGACCCGACACCTTCCATCGCCACGTCAAGACAGGCGGATGGACATGTTACGGAGCTTAAGCTCAAGTCCAGAAAGCGTGGACTCTTGATGATATCGGACGCACCCAAGAAGCCTCGTCGGCAGGCAACTAGTAGTTCAGCTAGGCCCTCCGATGGAACAGAGTCACACGATGCAAATGCAAGAGATCGCGAGTGCGAAGACGACGAGCACGGAAAGGACATGGGAAGGACGCGTGCCCAACGGACAATATCGACGGAACTCGGGGAATCCAATGATCTTTCCCGGTCGCCATCACCTGAACTTGTGGAGACGCCGGTGTGTTATGGTGAAGCACCGAGCAAGGATGATAGTGACAAACGGGAGCGGCAGGTGGCAGATATATTGCCTGAGCCTGACAAGGAACTACCTGATGATGATGACGACGTCATTTCCGGTGAGGACGTCGTTATCGACCAAGCGACGACGCATCCTTCGCCGCCACCGAATAAAGTTTATGATCCCTACCGGCCCCCGTCTTCTCCTGAGGAGGAAGTGCCCTTTTCTTGGCCGGCATCGAGCCCGGGGAAAAAGTCTCCTCCAAACAACAGCGGCTCCAAGATGGGACCTCCAAACAGGATTCGTGACGCGCAGAAGGCTGGGGATACGCCCAATACGGCTTCCAGAACCAAGCAGCATAGGCCGTCAAGAAGAAGATTCGTTCTTGAGGACGACGAGGAGCCATATGCGCTGCCTAGAGGTCCAGAGAAGACGCTCATTATTCTTGATGATACCGAAGATGATACTCGTGCAATGAACGAAGCGACTCCAACGACACGGGCCAAGCCGAAGAAGGCGGCGGAAGCCAAGAAACGAAAGTCCAGAACGCAGGATAGTATGGCAGACCTTGAGGTGGACGTCGATGAGTCTGTGGAAGCTACCAACCAAAAGGCCAATCAGCAGCATGTTCAGACTAATCCAGAATCGCAAGACGAACAAGCCGGAAGGCGCCGCAGGTCAACAAGACGGAAGCGGCATCGAGTCGACGATTCTCAAGAGCCAGCCCTGGCTAGCGAATTGGATGTCTCCGAGGAAGAGGAGGTCCCGAAGAAAAGACGACGCAAAAATTCCAAAGCATCGATTAACAGGCCTCGCCTGGAGAAAATCAAGAAGAACGTCAAGAGCAGAGAGTTGATTGGTTTCAATCTTGCGGCCCTGAATGCGCCTCTTGGTCCTAGAGGGATCGGAATGCCATTCAGTATTCTTTCTTCGCCGATCGATGACTCAATTCAGAGGCGGAAGTCGAACCAAGTAGTGATGGAGGCGTCTTCGGATTCCGTTATCGAGGATGGTGACGAGACGTCAATTCGTTTCAGTAATGATGCGACGAGATATAGGCCGAATCGGATCGTCGTCGATGAGTCTTCGACTGCAGGACTCAGTGAGCGGCCAACGACTCATACCTCTACCCCTCCAATTGCCGAGACCCAAGTTTTTGAGCATACGACGACGAACGAAGACCTTCCTCGGATCGTTGAAAATGCGCTTGAGGCCCGTCCCGTGCAAGCCCAGCGTGAGGCCGTGGCGACAGGAGTGAAGAAACAGCCGGCAGCACCGAAGAATGTACCGGGAACTGCATCCGGGAGTAATGTACCAAACACGACAAACGACAAACCAAGTCGCACGCCAAATGCCCCTGATACGAACGAATCAACAGGCCTCATACCATCACAGGGCCATCACATCGTCGTTGAACACACAGTGAACGACTACGATACAACAAAGGTTCAGGCAAAGGCCCACATACCGCAAGCCGCAAGGGGCTCGGACTCGGCTGTGTCAGCTGTCTCAACTGATAACTCACCAGCTGCTCAGAAGTCCAATCCCACTGATCGAAAACGAAAACCAAACCAAGCAGGAGAAATTTCACAAGAGATGAAAGCGGCTGTGGCCTTGAAATCCACGGAAACCACCCAAACAACTGAAACATCGGTTGTCGCAGCCGCAACATCCATCGTCCCCCTGCAGGCATCTATAATCGGTCTCCAGCGGCGGCCGTCCACAAGGGAGAGGGCCAATTTCGAGCCTGGGGTCCACGAGAGTAAGGCGGGGATCATCGGATCTACTGGAAGCAATGATTCTGCTACTACCGTGGCTCAGATAGCCCTTGCCGCGCCAGCACAGAAGCCTACACCCGCCATCCGACAGCCACCATCGACTACCGCCCAGGAGGACGGCGCAAAGCCAGAGGGTGCGCATGACAACAAGCCTATCGCATCAGATGACATCCGAGTCGAGCAAACCGCTGGCCTTGCGGCCCGACCTCGCGTGACTGCGCCTTTCAAAAAACTAACTCCTGCCATACGAAGGCAACCCTCGACGACCACAACTGCGAACGAAATCCATACGAGCTCAACAGGAGAAGAGCCAGACACAACAGGAGATGCCCAAATCAATTCTGCATACGCCTCAGCCGCTACATTCACCGTTGATGCGCCTCTACAAAAGCCGACACTCGCGCCTGTGCGGCCGTCTTCAAATCGAGAGGATAACACCAAGGGGAAATCCGACACACCAGGAGAGAAGCCGGAGATGAATACGGCGGCACCTGCTGCCCTAATTCAAAGACAGAACTCCATCGGCCTTAGTCGACCGACTGCAACCCCACGACGTGTCAACAATATTACAGGCGTGCGACCTCAGGCTGAAGCTCCCGAAAACCAGACAACAGACAGCGCCGCAAAGGCACCGGTCAAAATAGTGAATCCAGCGTCTCGGGGCCGCAAGGCAGCATTGGCGACGGACGCGGTGGGCCAGGTACCACAGCGAGTTCTTCCTCCGACCCAACCTCCTTTGCTGGTTCCGATATCTACTGCTGACTTGGCTTGCACACCGTACGAGCCGCCTCCGAAGGAGCCCGAGCGGCCTAAGAGGAAGATGAAGTTCCCTGGATTCCAGTCGGCGAGGGGCGAGGGCCCTTGGAGTAGGGAGGCTTTTGATTTGCTTGAGAGTGGGAGGCCTGTCTGAGCTATGGTGGGAACAGCTACCATGCACTTGGTCGTATTTGAGCTTGCACTGGGATGGGGATATGTTATATCTTCCAAGAATTGCAGCAAGTTTGATGGCAATTGTCCAGCAATGGCTGTTGGCTACGAGATATGTGATGCAGCTTGGGAATGACAGGCGCTTTTACAAAGCAGAGCTCTGGGCTTGACAGTCAAGTACTGGTGAGCGCATTATTGTATGAGGGACCAAACATTAACCTGCGTGGTGATATGTTTCTATTATACATTCAACACGTTGTGCCCATCCAATCTGACATCCGTTCTTCAGCACATAGTTTACACCACCGTTCCAATTGAGTCAAGCTGTCCATTTGTGCTCTCAACATCACTCCCCCACAGGATCTCATCTGTACTCGCATGGATGTCGCTTGCCCCGCCCATTGACACATGTGTACTTGTACTGGTGGTCACCGTAATCCGTCCCTTCTGGATCCACCTATGCTCACCAAGCATGGAACCCTCATCGCCACAAGTACCACCACCACCACCCTCATCGCCGCACGACCTACTCCCATTATCCCGTCCCATGCTATGCAACTCGTAGCTCGCCCTGCTCCCCCGCCCGTTCCCAAAGCGCACGTCGCTATCCCTCGCCTTCCCACTACTACTCCCGCTGACAACCCCGATGAGGCTGACCAGCCAGGGCATGTGGCGGCGCACAAAGGGCTTCATCGTCGCGAGGCAGTTGCACAGGATTCCGATGTTAATCTCCACGGCGCTCCAGACCGCGGCGGAGCCCTGGGTGTAGAGCACGTCCGGGTCGTCTATCATGGCCCGGACGTAGGCGATGCGGACGCATGATGCTATAACGGCGCTGTTTGTGTACGTTTCGTCAGCAACTCCCGAAGTCAGGCATGTTCCTCAAGGGTGTGTGGTGGAAGGAGGCTTGCCCGCTGCCCATTGCTAGGATGCATCCAACTGTTATTTTCTGCCTTCGAGTGATCTGGAGGTTCCACCTGTAAAATTGTGTGGTCAGTGTCTGTTACTCCAGATGAAGATGCGGGCCATGCCCTCAGGGCATTGAAAGGGCATCAGGCGCATGGGAAACCGGGGCTGTTGGCTGTGTCTGAACGTACAGGGTGAACGTTGGCAATATGACCAAGACGCCGTCGGTTGTAATATTCAAAACGGCCTGCGCCAGTGCCACATTGTTGAGGCACGTGCTGGTGCCGACGCTCAGCGGGTTACAGGGCCCGGAGAGGATGATGGTGAAGGCGACTGTATATGCGATGACGGTACAGGCGACAATGTACAGGGCTATTCGGAATCCCATCCTCACGTCGATGCGGTGGTAGAGAGCGACGAGGGAGAGCTTGGCGAGCGTAGTCGGCCAGAAGTATGATATCCCGAGGAAGAGGAGCGACTGCGCGTGGTATCAGCATGCGAGGTTGTGATGGAGGGCTGTGACCGAACAAGGGCCGGTTGGTTTCACTGAGACGTACATCCATGTAGCATTTTAGATTCTCTTCAGTGACGCTCCAGAGATGTTTGCCAAAGCCGCAAGGGAAGACCCTGATCATACCAATGAAGGATGCTAGATAGACTGCCCATGATGCGAGGAGGAGGACTACCATGGACCTTCGGGTTAGTTTTCGACAACGGCAATACCTATGAAGGACCGTTTCCTCCTCTTGTCGCCATATATATCCCCCCTGGATGCGAACAGACAAACCGCAGTATTTTTGTCTATTGTTATCCGTATCCCTGTTTCCCACTTTCACAAGACCGTGTCAGAAGAAGGACGCAACGTACAAGCATCGACACCCAGGTTCCGAACGATAAAAGCGCCGGTATAAAATCGTAGAACAAGGCCAATTGTTGCCAGGGCAGACGTCACAACGTAGACTGTCAAGATGGCGACTTGAAGCTCTGACAAGCCATCGAAGTTGGCAGTCTCGCCCGGTGGGACTGGCTCGATCCCAATTTTGGTCATGGTCGCCCAGTCTCTGTTCCTTGCGATTATCGATTATGGGACAAAGCTGAATGAAATGGGTTGCTCGAAAGAATGGCTTTCTAAAGCAAAGACGAGAAGACTAGGCCAGGATGATTTTGAGACTGGAGTGCCAGTTGATTTTCTATCCCCAGCACATTTTTCCCTCTCCAGGTTTCCAAACTACTCCAGGTTATGATCTGCAACTAATAGCCAAATCCAAGAAGAAGCAATGCTACAGGCGCCACTGCACAGACATCCCGCAGATATTGTCTTGTTTTCTTTTTCCGATACCCATGTACCAACGGCCGTGGGGGACCGTCCACGGCACAGTCTCGTCTCCTCAACGTCCGGGAGAGCATTGTAGTCTGGAGTCGAATGTTGTTGGCCCTACGCGCGACAGCTCCCTAATATTCGGCGGCCGACACTGGGTATGGAAATCTCCGGACCGTGTTCGGTTGAATTTCAGCATCGATATTCCAAATTCAATATTATCCTGTTCGGGACTCGATAGTCCTCCTGCGGTGGGTCCTGTGAGTCTCGGATATTGCAGCCAACACGACGACGTACCGCGGAGAACCGACACGCTGGGGTAGCCATTGATTGTCTTGACCCAAACCGGCTCATGTTTCCTATACACATGCGATATGTACGCAATATCAGCAGCTATTTCACGCATACTAAGCAGTGAAGTCACACCACATCTTCCCACACGAACTGCAGGAACCATCATGCGACCCGCCAGGCCTGTTATCTATGCAGGTCCATACCCTTAAATTGATGAGCTGAAGAAGCGGTCACTACTTGGCTCCCGCGCCCCCTGAACTAATAAATGTACCCAAAGAGATCTACAAGTGGTGCAGATCTACCTAGGTTTCTTCCCAAACCAGCATACCTTGCGACTTCCACGATCGTTGCTTCCCGTGCGCAGTGAAACACTTGCCATCCTCTAAGACCAGGAAGGGCTGGACCAAATCAGACATCTGGAGACGCCTGGCCGGGCGTTTTTGGGCCTCCTCCCCCATGTGCTTTCAAAGTGTCCAGCGTTGGAATGTTTTGCTTCCCCCGCGCCTCCTCACAGCTTTTTTGCTTTTTTCTTGCCAGCCAGCCAACTGGCGCTTATTACTCCGCCTCACATGGTCTGATTCGACAATCTCGTGTCCGCACACGATTAGCTTCTGATCTACGAATAAGCGCACGTCTGTCATTATCATTCTTCCATCATCGGTCCCTCGACCTTGCCCCTTTGTGTCTTTAATACTCGGTATATACCTTCCCCCCTGGATGGGGATGGCACACCTCAAGTGCTGTCTGCGCTTGGCGGCGACCGGTCGGCCGTGACAAGATACCTCGGGCCCGATGAAGTTGTGCCGCATGTGGCCGGACATGTTGGTTCCGGTAGGGCTGTTCAAAAAACGATGAAGTCAAGGTTGATGATTTAAGATTCCATGTGACCATTTGGTACCCAGAGACCAACGACGAACGTCTTTATAGAAGCGGCGGACGGGAAAGACATCGGCTCCTCCAAAGCCCTAACGGCCCGTTGTGCGTGTTCGTGCCAGTCGGATGCAAGTCGCCACGCCCCATGCTCGCATGAGGGATGCTAGTGAGAAGTAGCTTCCCTGTGTGAGAGTTCGGAATACGAGCTGTCATCACGGGAACAATGGATCTTGAACAATCGACCCGGAGGTCTGACGAACCGGAGGTGCGGCCTCCCGTGCCTCAAAATATATCAGTAATACAGATTCAACCGCGTAGTGAACATTGAAGGAGGCCCGGGCAATGTAGGCAACAAGTGTTTACAAAATAGTGCCCACGGGTGTATGTATTGTCCTTTGAGAAATGTAATGCTCTGACCGATGCAAATGGCCAACTCGAGGTTTAGACGTTTGGAACGACAGCATACATGTATCTACTTCGGATTAGAGGCTCACTGAGTCCTATTTATCCTGACCAGAGGAGACCTGACAGTTGAGGATACCACTTCTTGATTACCGTGGGAGAGGGAGTTATTAGATCCTACATATCACCAGGAGTCACCAAGAATGTTAGACCAAAGTTGAAAGTTAAGGAAGCCTCGGATTTGAATCGGCAATACTAATTACATGCAGGCCTTGGGAGTTGGCGTTGCAGATACTGAAGTATGGATAAGCAGACTTGACTGAAAAGCACAAAGCGGTATACATATTTGTTGAAGAAAACAAGTGCGATGTCCCTAAGTATTTGCTGAATCGGTATATACATATCCAGCATTACTCCTAGTCTCGTGGCTCTCGTTACTCACTCATTCACGGTGAATGTCCGAGTTGCATCACTTATACCGGCCGGGAGTCACCATATACTAAAGTACATATGTACCATTCATGGCCGTTATATAACTGCTGACTCTGAGCCGCGAAAAACAGTACTCACTATATGATGAGCCCACGTTCTGTGCTTGGACGTGTCACCGTTGACATGATAACAAGTTAAATGTTGTCACTGGGCTGCCTATGTACATAAGCTTTCCAAGTTGGGATGGGCGGCGCAAACGCACAGCCCAGCTCACAGGTCCAACATTGAACCACCCCAAGTTCTGTTCTAGACAACAGGAATTCTATAGACTCAATATGGATAGACATGTGTGGGTGGTCTATATCGGTATAGTTTTGTCCTCTTGTGGTGCACCGTGCTTGGCGCATTGAAAAATACAAACAAGATTGACAATATCTTACACGCAATCCGATGGTACCAACAAACTTAGACTTTCAAAAACCCACACTGCGATGGTGTCAATGAATCAGCTGCAACCCTGAGACTTCGTGAGAAAGCCCGGTTTCCGGTTTCAGTTTCGGAGCTTTCGTAACAAGTCTAATTACTGCACATGTGCGTGGTATTTGCTGAATAATGGCTGAGAGTCGTTGTGGGTCAACCGTATGAATGTGAGGTCCAAAGTACCGGTGCCAGACGGTGAGAACGAGAAGAGCATCAAATACCTCGATATACCTTTCTACACGAGTTCCACCACAGGTTGCAGTCTGTCAATGCTCCCAATATATTTGTGATGCTGCTACGGGTGCCCCTAGATATATAATTTTGTGCGAACCCCCCCCCCCTTTTCGAGCAAGTGGTTGTTGACCCTAACCCTGATATTACAAGGGGCCTTTAGGGATATGCAGGGGCCCCCCCTGTGCAACAGTGGAGAGTTTTGTGGCTCGCCCCTTCTCAACCCGGAGAACTAGGATTGATGCTGGGCGGCTGCACAACTCTCAATCCTTAATTCTTCATTCTCATTTCTTGTTACGCTCATGTCCAACAGGGCCACTACCGCCATGATGCACCATCCACAGGCGAGACCTAGCATGACCGACATGACAGCGGTCATTAAGACTACGTCGACTAGTCCCGTAGTCAACGTAGTCCATACTGAAGAGCTGGATATATAACATGGTCCGCCCGCAGACGCCATATGGGAACGGTCGCGGGGACTGTCTAGACGACAGGCGTGGTAGGCCGTGTCCATGTTCGTCTAGGCAGTGAGAGTCAGATTGGAACAGCTTGGCTCCTCCGTTGCACGAAGTCCCTTAACACAACGTTCGACTGGACGCGATGATACAGGCAAACCATGGTATGGCACCATTGCGACACAATAGAAATGGAGCAGTGCGCCGAGTGCCGCCCTTGAAAGAGGTCCAAGAACGGGTTCGCCGAATAACACCAACGCCCGACCAAGACCCATGCGACCCGGAACCATCGCTCCTATTCTGGTTTCTTGCTGCGTGATAATCATTTAAGGACTGCGATGCTGCCGCAAGATATCTCCGGCAGGACTAGGAACAAACTCGGGGCATCTGGGATACTGTCCGAGTCTTCTCTTCACAAGACAGTCGAGGCTGGACCGGTGAACCACCACGTCGCGAGTCGTGACATGCCCAGGACATCAAGCGTTTCCCAGTGGCCCGGTTCAGCATGTACGGACGTAGATCAGCAAATAGCCGAACCGCATCTTGGTTCGGCTCCGTCGGGGATTAGGGCACAACAGCGAAACGATGCGCCTCTGCTGACGGCTCAAAAAGATCAGACAAATTTCACCTTATCAAGTGATGAGCCTTTATCTCCCTTCGGGCTCTCGGAGCCCGCCTCACCAGCAAACGCTCAGAACGATGATAGCTTGACGATGGCCTGTCCTTTCTGCCTTCGGCTCACACCCGAGACCCCGACAGAGGGGCACTCGAGCTTCGATCAAATGCTGCACGGATCCCACCGGGCACCTGCAATGCTATTGGCTGGCTCGTTGCAGAGCGCCAATGTTTCGAAACGCTCGATGGCAGCGGTGATGCACCTAGGCGTGTTTCAGGTGCAACGCTCCACCTCACGAGCTCGTCGATTCCACCTTTCAGCTTCGGGGAACGTCGACGACAGGGTCCCCAGCTATGCGGCGAGATGCAATGGCCCTTATGAGATCAATGATGACCCTGGCCTCGTTTCCTGCCCCTTGTACACCTCGGCCGGGTAACTCTATGCAGCTCTCTTCTCTTGGAACCTGGCCCTGCCCGACAATGATTCCCCAAGAAACATTCGAAACTTGACAACCAAGGCCCATTCTTGCCTCGAACCTTTCATTTTCTCTTCTCTCCAGCTGGTCTGAATTTCGGCGCGCCTGGAATAGCGACATTAGTCCGCTCGAGTTAAATTAACACGAGCTACACGGACACTGCCTCCGCAATCGTTTCTCAGCGGTGACAGGACAGATCTCACTGGTTTGAGCTCTTATTCACCATTCAATTCTTCCATCGAGCCTGAACGGCCGACGCGGTCGTGTCCAATTGCGCATTCGCCATCCTCCGCCTTCTTGCCCCAGTAGCTGGCCCTTCCGGCTGACAAGGCGTCCCTCGACCGCCCACGGCCGCCGACCCGCGACGATCGCACTCAACCTTATTTATTGAGGTACAATTCCAAAGCACGGATGGATAATCAGCGTCAGCCCTCTCGGGATAGTCTGGCTCTTGCTAGGAAGCATGTCCGGGCCTTGACCGACGGCGGTGTATCACGACAGGCGTTGCTGCGCGCCTTGCTAGAAGAAGAAGAGGCAAACAATGGGCAACCGCCTCTTCTATCTCAACCTTCACCACAACCTCAGTTGAAATCGAATTCTTCTCTTTCTCGGACGCTTTCCCTTTCTCACGCAAGGTCTCAAAAATCCAACTGGTCTCTCTCTACAGGCGGTACGTGCCCGCTTCCACCTCACCCTATCCGGTCGACGTCCCAGGTCATTTCGTGTATTTTCCTAGACACACGCTGAACTTTTGACAGGTCTTCACGCGCTTGAGGAAGATGATGGGCCTCCCAGCTCAGACCAATTATCGACTTCGACGGCCAACTCTGGATCAAGGCACAGCATATTGTCCACCCAGACTTCGCTGTCCTCACGATCAAGTACTATTACTCAGTTCCCAGGTCCCGAGTTGGCCGGAAGCAGGCCTGCTTCAGCAAGCACCAGGGCTTACTGGTGCACATCGTAAGCCTGAACCACCTATTAGTCTCAGCCCTATCTCAGCATCATGCTCGTCTCCACAGACTTTCAATTACGCATTCCAATCGCTGACTTGTTTTAGCTGTGACACCGAGTTCAAGCGGAAATTCGACTGGAAAAGGCACGAAGACGAGTTCCATGAGCGATACAAAAAGTACCCATGTCCGGACTGCAACCGTGTGTTCTGGGGGGCAAACACGTTCAACCAGCACCACAAGACACGTCACAATTGCAAAACATGCCCCCATGCCGACAAAGTCATCAAATACACACGGAAGAAGCGTGCTTGGGCTTGTGGTTTCTGCGCTGCGTTTCTCCCTTCCATGGACCGGTACATCGACCATATCGGCCTCCATTACGAAGCAGGTAGGACCAAGGCCCACTGGTACCACTCAAATGTCATGTATGGACTTCTTCATCAGACTGGAGTGAACGCCGCATGGAAGAACATGATCGGTGCCAGGTTCAGTCACATTCCGAAGGACCAACAACCAAGATATGGGTGGGACCCCAAGACAACGGGAAGGAAGCAAGGTTTCCTGGAAAATGAGACGGCGGGAAATCTTCAGGATCTCTTGGAATTCTTCGACCCAACAAGAGACGACCCAAACGAAATTGTCCGGCTAGCGTTTGAGATGGCACAGTTGACCCCTGCCAACCAGGCCCCGGGAAGGTCAAGCGTGGATATGCCCGACAAACCACCACATCCTCCACCACCGCCAAAGAGAGAGAAGTCTTCGAAACGGAGCCACAGCGGAACCCAAAAGGAAATCGCTCCACTACCGCATCCGCCCGTGAAAGAGAGGCCCATAACCCAATGGCCCGGGAGCGTCCCTGCGGCCGGTATCCACGAACTGCCCGGATCCAGGTCGAGCAACCACAGCGCCGAGGCAAACGTGCCAATGCCCGACTACGATGCGACTGCCGTCCCTCAGCCTCTCTTTGCAAGCTCACTCTTACCACCCTCTCAACGAACTCAATTCGCCCAAGATTCCGGCCCCAGTATCTCTATATCGACCGCTTCCAAACCGCCACCCTACGCGACACCGACCACACCCTTCCCTCTCCCGCGAGATACGGTCGTCGATATTCTCGACGACTATATGGCACAAGACCAGCTCCAAGCCGGCAACGCCGTCGACGTGGCTGACATGCCTCCGCCCTTTGTTCAATACGATGATTGGAACAGCATATGCTCTACGATGGTGGACGACGTGGCTTCTCCCAGAGGACCCCCTCTACCCCTCGCGCCTCACGAGCGTCCGCAGCTACTACCCGTTCGCCGTTCTGACGTCTGGGCCGCTTCGGGAGATCACATCGAATCGATGTACGTCGACAACGTCCAAGCCTGCGATATCACATGCGGCGGTCTGCAGGATGCACCCCCACTTCCGATGCGAGAGAACAATGTGAGGAGATCTGATGTATGGGCTTCGAACGGGCCGGCGGACTACGAGGGGCTGGATTATGACCAGGAAATCGCACCACCGCCACCGCATGTGAGCTGGCTGTAATGGGATGACGGACGCTAAGACGCCGTTATAATGAGGACTGCCAACGGTCCAGGCGATCGGCCCAAGGCATCCACCTGGAGCATGGTTCTCGTGGGGAGGTCCAGGTCGCGGGGGGTTGACACCAAGCATGGTCATTGTGGGAGCTACTCGAAGCTTATCCACACCACGTGAGGTTGTGGGACTGTCTTGGTGTTTATCCAGCCAAATTTGAGAAACCCTAACGACCTGGCAGTAAGGGGAAGAGCTGTGGTGCTCTTGCTGTATATATAATTATTCTTTTATGGTACTTGGCCGTTTCCGGTACGGTTTTCTGCATATACCCCTTACTCAGTTTGTTTTCTCTTCACGTACATCAAAGATGGCATCACGGGTTTGTCTATTCACTTCAGAGAGACGGAAGGGTACTTGAATCATTAAATAGTAATGAGAAGCGACATTACGCATGTTTCAATGTTTATTAAAGGGTGTGACTGGTGCGTGCAGGCGCGAGTGTCGGGCGAAACAGACGCTGCGTTAGTGCTTGACTGGCTGCGTGAAAGGCGCTCGTTCCGAGGTCACTTTCTCAAGCAATTCGACGTGTCGTCCGTCCACTTTTGACCAGGTGAGTGGGAGTCGTCATCTCAGCTACTCAAAAACAGTCCATCCAGGACGAGCCTTCCTTTGTCCAATACACAACACTAATCTCCCCCCTGGCAACCTCAAAGCTTTGACTGACCAAGGTAACTTTTAGCATCTTCACTATAGCACTGCACGGCTGCTATAATGTGCTCTTAGGACTCCGACTCAAGATATGGGTGCATCGGGATGCTAAGGATCTCACTACAAGCACGCTCGGCCACAGGACAGGAACCGTTCGCCACGGAAATTGCTTGATATGCAACCTGCTTGTGGACAGGATGAGGGCAGTAGACGACTGATGCGATAATTTGTGCCATCAGGCGCGCCTAGATCCGAGGGCGTTCGAGTTCGGTCGTGCGCACCGTGTATGCTGCCCACGCCGACACCGACTGCTCGCGCGGGACAACGGCTGGACGGCACAATATTGTGTCGCCCAGGGTGTGACGCCCGAGGAGGCTGGCGTATCGTGATGCAACATATTGCCGCGATGCTATCTCATCGGCTAGAATGTCGAGCTTGCAGAGGAGAACGGCGGCTTGGAGGGTGTCAAACCGGCTCTTCACGCCGATGCGGGCATTATCGAACTTGTTCTTCTCGTCACGCCCGTGGAGACGGAAAGGCCGCAGCGCAGAAGCAGTTTCTGCATTTTATTGGTGAGAACGGCGCCGCCGTCTCCGTAGCAGCCCAGTGGCTTGGACGGAAAGGAGCTGGTAGTTGTGGTATCCGCCGGAGTGCCCACGCGGGAGTCGTTCACGCTTGCGCCAAAGCTCTGGGCCGCGTCTGCGATAACCCACAGCTTGTCTACGTTGACGATAACAGGGCTTCATAGTCGGCCGGATGCCCGTACAGATCCAGAGCTGGGCCTGTGGTAGCATGGCTGTAGGACGCGGACAACAGCCATGCCTTCGTCGATGTTTTTTTTGTCAAGGGTTGTTTGCCGTTACTGATGCACTCGAGGAAATGTAGGCACTCATTAGCAAGCGATTCGGCTGCCACCAGAGCTACCTCTTCGGTCACTCCCTTCACAGGCTCTGGAAGCCCGCTGGTCCAGTCGACTCTGTGGTGGAACACGCGGAGTTTGCTCTGCCACGGTTTACAGTCGTCCAAACACTGCTGTGGCTAGCTCCCCAACAATGATCAGCTTGCGTTCCTTCTCTGGGTTTAGCCACGACACGAGGATATGCCATGCACCCCGTTGGCGAATATCAGGCCGGAGTTTGCCACATCCGCGATGGCAACACCCGGGCGCAGGAGTTCTTGCCCACGTGCCCGGGACCATGGTTGCTTCCTGACAGCCAACCAGATTGAGGATCATGGAAATATCGTGGGCCGCGAAGTTCCAGAAGAATTCCTCCTCAAGGCGGATATGGCCGAAGCCAAGCCGGCGCGAATGGATGTGTAGGATGCGGCCTAGTCCTCCCCGACCGACGAGCGCCTTGGGCATCAAGAACGCCAGCACATGATTGTCTGCACAAGAACTACAGTCTTGACTGAGTGTGAAGCGGGAGACATGATTCTGGAGAACAGGGTGACGGTGGGTAATTTCGTCCAAAGACAGTTTACGGACAGACTGGGCGGGCCGGCCTCCGAGGACCGGATGCTGTGGTTCAAGAACTGGGGCGGGCTACAGAGCGTGAGGGCGATAAACCGTATTCACCTCTTGGTGCATGATGTTGGTGAAGCTATTGTGGAGGAGTGGACCGGAGAGAAACAGAAGCTAGAGAGGAGCCCTGTGGTTATTTTAGTATAGGCTGTGTCCTTTGATTAGATACACAGGCCAGGAATAGTGCCAGCAAGTGGTTGGCTTGTTTCACTTGCATCGCAAACTAAGATGACAAGGAACTGATAATAATTTGAGACACCAAGACTATTATAAGGAATCAAGACTAGTGATGGTGTTGACCGCACAACAACAATACCTTGTAAGCCACAAGCATCCACTTGCACAGGAAGAGCTGGAATACAATTCGTTCCTATTAAATGCTCTACCTGACACAACAATAACTACTTCATCGCATATATGAATTCCATTCCTGCTGATGGGTCTTTTCTGGGATCATACTTCGGCAAATCCGCAAGGGGCGCATACTTCTCGATCAGGTAGACCATGTTGTTCAGGGCGCTAGATACAGTTAGTTACATGAGTATGCGAGACGATGCCCCAATATATTACTCACACGTGTCTGGCCTCCTGACTTGAGGTCCCGGCTGAGACGTTGATTTCGAACTTGATACTATAAAGCCTGTTCCGGTCGTCGAAATCCTCTTGCGGCTCAGATGGGGGGAAAATGAGTTTGTACTCATCCAGGTAGACTTGGCCTAGATTCCAGGGGCCGTATCGCCGCCACATCCCAAGTTCCATCTCGTCATGAGCGTAGAAGCAACCCGCGTCGAAGAAGATGAGCTCCCCGGTCTCCTTATCTCGGCCTATGTTGCCTCCCCATAAATCCCCGTGGATGAGGCGCGGCTGGATCGGTTCAGGGCCGTCCTGCAGTGGATCCAGCAATTTTGGCACAACAACTGTGAGAATTTGTTCTGCTGCCCTGGACAAATCCGGCCAAACGCCGTTGGCCGCGGCATCTGCCTCGACGGAGTTCTGGAGGAGCTTTGTGAAGAACACTCTCCAACTCGTCTCCCAGCCATCGGGATGTGGCACGATGCCATCAAAGGTTGGCATGTAGAAACCGAAATTCCCGTTAGGAGACACTTGACTGTGCAACTGGACCACGCGATGTGCCAGTCTATTGGGATTTGGAAGAGACATGTCCATGTCTCGGAAGTCCTCGATGAAGAAGAATGTTTCAGGCGGCGTGAAGCTGTACTTGCCCCATGCCAAAGCCTTGGGCGCCATTCCAGGTATGAGGTTGTTGATGAGGGTAATGGAGGTATGTTCGCCTCGAACGAGCTGTCGTCCGGTTTCGCCGAGTGCCAACTGGTATGGTGTGTTAGTGGTTAACTGACAAGTCCAGGTATTTCTGGGCTGCTTTATCCAGACCTTCAGGAAATATTGTTTGATGTCCCCGTTGGGAAGTTCGACAGTGATGCGACCTGTTTGCGTCCACACAGATTCGCCATAAGACTTCGCGGATAAGACTTTGGACCCTGTGGGCAAGACTAGGACGTTGTGATGTCAAACTACGAACAGATTAAGTCTCCTCTCCGCTCGACTTACTGCCAATCACTGCCTCGTCCATAGGGAAACTCCCGTCAATATCAGCGAGTATTCCCTCTCTCCTCTGCACTATATCCAGAGGCATGTTGAAGGTATCTTGTAGCGTCGAAGCGGCTTGGTATGAGCTGCGAGCTCCTGGAAGGTATATGCGCAGGTTCTGCCCCAGGAGCAGCGGAGTCCAGGGGTCTCGTGCGACGAATTCTGCGAACAGGTTGCGGAGATGACCTGCAACGGTAACGGTGCAGTATACCCGTGCGTGTTTCGGAATTCGCAATCGCCGGTGACAGCTGCACATGTGGTGCCTCAATGCCTGCCGGCCTGGCCTATGACATAACAAGACCGCCATTCTCCCGGTCCTTATGTCGTACTGAGAGATGTCACAATGCAGCCCACCTCTTACGCTTCAAAAAAGGGATAGTTGCTACACATTGCTTGCTATTCGTGTGACTGCTCGGAGGCTCCCCTTCGAAGTTTTCGGGCATTCATGCAGTCAGCTGCAACTTCAGAGGTCCAGGAACTTGAAAAGCCCTTCGCTATAACTGAAGCGGCTAATACGGACTACAATTTCGTCCGTGATCGTTGGAGCCTTGGAATTTGTGAGTGGATTCTCAAGGAGAAGGCCTTCCTCGACTGGAGGGACGATCCCGACCAGTCCTCACGCCTGCTCTGGCTTCACGGTGTGGCTGGTAGTGGCAAGTCTGTTCTGTCTTCATTCCTCGTGGACCATCTTGTCAGTGAAGTCGGAAGTCTCTGCCAGTAAGTCTCCCTTCGCTTCGGAGACCTCAACAAAAATTCTCTCAACAAGACGCTCCGGTCGCTTGCTCTGCAAAGCGCCCAGGTACTTGGAAGCTCTGCGAGGACTGTCTCCAGGCATGGAAGACATATACAATCGCATGGCAGGCTCTATCACGGTACAATGTCCACCAGAAAAAACACTCAGCATCGACATTCTATCTTGGGTGACATGCAAAAAGCCATTGCTGATCTATGCGGGGGTTTTGTCCTTGTGGATGATACTGAGATGGTGCCACTCATCCATCAAACCGCCATGGAATATCTCATAACTTACAGGACGGGACTGTTCATTGACAAAACAGCCGCGAACCAAGGCTATTTCCTTTGCTGTCTGACCTGTCTCGAGGCTAGGTGGCTCCGAACCATGATCTCCCAGGCCCGAGCGCTATTTCTACCGAACTACGCTGCAAGCCACTGGGTTTCTCATCTGGGAAGCAGTGATGCAACTTCCAAGATAGTGGTGAAAAGTATCGTCAAATTTCTTCGCACCACAAGTGTCTTGACGTGGATTTACGCAGTGGCACAGGCGCGATCCCACCACAGCACTGGGCTCCCAGATAACCAACCGCCTTTACTGTTCCGGGACACGGCGGGTTGTTATTTCACTCTTCGATACTTCCCGAGGATGACTTGTTGAACTCAGCAGAGGGACCATTTTCTTCAGCATCCAAAAGATTGTTTGGAGCAACGACGAGAGCCTAGTTTGTTACTCAGACGTCAGTAGGGTGGTGTTTCTTGACCGCATCACCTATGATACAGTTTCAGGAGTTCCAACTGTAGAAAGGCTTATGAATAAGCCGGTGAAAAGCCTCAAAGACAACATAAACGACCTTGTATTCCCCGTTGACTCCGATATGCTGCTAGTATGCAGCAAGTCTACAGTTGCTGTGTTGTCAATCGAGTGGCTGGCTATTGTGGCAACGCAAGAAGTCGGAAATATCGGCGGGAAATGAATTGGGCACCCTGGCCAGCACGGCAGTCTTCTATGTGTGACCTCTCAGAGCCTCGATGTCTTCTCGTGGCTATCTTTTGAGAAGTTGGTTTCAGTGCCCTTGGAAACTGACAGCCGGCGTTACTTCGAGGCTCACAATCCTGTTGCTCTATCTGGATCTCTGGAGTTCCACGCCCATGGTCACTCAGAACCTTTTGATCATGGTATTATGGTGGTTGACAGTGTTATACTCTCACCATCTCGGCATCGCCTTTTGATGCGGCTCTCGACACGTGTTTACCACAACCTCGTTCAAATTCTGGACATCAGCCGGCTCGATGATCTTGAATAACACACCAGTCCACCATCCGTGGGTGACGTGTTATTGCCAAGCCAGCTCACGAATTACTTGGACAGGCCGCTTGCCTTTCTTGCCAATAGGTACAGCTCTGGCCATGCAGATAAACTGCTGTTTCTAGACCGCAATTCCTGGGTTTGCAGCTGGCCGGTCTCTGGCGTATCGTCGGAACTATCAGCATCGAACCTTGCTGAGGTGACCTCTCACAGAACGGCGGATAACCGAACTAAGATGGCGAACGACCATCACGAGCGAGGACAAGGTCATAAATATGGCGGTCAAGTAACCCGTAATTATTGTTTACCTGGTGATTGGGTCAGCCCTGACTGCGTCTTTTTGATCAAAGCATTCAGCGACGGGACGCTATTATGCCCTCGAAACGGCGAGGTCGCACTCGTGAGGTTTCCAGGGCTTATATGATGGGTCCGGGACATATAACGATTTGGATGTGGAGCTCCAGAGTAGGTGCTGATATCAAGATTCATTCACTAGGGAGAAAGGCTAAAGGATCGTTTGTAGAAAGACCAGTTAACTTAGAGGAGGGGGGTCGTATTCTCGTTTTCCCCCGCTCATAGATTATCCTAAAAGCGGCCCCAAAGAATCAAGATTCTGCCTGTCGTAATAGTTTTCCATGCTGATTGTTCTTTTTTGTTTTGAGGAGACTTGAGACGGGGACAACAGGACCTTACATGAAATGCTATCCCCCTCCTAGTATTTATATGGTCCAAATTGGCTTAGTCAAGTGTCATTAATATCAATTTCACACTGTTGATGAGGGCAACAGGTAGCAGCGGGTAACTAGTAGGAGCAATTCACTTTATGAGATATAGGTCTGGGGGCCTGTGAATATCCGTTCCAAGCTTTAGACTGCAGCTCGCCTAAGGCTATGTGGGGGATTCATCTGATATTTTTGGCAAAGATGGAATTGACCTACTGCTGCAGTCACTACAGCCCATCAGTGAATTACCTCGTCTGATCTCTTCAATTCACTTTAGCGTAGGCGCGATAGAAGCTATAAATACCCAACGTCGTTCACTTGAAAGATTACTTATACTTTTTACCTTCTATCAACCACTTCTCACAGTAAAGTCGCAAAGGCATAAATAAGGCCAGCAGCAAAAGCATCAATTGATCCAAAAGAAGATCCCATCAACCGTCAACATGTTCGCTTCGACTTCCACCCTTTCGATGCTTGCCACAGCCTTGATGGGCGGTGCCAACGCTGCGTTTCCCAATCCCACCAACTCCACCAATGCTACCATCCCCATGGATGTTCCCAACCCGGTTCGTATTTGACATCCAAGCAATACGTCATGAAGAAGCATTCCCAACTAACGCGATTACAAAACAGATCAAGATCACCTGCAACATCCCAGGCTACCGCTACTCGGGCGTCAATGCCATCGACGAGGGCATCGACCACCTCAACGGCCTGAAGGGCAACGCCACCCTCGGCCACCAGGACGGTGGAGGCTGGTGCTGGCGCTACAGCTGCTCTTACCGCGCCGGCATCTACGGTTGCAACGACGGCAAGCAGGATGCGCAGGTTCCTTGGGCGGATTTGAGCGCCTATGCCCTCGATATCAAGAAGCAGTGCACCTTTGACGGCAGCACTGGCAAGGTGGCCCAGGGACAGGCGTTCTCTCCTGATGGCTGGAACGTCATTGTCGGTCTGAAGAGCGGCGACTCTTGCTAGATTCTGCTACTATTGCGGCAGGGTCTTTGCACTTCAGGATGGTGAAAGATCCTCGACAACTGGAAGGTGACGCTATGGGATCACACTGTCTGTAGGCTTTGAGAGAGAGACAGTAGAGAAATGGAGTTACACATCACTCTGATTGACGAAGGTACTGCCTGTGAGGTGCCTGCTGGTGGTGGACTCAAGCTAGTCTCTTTGGTTGCAGCCTCTGAAGTTGGTATAAAAGCTACATTCTTTCCACAATGTGTTCTTGATCTAGGTGGACGGTTTCTTCTCATCTCATCCTTCTTTGATCAGAAGATCTCTCCCGTCCTCGCGCCTCTGTTACAACCCTTTGAGTTCAATGTTACCAATCTCGGTACCGTTCCCTTGTTACCCAAAAATACATCTCACTGACTTGATCTCGACCTGTGCCTTAGCCTCTCCCCCCAATACCACATGATTGCCGGCGCCGGGAAACCAAAGAACAAACCAGCAAATCCGATTATGCTATTCCCCCACCCGTAACCGATCGCCGAGTACATGCTGGGTGTGAACAAGGGAAAAAGAAACGCAGTCAGACTCCTCAGGAGCTGGTTCGCTGCTAGGGCGCTGCTCACATGGTCGGGATAGGCATCCATAACATAGGCCTGAAGAGGTAAGTTGGTAAACTGCATGCCGACAAGGAACGCACCGATATCTACTGCGATCCAAGGTGCACGGTACTGTGCGGTCCACCCATAGACGAACATTCCCAAGAGCGAGAAGATCCCCCCTGGAACAGCCAGAGGTATGCGGAACTCGGGCTCGTGTTGTCCACTCTTGTCACGTTTGATCATGCGGCGTTACAGAACGTCCATGAGTGGCCCTGCGATTTGGGACCCGGCGACCTCGCCTAGCGCGCAGGCGATGTAGTGAAGCCCGGAGATGGCAACCGGTTGGTGGTACTGGCTGGTCCAGAGGGTCGAGAAGCCCGACAGGACGATATAAAGCGTTCCGTACCAAAAGGCGGATATGAGGGACGTGATCTGGATGATAGGATGGAAAGCAAGCAAGCGCAAGGGACGACTCAAGGCGTGATACACAAGTGCGGCTGCAGAGTGGCCCTTGTCCTTTCTCTCCTGAGCCGTATGATACCTTACGTCGCCTGTCTCTCGCCTGAGCCTCGAAGCTCGCCGGCTCAAAATAAGGGGTGCGTGTGTCTCATGGTAGGGCACTATAGACACGACAATCATGAGGGCCTGGAAGATTGAGGTCGACCAGAACATCCAGCGCCATGTCGTATACTGGTTGATGAAGCCGCCGATAATGGGGCCAACCGCAGGTGCAAGAAGGGGAAGCAGTAAGTAAATACCCAATGATCGCCCACGTTCCTCGGGCCTCCATATGTCGCCCAAAACACCCCCTGCCAGCGCAAAGATCGCACTAGCCCCAAAACCCGCGAGGAACCGCGAGGCAATGAGCAGGCCCTTGCCGTGGGCAAAACCGCACGCCAGGTTCCAGCCCAAGAACCAGACGTTGGAGGCGTGGACGATAGGCTGGCGGCCGTAGACCTCTGATAGTGGTCCGATGACAAGTTGCCCGAAGGCTGTGGCCAAGGCGAAGATAGAGAATGCCATGAAGGACTCGGTCGAACTCATGTTCAGCTCGTCAGAGATAGTGGTAATGGCCGGCGCGACTATGGTCGAGACCATAATACGATTGAAGCCGGTGACGGCCAGGAGGGGTGTCACCATCCATTTCCTGCCCAATGGCCAGCCTTTGGGGTTCTCAGGGCCTGTAGGGTTGAAGGCCACGAGGAAGGGATCATTGTTGTCCTCGGCGGATATTTCTACGGGTGATAACTCCTCGAGTTTTGCCCCTTGGTTGGGGATGGCCGTATCAAATGGCTCCGGGACTTGTGTAATGAAGCGGTTGTCTTGTTTGGGTTCCGCATTCGAGGTGTTGGGAGCCATCATTGCGAGAACCGTGGAAGTGTGTTGGTGCAGAAGGGTGATGAAGCCGAGATAGCCTGGGGAAAGCCTCAGGCCTATTGATGTCAAGTAACTTCGCCCATAAACCGAGAAAAGCATCGGCTTCTTCTCAGGAAAGGAATCACAAAGTAGGTATGGACCAAGAGAAATCCAAGGTCGGGACGGCGGCGTATTGATATTTATATGTATCACGTCCGCAGGACCGCAGCCTGTCAATGAAGCTCCCGGCTTCACTATTAGTAGGATTGCTTTAGTGCCTCAATAAGTTAGATGGCCGCCCTCTGTCCGATAGGCGTCCTCACCAGTCACAGTTGCAGTGGCCGCCTGCTTTTACGCAGTATCTCCCAGCGCTCATAAGTATACTATCCATGTCACGGTATCTACCTAGGTATTTCCGAAAGCGATGGTAGCACCGAGCACCGAGCACCGAGCACCGATGAGCCCGGAGATCTTGCCCGAGGTATGTCAGCCGACACTGCCTTCCATTTCTCTTTCTTCTTGGCAACCCAACCAATCGTCATGCTTCCGTTCGCTGTGTTCTATGGCAGAGGGTTACGGGAGTAGGACAGGGTGGCAGAAGGGCAGGAGGGCTGGAGGGCAGGAGGGCAAGAGGGCAGGAGGGTATCACAATGACTTTATCTTCTGGCTTGACATGTTGTTCTATGCTGGCACAGACAGACCTTAATTGTATTGGCCCTCAAGCCATTTTATTAGTTTCGATCGTTTGGTCTCCTCAGGACTTCAGTGCTTGGACAAGATTTGAAGAGCAAGGGAGTTGGGTGTTGCATATGTGCAATTCACATGCAGGCTCAAAAACACAGCCTCAGTCTGGAAAGTAAAATGCACCAGCTAACGAAAAATACCTTTCCAAAGTTGATGACTATAGGACATCAAATGATTATCATATGGATCATTGGAACACAACAAAATGGTAAAACTTGAGTATAGCTTGAGGCAGCATTGCAAAGAGCCTCCAATTCAATAAAACTAAAATATATATACATCCCCTGAACTCCTTGCTAAACCAATTACACCATGGTCCCGAGGCTCATCAGTGTACCATCGGGGCCGGCGCACCCAAGTCATACTTCGTTCCGACCAGCGCGGACCCGGGACCTCTGCTAAGATCAATCTGATCAAGAGGAGTCAGGCCATGCGCGCGACCCGTCCTGCCGCAGTAGATGCGGAAGCCAACCCATGCAATGACGAACACGGGGATGGTGACGTAACTGGCGAAGAAGTCCGCCACGCTGAACCCGCCCAGGAACGAGTCGAATCCGTTGAAGAAGATGATGAGGACGAACCAGAAGAGGCAGAACCAGGCCATGTAGGGCTGGAACCACGACCTGAGGGTGAGGTTGCGGCGGTCGACACCCTGCGCGTCGAGGGCGCCCTTGAAGCGGATGTAGCAGCAGCAGATGCAGGCCCACGCGATCAGGGAGCTGAGGGCCGACAGGTTGGACAGCCAGGTGAAGGCCTGAGAGGACCCGCTGGACACCGACAGGAAGGCCAGGAGGCCGAAGAGGAAGGCGACGATGACTCCGTAGTAGGGGGTTCCGACGCGGCTGGTCTTGAGGAAGAAAGCGGGCATGGAGCGCTGGCGGGCGAGGGCCATCATCGTGCGGGACAGGCCGTAGGCGTTCTCGTTACCGGAGGACAGGGCGGAGGTCATGACAACGGCGTTGATGACGGAGGGCAGGACCTTGACGCCAGTCTGCTGGCAGATGACGACGAAGGGGGACGAGGCGGCGGTGTGGCCGCCTCCGCTGACGGCGCTGAGGAGGGAGGGGGAGTTCTGGCTGACGTTAAGGCCGATGATGATGACCGAGACGACGTACAGGCCGACGATACGGTAGAAGACGGACTTGGTGGCACTCTTCATGGTCTTGCGGGGGTCATGGGCCTCTCCGGCGATGACACCGATAGACTCGACACCACCGTAGGCGAAGGCGGCCTGGGTAAGGACCTTCCAGAAGCCGAGGAAGCGAGCGGTGTTGACGGGGGTGATGCCTGAGTAGTCGTCGTTCCAGGGCTCCTCACGCCAGTACTTTCCACCGGTGTACACTCCGTCAACACCTCCGACGTTGGCAATAATACCGAAGATAATCAGACCAACCAAGAGCGCAATCTTAAGACAGGCGAAGAAGAACTCGGTCTCTCCGTAGTATTTGACTCCGAGAAAGTTGATAGCGATGCAAAGGAGGAGGAAGACGATGATATAGATGGCGAGATGGGACGAATTTTCATCCCAGTAACCAATCATAAGACCAATGGCGGTGATTTCTGTCGGTACGGTGAAGCCAGTGAGGAGGATGTAGTTGATACCCATTGCGAAGCCAATCTCAGGAGACAAATATTTGTTGCCCATTTCGATGAATCCACCGATATTCGGTGCGAATACAGCTAATTAACAATCCAGTTAGCAAGTTTTCATCTCAAATCGAATGTCTAAGTGGTCTTTCCCGGAAGTAGTAGAGGGTAACTCAAGAGGGTATAGTCCTCTTTGAGACACCGCACCACTCCACCCACTCCAGGAACAGACCCTTGCGACATTGAGGGCAGGAAAACCACGAACTCATCTCGCCGAGACAATAGATCATCATCCCGATTAAACAACCGACGATAGTATATCCGAGGAAGAAACCGACGGGGCCACCGTTGGCTAATGCAGCACCGGAACCCAGGAACAGACCAGTTCCGATCGTGCCCGCAAGAGCAATCATAGAAACATGACGAGCTTTCTGAAGGATGATTAGCATCGGAAACAGCTGGGAGCCACCCAAGGGAGGCTGGATATTATCTCGAGGCGACGTACGAGATCACGTTTTGTGCCGAACTCTCCGACGTGTGTGTCCTCGGGTTGCATCAAGGCATTTGGGTCCTCGTAGACGCCCGCACGGGTCGAGATGACCGGCTCGAGGGTCTCGTTGAACTTCTCCTTCTCTGTGCTATGGTGGGCCGACGACTCGGAGTCGGTCGGGCTGCGGTGGATGCCATGCATGGTGACTGGCTTTTGTCGATGTCGGGGACTGAGCCAGGTGTTGAAACACTGTTGAACAGTGTCGTCAGAGGGAAAGGAAGACTGGATTGCTTGGGATGAGAGGGACCAGAATAGACAAAGACTCGAAGACAATGGCGCCCTCTAAGCTCGTTATAACTTGGAGATCATGGCTACTCATGGCTACCCGCACTATCAGGGTATCGGCGCAACCACACGCGCTTATCCTCTTGGTCAGCACGGCTACATAATTCATTCAGCACTATCCCGTCCCGCCCCTATCTTATCCGGAACCAAAGCGCTGGTACAGACCATCTTTTGTCAAGGCCTTTACTTCATCATCCAGCGTAACGGGAGTGACAGGGGACGGTCTCGAATGGGAAGGGCCGCGTGTATCGGATGTAGTATCCTTGATTGGGAGTGGCCAAGAAGCCTGGACTGGCTGCCCAGGTTATGCTTGCAGGCCTTGCCTTGGCAGCCGGCCGTCCTCGAGTCTTGCCGTTTGATGAAGACCAGTAGGAAGTCGTTGTAAATCTGGGGAGCCGGGCTTATCTCGTGGAGCCCCCCGGTTCTCGCCATAGTAACGATACATACATGCAGCACAATACGACTATGGGGTACCGTGCCACCTAGGCCCACCCTAGCATGCCAAACATGCGTGTGTGGTCCGTGGAAGGCAGATCGCGGCTAAGTCTGGGGCAGAATCCCGATGTTCTTGAATCGCGGATACTATCGTATTGTCAGTAGCGTAGCACAGGCGGCTCGACAATCGATGCTTCTGTACGTGAGCCCCGAAAGTCTATTTGGATCAATCCGGGCCCGGTGTCCATGATTCTCAATCTTGTGAACAAGGCCTACGAGGTTTTATGGTACTCTTTGAAGTCCTGTCATTGTCCTTGTTGTCGTAGAATAGGTCCTTTCGTATGCAGCGTGATCCTGAATGTGAGAGCGGCTGGTCCCAATTTCTGTTATCTTTTGCACCCTGAGTCGTGCGCGTCTCAAGGCTCGGCCGAATATAAAGTGTATTTGACCATCCACTTTCTTATCTCGTGGGGAGGCGGGTCGAAGCGGGTCGTGTTACACACTCGGTGACATAAAAACTTAAATTGCCACCGTTGGGGTCGAGAACGGGCCTGACAGATTCAATAGCCTTGTCGCTTTGTGTCCGATATCAAAGACAACATTTGGGATCGCCAACTGAGGCAACCATTCGCCACGACCTTGCCTGCCTGCCGTGTCAGTGGAACGAGAACGTTGGGGGATCTTCTGTTAACTGGAGAATGATGACTTTGAGGCTTACTTTAGCTGCAGACACCGGAAAGGGCCCTCGTGGAAGGGCAGACTGGGCAGCTCCTCTTGCGTGGGATGGATTGAGTCCTGACTAGCCGATATGCTTGAGTGCTTGAGCTAAACTGATGAGGAGCGCTTGAGGTGTGCTGCCACCAGCTCGACAAGTCATTTTGCTCGCCACTAATTGAATGTCACAGTGCGTCACTGCTTCACGATGAGCCATTGCGCAGTGATGAAGACCCATTGTGGGTATAATTTGGAGCACCGTTGATGGGGAGCGGGCAGAGAGGTTGCGAAAACTATAGCTGAAGGATATCAGAGTCTTGATACCAAAGCAAACAATCGAAGACAAACCAAGAAAGCACTTACCTTGACACAGAGACCTACTCCAGCATAGCGAGGACGGGGTAAGCGAGTTACTTTGCTTTTATCGCGTGGAAAGGTGCTCAGACAATGACAAAAGCGAAAGTGGCCAGCAAGGCTCTCAGCTGGGCGGTGTTCTTCGGCATCGGCGGATCAGTATACGGCGCTCTACTGGCACTCGGACTTGTCGGCCTCGTCTTTTACAACAGATGGAACTACCGGAAGATGAAGGAGGAGCGCGAGGCGGAGGATGAGTACTTCGCGGAGCTTTACGGAAAGGAGAAGGCGACGGGAAGCGTGCACTCGTGGCGTGACTCCTTCTATGGGAGATTTGACGGACGAAGAGGGCCCGACCAGACCATGTCGGACAGTATTATGGATGATGACACCAGTCTCGGGCCAAGAGAATCATATCCATCAGTTTCTCAGGGCGCCGGCTCAGCGGTTGGAACGCGCGACCGTCCGAGAGAGTCGATCCAAACGATTTCGACGCTGGGGGATGGTGATATGGCCGACAAGAGGTACAGTTGGCGAAAGGGATCAACACCGACGACGACGCTGCAGCTTCCGCGCCATGAAAAGGGTAGCCGGCGCAGTCCGAGTTTGGAGTCGATAGAATCGTGGGAGGCCTAGCGGTGGTGACAATGGCCATTGACAATGACAATGAACCGATGCATCTGTCGAGTTCTTTTTTGTCGGTGGTCTTTTGTTCATTTGAAACCGGACGATGGATGGACCAGCTGCGTGCATGCATGCATATATACAGTACATGCATTACTTGAGTACCTACTTAGGTACCTAGACAATGGACTTGTGCTACCGTTGACTTGAGCGGCCACCTACCTGAGTCTTGCAAGAATAAAAAGTAACTTCAAAAGCTGATAAAACCCCATCTACAATCCCAGCCTATGATTGTGCATTGATTGATTCTACCATTCTCTGCCTGAACCTGCAGAATCTTTGGCTAAATGGTTACTCATGGTGCTTACAATCAGAGGTGACATCTTGAAGCCTGTTTGTACACATGTACTTAGTACACGGACCACTACCATTTAGGGAAGCTTGCAGCTCAAGCTCCAATCCCGGCCGGCAAGCTCTGTTTACTATGGTCCACATCCCAGAGCTTTTCCTCACACCGTAAGACACACACCACACGAATTCACACAACTCCACACGAACACAACCCCACAACACAGAAAATCATCACATCAATCAATTCACCATGCCTCCAAGAGCATCGACTCGTACACGCGCACCGCGCAATGTGGCGCCTCCTGCGCCCGCTGCGCCTGTGGTCAATGGCACCTCCACCAAGTCCAACATCTCCAAGAAGCGCAAGGCCGCCGCCGACAACAAAGACGACGACAAGCCAAAAGCGACTACGAAGAGGGCAAAGACCCTTGAGCCCGTCCGAAAGATCGCCTCGAAGCGACCAAAGACTACCAAGGCCTCCCCCAAGCCAGCCCCAAAGGCAGCCCCTGCCAGTGCGTCCTTTTCGACCGTACCGACAGACACTCTTTCGAGCTTCACATCCGCGCCACCCGATGCCTCAGACCTCCCCGCCATCAACAAGGCCCCTACCGAAGTCCTCACCGTCTTCGCCTTTGGCACCGGCGACATGAGCGGCGAGCTCGGCATGGGACCCAAGAGGAAGGAGCTCAAGCGCGCCCTTGCCATACCTAACCTTGATGGCAGAGAAAAGGACACATACCGCGTGGTGCAGCTCGATTGCGGTGGAATGCACGTGGTAGCCCTCACCGAAGACAGCAAGATTGTCACCTGGGGAGGAAACGACAAGGGAGCGCTTGGCAGAGATACTAACTGGGACGGCGGACTTCGGGATATGGACGCAGAGAAGGAAGGATCCGACAGTGACTCGGATGACGAGTCTCTGAACCCCGTCGAGTCCACACCCACACACATTCCCGAGAGCGCTTTCCCCAAGGGTACCAAGTTCACTTCCGTCGCCGCTGGCGATAGTTGTAGTTTTGCCGTTACCGATACTGGGCTCGTCTACGGATGGGGAACCTTTTTGGTAAGCACTGACACTCGGTGTCACCATTCCATCTTTTCTGGCTGCATTTACTGACCCCTGCCTGCGGCAACAGGATAGCGAGGCCCACGAGACATTCCTCTACTACAAGGATGAGCGCATCAAGGTACAACACAAGCCTACGTTGATACCCAATCTCCAAAACATCACCAAGGTCGTTTGTGGATCAAACCATGCCCTTGCCCTCGATATCAAGGGCAACGTGTGGACCTGGGGCGTCAACGAGCAAAATCAAGTTGGCCGCCTGGCACGCCGAACACGGACAGAACACCAGGACAACTACTACCCGGCCATCCTCGAACTGAGCCGACATCCAGTCAAGCTCATCGCCTCCGGCCCCTACCACTCCTTTGCAGTCGACAAGCTGGACAGAGTCTTCGCTTGGGGCCTGAACAGCTACGGCCAGGCAGGATACGCCAAGGACGCAGGCAGCGACAACGCCATCCTCCCTTACCCCCTGCAGATTCGTTCCCTGTCCAAACAGGGCATTGTTGTCATGGACGGCGGAGAACAACACACCACGGCTGTCAGCGGCGACGGGCGGTTCCTTGTCTGGGGCCGCATAGACGGTGGCCACCTCGGGCTCAAGCTTACGGAGGAGCAGCTGCAGGACCCAAAGCTGGTCCGCCGGGACGAGCACGACCGTCCCCGTATCCTGCTCCGGCCTGCCGCCGTGCCCGACATTGGCAAGGGAGCATTCGTCGCTTGCTCGAGGGGCCACTCGATCTTTGTCAACAAGGAGGGCAAGGCCTACGCATCAGGGTTCAACGGCCAACTACAGCTTGGCAATGGAACGGATGACGATGCCGAGGTCGCGGGGGAGGTCAAGGCCAAGGCCTTGAAGGGCGCGAAGCTCACTTGGTGCGGAACGGGCGGACAGTTCAGTATGGTTGCCGGACCTGCTGCGGAGTGCAAGGCAGAGGCTTAATTGCATGGCGTGATGTAACATCATAGCATGAACGGGAAGCATGGCTGCGAGGCGGGAAGGAATTGCATAAGAATCCACTGGATCTGTAGCATACTGATGTCTCTTATATTTTAATCCACCACATCTGTCAGATTGGCCGAATCTGCAAGTACTGGTTTTCGGCACGTCGCTTGCCCAGGTGCTTGTCACCCTACTACCATTCCCTACTACCCTACCACCCTACTACCCTACCACCCTACTACCTTACTACCCTACTACCCTACTACCCTACTACCCTACTACCCTACTACCCTACTACCCTACTACCCTACTACCCTACTACCCTACTACCCTACTACCCTACTACCCTACTACCCTACTACCCTACTACCCTACTACCCTACTACCCTACTACCCTACTACCCTATAACCTGATTATCTTACTACCCTATTATCCTGCTATCTCATTATCTCCTTGTATAGTATAGGGACTGTTTTGTAACTCCTTCCATTGCCATTTGAATTATCATTTCCTAGTTCCGCTAGCCCTTTTATTCGCCCAGCCTACTTTAGTGAATAAAACATCAAGAGGTCCCGAATAGCGCGTCACCGCGGGCAAGCAAGACCTCGAATATGACTGAGCGAACACTAACTATACTTAGATGGACTATGTGACGTATTGGACCATCCTGTATGTTCTGCGTTTTCGGTCGCTGGATAGTACATAGAATATTACTTAGTACATAGGATCCGCATGAGGTTGCATTAGTCAGAAGTTTAACAGAAATCTCATAAAAATATCTGCTATGATTACAGTTGACCGGCGAGAAGACTCATTACCTGTTGTAGTAGATACCAGCACACGAGACATTTAGCATTCTCTTACACGGGCATACAACAACACATTAGTGTCCTCATTCGGCAGCTGAGGCGATTACCACGCTGAGAAGGCGTACTAGTCACATCAGTTCAGAAGCCAAACCGATTAGAGGTTCGCGGTCAAAACGTAGTGACCTCGTTTAACAGAGAACATGTTGAAATAAAACAAATTCACATCTAATAAATAAACAGCAGCAAGCATATAAAGGTAATACCGGCTTCCTATGTGAAATAGATTTTCAACTTCCATTCTCTCCTTTACTCTCGCTCTTCTAGCGACATTATCCTTACTTCAGTACTTTTCCAAGGTTATAATTTTACTCACTTATATCCGTGGCTCAAGCATGAGTCTTCTCTGATAACCATGCGGCCCTTGTATAAGACTATGGGAGAGATATTCTCCCGGCCGCTTGTAATGTCTCCTTCAGGTTCCCAGATGGTGCATGGCTATGCTGGTTATTTCTGCCTGGGTGTCTTCGTCAAGGTCATCGTAATACCGGCGGTGATGTTCCATTCCGACACCGGTCTGCCATACTCACAGATTACACTAGACCTTGCGAACGATTTAAGGGAATCATTCGAGAGAAACACTCCACAAAGGCTGGAGAATTTCCTCAAACTGTGCCGAAAATAGGGTATCACGCCACCAACATGGGGTTAATCTCGCTCGCTTTGAACCTCGCGCTTGTGGCGACGATGTTTGGCACCCTCGAAGTCGACGTCAGCTCAAAAGGTAAGGGAAACAAACATGCACACTCCCCGCGGTGTCCATATTTACTAACTGCGTCTATTCAAAATGCTTTAAGACTGTGGGTATACTGTTGGTTTTAAGGGTGGCAATAATATGGTTTCATGCAGGTGAATTTGCGAGTGGTTGAACATTGAATTGGAGGAGGCCTGTTGGGAACACAAAATTGGCAAGGGAGTATGGATACATATGGCACCGAGCTGGAGGCAAAGGTTTATATAGATGTAAAGATTTTGAGGCACGGGTGACATGTCGGGATCACTCCATATTTCAGTCTTGTTTTTGGTATTATCGGGCATAGCAGGTTTGGGACAGTCACAGATGACTTACAGATCCACGGTGATAGGACGTTCTTTGAGTACTTCGCCTTTGATTAATATATTGTGTTGAGACCAAGGCCAAAAGAAGTCCAGAGCAATATATATGTATATCGTAAGTGATCTGCACGATTCGTGGACTTGTGAGGCAGCACATCAACCATTGGTTTTGTCCTACCAACCGAGTACATGTATTGGTGATCGTCAGTCGTCAACGAGATGAGACTTCTCGACATGTTCCTGCCGTGTCACGCCAATACTCTCGGCCGAGTGGCCCAGACTTTGAAGATCTACTACTCCAACCGCGCGGGGGATTCCCCATTCGGCAATGTCTGTTCCGGGCCTCCGACGACCTTCCTTCACTCACTAGATGCTTACTATGTCTTGATGTCATTCATATCACTCTAACTCATCGTAAAAGAGTTCCTCCAACAGATATCATTCAAGTGCTCCGGGTGTATGAAGCAGTGATGGAGCTAGACGATACTCAACGCACCATCCTCGCAGCGCTGCACCGCAAATTCATCGATGGCTGTCACATACTACACTACCACGGCGTCCTCGATGCCTACGGTCATCTGTCCTTCCGGCACCCTTTCGACCCCCGAGTCTTCGTCATGTCCAAATCTATCGCACCCGGCACAATCTCCAGTCCTGACGACCTGATCGAGTGCCACATCAGCAACGCGGAGCCCCTGGACCCGGGCTCGGCCAATGGTTTCGCGGAACGGCATATACACAGTGAAGTGTACAAGCGATACGCAGACGTGAAGGCTGTCATTCATAGCCATGCAGAGAGTGTGATCCCCTACACGATATCAGGTGTGCCGTTGAGACCCTGTTATCATATGGCTGGTTTCCTGGGTCTCGGGGAAAAGGGGTGTCCGGCGGTGTACGACGCGGCCGACTTCCTCCTGGACGACGACGTCCCTGATATGCTGGTCCGGAATTCGCATCTAGGCGTGGCTCTGGCGGCGTGCTTTGACAGTGGAAATGTCGTTACTTTGATGAGGGGCCATGGAACTACGGTCATCGGCGGAGGCATCGAGGAGGTTGTCTCTAGGGCGATTTATACGATGAAGAATGCTAGTATCCAGACCGCGGCATTGACGACGCAGAGTTCTTTCGCAGCGCAGGGCGGGCAGGGCCCGCAGGCCGGCTTGAAGTTTTTGTCAGTGAAGGAATCAAGGGCTGCGACGAACATGTCAAAGTGGTCCGCGCAGCGGCCGTGGAGGTTGTGGGTGAGGGAGGTAGAGGCTTGTGGGCTCTACCTGAATTCGGCTTGACTGCACTGATCAGCCTAAATAACGCAGAGATGAGAATTAATCAGCTATTTACCTGTTATCTACATCTTGCTCTGACGATGGCGTCGGTTGCGTCCTGTCTCCCTGAGACGGCCGCCGGCTTTCAAGATGGGCACAAATGAAGGGCTTTTGAATTTCTGTTAATTTCACAATCCATCGACTCCGAGAGTTCCTTCAGTCGAATATTGCCCCATAAAAGTTACACGTAATATTCCTCATTCTTTAGGGTTGTGATGGTCTTTCCAGTCAGCAGGGACAATCTCGATTTAGTTTGAACCTTGCGGGATGTAATATTAGACGCTAAGTTTAGGTCTGAGATGAGAAATATCAACGTGGTGTCCTTGTCTACTGTCTGAGCAACAACGTTGTCTTACCGCGGACTGAGTTGTCCACTGGCACCGCAATAACGGCCGTGCAGGTGGCGACAAAAGCGTGAATGAACTTGAGTTGCATTGTGTGTAACAGCGTTCTGGTATGTCTTCAGAGCTGTATTGGCTGTGTACTGGGGAAATGGAACGAGCCAAGAGGTTTCTATCTGGGACTTGATTTTCGAAAGACTGACCTTCTTATACCTTATACTCGTCTGGAGCTATGTTTGCATTGCACATCTCTCTTCCACAGTTCGTTCCCCAAGCTTCTGGCCTTCGACAGGCCCATTCCCTTGAGTTACCACTAGAAACATATTGCAGGTGTCAGCACTTGTTGCGTTCCTGAATTCTGAGGGATGTAGCGCCAGAATTCGAGTCACGTATCTCACTTCCTCTTTCCTATTCCGTATCGAAACCCACCTTCGACTATAAGTGGCGTGCTGGCGACAACGTATTATGTGATGAAGATGGGCATCATAGGTGTCTTGGTTGTTCGACCCCCTCATGTCATCCTCTTTTGCATGACGAGACTTTCGATAGTTCGGACTCGCCAATGCCTGTCGGTGTCACTGGATCCTGCGGATGAGCTGTCAATGTCCTCTCACCGGTGACTTTCTCTTCTCGAAGGCAGTGATTGGTACTCTTCTGTGCGCTCACCGAAAGTTATGCTCAGCATTACTGATGCATGTGGTGGATGGCGTCTTCGCGAACTAGACATCCTAAGTGAACTCGTGATGCTTCCTGAGGTCCAGGCCGTCCATGATCACTGGGGTGTATACTTGGCTTTCTGACAAATCAACTTGATATGACTATAGCCACAGCGTGACACTAGGTTCTTCCATCAAAGAACCAGAGCCCACCACCGTACTGTCGACCAGGAGCCCGACATCTGGTGTGGCCGTAACAAAATGAAGCCATTGATCTACCGACTCTCGTGGAAGAGTGTGGCATAGTGTAGAAGGCTTTACTCCATACATTGACCATGCCAGACCCTCACATGAGAGCGTCATCAGTTTATCTGGAAGATGTAGGCTTCCGTAAGATCTTGAAACCATAATCCATAGCTGCCTTACTCACCAAGCCGTTTCCCAGAAAACAATAACATGTAGTTTCTAGGCAACCCCAGCCCTGAGTTGGATAATAACTGGAAAGCGTACATTTATACTTATCTAATCATCTCAAGAGAAGAGGCCACCAGGGCCTGGGGAGACAAATATCACGAGTACGTCGATTAGAAATACGGTGGCCACACAGCCGGATCAGTCATCCCATTTTACCGTGAAGTCCTCTGCGAAGCTCAAGCTGGACAAGTCTGACAATGATTGCTAGACTCGACATGTTTCCTAGTCTTCACTGCATTGTAAGCTAATAAAGGTGATTGAAACTAAGATTGATTATGCTCGATTACTGACTGAGGGTCTTGTTTACTAGAATGTCATACGAAAAGCTTTACACGCAGTTAGTAATCAGGCAAACACATCCAAAAACGCTCACAACCACCTGACTCACACTGGTAAAGTTTTTTTTCTCATTGCAGACAAGTTATTGGGCCTCTATGAAAGGCAAGGTTCTATATCATATTAACATGCTCGACCAACACTTCTCTCCGACCCTGGAATAGACCACTGTTTCGATATTTCGCGCCAGTCCATCAAATTCTATGGGAGTTTCACCTTGATTCCGACCGATTTGGAAGTCTTTTGAGGATTTGGGGCGTGATACATCGATTTTGATCAGGTTCAGGTCTATCGCAATCTCAACTACTTAAGGAAGCTCGTAACATGACGAGCGAGAGGACACGACGCATGAAATCCCAGAGATCACTCACTTATCGAGGAAAGAAAGAATACCATTGTCGAACAGCGCTTTGATAAGGAGAAGGCCAAGCAAGAGGGGAAACAGCCTTCGAATGGATCAACCTAGTCCACTGCAGAGCGCTTCAGGAATGTTACAAATTCAAGATGGACACTGGAGGCTGACGGAAGTTCAGTGGGTTACTACGAGCACTGTCTTAAGTAACATTCAAGGAATGAGATTTTCCTTCCAGAGACGGGCCTTCACATGTTTTCCCTCTCATAGTACAGCGAGCACCTGCAATGGTTTTGTAACAAATGCCACTGTAGTTGTTCCCAAGACATTTGTTACAGTACATGTATAAGGTGAAGGCCACTGGCATACTCGGGATTGCAACGTTCCTAGTTTGGTATTTTAGTGCAAAGGTCCTTATTGTGCTGTAACCGCATTGGAGACATATGCAAGCCGTTTGCACTTATCAAGCCATTTTCTTTTTCAAAGATTAAGATTCTTCACACGTCATCTCTCACATAGTTCATGACAACATATACTACACATCTGCTTCAGTCTTCAGGCCTTCGGCATCTTGGAACTATTGTTCCGCGACTGTCATCACTCCCAAGGAGCAACTCAGAAACTGTGGGCACTCTAAATACGCGGTTGAATTTGAAAGACTTTCAGAGCACTCCATTGGAGTGAGCATTTGGAAAGGACAGTTTCAAATTCTGAAATAATGAAATAATGGCCAGGCACAAATGGCATCGATGTAGGCCCATCAGTAATGTGCCTCAAGTTAGCTAATTAGAGCTTGGTCTGTTGTGTTCCCAGGGAATGGATTAGCTATGGTAGGCAGTAACCTGATTATAACTCGTCTGAATTTAGTACTGCCACCTGTGCCCACAAAACTCATAAATGGCCAATATTTATATCGACCTTTTTATCGAACTCCACCCAACCAGGCGGCGACGGATCACCTCGAGCATCGAAGCTACAAAGACAACAAAGTTGACTATTCTGTCTCTTTCCTCAACTATCATTAATATGAAAGTGTAGGCGCCGCTTTCTATCTCGGCCACTTCTTCAACCACTGACGCCAGTTCAAACAGGAGAACGATGCTACGACTCACGAAGCCTGCGACCTTAAAAGCATTGGAGGCGCACATAGACGATATCTCTCCGCCGTAAGTCACTAGAGCACACTCCTGATGGCGAACTTCGTCAGCTAATCCGAGCCAGAGCATCCTTGGATGTGGCATTCCTCAAGAGCATTCTTCGATGTCGCCCTCGCCGAGGAGATTCCCGCTTTTGCGCGAATCAACAACAAATCGAACGGCGTCGAACGAGAACAAGAAGAGGTGGAGACGATTACGGCTGCAGTCAGAGCTGCGGGCTCCAGATGGAACCACAGTCAGGTCGGCACAGAGTGAATCCATCATTGCTCCATACATGCTAAGCAGAGGACTAACGACTGGCTTACAGGTATACTGTGGATGTTAACTGGATCGTCGACGCCGTGGAGTCCCTCGTTTTTGAGGACACCCCAGTCGAGAATGGCAGTGATCATTCTTCAGGTTCCAAGGTCTTCCAGTACGCCACGCGCACACGAGAGACAACCAATAGCCAAGCCAGGGCGTCTGCGGAAGACGACGAAGAGGGATGGACAGAGGAGATGGCCGAGGTTCTCCTGAACGCCCTCGCTCGAGGTGTTCCCTATAGAACCATCCACCGCGTAAGTCACACTTCTTTTCCATAGGTCGCGGTTCGAGGCCAAAACAACTTTGATCTTCAACAAAAGCCTATTTTCTGTGTAGCAGGACCATTTCGCAGGCACGAAGAAGAGTATAAAGACACTTCAGATAAAATTCTCCTATGACAGGGAGCATCTTGTCGAGATCAAGGCAAAACTTTCTGCACGCAGGACCGCTCGTGCTCGAACGGCTGTTCCCAGTGGTGGAGGGTGTGAGGAAAACAGAGACAGAGAAGAGCATATAGATTAAGAATACAACGCTCCCAAAACGTCACCGTTCCGGTTGCAACGTCGCTGCCACCCCCTCCCTCCAGGGTTCGTTTCATTGGCTCGTTTTGAAGGCCATGGATCCGGCAGTCGTCCGAGTGGCCAGGTATGGCGGTAAAAGTGCTGAAGGATGTTCGTGTTCTGTGTCTGTTTTTATTTCTTTTGTTGCTTCTGGATGGTATCAATTCGGGCGGTTTTGAGTAAGCACTGAACTCTCATGCATGCAAGCTATTTCTAGCTGTTCTAGCTGTCCCTTGTATTGATTAAACCTTCTTAAATGTATTAGCTCACAGGATTGATAGCGCTGCTTGCTGTTTTCTATTCACTTAGATATGTACTGCCTCTGCTAAAGTCCCGTGGTACCACCACTAGCTAGGTACTTCAAGTTGCTGTAATTAGTCTAAGGTGCGTTGTATAAAACATATAAATCGAGTTCTTCCAGAAATTCACTGCAAAACTACAAATTGTTCACTATCCAAGCAACTCTAATCAACATGGCTCTCACACCCAACTCCAGAATTTGTGTTCCAGCTCCACACTCACGATGCCCCACACTATCGCCATATAAACGCTCCCTCATTACCACCTCCTGTATCTAGAACCCTCTTCCTTCTTCGTGCAACCACAAAATCTTCTACCACGAACCATCCCCATGCAGCGCCGTGACAATTTGACGTTATCAGCCAGGTCACCATTTCCACACTTCAGTAACATTGGGATTATTTATTCAAGGACAGGCTCTGTTCCAGTCTTTTTGCTAGCACCTCAATCGGACAGAACCTTTGTAAATCCTGACCGTCTGAAGATGGACGTGTAAGAACATTTGCCCCGCCCCCATCAATGATTGCTCTCTCAATCTCTTAACACGAAACCCTAGCAAAGCTATGGTACTAAAAACTAAGGCCGCCATCTACAAGGCAGTGGATACTCACGTGGCTGAGATCTCGCCGCCGTAAGTACTTTAAGCACACTCGCGGCGCTGCACTGGCTGCTAACCTCTCACCAGCGAGTCTTTCGATTTGTCTGCCCTGAAGGCGATCTTAGACGTCACTATTAGCGAGGAGGTTCGAGCCTTTGCGAAGTTCACTGGAGCATACGACAAGAAGCAAGGTTTCCAGGTAGCGACGGCTGTTGCAGCAGCAGTCAGGGCTACAGTTGCCAAGTGGAATCATAGTGAGGTTGGTCGACAGTGAGTACAGCCTGCCGTCGAAGTGCATTCTCAAACACCAAACTGAGAAAGTTGTTTCCCAGGTACCCTATCGATTCCGACTGGACTGTTGACGTGGTGGACCTCCTCGTCTTTGAGTATAGCAGGATTGACGACAGCCAGCCCTGCCCCAGCCAGAAGGGCGTCCCGGAGCCTGACTCACCTGAGCAACAGACGGCCACCGACCAGGCCGTCGACCAGAACACCACTTTTCAGGAGGATACCAAAGACGGATGGACGAATGAGATGACCGAGGTCCTGCTTCAGGCTCGAGCACGGGGTGTGCCTTACAGGAAGATACGTAAGGTCAGTCTGATTGACTTTGCCTTTGCACACCGAGAACTAAGGTATAAAGTAGCTAGACCATGCTAACTCAATCACAATAGGACCACTTCTCCGGCACAACGAAGACGATAAAAGCCCTGCAGATGAAAGTCACGCACAGCAAGAAGCGTCTTGCTGAAATTCAGGCTGCAGCCACCCCCCCAGAATCATAGTCGTCGCTAGGAAGATACATATTCACCCATTCTTCCTTGAGATAGGCGGGCTGTTCATTGCTGACCGGCTTACAATCACCTCCGATATTGTCTTCATCTGTATATAAAAAAAACCGTCGATAATCTTCAACCATATCCTCCTGAAGCATGTTCAAGGTGTTGATAGCCGAATGATCACCAGAGCGGATCCCTTCTTCTAGCTCCATGACATGCTTGCCCGGAAACGAGTTGCGATATGCGAAGTCCACGTTGTCTTCAAGCATATCGAACAGGTCTGGTACGGGTAATGCCGTTCCCACCACCCGCGGGGACACCTGTGGTGTCTTGGGTGTCAAAGGCTGCCATCTCCTCGAATGGCATGCAGGCATCGACTTTCTGCTGGTTAGCGAGCACTTTTCTGGGTTTTTGGGGGTCGAAAAAGTCGTTTTTTTTTTTTGAGGTCCTGAGACAGATACCTGAGCGCGTGGGCGAAAACATGAGCTCCAACGTGGGAGCAGAAGTGGTTGTGTTGATGAAGTTTAGGAAACTGGTCAGGACCTGCTCCCCCTCTCCTAGGTTCCAGCGGCCCAGGTCTTGAACGCCCCTCCAGGTTGACGGCGAATAACTATAGTTACGACGAACCATCATCACAACGACCCTCCCTGAATTTAGGTACTTCTTAACATGTTTATCGCACTCCAACAGGACCCCAATTGTAGACACCCGATGAATCTTCGCCGCCGTAGACGCGCTGATTTGGCAAAAGCATCCCATGTCTCCGACAAATTGTGTGTTGCTGGCGACAGCTTGAGGTTCGGGTTTGCCATGTCCAAAGGGAGATACACCTCCAGAACCATTGTCTTGAGATCGGGGTTCTGGTCTCGACAAGAACATTGTTGTTGTCGTCAATACGATCTCGGAACCTGCGGGGGTCAAGACTCCATCCGGCTCGCATCTACTGACTATGAACTCGATGCGATGGGTGACAAGGAAAGTCAACCGGTGCTGCGCATGTGCTGGGTTCCAGGTGGTAGGAGATAGGGGGGTGGTCTATCGGCGTGATAACATCGGAGACCGGGGTTGTCGTCTGGCAGGTGCTTGAAGTATCGAGGCGTGGGGGTGGGTGGCCTTCGAGAATAAGCCGGCATGTTCGGGTGCAAAGAGTACAAACAAAGTGTGGTGCGTGGAAGTCCCTTCATATATCATGAACAGAGAGACTCACAGCACGGTGGAAGGTGGTGCCCAACTAATTCGCTCCTCCCGAGTCTGGCAATAAATATGGACCGGTACCAGCACTTCTTCCTCAACACGCTCCTTCCCAAGTTTAGTGTTCGGGGTTCTTTTCCTCACAAAGTGGGGGCATGGCGGAAGGGGCCACCCGTTTGTTTACTTGTTCGTAAGAAAATCTCCAGTGAGGTAAACACACTGTATACTTTTCCCTTGCAGCATCAACATCAACACTACCGAGATGGCTGGAACTGTACAATTACTCATTGTCTTCATATTCCGGGAACACAACAAGAAGTCTGGATAAGGAATTCAGTGGGCTTAGGTGCGAAGAATACAGTCTTCACGATGCTTCTGTTGTTCTGGTTCCACTCATTTCTAATACTCCGATTACAGCCTCGCGTCAGTCAATTTCAGCCAACACGGCCCTGTCCGGTGAAGTTATCCTGATTTCTGACAGCGATAAAGACGACAGTTGCAGACAGTCAACGTGAATTTGGAGAATACGGAACCAGGTCCTCGATTCTGACGACGATGATGATACACATGAACCATACACTACTCCCCCATCATTGCCAGCTAGACATACGACAGGGGAGATCATTTACGAGTCCATCTTCAATTGTGAGGAGGACGACTATGCCACCGACGGGAGTTCCTCAGTCCAAGGTGCAGAAGAGGAAGCAGAAGAGCACAGAATATTATCCAAGTTCTGACGACGATAATAGTCCACTTTCTCCAAGTCGACCGCGTGGCAAGTGCCTGCCGTTCTACATACAGTACCGCACTTGGCCTGCATACTGATTACCATTTTCTAGGAACACACTTATACGACCCCGAACTTCCCTTCTCCGGCCGTGTCGGGCCAATCACCACAAGTTACGCAGGCAGGCATTACAGTCTCAGAATCAAGAAAGCGTTCGTGTCTATCCAAGTGATCAATGATGCTCAAGCCGAAGAACCCACATCTGACAACGAGTACGAATCCACCGAAGCAATCAACGATACCCGGGCGCAGAATCCGCATCTGACAGCGAGCACGGGTCGGAAACTTTCGACTTTGTTTACAACAGCCAGGATCTATTCCTGCATCCAGGGCGAAGATACCTACCCTTGGTTCAGGAATGCAAAGATTCTACTTGGATTCTGTGTGCCGAACAAGACGATCAACAAAAAATGGTCTTCAAGCTTCACCGCCCCCACTTTATGAGAGATGAAGTTATGTTGATTTGTCGTCGTCTTGTGGGTGCACTCAACAGATGGCCTAGTGTCGATGATCTTCAGAAAGTGATACGGATATCGAGACTCACCACCACGATGGCGAAACCAATAAGGTGCCTCTTTCACGCCATACTTGCCCAATACCACCCTGACAAGACAACCGCCATTTTGAAGTGTGCCATGTTGGTGGGTAACAAAGACCCGATTAATTGGAAAGTAACAGCACTCTTCGACAGGATTGACCACGCCACGCTAGACGTGGTTTCCAAGCATCGAACCGTGTCTGCAACCACTGTTGGTATCGATGCACCTTATCCAATCAATGTCGCGAATGAAAACCCCCATGCGAGATTCGACACTGTCCACGAGAAAGTAGACAGTCAGACTCTGGTTGCCATCCGGCGGGTCAAGCGGTGGCTCGACTGGTTTGTCAGTGTTTGGAATCGGCAATTTACGTTAAACAGCTTCGATCGCATAGACTATTTTTCCAAATCAAAGTTTCGACTCTTCCAATCTCAGCAAAAGAACTCCCGCAGTGTCTACCATGGTTCCATCCTGGCTTGCGTAGGTCGGATACCAACGACGATGACTGACTATTCAGCCCTCTGACAAGGTGCGAGCGGAAGTATCTGACACTATTCCCGAAATTAACATTCATTCGTTAGATAAGGGGGATATTACTGCGACTATGTAAGAAAACCCTGAGTATGTAGGTAGATTAGCTACGCCGGCTTATAGAACTAGGTATACTTTAGGTCTATAGGTACTTAAGGATTAGTAGGTTACTTGAACTTCGGCGTATAAGTCGAGTTTCACTAGGATACTTTAAATCGATCCGACTAGTAAGCCCTTTATCGACCAGTTAAGCTATGTAGTTTTAGTTCTAAGGTTATATAGTAGCAGGCTTAATAGGCTAGCTAGTTAGCAGGTTAAGGGGTTAGGAGGTTAAGGGGTTAGGAGGCTAGGAGGCTAGGAGGCTAGGAGGCTGGCAGGTTAGCAGGTTAGCTAAGTTGTGTAGTAGTAGCAGCTAGGTATTTGAGTTTACCTTAGCTACTTGGTGTGTAGCCTTGTATATATGTGGTCGCAGCAGCGAGTTACATACTCGCAGTAACTATTCCCTTGGATAGGATAAGGCCAAACGTGGTTCTCCACATCGGCGCTTCGTTACGGTCAGAAATATACAACTTGCCGGGAATATAGGAAGCCACGGCAAACGCCATCGATAATATGAATCAGCGGATCCACATGGGGGAAGATACTCCGGGTAGGCCTGACGGTCCGAAAGGAACGGTTCGCCTACCTGAAGGAGGAATGGGTCTCCGGTCAGTTGCATCCAGGGAGCAAAACCACATTTACTCGCGAATATTATCACATCCAACCATGGATCACTCCGTGGTCGAAGGGAAAACAATAATCAATTATAAGTGTCGTTAACGACATCTAGCGATAGGCGGGCGTTGCCATTATTCGTCGCAAAGGCTATCCTTACTCCGGTCATCCCTATACTATTCCGGAATCCTGCAGCTGGAAAGCATATGCTTACCTTTTTTATTGTGAACTTGTTCGGATGCAAAGGCTTTGCAACGTTAAGCAGTAACGAAAGAAACCAACGTCACTCTTTACCTAGAATGCATTTTTCAGGCCTATGTCAGGAAAATGATTATCAACGAAGATCCCGGATTTGACGAGAAGAGTAGGATCCAAGTCAAGTACGCCGAGTTTCTGGGTTTGCCGTTGAGTGTTGACTACTATAACAGCTTGACCTTCGTTGTCGCGCATCGAGTGCATGGCCAGCAGATGCGAACCGGGTGGAGTCTTGATCCCCATAGACTCCGGGATCGTACTGATGAGAAAAACAATGTTCTTATCGAGACCGGCACCTCTAATTACATGAAGGCCAACTTTGCTGAAACATTCTACCCCCATCTCACGATAATGGTTTAAGAGGTCCGTCTTCCCTTACTTATGGCAAATCCGGACCTCAACCTCTAGCCATACGATACACGTTATGATGTCGAATATGTTAATGGGGATTCGAAAAATGAGGATTTCGGGGAGACCGTCAGAGATTGTCTACTTGTGGATGACTCAGAGGAGAAATGAGGATCCCAGCATTAGCTACGATCTTGCTATACGTTTTAGTCTCCTCATTCCACATGTCAGATAGTAATTACCGTAAACTGTTACTTTTTACCAAGAAAGCTGGGTCATACAGCTTGAGTTTGTCTTCGATATAGCTTTATAAGGATACGAATGATTTATTATAAACAACATGGTTCCTAGTAATTGGTTCGTTGACGTTGAGTGGTTGCTCAGACTGCTCGAATACAACGAAGAACGAGTCGGTGATAATTGCTGATTTCCTCGATTCACTATTAGAGAAGGCGGGGTTCGCCTTTCAACTGTCTACTGCAAAACAATCAACGACAAGCGTCTACGGCCTTCTTACGCGAGTACTGTCCCAAAACGAGTGAGTGTGCTTGCTTCATGCTTTGTGTTGCGTAGATATGTAGGGTTGTGATGCTGGCACAAAGTTGAGAATTTCCTGGCGCATGTTTGTTGCTGTTGAGAAGTGGCATTTCCGTCTCAGTAGAAGCGGGGGTTTCCACCGAGATTTATATATCTCGCTCCAGGGAACGGAAGGAGATACCAACTGGCGTGTGGAGCCCACCTCGCGAGGTATGAGAGAGTTGGTCCGGAGGAAACCACCGCAAATGTGAGTTGTTGGACGGTAACGCGACCGACGACTTCCTGCGCGTCCAAGGCACAGCACTCCGTTCAGGCGCGGGGGGGATGCCATACGGGCAGCAGGAAAGAACAATAACGTTGAGTCATGAATCCAAATGCTGGTTGGTACATCCACGTAGTCTTGACTGAGCCCGCTGAAGAGTCAGAGAAGCTATGAAAGCAAGCACTTCGTATCTGCGATAAAAACCAAACTGGACGGGCTTTTATGCGACCTCGCAGCTACCGGCGGGCTGGCGAATTGCTCGCTTACTATCACCGGAGGGAAGGCTTCCAAGTAATAAGATTTCGAACAGCTGGCCATACCATAATATATCAATACAATACCCATTCGATGCATCTACTTGGTTGCCCTTGCTCCCGTTTCGAGAAATGGACCCTCCCCACAAACAACTCGTCCGGCATCGTCCAAACGACCAGCATCCGACGTTGGTGACGATGATCAACATGACGGGTCGCCTCGTCCTTCGAAGAGAGCTCGGACAGACAGTAGGGCAACCGACCCCGTACACGGCTCGGGGAGTACTACAAGCCTACAGCCCCAAGCCGAGGAAGGTCCCGCTGTTGCGGCTTACTGGCAGAATCTGACGCGACAGGCAAAAGATCGAGCGCGACAAGCCGAGAAATACATCTCCCGAGCGCGACGAGAATATGCCAGGTATCGCCGAAGCTGTCTGCGAAAACCAGTGGTAACTAACGGGGTACCAGTAAACGCTCCCTCGGACGTGGACGAGAATGAATATATCCCGCCCATGTCCGGCCTGGAAGACGCCGGTCCTGTTGTCGCAGAGGTATTGGAGCCTGAGTTTGCGGCCAAATTGCAAGCTCGCAGGAGCCATCCGCAATCCCAGAACGGCCCTACGTCTTCGTGGCTTTTTCCAGACTTCGTCCCGGAAGGGCGACCCGAAATTGATAACAGTAAGGACCAAGTCGGCCCCGAAGCGAACGAGGGCCTCACTACCGCGAGCGTGGCCGAGGAAGATTTGAAACATCACCAGCACAGCGAGCAAGCCGGCCGGCCACGCAAATCAGGGGCACCTCGAGCTGCACGCCAACGGCGACCGCCTCGCGAGCATGCAGGTGCGGCCCCCAATAAGCAGAAACAAGCACCCAAATCACAGCCTCGCCGGAAATCAACACGGGCTACGCCGCCTGGGGCTTCTCCTACGGTCGTGACAACTACGCAGCCACCTCGTCGGCTCACAAGGCAGAGTGGGCGTAATAAGGTGCTCTACGAGCTAGATGATCGCTCTAGCGCACGTGTGGTATAGGTATGTACGTGAGGATTCCATCCCCTACCGGAAACACAAAATGCCCCCCACCCCTTTTTTTCTTCTTTTCTGGTGCTAAGTGCGCATTGCGTGGAGAAGGACGGACTCTACGTAACTAGACAGGCTTACGGCGGATTCTTCCATCCCTCGGCCGCACGAGGATGTGACCTATCATCTCAGTCAAACCCCCTCCCCTCCCAGTGCTTATCAGATGGCGAAAGGACATACCTGTTAACCTAGCAGGGCCGGGGGCAGCGGGCAGTCCAGACGCATTGATGGGTATTGTACACTGAGCACTCATAACTCATGCCACCGGCGTCGTCACGCTCATCGTCATTCCTCCAGATATAGTCGTTAATCTGACAGGGTCGGAGGCAGCGGCATAGTCTGGACGGTCTGTAGAGGTTGAACGGGTCTACACGAAGTCCTTCGATGCATGGTCGTTACCTAGTAGGGCTGGGTGCAGCGGCGAGTCCGGGCTTTCTATGTCCAGTCGAGTGGCATAAACAAGTGGCGTACTCGAAATTGAGGTGGGCGGCTCTAGAGCTTTGGCTTTGTAGACTTGTCATCTACAGGTCAAGTATGTCCCAGCACCAACACTGAAGGACGTTTTGGTAGGTCACTCTCAAGTGCATCTGGGTAGCAGGAGCCCTGGAGGTTGTCTGTTCATGAGGATGCACCCTGAGGTCCGCGGGTTCCACCGACAGTGCGGAAGTCAACCTAATTGACAGCAGTGCGAATCCAAGGGCCAGGGATTTACGGTCTGAATACATCACATAGGCAATAATTTTAATCATGACATTGTCCGGGTGCCTGCGAATCGATGTCATAGCTGTCAGAAAGCTGCCTCAACGCCGCCCATGACGACTGGCTCTGCCTTCAGGCTCAGCATCTAGCATGGTCTGTCCCGCCCGGCACCCAGTCTCCGGGCTTCTAACCTAACTGGCCGGCTGGTTCCAGACAAATTGTGAAAGCGTTCCATGCCGGAAACGGAAGTCCCTCTTCATCCCCTCGGGTCGAAGTTCTACAGAAATTGCTAAAACGCCGTGAACATCAGCTGGGAAATTGACCTCGCGATCGCCTAGGCACTGATGCAGACAACATTCGTTGTTCTCCTTTCGCAGGGATAAAGACAGCGAGAACGATGAGGACTTCTCGTTCAGTGACACTCGCTTGGTTCGAGCGAAGGTTGAACAACACGTCCAATGATCAGCTTAGGCAGTAGAGGGTATCCACAGTAGTGTATTAGTAACTATATGAAACCACTGAATTCTAAAATCCGGGGCTGTATAGAGAAAATCAATTTAGAGTGGGTGAAATTACTTGAATTTGGTCTTTCTAACCCGAATGAATAGGCTGGTGACTGTGTGATTGGCCATGTTTACACCCTAACATCGTTCCTGGACAGTAACCTTCAGATCATCCTTATTTACCCTTCCCCTTGAGGAAGGTAATGGCTGCATATGTTGCCTTCCTCATCTTGTCCGTCTTTGAGGTCTTTGGCATATTAATAAAGCCAATCGGTGGTCCATCCTTGATTCTAATTATCCCAGCCTTGCTAGCGGTGGCGCCTTTCACTTCCTGCTTATTCTTGACAAGATAGACTTTTCCATTCTCCTGGTACATCTCATCCAGCCGTAGTAGATTGTTGGCTAGGGTACTGACCGACCTAGGGTCCATGCCTATCTCCATGGCTTTGAGCTGTGTGTTGGTGAGGCCTTCTGAGCCAGTAGCCGGTTTCGCCTGGGAAGCAGAAGCCCCAGCTGCAGTGCTGCGACTGTTCTTCGGTAGGGGGGTCTTGGAACTCTGAGGCTGAGACATCTCGAGTCGGAGTTCGGCAAGCTGTCAATGGCGACTGTCACACGAGGACCGGTTTCTGGATAGGGTTTGGACGAAATTCGTATGTTGTGGGCAAGATTAAGAGCAGCTCAGCAAGATCTCTTCCTGAGAGATGATTACTGTTCAAAATAGGTTTGAAATGGATTGTGTGGTTTGTATGATCTGTAGAAGGACAGGAAATGGATGAGGCGGTGGTATTGTACTAATTTATAAGCTTCCAGATCACAGGATATGTCACCTCGTCGATATGAGACTCCACTGGTGAACTCATACCTACTACACATCAACGACCAGCAAAAATGATTTCTTGCCCTGGAGGTGGAGAGTATGGCCCAGGCTGGTGTCTTCCCATCGGAAGGCTCTGCGGCCACTGAGACCTTCGCCAGCCGGTGTAGGAGCCGCTGGGAACGCCGGGTGGCCATCCAAAGCGTGCCAGCTTACCAAGCTGAGGGATTCCTACTGGTGACTAGAATTCAGGCCCTCATTGACTCGTGACGCATGAAAGGCCGGCTATACAAGGATCAAATCCTTTGAATCCCCCGACCCAGCTGTTCGAATCCGGAGACCAAATACCTGGCTGTTATATTACCACTATTTCGCTGAGAAGCTACGTACATCAAACACTTATAACAAGAACGAATAATCCATACGGACGGACCACTGTACACGTTTACCTAGCCACTATTGCGTTTCCCATGCCAGGCCTATAGGCCTGTAAACTTCCTGTCTTGGACAAGGACTGTCTAACGAAAGCATTTATAACTTCAATACCTGTAGGTAGGCTGGTAACGTATATGTTTACGATACTGGCCGGCAAATTGACGTATATCACTGCAGTTGTAGCCTTGGAAAACAAATTCACCATTCTAGCTTGCGCTGTAATAAATTATCAATCACGTAAGATGCAGTGGACTCAGGAATTGGCCATAATTGGCCAGACAAAATAAGTGGAACAAAGGATTACTCAGAGGCCTGAGAGAACACCCCACAAGAGTATCAAATATAGAACACAAGGTCTGTGGTTCCTGAATCCTGGCCACCCAGAGCCACATGGTCACATGAGGAGCGACGTCTGTAGGCTGCTACAGCAAAGCCATCGGAATGATTATGGGCCCAAATTCCATGTACACAGGGACCGACTAAAGAGCTGCCTGGGAGTTGTCCGAATCCCTTGAGACTGGATTTATTCCTTTCAGCGTATTGCGCTTTCGCTTTATACTATCCCACCTGTCATACATGTATGCAACTGCTTGACTACCTACATGTACCTAGTCTTTACCCGAAATCGTCACAGTCCATCTCAACCGTGATTCAGTGTCTTTTGGTCTCCAAGATTTCCGCCCCTGGAATTTGAGTTATATTTTCCTTGTCTAATACTACTGTCAGGTCTACGGCAGCACCCGGGACCAACTGCAATGACCGGTGCAACTGAAACCCAGGCGGATTATGGACTCCCTGCTCCGGGTGCACGTTGCACGAAAGGCGTCGATGGCGTTGGAGATATTGGATATGAGGACGTCTCAGAAGATCAAGGGGAAATGGTGCGTGAGGCATGGTTTGCAGAGATCCGACAAAGGATTCAGGAGAGTGATCTCGGCCAAAACATCATGGACTTTGTGTGCCAGCACCGTCCAGGCGTCCCAATAGGCCTGGACGATGAAATGATGAGCGGTTCATTCAACTGCAGCTTCAAAGTCCGGTTTGAAGATGGGTTGGCGGCTTTGCTACGTGTCCCGATTCCTTCCATGTGTGTTTTCGCAGATGCGAAGACCATGACGGAAGCTGCAACGATGCTCTACGTGGCTGAAAGAACCACAATTCCTGTCCCAAAGGTCTATCATTATGGTTCGGCCTCTCAGAATCCGACGGGCCTCGGAACGGCCTTCATTATCATGGAGTACATCCCTCACTACACAAATATTTCTGACGCACTGCACCATCCCGCTGGCCTCTTTCCCTGGATTTCAGATAAAGACCAACATTTCTACCGGCAGATGGCAAATATTATACTCCAGTTATCGGAGCTCGAAAGTCCAGTCATTGGGAGACTAGGGATGGATGACGGGGAATTTGAGGTTTGTGGCGGCCCCATAACTTTGGCCATGAACGACATGGTCGTGAAGAATCCCACTCCGGAGGAAGCTTTGCCACCACTACACAGAACGTACTCCACGACATCCGATTGGTTCGCGGCTGGAGCGGACACGCAGCTTGCAGCAATGCTCCTCGAGGACGATGGGGATCAGGAGCCCGGAGATGCCAAGCAGAGTCGGCGGGCGAAATTCGTGGCTCGGTACCTGTTTCGTGATTTGATGGCGCGCCGAACACGCGAAGCCGGCGAGACTTTTTGTCTCTGGTGTGACGACTTTCGGCCTAGCAGTGTCCTTGTTGACGAGTATGGAAAGGTGGTTGGAGTCGTTGACTGGGAGTTTTCCTACTTTGCACCTTCATCATACGTCTCCGATCGTCCTGACTGGCTTCTGACGGACGGACACCTGGGCGATGACGAAGACATGTATGAACATATGGACAAACTGCCACAGCGAACGGAGGCTTTTTTGGAGGCCTTCAATGCTGAAGAGGAAGCGCTTGAGCGGGCTAAGAAACAACAGAGGAGAGAGATGCACGGCGAGTACAGCGAGGTGGAGGGCATCGTTGAGCAGACAGAGACACTCGATCTGCAGGATGACGGCTCAATATCTACACCTATCTATGACCAAATGAGAGAGAAATTGGGGCGATACAATGGAGCGGAGCCCATCAACATGGCAGTCAGGTTGCCACTGATGTTCGACGAGTACTTCAGGGACAGTATCGATGAGGAAAGCTTTGGGGAGAACGAAACAGGCGACTATCGCGGCCGTTTGGATCTTCTCCCAGCTAATATCAGGGACTTGATGGAGGTGGTCGTCCTGCAAAACAAATAAGAAGCTGATCAGGATCCGAAAACTATGATGAAGGCATTTCTCACCAATTTTCAGGGAACCACGTAGTTTGCATATTGGCCAGGGAAGACCGCAGAAAGAATATAGAGCGTTGCGAGATCTCGTCCAAGGGTGTTTCCAAGACCATATGTGAGAGCCTCATTGGTCAGCAAGTGAATCTTACACCCCCATGAGGATACAATGCCTTGTTACCCGCAGTCATCCCCGTTGACTGATCAGTCGCGGCCACCCTCCCTCAGAATTTAGGCATGCAAGCCACATATATGAAGCGGGGAAGCAGTTGCCTAGCTAAGAGCCTACACATTGTTATGTTCGTTCATTGCTTCTCGCATCTCTCAGAAACGCGCAAGGGTGTCCTCCTACGCCTGACCATAGCTGTGTTCCTCTTGATCGGAGTCCAAGAAATGACCCAGAATCTAGAGAACTCTAGCTATCCTCGAATTGACCTGGATGACCTAGCGCTTTCCGCCTGTTGGAACTCCTTCCCGGTGATGACGATGACCCTGTCCATCAGGCTGGGAATCAATCCCACTCCCACCCATCCCACTCTATAGTGGAATTGGTATGGGTTTGACTAAGCAAGGCCTTAGTGGAATTGATTGAATGGGTGAATTGGAGATTTAAGTGGGTTGGAATGGAGTGGGAATGGATCTGGGGGACTGGGGGCGAAGCCCCCCGACGCTCGGACCCCCTTACGTAATCAGACCCTTCCCAAGACCTCTCGCTTACGTAATAATTTATTACGTAATCAGACCCCGATTAAGGTCGATCTTAAGAGAGGTCTAGATACTAAACACCAAGTGAATCTCACTATAATTTCCACGCAACCTATTCCCACCCACACAGCAGGCTTTCTAGTGTATTGGTTGACTACGTAACGAAGCTTTAGTGGAATGGGAATGGAATTGAAAGCACAGACCAGAATCAATCCACCCCCGACGTTGTGTGGATTCGCGTGGGATTGATTCCCAGCCTGCTGTCCATTGCGGACTACGCCATGCGCGACACGGATATGGAGATGGATCGCTCGGAGTCAGATACCTTTGCGGTCACTTATACCTGGGGAAAAAATCTCTTCACAGAAATCCTCTTCTTGAACCAACTTTCGTTCCACGTCACGCGTACACGGCTCTTCGAGGGTTGAGAAACGAAAGCGAGATGGTGATGCTCTGGATGGACGCCTTCTGCATCAACCAGACCGATGTACCCTAAAAGAACTAACAGGTTCAAGCCATGCAACAGGCTTACGCTGAAGCAGAAACGGTCATTATATGGCTAGGCGAGGCCAGTGCCGATAGTCACAAAGCAATCGCGTTCATTGAGATGCTATGCGCTCAACTCCAAGGGGTAGGTGTTCTTACTGGGCTCCTATCAATTGATCTCCGGCTCTACAGCGAACGATACTTCACACCAATAATCCAAAAATCCCTGCCCCCTGCCTTCGACGAAGACTGGGAAGCCAGTCGGTCGCCTGTTCCAGAAACCATGATGCAATAGAGCTTGGGTTGTGCAGGAGCTGATATCAGCACACACGGCCGAGTTTCGCTGTGGCAGAGCCTTGATATCATGGCCTGCCTTGTCGATCACGATACCCCTTCTGGTTAAGTGTAGCCTGAATATTACTCAGGCGGACCATCCCTTCCGAGTCGCTGGTGGCATGGACCGAGCAAATGCAATGTCCATCATCGCTCATGACTTTGCCACTATGGGACACATCGACTTCCTCAGATTGGAGACGTCGGCAGTGCTCGGACCCAAGGGATAGAGTCTACTCCATGCTGGGCTTGACCAACGAATTCACCAGGGGGAGGTTGAAACCTGATTATAGAAGGCCAATGACAGATGTCTGGGCTCAGGCTTTGGCGTGACATTAAGGAGTACCGGTACCAATATCTAGAGGTTCTCGCGCTCGCCGACCACATAACAAAACCTGCGGCGTATCAATGATGGGTGGCAAATCTGGGTAGGACCCCTATCACATGGAGGTTTTATAAATAAACAGTACCTCAGCACATAGAACTCTACAAGACACAGAGAGTAACCAAACACGCCAGTCACTGACATGATAAAATCATCATCTTCCATTCTGATCTGTCTGTCTGTCGTCTTCCAAAGTGGCATCACTTATGACCTCCATCTTCGCAGCAAGCTCTGCAATGCCATCTCATATCAAGCCTGTCATGCCACTCACAGTCCTCCCTTTGACACAATGTCAAAGTCCTCCAGCACAGCCTTCCCATGATCGGTGACAGCCCAGCGGTGAATTCCATTCACCCAAGCTACCAGGCCCGAGAGTTGCTCGATGCACCGGCCCTTACCGACACACCACGCCTTACAGCCGCGCCAGGACGTGCCTCCTCCTCCTCTATCAGCGGCCAGCGAAAAGAGTCGTCCTGCATTAGGTCGAGATGTGGATGGCAAGGCGGGCTTGTGTTTGCGTTTGACTCTGGCACTGGCAGACGTAGCAGCGCCCGAATCACTACCACCACCGCCAGCAACAACAGGGGAGATGCCGCTGTCGAGGAGTGGCTTCGGGGTGCAGGCCCCTGGCACGAGCACCCACACCTGATACTCCACCCTTGAGTAGAGCACAACGTAGTACGCCATAGGAGAACCACCAGCAGCCTCCACCTGCTGTCCCGAGACCTGTTGTCCACCATCACCACCATCACCACCATCACCAGCACGTGCCGACTTGACCTTGACAGCTTCCTCGCGCAGGCGGAAGCGCTCGTAGAGGGCCGCAGCGGCCGGCAGCAGAACGTTGCGCAGCGCCTCGATGCCCTGCTCGTTGGGGTTTGCGGGGCGAGGCCGGGCGGGCGGGAACACGAGGTCGTGTTTGATATACTCGAAGCTCATGTAAGGGTAGACGGCGCTCTCCTCCGGGGAGACGGTCCACAGACTGAGATCATTCTTGGTGGGCTGAGGGAGGTCTCTGAGGAGGAGCCAGTAGCTGTTCTGAGGGGCCCAGTGGGGGCCGGGCTTGTCGAGTTTGCTCTGGAAGGTGCAGACGTGTTTTGGGAACTCGAGGAATTGCTGGTACGGGCGATGCTGGATAGCCCAGACCATTGACTCCGAGGTAGAATCAGGAGCAGGATCAGATGAGTATGACCAATGGGTGAGTTTGGCAAGGTAACGAATCATGAGAACTCTGAGGAACCAGTCCCCCTGTCTCTCATCCGTGTGGAGGGCTAAAACATGAGCTCGGTGCTCCTCATGCAGGGCGCGAGACTCATCGGCCGAGATAAGCGAATCATGGATCTTGGCAAGCTGCTCATGACTGTGGTTGTCCTTGGATGCCTTCCCATGGTCACTGTCGGCAGCAACCCCGGTCTCCTTGTTGTTGTTAAGCACAGCCTCGACCTGGGCCTCGATCATCGGGGAAGCGAGCCCAGTCTGGTGCACGGTGTCGTCGGCCAGCTCGATGTTGTATAGCTCTCTGAGCTCAGGGTCTACCTGGCTCATCTTGGCGGTTTCGTCCATATTGTCCGCCACCCACTTTTCATGCTCCACGAGATTAAGCCCTTTGTGAAATTCTTCCTCGAGATAATACGTATCCGGAGGCTCTTCCTCGAAGACGATGCTGCCTCGGAATTCAGCAACCTCGGACCACAGCTGTGCTATGGTTTCTGGATCTGTGTCTGAGATGATGATGTTTCCGTCCTCTGGTGGGTACCAGGTATCGTCGTGGTCATGGTCGTGCTCGATCTTGTCTTCCACGACGAGGTGGTAGGGGCTCTGTTGGACTGGGGGAGAAGGAGTAAGAAGTTAGAGAGGATAAGAACCGAAAGGGAAGGCGAAGGTGGAGGATGATGGATGATGGTATGCATACATCGCAGACCCAGGTTCTCTTGTCCATGTCCTTCTACAAGCTTGCCACATCCTGATACACGTCGGTCTTTGTCAGTGTCGGCGCGTTGCTGCTGCTGCAGGGGTGCATTAATCTTGTCTGGCCTATCAGCAAGAGGCTTTCTCTGATTTCTGGCTCCCATCTGTGGCATCTTGTTTGCGTCTGTCTCTGATTATGACGATGTGCTGCTGATTATGTATGAATGCGTGCATATGGTTCTACTCTGAGACCAGACCACTGATAGTCCTGTGTTCAGTGTTTTTGTTTGTTTGTTTGTTTGTGTGTATACTTGTTAAGGTTAAATACTCAAGCCCGGTGAAAATTGATAAGGTTGATAAGATTTTAATATCGATAAGATCACTGAAGTAGACCATTCAGACCCAAGGATACAAATCAGCTATATTGCTGCAATATAAGGACAGCTTGTACAACGGCACAAGCGATATCTTTTTCCCGTAATATTATAAGCCCGGTAGCTCATCGGCATATTGTCGAATGTACACGGCAGCTTAAAATTCGTGTAATAATCTTAGTATTTTCGTGTAATAAATCAGGAAGAGAGTGGAGGTGGATAAAATACAGCCTGCAGCTTCAAATCAGCCACGCCTTTAAACCATGTTGAAACAAAAGGTTTCCCCCTCCCCCACCACAAAAACCGAGAAAAAAACCAAAACCCCCATAGGGTAGACCTCGGTCTTCTATTCAGCTATCACTTCGTCTCTGCCTTCGTCTGTATTCAACTTAGATGGCTGATTGCTGCTTGTTACCTTCGCTTGGACGATACTCGAGGAGCTGTCGAAGACCGACATTAGTCTCGTGAAGTTTTTCGTAGTCCTCTTCGAGTCGTTCGAGGCGAGAGCGGATTTCGCCCCCACCCTTCTCACCACTAGACCTGACACTGGAGGAATTCTACTCAGCAAACAAGCAGAGGTAGCTGGGATATCCACATACTTTTGAATGTCCTCATGGGTCATGTTCATGAAGGTCTCGAGTTTCTCTGGTGACATTCTCGAAATTCGCGTACGCGCATCCGCAGATCCGATCAATTCCCAAAGACCATCCACAACCTTGTCATCGTTCCCTCGAATCTTGTGATAATGAGAGTCTCTCCTGCCTCCAGCCTTCTCCAACAGTCCGTGGACAAATGCAATATCCCGAAGCGACGGGAATGAGGATTCGGATTCTATCAGCTGACATGTTTCGGTCCTGAGCCAGTGGAATTCTTTCTCATTCAACTCTTCCGAATTGATGGTCAGTCCAAAAGCCTCCATTGCAGCCCAGAAGCATCCCTGGACCTCCGACGAAGCAGCCTGGGTCTCATCAATTTGCTGAAGGGTTTTGATAGCGCGTGAGGCATACCTTGAGATCAATCCAGCAGATGATCTGTTCAATACGGATTTCATCACGACTATCGAGTCCCAAACCTCGGTATTCCTCAGTTCTATCCCTGTTCGAACTAATAGAAGAGAACGCTCTTTTCCATAGCTCTGAACCTGAAAGTGAGTGAGGATTAGGGCTAAAGGCTGGAGAAGACATCAGCACTGTGTTGAGGTTGAAGCTGGATTGGCTTCTCTCACATCTATAAATAAATGAGTCCTTTTTTGCAAAGATCTCGAGGGCAGCTGCCTATCTATAGTGCGTCCGAGCCCTCCCCACGGGGTCCAAAGATCGGCCCAATAACATTGATGTCAAAGGACGTGATTGGCTTCTGGGAAGCTTGGGTTCTTGGGCATTGACAGCACAAGCAATGCCGTTCCGCCTTCATCAAATCGATGTATGCAGCAGGGGCAGTGAGAAAAGCAAAACGGCTGCATAGCTCGCCATCGAATCGTAGCAGGTGTTTATATTCAACAGGCGGGCACCTGCAGACCAGAGGCAGCAACGGCGGCTAAACAAGAATTAGCTCAATTTCACCATGGCCTTCAAAAACAGAAAAGAAAAAAAAGAAGAAAACTTGGCAAGGTGCACGCAGAGCTCATCTATAGGATCGTAGGGGACAAAGTGTGCAAGGCCTAGGCTCTGGTGTCACAATATGTTTTATAGACAAATTAAATCTATCAGCGCCATGTCTCAAGCTTCTTATCTCAACTGTCACTGTGCAGATATATACTGTGCCGTAGGCACGCCGGCGTGCAGATCAACAGCATTCCAACGCAACATGTATACTACTCATCTCATAAACTGTAGAGAACAAGGCAACGAAGATGGATAGAAGAATGGGCCGAACGGTCGGTAGATACCTCACTATGTAGAGCGAAGATTTGACTAACACGCATCTCTTGAACCAAAGAATCCAGAAGGAAAGAAAACCGTTTTACCCCTTCGGTTGTCACTCATTACAGATTCTCACCAGCAGCCATGCGACAAGCGCCCACAACCCGATCCGGCATACTCAGGAATGGGGAGTGCGAAGCCTCCAATGTCATCGTGTCAATATCGGCACCCGACCTTCGCGCGTCCTCAACCACCTTCTCCTGCGCAGGTAGTATAATAGAATTGTCCTTGGTGCAGTGCAGATACGTCGTGGGGATATCCTTATACGCAGTATACGTAACCTTGGTGCTGAGGCACCGGTAGCTAAAGTGCGCAAGTGTGTCGATGTGCTTCTGTGCCTCCTCACGGCTGAGATCGTTGTAATCAATCAGTTCCGGCGTTTCGGGAATGACGCGTGCACAGTAGTCCGAGATTAAGAACAGGGGGGAAGCTTGTTGTTGGCCTCGTTCAGGACGGAGAAGCCTAGCAATCTTGTTAGTCGATGTTGAGTGGCTGGCCTCGAGGAACATATGTACCCTCCTCTACCATGAAAGCGGAGCAATAAATCAACCTCACGACACCTCCTATCTTCCCAGAAGCCTCTCTCTCCTTCTTGCCCAGTCCTCTACAGGATTAGGTTCCCACAACGCCACCGTAGCTGTGCATGAAGAGGATAATGTCCTGGTCCTTCTCCGCTGCATCCTCGATTGCCTTGCTGATCAGATCGACATCCGGCTTGAAGTCGTCCAAAAGCGGCTCTGATCCATAGCTGGCCAGATCGATGCTCCTGACACTGTAACCCGCAGCTTTCAGGGGCTCGATTATGGCGTTGAATGATGATGCTGGATGACATGCGCCAGGCACGAGAGTAAAGGTTGTGTTTGACGCCATTTTCGCTGTGCATGTTTCAGTTTTAAGGGCAAAGACCCCAGCGAGTTGACAGAGAACACGGCAGTGGGCCTTGTAGGGAGCACCTGTATAGTTTTTGCGGTTGTGACGACTGGCATGTAAACGCCAGAGGGGCGAGCATCTGTAAATAGGCGTGTTTGACCCCTCGCCCACTGTTTTTGAAATTTGATCTCCCTCGCAGGGGGCCGTATGTGGTATCGTATAGGCCGGCCGGAGTACTACCTTACATATGAGGAAAGTGCTTCTGAACTATTGAGCCAAACAGATATATAAATAGTAGGCCGAGGAGCTCAAACCTCTAGGAGGGTTCCTCTCGGTCATTGCTATCAATTTACGCCATTTACCACATACAGTCTCACACCCACCAGGCATGAACGGCCTTCTTATGGATGTCGTTTCCCTTTAGCAGATGGTAAGACGCAGATCTCCTTCTGTCCCTCTCATGCAAATTTGGGTGAGAAAGACCGACCCAGATTGTTAGCCAACGATATCTTGCCGTTGATAATTAAAAAGATCCACGTACACCATGTCCATCTTGACGGGCGGGTCTGGATTAAGGTTTGAACAATGCTACCCACCATGTTAGAGTTGTATGGTAAACGGGCTTGTAGCACAAATCGAACTCGCCGTCGGATAAGCCAGCCCTAGGCTGGTTATTGTAGGCTGGGTATTGAATTGGCCTGTTTGGTACAGTATGCTTCTTCGATGCGGTTGAGGCGCAGCAGTGATGACCAGCAGCCAGCCCTATTAGCCCCCGACTGGACCAAGGTATGGATAGATGTGAGGATCAGTATTGTTTGACCGAACCGAGTGCCTGCTGGACGAAGGGAACAGGGCTGGAAGGATGAAGGCACTTTAAGTACCAGTTGACAGACCCGATGTAGCGGGCCGGTCGCTGCAGATCGGCGGGCGGCCGGGCCGAGTGCGCCGCACTAGCTGCCGAACAGGTCTAGTGCAATCGGCTGGCCTGTGCGCTACCCGCCATGTACGTACCCCAGGCGCCACGTGCATTGAAGGAATTGGACCCACTCTTCTGGGTGTATATTGATGCGCTTTCTCAGACCTGGCTAATTCTGATTTCTCTTTCTTACAACCACTTGCGTCTCAATCAATTCCAAGCCAGAATTGACATCAACCTGGTTCAGCTGGATCAAGAGGGACAGCAACATGGCAGACTCGCCCCGGCCGCCAAGGCCGCCAGGGCCAAGCACGGGTCAGGGAGCAGGGTCCAAGGCAAAGCTCCCAAAACCCCTGCCATTTCTCGAGACGACGATGAGCCAGACGACAGGGCATACGTTATCTCCGATGATCAGGGCCAGCCAGGTCCCAGTGTGCCCAGGACCATAGCCACTGCTCCCGATACCAAGAAGAAGCAAACTATTGTTGCTGGCTACTTTGGTGCTTACAAGTTTTCGCTAGACAACCAGGGCAAGAAGGATGTCGATATCGCTAAAATGTTCCCCGAGGACAGCTCTGTTTGGCAATACGGAGTCACAGTCATCCCGAAGCCAACTTGGATGATTCATCAATAGGGTCCCCTCCCCGCGCAGGCAAACATCGTTATCATCGTTGGTAAAACGCAGCAACCCACAGAGGAGGAGATGATGAAGGCCTGGGCAAAGTCCGAGGTGCATATCAAAGGTGCCCGGTGCCTATATGTCTGGTCGATGGCAAACCTTCCTGCGAAACACGTCATGGCATACCTCGGATTCCCGTCCACGGGCGCACTCGCCTCGTTTGTCCTGACAGAGGGTAAGTTCCTGTTCATCACGGTCCACGGACAGTATGACCTCCAAGGAATTGCATGGGTGGCTGGTTTCACTTCTCTGTTGTTCTATTTGGCTCCAGTCAGTCCAATTGGATCAAGAGGGCCTATTGATGTTTCATCTCTGCCGTATTGGCAGTACTCATTGTCCGAGATACAGACTCGGGCCTTTTTTGTTATATTCATCCCATGATTCGAACAATACTAATGGCATCTATAGGACTCTCGTTGTCAGGCCCATTTTTTCTGACTCTGAAGAACTACTCCGCATCAGTCCGTCCAACCGACGTGGTAAAAGTTATCATTTCACGACCCGGTAGTGCCTACCTCCATGGTGTTCTTGAATCCGTCAGAAAAGATGCAGGGTTGCAACCACTTATCAAGCATAAGTGCCTCGAAACAGTTCAAATCAACGACGCTGGCAACACAGAAGTCAACATCAATCTGACTGCCATGTGTTATGTCTACAAACTCTTGTGTCACATGACAAAGGGCAGTGACTGGAACGTGGCAGCTGCGCGTGATGTATGGGAGAAATCTGCCTCGAGACAGGGCCAGACATCACTGGATAGGTATGATTGCCCGTTGGAAGACCCCCAGCGGTTCAAGTATTATGGGGACCATGGAAACGACGATCCTGCCCACTTTTACCTGGGGTATTTCGTTGAGGACTGGAACCGAGCCTTGACCCTCTTCATGTTTGTCAGGATCTCGGCGGAGAAGCCTTGGAACTTGCTGTCAGTGAAACGATCCGGAAATCTCGACCCGCTGTACTGGGCCCCCGAGGGTTATTGGGCCCAGAAGTCCGAGGATGAGGAGCACGAGAGGCAGGCAAAGGCTGAGAACAAAGATCACCTCGATTACCTAGAAGACCTACATGCCATCGTCCAAGCATCACCGGACGCGGAGGACGAGGCTTCGGAGCTAAGTAAATTGATCAACGAGGCGAATAATACTGGAGAATCGGTATTTCACAGCGTGCTGAAGAACCAGATCAGCAATCAACTCAAACGCAATCGCACTGACGTGGGCACCCGACAAGCCAATGAGGACCCCCCTCCCCTGGACAAGACACGACTGAGAGCCGTGTGGAAAGCCATTCACGCCAGAGTCAGCAAGCACGTTGGCCCTGTTCTAAACGGCACCCCCGAGGAATTTGTGAAAAAACCCACACATTGACAACTTTGCCAGAAAGACTGCGTCTCTTCCACCTGCCCGAGTTCGCACGGTGGAGGTGTCGGACTGCCCAAGCACTGCAAAGGAATTCGAGTTTGCAGTCGATACCATGCAACACCACATGGGCACCCAGCCTAGCTCGAGCATCGAGGATGGACAAGAAGACAAGGAGCTCTCTGAGAAGGCTCGTGGCAGCAGTGAAGAACTACCCATACTCGCCATGGGGCACCATCGACTTATGACGCTGATAAGCTTTGGCATGAAGAACTACCCCCTCTTCTTTGACCCAAACGTTCTAAAGGAGGATCCTCTGGCCCGACTCGGCAGCCAGGACGTGCATAAACTAGCAAGCCTGGACACATACGGCGGTCTCCTCTGGGGCTATACCCTTACGTCGCCGCCAGGCTACACACCGGTCGACGACGTCATGCTCGATTGGGCTCTATTTCGATCACCGGTCATGTTGGAGACAGTCGGTCGAGTCGTTAGAGCCGTGACTACTACCCCAGCCCTTCGTGGCTGAGTACTTGTGTTGGTCGACAGCCCTATTGCTCAACTGTAAACTTAACAACAGCATCCCCCTCCACCGGCCTTGCGAGCAGGCTCATCTTGTCCCTATAAGTCCAGTTAGACCACTAGAATGTTTACTGACCGCTATATAGTACGCTTGCCGGTATTTTGCGCTACCTAGGACTCGCAGTCCTATCGTACACTTCGAATCTCAAGGATGATGAGCGTATAGAGATGATCGCCAAGTTCAGCAACCCAAACTCGAAGGTCGACGTACTGCTCTTATCCCTATCCTTCGATGTCACCAGTCTCAACCTCCAGTCGGCTTTTTACTACGGCATCTGTTCGAAGTTTTACTTTTCCGATCCACCACAAATCCAACAAACATTTGACCGCCTTTGCCGCATCGGCCAGGAATACCAGGTAGAGTTGTATGTTATCAAACAGACGGGCTCGTACTCGGAGGTTCAGGAGCGAGCAATACACGCTAAGGAGGCAACATTCCACGATGCTTACTCAAACATTCCACAGTGGCTGGGAAACGACATCCGCAGGATCATCTCTTTTGAGTTTGTAATAGAGAACTGGGGCACGATGGAGTCGAAGTATGTCTATGAGAAGTATCACTTGGTTCTGGACTCAGTAACCAAGTGGTCGGATACGTGGACACGACATGACCGACGATGACCGGCATGATCTTACCGACAAACTGGAACGTCTTTCTCGAGATATGAGGGCTATTGTGCTTTTGTAGGAAACAAGCGTGCCGTCATTCGACGAAATCGACAAGATGATCAACATCCAGACCGTCTCTTGGGATATGGTTGACATGGCACACCAGAGAATACTGGAGGAAGTTTTTGACCGTCAGACTCTGGAAAAGATGCTCCTTGAGAAACTCCAGAAACTTCACCCGGGCGAGTCCACCCGTTATTACGAGATGAATGTCTACTTCGACCCGCCTCCTAGGATGAAAGGTGATAATTTCTTTGAACTGCTGGACGACGAGGGGCAGGACATATACTCACCAGACCATGGTGATGAGGGTGACGACGAGATCGAGCAACAACCTGCTTACAACCATGGTGACGAAGAGACCATCAGCGACTTGAGCGATTTTTCTGACGACCAGATGGGTTTACCTGACGGTGGCCCTTCTCGATCGAAGAAGCGTGAGCATGCCGATGATGCTGTGTCGGATAACGACCATCCGACCAAGCGACAGCAGAAGTAGACCACGGCGAAACAATCCTAACCCAAGCCCAATGAACGAGCAAGGGTGTACGTCCAGTACGTGAAGGGCTGGAGGAAATGAACGTAACAGCACTCAGGAAGGATGCTCATGAGAAGGGCATCAAGAAGCACAGCAAGACGGAGAGAAGCGATGCCAAGTATGCCCTCTGCATGCACTACAGGGAGTCGCTGTACCCAGTGCCACTCGAACAGCAGCTTGCCCTCCAGGTTTTGAAGGGTTCCGCTGCAGAGGCTGCCACGGTTACAGAGGATAGTTGAGACCAAGCTACGTTATCACTTGATCTGTGGTTGGTTTCTTGGCCCAATTGGACGAACAGTAATGGTCTTTTGATCTTTTGCATTGAGGATTCGGATACTCATCGTTTGCTTACATTTGGCGTTAACTGCGGCCAAGACGGAAAGTTAGAAGGACAGGCTTGCATGTAGTAGTAGAGCAGTAATCAAATCGATGCATTACATGAATCCACATCCTCGCCTTTTCGTACGAGAACGGGTATTTGCGCTGATAGAGACAGATGGTACCGTATCAGACAGAGCTGCAAGTGTGGTAGCAAGAGGATCAACGGGTGGAGTCACTTGGAGACAACATCGTTCGCGCGTTGTCACAGTCAAAATGCAAAGTCCAGATCGAGTCAAAGACTTGAGAATTGTTATCCGGATGATGACGGCCCTTGTCAACCATGAAGTAACTCGATCACTCCAAAACTGACGACCACGGGTAAATCTTTTTCGCAACTACAAGATGACACAAGAGGCAGGGTTTCTAGAACAAGCGAGGCGAGGCTGAGTAGTAACTTTGAATGAGTCGGTCGATTTTTGTCTATCATCTATCATCAACTCGTTCGTAAAACGCCTATCCTTTTTTGACTTCCTTCCTCCACGTGGGTATCTCCAATTCCATCCTTACTCCTCAAGCCACATCAAGGGCAATCCGCCCCCGGGGCTCGATAGTACCGCTAAATGCTGCCTCCCTTAGGCGGCAGAAGTGCCCTTCGCGGCCGACTCCTCGGGCCAGACGTTGTAGCCGAAGGTGTCCTTCATGTTGACGAAACGCGTGTGCCGGCCCTTGGCGACGCTCTGCACGGCCTCGAAGTCGGCCTCGGACAGGTTGGGCACCTGGAAGTTGCTCTCGATGCGGCTGGGCGTCGAGCTCTTGGGCAGGACGGCGTAGCCCCTCTTCAGGCCCCAGCCCAGCAGGATGTGGGCGAGCGTGTGCCCGCTGCGGTCGGCGACCTCGTTGAGGGTCACGTTGGTGCGGACCTTCTCGCCCGTGTTGGGGACCTGGTCCTGGGAGCCCAGGGGCGAGTACGCCTCGGGCAGGACGCCGTTCTCCAGGCAGAACTTGACGAGATCCTCGTTGGGGAGGAAGGGGTGGATCTCGATCTGGTTGACGGTGGGCTTGACCTTGGCGAAGGTGAAGAGCTTCTTCAGGCCGTCGATGGTCCAGTTGGAGACACCGATGGCCTTGACCTTTCCGGACTCGTAGATCTCCTCTACAGCGCGCCATGTTGGCTCTGGGTTCTCGGTGAGCTCCTTGTTGATGATGTACGCGCCATCAGCCCCGATCTTGGGCTCGTAGTCGTCAGTCCTCTCGGCAGCGATGGGCCAGTGGACGAGGTACAGGTCGACGTAGTCGAGACCGAGCTTGCGCAGGGACTCGTTGAAGGAATATTTGACGTCCTCGGGCTGGTGCATGTGGTTCCAGAACTTGGTGCAGATGAACAAGTCCTCGCGCTTCAGGGAGGGGTTCTCCTTGAGGTGGTCGCGGATGGCATCACCAACCTCTTGCTCGTTCTTGTAGAAGGCGGCGCAGTCCAGATGCCGGTAGCCGACCTCGAGGGCCTTCCTGACGGCCTTGTAGCTCTCGCCCTGGGAGCCCTCGTTGGCGAAGGTGCCGAAGCCCAGGCCGGGCATCTTGACGCCGTTGTTCAGGGTGAAGGTGAATTGCGCCATGTTGTTCTGATTTGTTTGTGTTCTGATCGGTTTGCGTCTGACAAGCGTGGATCTCTGTGTCTGATGGTGGTTTCTATCGAGGGAGAGTATGAGTATGCGTTGTTCAGATGGGATGGAGATGGGGCAAGCAGCAGCAACAACTTACTTTGGTCGAGGTGTTTCTCTGCAAGGCTGTCGATCAACGGTTAAGAAAGTCGGTCAGTCAGGATTCGGGAGGAATGATAGCGAAACTAATAGCTCATTCAAGGTCCCTTTTTCTCGGAAGTCCAACGAGGTGAGTGATATTGATAAGGAGAGCTAGAAGCTTGATTGCATCATCCTGTCCCAACAGAAACATTGGTGCGTATTAGTCTCTCTTTTGTCATCGGCAGAGGAACAACACAGTGAAAAGTTATTTTACGAAGTCAACCATAGCACAATACTGTGTACGAGTCGGCAAATCGCCACGGGCGGCTGGCATATTTGCCCATTATTGCTAAGATCTCGCACCGTCTCGAAGAAGTTGGCACGTCGGTGTGGGTATAAGATGTGGGGTCTACCTTACGAGAATGGAGGTTTCACTTGGCTGTGACGACGAGCATGTGAAAAGGGTCCTGTGCAGTCAGGCAGTTTCTGCCCCTCCACCCCCACCCCTCGTACGTGTTGGCAGGCTAATTTGTCCCTGCTTACCCTGCTCACCCTGCTCGCCCTGCCTGCCAGGCTTTTAAGCATGTACCGGGCCCCATTATTGTCAAGGGTAAGCTCGGCAGTCTCGGAGGATCCAGGAAGTGGGAGACTTGGTGCCAGTGAAGCCAGCCTGTGAGGTGGGAGGACTTACACGTAGGCACGCACGGTACTGTACATAGACAAACCCGATGGGGGACAAACCCGATGGGGCAGCGATCATGGGAATTGTGTGAAGTGAATCTGCAACTTTCAGGGACTCTGCGACAGAACTTTAAAGAGATTTCGCTTCACCCCGGTTTTCTGACATCATCACAGTCCGCTACGGGTCCAATTTGAGGGATGAGGCTCCGCAAGCGTGCCGTGAGGCGGACAGTCTTGTGTGGATCAACCACGGCCCTTTTCCGGACGTCTGAGCCCTGAACATCATGCATGTATGTATGGCAACAGCCTGAAAAAGGGTTTGGCCCGCGTCAGGAACGGCAAATATGGGCCAATGACAGATGGCTACAGTGACCATACCAGACATACAGGCATAGCAGCAAGGAGCGGCTCTGCACGAGTCCGTCAGTTCTGAACCATTCAGGCCACTCAGTCACATACGGACGCCGTTGTTGGCTTGACATCCTGACATCCAAGACACCCGACCCTCCAGTAAGGCCCTGGCACTTGCATACCATGTACCACCAACGGCGACTCACTTATAGTACTGTGCATGCATCCATATGTATCTGTGTCTCTTTGGTCACATCCGACAAAACTCCATGGAATATGTCAGAGACATACACACTCACTCACTGCACCACCACCCTTCTCGTATGTACATGGGTATCATGATTCTTCTGGATACCGCGGCGGCACGTCGTTTGTTGTTATCGGAAAATCTGCCCCAGTCTTTTTTTCTAATCGGTGGATATTTTTCACGGGAATTTGTCGCGAGTATTGTGGCGCGATGACGTCCTTTCCGAGTCAGGTCCCCATTCTTTTTTATCCATTCTTTAGCCAGCGCCGTCTCTGCCACCGACTATGGCTCGCCGAGGTACATCATAGTACGCGTAGCTTACGCCGTGTACTGGAGACCTCATAGCTATCTCGATCTTGAGGTGGAGAAGGCAGCGGAGAGTTCGGCAAGCTTGTAGACTGTACATGACACTGTACGTCTTCCTCAACATTGAACAGCTGCCCACGCCCGCGAGCCCGGCCAAACCCCCCTTGCCAAGGTCCAATTCGGATACAGTACAGTTACCAAGTATCAGGATGAAAGGGAATTTAGGTCGCTCTGCCGGCCTTGATGCCAACGAGTCCCCAAACGAAGGATGCCTGTATGAGAGTATTTAAGCACTCAAGGAACCCACTTACCATCCTCAAGAGATTCCGACGTCCTTCCATGATATCTATTTGACTGTCTTTATTTTTCTACTCGGTGTCACGATTACAAGAAGCTCAGGAAGCAATATCAAGACCGTGAACATCACCCTTATTTGATACCCCCCCCCCAAAACAACTTTCAACATGGTTACTTTCGAGGAGACTGATGTGGCCGTTGCCGCCGCCGCCCAGAACGGCGAGAACAAGGCCCATGGTCTTCCCATCCCCGGCGAGGACAACGGGTCCGGTCCCATCGAGGTCCCAGCAACCCGCTCTTCCGTCTCCGAGGCCGCAAAATACATGCACAACCTGAGCGTCTCGCCATCCATGAAGGACAGGAGAGGCTCTCGCAACTCCTTCGGCGCTTCTCTGCCCATTCCCCGGAGGCAGTCCCGCCAGACTCGTCTGTCGTCCGTCCACTACCCTGAAGGCAGCGATGTCTCCGGCCGCCCAACCCGCCCTGGCATGCCGCCAATCCAGCCCACACGGGCACTCCTTGCTTCTCAGGTCCAGACCATTGAGACCGAGAAGGTCAAGAAGGCCAAGAACATGGCCTTCGCCTTCGACATTGACGGTGTCCTCGTCCACGGTGATCGTCTGATCCCCGAGGGCCGGAAGGCTCTCGAGATCCTGAACGGCGAGAACGAGCTCGGCATCAAGATCCCCCACATTTTGTAAGTCTTACCGCAATATGACGCTATCGACAATTCCGTCACTTCTTTCACCACTAGAGCATTTTTCTAACGTCACCATAGCCTCACCAACGGTTCCGGAAAGCCCGAGAAGCCCCGTTGCGAGCAGCTGACGAAGATTCTGGGCCAGCCCGTCGAGACGGACCAGTTCATCCAGTCCCACACGCCCATGTCTGCCCTGGCCGAGTACTACAACACCGTCATCGTGGTCGGTGGTGAGGGCTACAAGTGCCGAGAGGTCGCCGAGCAGTACGGCTTCAAGGACATTGTCGTCCCTAACGACATCGTCGCCTGGGACCCCACCATCGCCCCTTACCGAGTCTTCACCGAGGAGGAGCGTGCCACCTCCCGGCCCAGGGACTTCTCCAAGGTCAACATCGAGGCCATCCTCGTGTTCTCCGACTCCCGCGACTACGCCACCGACATGCAGATCATCATGGACCTGCTGCTGTCCGAGAACGGTCTCCTCCACACCAAGGCCAAGGACCCCGTATCCCAGCGTATTCCCATCTACTTCTCCCAGGGCGATCTGCTCTGCCCTACCGAGCACCCCAACCCCCGTATGTCCCAGGGTGCCTTCCGCATCGGCCTCGAGGCCATGTACCGTGCCCTTGTCGGTGTCGACCTGGAGCGTGTCGTCTACGGCAAGCCCGAGCTGGCCACCTACAAGTACGCCGACGAGGTCCTCACCAGCTGGATGGACGAGCTGCACGGCGAGGAGCGCCTGCCCGAGAACATCTACATGGTCGGCGACAACCCCGCCTCCGACATCATCGGCGGAAACATGTACGGCTGGAACACCTGTCTGGTGCGCACCGGTGTGTTCCAGGGCGGCGACAACGACGAGAACAACCCCGCCAACTTCGGCGTCTTCCCCAACGTCCTCGAGGCTGTCAAGACGGCTCTGCGCAAGGAGCTGGGCGAGGACTTCAAGATGCACTTCGACGAGAGCATGAACCCTCTGCACGCCGAGGAGAGCCACGCTGTTGTGGTCTAAGTTTTTACTACTCGTGCGGTCTTGTGTGTCTTTACTCTTGGCTTTTTTTTGTCTGTTAGAGAGGGTCACGGCGTTCATGGGATTTTGATGTGATAGGCGCATCTTAGAAGACCGAGGCTCGTCCCGGCATATGAAGCATCAAGAGTTTATGATAGATCTAGACTCAGAATCGAGTAGATCTAGTCTTAGAATAGGAGAAATAGGCAGCCTCCAGAGAGCGCCATTTCGCACCATTTTTATTTACCTTTGCACAAGTGCCCCGCCCCCCTTGATCCATTGATTGATATGATACGTTGACTTGACTTTCCCATTATTCATCCGTAAGATATAGCATACAAATCACGGCCTGTCATTTTGTCATAAATTATGCGCAATATATCAATGTTCTCAAGCAGACTGAGCATGTTCAGGGCGAATGCCCCTCTGCCCCTCCAAGGCCCCCCTGACTCCCAAGGTGGTAGTCAACTTCGCTCACACCCGGCGACGGGGTCCTCCAGAGTCTCCACTCTGGGGTACATTGCAGGAGCTTAAAGCCTCACCCCGCCATCCCCGCCCTGTTTATCACACCAATACAGTAATGAACGCTCATCTCCTTCCGAGATTCGCCTATACAGATACGAAGTATTATATGGCTCACAGATTCCACACTGTGAGGATCCAGTCGGTACGATGGTGCAGGTGCCCAATGACCATGGATGCAATATGCGCGTGAATTATCATGTCAACTGGTGGAAATCAAGGGAGTGTATGGCTAAGCTTGGGGGGTGGGGGGAGTGGAGAGGGGAGGTACCGGTATTATGTATGACTTCCTCTCTGTCTTCCAGATATTCAAACGATTTACCGTCGCTATTAGGTGGAACCCTCGACCTGCTACCGCGGTCCACAGCGACTGAGTGACTTGTTACAAAGACGTGAGCCGCGTTCTCCGCCATGTGCCATTGATGAGGTTTGTATCGCATGTCACTGGTTTAGGGATGCAGCAATGCTCATCGTGGCTTACCACCACCCTTTTCAGTCGCTCTTGAGCATTAATTACGGTTAGAGACTACATATATGTAGCTCTCCAAGTAATGCATGAAACTCGATAGCTTGTGCGCTGATCCCATGTGTGTCAGGGGCTTGCCAGGGACGAACGCTTGGGGCTTGGAGCCTGAACCTCAGAGACAAAGAGAAGATGGAGGAAGTAGTCAGCAACTATATTGCCCTAGAGATTCTTCCACGCCCAGAAGTGTGTTATTAATAGAGGTGGCTCGTCTCTCAGTCACAGAAGCAACATGGTTCTCCAAAACATTTACTGAAATGGCTGGGGGCTTCCAGTTCGTTGCTGAACTTTCGAGAACAACAATACCTGAATCACTCCTTTGATCTTACTACATACGTACCTAGTCGCCAGAGATCATGTGAAACGTTCATCGTTCACCAGCAGGACCTGGATTTAGGCATCTGTCTTGACAACATTGAATGACAGGGAACTCCTTTGCCACGCACGTTTACAAGGGGCATTTCAACTGATAAAGCAATGATCATATATATCGACCTGTTTTCAAGGAACTTATAATACTTGTCACCCAGCCGTCAACGTGTACATCGCATGGCATCTCATACCCTACGTCTTGCAGCAGTTACTCGCCGATGGATGTGTCGGGAAGACCAACAGACAATCATGCCTACCAGGTTTCGTGACACCCCAAACGTGACATGGGACAACTCCTCAACCAGGGATACCACACGTCCAACCACGAATATTCAGGGCCTTGAGATAATCACCGGACTGTTTTCCGAGCAAGACAAGCTACGGAATCTCCAGGAGATGGAGGAGTTAGCAGACAGGCTCGAACGCGAGTACCGGCCCTGCAAATGCTCTCAGGACAGCCAAAATTCGAAGAGTGTGGACATCCAGGACTTGGGACTCATTGACCTCTCTGGCACAAACCAACATCTGAAAGAACTACACTCGGTGAGCAAATCCTACCTTTTTGCCTGTGCGTACATACACGACAGGCGCCCCACCGGGTGTATTTCATTATTCCTTTCTCTTTCCCCTCTTTTTGTTTTCCCGATATAAACAAGAAGAAGTCAAGAAACATGACTAGGGAAAGGATCACGGCTAACGCTCCATCGTCTTGGTGAACAGGCACTTCAAAAGCTCGCCGGAGTTCGCAACTTCACACCCTTCTGGGCCAACCAGTACTTCCGTGAAATCAAACGCAAGGTGAAGGCTCCAGAATTTCTGAACCTGTCTCCAGAGCTGAGCAATTGCAAAGTCGTCTTGGATGAGCTGATGCACCCGCAACTCCGGTCGCTCAACCATTGGTTTCTGCAGCCTGTTGATGCGGTCGCGCTCAACCTGCCGACATACCATGAGACCATCTTGCATCCTATGGACTTGGGTACCATGAGGGAGAAGTTGGATAATGGCGAGTACAGTGCGTCCAGTGAGTTCAAGGATGATTTCGACCTCATGATAAGAAACTGCAAGATGTTCAACTGGAAGGGCGAGACGTGCTACGTGGCGGGCGAGGAACTCGAGAAAATTTTCGAGGAAATGTGGTCTCGGATTGAATTCTAGCCATGACACCCAAGTTCTCCTTCTTCGTCAACATGAGATCTATCATTCATACAGATTCGAGGATATGAGCTGAGCAGCCAGAATGTTCGACGGCCAGCTTGGCCGTGAAGTTGATGCCTACACACGACGATGCGGATCCTCGGAATATAGAGCAATGTTGATTTAGGGAGATCCGGGCGTCACTGTACTTGTTGATACCTCAAAGGCCACATGTTCTCAGTTTGTGATATGCCAAAGATTTCACGGGCTCAGAAGCCCTGCAACTTGGATGCTGCACCAACCCCAATCAGAGAGTGCCCTTGTCTACAATGGTCTTCTGTTCTGTTTAATCCTGATGGGCAGTGACATTGTCCATTAATCTACTACTTGCACGAGTAATCTCCATCAGAAACAAGAAAAATCTTAGAATTTGATAGGGATACTGTAAATAGTAGCAAATCTCGTATGGGGTAAATGAGTGTATTGACTGCGGAGGCAGACGGAAGGGAATCTTCATGCTCCCTTGAGCCCTTCTTCCCTACTATTTGTATGTAAATCTGCTGGCCTTGCCATCGGCTATTCAAAGCTGTGGTGGGCACTAATATGTCGCCATATGGGCTAATTTACCATAGCCATCTGACCACATCTGACCATATCACACTATCGATTCTGTTGAGGGGAAGGCTATTACCTACAGATACACGGGTCCGAGTTATACCATATACCACATGTGCAAATGAAGGTGTCCCGACTCCTTACCCCCCCCTCCCCAAACGGTATATGTCCCCCTCACTCACCATGTTATTTCAACCCTATCCCGCATCTGCTGAATTTCGTACTGCCAACCCGACAGCTGGCCGGGATCTTCATCACGCTTCCCCTCCATCAAGCCAAGCAGCATCTTCCAACATACATAAATACATACTTTAAATATGAGCTACGAAGGATACGACGAGCTTATTCAGTATATCGACTGCCAGCAGGAAGACTTCCAGCCCTACGCTCGAGCAGTCCTCCATTTTATACAGTTATATCAGAGCGAATACACGACGTTTCAGAACGCTCTTGAGACACCCCATGCATTCGTCGAGGGCGTTATGGACGAGATCGGCGGGGGAACATCCGCTTCGGAACTGGCTGGTGACTTTCGGCGACAATTCCACACAATGACTATCCAGGAGGGCTTGCCGGATCTAAATGTCATTATAGCTGAGATCCATGAAACGGGGACTTGGGAGAGACCTGAAGTCGAGGAGGATCGACCTCCAGCTGCCTCCATCAGGAGCTTTTCCTCGGCTAGTAACGACTCAATCCCCACGCCCACGGGCACCGACTCTTCAACACCACAATCACCATCACCACCTGCACAACACACACCCCGGAATGAAGAACCCGGTAACTACTGGCCGAATATCCAACTTTGGCTGGACTCGTCACCGCCGGATAGTCGAACTGATGCCCGTCCCACAATTACCTGCACAATCTGTGGGGACGAGTTGGTGGTTGAGGAAGGAGGTCTCCAGCCCGCTAATGGCGAGCGCGAGAGACTGTTCAAGTTGCGTTGCGGTCACGTTTTTGGGGTGGCTTGCCTCAAAGCCTGGGACGAGGCGGGTGCGGGTGCGGTTGAAAGCGATGATGGTGACGAGGATGAAAGTGGAACTAAGTGCCCTACTTGTAGGCAGCCCATCCTTAGGGACGAGCTGCTTGCCCTTGAAGAGGCCGCTATCGCGAGTCTTGAGTGAGACCATACATGGTTAACTCATGTTGCTGAGCACTCGAGACCCCTAGAAGCCTAGGGGATAGAGATTGTGTATAACGGTATAAAACTTGATATGTTTCACCCCCCAGCTATGCGTTAACACCTGTAACATGTTGAGCCCTCTATGGTCTTCAAGTGCTTGTTCCTTTTCTAACTTTAGCCTCGCTCACCCTTAGCACGACTTTCAGCTGTGTATGTTCCTGTGTCAAGTTCCGAATTTCTCTTGCAGTCCATTGGCTCTCGTTTTGATTGCTTCATCCTGGATCCGTGAAGCTGCGGGTACCAAGCAAAAACCAAACCTCACAGGGCAAAAACTCAACACCACCGTGGTGATGATGGAAGAACAGCAAAATATAATGATCTGTGCAGGGGTCGAACCTGCAATCTCCTGATTCGTAGTCAGACGCCTTGCCATTGGGCCAACAGACCAATTGCTGAAAATTGCGAAGTAAATGGCACTCATGTTCCTGAGTCGTAACACCACGGCTGGTGGCGGACCCCGTGACATCCGGACCGAAGGCAGTGGAGTTTCCTAGCAGCGACGACGGGAGCATTGAGATTTGATGCTTGCAAGTCACCTCAAATGCGCGGCTGGACAAGGCGGTTGTAGCACGACGCGGTGTCCGGGATCAGAGGCAGACAGCAGGGGCCCTGGATCTGCACGAACAATAGGCTCGACACCTAGTAGCTGGGCTTATGATTTGATCCAATTCAGAACATCTATGACTATTTAGTAGTTAATGGAGCATACTTCGGAAACTTTACCTTGTATTCTAACTATATACTGTTGTCTTGAATATTGCAGGAAAACCACTGTTACAGATATGGCACATGGCACTGGTTTTTTAGTTCTGAGGCCCCGTGAACTTCACCTGGGTGTCGTCCTTGAAGACAAGTCCGCATATTACTCCGATGAGAAAGTATTGTGTCCTTCAGACCCTGCCTCTTCTAACTATACCTCACCTTTCTCACCCCCACCCCCAACTTCCTCCCTACTTTTCTACTTTTTGAAACCTTACCGATGTACTTCTCCATATGTCCTACTCATAGTCTTCACGGCCTTGTAGAGCCCAGAACTTTCTCCGGCATATCATGTTTGCGATTGAAGAAATATAGCGAACCATCACCTCGTCGTGTGGAAATCGGTACCCACCTTATACCCACCGTATTAGCGGTCGACCTTGACCTCCTTGAGCACAATGGTTCTCCAACCTTTAATCATAGAGAACTGGTCAAGCGCTGTGCCACTTCCGCAGCTGATAGCCGCTTTCCAGCTAAGAACTCCTTAGATGCAAGCTTCTCCACCTCTCCGCGAAGCGTCTTTGTATGCATTCCCTTATCCCACCACCACTCGATTATTCCGTAGTGCTTTACCTCACCGTTCTCTCGGTACCCATACTTCTCTTTGTCGAAACGGCCTCTCCAATGCGGAGGCAGCGGGCCAAGAATGGGCATCGCCGTCCCGACCAGCATCTTATATATAAGAAAGGAAACAAACAAATACTGCCCGCAGACAATGAAGAAGATCGAGTATGCGAACTGCTAGATGTTACTTATAGCCGAGGCCGAGCACCTAAAGCAGAGCTCGACCGGGAAGTAAGGGAAGGGGACACCTAGCGACGGGCGCGGCTGGTCGGCAAAGAAGGCCTCGCCCAAGTCCACGATCCGAATGTCTAGTCGTTCTAGAGACTCTAGGAAGCCGAGTCCGGAGAAACCATGGTTTTAGACAACCTTCCTAGGCGCGTGTGGTAAGTAGACACCGCTAGGCAGCCTAAGCCTTTCCGTTTTAATAGGACCCAGCATGCTACACACCTCTGAAGAAGAGAGGGAGGATATATCCGGGAGCTCGAAGACTATATTTGCTAGGGTGAGATCTACTTATATTTATCAGTTAACTAGAACATCTGATAATTAAGGGGGAGCTTACCTCCGTGGCAGATCTTATTCTTATGCAGGAATATCAAACTACTTGTAGTCTGTTAAGCATACTCGGTATCGTATAGCTGCCGATAGGCCCAGCGAGATATTAAAGTTGTCTAGACTTAGACCGAGTACCGGCAAGACTAGACATATATATCTGCTATTAGAACTAGTAACATTAAAGTTATTGTGCAAAGCGATAAACATTAGGGTGCTCATGTCTAACAACATCCCGGATGTACGTCAAGAATCTCATCTCCCTGCTATCTGCTCCAGAGGCATAAGCACAGAGGATCTTAAGGGCAAAATATCGCATGTCAGGGGAGCTGGCCCTAGCCAAACGGTCGAGAAGCTACCCGAGCCAAGTTTATGCAGGACAGTGTACCGTAGACGACTGCTGTCTTCGGGGCCAATCTTATCTCCGATGCTGATCGGGTGGTAGCCGCCGGGGACGTACTCCTCGACATCTTCAACATTCTGCATCTGCGGTCGACGATACCGGAACTCCGGCGTCGAAGATCGTGAACGAGGGCGACGAGGCATGGCGACCGGTTTGTTTCAGTAAATGACACAGCTGGAGACACAGGACAGCGGGTTGTGCAGACGTACCTGTAGGACTGGTTGTGATTAGAGCCAAGGATTCTGTGAGTCTCGGGAGCTGAGCGTCTGATATCTGCTGGGGACACGGTTGACAGTGGAAGTACTAGCTTTATAACGATTGCAAGAGATGTGGATTCGAGGGGCTTGATTAATCTGTGTCAAATGGGCTCCAGCCAAGGGCTGTTGCCTATCTACAGTCGGAGCCCCGCTTGATCAATGCTGTGCCGTTATACTGCGTCGCTATGCTCCTGCCCGGGTGGGCACTGATAACACCTGTAAGCTGCTTCACTGGTTCCAATAGCTGATCTCGGGAAGACTGGTCTCCGCTTCTCCAAGACCGGCCCGTCATCGTCGCCCCTCAGCTTGCGAGCAGCAAGGACGTCGATGAGGAGGGAAGTGAGAAGGGAAGGCTGGCCCTTTCGACGGCTAAATACAAGGAAACTATTGGCAATGGAGGTAAATAGAGGGATCTTGTTCAGCAAAGGCAACAACTGCATTGTTCGATTATCGGCTCACTAAGAAACCAAGAGCAGCATGCGCCCGCTTAATGCTTCTGCTCATATACAGGCTCGGAGGTAGTGATGGTATCACCAACAGTCTTCTCCTGCCCGCTCTCACTCGTCCGGCTCTCCTGCTCCTCCTGCCCAATAACCTCGTCCCTCTCTTCTTCCCTCCAGAAGTCCTTCTTTCCCTTCGTCAGACGCTTCATCCACGGTGGCAGCATACCACCAGGGATCTTGTATGTCCACGGGTCTTTCTCGTGTTTATTTGGCGGGACGATCCGTCCACCGCTGACCTTCTCCAGCACCCACACTGTCGTGTTCAGCACAATGTACGTACAGACACCGGCGATAAGACCATCAGCAATCGAGTAGGTGAATGGCATTAGCGCGATGGTGACGAAGGCCGGGATGCTGTCGCCTGGGTAGCGCCAGTTGATCTCCGTGACGGACTGGACCATCATACTGCCGACGAGGACAAGGACACAGCCAGTTGCCCAGGGGGGAATCGACGCAAAAATGGGTGCGAAGAAGATCGAGATGAAGAAGCAGACGCCGGTTGTCATGGCTGTCAGGCCAGTCTTTCCTCCTTCTCCAATACCAGCACCGGATTCGACGAAGGCAGTCACGGGTGGCGTACCAAGGATGGCGCCGATCGAAATGGAGATGGAATCAACCATGTAACTATGCATGACACGGTGTTAGTAGCCTGAATGGACGTGGGATGTGTAATGTAGAGTGACTTACGCTATAGTAGACCCCTCGAAATCCTGCGTCACGGGATCGACCAGATCGGCATATCGCGCCATAGAGTACAGTGTACCGGTGGTGTCGAGGATATCGACATAGAGAAAGGTAATGAGAGCCAGACCGAACTGGCCACCGTAGCCCCCGATGTCCCATTGCTGCACACCCAAGACCTTGGAGATCTTGTGGAAGCCCACCACTTGTTTGAAGAAGTTGAAGTTGTCGTCGCCCACCTCCGTGTATGGGAAGTACGTGACGGGGGTCGTCCGCGGCCACGAGATGATGGACACAAGGATAATGCCAAACAAGATGGCACCCTTGACGCGGTAGATCATCAAAAGACTCGTTAGGATACCGCCGCAGAAAATTCCCACCCACATCATGGGACTTCTCATCTTCCCGCTGCCCGGGCAGAGTCCAGTATCCGGGTCACGCAGCGCATCTAAGCAACCAGCCAGTTCCGTCGGGGTGTCGGTAGCACCAACGATGAGCCCAATGCCTTCGCTGTAAGTCAGGCCGATGAGCGTGAGGAAGAGACCAATGCCGACGGAGGTAGCGAGTTTGATGGACCGGGGGATAGCACGCGCAAGCCATTGGCGCATTCCGAATAGTGCGAGGGCGAAGAAGATCCAGCCTTCGACGAAGATGGCCGTCACGGCGATTTGGTAAGGAATGCCGGTGCCGTGGTAGCCGACTACCGTGTACGCGAAGTAGCTGTTGAGGCCCATACCGGGAGCGAGTCCAATGGGACTGTAGAATGTCAGCCACTGAGCCTAATCCAGGGTTCTTGGGGGAGAAGAAAGAGACTCACAGATTAGCAAATAGCCCCATACAGAAGGTTGAGAGCGCACTGATGGCTGCTGTAGCGGTAATCATGTCGCGCTTGACCTCGTTGACACACAGCGCATATTCCGTGTTGGAGTCGCAAATAGGATCTGCAGCGCCGCCATTGCACACACAAGTACCGCCGGTATCAGCCACAATGCTCGCGTTGACGGCGATAATGTAAGCCATCGCAAAGAAGGTGGCCAGACCGGCTCGGATCTCCGTGAAGAAGTACGATCCGCGGCGAGTCTTCTTGTGACCGCTTCCATCGAGCCGGAACCAGCGCCCCACGGGGCTTTTTGCGACTTTCTGGTTGAAGGTGTGTATCCAGGCCATCTTGGCCATCCTGGAAGAGGTAAGGGATGCTCAAACAAGCAGCCTCTATGGCAAGTGTGTCCCGCAGAGTTTGTATATTGTAAGACACTGGCGGTTTGTTACACCGGCAAGCTGCGCCTCGAGGTCTTCGGAGGTATGGGACAAGATGTGCCCTCGAGAAGACAACGACGAGAGACAAGGAGAGGCTGATAGGAACTCCAGCAACACGACCAAAGACTGAAGAAAAGATAGGGAGAGGGAAGGAAATAAGCATGTGGAACCCACCTATCTTATATATCCCCTTCTTCATTCCGCACATGGGCGAGATCCTGCGACTGCGAGGTGTGAACCGCGAACTGCCAAATCAGATCGGTATCCAATGGACTTCGAGCTTGGCATATGTGCCGCTCTTATCTGGGCCCTTGGCGTTCAGGATTTAGGGCGTGCCGGGGGGGTGTTGGAACACTTACAGTCTACCTCGGTAATCCGCAGGCGACAAAGGACTTGCTGCTAGGACGGGAATAGTGACTGCCTTTCTGTCTTGGCGATGTGGGCGGCCAAGACATTGATTTTTATTGGAATGGCGCCGAGGGTCTGGTTTGCTGGATTGATAGCAGATCATCATGGGGAGCGCTGGAGAAGACGAATCATCTGATGTTCGGTAGCTGCGACAGTTGGAAGCGGCCGCCTCTCAGTCTCCTGTAAGTGAGTGTGACAATCCGCATGTCGCTCGCTCACGCTGTCAAGCAAAATAGATACACGCGCTACTCGCCTGAATCGCCGCCCACCCCAGTGCGTTTGTGGACAGGCGCCACCGTCGCTCCGGCGTTGCCAAGACGTTCCAGAAGATCGGTAGGATAAGGCGCCGCACGACTTCAACTTGTCCGATCTGCATGCTGATATGTAACTGATTTTACACATACGGCATGTGGCTAGCGTCCATATTGATTGCTATCGCACCGCTTTCCAATGAAACAGGCATGCATCGGCCGGGTCTCAGTAAGTTGTTTGGTGAAGGCCCCTTCATCCATTGGCAGCCAGGTGTAACTGTTGGCCCATTCCGGCATCTCACTCGTCTCGATGTTTCACCCCCCGTAAATGTTGGTTCTGGCTTCTCGTGTAGACAGGGGCATGGGCTCGCCACCCTCCGTCAGCTTGGGTGCACCAGCTGACGTTAGGGACTGACAAGTGCCAGCAGATGAAGTGAAGAGTCGTTGTTTGCGGAACGAGACATCGTAACGATGAAATGTCCGACAATGTCTTGCCCTATGGTGTCTGACGTCTGGACTGGGACACATCCACTACACGATGGTAAATAGCCAGGACCGTGTACTGTGTAGCGAGTCGTTGAAGACTCTGGCCAGGTGGAAGTTGTTGAAGATGATAGCTGATCCAGGTCCCATTTATTCCGTATCTGCTGTGTATGCAGGCTAAATTTGTGAACACTCGACTGCACGGCCAACTGGCTTGGCTGGCTGGCTGACAGTCAGTCGCCGATGACTTTCCAGCAGCAACTAGGCTTCGACTTCATGTCTGAGACATGGTAGGTAGTAACCATCCTCGCAGAGAATGTGTCGTCAGACACGCCGGCCCGATTACATTGTCAGAACTGTCTACGGCGCCAGAACACCAGGACGCTTCGACCTTTCGAATCGAGTCAGCTCCACAAGCTGCCGTCATCGTCCCTCGTGCTCATAATCTGCGGCGCGCGAGTGTTGTACAACGAGACGACAACGGAAAAAGGTATATGCAGAGAAACTCTGAGACTTTGAGGTGTTGTGATTTGAGACTCAACGACAGAAAATGCTTTCACTGGTCTGCAGTTTGGGGAGAGGAAAACTTGACGTAACCCGTCCGGCTTGCCAAGGTACTATAGGGGGGGGCTGTATTAGGGTTAGGGCTGGGTGCGGAAGGAGGTTCGTTACGCTGCAGAGGCCCTGGACTTGCGCATGCATCCTCACTCTGCCCGTCGAGCTAAGTCAACTCTTTGATTGAACTCAATTGATACCTCTTTTAAGGTAACAGCTAGGTGGTGTCGAAATAAAACAATGCTAAAGCAACGCCGTAGGCTATGACAGCCAAGGTGAGTCCTGTAGAGAGACCCTAACCCTACCTGTCATCTCAAGAGCTTGACCCACATGGTCAGCCGGCACGGAAGAACCGGTGGCCGCAATGCGAAAATTTGCATTGTTTTCCTTCTTGCATCACCGCGCGGTTCTTCAATCTTTCACCTTTTCACTCCTCGGGCACGCCCCCGACACAAAGCTGCTACTCCACGACCATAATGATGCATATACGACAATAATACCTCTCAATTCCTACCTATCTATCCTATTTCATTTCCCCCCCCCCACCAGATACCCCGCCACAATGCCCCCACGGCTACCAACACAGTCTTTGCAGCTCTGCTGCGCGGAGCTGTCAAGCTCCTGCAGCTCAGTAGCTACAGCTGTAGCAACCCCTCTAGAGCGCGCACTGCTCTCCTCCACCTCCCCATCCTCCCCCAGATCCTTCTCCACAACAGCAAGCCGGGAACGGAGAACAGCACCGCTTGCAAAACAGCGGATGCAAGAATGGCTGAAGAAGAACGGCAAAGACCTGAAGACACACACACCAGGCCAGGTGAACTATCTTGGCGGCGAGAAGGGTTCCAGGTTAAGACCGTTCCCTTCAAACCCCGCCTTCATAAGTCAGCCTGTGCTTTCCGAGGAGGCGCGCGAGATGATCTGGCACAAGGTCATGGTGAACTGGGAAGGCATCAAGGCCGTGTCTGCTGAGCTTGGCGTCGACCAGAGGAGAGTAGCCGCCGTGGTGAGGATGAAGGAGGTAGAGAAAGACTGGCAGAAAAAAGTATGTATACACCCAATCTTTTACTCCGTCTCCACCCCCCCCCCTTTTCTATGATGATACACATAAAAATTCGATTAGTCTTGAAGACAGCTCATACAACACATGGTTACAAAATTAGCTTTGCGAGCCTCTCTGATTGGAAACACAACCCATTGTTCATGCCACTACCTAAAACTTGACTTTGGCCACTGCTGACATTGGTTACCTTCGCAACAGGGCATAAAACTAGCAAAACCTTACTCTAGAGCTGTTCTCGAGATGGTTCCCACACACAAATACCCTGAGGACCAACCCAAACAAGCTCTCGAGCCCATCAACGAGATCCACGTCCACAGTTACACGATGCAACAGCTCTTCGTGCCGACTTCCGAATCACGAGAATTCACGCGTGAGGACGCGGCACGGGCTTTCCATCACACATTGCTGTCTCCAGATAAGCGCATACCACATCCTGAGTTGGTGCAAATGGAGCGTCGCATAAAGGATGGTATGAAGGAGAACAGGAGTTGGAACGTGTTCAAGGACGAGGCGAAGCAATCTGAGCAGGCCAGGGACGCAAGAGTTGCACAGAAGGCGGAGCTTGAGCAGAAGAACACCATGACGGTGGCAACGGATCGGTTCGAGTTCCGGATCAAGACGATCAGCGCCGATGATGTGGGCAAGCATGGAAGGGCCAGGGGAGGTGTTGGCTGGAGGTACGGTATTCCTTACGAGGACCGGAAGAAGAACCAAGTCAAGATCCCCACAAGGATCGACTAGATACCCCCCAATGGTCTGGAACGGCCGGCGGCCAGGGTGGAATATACCTTGTAACACTGTACTATGAGAGACGTTGTGTATCCCCAACAATATTCGGGGTATGCCTCAAGGGCTCCGGGAGCGGGGCGTGTATTCTGGCCTTGTTCAAAGCCCAATCCTCCGTGGCATTATATGGCTTCCTCGAGAAATTCCAAAATCATCTTGAAGTTTGAGCAAGTCCCTTTGTAACTGTCCTGTGAAGCACTATGGCATCAACTTTCGATGCTCCTCCCAGTCAACCAGAACCTGCCCCTCACCAACATCCACCACCAGATTCCTACGGATCTGCTCGATGTCTCCATCACTCAGCCCACACTCTTTCCTCACGAAGCCCTCAACACCCCCGTACTTCTCTCGAATCATCCTCAACGTCCCGATCATGCTCTCCCTCTTGCTACTCACCATCCTCTCCGCCGCCGCCCGGTCGTCCTTCAACGGGTCCTCCAGGATCAGATGCGATATGAACTCCTCCTTGCGCTCCTTCAGGCCGAGGTCCGTCAGGGAGTACTCATGCGCGACGGCCTCGTCCGGCACGCCGCAGAGGGAGAGGACCAGGGCGCAGATGACGCCCGTGCGGTCCTTCCCGGCCGTGCAGTGGGCGAGGAGCGCGGGGGGAGGGGACGGGGAGGGTGAGGCGAGGTGGCGGAGGATGACGGCGAAGGGTTGAGAGCCGCTCGGGGACGAGCCGGCTTCTAAGATCCGGGCGTAGACTTGGACGAAGCCCTAGAAGGGGGTGGGGCGTTAGTTCACTAGTTCGCTGGGGCGAGAGAATTTGGGGAGATGGGAAATGAGATGATTGTCGGTGATGGGTGGCTGTGTGAGAAGCACCTGAGGTGGAGGGGAGTGTGGCAGGGCATTTTCCCGTGATCTTGGGCTGGGAAAGCTGTGCAGGTGAGGCAAGCGCCTTGCAGGTAAGGCGAGCAGCATCCACTTTGATGCATAGTGGTAGGGAACCGAAGTGGAAGTGCAGATGAGGCGGAAAGGTGTAGATAAAAGTGTGGCATTAACAGGACGAGAGGAGAGAAGGGTGTGGGCGAGTGTGTGTGTGTGTGTGCCCGTCTCAGATCTCGCGATCAGGCGTCTCATCCACCCACCCTGTCTCTCAACACCACCATGAGCTAAGAAATGCATATTCCAACTAACCTCACTCGACTCGCTCGAAAACTTGGCATAGCGCAGCGCAATAGCCTCAGGACTACAGTCCTCGTGCAAGAAGACAGGTACAAAGATCCTCTCGGCGCCGTCCCACTCCTTGACGTGGCGCCCGCCGTTCTTGGTGTCGCGCTCGATCTCGGTCTGCGAGCGGAGGTCGTAGACGTGCGTGATCTTGAGCTGGTCCCTCAGAATGGAGATGCCCTCGTCCGTGACCATGGAGGGTTCCGAGGAGCGGAAGACGACGCCACTGCGGATGACCTTCTTGCCATCTGTGTTGGCGACTGGATACCCACCGCAGTCGCGGAAGTTGCGAAGACCAGGGATTTCGATGAAAGGCGGGCTGGGGAGGTGTGTATTCGAAGCCATTGTTTGTAGGTCGTGGGGTGTCTATGAAACGGTGGTGTTGGTAAGGAAGAAGTGTAAAAATATTTGGCAATGGAAGGAAGGGGAAGGAAGCACATGAGAGGGATACCTAGATATGTGTTGTTGTGGACCGGCTGAGGGGTTTCAACTAATGTACTTACTATGTCAACCTTGGGTTAGGTGCAGGAACACGTCGGCCCGACGCGGGTCCTTCTGCAGGATACCAACATGCGGCATGCGAGTGTCCAAGCGCCATTGAATGATTGCAGATGAATTTGGCCTACACTGTCTGTTTAGAGGGCTGTCTTGTCTATTGAAGTTCACTACCAATCTTTGCTTGTCATCAAGTGACCAAAAGAGATGATCGTCACCATGGTTGTGTCCTAGGACAGCCAGGGTGGAGGGCGGGGCCGGTCGAAGTGGTCTGGACTGGACCGGCCTCGCTTGCTGATGGGGTAGGAAGCGGGCCGATGCTCCGGGGTATGGTCCGGCGCCGGGTATTGTACCACTGTACATAGGTATGTATGTATGTAAAAACAAAAAACAACGTTGACCATTCAAGCTTTCAGGTGCAGCCATACAAATGGAGTCGTCTGTTTCCTGCATTGGCCGCAAGATGCCAATCGTATTTTACCAAACGGAATGGTTCCTGCCAGCACATCCCTGCGTATTTCCATCCAATCTCGCCCCCGGAGCGTCCCAATTGTTTGCAGGCAACGGCGATCACGGTCGGGGGGCCCCGGCCTGTCATACCAAAATACCCCTGGCGACATTGGCCGGACGCAACTTCATTGCTTCTCTTTCCTGCTCTGCAACGTTGTTGACAAAAGACACAGACAACGGGGCCGACCGCTTTTTGGCGTCTGCAGCCCGTCCAGTGAGCTAGGAACCCGCCGGGTCTTCGGTCACCTCTTTGCTTTATTTCCAGCCAGGCTGCCACTCCCTCGATGTCATAAAACAACTTCCTTCACACCGCATCCAGGCTGATCCACAGGCTCTCCTCCAGGCTCTCCTCCATCCAGGCTCCATCTCCTCAGTGGAAAAAGGCTCCCCTGTCTGACTGACCACACGATGTGGCCCAAGGCAGATTGCTCAACTCCCCCGGGGTCGTTAGTTTCGTTGCCTCACCAAGCTAGCTCAGGCTTCTGCCTTTTCCGAGTCCTACTGGCCCCCAAGAAACCCAACAGCTCCACCACGGGGCTTGCTCGCCCAACGGTGGCTCGGCTCGGTGTTTCTGGGATGACGAGCTGGCCCGAGTGTCTTTTCACACTTCTCTTCATCGCAGGCCGGTTGGGGCCCGAAATAATGCCGAACATGAGGCTGCGATCACAGGTGAGGAGGCCTCGAGAGTGGTGACTTGTGTTGGGTCCAGGCTTCATTGTATGAAGATATGATCGATGGATTATGTCATGACAAGAGTGCAAGGCCGCGACACCAGCCGGGGAGTGCATGTGTTGAATAGAGCACTCGTCGTAGTTTGTTGTTACGTGACGGATCATGGTAGAGATAGACGAAGAGGGGGGGGGGCCGCAATTTATATTCAAGTTTGAGAGGAACTTCTACATGGGAACTTTGGTTGTGATGTGCACACGCACAGCTGTGCTGGGTCGTGGGCAAATTGTGCACGACGGAGTACCTAGATAGTAAGGAAGTATGATGGAGGGGGAGGGGCAGCTGTACCAAAGAGGCTCCGGGAATGGCGGGGGAGCATGCGCGATACCACACAAAAGCCTGCCGCATCTCCACTGAAGAACCACGGAAAAATCATGAAACATGGAAGGCTGCAAGAACGATGCACGTCTGTTGGGGATCACTCAAGTGGACAGTTGGCCACGATCTGGGCCATCGGCACTGTTGGCTCCCGTCATGGGTCAAGGGGCAAATAGTTTATTTAGACGTCTAACAATGAACCAATAAGCCAAGATATCGTACAATGGAAGAGCAGTAAATGCAAGATCGCAAAAAGCAAGTACACCTGTGGAGGGGGGGTATCATCAATCTAGTATATCCAACAGCCAACCCCATCCAGCCCCAAAGCTCCAATATGCCACCGTCGTGTCAAGTCAGGGGCATCATCACCAGATGAGGGCAGTCGGACCATGGGGAATGGTAATGGATGGTCTGATACCAGCGTCAGCAAAGTGGCATGTGGAAAAATACATCAAACGGACGCTCACCGTCTGATCCACGCCATCCAAGCTTTTCAAGGGAGACCCAGCAAGACCACTTATAATACAATCACAGGCTGCGGCATATGGCGGCAAGCCCGCAAACCGAGAGCGAAGGACCAGGGGTGGATGACCGAAGAGGGGAGCAATCGATGGCAACATATTAAACTGAAGTCCTTAAGAGACATTGTGCCTGCTCCTCACATAGTCGATTGTGCAGTACGCGTCTCGAGCCCGGTGGCAGTGGGAACAGTGCGACTCATATTCCCAGGAGAGAGGACCGAAGTTGCAATAGGAGCAATACCAGACCTTCTTGGGGACAGACTTGGAGGGACGAGAGCTGCTGCTAGTGTTGTCTGTGATGTAGACATCTTTGCTGTGGCGGGATTTTCTGGAAGAGGAGGAGCTGGATCCTGAAGGCATGCTTCCGGTGTTCGAGATCGTGTTCAAGGAGCTTCAGCTGATGACTGAGGAGGATCGAGAAAATATCCGTTCGGAGTCAAGTGCGTTGGTTTTTAAGAGTAGGTGAGTCTTCTGTGATGAGGAACGAAACAACAAACCTAAACATCGGGAGATCGCTCTTTTAAACGTTTTGTTCGGCCATGGCAGGGCACGCTCTTGTAGCAATGTATCAACATGGTTATCAGTGTAGATTTCAAGGCGAACAAGCAGCTGGGCAGAAGTCCTCAAACAATACCACTCGACAGGACACCACTCGACAAGGGTCATCGCCACCCCAATTTCTTTCGCAAGGTTGAGCATCGTTACCAAAGGGAGGGCCAAGGGCTGCCGGGCGATGAGTGACAGCCCCAACAACAGGGAGGACATCAGTTGCCTGAGGACTATCGCAGGCTTTCTCAGTTTCGCCACGCTGAGGTCGAGTGTAAGAAGCTAGGTATGAAATTTCAAACCTGTAAGTATGAGTCTCAGATACCTAAAGAATCAGATTGGTTCCACAGCGAACATTACGGGCTGACTGCAAGTCACGCCCAGGCAGCTTCATTAAACTGGCACAAGTCATTTGTTGCCCTCAGGGTGAGGGTGGAAATGGTTGGACAAGAGGGAGGCAATGATAGGCCCTTGAGCTCTGCGTAATTACCCCCGGCAACAAAGAAGGGGAAGGGGACGGAGACGGCTTCTGGAAGCACAGCAACAGCGGGCCCTTTCGCAAAGGGCCGCTAACGCAGGTACAGTACTCACCACTTCTTAGTTGAGAATGGGAGCCAGGAATTGGACCAGGAACGAATGGGTCCAATGATGCGTGCTTGTTGGTGAGAGTCGCCTGCTTCAAGTTTGACCTTGGCTCGAAGTGGTAAAGCTACCGTGGGTGCAGCAATTGTGCGGCCATGCTTGTTACTTGTCGAAATGCCTTCCGAGGTTATTTCATCCATGGCACGCATGTGCTCAAGTGATTGAACCAGCTAACCGTGTCTTTCGCGCAAAAGCGCGCTGACGCTTATCGGGGCGAAGAAGGCGGTGCTTCTTCGAAAACTTTCGGTGCCACTCTCGTCTCACCAAATCAAGGCGCGCTGAGAGCGGTCTCGGCACCACTGAACGACACGACGCCACGGTTGGGCAGATGGCCACCACATAATGTGAACCTTTTTGGGGCAGTAACGACGTAACAAGAGAGTAGGAAATGTCGGGGGTGCGGTAGGAAGACTTCTTTTCCTGCCTCACGTCAGCATCTGCATGATCCAGTGCTGGCTGGCCGATGCGGCTTCACGGGCTGCCTCCTCAAATTATGTTTCACACTGCCGGGCTCGCAGGTCACTTGACTGATAACATATAGAATGATAAAAAAGAAGAGAAGGACAAAAGGTGGTCTGCCTCGATTCAGTTACCAGTAACGTCCCCTGGCCAAAGTGTTGCACCGTCCACCCCTACCTTCATCGGCGGCGGGCGACCCACGGGCGAACCACAATGGCATGGCTATCATCTCAAGTTCCTAAACACCCCGAAAGCCGGACCCGTTCGCTCGCAATTGTCCATTATTCTTGGCACCCACCCCAGGTTGGCTCATTCAGAGAGGCATCAAGCTGTCGTGGACTGTAATTCCAGCTGTGGCAGTACCATGCTGCGCAATAAGCTCGGCATGCCATTGCGCCCTTTTCTTTGCGCAACCCATCAATGAAATCTTGCCCCTACCCTCATTCTTCTCGTTCAAAGCGGCGTTCGGAATGACACACCGAGACTCTTCTCTCCGTCGACGGGCGACCACAAGCCAACTGTCTTGATCATCGGTTTCGAAGGGGCGCTGCTCCAGACGAGGCTGCATGACATCCATACATGCACTTGCAGATGTGATGTCGTATGCCGGCGAGCCCTGAATTCGAAACTTCCCCAGACAAATACAAAGAGCACTCCATGCCGCAGCAATGGCTAGTCCTGTGCCCCAAACTTATAACGCGCTTGCGTTGTTTCCACCAGGTCGACGGCAACTCCGGTGTCTCCGAGGTGCAACGGCTCCCGATGCAGATAGTCGAGACCGTGACGCTGTGGGATGAGACGTAGGAGATTATCTTCGCCGCTGGATCGCCGCTGGGTATGAGATGCCGGCCTGATGGTTCAAGGCGTCAGAACCATAAGCAAGTTCCTAATTACCCTACGAGTTCGTCTCGACCTGAGACGCATCCACGCACGACCGAGAAACAAGGTGTATTTGGCCACCAACGCGCAAGTTCCTTGCTATCGCCCACGAATGGGAGGCAGTGCCCTTCCTCACGGCTCGGTGGTAAGCCAATCGTTCAAGATTTTCACTGATCTCCAAGCTTAGGACGCAAAAAGAAGACGGCCGTGTCTCATTGCATATTCCCGCTGCTGGCGACCAACGTCGGGAGTCGTCGATTGGCCGCAAACAAGGCCTCATTGAGGTTCACTCGGGAGATGAAATCGCCATTAACGCTTCGCAGGAAAGACAGAATATGTTGCGGACGGTACTCCACAGCACTTGAGAGCTGGGTCCTCAAGGACGACAACGTCGACACGCTGATGTTGGCGACGTCAGCTGGTCAGCCACGATGAGGAGCTACCCCGCTTTTGTTCCGAATTTCGGCCGAGAACTGTCTCGAGGTTGCACCCGAGGTATAACCGGCGGCAACGACATGTCTATCTTGGGCATCTATCATTTTCTCCTTCCCTTTCCGTTTTTAATTCTCAAGGCGTGCCCAGGGAAGTCTTCTGCTGCAGAGGCTTTTCGCCCTGTCCAGCACCAAAGGATTCAACGGTATCAACGTGTAAAGTCTGCGGCCCCGTCGCCGGGATCGGCTCTCGAGGTCGCTTCACGATCGTTCAATGTTGCATGTGCCGACTTCTACAACGTTTCCTTCGCGTGTGTGACCTATTGCTGGGATGAACATTAGATGATCTGCTCAACCCTGGTCACTGCCACCCGAAAGCCACTGGGTCCGGTCAGGCTTCACCCTGTACGGTTACATAAGGAGTCGCGGAGCCGCAGAGCCGCATGTGTCCAGGATCTTGAATGAAAAGACACCGACCCCGTGTGCAACGATCTAATTGGATCCGTCTGGCCTTCATGATAGGCCAGAAGCGCCCTCCTCGGCATTGGCCAATATGCAGGACACCCTATTTGTCATCGAACCATCGCGCTGCCGGCACTCTAGTCTTAGTACACATCCGCACTATGATGCGAGGTTTTGCCACATGCACCTCCATACAGCATTGTTACACAGTGTATTCCTCCGAGAAATCAAACATCGCTGGGCCTCGGCGTGACACTTAGCTGCCTGAGAGGGTAGAATACGAGGGTCTCAAGTAGGCCCTGCGTTCCCTTTGATACCAGCATACTTGAGGTAGTATGCCCGGGGGGAAAGGGGGTGCACGCGTATGTGTGCGTCGCGATCTGATTCGGTGAGAACAAGGCGCCCTGTTGCCTTTTCTCCATTCCTGGTCGTTTAGATATTATGAGGATATGGGAAGGGCCAATGCCGTTTCTCTATGAAGTTGCCCCGAAAGGGTCAAATTACAGTCTTCCCATATTGGGAATAAACGAACTTCGATGACCCAAAGGGCCTTCAACGTTCCAAGGAACGTTTTGAAAGAATCCTTGTTACCGGGTACTTCAGTTGTCACCGAGATTGCTTTGTACTAGGCACAGAAACAGAACGGCCGAGGCATCTGCATATTCTACAGGCACCTACTTAGAGTGAACCACACACGTTGAAGAAAAACTCATACTCGGCCGAATGAGGGAGCCACCTGACCACTATGCAGGAGAGCAGACCTTTGATTGAGGCCTGCTTGTAAGGGGCGGGGACACAGGCTCGGTTCTGTACCACACCAATCCCACCAGGGATCGTCACACAAATCAGATCCCGGCGTCCATGTCACCCGAGTTCCGAAGAGCCTCATCGGTCCTTTTCTGCTTTTGCTTCGTGACTTGAACCTGAACCTGCCCAATATTCAGGTAGGTCGTGTGTCCTAACCTTGGGCAATGAAAACCGATTCAAACTCATGGCAGTGCAACCGTGGATTGTAGGGGATTTTCAATCTACAGCAGCCACAAAGTTGCACTCTGCAGCACTTCCATTCCATTAAGCTTTTGCCTTGTTGTTGTCCCGTCCTATTGGAACCTTCCCATGCCCCGTTACACGAAATTGCAAAATCAGATGAGTGCTCGTTCATGCGATCCTACACCGGGAACAGCCACCACCGCCCGGGCGGGTATTCTCTGGTTGGTCTGAATACTCACCTCTTGCTAATTGGATGAAGTATGACTTTTTAGGCTACAAGGAGGAAATATGAATACTTTGAGACGGTGTGTTGCTACGCCTCATGTGGAATTCACCGGATGAATGAGTCAATGCTTGAGTCTGGTCATACTCTGTTAGCTCCAGGGCTGGTGGAATTCCCAAAGTCAAACAAACTTCGATCGTTTTGTGTATTTGTGTGTGTGATCTGTTGACTGGGTAGAATCATATTCGACTAACAGTTGGCCAGGTGATCATATTCCCAAAATGTGACGTGAGGCATCCCGAGAGAATAAGCCGAGATAACAGTACAACTAAAAATACTGAGTCACCTGGACAGATCCGGCTTCGACGGAGATCGCACGAAGCAAGGACCGAAATGGACCTGTTTGGGTGTACAAGGGGGTAGAAAGGGATAAACTTGGCTGGAAATACTACGACGTAGTGGGACATGTGTATTGGCAGTAGTGACTGTGATCTAAGATACATAAGAAATTCCACCGGCTGAGCTGCTGACAATAACCATCTCTAGAATCAGGGCATGAAGGCACCGCATATTCAACCACCAAAACTGATCAAACCCAGCCAAACATCCAAAGTATGCAACAGTCTGAAAACAAGCAACCCAAAGACTGTAAAGTAAAGGCCAGTTAGCAGGTGCTAGGCCGTGTTGTAGCATCCACCTGGGCACAACCCTCAACACCCCTGGTCGAATGTTTACCACAGTTACATACTCAATATTGATAAGTGCGGCAATTTGTGCACCGCGCGTGAATGCCACATCCGATGCAACTGGGATTGATATTGCAGTTCATGCCTCCCTCACCACAGCGGCACTGGAGTTATAGTCAGCGACCAACGCCCGCGATAAACACCTCCATATTCAGGACATCAAAGGTCACTCACGCAGTTCCAGCACCACACCTGCTGTACCAGGGCCGGCTGATATTGTCCTCCGTTCGACTCCCCGATATAGAGGTCATTGGATCTTCTAGACGATGAACCGCCATGTCTGCCATGTCTGTCGTGCTTGCTGGGTTTGCTGTGCTTGTGGTTGTCGGAAGGCATTTTGAATGAATGGAGGCTTGAGTGTTCGAATGGGTAGAGTTGGAGAGCTATTGTCAATGATCCTGGCGTGTCTGCGATGCGAGCCCATTCTCATCGACAAAGAGCATGGCAGTCGTCGCCTTTTTAATACCCGGGAAGCACCAAACCCCCGTGTAATTCCAACCATAGTCTCCCAGAAGGGCCGTTGTCGTGTTCCTTCATGGCCGCCCTGTGCGCCTTATCAGGGCTGTTGAAGGATTTCCGCCCTTCTTCCTGTGATACTTGCCTTGTTGCCCATCATGGATTCCTACCTGGGACCCTGAACTCCCTGAATGGAACGTACTGTAGCGGTCCTCGTTACCTCAGGCCCCATCTCGTACCGCTGAGTCCAGCACTGAGAAGCTGAGCCATATACCACCAAGTGACATCCGTCGCTTTCCCAAACGGAGTACCTTGAGCAGGAGCAAAGGCTGGAAGTACAAAAGGAATCGCCCCCTTCGAGTCCCAAGTACCCTTTTCCATTGGCCCTTGTAGCCCGTTACCGTGTCGCCTTTTCCACCTCCAGGGCTTCCCCCGTTTCTGCGAATCGACCCCAGGGCACATTATTTGGAGACCATGAGGCTGGTTGAGAATTTTGGGTGCGTTCGGTGATCAGTCCCGTAATTGTAGGCGAAATCAGGCTCAGCCGCTTCAGGTGTTGGCATGGGGCGGGTTGAAAGACAAGAAGCTCCCAAGCCCGTGCATGTTTGCCCGGTGACAACGGCCGAGAAGGCCTTCAGCCGCTATCAAAAGTGCAGAAACACGATAAGACTTTGGGAAGGGGGAATGATGAGGCTGACATGAGCGCAGTGACGAAGGCACGATGCCCGTCCACGAGTGATGTCTTCCGGGTCCCAAAAACCGGCCAAAGTCACTGGAGTAAGCGATCGATACTCCGGTAAGAAATATCAAACTTCGGACCCCAAAGGCAGATACTGACAACGAAACAGGCTGAGATAAGGTAGAGAGAGTGAGAAGTCGACGAGAGCAATACAAAGTGGTGACACTGAGGGGCCGCACACAGTCTCTTGTTCCATTCGAGCAAAAGGCGATCATCGGTCAAGCTCTCCCAGAGGCATGGGTCGCTCTGACAATGGAGATTCTGGTCCGAACGCAGGTGCCATGCCATCCTCGCCCGTGTTCGTTATCCAACCACTTCGTAGGTTATGCCGGCATGCTTCGAGGCGAGTCTGATATCAAGAATACAGTTGCGGCCCAGTACGCACGTCAAACCTCTGAAACTCCAAATGTCCGGCTAGGTCCCAAAAGATGGGGCGCTTGTCCGCGGCAGGGTAGGGGTCTTCGGTTATACAATACTCGTAGTTCTCTGTGGTCGTCTTCGGTACCGATCAAGGTGCTCCGCGCCTATATCAGCCGTCCTGGAACTCTTCGCGGTGTCGGTGCCACAGCCCCCAACCAAGTTGTGTGCTCGGCAGTTGTGAATCCTTCAAACATCAGCGATGACAAATTATCATCGGTCGGTGGTACAATGTCAAGAGAAGGGGAGCAGAGAAAAGACTGCGAAGATCGGAAAAATTCGACCCATTGCTACGTGAAATGGATGTGTGATAGGAGAAGTGCAGTCAGTTTCCGACGAGGCAAGGGCCGAGCAACATGATCATGCACGCTTGAAGAGAAGGTCAGATATAACAGAGAAAGAGAGATGCGGCTCGGCGAAGATCCATACTAGATTGCCCGACGACACTGCGAAAGATCCGTAAACGGCGAGCATCGTGAGGAAACTTTACTAGGGACTCAAACAACCCCCACGGGTAGCCTCCCAACCAGCCGTCCTGAGATAAACAGCCCATCAAGGCTGGCGAATCCAGTTCCCCCCTCTGGATTAAGCTGACAGGGTCTGAAGCCATATCAAGAGGAGTAAGACGTGAACTTGTCAATCGTCAGCCCAGATGGTGTGGTGAAGTCGACCCCACTGGGGTCCTTTTAACTCGCCCGACTCCAGCTCATGAGCCAGAAATATCACAACCCAACAGACCTCGATTATAGGACCCAAATTCCCAGCAAAGTAGACAAGACGGAAGAACCCCAGGAATTCGTTTCAGAGTTCAGCTCATTGAGCTGAACGTGCGGCCTTGCAAGTCCTTCAGTCCCCAACTCAGGGCAGCTGCTGTGCATTCGCAGTGCTCCAGCGCTCAAGGATTCTGACACATCGAGACTTGGACAGGCACTTGCCATCGCATATCTCGCAACACAAGAGCACTTCATCTCAGGACATGAGCAGTTCTGCAAGCCCCAACTTGGGCCTTGCGAATGCTCGTTGAATAGTTATTCCAATCGGTGGCAGACTTGGGCCCGCCCGCTGGAAGGAACTCAATTGATTCATGTACAATAAGCAAAAACAAGCAATCTGATCTGGTGGATGGCGGCGTCAGCAGCAATGGCGCCATAAGACCCCGCTCGGCGGTTGACAAAGTCTCGTGAGTGGTGACATTGATCTGAAGTTGAGACGCGCGGAGACGCGAGACACCCGCTCGGCTTGGGCGTCACGACAAGGTCGCATATAGCAATTTTAAGGTTGTTTCAGCGACCTCGAGACTTCGGAACAAGTTCATCCAATCCTTTCAAGCGCGACGTACCAACATGGCACAGTGGGCCAAGTAAAAGGTGCTGCTGGCTTTCACTGATTGGAGAGTTCAGTGGATGCTCCCACTGGGCGGCTCTTCTGCTGCAGTGGTTGCAGTGGTCCAAGCCCCCACGTCATTGCCGTCATTTCACCTTATCATGCAACAGCGCGTTCCAAGGAAGGTTCGCATCACCTGTTTGTCGTGCCTTGTATTCAATAGAAAGGTGATTCATCAGCATGCTTTCATTCACTTCCCAGACTCTTTCGACTCATCCAACAAAGTCAACTCGAGTCTCTGTCTCAGCTTGCGGCCTCAAATAGAAGCTCGCACCTTGCCAAACCATCCCGGCTTCAGCTCTTCCAATATCAACATCGAAACCCAAGTTGGACGCACAATACGCACTCGACCACAACACGACAGCACTTTGAGAGAATACTACACTCATAACATCCACCCTCCGTACGAAACGGAAGGACGAAACACATCGCACGATCTGGGGTCGAAGCAACACACCAAACAATCATTTGCATAATAGTCAACGCCACAAAACAACCACCGATCAGCAAACAAAACAATCGCCAACATGGGTTTCCTAGGCGCTAGCTTGAGTTACCTCGTCTTCTCCGCCATCCACATAGTCCAATTCGCCCTCGCCATCACCGTCTGTGCGATTTACGGCGTCGACTTGCATCGTGCCCACAGCCATGGGAAGTACATCGATAGCAAATGGGTATACGCCGAGGTCGTGGGCGGGCTCTCCGCCTTCACGGCCGTCCTCTATTTAGTCCCCTTCATCCTGCGCTTCTGGCTCGTCTGGGCATGGAACCTGCTCCTGTTCATCCTGTGGATAGCGCTGTTCGGAGTGTTTGGGAGCATGTACATCAAGGAGGACGCCGAGGGCGACTCAGGGGTGCAGAGGATGAAGAATGCCGTTTGGGTTGACCTGGTGAACGCGCTGCTCTGGTTCTTCACGTTCCTGGGCGCACTAGGGTACTGGTACAAGCATCGTGAGAGGCATAGCCGCTTCACTGGAAGGGCAACGGTCTAGGGGCCTTGGGGGTCTGGCTCGGCTGGGGGCAGGTGGATGAAGGGGCACATGAGCCCGAGCGATGAGGAATTGTCTGGGACGCCGCCTGTTCATGCGATGGGAATCAATCTCGAGGACTTCGATCGCAGGGGCATTCCGAGGCAGGCTGTGGTCCAGAGATGGACTGCATGATGACACGCTGCGCAGCGGCAGACTTGAGTCTCATCTTTTTACCGTCAGGTTTCCGACAAACCTTTTTCTTCTCCTTGCGGGCGTTTTTGGGCGGGTGCAAAGTAGCAGCGGGTCTGATTATTGATACCAATACCCTCGTTTTCCAGCGAGGATGAGCGATGTGGATTCTTGTCTATGCAAAGATACCACCAGAAAGCAATAATACGCATTATCTCCCTTCCTTCTGCCTTTTCCTGCCAGCCTGCCGATTGAGACTGAAAACTCAGTCGAGACTCTTGTCAGATTGCTTGGCTCTCATGCGCGCTTGAAGCCTTTTGCTGAGAAAAACATTACAAACCACACAGTACGTCAAACAGATGTACATGTTCCTGGTGAGCAAATTTCATCTTGAGCAATCCTGGAAGCTTGTGAAAGGATCATCGCACATCGACAGCAGCCTTTCCGAACAATCTGCCGATGGTCAAACTTCGGCTTGATAGAGAGCTGTTCATAGCTCCAGTCACAGCACGGTGTTCCTAGCGACTTCCTTTCCTCATGTAGAAAAGTTTTACGAACTAATGCAATAATTGTCCGTAGCTGCCCACCATCAACGCTATCGCCAGCAACTTCAAACGAAGTTCCTGTCTGATGGTCCTTCCAATGCTATATGACATCACCTCGCATACACCCCCATCCCAGATTTTCCCCCCAAATCTGATCCCCGCCATTCCCCACCTCACGATCCTTTCCTCCCGCAAAATGCTCCCAACCGGGGACGACTTCCCAATTGGCAAAAGCCAGGGGTCAAAATGGCCTGATATCTTCATCACCGTCACTTCTCATCACCCTGTGTTCTTCATGCCGGTAATCAAGAGACCCCCCTGGCACCCTGGGAAACCACTGCTACATACGTACGGGGATGCTCCCATCACACGCGGGTGGTCAAAAAATCCTGGAACATCGCCAAGCAGCAAACGACCAGGTGGGAAGAATGGATCTGCGTCCCAAACAAAAAACCTTCCAACTGCGAGGATCTGCCACACTGATCGTCCAGCCTGCCTGCCAGGTTGGACAGCAACAGGCTACACTAATGACGGGCAGACTTGGCAGGATTTTCCATCCACGGGTTGGTGGGATGGCGCGTCCTAACCAGGAGCCCCGGAATTGTCCTGCCGAGACAACTGTAACAGACACGCAGCCGTTGCGGAAGAAGAAAATAAAGCGACTGCTCACCCGCAGAGTAATGAAGCAGGGGCCCCCTTCCAGGCGGCCAGGCCTTCCTACCCAAGGAAGTATCTTGCTTTTCTGATATCCACGCTTTCTGCAATGCAGCCAGCAAAACGGCAGAAGGGGCGAAACGACAGATTCTCGGGTCTCACTGCAGGGGCGAGCTGCAGTGGACTGTCTGGAAGGCATCGTTAGCGTGTCCATGGATGCCCGGTAGCAAACACTTCTCTTACGAGGGGAGGTTGAAAAGCCTCGCCGGCTTCTCTTGTGTCTCCCGGCTTCCGACTTGGAGGCCGGCCCTCTCCACCTGGGCAGCCCTGGGGGCGGGACGCGGCCAGCGGGAAGAAACACCCTTCTGTCGCAGGAATTTTTAGCCGGTCAGCCGACCGGTGTCTGACCTTTGACCTATCTCATCAGAGAACTGTGCTGGGGTAGTCCACGGATTGGGTCAGTGTAGTGCAACGTTAGAACTGGTTGACGGGAGCGTGCTTGACGGTGTACGATGCTGGTGTCGCACAACCCACACTCCAAAGACACCACTGTGGTGGATGGCGTCCGTTTGTTTGCTTCGGCTCTGCTGCCAAGGCAGTCTGTCGATGTAAGCACGAGCGAGCCCGTAAGCACCAGGGTTCTGCGATGCCGTTTTACCGACTCTGGATGTGGTGGTGGTCTTCCACAAATCAAAGCCCGGTCTCTTCGATGCCGGGTTTGCAGGTCTTTCAGTTGGGAAGAAACCCAGCATAACTTTGGCCTGGGGCAGGTATGTATGTCTGTACTACTTGGGTATGTATATACTGATTGGCCTAAACATCTACATGCGATCGTCCTGCCGTGCCGTGCTATCCATGCGAGAATGACTGACAGCTCAGACGATGGCGTTTGGCAATACCGCGTTTAGCGGAAGACTCAAGAATGGAAACTTGACGCGCTGATCGGGTTGATTGCTGCTGTTTGCTGGCTTCTGTCTGCACTATCTGTCGGATTATCAGATGATTTTCAGCTTCCGGCTGCGATGTGCAGCAGATCATTACTGCCCGTGGACGTAGATACACTGTGTACCGCGTGGGACAGGGAAATAAATGTGTATGCAAGATTATCACTGGCGTGTCTGTGGCTTCGCGATCCATATGCAAGCTTTCTTTTTATCAGCCTCCACCGTTTAGACTACCACACTGCTTGACTTTTCCGGACTGCGAATGGGAGAATGTCCAAGGGGGAGAGGAGGGTGGGAGAGGAGGGGCGATTGAACCCTGGATGACGACCCTGAGCAAACAGACGAGGACATTTGACCACACATGAGCATCATCCAAGCTTCGCAACCGTTGCCCTTTCCCCCCTTCCCCTGTGGCTATCCGTAGGCACTTCAGTCTGCTTCAGGCATATGATCTGATATTCAGCCCTTCATCCCTTGAGCAAACGACATGTCGGTCGCCCGAGAAGGATGGCACGGTCTGCACGGGCATTACTGAAGTTTGCCCCTGGTGGCCTCGTGGCTTATACATGTACTGTGTAGATATTAACATGGTCCGTCGGAGACGCCTTCCTACAGTAGTGTAGAATCCATGTCGAGGGTCGAAACATCTTCCACCATCATCAATATCACACGATTTGAGTCCCATCATTGTTGTCAGGCCCATCTCTGCTGTCAGGCCCATCTCTGCCTCTTCGATGTTCAACAATGGTGGCCTTGGGCGCCCGCTTTTTACCAGAGACATCCATCCATCAGCATTGACTTCAATCGAAGTAAGGAGCAGTCTACTCAGTGTTCAATGCCCAGGTGTTGTAGGTGTACGCGCCTCTCCCATCTTATTTCACCCCTTCCAGTCTGATGGGTTGCGACTTCTCTTCCCTTTCCTATCCTGCCCAGGTGCTAGTTCGTAACGACCTACGCTACCTGTCACTTGGTTAATAATACTCTTGACAGCTTCGCGTCCACTGAGACCGGATGGTATTCGTACTGAGTTGGCATATTCAAGCACCATCTTCTACAAAATTCGATCACGACAACAACCATTTCCCAGGCCCACTTAAAAGTCCCATGTCCCGCGGGGACATTCCGTACAACACTGGGCCACTTCTGAGGAAGTTTACCGAGTCCATCTTGTCTGCTTTGTGTGTGTTCAGGAACTATCTGCAGTCTCTCTTCCCCGATTGCTGGACAAGGAGACTTCAAAAGGCATCGAGGACGAACAGCATAGCCACACCACGTCTTTCAGGACTGAATGGACACGTTCCCTCTCGTTATCAGAGTTGGATCTCACCGTCAATCTTAGTCACAGCGCACACACAAAATCGGACCCTTGATAATCTGGGGCGAGACGCTGCCAACTGTCAATATTGTGGCTTTTGGAAAACAATTGATGCCACCTGGACCACCTGGGCAGCGACCTTGACCTTCGCTGTATGCCGGTGAGCGGGATACCTTCAGCTCAGCAACATCTACATCTACCAGTTCGGAGTCGCAGGATCTCGGCAGAACTTTACCGTCTTCCGTCTGCTTCGCAACTTTTCTACTTGTTTGCGAGCCTGTTGGTTTTCCTGGTTGCATACTGAGGGTTCTCTAACGACTGCCTCTTCGGAGACTGCACCGAAGACAATCCTCCGACCCAGCATTATCGGGCAGCCAGCACATCCACACCGTCGATAACGACGCCTAGTTGCATTCTTGAAAAGGTTCAATCAAACCCCCTCCCGCTCAGAGGTCCGCTCAGAGGTTGGAAGAAGCAACAGAAACACCATCACTGTGCCAGAAGCCAGCAGGACGTTGGAAGCGGCTGAAGTTTAGATTGGGCTCCACACATCGGCCCATCCATCTCGGATCTGCTACCGTGACAGGTCGTGTCAGGGACGTGAGGTCGGCTCCGCGAGATCAACCCCCCAAGTTCTTTTCGAACTATATTGTCTTCCCGCTTCCCTGGCCTCGATATCCGGCAGATCGATCTCGATCCTTCCCTCTGTGTTTTCTCTCCGAAAGCAAGTCAAGTCAAGTCGAGAGTCATACATACCACGGTGTCAGCTAGATCGGCCCTCCAGCCTCCGCAGACGTGGGCAATCATGTCGAGCCCGGGCCGGCTAGGTCGCTCAGCGACCACCATGAAACTGTCGGAACAGGCCGAGAGCAAGAGACCTCGCCGTCGGGCCTTCTCGAGTTCGTCAGCATCTTCGGCAGCGTCAGCCGGCGCCAGCACGGAATCCGAAGACCCTTTTATCTTTTCACCTCACCATACCCCAGATACTGAGCAGCCGCCGTCCTCATGGCAAGCATCTGCATCTGCTAGCAGACAACCAGGTAGTAAGTGCCCACTCCAAAATGCCTTCCAAGTTATAGTGAACAACTTGTCTCCTGCGAGCCCCAAACACACAAATTCCGGTCCTTCCCTAGCACTGCTGCACATGATGTATGTTTGTACTGTGGCCCCCCCCCCCACGACGGCAGACGTCGTCACCGCAAACCTGTCTGGCCAGCAATGTCGGCGGCGGATCGTCGCGCGACTCAGCGGCAGGCATTAGGAAACGTTTTACGTCTCCAGCCATGCACAGCGGGCAGCGCGCATCGACGAGATCAGATCAAGGGTCTCTTGGCTGATCCAATCCACCTGCTCGTCGGATGTGCTGTCGTCACGGCCCATGGGCGGCGACAGCGATTCAGGGGTACACAGTAGTGCTGCCGGTTGTGCCACTAACGATCCACAAGCGCCGTGGGGAGCCGCTGTTTCCGCCTGACATCTGCATGTCGCACCTCACACCCTACTTCTACTTCTACTTCTACTTCTGCTTCTACTTTCCGGCACTGTCTGCTGCGGCAGGCTGGCGATCGTGGGTTGGGATTAGTGTACTCCTCCTGGCAGCCTGGATGGGGGCAGGGATGCTGTCACAACAAGACCCTGGGATGACCGTTGCACCAAGGACGTCATCGTCAGAAAGAAGAGAGAGAAGATGCCATGCCTGTCCTGCATTGCATCGCATGGCCCATCGACAAGCAACAACAACGCCCAACACCCACATTGACACCCACATCGCGTACCCGCAACACACGCTGACCACGATTCCTCATGCATGCGCGTATGAAGTTGGGCTAACGCGCAGTTTCTTATTTTCTATGCAGGCAACAGTTTTTCCCAATCCCCATTTCTCCCTCCTCAACCCAACCTTCCGTCCTCTTCCTCCTCCAAAACAGCAACAAAGTCTACCACTCCGTGCAGCAGGCGACCCATTGACATTGCACTGCCACCATCCGCGTTGCGAAAGATTAACAAAGGTCCTGGCTACATCTCAACGGAAGCACTGTCAGCCCGTGCAGACGTATCAGGGTAAGTAATTTTCACCCCCCCCCCCTTTCCCTGCTCCCCTTTCCCCCTGGGGCATCTTGGGCCCCACGGGTCGAGAGGATGGGCGGCTCGGAACGACAATGAGGGGTCATCACTTGTCACTGACGATCATTTGTACTGTCGCAGTGGCTACTTCCCTCTCCACGAAGATCCCGAGAAACGCACCCACCGACCCCATCCCTTCCACACCGCAACACAACAGGCAAAGGAGGACTGCGACACCGATGCCCTTGCTAAAAGCGACAATAGCACCCAAACCGCTGCACCATCCTCCTCCTCCTCAACCCTCCGCCCTGCCCTTCCGTCACTCGCCATATCAGAGCCCAAAGGCCGATACCCGGTGAACACAGTCAACATGTCTCGGTCGCAAGTCACGCCCGTCACATCCTACGTGCCCAGTGGTGGGTTCCACGAAACACCAATGCCAGTGGGCAAATACTACCCTTCGAACTACGAGAGACGACACAACAGCACCCAAAACGCCCCTCGCACATCGCGAGGCAGTCTGCGGCAACCCGCAGTCCGCCCCTCTGCGAAGTCGGACACCGCGGTTCCTCAAATCAACAGGACAGACTCGCACGGCCGGTCCGACTCGGAGGCAACTCGGCGACTACAACAGTACCAGCGCGATATGGTCGCGCAGGCCTACCTTGCCGCCCAGAAAGCCACACAGGAGTTGGCCGGCAAGGAAGGCGCATCGGCCGCACTGGCGGCGGCGAGCCTGCACGGCGCGCCCATGTCAAGGTTTCAGTTCCCGGGCACACCGAACCGGCCTGTATCGCCAAGACTTGAACCCATGGGCAGTCCCGGACCGGTGACCCCGTTGGCCCTGGAGGGCGCGGATGGCTATTGGGACAGACCGAAGCCGGTGCCGAGCCCTGATGCGGGCAGGGAGAACCAGGTGGTTGCGCGGGCGATGAGGGCCGAGGGCGAGAGGAACCGCAGAGAGGGTCAGCGCTCGCCGGCTGTTGAGGCTGGTGGCTTTGGTTTCTAATTAATCATGTGATGCCGCCCGACTCCGCATGATATCTCTTGTGGACGCCCTTACCCTCCCTGCCCGCGGCGAGAGCGTTAGGTGTGGTGCCACTGCACTACCTACTTCTTACCACCGCTTCATGCCTCTCGCGTTCATGTCCTCCGTTCTGCCTTTGCACAGGGACTAGCGGGGGGCTATTGGCACGCCGCACGAAGAAGGCATTGAGTTTCGGCGACTCGATGCCGCCGAGATATCGGTGTGTCTGGTCAGTGCCAGTCAGGGTCATAAGTCGACACGATGTCGAACTCCACATGCTTCACAACATCCAGAGTCTTTCATACACGGAAAAGACAGCACTGGATGACTTTGCCGTTGGCGTCGCTTCCGAGCCAGCCATCATCTGTATTTGATACCCTCAGCGCATTTGCACCCCAGGATAGACAAGGGCATTCACTCAGCACACGTGGAGAGTGATCTTTTCATGATAGGTTTTCATGGATATTGGAGAAGTGGTCTTTTTGTGATATGGGAAAGACGAGCCAGTTGGCCGTCAACATTCGTTGGATGAGAGTAGATAAAACCAAGTCTCAAAAAAAGACACGTCTATGGAAGGAGTTCAGCGTTCTAGGTTACTTAGGTACTCGGATATTCGTTCCAATGCAAAGTAGCGTTTGGAAAGAGGAAAGAAATGGGGAGAGAACCCTCCCTCCACGAAGGTAGAATCAGTGTTTGTAACGGCAAAATATGTTTTTGTCCATCCGTTCTCCTCTGCCACATGTTTGAGATGTTGGTGCTTTTTTTCGTCGTGCTTCACCTAGGTATACACTTGCTATAAATCAAAATGGCCCAGTTCAATATGGTGCGCATGCTGTAGCTTCAACCACAGAGGACCGCCGATGGAAGTTGTTATTCGAATACCCTTCCTATGGAAACCAACCAGGCTCGTCAGAGGCTGAGGAGCTGTCAATGTCAGCTCCTCCTGCAATCCCCCCTTTTTATTGACTGTCCTCATACAGATGTCTATACCAAGCGTTGGCTCTAAGCATCCGGTTTTTCACCACCACCCCTCATCGGCGTCCCCTTCACCTTTCACCTGGCAGGTATGAGGCGTGCGCCCGGAGCTACGACATGGATTACATGAGCCCAGTCTGAGGGCCACAAGAAGAGCATGATGCTCATACCAACACATTTCAGAAATATATAATACGGCAATTTGCATCTCGTTCAAGCTGGCTCGTCATGAACGTACGCCCAGGCGGCGTCCACACGGGAGGCACTCTCTGCAATGAGGAGTCAAGCCTCGGAGGATTATTTCGCTTGTGAGGCACGTCACTCGGAGGATGATCTCCCATGGCTCGGCTTCTCACCTGCCATGCAGATGCCTCCTCTCCGACGACCAGCCACGAGAGAACCGACGAGAGAATATCTTGTATTCCCGGGAGGTGCACCTGGAACGCAGCTTGATCTCTTGGAAGATACAGGTCCAAGATGTCGTGCCATGAGCATGGGATGCTTCAGGCGTGTTTCCATCACGAACAGGGATATTAACCTGGGTCCATCTCACCAATGATATGTATTGTACCACCAAGAATAGTGGGCGAGTAAACAGCGAATGGCAGGCAGTTAGAAATTCAGGCCGGAAGCGTTGTCCCCCAAATTACGATTGATCAAGGCGAGCAACGGGCGCCACTATCACGGGCTAATGTAGCCATTTTACTTGAAGACATGGCAGGAAAGAGGCATGATATTCCGCCAATCTACAGATGATGGTCAGCTCAGGGGTGGTATCCAGGCCCCACTTACTGTTTCACGTTCAGCGTGGGCATCCTTGGTGAACACATCGAGCGAGATCACAGGGACCGAGAAGCAAACCATGCATGTTTCGTTCGAGAAGTTTCATTCCCCGTATTCTGGGAGGCCGTTACAAGTACAAGCATATTGCGGATACACAGAAGCAACGAGATACAGGGTGTTAACTGGGGGCAAGTTTTGGTATCTATATGTACATGGAGGCTCTACATCAGCTCCACATACATCGTATATCCATCGATGGAGGGTCGCGATCCGAGTGTGTACATATTAGGTACATAAATGGTCATTAGCCCTTTTGCACAGCTGGAAAGAGTAATCTCTTCATGGGCCTCGACTCCCATTCACATATCACTCGTTTGTTCTTCACATAGGATAGTTATATTCATTCACTGCCGGCAGTACAAGTACCAACAGGCTTGGTCCAATCGTCATACAGACAATGTCGTTCTCTCACCGCACTCTCTCCGCCCTTGCGGCCGCTGCTGCAGTTGCCCAGGTCAACGCCGCAATGGGCCCTGCCTTCAGCACCGGACCTACCTCCTCTGATACCTTCATCCGCGAGTCTTGGGCTACCCTCGTCCTGCCCGCCATCCCGAGTGACAACAATGGAGATCTATCCCTCTGGGTGGGAATGGGAACCTCGGCAGGCGACCTGATCCAGAGCATCGCGGAAAACTACGGGGATAACAACTGGAACGCCTTTGCCTACACTCTCATGAAGACTAGCGGTTTGTTGGCCATACCTGTCCACACCATGTCTTCGGGTGCAAGCTGCCAGGCTAATGTAACTCCGTTGATATAGACACCTCGCAAACGCCGATCCAGGCTGATGGCTCCACCGCTGCCGAAGGAGATCAAGTCACGATGCATTGTGAGTAACTATGTCCTGCGTGTCCTAATTACACAATTTAGAACACAGGGGGTGCTCCCACTCTCAGACTGACACTCCGAGCAGACGAGTACAGTGACAGCACTGGAAACTACACCCAGACCGTGCTTGTCAACGGCGAGGTCGTCTCGACCCTCTCCACCAGCGACGGGAAAGCCGAGGGCTGGGGTTCCGCCGTCGAGTGCGCCGACGAGACATGCGGCTCCGTCCCTGCCCACAAGTGGATCAACTGCAGCATCATCCTGGACAGCGCCGACACGGCCTACTCGGACACCTTGGCCCTCGGAACGGATGTCGAGGCCACGATGACCAGCGAGGACGGCATCACCTGGACTATCGGCACCATCAGCATCCCGGGATGGTCCTTCACTTCCGAGTCTGTGGTCGACTCGGACTCCACCGCAACATCGACGGTCACTTCATCCGCGTCATCGCCATCCGTGGCCAATTTGGCCGCATACAGCAGCTCAACCTCCACCGCGTCGGGCTCTTCTGCGTCCGGAAGCTCCTCGTCTGGCTCGAGCTCCGAGGAATCTGGCTCTGGGCCCGCTGTTACTCCTGGTGCGCAGCCCACTGGATCTTGGGGAAGTAAGTGACGTCTATCTCTACAGTTTCTGCCTTCTTGCTGGCGCACCTGCCTGCATGTCTTCATATGTGATACTGTTCAACCCAATTTTCATTGGACCGAGCTTCATATCCATAATATTATAATTTGTTCACCACTGACTGTTACATAGGCCACGGTGCTTCTCCTTCATCGGGTGCTACACCTTGGTGGGGCGGATCATCTTCATACGGTTCTGAGGGCTGGCGCCGTTCCAGAATCATGAGGCACAAGCACTAGGTAGCACGATGGCTACTCCAAGGCTACTAGTGATAAACCGGTATGCCATCTGTAAATGGGACTTGGTCTTGTACAGATACAAGATGCTGTGAATACAAATCATTGCCTTTCGAACCAACACTCTGACCGCCAACTCATAATCTCCGTCCCAGCCTCAACGTCATTGCTAAGTGCCTAAGCAGACACCCCATCACAGACCCAGTACAGAATCTCAATGACCGACTTGCCCGGCATTGCATGAGCAGTACTGGTCACCTGGGTGCGTTGGGCATGAACACCAACCCAGGAGAGCTTTGTCGGCCCTAGGCACAGCACGACAGGCATGGTCTGAACAGACAAAGACCAAGACTTTTCCTCATTGGCTATACAAGCACAATGCTTTTGAAAGAGCCTCTATACCTAACAGAACCGGTCATCCAGTATTTGCTTGATGGTTGAGCGGTTTTCCAAGAATGCGTCTAAGAAGTTTCGTTCTACCTTCTTTTCGGTGATCAGGCCTCGAAGTGGGGTTTTTTATTCGAAATCTGGCACTGAGAGATGATGGGGTTAACTCTGATGTCTGGTATCGTGCGTAATGACTGTATGTTGGGCTGTTATGACTTGGTTCGTCTTGTAGTTGTGAGTGTTGTCCACGCGGTACTGGTTGTTACGATTGATATTGATTCGGTTGTTGCTGTGTGGCGGAGCGTTGTTTCGGTCGATACTTAAGCGACGGTCGTCAAGTTCGATCGATTCTGCATTACCGATTGGCTCTGTTGCGCCTGACGGTTTTGTATTGGCGGTGATTGTTGACTTCGCCTCATGTTTCTGCGGTGGATGATGCTTGTTGCTCCCGCTCTGAACGGGTCCTTGCTTCCCTCATGTCTGCATCTGACGCAGCTGTTTGCTTAAACGCCTCTATGGCAGCCTCAGTGCCCGACCACTCGTCTTGTCTTGCGGGCTGATCAAGTGCTTGGGGGTTGTTGTGAGAAATCTTCTCTGTCTGACGAATAAATTGCGAAGTACGAGACTTATGGGACTTCGTGGCCTTTCAGGGGGTAGTATTCGCGGCAGTGTGCCAAGAGGTATTATCTACCACCGGTGCTGTGAATGTAAGACGTTTAAATGCCCTGGTCGAGTGGCATGCGACTGTCCATATGCCCGCGGGATGTCCTGTCGCGTCCCATACGATGAAATATCTGGGCTTTGCTCGTACGGTTGGTTGAAGTCTGTTAGCAACTCAACCGCGGCCATTGCAGCTTCCAAAATCTAGGAGTTCAATATCGTCATCGAGTCCGAAACCTTGAGTAAGCTGGAGCTCAGCGGATGGGTCAGGAAGCTCAGTTGCTTGACGATTGCTAGTACCCGCAACGTGGGAGTCGGAAGAGCCGGTGTGACTGGTCATGTGGGAGGTAGTGATGCCTCTCTGATGAGTGCTATCGTCACCAGTCCAGGTCTTTAATCATCGCAACCGGCACGGGCTTGAAAGATCGGTTCACTTATCACCACGAGAATTCGCAATCCAGGTCGTAGCAGTAGCCACCCCTGAATAGGTGGCAGGTTTGGGGCACTTCCATCCATTCCTGATGATAGCCTGGCCAAAGTGAGAAGAGAAGTGTAACTTATTAGCAGAAATCAATCTTCATAGAGCACTTGCTCAAGTGAGACAGACCAAGCTTTCATTTGGAGTGTTGTACCTGTTCAACACGTCGAGGCTGTGCAAAAACAGCAGACTCTAGAGCTACTGAGGGAGTTGTGAAGGACAAGGCGTCAGAGGTCAAGGCTCATTCAGTAGTCGTTTTAAAGATCAATCAGGCCCATATTGAGATAGATATCAGATGAGAATATCAACGGGGCGCGATGCGGGAACTGGGCTCCTGCTGACAACATTGCAAGTGAACTCCTGGACCCTCCTCCAATGAAAGAGGTCTGTGGAGCCGACGGTTATGGTAAACTAATGTCAATAGGTAAAATAGGATATTAAAAGATTCGCGTAAGCTCATCGCAGAACACTGGATGAAGAAGGTTTCAAACACGTTCAAATATTCAACTCCTTCACCCATCAGAAAGTCATGAGCACCGGCCGTCGTATGTCCTCATTTACTGTAATAACAAGATATTCGACTTATACACTTGCTATTCTACCACAGTCGTCTTGTGTGGCATTGGGGGGCAATTGCAGCACCCGTGGGCCGCATAGTCTCCCCTTTCCCCTTCTCCTTTTGTAAGCTCTTAGACGACAGGCTTCTTGGAGTTAAAAGCTGCTTAGAAGTTGTATGGCACAAACTTTTGTGGCTCCTGTTTCTTACATAAGTAGGCAGTTCACTTGTCTTCTCCTTAATCGCCTACATATTCAGGGAGGTCTATAACACTGTTTCTATTGTTTGTAGCAAACGATTTCTGCCACCCTGGATTAAAATCCATTACACCGGCTTTGGGAAATGTGTGGCATGTTGGACCTTGTTTTTGTACATGTGGCCTTGATAATAAACCGAGATCCTCATGCGGCCTCCTTGTGATTCACACTCATCTATTACTTGCGCCCATCATTGGTTCTCCGAAGCCGAACCGCAGCAACTGCAAATTATTCTTGAACCGCGGAAACAGGCTCGCAAGCGATGTCCCGAATTCGCCGAACACGGGGGGATGTGACTTCATGAAATCACCCCAAACAATTTGTTCCTTCAGCCTCAACTTGGGGTGCAAGGGCTCGATCTGCTTCCGTGGATCGTCGATGCCCCATTTCATCGCTGACCCACTGGATCTCAGTATCTTCAGGGTCGAAGTAAATCTTGTTGTTAAAGAGCCCACAGTGTCGATGAAGACCTCCCCACTATTGAAATGACCCGCGACATCTTTGAAGATCTTCCCGCCCTCGGCTGGCTCCAAATACATCATCAAGCCTTCAGCGATCACGAGAGTCGGCCTGTCCGCTGGTATGTCATCGAGCCAGCCTTCCTTCGTGATATGGAGTGTCCGTAGTGTGTAATCCCCTGGTGGTTGAGGGATTAGACGCCTGCGTAAGTCCACAGCAAGGGGCAGGTCCACATCGATCCAGCGGACGTTGGGTCCCCTATCAACCCGTAGAGCACGGCAGTCGAGGCCACAGGCGATGTGTAGCACTGTTACTGGCTGGCCCTGGCTGGCGTTTATAAAATCCTTGATATACAAAGTTAGCACGTGTGCACTCTGAGAACGCTTAATCAGGACGGATGTCATAGAGACCTCTGCATACCTGGCACCAGTTGTCGAATTGCTTAGCCCGGTTCGTCACCCACTTTATATAACGATAGTCGCGAGTGAAGTGAGTTCTGGAGTAGTCGATTGCGCATGCATCCAAGAGCTGCTGTGAGAATGGATCGCCGAGTATTGGCTCTTCACTCTTTGCATCCTCAGCCTTGAGGAAAACTACAGGGAGAAGCATCTCCTCGGCACCTGTCAGCCGAATCTCCTCTTTGGGGTTTGTCTCGGCATTATTGGTCTTTGCGAATGGCATTGGTTCCGTTGGTTCGTTGAAAGCCGTAGCAGGCGAGTGCAACGCCCTCATACCATATTTGGACAATTGACGGGAATAACACAGTCTGTGACGAAGATGCGCACGGACGAGATGAGAACCATGGTGTGCGCGAAGGGCGCCTGCATGCATTCTGCATGTGAGAGGAAGCCGTCGAGCTCCCAGATGGGTGGAGGCAATACGTGCCGGAAACGACATGTTACACGGGGAAGATGTAATGAGGGGGTGGAAGGGGAAAACCTGCCTGAGCTTCGAAAAGAGAGGGATGCACTCCTAAATAAGCTGACATATGGTCACACCGACCGGCCTGGACCAAGCCACTTCCCTACCTGAGCTTGTAGTTTTTCTGGACTGATATTGCAGTGGTTGGGGCAGTTCGTAGGATTCGCACTTGGGGGAACAGTAGCCGTGGGTCAGATTCCTGCACTGGACCTGCAACGTACTCCGCCACCCCAGGGCGCAGGGCGGCGGGCACAAATGATCGCCAAATACAACGTGTCGACTGGATAATATCTTTGAATATATTGAAAGGGCAAAGAATAGTTTTATATCTGTCACCTCACATAATCCAAATAAGGTGGAACTGAAGTCCAACCAAAACGTAAGGAGCTGTCCCGGTCCCAGTCCCAGAACCGGGTATTTGAGTTACCATACTTGAGTATGTACCTACACATGTACCTAGGCATGTTTTCAGTAGCTCGCGGGTCTAATGAATAGGTAAATTAAAAGCGAAAGTAGTTGGATTCTAACATTTCATCTAATTGCATCGCCTAGGTTTGGACACAGTCTATGGAACTACAAACCCAACAGTCCTCTGGAGATATCCATTCACAACATACACCTTCAGGGTGGCCCTTCCACTTGTCTCCGATCTATTATTGGGTCTTCCAATAGAAAATATGGCTTCTCTGGCTTACCTGGACTTCAGCAAGGCTGGTTATGCGGCGTAAAGATCCACACTGCCATCTCAAGTAAGCACATGTAATCTTATAGTAATATCTGACCCCCCCCCCCGCCCCCGTCAATCAAGATCTTGGGCACTCCAATGTCCCATGACAAAGCCAACCATAATACCTACTGACATAGTAGACTCTACACTGGAACCACGCTTAGGTAGGACAGCTCCCCAATCGTTTCCTGAGAGTTCTCGTCAGCAGCACACGGATCAATTATCAACTCAATAATCGGTAAGAGTTTACCCAGAGGTTATTACTACTTGAGAGGAAATAGCCCACATATGCGATATTACTTCTGTCGACACTCAAGCTGGTCGAAATAAGTCATCGCACGGTTCTGTATTGCCATATGCCAATGAGACCTCTCGTTGCCCCTCAAGACATGGTACAATCCCGTCAGATCATGATCCGGCTGACCGTTGCTAAATTATCATGAGATCAGGTGAGTAGGCGATAAGCAGCCACAGCGACGACTGATGAGCGGCGTAAAGCCTTGATTTGGCGTCTTTACTCGGCGCCACCACTCGTCTGCTGATATGGCTGTCAGAGTCTGTAAGCGTCAGAGCGAATCCGGTTCCGTTTTTCATGGTGACCTATCAGCCCGGCGGCTCCCATAGGCCTTTTTCTTTTTGCGTGAGATCTTGAAATAACATAAGGACTAACCATGTTCTTCAGACGACCTCTTCACCATTCATTCTTGTGACGCCGTACTCAGGTGGTGAACTTCTCTCGCGAAGATGCTCATGTAGATATTCCTGTCAGACGGTGGGATGGTGGTTGTTTTCCAAGCATCACATAATCCCATGTCGAAATTTGATTATAAGAATGACTGGATCCCGAGCCTCAGGGCCAGAGATGACTGCTAAGATTCGAAACACTTCCTACAGATAGTACTGACCGATATTATATCATTCAATCTTCTATCAATATTCAAGATGAGATTCATCGCCATTGCCTCCGTAGCGGTCGCCGCTTTCTCCGCCTTTGTGCAAGCCTCCCCTGCTCCAATCCCCGAGCCAAACTGCTTGGCCATTCCTGAGTGAGTTGCTTCGTCCAATCTCAGTTTAGCAGATTGTCAGATGAAATCAACCTTGAACTAACAGTCTGGTTGATGCAGCTGTGATTTCGATCCATGCGGTTTCTGTTCATGCGGGTAAGCTCCCATACCCATCACTTCGTCGAAGTGACTCTTGCAAAATGCCCTACTATTTTGACCGTTTTACGGGATGTTATTTAACGCATATCTTCATAGGGTCTGTTGTACTTGTTAGGAGGTGATCAGGATGGGATAGCTGTTAGGGATTTCGGACGTATAACTTCATCATATGTCCAAGTGTATGGAAGCTGTTCCATTCGAAGTCAACTCTGTGGAACTTACGAAGTGACTTGATCTATATGGGTTCTCCAGGTCTCCGTAAACATCCAATGATTAAATATGAAGGATTTCACTGGAACCGTGTGTGTTTGTATGATAGAGATGAGGCTCTCCTGGTTCACACATCTCTGTATACGTTATCCCTGTCTATTTAAATTCCTCTGTAAAGTATGGAAGTACGCCTACAGCCCGAATCTCCTGAAATATAGCATTAATGAAGAGATGGAATTCTTGACACGTTCAATAACCACATCAGGTACTGCTGGCTGAGAGCAGAGGCAAGGGTAGATTTCCGTAATTGTGCTTTCATATTTGTTCAAACAACGCTCACTTATTATTGCGCATCTGACCAGGTGCTGGTCAGATGCGTAATTACCGCTCGTAATCATGCGCCAGAAGGCGTCAATATGTCCCCAACACACACACACACACACATCCCTCCTCCCCCCTCTCTCTGTCTCTCTCACAGCTGACATTCTAACCTGTAACCTTGAAAGCCTCTCCTTTCCACCATCCAGGCCATCCGGATTCACATAATGGTATTATTCCACATGGTGCGTTGTGCGGTGACCCATCTCCCATCTGTTACTTCCCAACAGGAAACCGTCATAGTATGAAATTGCTCCATTCCTTGCCATCCCGCCATCGTATTCGCGTTTGTCCAGCCTGAAATATCTTGCAAAAAACCTTGCTCATTTGAAAAGGAAGACTGATTACCAACAAATTGAAATCCCCCGCCAAAACAGCCTCGTCGTCAATACGACCCCAACACCCTGAACCTACGGAATGAAGAATGTTGTCGCGTAGAAGCCGTGGTAAATACATCCAACCTCAACCCATTCTCCCCGTCCATCGGGGTACCGGCGAAGGACCGACTGCTCGCACTGACCGAGACAGGTTGGTTCAGTAGACGGGCTCGAGGGCAAGATTGTTCTGAAGCTATTGCCATGGTTCGAGGGCTGGCTGAAGTGAGGGCTCGTAGTGGGAGATGAGCTTGAGCTCAAGGCCTGTGTGGAGTTCCTCCGGTTGCTTGAGCGCTCCTGGCCAGGTGCCCACTCTATGATCCGGATACCGGAAGTATAGCCTCGAGAGACGACAGGGCGGGGAGTTGAGAGCTTCATCAGAGTGTTGACCTTGTTCTTTGGGAACAGCTCCGGACGAGCAGCAATAGCAGTTGGGATGGGCCGATCGTTGAGACTATTAAGACTAAGTCGGGGCACCTTCTTCGTAACCCTGTTGGGAGTCGGCTTGGAAAGAGAGCCCTGGCTTGACACCAACAGGCTCGATTCGGACCCCCGCTTGGACTTCGGTGAAGTAAGGCGCGAGTCCAGTCGCATGCGGCACTTGATGCACCTGGGGTCGTCCTTGATCGGCTGGTACACCTCGTTGCAGTATGGGCACTGGAGGGTGGCAGTCTCATCCCCGGATCGGCGACAGCCTGCTGAGAAGGGGTGTTGCTCTGTGCGGGGAGGGAACTGCTCTGCATGTTCTGCATGCCGTTCCCTTGAACGAGAGGGGTGGTCTGGCTTTGCATCTCGGGGCAGATGACCTGTTGGCCAGAAATGAGATGTGTCTGGGGACGGAGGTCACTGCACTGGAGGCGAATGGGGGACTTCGCTGTGGGCATTTGTATTATTTTTTCGTTTTCTGCCAAAGCCTATGATTAGTTGACGGTGTTTGCTATCACCCTCACCTGTCGTCATCTAGGACTGGCGAGACCTCTTTCGGAGTGTTGTAGGCCCGCCGAAGAGACCGCCATCGGGGTGCTGCAGATGCACCTGAACCTTGTATCAGCGGTTCATCGTGATTGGTCGTACGTCGCGGAAAAGTATCACACTGTTTACGCATAGTGCGAATTAATAGCCTATTAGATACTGGAGTTTTCAACATGTGATGATGAGTGTTGCAATCTGTTGACAGGAAGCCTGAGAGAAGAGTTGGCTGGTGGAAGGCCAGTCTTCTCGGTTGAGCTGAGACCATCTGGGCCATAGATGAAATGAATTTGATACTGTGTACCTACTGTCTATACTTTACCGCGTTCAATGCTCTTTGCTTCTTCTGTCGTGTTCATATCTTGATTGCGAACTGGGCAGCTGTTCATGCGGCCCACCAATCGCTTGCCATCACTTACACTCATTTCGGTAGAATATTCCGTCCTGTCCTCTTCAGGTGCTTGGCTTGAGAGGTGAGTATTAGTCTGCATACATAAACAAGTAAGTATGTACTGTGCGAAAGGAATATCCAGCAGTCCTCTACCTCTTCTAGTTAGCCCGGTGCAGCTGTCGATTTCAAAGCTCTTGAACCCACACACAGCTCGATGGTCACAACTATCATCATCAAAGTTTATTTACGTGAACTAAGTGGTTATGTGGCTTGTAACAGGATCATGATATATGTCTCGGTGCTTGGTGGAGATGATGTTTTGAAAGTCTGCCTGTCACTCTCACGAGCGGTGACATGCAACTTGGTACAAGGTAGTCGTGAAAGTATATTCTTTACTGGAGCATTTCTCTGAAACAACATACAGAACTTGCGAACATAAGCTCCTTTGCAGCTATTAGGACGTCACTCTTTGGGGTGTATTTGCAGTGACCTTAGGACACAGATAGGCTCGAGGCTGGCGTAGAATAGAAATGCGTTCGAGTGTAGTTATTTGTATATCTTCAGCATTCAATACAGGATATTTCGCAGGGTTAAATAGTATTTTTCTCGAATTAGCCACTTAGGGGTTGTGCTTATCACCCTACGCCAACAAACAAGGTTCCGTAGAGAAAGTGTTGCTTTCCACCATTTATCGACACTAGAGAGACAGACAACAGTAAATTCGGGCCCTGTCTACTAATTACATGTATTTCCAGGCGGCGACTCCCTTGAAAGTTCCAAAGCACCAACGGAGCTCCGTGTCGAGGTCACTAAGGAGCAGGAACGACCACTCTACAGAGTTAATAGGAGACAAGTCTAACGGCGAGGCAAAGGTAAGCATTTCGCATTTCCAGGGCGAGGCCAATACAGGGTCTTCCTATTTTGTGTGTTGGACTTCTGTTTTCTGTGCATATTCTCTCATTTGATACTTCACTCCAGATTTCTTTTAGAACTCTGGTTGCTTGCCTTACACAAACACACAAATACTAGTAGCGAAACATCACATAGCACAAACGTCCCCCCTTTGACAGGTAACCGAAACCTCTAGGGCATTCACAAGCTTTCACAGCCTTGTACGAACGAAGGCAGATGAAACCCTTGGGGAAACAGTGTCGCTAACCTGAGGGGTGCAGGGAAACTTCACAAAGGCCCTGGAGACTTCCCCAGAGCCCGTCCCTCCTTCGACAAACGCGACACAGCTTCGTCACACAGTCCTTGACTGTAACGCGTCCCACCAAAGCGACCGTTTTGGTTGACTGCAACACGACGCATCACAGAGTGACAGACGTGGCAGAGTTGACCTCACCTAACAATCCTCTGACGACAACCGAACCTTCCATCAGTTCCCTTGCCGTCAATTCGTTGACTGCCTAGCAGCGCACATCATCATGACCGACTCAAACCCAGACAACGGCAGAACCAGCCCACCCAACGAGAGTAGAAGAACAGCGACAGACCATCAAGACCAGCTCGGGGACTCGCCCTCCCAGGACCGACCACGCCGCTTCTCCCAGTACGCCGAGGCGATAGAGAACCCTCTGCCCCAGATCGTGTTCGAACCAGTGCCCGAGCCTGTTAGCAACCTCGAGGAGCTCGAATGCGACGACACGGCTTCCATGCGCCCTGTCGTGCAACCTGATGACCCCGTCGACCGCCGTAGCTCGGCCGTTGTGTACGCCGGGGAGGAGCCGTCCCGCTTTAGGAAATACAGAACCCCGATCATTGTCGGCCTGGTCCTCATTGTCATCATACTTACTGGTACTGTTGTCGGTGTGATCCTTGCCAACCGTGGCCATGGCGGTTCTGGTGGAGGTGTTTCCAGGTGAGTGCTTCCTTTCCATACCTCCCCTTCCTCTCTATGACTTTGAGGCTCAGGGCTAACAAACCATTGGCTTTCACAGCACAACCTCTTCGTCTACTCCAACCTCAAGTATCGTGACTTCAAGTATCGTGACTTCATCAACGGGCAGCTCCTCAAACACAGCTAGCTCGACGACAAGCGCAACAGGATCCCCAGTACGTTCAGATGTTACCTTTCATATGCCTTTCTCTTCGACAACATCTTTCATCTAGCAATCACCAAGGTCTCCCACTCAGGTGATGCCTTTCTTGTCTCCTTCCCCTCTCCGATCAAATACCTCTAACGCCCTTTAACATCGTGCTGACATTCACCATCCACAGGGCTCCACCCCAAGCGAGTGTGCAGACACGTCAAAGTACCTTACCTCGGTCTCCTTCATGAGCATCGTCGGCGGAACTGGCTATCACGTGGAGTACCAGGCCATCGAAAACGCAACTGACTGCTGCATTTACTGCTATACCCAGGTATCCGATGGCTGCGACTCATGGTACTGGAACGGTGGCTTCATCGGAACCGCCTGCAGCATGATCACGGGATGGAAAGGCACCGGCAGCGATTCAACTTGCCCTAACGGACAAACCAAAGTCAGTTTCCAGCAGACGGCGAAAAACGAGAGCCTCGTCGGTGGCGCAGGCCCTTGTGCAAGTATTGCCTCGTCGGGATGGAGTCCATGAATGATCGGGAGCGGGGGAGAACAAGAAGGCAGAAGCTGATACGTGCGATATCTGGTTGGGATGGTGATACCCATTGCTTGGCGTCGACAGAAGCAGTACTTTGTGTAATTAATTTGTAGGGGGGGGGGGGGAAAGCAAGGAGCGGGTCGGGAGGTTACTAGGGCAGCGGACTTGGTAGTCTCTTCTTGTTGCTTGGCTGGAGGAAGTTGGTTGACTACTTAGAGTAGTTGACATGGGGCTCGGAAGGTCAGCAAAAGGAGTGGCTATGTGAGCGGCTTGTCTTGAATGCCTCCTTGTTGGCATTCACGTCACTTCAGTCGCTAGTCAAGAGCATAATACAGCACAACACAACTCAAGCAGGAGTTGTGAAGTAGCAACAGATGACAATGCAGAGCTTCATCGTCATCATCTCGCGGTCGGCAGGGCCTAGCGGCTCTGAATTAATTGGTTTGTAAGTTGGTCCAATGACAACGATCCCGATGTCTCTCTTCTTCACCCAATCAATCCTGTGTCCCTCCCGTTTTCCCTCGGCTGTTCGTGCCTACCTGCCGGCAGCATCGGATTGGGAAACAGACAGTGCGGGCGGTAAACACCAACAAATATTGAGAAAGAGAAGGCCCCCAAAAAATTTGTAGTTTCCCTTGCTTACCTTGCTTACCTTGCTTACCTTGCTTACCTACCTGCATCTTGGGGTGCCACAGGTGCTTTATCTTTGTGTTGCAGGTGCCTTACGGTCCCCACGGCCCTCACGATTGTCCTCAGTGCTCACCACCTTTTGCAGAGCTGTGCCGGAAACAGGAAAGTGCAGTCCAAACCCCGCCGCCAGGCCTTCCGAGGACCGAGCGGACGAATACATACTTCACGTATCTCACCAAGACGGACATTTCATCATAATTATCGTCATCCGGCCATCTGTGCATCTGCCTTCAAACACGCAGTTCGGGCCACCCCGAGACATCATCCACTTCAACACTCTCGCGCCAGAATCTGTCACAAATCACGTTGCAGTTCCAACATTCCATCACACCTCATCTTGCCTCATCTCAACTCTCAAAGTTGGCCATGAGCCCCTTCTTCAGGGGCAGTGTTCGCCCTCCGCGGCGGCATCCGAGGCCGTGGAGCATGAATCCGAGGCTCAATCCAGATCTCGTCAAGAATGAAGCCAACGAGAAGGAGCATCTCGCCGATCCAGCCGAGGTTAGACTGCCAGTTACCAACAGCATTTACGGCAGGCCAATTGAGTTCACGACTGTCCCAGATCTACCCGCAACAAACGGTCGTCACACCACAGAGGGCGAGACTCAGGCCGCCGGCCCCGAGACAAACAGTGGCACAGCTGCCACAAGGGTTCATGCAGGTGGCAACACTGACGCCGATTCCGCGGAGAGTACAGAGACTACCTCTGACCCTGGTGATGAAGTCCCGACGGAGTTCGCCCAGTCGGAACAGTCTATCGGCCGAAGCAGCACCCGGGACTCCGGAACCGCCATGATAGACTCGCCCTACCTGAACGATTTTGTCGAGAAGACCAGCTCCGACCGAACGCCTTCTGAGACAATGCTGGATGTGCCACATGTCCAGGAGCACGCACGAGCTGATAGCAGCACCATTGGAACGGCGGAGACTGGGCGGTATTCGGGGTCGAACTATGACACCCAGGCCATCGAGTCCTCCGATGAGGAGGATGAGGCAACCGCCGATGCCACGCTGACGGCGACAGGAGAGGGATTTGGCGCCGGGGATATCCCTGGTGGATTTCCTGATGCAAGCGAAGAAGCCCTGGTTGCTGCCAGCGAGGAGCCGACTGCCGACGCACAGCCTGCTTCGGGTACGGCCTCCAATTTCACCGATGGAACAGCTGCGGCCGTCGAGCCACTCATGGACGATGCGCAGCTTGAGGTCAGCGATGAGTTTAAGCCTGCGGCGCTGATGCACGAGGAGCCTTTGGAGCCTCTGATTTCGGATGAGCAACTCGAGGTCGACGATGAGTTCAGACCGCAGACGAAGATGTAGGATCACATATGGCGGAGACTTGATTGATCGGGTAGGCCATGGAATTTGTTGCTAGGAAAAGTTGTGGACCCGGGCTCTCATGCTGGAGGCGGATTTTTTGGTTGCAGGATTAGAGGCACGTCCAGGTGAGCCTTTATTCAACCTTGCGGATCAGACGAGCCAGTCAGTGTATAGGCTTGGCCAACTTGGAGGCTCTTTAAGGACTTGAAATATTCTGCAGGCCTGGACTGCTGTAATGGGAGGCGTTTTCTGTTTATGACTTTATTGTGGTGTTTTTTTTGGGGGGGGGGGGATGGATGGAGGCGTATTGGGACGACGGACTAGGGAGGGATAATTACGGGATACCAACAATACCCAAGGGATCTGGCGGGTACAACAGGTGGCGTGAGTTATGATAAAAAATTAGACCATCAAAATTCGATGAGAGCATTTCAAATAAATTTGAACCGTGTTCATGTTTGTGGCGACAGTCAATACCTAGCTGGACATTCATCAGCCAGGCTTACCCTCTGAGCTCCCCTCTTCTCTCTGAAGCTGCGTCGGTCTTGGGCCCTTTGGAAGGAACATCTGGACAAAACAGTTGATGATCGCATTTCGCCCTGGATATGTAGGTCTCGTCGTTCCATCTCGACTTGCTCCTTTCGTCATCCGACACTGGTAAACTCTCTTGGGTATCTCTAGGTGTAACACCTTCCTGGAGTCGTTTTCATAGCGGTGGGACACAGCTGAGATGGCAGCAGCCAAGATAATCGCCACCCCGTCGCTCGCTGAGAATAAGCGGTTGCTTGCGGTTCGTGGAGGGCCCATTCCTCGGACCCAATGCGCTCGCTCGATGCCATCATGCGCCTCAGCGCAGTTGCGAGCATCAGAGGCTCCGTCGGTGGGAATCGCATGCCTTCGAGTAGCCCTTGTATCTTCCAAGCACCCGTGCAAAGCTCGTAGCGTCTGGCCAAACCAACTCGCCCTCTAGCTTGTCTCCCTGACCAGTTTCTTCACCAGCTTTCTCTGGGCCTCCACATCCAGGTGTCCCTCATCCGTCTCCCTCAACGCCCTCCCCACTATCATGATGGCCCTTACGGCCTCGCTGTTCACCCACACCTTGCCATTCCGTCCCACTGCAATCTCGAAGCCCAGTCCCATGTTTCCTAGCTCTTCGAGCACCACCACGCCTCCCTCAGTTGTGCTCTTGGGCATCAACAACCTCCTGGCAAAGCCCAGCGACACGGTGAACAGCATTCCGTCCTTCAGGGGCCCGAGGCCGTCGGCCTTTCCTGTCGCGGGGTTGACGCATTCCAGCTCGGCGTCCATGTGCTTGTTCGCCAGCGACACCCGTGCGTATACCAGCTGGCCGTTTGCGAGCTGTGGCCGTGTCTTCTTGGTGGCCATCTCGAAGGCGAGGACGGGAAGAAGGGCGTTCGACGTGTGGGGGGTGAGTTGGACGTAGTAGAAGTCTGCGGCGCCGTGGTGGACTTGGCCGATGACGAGGTCGCCTTGGGAGGGGACGTACTATACGGAAGGTCGGGGTGTCAGTCAGGTCTGTCAATTGTTGTGGCGGTTTTTGTGTAACGGGAGAGACGGGAACGCTTACTCGGCCTCCGTTATATTCAACCCATATTGAGTTCTTCTTGCGATCTGTGACGAGCTGGCCTGCGACGCTGGGCAGGATGGTGCTTGGTGGGATGTGTCGCAGTCCAGGGCCCAATTGGAGGGGCTTTTTGGGATGTGTTGGGATATTGGAGGGGTCAATGTCATCCCCTGGCAAGAGGAGAGGTCCCTTTACTGTAGCCATTATGTCGTTGACTGTGATCGATTGCTGGAAATGTCGATGTGAAGGTGGGTTGTAAGGGTCGATCCTCAGAATTTCCTTTGCCGTCACCAAGCCTTATCGTTATCAGTAAATAAACTACCTAGGTACCCAGGTACCTAGGTAGGTATGTAAGACTACCAAGTACCCCAGTACCTTTTGTGAAGGTGGGGGGCCAGACCAACTTGGTTCAGTGTGTGTTGCTGGCGGGTGGGGCAGGGGGGCCCCTACCTTCCAGAGGACCCGCCAGAAATTTTGAACATCCAAAAGTTTTCGGTCGGTTTGCAGCTGAGAGCCAAACCCCACCAACCTCCAGCGACCCTTCTTAACGACATTGATTTTACGAGGACTCAACACTGATCGATATACTCCTCGACTTACATACTCTACCACACCACATATTCCCGAAATTACCAATTAAATCAGTCCAGATGAGTGAGAACGCAGCTACCGGCCCCAGCACCGCGCCGGCTGAGCGCGTTGCTATCGGCATCACCTTTGGCAACTCCAACAGCTCTATCGCATACACAGTCGACGACAAGGCAGAGGTCATTGCCAACGAAGATGGAGGTGAGATTGGAAGCATATGATCCTGGTGTGTCGACGTTATCTAACAGGGCCTACCTAGACCGACAAATCCCCACGATATTATCCTATGTCGATGGTGAGGAGTATTATGGTGGCCAGGCAAAGAACTTTATCATCAGGAACCCTTCAAACACGATCGCATACTTCAAGGACTTCCTAGGCAAGGAGTATGGACCCCCTTGGACACAATGATATCGTCCCAGAGTAGGAAGCTAACAACCGTTTCAGCTTCAAGGCCATCGACCCTACCCACAACCACGCCTCCGCCCACCCCCAAGAGTCCGGCTCCACCGTCTCCTTCAGCGTCAAGGAGAAGCCTGAGGAGGATGCCACCCCCTCTGAGGTCAACGTCTCAGAGGTCTCCACCCGCTACCTGCGCCGCCTCGCCCAGTCCGCCTCCGACTACCTCGGTAAGAAGGTGACTTCCGCCGTCATCACCGTCCCTACCAACTTCGGCGACGCCCAGAAGGAGGCCCTCGTCAAGGCCGCCAACGATGCCGACATCGAGGTCCTGCAGCTCATCTCCGAGCCCGTTGCCTCCGTGCTTGCCTACGACGCTCGCGCTGAGTCAGAGATCAAGGACAAGATCGTCGTGGTGGCAGACCTTGGTGGCACCCGTTCCGATGTTGCCGTTGTTGCCAGCCGCGGTGGCATGTACACTATCCTGGCCACAGCCCACGACTACGAGTTTGCCGGATTCGCCCTGGATAAGATCCTCATGGACCACTTCGCCAAGGAGTTCATCAAGAAGCACAAGACCGACCCCCGGGAGAACACCCGCTCGCTCGCCAAGCTCAAGATGGAGTCCGAGGCCTGCAAGAAGGCATTGAGCCTGGGCACCAACGCCAGCTTCAGCGTCGAGTCCCTCGCCGACGGTGTCGACTTCGCCTCCACCGTCAACAGGCTGCGCTACGAGATGATCGCACGACCAGTCCTCGAGGGCTTCAACCGCCTCGTCGAGGGAGTCATCAAGAAGGCCGGCCTTGACGTCCTGGACGTCGATGAGGTCATCCTGTCCGGCGGTACCGCCCACACCCCCCGCATCGCCGCCAACCTGGGCAGCATCTTCCCCCAGACCACCACCATCCTCGCTCCCTCCACCACGGCCACCGCCGTCAACCCCTCTGAGCTGCAGGCCCGCGGCGCCGCCCTGCAGGCCAACCTGATCCAGGAGTTCGAGGCCGAGGACATCCAGCAGAGCACCCACGCTGCCGTCACGACGGTTCCCCACGTCACCAACGCCATTGGTGTTGTCACCCTCTCCGAAGACGGCACCGAGGTCTTCACCCCCATCATCGCCCCCGAGACGGCCGTCCCCGCCCGCCGAACCGTTCAGGTCGACGCCCCCAAGGACGGCGGCGACATTCTGGTCAAGGTCGCCGAGGGCAACACCCACATCAGCGTCACCCAGCCCGAGCCCAAGCCCGCCAAGGCCGAGGAGAGCAAGAACGCCAAGGTCGAGGACGATGACGAGGACGACTCCGATTCCGACGACGACGAGGAGGATGAGGAGGAGGAGAAGCGCGAGAAGGTGTGGAAGATCGGTGCCACCCTGGCCGAGGCCGCCGTGCGGGGCGCCAAGGACGGTGCCAAGGTCGAGGTCACAATAAACATCCTGGCGGACCTGAGCGTGACCATCCAGACGAGGGAGATCGGTGCTAAGGGTGGTGTCAGGGGTACTATCTCTGCTTAAGGGAGTGATGGGAATATACGACCCCGGATTGGTCTTATCTAGAACGGGATGTTGCTGTTAGAGAGTGAAAGAGAGACATGACACTGAAATATGGGAGGCCGAGCTTGCATGTACGCATAGGTAGCACAATAGAGGGTTTGGTTGTCTTGAAAACGGAATAGATTTTTTGTTGCACGAGAAAGGAAAAGAGCATTGCGCTTGCGGAACCTGTGAAACATGGACTTATTCTGAAGCCGTGCACCGGGCAGATAGAGGAGGAAGGACGACGCTGAAGTTTGGCTTCCCGAGACGTCAAATAGCGAGGTCAGGAATTACCAGAGATCAACGATACCAGAAAAGCGCTATTGTCGAGAGCTAAACGTGGTGCAAGGCTTACGACTCCAACCGCTCCCTTCCTTCCAAATGTCTCATCTATTCTCGTACGTACGTACTTGAAGTAGCAAATGCCTGCCTGCATATTAAGTAGCTGCGTCTCGGTCACAACCCGGTATATCAGAAATTTCGAACAGCGCAAGGGGGCCATGGGGTTCTTTTCCTTTTGTTCTTATTGGTTTCCAACGTATGCCAATACGTCTATTATTTTATTTTACATTTTTTGTGTTCGCCCGCCGATGATGAATCGCTAGTCGAGACAGACAACGCTGATATATGTGCGCGCTACATGGTATAGTCGTGGCTGATATATGCAATCCAGTCCCATGTATGATTTCCAGGACATTCCCGTCGTGTCTCCAAGACAAAAGAACGTTGAATGCTCTTCTGTTTTCGAAACGGCCCATTCCAGCACCCCGAATTCGAATTTGTAAGCCAACGGCTTGATACCAAATCGCTGGGTGGACGAGTTATATAACCCGCCCCTCGTCGTCGGTCCCCTTTTGCGTGACATTGCTGGCACCTGCCATTTTGCTCCGAAGAACACACCCTTGACCATGGGTACATCTCCATGGTTCGGGTTAGGTAGCTGTTGTTCTCCCACGACGGCATCCTTCGATGTGGCGGGCCGACTCGTTGGCGTCATTTTTTCACGTTTCCTTTCGTAAGGCCCTTTCCTGGGTGGATGAAGTTCAGCCCGTGGCCTCAGTTTGGCAGATGTCTCGCTGGGGTTCGGCTGACCGCAGCATTCTTTGTCGACATCCTCCAAACTAGCCTTGGCTCCTTCTCTTTTAACGTCATGGTGCCGCTTATCGAAATGGCCATGAAGTCAGAGTTCCGGCCAAAATATTCGTCGTCTTCCCGCGGCGGCCCGAAAGAACTCGTACGTCTTGTTGTAGGATTCCTCCTATTCTCCCATGATCACGTCCTCCTCCAACGGCTCTGGTGGGTTCACCTGCTGGTGCTTGTTTTGCATATGCCTCCTCCAGTTGTCTTTTCTGGGGAACGACTTGCCGCCTCCCTGTTTTGAATATGCGCATCCGGGGACGGTGCAGTGGTATTTCCGCGTCTTGTTGTGCTTGTCGTTGATGTGGCGGTCGAGATGGGTCTTCGTGCCGAATCGTTTTTCACATTGGTGGCATTGGTGCGGTCGTTCGTGATATCGTTTGTGATGGCTGTGCGAGTGTTAGTTGGTTGGGCCAGGCGGCATTGCGCAGCAGGTCGTTGAAATATGGGAGAATGAAAGCTGAACAGGAGGGAAAAGGTTGGAGTACGTACTTTAGCTTATGAACCTGGTCGAACTTGCTGCCGCAGATATCGCATGCAAACGACGTAGGCTTAGGTGACGGAGATGCGTCGCCTGGCATGGAGCCCTGGGATTGATCGCCAGGGGTAGTCACGAGGTATTCTGCCAATCGTGTTAGTCCAGGCCGGGGTTACACAGAGAGGCCTGGGAGAGTCTCACCTGAAGCCGGGTCAAAGGGACTAGAAGGTCGACCGCCGGACATTGACGAGCGCGGTGAAGGAGAGGCAGTGAGCCGGGTCTCAGGTGAGGTGTGGTTCGACGGAGATGGGCCATATGCATATTGATCGTACCCCGGTGACGAGGTGTCGGAGATATCCGTGATGTTTTGCTCCTCGTGTTGGGGCATGACTTGCCCGTTGTTTGTGACATCCATCTGGGTTGGTTGCCGCACAACAGCTTGGAACCGGGGTCGTCCTGTTTCTTGGGAAGGGTCGGATTGAGAGGGAAGATTTTCTTCAGGTTGGGGTGGTTGGTAAGGTTGATATGGTTCTATTTCAGGTGGAGGGGACGACTCTGATTGTGGAGGAGACATGGCGAATGGGGGTGGAGGGGAGTTTTCCATTTTCCAAAGCTCAGTGTCTACCCAGGCAGCCTGCTCAGCGTCGGTCGACGGCTTCATAACATCCATGGGGTTGAGTGTACCGGGGGCAGGTTGGGATGGGCCCGGTGATGGCTCGAACTTTTTGGGGCTTGGCTCAAAAGGGAGGCCTCTTGGTGGCGTAGTGTCGCTTTTACCCTCAAGTGACTTTTTTGCTTCGCCATCGTCACTGCTCAGCTCATCATCCCTGATACAGGGCGAAACTGGACTAAGCGGCGCTCCAACTGTTTTGAACGGGCTTCCGAGGTGGTGGCCGTCAGGTCGTTGGGCGTGAGGCATGGCTGCCCCGGCAAAAGAAGCCCCAGGCAGCCCGATGAGGTGGATAAATTCGGACCCTGGGGGAGGAAACGGCAAATTCGGTTCCGCTGGCGGTGACAATGGACCTCCTGCATAGTACTCTTCTGCCGCTCCTCCCTCTGGAGGCTTGTCGTCGCGTAGATACGGCACAGCGTGTGCAGTCTGAGCCTGGTCGAGCTGGTCCATATCCATATCCAGCGACCTGGCGTCCGTACCCCGAGACTCACTTCCGCTAGATCTCGTGCTTCCCCGGTGGAAAGCGGCATGGATCTTCTTGAACGCGCCTCCTAGGCTTGGAGGATGAGCCCCACGCAGACTGCCCGTACCTGACCGTGACAGAGGTTCCGGTTCGGTGGTCAAGGCTTCGTAGGGCACACTCCGGTCCGTCTGCCCCTCAGGAGGTGGGGTGAAGGGTTCCTGTCCGATAGCTGGAGATGGGTTTCGACTGGCGGCCGCAAAGGCCTCAGCGACGGAAAGTGATGAGCGACCCGCGCCAGCACTGGGGGCGGGAGAACATGTGCGCAGAGTCTGCGCAAAAGCAGCCGGCGACGGGGCGGCAGCATGGTGGAATGTGATGCCGTCTGGGCCATACTCCTTTCCTTGTTGGGAGTCACGATCAGATGAGGTGGCAGCAGTCGAAGCTAGGCGGGCTTGAGAGTGACGGTTGCTGGCATAGGAAGAGAAGGCCTCTGAAACGGGACGCGGACGCATGTCCGCGTTGCCCATTTCGGGTCGCAGGGCATCGTGCTCTTGACGCTTTCTCATACGTCTCTTCCTCCGGCATTTTAATAGAAAGGGCAGACTGCAGACGAGCATAAGAATGACAGCAGCAGCACCACCGACGGTGGCGCCGGCGATGGTGCCAGATGAAACGTCGCGAGCCATGATAACATGGTCACGGGCGGTGAATATTTGCGACATGATGAGAAAGATTGAAGTTGAGGATGATGTCGATCTCCGGATATCGAGATGACTTGGGCGGTGCCAAGCAAACGGATCAGTGTCTCAGTTGATCGAGGACTAATTGGCCTGGACGATTAGAGTCAGGATCAAGATGATGAGGTCGTGAGACGAATGGGCGTATGTCTATGGTCCAATCTACGCCGGTCCAGTCCAGTCCTGTCCAGATGCGGATGAGGGTGAGAGTGAGGGTGAAGGTAAGCTGAGGATGAAAGGGACGAGACGCGCGCGCTCGTCAGCGGTTACCGACTGCCAAGCAATGGATCAACACCTCATAACCCAACGGCGACCGTGGCTGGTCCTGCTGAAGAGTCGGAGGTGGTCTTCTATTCTATGCTGATGGTGGGTGGAAGTGTGGCGAAAATTAAAGAAAGTTACTTGGTAACAGTCGTCGATGAAACAGATTGGATGCGATGGGTTCGGCCCCTCATGGTCGAGAAGGCAGGCGGGCGGGATAGAAAGGTGGGAAGAGGGAGGATTGTTGGTTTGAATGGTTGATGAAGATTGGACGAGATGAGAATCAATCGAGCGGTGCGGCGTGGTAGACTGGAGCCAGGAAAGGAGCAGCAGTGAGTGTGTGGGCTTTTCCGGTGGGGGTTCAGCCTCAAGCCTGGCGAATGATGGGGGTGCGCTGCTTGGTCTTTCTTGGCCTTCCAAGGTTGCTGGCCTGGCTTGCTTTGGCCGTTCTGGCCGTTTAGTGAGAGCCTTTCGTGCTAAAGTTGGGAAGGATGATGGAAAAGTGGGAATTAGAAGCGGATTTTGGGCGGATTTTGGTTTTTCTTCCCTCCTCGTATTTTCTTCTTTTCTTCCTCTTCTTTCCCTGTTCCTGTTTTCCCTAGCTGCCCGTTGATGAGACTACCTGCTACTAGTCCAGGTGTTAAGAGGTTGGGAGACGAGCACTCGGGACGATTTAGAGCGGGAGGTGCACCTAAGAAACATTATGAGGTAATCTGTTTGTTACCTGGTACAGTGAATGTAAATGCCGTACCTGCCCAGGCGCCCAGGTGGTAACGGGTACAACGGCACCTGGACCGTTTTTAACTTCCAAGGTTCCAAGGTTCTCCTACCCAGGCACCTGGACAACCTACACACTAACACAGGCACACTGACACAGTGCAGTCCCCCCCCCCCCAATCCGGCCTCATTTAGGCGAATCGGACACTGCCAATCAGGAAGGGCGGCAGGGGTGGCTACCTCCTGAAGGACCTCGGGAGGTCCTTCCTCAATGTGTACTCACCCCATTCTTCATCGACGTGATGATGATGGCCTATTCTTCAGCATCAGTGAGTGTTTTCTCTAATCCAGTGCGACATCTACCTAAGTACAATATAAATAGTAGTTGTATTATATGTTTCAGAATTATGTGGATGCTATGACATACTTTAACTGTAGTTATACATCTTGGCCTTCGGTCTTGATTTGATCTGATATTCTTTCAAAGTTGCCAGCAAACGATGCTGCTCAATCCTCATCAATCCAATCCCGACGGACCACGCCTTCAGACCAATTGGCCTGTACATACTATGTACCTAAAGTACGTATGTATGAACTGTTCAACTGTTGATCCAGCACAAATGAATAATCCTTGAAAGTGATTTTTTGCTCGACTCGTTCAGTGTTCCCGGCGCTACGAGTTGCGTCACTATTCGACCCTCTGACATCTTAGTGCCCTGGTAACCAGTAGCCCAAAAATCAATAATTGCCCAGGTGCTGTTGGTCCTCGACGAAACACGGAGCACGGACCCCGGCTATCACAGTACTGTCTGTCTGTATCTACCAGTACCGGTATATAGCGGGTCACTGCTTCCAGTTCTGTATCCCCATAGCGAAACGAGACAATTGGCCACTTGCCGGTCTCATCGGCCGACTGGCCAGCATGATCTGTATGTATGTATATACCTAGGTAGGTACGTATGTATGTATGTATGCACGCAAGTATTTCCGGATCACCGCCGGACCCTCTTTACCACACGCCGCCGAACCCAGCCACAGTATGTTCATCCTCATCTGTTAGCGGCCCAAATCTCGAGTTGATCGAATACGGTGTATGCCATCGGCATTCGGCTACCGGCTCACGAGGAAAACATGGGCTGCATGGTTCATGTATATTCAACTCTGCCGGCTCTGGATTACCAAACTTCGGTCTTCTGTGTGCCCGTCAGTGAGATATAAATGACGTTTTGGAGACCAGGGCAGGACCCAAGGGACCCTTGGTCTGAAAAACTCAATTCCTCGGCTTCCTCACCAGAACAATTGCTATCTCAACTGCTTGGCGTCCACTTTACCCGCTTCGCCTGCACTTGGCCCGCTTTACGGATGAGAACGGATCAGATGGATACCAGCTAAAAAGGGGTCGGGGACCGGGGCCCCCAGACGGCACGTGCCACATGTTTGTGCCGTCACAGCCACGACGCCAGGAGACGCAGTGTTGGTGCGGCAGTGTGGCTGTGCTTTATGTCGGTACGTACCTCACTCCGTCGACTTCGATCTTCCTCTGCGTGTCACCGTGTGTCTACCTACATGAAGCACGACATGTCTCTACATTGAACATCTCGCAGCTTCAGCTGACGATGGATGGCATGTGTCTCTATTTCTGAGGTATTATTTTGAAGTCACTACTTATCGCAAATATGCTAGACCGATTTCCTACTTGTTATCTAAGTAATCGGTTACCTCGGCTTCCTCCATACTCACAGCAAGGCTGATTGATGCATCTCCAGGTCTATTCCATTTTCAAGCACGGTTGAAGTCAACCTAGGGGTATCATTGATCCTATTCTGTCTATTTTGTTTCCCTATGCTTCATCGGGCTAGGCCACCATCAGTGTGTGGGCTGGATTTACAGTCACTGCCACCACTGCTTCGCCCGGTATCATGATGTCGCCTCCGTTCAAAATAGGGTGACGACGATAGAACAAAAGTCCTGTCCTATCTACTCCTGAATCGAAATTCTAAGCCAAAAAAACACACGCTGTCGCTCTCCGCTTTGCTTTCCCCCAGTTATCCGAGATCTCGCCGATGCCAAACATCACAGTGTTTGGTGCTGGAAGAAGATGGCCTCCCCTTCGTCGTCAACTAGCCACATCTTGTTCCTCGCCTCGTCCTCGAAATACAGTTGATCGTGTACGTGGATGTAACAACTACTGTACATTCCTTTGCCTATCTGGCACTGATCACACAGGTCCTTCTTCGAGGCCCAGTTACAGTGGTACAGAGTCGGTCTGTTCTTCGGCTCCTCCACGCGACCAAACTTGCAGTGGTCGGCAGTGGAAACGGAGCTGTGGAAGGCACCGGGCTTACTTCCTTCGTCCTGAGGATCGTCATGAAACTTGATCCCAACATGACGAGAGTAATAGTACCGTTCTCCTTCAGCCTCATCCCGGCGGATCGTTTCTTCGTCACCTAGCATCAGGCGCTCGATATGCATTGTCTGCAGCTTTGACCTGGTGGCTCGAGGGTGGCGAAAGCGTCTCTCCTTACGCCTCTTCATCAAGGCTCCCGCTGCGTGCCCGGTGGGCAGGAGACCGGAGGCTTGGGACGTGGCGCTCCTGTTTCCGTGGACCGAAGTGCGAGTCAGCGGCTTCTCGACCCTGCATGCCGCGATCACATCTGCAAGCTTTAGGGCCTTTTTGGAGATGGCCTCTAGGTTTAGGGGTTTCTGGTCCGCGAGTTGTGAAGCGTCGTCCGCGCCGGTTGTGCCGTTCATCGGCTGTTGTGCTTGCTCGGGGCTGTGCCCGCGCAGTCGACGCAGCCGGGGTGATCTGCGTAGGGTTGAGGGATCCATACCCGGTGCATGGCTGCTTCGGATAATCCGTGGCTCCATTTTCATATGTTGTGGTTGACAAGTTTAGAGGCGGGTATCTGCTGGGGTCGGCGTTGTCGCTTTTGATTTTGGTATGCAGGTTACGGCTTCGCAGTTGGAAGTTGTTCTGAAGTCTCGAGACCTTGGAAGCGGAAGAAGACAAGAATGAGAGCCAAGGAAAGCCTCAGGTGCTGGCCATTTTGTTTGGAGAAATCACGACAGAATGTTAACGGACAACTACAAAAGTGGAATGAAAGTTCCTCTGGATACATGGCGTGGGAGGCTAAAGGTGTTTGTCCAGTGAACAGAACGTTCCGCCTTCTCACTTAGTCGATAGCCTCGCGATTGTCGCCCACCTGTCATAAGGCCCCTGCCTAGTGAAAGCCTTGGTGGCTCATATTCCCTGCACAGACCTGGACCAACAAGGTGTGCTCGGTGTGTGTATGATTGTCGCATTCTCTGGTGATGGAGTGGCGGAGCAGTGGCCACGGGCCGCCTAGAGAGTGCCATTAGCATTATAGGGAACCTGACGGCTGCGCTGGAATATTGTAACCTGAATCAAGACTCGACGTCTACTATGGCTGTGTGCTTGAGCAATCGAGGGGGTTCCTCAGGGCGAGATAATGACTTCGTGCTCCAGATGTCGGGGACCTTGACGGCCACCTGGGCAAGACCCCTGCATCGCATGGGTCACGCGGTGTGAGTGCATCTACATGTCGAACCGCTAGCGACAGACGGAACAAATCCAGGGATAGAGAGCAAAAGCTAAAGGATTCAGAGTGGAAGGATATGAGACTCCTCGTGTACCTTATGCCCTATGTTGCATGCTATCAATGTTCCGAGGGCATCCGTTCACATCAATTGATGTTAACGTCGACTCTTCCAATATCAACCTTGTGAGCACCCCGGTGACTACATATGTACGAGGATGACTGTGGTGATTATGATAATGAGGGTGCGCCTAATCAGTCAGGACCCTCTACTACTGAAGATTCTGGGTAACATGATAGAGTCGAGGAAGCCAAAATATCGTTCGCCGGGAGGACCTATTCACAAACGTGAACAATCATGTTATCTGATTCCCCGTCGGATACATCCACAGTCGTGACCCCCCACTGCTCAGGCTTCATCCAGGCGCCGAAGCAGCCACGAACTCGCCGCAATCAGCACCAACATGGACGTCGGCCAGCTCCAACGCTGACAACAACCAGACCCACCCGCTATTCACCTGGCCGTTCCGCTCCAAGGGCACATGCTGGCCATTTCCTCACAGTTCCTTGACCTTTACCCTACATTCCAATGCTTTCCGCTCAATTGAACAGCTCTAGTCTCATGACGCTTTTGTTACCCAAGTACCTGATAGGTGCAAGTACCTGATAGGTGGTACTACAGCCATTTACGGCTGCACACCCGCCTTCGCCAACAATGCCTGGCCCGCCCTCAAGTTCGCAGCCTGGTACGCCTTAGACTCCGGCGGGAATGTCCCGTTCGCAGCCCAGAGATCGATGAGCGGCTGCATCGGCTCCAACTCATGTGGCCTTAACAGGTCCAGAGCGGTAGCAGTCAGCAGGAAGTGGCTGAAGCAGCTGTTGAGTTGCTTCTCGAGGTTCAGCTGGTAGAATGGCTCGACGAAGTGGGCGTGGTACATGTGTGCGTAGACGCGGAACATCTGCAGGAAGATAGTCTGGCAGATTTGAATAAAGTCCTTGGGAAAACCGCTCCGCCTGCCGATCCAGTCACCGTCGTTAGGGTTGGTGATGCTAGAGAGGGATTGCTGGGATGTGATGGCCGGGTTAACGGCAAAGGAGACGCCGGCAGGATCGGTGGGGAAGATGTTGGTGTCGTCGATCTTTCCGGATATCCACCGCTGCATGAGGGTTATGTACTCGTATGCAGACAGTTCGATGGGCTCATACCGGCTGTTCAGCCATGTGTACGAGTGATTACTGATTTCATGTCAGAACATACTTGAGACGTTCACTGCTATCCGGATAAAGAAACACTCACGGGCCAGCGGTCATCTTAGGACACGTGGAGGGATTGCAGATGCTCATGCCATCTTCCTCCTTCTCGTAGACAACGCGGACGAAATGCCAGAGATTACGGTAATGCTCGACAACTTGATGGGCGATCCACTCCCCCGGCTCAACCGTCTTGGGCCTGGCACTGAGTGTCATGAAGTTGCCCTTGACGATGTGCTTGGCGTAGCCGGGATTGACCCATGCCGGGAGGGGCCGCGGTAGGTTATATGAGTTGAGGACATCATCCCCGTTGGAAGCCATGATGTTTCCCACAGACTTCTCCAGCGGCTCAGAATGGGGTAATGAGGGCAGTACGTTGCCCAGGGACCGACCACGCTCGGGCAGTGACTCCTGATGTGGCGATGGCAGTGCTGGCACTGATTCCTTGGGTGTGCCGGGACGTGTGCTGTTCTTTGATGGCCCTCGTGACTTGCTTCGCGACCGGCTGTGTGAGGGTGTCAGTAAAGTAAAGTAAAGAGCAGCAGCAGTAGCAGAAGGAGAGGGCGAGGGCGAGTTGCGGCGGCGCAGCAGGAAGAGAAGATGGAAGGAAGATCCCGGTGGTGGCTGTGGAGGCGGTAGTAATGCTGCCTCTCAACGGTGAATGCAGGAACACACACTTACAGTCCAGAGAACAAATTTGACATATTCTAGAGCAGGAGTTACGGCAACGGCGGATACCACTAAAACAAAAGTTTGCATGGAACAGCAAGTCAGTGTCTCTCGAAGACGACAGACAAAGACGTTGTTGACACGTCCACTCACACGACCCAAATGTCTAAGAGCCCAACAGGCCCATCATCCCTGAATTCAGGGGCTGTCCCGCCTGTTCCGCCCCCTGTCCCGCCGAAGGGTCCGGGTAAGCGCCACCCTAAGCCCACTAAACCAATCTCAGACGTCCAAACCTTAGGCAAAGACACGTCAAACGCGGGGTCAAGGAAGTGCCAAGTACCTCCGTACCGATACTCGACGAGATATCACGTGCGCGAGGAAGCCTGAATACTGCACTTCATGATTTTCCCCAGCATGTCTACCATTTTCCTGCTAACAACAATCACAATCCCGTCGTCGTCGATTTACGGGGGATTCACGATGCACGTCATGACTAATTGACTACTCATTGTAGACACACATGCTCATCGAAGTTGGGGCCATCGTCTCTGGCACAGCTTTGCTTGCGGGTGCCCGAGCAGACATCTCGTCTAGACCCGTAGAATCGAGACCAAAGGGGATCCATGCCTACACGAGGTTTACAAATCAAACAGGGAAAGACCAAACCCGGAACAATGGGAAAAAGAACAGGAATAGCGATTCTTGGGGACGGTGCCAGCAACTCAGCAGCCGCAGCCTTGCGCACCTCCATCTCACCCACCCCCGTCTTCAGCTCAGCTCAGGCCAGCCCCCAAATGCATGTGCAGTGCAACGCTGGACCATCACTCTGCTACGTCGGCCCCATGGGGAAGGTGGGGTCGGTCATAAGCATCGAAGTCCCCATCGCAGTGTTCTGTCTTTTGAGTTGGAAGCGCAATATCTCTTTTGCCCTTGCGTTCATGGTCTAATACAGTTTTGCCCTCTGCCGGGCACATGAGGTCCTCTGTTCTCCGGGCTCACAGCAGGGCGAACTCCAGGTGACAGCCATGCCATGGTAGCTACCTATCAGCATATAAGTGTATGCTGCTTGGTGGCTGCCCCGACGAGCGAGCGCATGGGCATGACTGGCGAATTCATTCAGGATGACTGCCCGTGCTTGCAGTGGCGAATCCTCAACTGTGATGGAGGGCTCGAGTTGGTGGGGTTCTCCTGGTTATCTTCACAACCAACACTGTTCAGATCATCTCCAGTGGCCTGCTCCTGCAGGCTCGGCAGGTCGACTTGCTGCATACCTCCTTGATCGGCGGCATCCTCAGCAACATCTTAGTCCTCCTAGGCCTCAGTATCTCGTTGGGAGGAATCAAGAATCGCAAATACAAGGACCAGTATTTTAACCGGACCAGTGCACACGGATCATCGAGCCTCCTCTCAATCGCAGCTACGAGTCTGCTTATCCCGACGGCTGTGAAATAAGTAGGGCAGACCACGTCCGGTAACCTGGTATTGCAGTCTCGCATGGTGGCGGTTGTTCTGCTTGTCGTCTATCTCTCCTATACCCTCTGCCAGATGTGGACGCACAAGCCCGTGTACAGGGCATCCGGCAAGCCAAAGCCCACGGTGGAAGTCAGCATCCATGCTGCCACGCCCACCGTCGCAGAGCCCATCAGCCTCGACGAACTTACCCCGATGAAGAACCAGACCTCGCCGCCCCCACAAGCCTCGGCCCCGTCTCCCCCAGATAGGTCTCCTTCCTCCAAGCACCCAGTCCCAGGAGCCTCTCCGTCCAGAGCAGCGTACATCCCGAAATCAATGAAGACGAGATGTATGGCCCGCAGCTCGACTTGCCTGTTGCCTTAGCGTTGTTCGTCGCGACCATCGTGCTACTTTAACTCTGCATCGACGCGACGGTCAACTCCATCTCCGCTCTGACAGAACAGGCGGCCCTGACGCCGACCTTCGTCGGGCCCATCCTCCTGCCGATCCTCAACTGTGAAATTCGCGCCCATCTCTCTCGCCGTCGACGATCAGCTCGAGCAGACTATGAAGTATACCGTCGGGCGAAGCAAACAGACCGCGCTACTGGTCGAGCCTTTGGTGGTCTTGCTGGCATGGGGCATGCAAGTCCCGGATTGTGACGTCGGCGTTTGATGGGTTCGAGATTGTGAGCTTGTTCACTACCATCCTGCTGTTGAACTTCCTTGTGGTGGATGCGAAAGTGCATTGGTAAATGGAATACTTCTGCTTGCGGATTGGATTCTGATTGGAATTGCAGCGTATTTTGTCACGCCTGAGGTGGACTGAGTCAGTGTCGGAGATAGGTTCCGAGGTTGTTGGTATGAGTGAGTAGGGACCCCTTTGACCAAGTCGCTCATGGGATGAGAACTGATACATGTTGCAACCAACGCGAGATCGAAATTTATGTACATGCTGCTCAGTCTTTAACTGCTACTTGATATTTTAGCCTGATGTATTATGACTGAAACATCGGATTCCTTGAGAAGTTGTTGGGGTTGGGTTGTTCCAAGGACGCGTGAAGCTTTCCCGGCGCCGATTTCGGCAACTTCTTCGGCTGTATACACCGATGACCTCAAGTTTTGGCCTTTCCACCCACTTACAAACTTGCCTACATCTCAACATAATCCGACATGAACGAATCATTCAAAGCCAATCGGCTGCTAGACCTCATTGACGGTGTAGACAAGTTAGACCCATCCATGCCACGTCTTCTTCCGTTGTCGACCTCTCACACAGTCACTCACATCATGCCAGCGTTCTGCCCACCTTCGATTACAGCAGCTTCTACAGACTTCGGCTCCCAAATGATGCACGAACGCACGGCTTTCTGACCCCTGACACAGTGTCAAAGTTACCATGGACACCCAATTTCGCCATAAACCATGAGGACAAGACCGTCCAACTCACCGTGACCAACCCGGACGCAGGCCACATCAACGAGGCCTTCCAAGCCGTCGTTGACGGCGCCATGAGTCTCGGGACATCCGTATTTCCCAACCTTACTTCTCACAGCGAGATGGTCAGCATCCCTGGCGCGAGGACGAACTCCGGGGCAGCTCCTGATAAGATACGTCTAGAACGCTTTGCCGCGCCGCTGTTCGGGATATGCAGCCGCGGAGCCCACCTCACGGCATACGTGCGCGATACGGACCAAACCCGTGGTTCTTCGGAGGGCCTCAGGATATGGGTGGCCCGTCGCAGTGCAGATTTGCACACCTATCCGGGGATGTTAGACACCACGGTCGCAGGCGGCGTGAAGGCCGAAGACACGCCGCTGGGGTGTATCCTTGCTGAGTCTGACGAGGAGGCTTCTCTCGCTTATGATCACGTACAGAGGCACGTCGTACCTACAGGTGTGGTGACGTACGTCACGCAGAGCAAGAAGACCGGTCAGGTGCTGCCGACGATCCTGTACGTGTACGATCTGGAGCTCGAGGAGGGCATGGAGCCTCAACCGAAGGACGCGGAGGTCGAGGGTTTCTATTTGATGACGGTGGAGGAGGTTACAAAGGCGATGATGAGTGGCGAGTTTAAACCGAATTGTTGTTTAGTGATGCTGGATTTCTTCATTAGGCATGGGCTGATTACGGAGGAGAATGAGAGGGACTATTTGGAGATTGTAGCGAGGTTGAGAAGGAGACTTCCTGTGCCCGTTACGCCCCATGGTGCTTGAAAGGCTAGAAGGGCTCGCATGTTGTAGTTACGGATTCGTGACTATAAAGAACTTGTTTGCCAAGTGTCGGCTCAGTCCGCGGACACGAGCATATATGGAAATCGACCAGGATGAACAGCAGCAGCACAGAGCAGAGTATCCCCATTGTCTTGTTCCGCGCACTAACTCAGGTAGTCTGGTCGCCTTGCCGCAACATTCCGTATCCAGAGGGGACTTCACTTGTGGGCGGAACCTGAGTGGGCGCATAGGCACTCATACAGAGAGTTGGAAGTTCATATAATATTGGCCATCCTCCGTATACACTTCGATGTTGTCATTAGGCGGGTATCGTACAAGCCTTCTAGCCAGCCGCTAAATTATCGTTACCGTCCTCCACCGTCGCCACCCCAGCTCTTCCCCTGAAACATCAGACTATGCAAGGGGCATCGGTGGCGCAGCCTCTGTTCCTGTAGCCGCTCGTTGCGATCCCGGCGCCGGGGGCAGGAACATTGGCAGGTATGTGACGATAAGAGACATCAGAGACATGCCTACAGAGAAGTATCCGGGCGTGCTCGCGTTCTTCTGGTTGTCCTCGCTCTCGCCCAGCCAGTTCTGGATGCTGAATACCACGGAGGCCCTATAAGGAGAGTCGGCATCGTCAGCATATGTCGCATTGAATATGTTTGTGTGTGTGCCATCAAGCAACCTTGCGCTCGAAGCCCGTCGTGGGGCGCGCAGAGGGGGTAGGTATGTAGATCATGGACGGGGCCGGGTGTGTGCTAGAGATCAGGGTGAGGTGTCGTACCATCCTATATAGCGGTTGCGCATGAATATCGCGGCCATTGGCAGGGTCTGGGAGAGGGTGGAGGACAGCTCGGGGGCGTCGCTCTTGGTCATTGGCTCCTGGTATGGGATAACTGTCGCGTTAGGTTGTTAGCCGACTGCGACAGGGGAACCTTGAGACACATCATTGGGGGGGGAGGGTGTGGAATTACCCAGATCAGGCCTTCGCATGTCCTTCTTGGAAGCCATATTGATTGTTGAAATGGTGATATTATATGGCGACTAGGAAAAGTGTATGATGTTGTAAACGATGGGATGTCGTCGTGCGCGCTTCCTTAGAGCTGTCCATTTGCCGGGCCGAGATGCCGCTATGCCGATCACGGCATCAGGGTTAGGGTTAGACTTGGCTGTGACCACGTCTAATCCGGTCTACATAGTCGAGATATTCTCCCATCAATTGTTGGCTCGCAGATCACTCACTGTTTTTCACATAATGCACTTTCATAACTGAAAGCTCCCGAGGTAGATCGCCTACAGAGCTTTCTATCTGTTCCCGTGACTCCATTCTCCGCTACATGGATGCAGAGCAACCTGGGCTCCTCCAACCCCTTGTCTGTCATGAACAACAAACAGTTCTTGTCTCCCTACCAACATTATATTTCTTGGCTCTTATAAGTTCTGAAAGTGAAGATTGGAAGATGTCCGTATGCCCTACCACGACCCTAACCCTGCCAACACGTCGCTGTTGGCAGCCCTTCCATTGGATGTTGGTTCTCCTACCTTGAAACAGCTTTCCCTTCCTTCTTATCTACCGGAGGTGGTCAATTTCCCCTCAACTTCTGGACCATCAACTTCACCTGGCAACTTGCCAAATGCAAACCATATCCAACTTTTACATTTTCATGATCCGCAACAAATGACGAGCCCAGTCCCCCCGGTTTGGAAGTTGTCGATCAACATGGGCGACCCGGTTGCAACGCCTGTCGAGGCTGTCGAGGCCAGACCTCCGGCCCCCTTCCCTTTCGATGTTGATGGCGATCTTTATCTCGACGTCGGAGAGAGTGAAGAAGCCCAGCGCTTCATAGTGTGTTCCAGAACGCTCTCTAGGGCTTCCAAGGTGTTCAAAGCAATGCTTTACGGCAACTTCGTCGAGTCCAAACCCAGCAACGGAGGACAAGAGTGGGCCGTCGCCCTACCTGAGGACGACCCCATATCACTTGCCACGATTCTCTTTATTGTACACGGCACATTCAGCAAAGTTCCCATTGCGGTTACGAAACACCAGCTATTCATGATCACGATTTTGACGGACAAGTATGACATGACCGAAGTCCTGCGTCCGTGGGCAAATGCGTGGGTCGGGCCTTTTGCTTCAAGATCTCGATCTCTAGGTCAGAAGGGTGACGAAAGTTTGCTTTGGATTGCTTGGGAACTCGGTCATATCGCCTTATTTAAGAGGACTCTTAGCGTTTTACAAGAGACTTGCACGCTCGACCACCATGGCAAAGTACTAGACAGACACGGTACTCGTCTGGAGGACAACGACCACATAAAGGCCTTGGGCATTCTTGGTTTGTGATGGCTTGTATTACCTTCTTTGTCACAGCTTTGACTAATCATGATCTATAGATGGGACCTGTGGACTGGAAGCAAGGCGGATCAGCAGGATCAAGTCCCTGCTGTCATGCGTGGACATGAAGGTCAATCATCTCGCAAATGGGACTGGCGAAAGTTGCTATGGCCCGAATGTTAAAAGTTGCCCCGGCAGCATTTTTGGTAATGCCGCACACATTGAGAATTGCAATGTTTGGTATCTTGGTAGCATCATCAGGTCGCTGGCCAAAGCCGGCTACTACCCTATGCCACTGCCCAAAGGGACGAAGTGCAGTGTAAAGGAGGTCCGTACGAAGCTTGGGTCTGTCTGTGACGGCATACTGGAGAACCCAAACGGCAACATATCATGCTCTCCAGTCACTGGTTTGAGATCGTCATTAGCTGGGGTTGGCTACCATATCGACCTTACGGATTCTCAGAGGGAACATCTCCAGCAACAAGCTGCCAAGAGCGGGTTTCCCACCCAGGAGAGCGCAGATCAACCGTTCCTAATACCATCATTTCATCACACATAGGAACGTGAGGAGGGCTCTTCGACGCTGGTAGCATGGCCCACAGAAAGGTTTTCTGATATGAAGCAGACAGTTTCTCTCCTGTCAGTTCAAATCAGAATGCTATGTCAGTCTCTCATGTGTTGCTATTCATGCTTCACGAGCAAGGCCGCTTTGTTGTGCTGGGTCTATAAGTTAGATGTCACCTCATTTTCTTTTCCTCGGAAAACGGAATCGCGCCAGCTAGCCTATACACTCGGGTAGATAACCGTGCTGCCACAACGAGATCAGCTCGACGCCATATATTGGTCACGCAATACATCCTTGCCCGAATATTCTTGACACCAAACAGACTACAGGGGGACATTTCTGCCCACCCCCCCCAATAATTCTCCGTCTTTGCTAAGTTGCGATCAAGAAGCCCGATCGAATCGAGGTATATCAGGCATAGATTCGAATTTGGTTTTTGGCGGAATTTTACCACTGGATCCGACGGTAGCTAGAATCAGGAAGGCAGACGATGAGCAACCAACCACGTGGTACTCAGGCCGGGGTCGCTGATGCATTGCACAATATTGCTGCCGGCAATCACTTCTAGGGTAAGGAGCGAGCTTTACAGCCGTATAACTCATCGTAAAAATTTCCCATGAAACATCCATATCTGTTCTTTTTTTTATAAAGGAATATCAAGTGCTTGTAGCATCTTGGTGCCATGCTCTTGATACCTCGACGTTCACGAGCAACGACTTCGAAGATCGGGAACCTTCCGAAGACGAAGGGCTGTAGAACCGACTACACATCTTACTCAACTTCAGAGTTTCGTGAATTGTGTCCTGAAACGATCCCGAAAAGTCGCACAGTCTTTCGTGTTTCATTGAGACCTGGCCAGTAGGCTCGGGACTCTTTTAAAACATGTGTTGTACCTGTGGACTGTGGCGCAGAGCAGGTGCGCCTGTCACCCTTCGGCAATCATCTTCTCTATGCGGCCTTTGGTTCATGAGCTTTCCCTCACCCATCCAGAGGTAATCTGGGGTTGATGACAATCTGGATCTTCTCCGTCGTTGTCTTGCACGTCCTGAAAATGCCTTGCCAATTGTCTTCAGCCGTGGTGTCACGGACAGAACAGCACATCAAGCAGACCAAAGTCATATACTTATGTATGCTACATGGTTTCTTTCCACCCCACCCCACTGCCTACTTAGGTACCTAGGTAGACAGTCACAGTTTCTCTGGCAGGGCGGAATATCAATATTCAATTTCTGCTGGACTCTTCGGTGCTAGTCGAAATGTTAACACCTGCAGCCAGATGTGGAAGTGTTCGCAGTTCGATAATAACACCACGGAGGAGTTGCTTGATATGGAACAGAAGGGGGGCCGTAGGTGCGGAGTTCACGACCGATAGACCAAAGGTCAGCCAGCCACGGGGAGCGGAGTGCATGTGCGGCATAGACTCGAAAGGCAATGCGCCGTGCATAGGTAGTGTAGTCAGAAAAGAGGCATCTTCATGCCTAGGTTATACTTGCATAATTTTTATTCATCAACTGCTGTGTTTACCAGGTTCGTTCAAACCTTTAAAGCATATAAACGAGAAGGTAATGATGAGCAGCCTGGTACCGTAGCTGGTATCCCTACTCTGAATGGGTGTGGTGAAAGTCCGAGGTTCCACGCGGAGACTCGGAAGCCGTTCCCAGTGGCTGACTGAGTGTGTTCTACATGGTAATAATATGCCCGATCCCAGGTCTAGATCTATAGAACCGACGCCCAGGGCGTCCAATCGGTGAAAGCGTCTGAATTACCGTCAAAATAACCCGAGGGAGCAGACTGCTCCTGCCAAACAATCTGTTGATCCTGGCCTGTTTGTTACTCCGTCTCCATGCGGCGCAGAAGGCTCTGTGTAGTAGTATACCGACCTTGGAATTGTGGACCATTCAAGGTGTAGTAGCTACAGTCTGAAGATCGTGAGCCATACATCGGCGAAGACGGGCAACCTGATGACACACTCCTGACGATGCATTTGTCTATCCGGGAACGAGAAGTGCGTGGGTGTTCCGTTTGTCTGTCTCGTGCAAGGTTGTCTTGTGCACGGCATGGCACATAGTGATACCCTTTTTGCATAGTACATGGGGCCCGAATCTAGTTGAGAATGGAATCCCGGAATGGACTCAAGGGAGCTGCATCATCTACAAAGAATCAACTTATCAATACTATACCAGACCCAACGTGGGATGGCCCCATTATCTTGCGCTGGCGATTGGCTTACTCCTTGGAATGATTACGGTGATCCTATGGGTGGTAGTAGATGTTAGTCCGAGGACGCCGAATCTGCCGGTGTCCGCTTTATCAGCCATTGGGTAAGATTTGACGAACAAGGGCACTTGTTTCTGTCATTATTTATACGGAACATAGTAACGCAGGCTGACGAAGAATTCATTTATGAAGCGAAGTATGATAATATGGGGGTACAGCGGTACATGGATGACATGATCGCATCGGCGATAGCTAGGTACCTAGGCAATGCATTTGATCTACCTAGGTGTATACCTCGGTACCTAGGTAGGTAAGGCTTGCCTGGATTGGCATTTGCCTCGAAGTACGCGGTAAGTGCCTGCTTAGTAGGCTTAGCTCGGATGTGTCGCCCACCTGTGGCACCTCCCTCCAAGTACCTAGGTAGGTAGGTACTTCAGTATGTACGTATCTACCTAGGCACACAGTCGCTAGATCTCCAAAGTGCCAAATTCTAAAGTCATGTGTGACGGTATGTACGAATCCAGAAATTCAGGGGACTTTGGGGATCCTCCAGGGCTATCATTACTGCGGATAGGCCCCAACTGGAAGCAGTCTGATCAGACCTTGCCCAGTGGATCGTCGTGTCGCAAGTCGCAAGTCGCAACACCAGTTGACAGTTGACCCCATGCCAAGACGCCCGCCTGTACTTAGGCACATGGTATCAGTACCCGCCTATTCGGTGTGATTACGAACACTATCCAGGTACGTACTCAATGTACCCGCCTGTCTGCGTTGCCCAGGTGCAACTGAGCGGTGCTAACCTTGCCCCCCGTGCGCCCTTGCCCATGCCGAGCGCCCTTGTACCCACGTACCCCCATGTAACCTCAGATTCAACGACACTTCTCAGACGACAACAGCATTCGACTTTACTATCTTCAGCTCCTCATTCGAAGCCAGTTACAGCAACAACAACAGCAACAGCAACAACAACAAGAACAACAACAACACCACACACACACACACACACACACACACATATACTGTAGTTTTTTGTCGACAACCCCTTTTAGGTTTCAATGATCCTCATTCTGTTCAAACTACTCCAATTCGAATTAGGCATAACTAGGGTCCGTTTCGCCCGGGAGTTCGCCCAACGCCCGATGTCAAATTAAATCCGATCCGTCGTCGCTTCATTTCCACTATCGCGACCACACTCTCGGTACCCTATCTCAGCCTCGCAGCATATCGACCATACTGCCCGAACAGAGCTTGAACCATCATCCCATTTGGATCCTGTTGACTCTAACCAGATGGCGCATCCAACCCTCTCCTAGCGATGTCCTCCCGACCTCCGATGGGCGTCCCCCAGCGACAGCCCCCGTCGAGATCCCTCAGCAGTTCGGGCAACCTGTCACAGCGACCTGCCCAGCAACGAACTCTGTCCTCCCAACACATACCTCCCTCTCCTATACGCAATAACTCCGCCGACTTCTCCGCCGATGCGGCCAGCCAGGCGAGCAATGTCGCACAAACACAGTACGGAACTCCTCGGAGGGGCGGCTCGCGCCTCAGGTTGGAGCTCGCCAACGACGGCATAATACACTCCGGCTTCGTCGAATCCCCCACCAGTGCGACCGCCCTCGATCCCTCCAAGGCTACCACCCCTTTGCGAACAATGCCGCCAGCCATGCCCGGCGATGTGACCGATCCCGGGGATGTCGGTAGCCCTCGGACATCAAGACATGGTCAGACTGCCGAAATCGACAACAACCCCCTTCCGATGCCCAGGCGCCGCCCACGGTTCGCCGTACCTGACACGAGGAAGTCTATGCCTCCACCTGCGCCACCTCCGGCCAAGAAGGATAATCGTCCCAAACCCTACACTGTCGAGGTACCGCCGGCGGCCCCGCGGTATCTTGTGCTCAACAACAAGACAGACTTGCTGTCAAGATCTGGAAACACAAACGGCGTCCCTACGGCCCACGCCGACTTCAATCCGTGGATGGGCGATGGCCCAGAAGACCATTTCACCCAGACATTTATACAAACGGGCTTCTTTGATAAGAATAAGGTGGCACAGGCAGAGACGTCGTCGGCAAAGGGCGCCATATTCCCCGCTATCAAACATAAGTCTGGACTGCAGGCTCTCTCGACAGTGTTTACAGGTATACTGGCCTCGAGAAGACAGAACGGCCAGATCACTTCAGCCTCGACATTCAAGCCACCTCCACGAGTGACACTGACAGATACCAAGAGGGAGGCATGGCTGAAGGACCTGGCCAATTCAGCAACTTCACTACGCCGGCTTAGTCGTACCATTCCACACGGCATACGGGGCAAGGGTCTGTTGGAGCAGTGCCTCAATAAGAACGTTCCGACCGATCGCGCCGTATGGCTCGCGAAGTGCGTGGGGGCCAACGAGATCAGGGCCTTCAAGCGCAAGGGCGTGAATGGCGCTGTGGTAATGGGCGGCGAGGCAAAGTGGATCAGAGATTGGACTATGTTTGTTGAGCAGTTTGTCGATACTGTTGTCTCGTCGTTCGGAGATGCCGATTGGAAGAACAAGGTCAACTATGCGTAAGTATTTGCTTAGCCCACTGTGCTGGTCAACTTCTGACGTCTTGAAAGGCTTCGACTTGCTACACATCTATACGCCGAACACTTGCTGGACCGCGAGCATTACATGGAATGGCTGGTCTCTGGTCTGGAGAACTGCCCACAGCCAAAACTGCCCATGTGGCTCCTGATCACACAAATTTACTCGAAAGATTTGGTCAAGTTTAGAAAGTACGGCCGACGTTTAGTTGCCGCTCTCCTCGACCACCACACAACGGTTTGGCCCTTCTTTCTCACTGATGTATGTCACTGGTGGCTGACCCATTGGCGTAGATTCACAACCACCCAGACCATGACATCTTCGCCCCTCTCTCATCAAGACTACTCATGTTGCTCAAGTCACTGATGACTTCAAGCGCTACCAACTTTCTATTCCCTTCAACATGGGTCACACACAGGGACGCCCTGTTATCTGCCCTACCTCTCGACGACGAGGTGATCCGGGCAGCTTATCGTTGGATCGACTCCCGCAACGAACAGCTTGTTTCAAGCGTACGAGCACCGCCTGCAGCACGACATGTAATAGTCAAAACGCTTGACGGAATGCTTCAGACACCGATGTCCGGGGACGCGCCTACGCACTGTTGGATCGCAGCAAATGATCAAAACAGCCTGGCCAGAACCACCTTAGAGTGGTGTACTTCATTATACCGGCCTGGACTGGCCAAAGTGTACATTGCGCATCGTCTATTTTCGGCCTGGATGAGCCTCGGCCTAGATGCGACAATTGCGATCCTAGAATTCATGAACTCGGATCCGCTCGAGGAATTGGGTCGAAAAACAGCGCTGTACCATCTGGTGGCAGAACTTGTCCGGTCTGGCTCGTTCGACACTCTGAGATACGTACAATGGCTCATAGCCCGCGGTGGGCTTCATGATCCAAGCAGTGTCACGCAAGACGGACCTGCGAGCAGTCGACTGCTTGTGGAACTACCTGTGTCTGCTTTGCCTCCGTCTTTGGCCAGTATGAGGGCCAACATGCTTGGAAGGGCAGCCTACAACGTAGACGACGAGGCGATAGATCAAGAGATGGCTATCGACTGCGTCAAAAGCACACTGGGTCTCCATTGGGGTGGCGGAATACAGGGCACTGGTATGCCCATTGGAAAGCTATCCAAAAGAATTAGCCTCAGCAGTCGCGCCTTGAAGGCGGAGATTGGTCAGTTCATCCGACAGGCCTTTGTGCTGAGCCTGGACTCTGCGCAAATGGCTGGTAAGGAGGGCTTCCAACTACCGCCGTCAACGTTCATCGCTGTGCGGTCCATCCTTGAGGCAGCAGAAGACTTCCAGACGCTGGCGCAACTATTGAAGACTACCACCGGCTTTTTTGATGCAGACATTCTGGCATCTTGTGCAGATACGCTCAACCTGTATCTTCATGTCTTTGGCGCCCTTGGAGCCGCAAACGAGTTGTTCGACACTCTGGTCACAAGATTGGAGAACCTCAAACAGATGCAAGGCATTGCTGCAAGCCGCCCACTTCTCATATCGGTGGCCATGCTTGCTTCTCGGCTTCCTGGTCAGGAGGCTCTGGTCAACTATCTCAACGAAACAATTCGCAATGACCGAAGCAGTGCAGTCGACGCATCGTCGCCTGTTAGTGACAATATGGCCGCCCGAATTCAGGACGAGGAAGGCGAACTTCTCGACGAGATCGAAAAGAGGCTTGCGAACAAGACTAGCATGGATCGTACCACTATGAACAGTTTCTTGAACAAGATCATCCCCAAGGTTCAGGCCTGTTGGGGCAAGACTGACGATAGATTGCGAGCGTATGGTTTGCTCTTGACCAGATTGCGACACTTCGATATCCAACACTTCGACTCGTTCATGACGAAATGGGTGCTCGGAATCCGGAACCCTCAGACTCGGCCTCCTGTCTCGCAGATATTCCCTCTCATGGTCAGCGTGGGGTGTCTCGATTTCTCGATAATCCTGGCTACCACAAGCGACGCTGTGTCCACCACTGGACGACCAAATCCCACCGCTAGGGCTGCTGGGCTCCCGCATTCAACATACATCCAGGAGGTGCTCGAGCTACTGACTGCACCACCAGTATCGAAAGAGCTGCTGACACCGGAGGAGCTGTATCGGTTCACGATCTTGCAGAACCAGGTCCCTCAATCTCACCTCAAAGAAACGGTCGCCCTCGCACGAAATGCCCTGGCGGAGTACTGCGCTTGCCTGAGCCGAAGAGACTCGCAAGGGCCACCTTTGACCCCCATCGAGACAACTGGGCCACCTTTAGCTCACCCGCGCGCCTGGGACAGACTCATGGATCTCCTCAGGACTCTCGTCCTAACGGATCAAGTGGCAGTGTCAAAGATATTGTCCATGAAGACCGCCGATCCTGCTGTCGGCAGAAAGATGGACGATATCACCACACAGCTTCTCTTCCCAGACGCACAGCCGGGGACTCAAATCACACTGGACCAGGTTTTAGGGCTCGCGAACGAGTTCACCCTGCCTTTCTGCCAACTGAAACTTGCTCAGGGCCTTGGGTCGAGCGAGGTTTCTGCTACCAGTGCTCAAGAGCGGCAACAAAATCAGCTCGATGTGTTTGCTAAAGCCATGGACAGTGCCATCGAGGCTCGCAACATTACCTGGACCGGGATGCTGCCAACCCTCAGCCCGGAGATAACGCAACATCTTTTGAACCGCGCCCAGACTCGTCTCTTTGACCTTCTGCCTTCCAAAGGCAGGTCCGCACCTCCAGCAGCCAACTTCGCCATGGCAGAAATCCTGCTGTCCGTCATTGACACCATCAGCAGAGGCGGGCCCGTGGGTTCCCGCCCTTCCATCCAGCTGGCTTCTGCGACAGTCGACCGACTCGCAGATCTATGGGAACTGATGGCTACACCATCCGACATAGATATCAAGGTGTCGATCCTGGTCAGCTGGCTCCCCCTGATGCTGTCCTTCCTGACACTGCAGGCACATACACATGACACCAGCAACAAGCAGAGCAATGAGGTTCGCGGACGTACGCTGCTCGTGCTAGCGGGAATCCTGCAGGAGATTGACAGTCTGGCGTCGCTGGCTGTCTGCGATCCGCGCACGCCCTCGAACCAGACTGTGTGCCTCTCGCGGCGGGTCTTTGACCTGTCCCTCGACCTAGTGGACAGCCTGTCCGATGAGGTCCGCCAGCAGTGTATCCGTGTCCTCCGCGATGCGGTGTCCGACTCTCGGCTCCGCTACATCTTCAGCGCGGCACCGGCGCCACTGGAGAAGTTGATGATGGTGCACAAAGATAAGCCGGCACCGGTCTCCCAGCAAGCTGGGCAGCACGGGAAACAGCAGAGACCCCGCACTACGACCTTCCTCGGGGTTGGAGCAACCAGTGGAAGTATCTGGGGCACTGCGGTCGGGCCTGGCGGACAGGGCCAGGAGAGGCTGAGTACGTTTACGTTCAAGAGGTGGGAGATATTGAATGAGCCCACGCCGAATGTGGGGGAGAATGATACGAGCTTGAGCTTGACGCTTTTTGAGTCTTTCAAACTGCGGTGAGGGACGGGCTGGTTGTTTATATGAACGGTATTTACATCTGAAATCGACAATTTCGGAAATCGGGTCGAATGAGAGAAGTGGGATGGGGCATTTTCAGCAGCACGCGTTGCATATACAACGAAAATAACATTACAGCAGATTCTGTCGATATGAAGGTACGGCGTCATGATGTTCTTCTGGTTTGGGTTTTTCTTGGAAGGAGGGAGGGTGCATAGCAGCATACATTATTATTGGGTACTCATACGTTGGACGGCATTTTCCTTTTCCATGGGTCGGACGGACTGGCTGCTTGTGCCCGCGGCCTGGGCGTTTGGTTGTCTTTTTGTAATTATAGTGTTTATATCTTTTGAGGTGGAAGGCATCAATCATCATGAACGGACTCTTTTGTCAGTCATCTGATTATCTACTCTCTGCCTGGAAACTGGGTGCATGTGTCCACCTGTGGCGTGGGGTATGCGAGGCGTTGGAATGTCACGCCAGGCTGCTGGGCTCATCTTGCTTGTTGGATTAAGGATACTACAGCGAGACATGTGTTTGTGACGAGTAAGCCTCCTCTGGAGCCAGTCTTTCTGGACAATCTCTCAATAATTTCAGTTTTCCCACCTGCGCGCCGCCCGATCGCAAACTCTCCCTCTGACCATATCGCCATGATGGGGTCCCCAGCGGACGCTCACATCGGGTTCGAAGATGAACGACCTTTCCGAGTCCTTGACCTCCCTCGCGAGATACGAGACATGATCTGGAAGCATGGACTCGTCAGAATATCAAAGCTCACCTTCGCATTCGCCGAGTTGTCACGATTTCCAGCTGTCGGCCCGGCAGTCAAACGCCGCACCTTGTTGCGATTCCAACGCAAGTATGGCCCAGAGCAAATCGTGGGGTCATACTATCGATGCCACCATGCTAACGACGACCCCGAATGCCTAAACCTTTTCTACGTCAATCGTCAGGTCTGTCAGGAAGCCATGCAAGTGTACTACTCAACCAATACATTTTCCTTCGTTGAATACCACACATCGCATACCCTTGGTCTTGCCGACCTGGGGCTTTTGGCCGCTTATGCGTTTTTGAAGGACAGAACACCGCATGCGCTGGGCTGCATCAAGAACATCGAGATCCATTCCCAAGGATCCTTGGTCATCTGCAAACTCGACAACACTGGCCTTGATGCATGGCACTCTCTGTGGAGGGTCATGTGCACCATGAAGCTCGATACTCTCCATCTGGATCTCGGCAGTCATCACTATCTGGGAAGCCTCCTAGGTGCAGCATTCGGGGACCACATCTGGGAACGGGTTGGACAAATTCATCCACCGCCAGGTTTCGATGGACCGACTTACGAGAGAAGAAAGCAAGGGGTTCTTACTGGGCACGTTGGCTTGAGGCCTCGCAGTAGAACCGGTTCCATGCGTTCAACTACCATGCCCACGAGGCTGAGAGCACATCCTGCAGCGGGTCGAGCGACAGACATATCAATGGTATTGGAAGCAGCATCCAGTCTTGGAACCATGGCATCAAAACCCTGGCATGGCATTTGGAGTCGAGAGGGGAGAGGCCAGTCACGCGGACTCGCTTTCCAACTGCAACCTGTCTGGGCCTGAGAGAAGGTGTTCTACGATTAAAAATCATGCTATTCGGTCGTTACGAGAATGAAAGGTGATTTTTTGCTGCCATAGGGTTGTAGGTGATTGTACTCATGGAAGTTTGACAAAGCTCCTAGGCAGTGAAAGGGGTCAAGGGGGTTAGGGTTTTCTGTGACCTCCATCTTGTCATCGGCTTAGCTAAGCATCCATTCGGAAATCTAACGTCGCTCCCGTCTTCCACTTCTATTTGCTTGTTTTGAAATGCATCGTGAGATAACAATGAATTGTTTTCATCTATATTCCCCAATTCCCCTATTCCCCTTCACCCTTCCGTGATGTGTACCTGTGTTCCAGCGCATAGACTTCCTTCCCCATAGGCCCATGTTTTGATTTCTCTACCGAGTAAAAGCTGAAACTCTCCCAGACGTACCAGCCCCTTTAGGCAATTCCGCGACCGGTTTCGTCGCAGGATGGTTTCGTCGAATCACTTCGGCGCTTTTACTTCTTCACCTCCTTCTCTGTCTATCTGTACCCTTTCCTACCGTTTTCTTCTTTTCTTGCCGTCGACTTTGCTCAATCCAATCATTCCATTCCTCAGTCACGTTTGCTGTTCATTCAATCGTTCTTGATACCGTGATCCCATCGTCGACGGTCTACCCAGCTGGTCTGCTTACCTTCCCAGACTCTGTTGATGCTTCGCTCTCAACATAAATAATACAAAACATTGGGCTAGATATGAAGCTTACAACTCTGCTCGTTGCGCTTTGCGCCTCCATCGCCAGTGCTGGCGTCGTCATCACCCCCGTCTTCGCCGACCAGGTTGTCCCCAAGAAAGGCGATGACTGTGCTTTGGGCGTGACTACTCCCTCGGGCTGCGCGTAAGCATACACAGTACCCCTACCCCTCTCTTTCATATGGCTGGGATGAAGGGTGGTTGTGATGGAGGGCCATGTTGTGCTTGAGGAGCAGCAGCTGACCCCATGTGAGAACAGGCCCCTTCGTCGAGGTGCAACCCGGAATACTGCATAGATGACCAAGCGGTCCTGATTATGTCGGCAGGATCAAGTCGAGAGGCATGGGGGGAGAGACGGGTGGGAATGCGCTCGGTAGCTGGTCTGCTTTGGGAGGGGCAGCTTTGACGGGCATATCAATTCTTATAATGATCAATGCGAATGGGTCTCGGGCGAGGGAATTATTACTGTCAGTCATCGAATTATCAATACGATACCAACATGGGTTGAGCATAGGCTAACTGTGCTCTCCATCGCTGGATGTGTCGAGGTAGTTACAGGCACTCACGATACTTGGGTATCCGTCAAACCTGCGAGGAAAATGCATGAGACCTTGACAGCAATACTCTTGACTTTGATATTGGACAGGTGATGAAAGCCCGCAAAGTACCCTCACGTGCAAGATTTCACATCCCATGCGTCCCCCGCAACCAGCCTGCTCAGACCTCCCAGGCTCACTACCCCTAAGTGCCTGCTGCACCTGCTGGCCGCCCCTCCCCTGCCCCAAGCTCCCTCTCGCACCACCCTTATAGGCGTCGGCCATTCCATCTTCCCAACCAGCCGGGGGAATGGCGCAACGGTCAGTTTACGCCACTGGGGTTATATTGTTCCATACCCCCCGGTTGGCCCACGCCAACCCGTTAAGTTCAAATTTCGAAAAATCGACGACAAAACCGACGACAAACCCGACGACAAATCATCAAAAAGCCTTCCCAGAACGCTTTTCGTGACCGCAGACACCGAGTCTGCGGGGTGTTTTTGCCGCTCGTTTTTACTGTCATCTTTTCTTTGCTCCTGCTTCTTTGTTCGCCGTCCCATCTGCATCGTTGTGGCCCATGAAGAAGCAAGCCCACATCAATACACGTTTTGGTCAGGCGCTTTGTTCTTCGGTTTTCGAACTGTTGCCTCAGCCAACCTTTGGGTCGGACCGCCATATGTCTTATTGGAAGGAGGTGCACGATGCCATTCACGTCGACATGGCCGAGTGCTGCCATCACAGCGTGGTCATCGCGTACATAGACGACTCGCTTTCCCTCGGATAAGGTCCTCAATGTCTTCGACAAGCTGCGCAGGGTGGCTCAACCACAAGGGCGGGGTTTCCGTGGGGTTCTTGCGGCCTGTCGTGACTTACTTCTCACTTGGGCAGATTCGGGAGCAAGTATCGTCAGGGGGAACATCACAGGGTACGGGGGTCACGGCCACGTAGTATGCAACTATGAGGAAAACCATTGCAAGACTGTGACGGACAGTAGAAGGGGATCACCAGAAAGGAGGGAGAACAGGCCAACTTCGCTGAGAGCACCCTCGCGTCACAAACCTGAGGGTCTCGGAGCAGTTGTTTATGGAGTTTGTGAACCGGTGCCAGGAACAAGAACCACTGCGGCGGCCAGAGTTCGAGATTATCATAGTTCAAGCTGTCGGTGGGTAGTAGAAGCTGGTGATGAGTGTGAATCAAGGCGTGGACCCAATCGGGATATCATGTAGTCAGCACCCCATACCCATATAATACAGCAGAGCCTAAATTTAACCTTATTTGGAGGCCCACACTTCCCGTGTTGATCAGTGTCTTGGCAAAAGAACGGAGCAGGATATAGATAACTGTCATTTTAGGCCTGACTAAGATGGGATAATGATGGTCAACTGGCGGCTGACAGTATAGTAGCCATTGGTATCCTCGTCAAACGAGTTCGTCAGACAGCACATGTGATGGTCGAGGATATAGTTCAGGGGCCTGCCTCATGGTCGCCCAGGGGATTGCATGGATTTGGGTGGAGACTGTGGGAGGGCAAGGCCAGAGACACCCAGGTCATATGTAGGCTTGCACAGGAAAATTGTAGACATAGATGGCTTGATTGAGTGAGTGGCAAGTGGAAAACACTCGGCCAACTCGGGACAACAACCTCCAAGACTTCAAAGAGGACCTCGGAGCTTCTTGTTGCCTCTCTTGGGTTCTCCTCTGCGCAGACCTCGAGGGAAGTCATCTGTGCCAAGACGTAACTCGGTAGGGTTAGGGTTGTCGGATATTCAGAAGAGGGATACCCCTAGGTAACCGACACCCCTGGATGCAGGTACGTACCCACCGGGGAACGCCTCAGCCAAACATCGAGCGGCATGACGTATGTGGAACCACACAGCCTGATTCCGGTCACTCGCGTTATCGCCTGCAGGATGCCTCTGCCAGCCTGCCAGCCTCTGCTGTGCTATTTGGATTGACTGCGCCTCCAGACGTCCCGCCTCCTTCAACTGCTCTCTTACATAAAGGCAAACGAGTTGTTCTATCAAGGGAAACACACCAAGACAAGCTCAACCTAACAACATAGTTTCGGAAGACTACCCTCATCAGCATACAACCCCAATCGCAAACCGAACATCGATACCCAGTGTGGTATACCGCCAGACCAACAGCAAACATGGCCAACGTGTGCAGCCTCATCCTCCTCATCCTGATCACCCTCCTCTGTAAGCTACCATCAACCTGCACAGGCAAATCCATGATGCAAGACTACTAACCCAAACCCTTCCAGTCCCGCCTGTCGGTGTGGCTCTTGTCGCCGGCTGCGGAGTAGATGTGCTGATAAACATCGGCCTGACTCTCCTAGGGTAAGCAGTCCAACCACCACCTGCCTGGACAAAACAAACAGGGAACAACCGAACAGGAAAACTGACCGCATAACGCAACTCTATAGATATATCCCAGGCCATATCCACGCCTTCTACATACTATACGTCTACTACAGCCGACAGGAACGCGCCGCCGCCGCGGGCCGCGCACCGGGCATCTACTCCGAGCGCGTTCAGACCGGCGGTAAGGGGTACGCCCAGCCTGCGGGCGGCTATGGCACCATCAACCACCAGGCCCCTCCTCCTTACTAGGCGAGCGAGCCGCGGGTGCAGGTTGTCCTGGAAGGGTGTGACGAGCAGTGCGTCGGAGCAATGTGGTCTATGAAAAGGAAATTGATACGAATTTGATACCTTGTCTGGCTTTTGGTGGAGGACATCAGGTTTAGGGTTTGGGAAAAACGAATTATAATGGATATACCTTGAATGATGGAATGTATGCGTGTTTAGTGGTTTCTTTCATATGCCTTCAAATCATACCCAACAATTCGGAATCGCAAAAAAGTTTAGCTCTCCGTGAGAGCAGAGAACGGATCATTGGTGCACGTTTTAAGTCTGCTCAGTGAATTGCTCATCGCCAGAGACATCAGACAGGAGAGAAATAGTCACAATCTGCGAACTTGCCATATCACTGCCATGTGGAACATATTTAAAAGTTGATTGTGTGTACAGAGTGCTTATTTGTCCAGCGTGGAAATAAATATAGGTCTATCTATCAGGTAGAACCAATGTACAGTATGAAAACAATATTATATCACATGCAGTCATTTCCTCATCAAGAAGTTTCCTGAAGTATGCCAGACCATGATATGCATTTTTAAGAAACGCCAGACCCGCTCCTCCCATGTTGACTATGCTTAAAACAGAGCAATCCATGCAACCAAACCGGCCACCAACCCAACCATGGACGTCATTGCTGCCGGCCTGGTCATAGCCCCCGCCGACTTGCCCCCCTTGGAAGAGCTGGTCGAGTTGGACGACGTGCACTCTCCCGTGAAGCCCGACGCGCCAGCGGTGCCGGTAGGGATGGCCTGCTCGTTGGTGCCGCAGTTGACGTACTGCGCCATCGAGACCTTCATGTTGGTCTGGTCGAACACGACATAGGCGGACCGCAGGAAGGTGTCGCCCAGCAGCGCCACGATGCCCGAGTCCGAGTCGAAGGCCTGCACACCGAGGATGCACTGCTCGCCGTCGGAGAGGATGAACTGGCTGAAGGGCACGCTGATGGTGACGCCCTTGAAGGCAAAGTCCAGCGAGCCGTCCACGGTCTGGTAGCTGCAGTCGACGTACAGCAGGCCGCTCGAGTCCTCCTGGGCGTTGAAGTTCTTGGCCATGCTGCTGACCACCGCGGTCGGCAGCTCGCACAGGCTCGAGCCCGTGTCCAGCACCACGCTGAGGGCACTGCCCGAGTACTGGTTCGAGGTGCTGCCGTTCTTGAAGGTGATGCTGTTCATCGGGATCGTGTACCGCTGGATGTCGCCCGTGGCGGGGTCCTGGATGGTGCTGCTGCCCAGGGTGCCCGAGAACTTCTTGGTGTCCACGCCGCCGAAGATGACGTTTCCGCCCTCGGTGTCGGACGTGCCCAGGGCGACGGAGAAGGCCTTCGTGTTGGTGGCCTTCTGCGCGGCGAGCTGGTCGACGAAGTTGGAGTAGTTGAGGTTGACGCCCTCGCCGAAGCCGAGGCCCAGGATTCCCTCGTTCAGGTCCTTGGAGGCGACGGCCACGCCGAACTGGACGCTGCTCATGTTCGTGCTCGTGCCGGGGATGCTCACGCTGTCGATGACATATTGGATGTTGACGGCGCCACTGCCGTAGACGATCTGTGAGGTCTCTTCCGTGACCTCAGAGGTCGTGGATGTGTCGGGGGAGTACTGGCCGTCGGCCAGGCATTCTTTCTGTATCGTCGTGGAGAAGTCTGAGTCCTTGCAGGTCGGGTCGACAAACAGTTCGTCGGAGCCGGTGTCGATCGCGACCTTGACGGGCTGCGCGTCGGAGCCGAAGGCCAGCTCTATCAGATAGCTGGTGTCCGCCTCGTTGACGAGGGAAGCGGTGGCGGAGCGCGCCGAGAGGCTCCTGGTGCCTCGTTGTATTGGGAAGGAGACGAAGCCTGGGTTCTCGATCTTGTCGGCGATGGAGGTAACGTCGACGTCGCGGGAGGGAAGGAAGGATGCGGCGTTGATGACCGGGAGGGCCAAAGCCAGGAGGATCGGGAATCGGGGCGCCATTTCCGAGAGGTGAGATTGAAGGAATGTACAGTCGGATCAGTTCCCAGATCGAAGAGGGTGTGACGGGAGGGAAGGAGGGGTGGGAAACTTGAGTCCCGGTCGAGGTTATAAACGACGGCGGCGGTGATGTGCAAGTAATTAGTCAGGCACCAGGCAGAAAAGTCGGATTTCCAAAAGGGAAATGGAAGAAAGAAAGATGGGTGAACGACGCAGGCAAACAAAGTAGCTATTGAATTGCTAGTTTTATTGAACCGAAATTGTCATCCAAAGGAGGCAAAAAGTCCAGTATTAAGCCAAGCCAAGCAAAGCAGCCGGGCTACGGCAAGCTAAGCCACAGACAATGATCAGCGTACCGTTGCAGATCTGGAACTTGTTTAGGTGGCGGAGATGATCCTGATGATGCGTAGCCTGCAAGCAGATTGGCTGGATTGGCTGCAATCTGGGGGAAGAAGCGTGGCAGCGGAGGCTGGTGCGACACTGTACTTCCCGAGTCTACGGATGATGAATGAGACTAACGGTGCGCCTAGAAAAGTTCCAAGTTCCAGGGGGCCAACTAAATCTCCAGGCTTCTCTCCAGGCTTCAGTGAGGTTCCAGGCTACCTAGGTACCTAGGTACCTACCTAACCTAGCAGGCCTAGGTTCAGCTTCAGAATAGCAGGGCCCTTTAAGGCACCGCCTGTGCGGCCTCGACTCAGCCGGTGGAGGCGACCGAGAATTTACCGGTACGTACCATTCCATCTCATAACCGTGTCTCCAATGTCACATGTCACATTCATTGTCCCGGCACCCCGGCACCCCGGCACCCCGGCATTCCGGCATCCTGATTCCCGGAACCGTCTCGCATCGCATGATCAGAACATCCCCCTACTAGTTTCTGATTTTAGAAATGCTTCAATGATTCTACACTAATTCTTGATTGAGGGGGCAATAGTGTAGTGTTTCCTCGACCATCGTCGGACAACCACCCTGCCACCGTACTACATACGCGCCGAGACAACAAAGCATTGCCCACTCAAGCCCCAACACAAACATCGCCAAGCTTTCCCGGTTCCCCACACACACACACTTCAGCCCCGGGAAGTCTACACTATTGAGTTGCACCGGGCATTTACTACCGGGCACTTTTGCTGAGCGCGATACTTAGCCAAGGAGCCAACCGACGGGCGTGAGGGAACACAAACAGGGTGTTACGTGTCCCCACAAAGCTGAAAGCAGGGGAGCCCTATTTCTTTTACATGCTTCAGTACTAACCGGCCGGTCGCTTTGTACGTACATGCCCAGGTGGTATTCCGTACCAACGAGTCTGGTTGCACAGCCACACCCGAGATCACCATGTCCCGGCATTAATAGGTAATCATCGGGGGTCAGGCCGTGCACTAGTGTACTGTATGTGATCTGCATCGGATGCTGCTGTAGCCTGTCACTGCATCCAATCGGGCATATCAGTACCTGTCTGGGACTTGGATGGTCGCGTCCGTTCTGGCAACGGGCGCTTATTAGGCTGAACAGGGAAGGGGGTTAAGATCTTCAAGGTTAAAAGCGGCTATGGAAAACCACTCTCAGACCTTGGTACTGTACATATGAATATCATCAACCTCCGAGGATGAGTCAAGATATCCTCAACTACGAGACCTAGCTCATTAACTATGGAGAGGGCGAGCTTGTAAGCAGATTCCGATTGTGACAATTTCATAGCGGTCTACGCGGTGGTTACTTGCTAGTGGATGCTGAATGCTGAATGCGCATTTCATCTACGGAACTCCCATGCCCTGAAAATATTCATGTCGCGGACCTTATACTACCTCTAAAGATGCTGGTCTATTCGGCCGACAAGAGGAAGAGAACATCCAAAGAGACCATCCAAGATGCACTATAACTATGCATACTCCGAAAGAAAAAGAAAAAAGGGATAAACAAGAAAGGATGATCGGCAATTGGTGAATTCGATGACCATCCGTGCAGTATCCGTTACCATCCCAACTCCAGCCGATGCAAATGCAATACGAGCCTGTTGACGAAAAACCCGAAAAGCCGAACATGGCATCATGTAAACATCAGCGCATTGTGGCCACCCTAGGCCGTGTACGCCGGGGGTGCATCGCCGTCCTCCACCACAGCATCAGACGCGGCCTGGGTAGCCTTAGAGTACAGCTGGAACTGGACGAAGATGACCCCATCCTCGACGATCGTGCCAAGGGATCCGAGGAGCCACGGAAGGGCCTTCAGAAGGTAGGCACCGTCCTGAGAGTAGGCGAAGAGACTGGCGCCGTAGGTAAGGTTGCCTGTCAGGGACAGGAGGAAGAAGAGGAGCGCAAGACCTATAAGGGGCAAATTAGAGTCAGCAACTGCTCGACAAGGGATCTGGGGATTGTAACACCCAAAGAAACTCACCCTCGGTAGACTTCTCCCGCCAGTTCTTGATAATCTGGGGTATCCGTGCAGTCAAATAACACAAAGCACTAAAATACCCCAGAGCCATACCGATCATCACGACCGGTTCCTTCGACCCCTCCGCTGGATCAGACCCCGCCGGATCCTCATCACCACCCGAAGGCGGGAGCACCTCCCGGCTGATAAACCAGGCCGCAACACCCAGCGCGTACACCGCGGCCAGGCTGAGCGTGTTCGTCAGCCACGCACTCCTCTGCGGCGTCTCGTCCTCGCCCGTGACGATCCTGGTCAGGGGGTCAAAGCCAGAGGAGGCCCGGCGCACAGTGTGGCGCCTGTGGCTCCCTGGCAGCCCCCCCGCGCCAGAGCTCGATCGCCGGCGGGAGAGCAGCGGCTCGTCCTCTGAGGCATCGGTCCGGGTGGAGGAGAGGCGCTTCCTCCGGCGCGCGTTGAGGGCGTTGTAGTATAGGCATTGGGAAATGAGGATCACGTCGGCGACGCAGAAGTAAAGGCCGATGGCGATGGCCGAGGGCGCAAGGTTTGTGACGAGTGCGCCTGTTCAGGGTGTATTGGTTAGCTGCTGAGTTTGACAGTGGAAACGTCTACATGCGCCAAACATGCGCCAAAAAGGATGCGCGCAGCGACGACGCTTTGGAGGAGAGCATTACCCACCTGCTAGGTTGGTGATGTCACCCAGCAACCAGATGAAGAGAAAGCCCATAGACAGGCCGTCTGCGCTCTGGGCTTTGTAGTTGGTAACGAGCTGGGGAAGCTTTTCGAGGGCTGTCAGTATCGACCCAGAGAGTTGGAAACTGAGCTGTTGGGGGCTTACAAGTAAACATATCCAGGCGACCAGACTGATGCAACCAAATATGCCCGAGAGAGATTCACCTGTCTCAGACGTCGTTACCACGGCCGAGGCCATCTTGGTGACGATTGCGGCCATAACCGATGAGATAAACGCGTGTGAAATTCCTCCCTCTCTCTATTAACTCAGGAGAAGGTGTTGACTGAAATGAAAAGCTTGTTGGAACAGGAACCGTCTCCCGGGACGTGAAGAGACAGACAGACAGACAGAAGGAATGGCGTGGAAGAGTCATCTGGTGATCTGGTCATGCCCACAGGTAAAACCAAGGGTCTCACCAACACACCTTATCGCGCCTAGTAGAGATAAGAAAAACTACGGGCACTACGGGTCCGGCACAAAACTTTGTAGACGCCGTTGACGTAGGCTGCACGGACCGCCAAGTGATACCACCATTCCTGCGCTTGTCATCTTTAGGTGTCATTTGATTGTCGTTCATTGGACGCCTGGCATTCCCGACCGCAACGCAGGTACACAGTATGTACGAACGACGACCAAAAGAATGGGGGCATGCATCTTGGGGGAAACCCACTCTCACCCCACACTGAAAGTGAGCGTGAATCTGGAGTGTCATCTGGAGTGTGTCACTGAGCCGACCCGACAATTCAATGTTCCAAGGTTCACATGCATCGGTGTCTCTGTGAGTCAAGAGCGATATAGTAAATTATGGACTACGTAGTGCCGTGTAGATATAAATGGAATTCATCTGATGCCATCACAACAGACGAAGCGATACCGCGTGGGGCTCTGCTTGATACTGAGAAGTTGGTATTTGTTACCGGATAGCACGTGGTATTTTCTATCCATGTATTTTCACTAATCACAGGCGGGGACCTTTTTTTTTTTTAGATGGTAAGGATAGATCTTTCCTTTCCAGATAGGCATTACTGCCTCCACGATATGTGACCGTCTCTCTAGCTAGAGCATAATAGTTTGCCCAGTGCCGATGGAGAGATACATACATACTTAGGTACTGATGACAATCATTTCGATGTCATACTTCAGGGAGAGAAACACCAGCACGACGCTGCAAATGATATGATGGTCGCGGCAGCACCGATGAGAAGATCTGTCTGGTCGATATGAGTCTGCTCAGTCTCGTCTTGGTGTTGGTCTTGGTCTTGCCCCTCCACCTGTTCGGGATCTTCCTCTTCCTCCTCCCCATATTCCTCCTCCTCCACATCATCCTCCTCACTCTCTAGGTCTCCGGGATAGCCCCCACGGCAGGTCCAGCACTGCTTCGTGTGACTTTAGGCACCAGTCCCTCTTCGTCTATTCTGGTTGCGGGGAACAAAGTAATTTATTGTCTTGGATTTCTTGCACTTGGAGCATCGTCTTGTCGCCTCAAGCTGACGGTCCATCTTGCTCGAGCTGTCCAGAATGTGGCTGGCAAGGTCGTGGGATGTGCCGACATGCAAAGTATGGTACTTCTTGGTCGAGTGAAGAGAGCCGAAGGAGGAAAAGGACAAGGCTGGGGTGTGGAGCGTGAGTGCGCGAGTGCGTGTGAAGGAATAATGTCTGGTCTTGTTCTTACTTACTTGAGGTACTTAGGCCGAACGGTGCGTCTCCAGAAGCCGTTACCAGTTTGGGCTGGGTCGAGTTGTCGAAACCACCGTTGACAGCAGTTGAGACCAAGAGGCAGGCTGTGGTAGGCTGCCCTGAAACGAGCCGCTCCACAACAGTGTTGACGAGTCAGCGTATGGAAGTGAGGTATTCAAGGAAGCTGACGGTGACATGTTTTGGTGCTGCCACTCGGTTTGTGGAGATGAATCCCAGGCCGGCTGCTCAGGAGCAGTATAGGTAGTAGAAGACCGTAGAGAAGACGGTACCAAAGGAGTGGAAGTCCACGGCTGTTGTTGTTGTTGTTGCTCCTCGGAACTCGTCATAGGCACAGTCTGATATTGCACTGCATGGGAAGAAAGAGTACCGTAATACCCGCCATACCACGTCGTCAATCTGCGTATGTGTTGCTCGTAGTCGTCCATATTATGTGTCAAGTCTGTCTATTCAGTCTTGTACCAACATCGCATGACTTCCAAGATTTATCGTAATCAACTGTGGGCCGTGTGAGAGTATGACAGATAAGGGGGAGGGAGAGAAAGTTGGAGGGGGGGTCCCTCTGAGCGGAGAGGTAACACGATTTGAAGACATATGATATGATCTATCTCGGAGTGGAGAATTGGCGAATGACTATGAGTAGAGTAAGTAGGACTGAACTCCTAGCATCATCAAAGACTCAGAGTCCTCCGGTGTGAACCATCCCATTTGCCCGGACCGCACACGCAACGAGTAGGTACATTGTCGCAACGGATAAGAAGAGGGAGTGCTCGATTTTTGTCGTACCCAGAGTTTGCAAAGCTGAGTCATTGCACAGCAAACCGTCTGTCTGCGTGTGTGTGAAAGATTGTTGGACGGAGCGAGCATACGCCATGTCGATCTCCTCATGCTGCTGCTGTCCCTCCCCCTCCTCCGCACCATGCAGACCAGCTCGACCGCGTTGACCTCCCCGGACACCTTGACCTCGATGACGACCCCTTCCTCGGCTTGGGCTTCGGCTCTGAATGCGACTGCTTCCTCGAATCTCACTGGCGGGCGTGGTTGGGCGGTCTGGCGAATAAGCACCCCTACGAGGTGGTGGTGGTGGTGGAGGTGGTGGAGGCGGACGAGCACCAGGACGTGGTCCAGCTCTGAAGGGTGGTAGAGGAGCCTCAGCATGACCTTGTGTTGGGTGAGCTGCTGGATGGCCTGCTGGAGGGTTCCAAGGGCGGCCTCGCAGCAATCCTAGATACTCCCTGATGGCGGGAAGCAGCGCAGGATCAACCTCATCAGGTTCCGCGACCAGCAGGTTGGCACCACCTGCTCTCTCAATCTCCTCGAACAGCTCCTCCATCCGTCGGCCCTGCATCAATCGCATCTCTGGTCAGCCGTCTGGTTAAGTTTGGCCATACTGCGGCTGGGGATGTGGATGTGGATAGTTAGATAGGGGTGAGACGAGGCAAGACAATACATACCCTGCGGCGCTGCATCTCATCGTCCACCTTCGGTCCCATTCCCATGATCTGCTGCATAACCCACGTCGTCCTGATCCCCTCGTCGCACCTCCAGGCGCCCACGACCTCTTCACACCATTCCCAGTGCCTTCGCCCCGTCACCGGCGCGCCTCGCTGCGGTATATGCTCCACGAGGATGCCGTGCTGCGCCAGCACCGCTACCCAGCCGCGGATTCCCTGCAACTTGATCTGGACCGAAGACCTTTTGAACTCGGGCCCGTTGCAGAACATGGGCATGATCAGCCCCGTACTTGCCAGCAGCTCCGGCAGTGGGTCACCGCGCGCCATCCTCTCCAGGTGCATCAGCTCGTCCACGTTGTCCGGGTAGATTCCCCAGTCGATCAGGAACATGATGATGTCCGAGATGGTCTGTCCGTCGAACACGGACTCGGGAGGGACCGGGTAGTGGTCCAGGTCGAAGTCGAAGTCGGACCAGACGCGGATCAGGGTATCGACGCTATGGGAGCAGAGCCACTGGGATAGAAGGTAAAGAGGTCAGTCACGGGGTCTCCTTCTTGTTGTTGTAGTTCTGGGGGAGGAGGTCAGAGGCATGGGGTGGGCACGTAAGGCCCTTCTGGTTTAAGGGGTTCATGTTTACCTCTCTGTTACGTCTAGGAGCAGCACCCGTCGCCATAGTTGCAACACCTGCGGTGACGACGACGACAACAAATGCGGAGGAGACTGTAGAGAAACAACAGCGGACGCCAACGCGATGCAGAGCAGCGCAGACAATCATACAAATGAGAGATGGTGTCGAATATGGGACAACGAAGGGGAACAAAAGGCACAGCACACAAGTGAACAGACTAACAGAGCGTTTGGTAGAGACGACGATCGACGATGTAGTAAGGAGTCTCGAAAAACCTCTTGGGGTATAGAAGGGAGGGGAAAGGTTCCAAAAGACGATATACCCGTGTCATCTGTTTGATCAGAAGACCCATTGGTCCCCCTTCGGCTCACTTACACCTTGGACGGCCAACGACAGCAAAAGCATATGCATGCGTGCGTCGGTCTCGTTTACCCGAAGCTTCCAACTCATCATACATACGGTGACGAAAATTCAGTGATCACCAAACGAAGGAAGTAAAGTGGTCTTGACCAAATGGCGTCCGCCTCTCTGCCTTCTCTGCCTCTCTTGTCTCTTTCTGTTAGATCTGACCTGACATATTAGACATGCAACAACAACTTGCAGCAGGAGACTGAGCCAATAGCCCCACACCACACCGACATGAATACCCACGGCCCTGACCCAGACGTATGCCTTCACCACCTCGACGAGTCCGAGAGCTTTCCCTTCGGCAAGACGACGAATACCTGATGGAGTAATTTCTCCTCGCAACGACTACAATTCTATGCCTCATCACCGATCCGCTTCTCACTTGCAGCCCCTCTGCTCTCCCACTAACCACCATGACTACTGCTGCTGCTGCTGTTGCTACTGCTGCCACCACCATACACCGAGCATATGAAGGACGACGGCACGGATACATCCGGGTACAAGAGATGAACAGACGAGAACAGAGGCTTGGGGCCCCACACATCTGGGACAATCACAACACCAAAGACAACCTGCCCATGTATCAACCCCGAGTCCAGCACCAGGCAGCGGTCCAGTCTTTGCCCCGAGCTCGACCTCGGCAGCATTGGGCCCCGTCTCAGTCTCAGTCTCAGGCAGAAGCAGAAGCAAATGCAGAGGTAGAGTCACAGGCAGACCGGTTGCAGTTGTGTATCAACCAGTACGAAAACAACATCCAACGGCCCTACGGACAAGAACACGTCCGGGTACGGCTGTGGTTTCCCATCATGAGGCCCATACCAGTAAGTGTACCCTTCTTCCATTCCCACCCTTCAAAAGACAGGACGATCATTTTTGGTTTTCGGAATTTTGCAGAGAGCGATAACCAATGATTGTGAGAAACAGAAACAAAAACAAAAGCACGTGGAATAAACCACACCAGACCAGTTCAGATCAAATCAGATCTACATATGAGATGTGCAAAGAAACAAATTCGCCTTTCGTAAGTACTCGAAAGTCCCCTGACATATCAGAGTACACGTACATGCGTGTACACGTACACACACACACACATCACTAACAAGGCTTTAATTGTCCGTGTCAATCAGTGCGCCTGCAACACTACGATTGACAAGCTCGTCAACTGCTCTGGCACCGTTGTCAAGTGGTGCCAGTTCACCATCCGCACCCTCGAGCAGCTTGCGGCCTACTACCAGCTCACACCAGCCAACTGTTCTACTGCTATGATCAGCATCAAGGGGGGCAGCAGCAGCAACAACAGAGACAACAGCAACGGCCAGGAGACCCACGAGGAGGTCTTCCATATAAATCTGCCAGGCCGTCCATTGCTGGGCCCCTGTCAACAAGCAGTTCGCGGCCGTCATCCACCCAAGACTCCTCGGCAAAATGAAGTCGGTGCTCCGGTCCCTGGACCGCGAGGGCGTCATCGTCATGTATCGGCCGCCCAAGAGCCAGGCTCAACAGGTCTACTGGCCCATGTCCACGCGTTCCTGGGCAAAGCCCACCCGGGACGGCGACCACGGTGGCCTGGTCGATGACACCGCTACCACCGTCATGACGAGTGCCACCTCGCAGGCCGATCTCCAGAGGTAACTGCAGCGGATCTTTGGCGCCGGCTCAGAACAAGGTGAAGAAGGATCATCCGAGTCGTCACCCAGTGACTCTGCCTCCCGTACTGGCTGTTATGTGTTGAGGCCAACCACCTTGTCCAAACCTTCTCGGAGAAGGCAGAACCAGAAGGCGCGCAAGAGAGCGACGTCGGTTCGTCTCCAGCGCCATGGTCAGGGTCAGGCTCAGAATATGAGAGGGAACCAGAACCAAAACAATGTCGGAATTGAGGGTGAGCGTCGACGCCGACGCAATTGAAGCGTGCGATTGAGTGAGTGAGTGAAGATGTGTGTTATTGATTTGTTGTCTGTCTTTTCTGTGTCGCTCATCGGATATGTGTGTGTGTGTGTGTGTGTGTTCAACCACGTCAAGTGGTCCTCACCGTATTGACTTTCATCTCGTCTCGTCTCTACTCTCTGTTCTCTGCAATTTTCTAGAGCCCATGTCCATCCCATCTTGTTCTCGAAATGATATGGGCAGGCTGTACTACGGCTCGCGTTGTGCTGCGTCCCCTTGTCCCTCCCTCTGGGCAGGCTGACTAGGGTTCTGTACGTATGCCTCCGTATGACCTCCTCGTGTCCCTCTTCCCGGGTTTGTTCTCGGTAAACAGGTTTTGGGGCAGAATTTAGTTAGAGTATGTGGGTAGACACATGGAGATGAGTGTCCGAGACAGAAGCAAGACCGACCATGCGAGTAGACAGGAAGACGGTATTCAGGGTCAACTGGTGTGTAACGGATGGTGTTTAACGGATGCAAACGGTATCATCAGAGACCTTATGGCAAACAACTGAAATGGCGTAGCGTCAGTCCAATTAAATCCGTGCCTCCTAGTCTTTTTTTCCCCGTGTCTTTCTTTATTTCCCAGGGGTGCCTTTCTTGTTATTCCAGTAGTTGGTAATCAACCCCTCCTTGGAAAAATACGAAGAAAACGTTTTTGTTTCCCTTTGTTCCTCAGTGTTAACATATAAAAAGATGTCTTCCTTCACTCACTCATTCACTTGCTCACCAATGTAGATCTCAGCTCACAGTGATCTCCCGTGATATTTGAAACAAACGACCTGCGTTTATGATTCATGATTTATGGATCGTTGATCAATTTGACCAAAATCATACATCATGGTGGATCGTAACCCACTCGACGGCGACCTGAACCACCCCATCACAGCAACCATCGTGAACGTGCCCATCCGCCTTGACAACAACAACCCCCAAACAAGCACCCTCTCCGTCGCCCTGTTTCCATCCTTCCTCGTCTCTCCGCCTCGAAATCTTGGGCTAACCTTGCGAGTGCGCAATGACGGCTCAGGGGCAACGTTGCTTCGCCGCCTTGACGCTGTCGCCGATGCTACAGTATACCCTCCGCACCGTACAGCTCCGCCTATCTCTATCAATAAAGGTTCTCGCAGAGACGAGAGGAACAGGAACGTCCGGCTCATCTTGTTACTCGGCTTCTGCCTCCTCTCCTGCCTCCTCCTTGTGCTTACTGATCGGCGGTTATGGTCTTGGTCAGGAGGACCAGAAGGAGGAGGGACCACGGACAGCTTCAGGGTGGACTTCAAACCTGATTATGACATGACGGTGCCACTTGTTGAGGCCCTCGAACGGACGGTAGAGATTTATTCCAACACCATTTTGAACGACCACACGAGCTTGCTCCTGGACATACATGGCTTCCACGCGCTCGGGCCGGAATGGGTGGCTGACAGCTGCGAACTCTGCAAGTGGCCATCAACACGAGCTTTTACCCAAACATGACAAAAGTGGAGAGGCTACAGCACCTCGGGCCCAGACAAACGCTGCTGGACCGGCTGTCCATGGAGGTCGAAGACTTCTGCTTGGAGGTCGACCAGGTCCTCGGCCAGCGTATTGATGAAGGAATCACGGACGACTGGCAAGGGTTCTGGACCGACGGATACCTGAGGCAGTTCCGCGGGGACACGGACGTGTGCACACGCTTTTTTCCTCTGTCCGTGCGGCTCACGCGGGGCGAGGACTATGAGCAATCGTTGGCAATGAGGTACAGGAAGAGGGCACATGAGCTGGCGGACTCGGGGGATTTCATGCACGGATACTCCTCATATTCGCTCGGCTTGCAGCTGCTTAGTCTGGTGGGACGACTTGCGCACCCTTTGAAGAGGTCGAAGAACGAGGAGAAGTTGAAGGAGTGGGAGTGGGATGATCGTTGGTATCGTCTGGGGAGGTATGGGCCACAGGCCGACTTTGACGCCGACAAGCTCGCAGAGGTTCTGCTAGTCTACTTACGGCCTCCACCTGCTACGATAGACAACGAAACCACTACCACGTCTTCGGGAGCGAACAAGCAGCAGCAGCAGCAGCAGCAGCGGAAGGAAGCATTTCCCACCTGGAAACGACTGGTTGAAATGGGCTACCCAACCTTACACGCGGACGTGCACCTGGACCGCGGGCTCATCCTCTTTCGTCTGTATTATATCCGCCAGGCTATCGGGTCCCTCTGCGACGAGATCACTACGGATGTGCTGATCCCATTCCGCGCGAATTGGTCAAGGGCATGCGGGCCATGGCCACACTGCTTCGCAGCCAACACCCAAAGTGGACCCGCCCCATGTACCGCCGTTATTATGATGATCATCCCGAGGCAATGGCAGCTGATGCAGCCTTCATGGCCAATATCGACTCGCTGATCGACAACGCCGAGACTTGCCTGAGCAACATCGGCGCGGTGCTGCACCTCCCCTGGGAGCAAGATTGCGCCAGGGCCCTTGATGGCCTGGCCTCGGCCGAAGAAGAGCTGGCCACCGTTGGGCGGATTATACAGATGGCCAAAGCGACCGGGTGGTACTTCGCCAATATTACCACTCCACCTGGTACTGGGCGAAGAGAGTCCTCCCTGGTCAGGGTGTTCCTGCCTTCGCGTTGGGAAATAGCTGACGCAGCATGGACGGCATTGATGCGCCTGTCTGGAGCCATTTGGGACGGTGGACACCGGTCCCTGGGGAAATGGCTAGGTGGGACAGATGTCGCTCGACACTAGATTTCATCATGGGAGGAGGACGAGGAGCAGTAGTGGTAACAGTGGGAGCAAAGTCCAAAGCTGGTGTCATAAGACCCCCGGACAACATCTTGAAAAATATCGTCCAGGGTATGTGTCCCTGTCGTAAACTTTCGTGAAGCATGCGCATTGCCGCTTGATTACAGGTGGGAGAACAGGCGATGAGGACTCGGGGGGGGGGGGGAACGATCTACAGTACGTCATGTGTTCTAGAAGGTGTCGCTAGGCATACCTAGGTATTGATAACCCCTGTCGGGTGAAGCTCGGCTACATCATGTTGCACCGCGTCTAAAAGTCGGACATGCGCCTCTCTTCATTATCTGATGGTACATATAAGACGTGCAGAGCATCATTTGTTCTTGAACTCTCCTTCTTATCGCTCTATCTTATCAGCTCTCACCTTCAAAGATGAGGTTATCTAGTGTTGCCGCCTTGGGGTGTTTGGCCGTTCCCGAGGCCTTAGCATGGGGAGGTGAGCACTGACTACCTAGGAATCATACCTACCTGGACCTGAACGTCGCCCAGTGTCTATGAAGGAAGCGGGCTCACATATCATAGGCTTTGGCCACATCACAATCGCATACATCGCCAGCAACTTTGTCCAACCTCAGACTGCAAAATACTTCCAGACGCTCCTCCGCAATGACACAGGCGACTATCTCGCCAACGTAGCAACCTGGGCCGATTCCGTCCGGTACAGCAAATGGGGCCACTTCACAGGCGTGTTCCACTTCATCGACGCCAAGGACGACCCGCCCTACAACTGCACCGTCGAGCTCGACCGCGACTGCAAGGAGGAGGGCTGCGTCGTGACGGCCATCGGAAATTACACCTCCCAGTTGCTCGATCCAACCCTCCCGGCGTGGCTCCGGGCGCAGGCCGCCAAGTTTGTGGTGCATTTCGTCAGCGACATCCACCAGCCCCTGCACGACGAGGACGTCTCCAAGGGCGGCAACGGCATCCAGGTGCTGTTCGAAGGCTCCGAGCTGAACCTGCACCACGTGTGGGACTCGAGCATCGCCGAGAAGTGGGTCGGCGGCGTCAAGAAGAGGCCGTATCCCGAGGCGAAGGAGTGGGCCGGTAACATCACGGACAAGATCAAGCATGGAGAGTTTGAGGCCCCGAGTAAGACGTGGCTGGACGGCGTGGACTTTGCTAACCCCAACGGTACCGCTTTGAGCTGGGCCAGGGAAGGGAACGCATATGTTTGCTCACACGGTGAGATGCCTTCATTGTTTCTTTATTGCAGCTACGCATCAGCTAACAGTGTGTGTAGTGCTTCCCGAGGGCCCAGACGCCATCGTGGGACAGGAGTTGGGCGGTGATTATTATGAGAAGGCCGCCCCAGTCATAGAGTTGCTGGTCGCTCAAGCCGGGTTCCGACTTGCAGCGTGGCTCGATCTTATTGTGGCGGCCGACAAATTGGAAGATGAACTATAGATGGAGCTATAGAATCGTCCACGGGACAGGTGTTACTGGGCAAGAGTACTCCCATAGTTTTGAACTAATAACATATGAATCATCTCACTACATCATCTGGCAAATTGCAATCTCCGAAGGTATATTTTAGTTCATGGAAAACCTAGCACCATGATCACAATCAGTAGATAGAAGTTGTATGCCAATACCTATAGATATGCCAGGACCGGGATCAACAAGTACTAGCAAATAGCTTGAGCGACATTCTCGTTCTCAAATATTGCGACAAAAACAGGTCCGAATGGGTGGAGGAAGGTGAAAATATAAAAAGTATGCCCAAACGGCAAAAGAGTGCGGTGACTGTGGATCGAACACAGGACCTTCAGATTTATAACTGGAGTGATAACTTCAGTCTGACGCTCTCCCAACTGAGCCATCCCCGCTTGTGGGTCGGTCGATCTTACAATGACTATATTCCGTATTGAGGAAACGAATTTGGGATTTCAACTTGTGACATTGCCAAGGTGCTAAACACCGACGTAGAGCTGTTAGTAACTGTGACCAAGTCCCATGCTGACCATAACACCTCGCGCATTACTCTATTTTGGCTGACATGGATTGTGAAGAGATATCATTGAAAGCCACATACCAAGCTAACGAGGAGAGATGTAGGGCTCTTGTTCCGCAGGTCGAATTCGCCATGGCTGTTACTGCTAGTAGACCTACCTACTGTACCCGTACCCCCTGTATAAGGTATGTACCTACCTGGGTACCTAGGTAGGGCAACCTTTGATTCAAGATGACGTTTTGGGTATTTCTATCAAGACAACGTATGCCGTAAGAGCTCTTATAGGCGTATTCATGCTTGAAAGATGTGCTGCTCCAGCCAAAGTTAGCGATCCGACACTCACTCGCTGGCCTAATAAGGCAGGGGGACCACCAGCAACCATCTTGTATTCCTTATGCCAGCCAATATATATATATATATCTATCCTATGCACCTCCATAGTGTGTTACGTCGACAGAGAAAATGATTCAAAAGATGGTCTCGCATTCACAGGAACCGGCCCTGAGATCCAGACCTTACTCACACTCATTACCCTGTGTGGCAGCATTGGGAATCGCGCAGCCAGGGCATCCGAGACCGCTTGTAGGCTGGATCAGGGTACTCGCGCGAAAGCTCGCGGTGCGTGAGTGCCGGGAGTACAACCGCCAATTGCAATTTTTGTAGCGACCCGGAAAGCTATGCTCTTGACGCGTCCAAACATGGCTGGATTGGCCAATGCCGAAACCCTGCGTGTATGGCCCATTTGTCCTCTCAGGTACACGGAAGGTGAACGCGGTTCTGCGACTTTCTCCAGGATGGACATTGCTCTGCCGCGGATAGAGAAGCTGCCATTCGTCAAATAGAACGGAATCATGCCTGAAATGTTCATACGTGATAACTGTCTTACTACCCTCCGTATGGCCCTACGGAACGCTTGTGTTTATGCATGATGCGCAGGTGGATGTTGGTTTCGCATATGAGGTGGACGGAGACAGGTGGGAAGATGACACCGGCTTGGTACATACCTAGGTACATAGTCGTGAATTCGACTACGCCTTGTATTACATCGTGAGGCCTGCACGGGTGGTCTGAAAACCTTCTGAAAAAGAAGAATACGGGCGGTAGCTAGTTCTTTGGCAAAGATGTTGCCCATGAACAATTGGAAATGCAATAGGAGCGTCAATGTCATGTGTGCTTCGATTCTAGAGGGAAAAGCCGGCACTTCGCATCTCCTTCTGCTAGTCCATCCAGGTAAAGGCCAAGCGACATCTGGATCTGGCTAGAGTTGATAGATGACTTACACAGGTGAGCACACAAACTCGATTGGAAGGAGTAATTGGTACCGACGGCTGTTGATATATACCTACCTAGGTACCTAGTGTTATATACGGTACCAGCATATGGATACTGGTGATTACCTACCTGGTGCCGCATATACATATGCCATCGGACAGGGGGCCCCAGATCCCGATACTGTGGTAGCGTGGAAGCTGCAACCTGTAAAGTGCCGCGCCTGTCAAAGGCTTCTTTTTGCGATGGAGTTCATCTTCAACTTTGACCGTGATGCGTTGAGGCAGTGTCACGTGTCGATGAATGAAAAGGTCGGTCGAGTACTGAGGTAGGTGCCCCCGCCGAGGGTCATCACTATTGGGGGCGCCCCAGTAACTGCGTATGGCATGGTCGCATTGCCTGTACCGATATCTGATGCCAGCTGTGCTGCCCATGATGATCCGAATGGAGACGTTGGTGCAAAGAGCAATATTGTGTACTAGTAATACCTATACCGGTACACGATAGACGGGCCAGGCGGAAGTACTGGGATGGTCCGGATGTGGCGGATGCCAGAAAGCTCATGATCGTCACGCGCTGGCCATGCTCATCTCGCTATTTTAAAACCCCCCTCAAAGAGTACCATGCGGGCAGATGAAGCCAAGTACATAGTGTACTGCAGTCACTATTGGTAACTGAAGAACTTGAACGATGGCGTCGACTTGTTTGAAACACACCGAATTGTTGATAGACATGAGAAGGAGTTTAACCAACTTCTTGTTGATGTTCAATTGCCACACGGTGATCACATGCCATTCAATCCCGCAATATGCCTGAGGCATCATCAAATGACGAGACCGGAGGACCGGGAGATGCGACAAGGTCATCCCCGTCCTAGTGACGCCATGCCTCCTGCTGCCGAAACACCGCGGCCCCTGACAATGACACAGACCCAGCCCCAATCCCAGTCTGCCAGTCTGCCAGTCCCGCGGGCCGCCTAAGGCTGCAGGCTGTAGCGGTGTTCTTAGGCACTTAGGGCCCACTGTATGGATCGCTGTAAGCTGAGGCGCCCTGGGCGCCTGATGAATACGGGCCTGGAACAACTCACCCCATCAAAGCCCACCCTTTCTTTGACCTTCTCTCGGTCTTCCTTTCCTCATCCTCACTCCCATCTTCCATCTTCCACAAACAACCACCTGACCAGCCAATTCTTTTTCCTACTTTTATCAACATCATCGTCTTTTCTACCAACGACCACTTTCTGTTTCTCTCAATACCCACATCCACACGCAATCTACCACACGAATCATCCGAAACATCCACTCGATCTACCCACTTCATCCCACGTCACGAAGCACAACCGCGACCATGTTGCTTCGACCACTTGTAGCCGCAGCTGGTCTGACGGCCGTCACCCAGGCTCTCTTACTCCCTCCCGAGATCAGCTCGCACGACGTCGAGATCCTCGAGTCCATTCCGTTTGAGAGCGTCGCCGTTGCTCAGACCCAAACTGTCAACCTGGACTGCCCAGGATGTCCTCCCGTCTTCAACTCGCATCATGGCAAGCCAAAAGACCAGAAGCAGCACAACAGCCACCTCGAGCTTGACTTCTCCATCGACCAAGCCGCTGGCGGTGACCGACTGATGCTCAACGGCTTCGAGCTGTACCCCAATTCCGACCCGTTCACAAATGTCCTTGTTGCGCCTCAGGTTGCCGAGAAGCCCGAGCAAGGAAAGGGCCGTAAGGAAAACAAGAAGCACGGCGAGAATGTCGGGGAGTTTATTGAGGACGAAATCAAGGCTCTTCTGAGCCACCACAAATCTCGACCAGGCGAAGGGAAGTCCGTTGTCGATCAGCAACTCGGATTCAGCCTTCACATCCACCCGGAGGACACTGTCGACGAGGGGTTGGACCTCATTGTCGTCGACCTGCAAATCATCGAAGTCGGCTCGGTTTTTGTCGACGGTCTTTCCAACATGCGTATTAACCTGATCAAGAGCCCCGACAATGATCTCGTGATTGGCAAGATCGAGCAGACCGCATCCGAGAGCGTCTCTACACCCATGGAGGAGGACAAGGAATGCACAACCACGCTCTGCAAGTGGAAGACCATAGTCGCCGACCAGCTCAACAAGATGAAGATGCACGGCTGTGGTGGCAAGATGGGCGCCAATGCTGAACCTGGTCACGCTCAACCTCACCACCCCAACGGTCACAATGGCCTGTTCGACAAGCCCAACGGCTGGACCCTGCTCTTCCGCAAGCTCACATCCCACATCATTCTTCCCGTCCTCGTGGGAATTGCTGCTGGTGTCACTGTGTCCATCGTAGGCATGATCGTTGGCACCCTCATGGTCGGTGTCTGGCGCAAGTTCGTCCGTGGCCAGTCCTTCTTCCCCCGGCACCGCCGCCGTAGCCACTCCGGTGCTAGCCACCACAAGGCTGCCCGGATGAAGGCTGCTGCCGTGGAGGAGAAGGCTGGCCTGATGCAGGAGGATGTGTCGGAACTTCCCCCTGCGTATGAGGATGAGGCAACCACTGTTGAGCAACGGACCGTCGTCTAAGGAATTTCATTTATCAACACACCCCAGCCGGAAATACCCAGAATCATGAAATTGGAATCAGCAGGATTGTGGCCGCTGCATGCAGAACGGCAATCACTAGAATGAGCAAGCTGCGGCTACGATGGGTATCACGGATGGCGTTTAGGAGGGCAAATACCGGGCATCAACGGCAGCAGTTGGGTCTTTCCGAGGGACGAGTTTAGTCACACCTTCATTCTCGAGTCTGTTTATAGTTCACTGGCAGTGTTGCTCAGAATACCCACCACACTCCTTTTCAAATCAACGAAGTCATGGTTTTTGAAGATTTTTTGAAGCCTTGTAACACTGAAGCGATGAAAGTGACCAATATTGCTGACCGTATTGTGTTCATTTCTGGCCCCTTATCAGCATCCGCACTATTACACTTGAGTGCCTACAATAAACCCAACCGGCCAAAGAGAGACAAACAGTGGAACCGTGAAGAAAAGAGAAAGCAGCAAAAAGAGAAATTAGATGTTTTTAGAAACAATCGATTTGCTTGTCCAGGGAGTCGAACCCTGAGCTCAACCTTGGAAGGGTTGAATGTTACCGCTACACCAAACAAGCTTGAAAGAGCGAGTCCGTGGCGTCTTATATTGGTAGGCTCCGGAGTGGAGCCGCTCCAGCCGGAAAACATTGAGCCTTGGAGAGCTCGGGCCGCCTCTCACTCAGTGGGTGGCGCGCTTCCCCCTGGTTCGTCCTCCCGCGCAATCTTTCCCCCCTACTGCGTGCCGTCAAATGTAGTAGGAGACAAGATAGGTCAGGAACCACGTCTTTTCTCGCTCGCTTCGTCTTACCAGCCCAGGATCCGTCATGGCCTTGAAGACGGCGGCGATGGTGGCTGCAGAAGCGGCTGCGTCAGAGGCTGCTCTTGCAACCATTCGGGAATATATCCGCCAGCTTCGCGCCTTCAGCACATGTGATGTGAGTTCTCGAGCAGTCCGTAAAGATTATAAAACCAATACTAATGCGATGATTCAGGTTGGAGATGCGTTGGTCCGACTTGGCGATAAGAAGGGAGGGCATATCTACGGGATTAATTCAAGGATGCCAGCCGCTGCCACTGGCACTCCATGGAAGATCTGCGGCCCAGCTGTGGTGCGTAATTCAAATTCGGCTGTCCTCAGAACGACTTGCTTTTTCTTCTTGTTCTCCTCATGCGTTGGACAACTGTTCATACACTCTTCAAAGATGAGCCTCTGTTTTCTCTCGAATGAGACACGCTGACGCATGGTAGCCGGTCAGGTTGTGTAATTACGGGGGCGGGTTAGGCCCAGTCATGAAACCCTTCGTGGAGTACAACGAGCCCGGAAAGATCATGGTCATCGAGACGCCAGAGGGCAAGGCCTCAAAGGCCGCGGCCTGCTGGGGAGCAATAGAGTCCGCCAGGGCCAAGATTCTCCAAGCCGAGGGCGTGATCGTGGGTGGCAACATGCGCCAAGTGAGCGACTGCTATGAGGTCGGCCTGCCGGTAAGCCAGCAGCGACGCAAATGAATCTGGGCAGTGTTTCCGGATGAGACCATATACAGTATCCCCGTGGGGCCGTTGAGAGGACTAGCTGACTCGATGTTCCACACGCCCGCAGATATTCTCTCGTGGCACGGCCGCGTTGGGAACCAGAGAGTACATGCGTCTCGGCAAGGTCGGCGAGAGGATAACCATCGGAGGCGTGGACGTCAACAGGAACGACGTGTTGCTGGCCGACGAGAACGGCGTCATTGTCGTGCGGGAAAAACACCTCAAGAAGGTCATTGCAGCGTGCGAGTACGGTGTGAAGCACAACAAGATGGTACGGCAGTCGATTGAGTCGGGAGCAACGACTGACAGCGCCTTGCGTCACGCGAAAAATATATTGGGTAAAGATGTCCATGAGAGGAACGGCCCCTTTCGACGGTAGTCGGCTCGAAGGCTGCAGGAGGACGGAAAGTTATACGTATGGGCGAGCATCTGGGGGAAGGCCTGACATGGGAGAAAGCACCGAGCACTCCATGCATGGGTCGAAGTCCCCCACGCCAGTGTGCTTGGGTAGAGGGGTATATCTCGACTTTGACCTCAACGCTGTTCGACAACCCGGGCCGTCAAGTGTAGGAAAGCAAGCGGATGTGAACGACGCCCACGCGACAATACGAGTCAAGGAACCGAACAAGTTGACTACAGCAGCACTGCGGGGACTCTGAGTGTGGCCGGCTGTAGGACCGACCGCTCGCTGTGGATGGAAAGTGCATTGGTGAATCGGAGAGCGGCGGCGACTACGACGGCGAGTGCACTACAGGAACACGGGCAATGCCAACTCGGTCAACATACCCGTTGGTGAATGGAGAGGCTGCCTCGAATAAGGGCTTCGCGGGCAAAATCCATCTTTGCTCTCAACCCAATATCCGTGCATCCGGCCCTGCGTCATAATGAGAACATTGGCCACGATATCTCCCGATGGACTTGAGGGCGAAGGGGGCATTGAGGTGGACATCGCGATCGCCTATCTGGAAATTTCGACCGCCCTCAAAGTTCAGATCAAAATTTACCAATCGAATCCCAACTCTTTCCCAACGCAGTCAAAGCGCCAAATCTTGGTGGCAATCAAACATGACCCTCAGGAGTACGTTGTTTGGCTTGCGTAAACGACAATGGCTCATCTCATCTTCTTTCGCTATCTTGACCCATCAAGTACTCACGGGTTATGGCCACTTGAGCTCTGATGTTACAGTGCTTCATCTCGCAGTTTCCAAGGCCACTCGCTCCCCACCAGCTTCCAGCCCGTCCATGAGGACTGTGTCGTCCTCTCTTTTCTTGCAGTTTCATATATTGTAGCTGCTCAACTCCTACCTGCGGAGCGTCATCGACTTTAACAAAGACACAGGGGCTCTGATGTCGACGCAAGTAATATTTCCTGATTCATCAAAACTCGACCACCGAAGTTCCACCTGGCAGTAATGTTCACCGTTCTCTGTCCTGCTGGATTGATGAGAGTCAGCTTCACTGGTGCCTGCTACCCAATGCATTCCGCGGAATTACGGAGTAAGCAATTCTAACTTCCACCCGTCCTACGTCAGTCTGTCAGACGGTCACGCCCACAAGTCCAAAAGGTTACAGTATGGGTTACGATGGGGTCTAGTATGCGGGATCTGGGTCGCTACGTTGATTGGTAATTTTGCAATGCGTTACGTTGCTAACGAGTAGGGCTTGGTTGATTACGGAGACCTCGAAATTGCTGACAAAACTGTTGCTAATGTTGGCTTGCGTCTGGTGAAGGGTCGGTCGTCGTCATCCATACCATACCCCAATCACATACAAGGTAATCAACAGACATTCGACTTGCTCTCTGTCGTCTGTAATGTGCTGCTAAAACAGATTCTGAAACGCTCTCAATCGTCGGCCTAAGAAAGCAGGACTGGTTTGATAACCTTGCTATGCTTCAAGTCGGCAAGGACTTGAGACAGCTCTTCCATCTTGTAGTAGTGGACTAATTTGTCAAAGGGAAACTTCCCTGCCCTCCACAGTTTGATCAAATACGGTATAAAGTTGTTCGACACAGCGTCTCCTTGATGTGTTCCCCTGTAGTCGAGCCCTCTAAGAAGCATCTCTGATACCACCAGGGGGGCCTCCGCGGAACCCCCTCCGACGCCGACCACCATCCCCCTTGTCTTAAGAGCAGAAGCGCCCTCCACAATAACGGAGCCGAAACCGGCACAGTCAACAGCGAAGTCGACCCCTTTTCCATCGGTCCGTTTTTTTATCTCCGCCGCCACCTCGCCCTTTTTCTTGCCGGCCGAGCAGATAGTACTCGTGGCGAACCCCGACGGGATGATGTCGAGCTTCTCCTGCTGGGTATCCACCACGATCACCTGGGCCGGCGTGCCCAGCCCGGCCGCTATACCAACGGCCCCGGCCCCGAAGATGGCAAACGCCGAGCCCGGCGGGGGCTTGCACACGTTTAGCACGGCGCCCGCCCCGGTCTGGATGCCGCAGCTCAGCGCGGCGAACAGCCTCAGCTCCCCGCTCGTCGCGTCCACCTTGACGGCGCTCGTGTCCCTGACCAGCGCGTGCCGGCCCATGGAGCTCTGGCCGAAGAAGAAGGACTTGAGCGGAACGCCGTCCTCGGTGGTGGCGGCGTGCGGGCTGGTCACGCCGTTGGTGCCGTTGCTGACGACGCCACCCGGCTCGTCCTCGTCCTCGTTGAAGTGGCCGCGCTCGCCGCCAAAGTTGAGCTCGATCATGGAGTCGCAGTAGGGGTTCTGCCCGGACGAGCACATGGCGCAGGTCCCGCAGCTGCTGTAGTGCAGGACGACCTTGTCGCCGGGCTTGAAGGCCGACACCTTGGATCCCACCTGCTTCACGACACCCGAGCCCTCGTGCCCCAGGATCATGGGCGGCTGCGTGAAGAAGTGGCCCTCGGCGGCCTTGACGTCCGACGCGCAGACCGACACGGCGACCGTCTCGACGAGCATCTCCCGCGCGCCTATCTGGTCGTAGTGGACGGTCTCCAGGGTGACGGGCCCGCCGGCCTCGCGGACCATGTACGACTGGCTTGTTACTGGCATAGTTTGACGGAGTTGGGGTATCGGGTATAAGACGACTTTGTGTTGAGTGACTGTAAAGTTGTGGGGCTCTCAGTATAGTTATAGCACTTGCCACGAAGAGCTCTAGGGATCAGAGCAGATGGTTGAGATGACGATATATGTGCTGCTGGTCCCATAGCCGCGGAGAAGAAGACCTGACTGGCCTGGGGATCATGTCAATCCACCGCGGTAAACCCCAGGGCCTGTCGATTTCTTCCGCTTCCGTAGTTTAACACGGATTTATGCCTATGTACAGTACTGTGGTCGGTGGGGGAGATGTGGGCCTCTCGGGACACAGCACCTTGGGCCGGGGCACCTGGGCATAGATACATGACAACGGGTATTTGTTTGGAAACCCCTCCGTCCTACACTAATATTGACGTGTCGTGCGGAGACAGAAGAGACATCCGGCAACTGATCAAGGTATCAGTAGACTGCAACCTTGGAATCTACACAGGCATTCGCTCCACTCCAAATGGCTTCTAAGGTTTCAATGTTGAGCAGCTTGCTGCCATCCCTGTTTCACTTGGTGCACATAATGTTCCCCAATACAAATATACGCCTATGAGAATAGACGTTATGTGGGCTTCATGATACAACTATAGGCAAAATTAGATTGATATGCCAGGAAATCAAGACAGGCGATCAACGTCGTAGATTCTTTCCTTCAAGTTCGTGTAGGTGTGGTCGGGTAAAGGGTCGTGTGCCTACGTGGTAGGTAGTAATTCGGGTCTATATTTAGCCTACGCATATGTCCGGATTGGAGCTGGGGGTGGAAAATCCTGACTGTATGATATATATATATTCATGTTATGGCTTCCGGGAAATCAACTGCAAAAATCAAAGTGCCTTCTGCAACCTGTCATAATTTCCAGCCAGCTGGCGCATGAGTTTGACATCTCCCAGTGCCACGACCTGGTCCTCAACTCCACCACATCATGCCTTGGCCTTCTTCTTCGGCGGTTGTTTCGCTTTGTCAATGGCAGCCGCATCTCGCTGCCGCTTCGAACCCTGACCTCCACCCTCATCAACCTGAACGCAATCCTCCCACCTCATGATGCCAGGATCACAAATAGTCAACGAGTCCGGAGTATTGTACGCCGGATCACCGTTGAAGTCCTCAGGATCAATGTGACCCTCCGCGATCACACGGAACACCTTCTGCTTCGTGATCGGATCCAAGGTCCCATCCAAGACTCCTCCCATCTGGCTCCAGTCGAGGCCGCCAAAGATAGGCTCACGCATCGCTCTCTGGGCCTTCTGGATCGTATCACCGCTGACACAGCCCCAATGCCTGTAGCGATAGCCCGGACGGATATTACGGGGTCTCTGGAGGGGTCTATCGGCATCTGCTTCGGTCATGCACCGCCACCCGAATCTTTCGCCAAGCATGAGGTCTCCGTCGCGGATCTTTCGGCCCGGGCGTGGGCATTGCTTCGTGATGCAAAGGCGTTTGTTGTTTGGAGCCACTTCAACTCGCCAGGGAGTCTTTGGTAATGACATGTTGGGTTTTTTTTACAAGTGTTGCAACCTGTCAGGGAAGAGAACAAAACAGAGAATGGTATTTTGATGATGAAACGCTGCAGTTATTGGATTCGCCTTTTCTCGGCTGGATCTCTCTATATATGTTCAGCAAGACATGTTTACCATATCAGAGGCACAGGACGCCTATGAACTGGACAAAGCGAGGGCTTGTGGTGGCGGCGAAGAGATCAGTCGTTTCCCAATCCTCAATCTTTTGACAAAACATCCGGAATGTCTCATACTTTCGTGAGATGCCGCCCAGGCACTTTTTTGGAAACTTCTGAAAGCATTGTTCTCAGCCTTATGGAAAGCCACGGTGGTTATGAGCAGTTTCCTTCAAAGGGATGCTGGTAATTATCAGAAGACGGGCATCCGTACATGAAAGGAACTGACAGATGATGTGTAATATATCATGAGCCGGGTTGAAACACCTTTCGCAAGAATAGCAAGAAATTTGATATTTGGATTACGGGATTGAACATGTCATATTATCACAACGGTGAGCCCGAACTTCTCACTTTTCACATGCATGCTTGGCCTTACCTTGTCCAACTACCACAGTGCACTTGCTCCCAGATGACACGCTTCAACCGATCTTGAGACTGCACTTTGCTCAATACCTTGGCTTGCAGATGACATTGTGAACGTTAGGAAATCCAGTTCTAATTACAGTGTCGTTCTTCAGGATTTGTATTTTATATTCACTGGGTAACCAGTGGTCTGCTCGCAACTACGCCGCGTTTCCCATGTCTTCAATTTTCCACCTGAGAATGGCTTAGATGAAGTCGAATGTAGTTCGCCAGGTAGGTGTTGAGAAACTGAATAGCTCTTCAGGAGTTGCAATGGTGTTGATGGCTGTCGAAAAGTTGAGCATGCTGGGATCTGCAGTCAGGCTGTCTACAGTCGCAACTTGTGCGTATCTTGTGAGGCGCAAGCTAGTGTTGATGATCAAACCACGAGCCAATAATTGCTTGGAATACTTAGCCATACTTAGGTCTTATCCTCTGCCCAGGTGAGGCCGCTGGAAAGGTCTACAACTACGTGTGTCCTGCAATATTGCTTGTACGTTCAAGCTCAGCACTGAATATCCTTGTTTACAGGCATAATTCATCGCTGGAAAAAAAGGGACGCGAGTCTTGTTCAGAATCATGAATCTCGTTGCAGTATCAATAACATCAATAAGGCGGTCATATCCGCTCTCGTCAACATCGCATGCTGTGCATTATCGAGACAACCAACATTGTCAGCCGACTCCTCATCCCAAATCACCAATCCACCTCAAGTTCACACCATCTGACTCCTCTCACATGACCCCAGCGACAGCAGCAACACCGAACGCAGCAACGCCCGCCACAGCCATGCCGGTACATCTCGCGGCACCAGCATTCTCCGTCGCCGTGGCCTTCGCCTCGACACTGGTTAAGACGCTGTCCCAAGCCTCGTTGTACTTGACAACCTCGGTCTGCAAGTTCTTGGGCATGTTGTCCTTGTACCAGCCGTTGGTGGTGATGTCAGACCAGTCAAAGTTAGACGTGCTCAGCGACGCGACGACCTTGGAGCCGCCGTCCTTCTCAGCGGCCGACCAGATGTCGTCGATGATGGTCTGGTAGTCGTCGCGGTTGATGAACGAGGTCGCCACGCTGTAGTAGGCCGTGGCCAGCTTCGTGGCGTATTTTCCGGTCGCCCAGGTCGGGGTTGCGGTCTGGCCGGACCACAGTTGCGAGAGGTAGGAGGAGGCGTCTGTGGATTTGGGGATGGATGTGTCTGTTGTGGTGGTCTTTGCTGAGACGAGGCTGGAGAGTCCTGCCAGGACGGGGAGGATGAAGAACTTCATTTTGCTGGGTGTTTGTTTTGTATTGTTTGTTTGAGTTGTTTTGATTGCCAAGATGCAGAGGAAGGAGAGAGACAAAGCTGAAGTTCCAGTTTTCTTGTGACCACTTGGGCTAAATCTGAGAAAAGGAAGGAAGGTTAGGGGCCCTTCCCTCCAGGCCTTAAATACTAATAAAGGTAACGGCGAGGCTATTGGGGCACGTGGTCTGTGCGCAGGCGCCTGATCACGCGCCTTCCAGCCTTTGAGCTGTTCCGTCACATCTTTGTTTTGTTGAATTGCTTTCATACGTAATTATTCCAGTGCATCTTCAGCTTCTTGATACGGATGTTCTGAGAAGAGAGCCGGGCAAAATGGCAGCAATATGCAGGCTTGGCACCATCATGAACCAGTTCGGCGGTTATGTAGTGAACCGAGCGAATAAGCAACGTCTGATATCGTACTGCATGGGAATGAGGGGCAAAAGGCAGGCTAGATCAAGGCAATTTCCTCATTTGACTACACTTTGCACTGGTGCCTAAGTTTATTGACAAGCTTAATGCATGGTGGCGGCGCAGCATCGCGTGAGGAGCGGAGTCGCAAGTTGTCAAAAGACGGATATCGAACATAATACAGGAATAATTGGAGCGAGCATATATCACCTCGGGAGGTTACCGGATGGGGATATCAGACGGGACACAACCAGAAATTTGAACAGTAATCCCCACAAAATCATCCCTACCCCCTGGGCCAGGCCTTAGCCATGATGTGCTTGCTGCCCGTCAGCCCGGGTGCCCATTAAATGCCTAGATGCTTCATTTGTATGGAACCCCGTCTGCTGCCTCTGTCAACTATCTCGCTCGGCACGCTCGGAAAATAGTTCCATTGCAAAACACGACCACTGACCAGCATGCATTTCTATTCACTCTAGACTAATGCGTGCCTGTTCTACCAAGACCTTCGCCCCATTGAGACGGTCCATGACCCTCTCTTCGACTTCCTCCACGGTTCTCACCTGGACTTCGTCCAGCTGCTCGGTCACGAACTCTCTCATCTCAGACTTGAAGGTATCCTTTTCGTCCTCGACCTCGACCTTGTAGCTGGTGACTGCTTCGTCCACTTGGACATCAACGCGGTCATTAGCATCCTGGACTTCCCTCTCCACGTCGGTGAGTCGGTAGTCAAGCTCATCCGTGCACCTGTCGATATACTGTATCATCTCTGTCTTCTTGTTTTGGATCTCGACCATCATGTCAGACCTCAACGTCTGGATTTTGGCCCCCACAAACTCCATCATGAACGCGCGATCCTCCTCCCGGGACTGGCGAAGAATGTTCTTCACCATGTCTTCGACACTTGGGCCCCTGCCGGCCTCATCCATGTCACTGTCCCGTCGCCTCTTGCGAGACTGACTGAAGGTGCTCGGTCCGGCGGCTGATGGTAGATGGTCAACACTGAACACGTTCACACAGGAGTGGTCATTTGAAAAGGGGTGCACCACGGGAGTGTATCAAACAAGAAAACAGAGTCGGTCCTCTTACCCTGGTCCTGATCCAGGGGCGCCATCGGTGGAGGCGCCCCGACATTATCGTACGCCGGAGGCAAAGCAGGCACGGCACGGGGCCCACTGCCCGACAATATGGCACCATCGAGAATTGTCCCGCCCCGACCAGTGTACAGCGATCCCAATTCGTCCGCCTCGGCGTGGGACTGGATCCCCCTGGCCGGGTCGGTGATGGCATCGGCGAAGTCTCGCAGCAACGAGAGTGAATCAAAGTCTTGGGCTTTCAAGAAAATAGAAAATGAGATAGATTGAGCAAGGTCCTTCAGCAAGTCCAACTGTTCGCCATGTGGTTTCTGCTTTGTTGGGACCAATGGAACCCCAGAGGGCGCGACCATATCCGCAGGGCTGCTCAAGACAAACCTTAAGCAGACGGGTCGAGGGCCCAGCTTCGCGCACACCGTCTCATCGACATCATCGTTCTGTGCAGCCGGCAGTTCGGGGTCATAGCTGTGCTGGAACAGTAGGGAGGCAACGCGTTCAGGCCGGACGTACAAGAGCAGGGGTGTCTTCTCGTATGGGGAAGCCTTGAGATCTACTGGGACGCAGAGTCTGACGAGACCAGTGTACACCGACTGACCCTGGACCCTGTTGTACTTCATGTCGAGCGTCACCTGAAGCGTAGGATCGTTGTCTTGCCGGTACAGGTGGTTCGTCTGGCCATCGTTGCCGATCCATGTGATGACCGTTTGGAGTGCCGTGAGGTCGAGTAATGCTGGCTCGGACATGATGGATGGGAAGCGGCACAGGAAAATATCGGGTCTGGGTCATATATACATTTGATCACGGTCCTAATCATGAAAAGTCACATATCAGCAAACTAGCAGACTGTAGCATGGAGCACATGAACGGAGAGGGAGAGACAGGGTTGGTCCTATCCATGTGACACATTCTTCTGAAATTCAGAATGGAAAGAAAGCCCTCCACGAAGCGTGGTCTGATCTTGCGACCTGGACCACGACAACGTAGAGAATCCCGCCCGCCCAGGCTTTTGCCGGTTGTTAACCAGCAGAGTAGCCTTGACTCTTGACCACACAACAAACCAAGGCGCAGAACCCGCAACACCTCCAACAGCAGCCGAAAGGGCAAGCAGGCAGCCCCCAGGCGACTTGCGACTCTAGGTCACGAAGCCCCTTTCCACCCCCAGGGTGACCTGTAGCTTGGTAGTGAACGGCTGACCGCCCTCCCTTTGCGGGAAGAAGTGCGATGTGTAGTGCAGCTTCTTGCACTACTATTGTATAATGTCGCGCCCAGTCCCCCGCTTGAAGAAGCGGGTCCTCAAGAACTGGCCCAGGAGTGTTGTGTAGATCGTAGACCATGCCACCAACGGACAGCCGGAAGGGCAAGCAGGCAGCCACCAGGTGACTTGCGGCTCTAGGCCACGAAGTCCCTTTCCCATCCCCAGGGTGACCTGTAGCTTGGTAGTAGACGGCTGACCGCCCTCCCTTCACGGGAAGAAGTGCGATGTGCAGTGCAGCTTCTTGCACTGCCGTGGATGGCACGCCCTGTCCCGCTTTGAGGAAAGCGAGTACTCAGAACTGACCCTGGAGTGTTTGCGTAGTTGTGTTGGACGTTGGACCCGGAATGGCGTCTGGTGGTGGTTGGAGTTTTGGTAATAGTGAAGGTGGTGGTGGGATGATGCAGTTGATGAGGATGAGGATGAGGAACGGATATGATGAGAGGAGGACGTTGGAGCATTTTAATGCGGCACGTGTGCATGTCGCGAAGGTGGCCGGAACGGATTACCTCATCAATCGAGCCGTGAATGCATGTGCATCTGAGTAACATAATCCCCCCAAATTTGGCTGATGATCCGTTAGGTTCTGCACTCACCCGTTGAGTGGCCCCCTGCGGGGCAAAGTCCCCATTGCCAGTTGGGCGTTCCAGGCAGCAATGCCCCATATCACCTGACATCGCGATTGATCGATGCCAAGCGGAAACCTCGAGCAGCCAAGCTATGAAGTAATGTATTCATTGCACAGCCTGTCTGCCCTGCGAGGACATCCACAGCAATCTGTCGGAGTATCGACGCGATTGAGATGCATCGACACAGAATGAGTCGAAATGACCATTGGCGGAGCCCCCTTTAGCGCGCCTGTTAGTAAAATGCGCTAGATTGTGCGGGGGCCATAACAGCAGGCTAGTGGCTTGCGTTACAACCCTAACCCAACTGACGTTCTCGTTTCCCTTCTCCAAGACTCATTGTCATCTTGGTGAGATGTCGCTGACAACCCAATATAAGAGAAAATATATGACTCTGAATATAAAGACGATGGATCTCCACTGGATTGATATCTTCACCATGTCTATTACATCAGTTCCACCTCAACAACACACCCGAGGCGTTCCCTGACCACACACAGGTTTCATGAGAGTCAACATAACTAACCTCGTTACCAACCAACACCAAAGGAAGCATGAGAATGCACTCTCTTCTCTACTCAGTGCCCAAAGGTGTCCACACCATACCCATGAGTAGTCTGGACCTAAGGCCCGATTATGAAATAGATGCGGATCTTCTCAAGCCACCACCACCCTCGGTCTCCCATGAGAAGAACATCTGGTTCTTCTGGCACTCCGGCTACACCACCATGCACCCATACACCAAACGCAATGTACGCGCCTGGCACCGGCGACTCAGCCCCAAAGAGTGGACCATCCGCGTAGTCGACCGCGCCCCGGGCTCACCAGGCAATATTGCCAATTTTCTCAACGTCAACGACCCTGAGATCTTCCCCCGGGCGTTCAGCGAGGGGACCCTTACGGGCACGTATGCTCTCCAACATACGAGTGACCTGGTTCGATGGCCTCTTTTATTGAAGTACGGAGGAGTGTACGCAGACGTCGGGCTCATGCAAATTGGCGACCTAGACCGACTGTGGAACGAAACACTCGCCAAGCCCGACTCGCGGTGGGAAGTCCTCAGCTACAACAGCGGTGGCCCTGAGGAGTACGACCTGACCAATTGTTTCCTTTGCGCCAGGAAGAATAATCCGCTGTTCCAGCGCTGTCACAAGCTTCTCCTCGCCCTCTGGGGTGAAGACGGCGGCAAGACGAGTACGGCTGGCATGCATGCCAGCCCGTTGCTCAAAGGCCTGCCACTACTAGGCCAAACCTGTCCAACGAAAATAGCCTGGGATTGACAGACTATATCATCCAAGGCCAAGCAGCGAGGATGACGATGGGGACTGTGGATGAGGAAGATGGCTGGGACGGGCCGGCGTACGTCGCGCAGCACGTGTACGCCATGGAGTTCATGGTGGGATCGCAGCTCATCAACGATATGACTGCGTTGGATGGGCGGAGGGCATTTGACTTGATGTCTTTCGAGTTGCCTAGAAATGGGGAGCCAGAAGGCGAGGACCAGAAGCTAGCAAAGGAAATTGTCGAGGCATGCTTGTCGAGGAGTTTTGGTTTCAAGCTGGCTCATGGAATTATACTGAAGGTGCATGGTGACACACTGGGGTCACTGTGGAGGAAATACGAGGGCTCTGATGATGTCCCTGGGACTTATGCGCATTGGTTGAGGCATGGTATGGTGTACTGGTCTCAGGATGACTTGCCGCCGCCTGTGGTGTTCAAAGAAATCAGCCCATACAAGAGAGGCCCCTTGTTGAAGCCATAACAGATAGATGCAGTGGAGCTAGAAAATAGAAAGAATGGCAAACAGAACCACAATCCAGTAATATCATGTTGGAGCCAAAGAACACACCATGAAGAAATTGACAATATCCGTAGCCCACAGGAGGTTGTTTGTTCTGTCGTTTATTCGTCTTGGTGACGTCACCTTTGAAAACACTTATATCAGAGGAGTAAACGGATGTCTACAATGTCAAATACGTTTCATGACAGCAAACCAGGATCGCTGTGAAAACAGAGCCTCGTTTGAAACTGAGAAATAAAGTTCTCGGCTTACACAAACGTCGTGGAGACTTGACAGTCACACCTTGAAAGGCCCAAATGCTATAAAACAAGCACCACCGAGATGGAAAGAGAGATCAGTCCTCCCCCAACTAAACGCCGAAAGCTCGAGACTGTGTCCTTGGACTCATCAAGGCAAGCCACAGGAGCCAAGCCTGGAGCCATAATGACCGCAAGGAGTCATTGCATCCGCATTTTCTCGTGGAACATCAATGGGATCCAGCCGTTTCTTCCACCCTCGACCGCGCCTATCACGTCCTTCTTCAAACCCGTTCCTCAGCAGGAAAAGCAAGCCAGAAATGGTAAGCCAGCTGGCGACATATCGCCATCTCACAGTTCGCATATAAACCCCTCCGTCAGCAGCCCCCTACGCGCCTTCCTGGCGCGGCACCAATGGCCAGAGGTGTTCTTTCTACAAGAGCTACAGATCAAAGCATCAGACCAGAAGACGGTCACAACCCTTCTGTCCACCATCAACGCCTCATCCGGTGCAGATGATCCAGTCCTGCCAGAGACGACATACACGCTCGACGTGAACCGTCCTCGCGACAGGTTCAACGCCAGGGGCTTCGGCGGCAAGCTCTACGGCGTTGGAACGATATTGCGCTCAGACTTCGCCAGCCAGCACGTCGCGAGCGTCCGACACGCGGACTGGGACCTGGAAGGGCGGGTGACTATTGTCGAGCTGCGACGACCACCAGTAGACGATGATCACGAGGGCGACAGAAGCCCGCCCCAAGAGGTGAGACATAACTCGAAGCCACTGGCGCTGGTGAACGTCTACGCTGTCAACGGCACCTCCGCGCCGTACAAGTCTCCGGCGACCGGCAAGGTCGTGGGCACCCGCCACACTCACAAGCTGGAATCCCACTCGCGGCTGCGCGACGAGTGCCTGGCGCTCGAGAGGCGGGGATTCGACGTCGTAATCGCGGGGGACCTTAACATCGCGCGGGGCCCGCTGGACGGTCATCCCAACTTGCGAACGTGGCCGGGGCAGCACAAAGTGAACAGGGCGGACTTCAACACGAAGTTCTTCGGGGACGAGGACAATAAGCGTGCTGATGCGTACGTCGGCCGTCAAGATGCCGGCACCAGTACTGGGAAGAGCGAGAATGGTGGGGGGGACAGGTTTGACGGCGTCGATGTCTTCCGTGCTTTGCATGGAAAGGCGAGGAAGTATACGTACCACCCGTATGGAGAGTGGGGCTCGAGTTGTGACCGAGTCGATTTGATCATTGGCTCAAGGAGTCTGCACGAGGCGCGGAGGGTGGTCGATACGGATATCTTAGACACTCCACAGGAACGGGGGACGAGCGACCATGTCCCTCTCTGGGTAAAGGTGAAGTTGGCCGAGAACGATGTGCCCAGTCCGGACTGAGTGTAATCGGGAGGAGAATGCAAAGTTATAGCCTTGGATATCTGGTAGCGGAAGAGGCCGCTGGCTTGTTTAAGTGTGTTTTGGGGAATCTGCAATAGGTAGCCACACTGGGAGAGTTCTCCACTTGGATAATATCCTGAGCTAGGCTTCACGTTACTTTCTCTAGACACCTAGGTAGCGTTATAGTCAGGCTCACCTTGTTTTGTCAAAGGTCAAAACTTGGGAACCGCCCAGTGACCGACCAATGACACCATGAGGCTAGTGATAATAGTGCAATTATCCATTACACCTGATTGGTCGAGTATCTCACAGGGGTTGGGGGGGGAGGAGGCGCACACTAATGGCTCATGGGCTAAACACCATAACATCAAGATCGTCACCCACGACAGCAAGATTCAATATGAGAATCTCCCGGCGACAAATTTTGCCAGCGACAGTCTATCTTGGTCCCCCGTAGTCCAGGTTCGGCGTGACAAAAAAGGATGAGCGACAGACATGGCAAACGATCGAGTCAAGCAGTGGACCTGGTGGATCAAAAAGAAATCCATAAAGGATGACATACAACACCGGGTATTCGCTGGTCGTCACCGACCCAACTACTAATCCAGCCCTCAGCGGCTTGTCTATGGGAGAGCGGACGGGATCCCGAATTTTCCACTGGGTATGGTCGTATGTGAGAGAATACTGATGATGTGGGGATTATATAGGACATTCCATCACCAAGATGTCGGTCACAACTCCGCTGGTGGCGTTCTGGAAGGCGAGGTATCAAGGTCGACGAGATGTCCGGGCTATGAAGGGTTAAGCTGGACTCGGTAGATGGATGCGGGGTCAATGACCGGGCTTGAGGCGCGCACGAGAGACGTGGTGCTAGACTTGAAGCCATCGTGGCTCAGGGTACAGCGGAGGTTATTGCTACCGTGACCTACTTCCCACTCGAGCACGCTTTAATCTGGTGGCTGTTAATGCTTATCACCAGGGCCCAAGATGGGTAGGCAGAATTCATACCAGATAAGACCAAGTTCTTGAACACTCGGCTCCCTGCTACTACGGATCCCCCACCCAGCCACCCGAAAATTTAGTTGGAGTCTTCACAATGCTATTCACAACATAATTTCTGTAGCACTCAGGGCACGAATTGGTGAAAACGGTCAATTAAAAGATGTTGACAGGTATTTGCAAAGAACAAGCGCTCTGGTAAGCCGCGAGGATGCTATAGTTTTAGGTACTGATGCCGCCCAGAGACGCCCCCTTCCTCCTATCCTGATGTCACTGCGTCGTGAATTATGAGCTTCCAAGAGGAAACAGTGTCTGGTAATGTTGTATAATGTCGACGAACTTCCTTTGCAATCAAGAGTAGTCATCCTTGACGCGCCTGGAGCCCATATCATATGAGCGAGAGCTCCTGGCGGTGCTCTGACGACGTCTGCCCCAGCGACGGCCAGTGGTCTTGGTAGCAGTGTCGGTCCGGCGAGTACCCAAGAAGAAGAGCACTGTAGCGATCAGGAGGGCTGCCCACGCACCCCAACTGAAGCCAAATGCGTACTTGCCGAGCGAGGCGGATCGGCCGTCCGAGTGGAACGCGTCGCGAGCCCGAACAAAGGTGGCCGTCATCAGGGCGATAGCGACAGAGTAGAAGAACAGCGCGGTGAAGGCGACGAGGCCAGATATGGCGGCTCCGAGACGACCGCAGCAGGCCAGGAAGCCAGCAAAGAAAGCCATGACTTCGAAGAATAGCGCGATCAGGTAGAAGACCCAGCCGAACCTCCACATGTAGAAATAGTAATCCGAAGTCGTGTTGCCGGCATATGAACTAGGCTTCGGGTCAGACAAAATGTACACACAGAAGAATTGGCCAGAAGGTGCCTCTACTCACCCACCGATCCCGCTTGGAATATTGTCGGCATTGTTCGCCCATGCATGACCGAACGGCATCGCGGGGCTTGCCTTGGAGCAGCCAGTGTTGCCAGCCCCGCAGATGTGGAAGTAGGTCCATTGCGACAGGTCGCGCGCACCGGTGATACCAGACGTGTCGGCCTGGAGAAAGTAGGTCTTGTTCAGAGGAGTGGTTGTCTTGACACCAGACAGGATGATGAAGAACAGCAAGACGATCGATCCCGCGAGGAAGACGAGGCCTGTGAGGCCAAGTGCCGGGTCTGCGCAAGGCGTCAGCGGTCTGCGACCAGGAGTCGGGGATCGGGGAACACTTACGGCCAGCCATGATGATGGCGAGAACTAGATCTCTGGAGGTAGACGGGAGAGTTGTCGCTTTCCAAGTCTGGGTTAGGGGCTGTTGGCTTTCTGAATATAGAATATCGTCAGCGCGCTGGAATGCGACAGCGGTGGCTAGGCAACGGGGGTAAGAGAGTGAAGCTTCGTAAACAGGGGTAAGACTTTAAGGGCAGCTCGTCCCTTGTCCCTCGTCCCATATTCCCGTACCGAAAGTTTCACTCTGGTCATGAGATGAATGTCTCTTACCTGTGATGCAAAGATCTGCAGTTGTTTCACCGCTTGGACCAGGCGTTGCGGCGAGGAGTTCGGGTGAAGGGGACAGGGAGACCACGGTGAAGACTAGGCAGGAATGCTACGTGATCTTTTGGTTCCAGACTTCCGAAACTTCTGAGCAAGGTAGGTGAAAGAGTTTGGAGTGTGGTTTGAGGAAATCAGTTCTTGCTGTGCAGGGGGAGGGAAAACCAGAAGAACAGAGCCCAAAAAGCTGGAGGGGTCGCACAGCAGTTAAACTCTAATGTGGTGCTGAGCTTGGTAGCAGCGGCAGCTGTGTGCAGCTTAGCTGTTGCATGGAAGAGCAGCTGCATGACGACAGGACGAACCTGGCTCCCGGATTGCTGTCCAACCGGAGAAGCCCAAAGAAGCCCTGTCCAAGACGCTAAACCTGCTCTGGTTAAATAGTGGCGCCCACGCTATCACACAGATCGCTGTAAGACCCATGGTTAGCCCTCGCTACTGGGGTTGACGTCATACCGGTTGATAGTCGAAAAGGTCTCGTGAAGATCAAAGGCTGCTTTTTCTACCGTCACATGTGTACGCATCATTGTACTCTCACTGTTCTTACGGTAGTGGTCACTAGTAAGTAGAGTAGTATGTAGACCTGGACGCATGCGTAACTTGGCCTCTTTTCCCTTTCACCTTTCACCGCATCATTGAGTCGGAAGCACCGGAGAGACACCCCTAGGCAAGTTATGTACAATAGTACGGACGTACATACTGTAGTCACAAAGAAACCTTGGAAGTGGTAGCAAGAGGTGCTGACGAAATCCTGACATTATCGCCTCAGTGCCTCTCAGATCTTACTCAGTACGTAGTCTGCGCAGCATTGGAACGTCGCAATCGCAAGACGCGCCATCACGTTATATGTACGGACTTACAGCTGTCACCTGATCACACCCCAAATGTATACCCTTTTCGATTTTTGTTCGGCAACCGGGGACAAGGCCGGTGGGGTAGTGGAGCGGGCCGCTGGACCACTGCCGATCGACCTGCGGGACCGAATCCATGCTCTTGGCGGGGAACGTCGCCGGGAAGTTCGGCGGTGAGATCGACTAGTCTACACGCCTAAAAGCTTGTATCGACCGAGACCATCGCCGACGACACAGAGCAAGACGACCACTGCAAGCAACCAAGAGGCTGCCCAAACCGGCGATCACCATCGTTGACTAGGGCAGACGGACACGGTCTGTGTATAACAGGGGCTTCCCGATGTCCCCTCCTCACAGACAGCAACGCCGGGCTACTTCGGCTCATCTTCCTTCACTGGAGGACGGCCGCGGCTTCTGGGAAACTTCCACTTGTCAGGCTTGTCAACCGAGACTCGGGCCGGCTAGCGAGATTGTGAGCTGCGGGTGGGTGTAGTATAGGCTACTATGTATCGGCTCGCCATGTCTACGGTCGATCTCTTGCTAGAGTTTACGTCTTATCTTTTTCATCTTCCTGTCTCCGAGCAATCTCAACTATGCCTCACTTTGCTCGCAATGTTGAGTTGGAACCTTCATTTGATGGGTGAAATTACTGGTCTAGCAGCACTGCCTAGGAAGGCTTCCTGTCTTCATCAGTGGACATCCAGACGATAACACTCCTGCTTACCAGGCCCTTTATATTCTCTGCTATGTCGAAAAGGGTTTCAGCGGCTCAAATCCTAGCTCCACGTATCTTGCGCTTGTCTCTGCTCCAGAAACATAGTCTCATAGGAGTCGAAAGTTGGTGTGAAAGTCCAACATCATCCATGGATGTCATAGTATGACGGCGGGATTATGTCCAGCTTTGCATGTGGGAGTATTACCTACGCGCAAGCTACAGTTCTGAGGCGATCGTGAGCGGTTTGACTACACTTGGGACATCTATGGATATGACTTCCATACTTGTAGCCACTACGATACCTAGGTAGTCCTCTCTTTCGGAACACGGTAGTTAGTTGGGCCCACAAATATGGGTGGTTGGAACTCCTGGTGGTCTCCATCGCCGTGTATGACAGGTCAACGTCGATGGGGTAGGCTCTATGCCTTTACGGGCGCTTGAGGGCAGGCTGCATGTCGAGGTATAACATTGAAGTCTTGATCAGAAGGTAGCTGACATGAAGCATTTTATGACTTTAGCCCAACTCAATGATCCACTCCACGTCTTCGAGCATGTGATACTTGGGCAGTTCTTGAATTGATATCCATTGTACGGGGGAGGCGGCTTAAAGGGAGCGGGGGGGCGGGTGAAACCTAAGAGTAAGATACTCCTACTATCGCATGGGAAAGGAGTGCCTGCCACTTCAATGTTGGCAGCCAGCATCTTCCAGTCCAGGCCTTTCTGCCAGTTGGTTGCCTGCTGGGTTGTGACATCACTCTGGTCCCTTGCTGTCCAAATTCGTCTGACATTCCCTTATTCGATTTTGGACAGCTGCGGCGCGCTCTGCACTATTCGCGTATTCCATCACCACTTACACCAGTTGACGCCTCTCTTCCCACCTTCAACACCTCCCATCTTCTAACCATCTCTCCACCTAACAAATTCTAGCATTCCTATTCCACTCCTCACCAACACTCGCAGACTCGAACACGGCCCCTGACCTCTTTCTCCCTCCGCGACGTCTTCATTGACTATCGCCAGCTCCCATTACCGTCCAAATCTCTGTAGTGAGCAATTCAGGCTGCCAGTCACGCGTTATGGACGCGCCTTACGGCCCCCGAGATGTTCTACTCTCACGAGAGTAAGCTGCCAGACCCTCATACCAAGTCGACATATGACTGACGTGTTCCTTCAGTCCTCGCGAGCCCTCAGTATGGCGTCGCAACAGTATGGTAAGTCCTCGACCACCCAAACAGTCCACCTCGATCACGACGACCATGAGACACTGACAGAATGATCTGTAACAGGCTGGTCGCCAACAACCGCAAGCTGAATCGAAAGGTCATCGAGCGGGTCAATGTTCCCCAAGCATGCACAACGATCGAGAAGCCGCCTGGAGCTCCCATCGCCCTGCGTCTGCAGGGAAACCTTCTTTTTGGCGTGTCTGGCGTGTACTCCAAGCAGCACGCCTATCTCCTCGACGATGCCGAAAAAATGTGGTCTGCTATGCGGACATTTTACCGATCCATTCAGCTGTCGGCGTCCAACGAGATCGACACAAATGCAGGGAAGGCCAAGTGAGTAGCAGCCAAAAAGTGACGAGGGTTGTCGGCTGGGTAAACATGCTGACCAGAAGAACAGGCGCAATCAACTCATGCTCGTGGATGACCCCAACTTCGTGCCCGATATCAACCTGCCCCCCCTCGACTTCGACGAAAACGGTGAGTTGCGCCTCCCTGATTGGGATACCAGCCAGCGCACGAAGCTTTCCACCCAATTTTCTCCCCTCGAAAGCAGTGGATCTGGTAGATCTCCTGCTGGTGCCCCATTCATCAACCTCGACATCCGCCATTCTTCAAGCCAGGGAAGCCTCGGTATAACGTCACCTTTCGGCAAAGGTACTCAGCAACCAGACGACGGCGATATCACTATGGCGTTCGGAGATGAGGAAGGGTTACCTTTTGCAGACTTCGGCCTGACCATCGACGCTGATGGGAACCTGGTCGAGCAGCCTGAGCCTGAGCTTCCTCCCTACCCGCAACACATGGTAGAGAGGGTTGGAAGTGGCCCGCACCTTCCTGATGATGAAGGCCTGATCCTGCCCGTTGACGAGGAACTTCAGATTCTCTTTGGTGACGAGGAGCAGTACTTGCCTGAGGAGGCCCCAGCTCAACCAATTGTTCAACAAGATGGTCACGGCTCCGTGCACCTGCCCTCTGAGGAGCTTCCCAGCTCCGAATCCGGCATCCAGGAGCCCCCTCCACGGAAGAAACGCAACATCAAGCGCCTGGCACCTGACTCTGCCACCCACGTTGGTCGGGATGAATTCAAGGGCTGGACTGAGAACTATGTGGCCCGCACTGTGGAGGCTCGCAACGCTCCTCACCATTCCACCGCTGCTCAAGGCAGGAAGAATGCATACAACCTTACATTCGGCATGGGCCTCATGGGCATCGGAGTTCTGAACAATATCCCCGGTCTGGACCATCCTCTCGCGCAGATGTTTGCTGGCGACGAACTCAAGTCCATCGTGATGGGCGACCCCGGAGAAGAGGTTGAGGAGTCTCGGGCCCGCCGTCGACGGCCAGCTTCCGACGCTTTCGGCGGAGAGGAGGACGATGAGGAGCGTCGCGTCCGCGCTCGCCTCGAAGAGGGCCTTGAGAAAGAGCAGCCGGTCGGTCGCAACGAGGAGCAGGACGCCCAAATCGTCGACGACCCCATGATGATGTTCGGCGATGACCTGCTCCCTGAGGTCGGCCGTGAACAGCCCGGCTCAGCCATGTCCGACCACCCCCGCTCTTCCAACGCCCCCTGGAACCGTCCCTCTTCCGTCGTCCCATCTTCTGTTCGCAGCCAGAAGGGAATCGAGGGCGGCCGCCATGCTGTCGAGGGCAGCCCTCTCGTAGGCCGCGGTAGCATCCTCCCCGTGGACCCCAAGTTCAGCGACGGCAACATGCCCCTCTTTGGCTCCGACGGCTTCGGACCCCTTCCCGGCGATGGCCAGGATCTCAGCCTCTCAAGCGAGTTGGGTGCCGACGCTGGCATCCCTGCGCAAGAGCCCAACACAAGCCAGTTCATGCGCGACGCCCTCGACCGCGAGGGCCGCAATTTCCTGGGTTTCGTGGAGCGTGTTGCCGCTGACCGTGGCGAGGACGACGAGAACGAGGAGGACCGACGATGGGTGGGCTTTGACGGCCTGTTTGAGCCGCGGGACAAGACGAGCGCTGTGGTGGCGCAGGCTTTCTTGCATGTCCTGACGCTGGCGACCAAGGGCCAGATCAAGGTCAAGCAGGACGGGGCGGAGGATTGCATCCCCTTTGGCGAGATTCGCGTTGGTGTGACTGGCCCGTTCGAGGAGCAGGTTGAGGATGCGCCAGAGCCGATGGAGGGCGTTGAGGAGGCCGAGGTGTAGGTGGGTGGCCATCTTGGGCGAGGCCGGCGGCGATGGCACGACAGCCCACCAGCACACTGCGACATCCAGTCCTTCTTCTGGAGGCTTAATTTCGACTTTCGACGTGCCGCACTAGCCGAAACGATGGAGTTGCGGATAATCCTGATATTTACGATTGGTCGTTTGGACTGGTATTTTTCGACTTGTTTTTGGCACGGCTCGGGCTGGATTTCGAAGTTTTGACGAGAAACATGGGCAAAATCGTTTGGGGAACTCGGGGGTTTCTCCTCCGCATTTGGTGATGGTTGTCATTTCTAAGACGGCGTTTTCTTCTTTCTCGGCACAGAACCCACGGCATGCCTAGCATTTGCTCTTGCTCATTGAGGAAGCATATCAGCACAAGTCTGATCTAATCATAGCAGAAGTCACAGAGGCGGGCGAGGTAATGTAAATAGAAAGGTCAAGTTCATAGTCAAAATGAATCAAGATAGCTTCTCATTAAAATTCATACATTCATAGAACCATGAACCATAGAGGCGACTAGACTGAGAAGGCTCTTACGTTACTCGTAGTCATCGTCGTCGTAAACGCCTTCACGGTCCGCGAAGACCATGTAGTCAGCCAGCGTCTCCTCTGGAACGTCGGCCCCCAAGACATTCTTCCAAGCCTCATACACGGGCTCGAGCGAGGCATCGTCAAAGTTCAAGGCTGCAGGTGGTGGTGCAAACCTGACTATCCGCTGGTTGACTGCCAATGCAGTATCACTGCTGCATTGTTGCTCGTAGTACATCGAATATAGCACATGGGGTTTGGGAGCGTCTTCAGCAGCAACAGCAGCAAGCAGTGAGGTTACGCTCGTTTCGAGGAGTGCCTTTGAATCGGGAGCGGCGATAGTGCTGAGGTAAAGAATGCCTGTACCATTGCGGTCAGTTTGAGATGCCCTAAAAAGTAATGTTGGAAACAGGAAAGTTGGGATATGGTCGTTATCAGACTATAGATTGACGTCACAGCCGTAGCTCAGGCAATGTAGATAAGATTTTGTGTAGTTTCATCATATGACCGGAAGTGTAAAGGTAAATCAGTTAGAGTAAACAACTTACATTGTCCTGAAGGGCATTCACCCGTTTCGCTCGAATGAACAATGGTGTGGATCGGGTACTTCGACTCGATCCCGGCATCTGTCTTCACAGAACCAAGCGGTAGTGCTACCACAGCCACACCCGGCGTCGGCGCCCCTTCCATTGTCGTTTCGAACAGAGAAGAGAGTGGTGACCCGACGACGGCAATCAGTCTGCTCACCTTGGTGGCAGGACCAGCAGGAATTTCTTCGGATCCTCTAGCTAGCGACTTAGTCTTGACGACCGTGCCGTCCGTCAGCTCCACCTCGACCACCTCTCCAGAGCCATCGCCCTTCACGTCCTTGATGCCTGTTCCGAGCATGTAGATCCCGCCTCCGACGGCACCAGCCCGACATGCGACCTGCGCGATCTCAGAGCCTCCGCCCCACTTGGGGTACACCGCAGCAAAGCCAGGACCGAACATCCCCATCGACGTTAAATGCCGATGTATAGTGGCAAGGCCATCTTTCGTGCTGACCTGCCCATCGAGCGACAGCGTCAACGTTGTGATGTAAGTCCGCAAGTCCGCGTCGAGAACCATCTTCTCCGCCAGGAACTCAGCCAGCGGTTTGTCCGCATACTCCTGCCATTGGGACAGCGATGCTTCCTCTTGGTATGAAAGGACAAGCTTCAAGAACTTCATGAGCTGTCGCTTTGCCCGGGCTGGCAGGTCAGTGGAGGAGAAGACGTCCTCGCGGGTAGAAGGAATACGCGCAAGCGTTGGCTTCGAGGATGGGTCTGAGAATGGCTTGTAGATGAAGAAGGACCCGACGGCCAAGAACTCCAACTGCCGGAAGGCGCGGGAGGAGACAAGCTGGGAGAGGAGCTTGGAGCCGGCGTGGATGATCTGCGGGGAGAGGGAGAGGGCGTAGGCGCGTGGGAAGGATAGCTTGATGTCCGAATCGGCACCGCCTTCTGGCTTGCTTATCACAGCGGAGCTGAAGATTGAAGAGGCGGGTGCTTTGGCAATCTCTGAGGCCCAAGCATCGGCTTCTTGCAGGCTTAAAGCCGCCTCTGCACCACCGTAGTATTCATTGGGGTCAAGGTGAAGGATCTTCTTGTCGGATCGGGAGAGAGCTCTTCAAGGAGAGGAAGGACTAGGTTAGTTAGATAGGCTTCCGGTTGGTTTTTTCTCTCTCGCAGAACCTGGGAAGGGAAGTGAAGCACTGACAATGCTAGGAGTGATTGCTGCATGCCCGTGCCACAGATGACCACGTCCCAGGTTGTTTCGCTCAACGACTCCATGATGAGTGGATTGCTGCACTGCTCTTCCTCGAGGGTTGAGTTGTGGTGAGTATTGGAAGGGAAAGAAACAAGACACGAGGTTGAAAAATAAGCTGCAAGTTGGAGCTTTAGCGGGGAGCTCACAATTGACCCATCAGAGTCCGTTCGGAGCGCCTAATTTTCCGCGGAAGGTGCCCCACCGTAAGCCGCCGCTCTCTGCTGTCAAAATTCTTCGGCGATGGCAGTTGTTTCATTCGGATTTTCTCTTCTTCAACCATCCGCCCGACCAGGTACAGTTGCCTACGTTACCATCCACAGTCAACTTCTCTACCGAGGTACCTTTCATTAGGCAGCTTCATGTTGGGCGGTAGATTGAAACTCCTCTTGTATCTACTGCTCTTGATTTACAACCTGACAGAGCGGTTCGAAATGTGCGAGACATTCCAATCAACCCATCACGAGGGTTTTCATAATATTCTTCTCCTTCTCTTAAACCGGAGCGCAGAGTTCCAACCCCTGAACGTCGTAAATTATCTTTATTAGACTGCATTCACGATGGTACTGGGCCTTAAGTCTGGTCCTGTTTCGCGAGTGCTTGTGAAGCCCTCGCACGTGTACGCCGGAGCTTCATCGTCTGCTAGAATGGACTGCTTTACTTTCGGGCGTCCTCTGCTCAGTACTGGCTTGACATGTTTGTCCGCAGCTGTCATTCTGCCGCGCCTCTTGTCCAAGTCGTTCTCGACAGGACCACCAAGGGTGACTCCATCACCCAGAGAGAAGCTCCTCTCCCTCTCCCAGTCGGAGATCTCATCATTGCCATACCCCCCCGACGCACTGCCGGGCAGCCGAGATGTCCCTACACCCTATGGCACTATCAAAGTCTTTGAGCTCGGTCCAGCGTCCGGCGAGAGAGTCTTACTCCTTGCTGGGTTGTCAACACCCTGCCTGGCCCTCTCCAGCCTTGCTGAAGCTCTCGCCCAGAAGGGCTACCGGGTCATGCTCTTCGACTACTTTGGTCGTGGCTGGTCTGATAACCCTGACGAGGTGGACCATGACGAGAGGTTATATGCAAGCCAGATCATGATGGCCGTGGCGAGCTCCGAGGTCAGCTGGATGGGCAACGCTGGGCGCGGGAACAACTGTGGTTTTCATGTTATTGGGTACTCCTTCGGTGGGGGACTGGCTGTCAATTTTGCGAGCTGGTTTCCACACCTGGTGCGGTCTGTAACGGCTGTCGCCCCAGGCGGGCTTGTAAGTCGGAGCAGTGATAGCTGGCGGACCCGATGGCTCTACTCGAGGGGGATCTTCCCTGAGAAACTGTTGCGGCATCTTGTCAGGCGGAGGTTTGAGCCTGTATACACGACGGCTGGAGAGTGCATCGGTGACAGTGCTTCCATAGAACAGGCGAAGCTGGGTCAGATGAGCAAGAGGACCACCGGTGATCCCTTTGACGACACCGTCATGTCAGTTCGTCGACCAGATGTGACAGTGGCATCAGTGATGTCGTGGCAGCTTCGCCATCATGAGGGCTTCGTACCAGCTGTGATGAGTACTATGCGCTATGGGCCCATCTATGAGCGGTACGAGGAATGGAGAAAGTTGGGCTCACTTCTGATGGAAAGGCGGCAAAACTCCACTCTGCCTGGGTTGCTTGGAGGGAGGATATTACTGGTCCTAGGTTCTTCGGACTCGATCGTGAAGGCAGAGCGGATTCTTCCTGAACTGAAGGATAACCTGGGGAGTGATGCATTTGAGGTCGAGGTGTTGAATGCTGGCCATGAGGTTGCCATTGTCAAGGGAGCTGAAGTGGCCGATGTTGCCAGTAGCTTCTGGCAAAGATGTTTGCAGGACAAACTGGGTGCAAGGTTATAGTTCAGCTTCAACACCACTGGACACCCAAAAGTGATGGGGAGGTAGCTCAGTTGGTTAGAGCGACGTATGGGTGACCCCGTGCTTGCGAGCTGAAAGGGCGGACAAGGCGTGTGCGATCCTGGTGACGGCGGTCCCATTGTTCGAATCATGGTCTCCCCAACAACAAATTTTTTTTTCTCTTTCTTTTTTCTGACTTCTCTTAGTAGAACTATCTTAGTCTTACATGAGACCTTCATTCAGCAGCTCTGATGTTTTGCCTTACACTCCATGGTACCATCCCCAAACCCTGTTCACACGTGGATAGCTGCCACATAGACGTCTTGCAGGGCCAAGGCCTGAGAAAGGACTCCATAATATAAGTTGTTGAGGATATCACAGGTCATGTCAACTGGAGACTTGTCCTAGTGTTGCTGATAGGCCTTCTCATGATATGTGTTTCACTGGGAGGGTTTCAGCTACTGCACTGCAATAAGTAAAACCATTCTCTTTTGCAACATCGAGATAGACACAGTAGCATCTGCACTCTTCACCACTTGGTTGGATCTCGAGTGATGAGAACAGCCTTGATTTGCGGGCATGTGTTTCAGCTCGAGGAATTTAGAAGCCGTACTCAGGGAAGTTAGCTTCAGGAATTAGTTGCGTGGTGGGCAAGCAGGATAAGCATAGAGAAACTCTTGGGAATCACGTTTCGTCCTCAGCAATTGGGCTTATCGCCGGACGCATTGTAAAGGAGGTTTGGCTACAGAACAGCGAAGTATCCTGCATTTGGGTATCATTATCTGTGGGTGTTCCACAGGGAATCTTTGCTCAAAATATGTTTTTCTTCTTCCTCAAAGCTGTGCTGTCTCCAGCACCACTTTCAAGGCAGTGCCTTCTGAAATTCTGCCCACCTGCCCTCCGCCATCTGGGTCATCTCCCGGATCTCCTTCGGCCCCAGAACCCTGCCGCCAGCCTTCGAGATACCCCGTATCCTCGCCTCGCCCTCACTCTTGTCCACCACGACCGTGATGCTCTCCTCGCACAAACTCTCCTCCAGTCGGTCTGGGTCCACCAGGGCCCATGACATGCCCTGACCAGCAGTCTCCGTCTCCTTCTCGTTCAGCACGGCCGCCGTACACGCGATCGGTAGCCCATTGACGCTCAATGGCGTGGTCTCGGATCGTGAGCACAGCACCATCTCCCTGTCCGCGTCCCACCAAGCTTTCGGCAGCTTGGTGTCCCTCAGCGCAGCAAGGATGGCCACCCATGCCGCGTCAAAGGGGTTGCCGTCAAACGATATGAAAAGCACGTCGATGTAAAGCGTCCAGTATGCCTTGATCTCGGGCTTCATCACGTCCTCCTCCGCACCACCCTCCATCTGCTCATCTCCCTCGTTGGCGTCCAGCTTCGGAGGCGTATGCCATATCCTCAGGTCCTCCACGTCCAGCAACCCGGAGCTGTGCAGCAGCGAGTACACCCTCGTGCTCAGCGTCTGCGCGAGCGTCGTGGGCGGCACGCCAGGCAGGAACTGCGGGGCGCAGCCCGTGGCGAGCTCGATGTTGGGCACCAGCAGGTCGTAGTCCCTCAGCTCCCTCGCGCCGCCCTCCCTCTTCTCCCTCGCCCTCTCGTCCTCCTCCAGGACCTCCAGCTCCTCCTCCGTCCTGGGCTCCCGCCACTGCGGGATGTTGGACGCCGGCAGGATCTCGCCGCGCACGCCGCAGATCACGCTCGTGTCGCCCACGCGCACCATGGCGCTGCCGTGGGCGTGAGACAGGGACGACGCGTTGATGTTTACGGGCCGGGCCTGGTGGGGCGCGCGGCCGTTGGTTCGTGTTGGCTTTGCGGTGGGGGCATTGCTCGGTGGTTGGAGGTTTGCGAGGAGGAAGGGGTGGGGGGAGATCTTGGAGAAGGTTTGGGGCGTGAAGGTCGTTGATGATGCCATTATGAAAGTCGGATTGGGGCGATCTATGGCCCGGAATCTTGGTTGGACTTCTTTCACGGTTCTGTCTGTGTGGGATTGCAGGTCGTCTCGTTGAACCCTGGCGAGGCGAGGCGAGGCTTGGCTTTGCGGCGAGCTTAAGGTAAGGTTGAAGCTGGACAGACGGAAATTTCGTCCTCAGCCTTGGCGGGGCGGCCTTCCAGGCGGCCCAATCATGATTTAGCGGTTATGCAGGGGCCTGAAGCTCGAGCTTACAGTACCCCGCGGCGGTCCCCCCTGGAGCTTTGGCTTACAGGGCCCCCCGGTGCCCCTCCCTCTTTGGGTGACCTCTTGGTGACGTATTCAACGGCCTGAACAGAAAGAAGAGCCTCACACACATGCTAGTACTACTAGTCTTAGTGCAGATTCCGAATCGATGTCTTCAGTGAAAGGTTCGAACCTGAGGAAGCATTCATTGACGACGGAGGAATCTTGGCGTTCTTTTTGTTTTTCCTGTTGGTACTTGAATAGCTCTGGCCCTTTCAGTTGATTATACAGTAGTAAAATAGATGTCCGTGGTGATCATATATGATCTGCTGTATTGGCCGTGATTGAAGCTCTCTGCTCTGCCGAGCAAAGTTACGTCTCTGCCCAAGGTCGCCAGGATCTCCTCGACGGCGACGGCCACCCTATAATGACGTAAATCCCCATCCAGTCGAGTTTTCAGTTCCTGCAGCTCCCAACCATTTTAGCAATGGCCCTGGAGGGAATGATCTTCGATGACGGAGGGCAAGGCAAAGCTGTTTGCCAGATGGAGCAATGACGTATATGGTTGGAATTGGGTGTTGAAAATGTATATCAATGAGCAGACTGCAACTATTCTGAATTTGTTTGCTTCTACAACTCATCTCAACTCATCTACTCCATTCAAAGCTCAATACTTTCATACAAAGAAAGCAACTCTCACAAACCAACCACCTACCTCAACACTCAAACCATCACATCAATCAACATGTCTGGAAAGGCCGAGCTTCCCCAGGGTGACCGCTTCGAGGAGGGCAAGGAGCACTCTCACCAGGCTGGCGACTCCAAGGACCAAAGGTCTATTGCCAACCGTCTCGCTGCCGAGGAGCGCAAGGACGAGAACGCCGGTGACGACAAGGAGACCGCTCTGTCCAAGGAGAACCCCACACTTCCCGTACGTTTATCAAGTTCAAACTCACAGTTTTTTCCTACGCAGTATGCTAACAAATCCGTAGGCCAAGGCACACGGAAACGCACCCTCCAAGGGCGCCAAGATCGATGCTGAGATCCAGGCTGAGGAGGAGGCAACCCTCAACAAGAAGAACACGGATGGCATGCCTGGCAAGAAGAACTAAGTTAGGGAACGGGGCTTCACTGAACCAACAACGGGATACCCATCATGAAGCATTTGTGTTTGGGACGGTGGTGCATGGCGTTTAGAGGATAGATTCGAGGGAAAATCGAATTCACATTTTTTTTTTTGGACAACTCAACTTCGACCCAAACTTGGCGAGAATGGTGGGGAACGAACCGACATGACATGCTGCCATCCACATACTTCTACCCTTCGATTGCTCGACGTCAGCAACATGATCAAGTGCAGTGCTGCATCATTCGTGGGTATTGTGCTTATGGACCGGCCGGGGAGCTTCAGTCATTACTTCGAATGCTGGAGCAGAACCAGTTTGGAGCTCGGCAAGAGGACTCCAGGTAAATGAGAAGCAAGACGAGCCTTTCACATGGGGGAATCGAATTGGAATATTTGAGACATTAATGATTCATGCTATCTTGGGTATTCTACAAGGTGGAAAAATGAGAAACACCTGCATGCTCGGCGACATGGAACATGCAGTCGACGCAAAGCATCTCATGGCGCGCATCAAAACCACAAGACGACGATCGGAGTGCAAAGATCTCGCGTGGTTGTGAGAGCCACCCACAACATCCAACAGTCCCCCGGCTTCAGCCGCCCTCAGCAAGGTGCTTGCGCAATTTGATCTGTCTGTTTTCCCAATGTTAGCAATCAGGCTTCCCTTCAAGAGAGGGTGTGAGACGAAAGCGACGATTGGGAGTCAAAGTTCAGAATATGTAAGAAAAAACTATCAAGTACCCGAGAGATATAACATCGCAGGCGAGCGAGCCATCTCCCGGAATCAATCGCAAATTACTCTCATCATTGAGAGCTCCCGATCGTCGTCGCAGAAGTATGTAAATGGAGACTGTTGACTTACCAAATGAGTTATCACAGAGGATTGATAGAGGATGAACGGCCAACTGTCGTTTGCTGATCCTCTACCCATCCTCTGTCCCGTCGACTGATGGTCGCGGTTTGATATTGATGTTGATGTTGTTGGAGGTTCAGGTTTCATTTTGGCTGCAGAAATTTCGCGGTTGTGGCTTTATGTGAAGCGGTGCACGGACCATGCAAGCTCGAGTGAACCCTGGCCAATCACCAGTGGGAGACCCGCCGGCCGGGAGCTTGTGAGCGGCCGGGCAAAGGATCAACTCCAAGTGCCGAACGGCGGCCGACCTCGCCGTCATCATTATCGTCGTCGAGGTCGTCGTCGTCACATCGCGTCGGAGATCGCCTCGGACAGCTCCCACCAAGCTATCTGTTTTGGGCACGCCCTTTTGCCCATTCTGGTCATAGGTCTGAACTCGGTACAGTGGTAGTCTCTGGTCAGACCACCTACTTCTTCAGCTTCTTGGCTGTAGGGGGTCCAGGACCGAGAGAAGGAAAAGCAATGTGACTCGTGTCGATCCCCTTGGCCCACAGGGATGTCACGGTGGACAGCATCACTGCTAAATTCGGTTCCGTCTAGGCAGCCCCGGGGACCGTTTCCTCATGGGTCTGTCTCAGAGGACGACTCCGTGGCCGTGCGGGCATAGGCACTTCTCGGCGGTGGGCATAGAGTGATGGGCGGTGAGCCCTGGGAGAATGCATAGAGCTCGGATTTTTTAAAAGGGAAAAAAGAAACACCAGAAGTAGGTATCGTGGGTTGGCGAGATGAGGGCGGTGAGAACCGGGGAAAAGATATTTCGGAGATGAAGTAGTAGGACCTGGAGGGAAAAAAAGAAACGCCCAGGGTAAAAATCGTCGGTTAGTGAGCTGATTATCGTCGTCTCAGTTCACGGCCTCTCGATGGAACCTCATCATGCAATGCTGCCCTGCCATGCCGGCTTTGCGAAGCGAGCCAGCCAGCTGGCAGACACTCGAACCCGCCCGCCCTCCTGCTGCACCAAGGGAATACCATGTGAGGCTCGACGCTAGCGTCTGGTAGCCCTATCTTCTCGGAAGATGCCAACGGCTAGAGTGCTCGATCTCCCGCTCTGCCTTGAGGACTAGCCGATCGTGCTTTAGGCAGATAGGCGAAGTCGATGCCAAGAGGAAGATGATCATACATACGGCGGGAGAAGAAGCACGCTCATGCTCGATGCTACCTTGGCGTGGCATCCTCAATATTAGCTGGTCGCTTCGACGCGAGATCAGCCGGATTTAGCGTCGTGGACCATCACATATCAAAATGTCATATGGCCTCGATTCTGTTTCAGAATCTGTTTCTTCTTCCTTGTGTTCCTGCGGCGGAAAGAAGGGGGGGGGGAGGTAGCACCCCCGGAACCGAGCAAGACCTGACATCAGAGGGCAGCCATGGACCCTTTTGACGGGACAGACACCGCAATTAGGAAGTAAATTGCAGATTTGGACCCCCGGAGATCATGGTCGTACCCCCGGCGGCCATCATGTTTGTTTTCCTTCTCTCCCCCCCCCCCGCCCGCCGCTCGGCAGCGATCATTTCAACGGCTCCAGGGTGCAAAGCAGGTAATTCCTTGCAAGGGTGGAAAGTGGTAAATCGACTGGATCGGACTGAACCGGACTGGCGCAGGGGAGGCACGCGACAAGCTTGTGTGGATTTTTGTTTTGAGTCTCTCGTTCTCGTGTAACACGAGGCCCGTTGTGTCAGAACGCAAGTTTTTTTTTTCGCCCACTCACTGGGCCTGCATGCGTGCCGTGTCTAAGGCCGGTAGTCAACCGTACATGTGTAGGTATGTAGGGCTGGACTGGAATTCATTCACCCGGTTGATGTCAGGGAAACCTCATAGCGGCACATGCCGTGGTGTTCTTGGGGGCTGGAGCCTGGGGATTGGGGGTGGTTAGGCAGGCAGGCATGGCAGGTCAGGTCGACAGTCAACGTCGTACAATATACGCGGTTTTGTATTGGTTCAACCTGTCAAAACTTTTGTTCCCGTTGTGTCCCTTGCCTGCTAACTGCCTTATGATGTGTTGCACAGCTTTGGATGGGCTGTTGCACCGCATACGTACGCGCTGCTTTGGTGGCCGTTTAATTCCCCCGGTTGGTTGAGGCTTTGTTCCCTGTGGCTACTGCATGATGCTGGGTTGGGCTCTTGTTGGCTCTGGAAGATATCTGCTGATCCGTAGTTGCGAGTCTAGTAACAGTCAGTAGGATCGTTGCCCAGGTGTTGCCCATGTGGCTCAAGAGGTGCCAGAGATAGCTGTCCCGGCACCTCCCTTGGCTCTCATCCGTGTCACTGTGTTGTTTCTCTTCGAGTCTGAACATGGGAAGAAATTTTGTAGTATTCAATAATCAAGTAACCATTACCATGCTCAGTGCCCCCCCCCCTCCCGTCAGCTCCTTCACGAAAAGTCCCCTCGTAAGGACGCCCTTTTAGACAGCCCCGTTGTTTCCAGTTTTTGGTTTTCCTACCGACAGACAGACCGACGCCAAAGAGAAATTAGAAAGAAAAAAGAAAAAATCGTGGAAAAGACAGTAAGCTTCCCTGCTTGGCCCCCGTGAGGAGGAGAGCAACCTCGTGAAAATCTGAAGACCATCCCGATGTTTGTGTGCCACTTAAATCTCGGACTGGGTGCCGTGAAGCTCCAACTCTGTAGTAATAGTAGTAGTAGTAAAGTAGAACAAGCGCGCAAATAACACCAACGGTAGCAACCTTTCGTTTCCTTCGTCTCCTTTTTTTCTTGGGTTTTCGTTTTCTTTTGTCGAAAGTTTGTCAAAAGACAAGACACACGAGAAAAGTGAGAGGCCCATTCGTTGGTCGAGTCTTCCCGTCTCGAGTCCGGCCTCGCATACATTTCTCCCCCCCCCCCTCAACAACTTGATGAGGCCTCGATTTCTAGCAGCATGGCGTGCCACAGTTGCCGCATGCGCGACCCGGAATCACCCAAACCTCGTTGCCATTGGCGGCGCAGGTGGGACAGCGCACACCCGGGAGCTGGGAACCGATAATGTCAGATGTTGTTTGATCTTCTTTCCTTCGGCTTGAGGTGTGTACTCACTGGGCAGGATCGAATGTCCGGCTGGTGTGATGGCAAGCCAGGGTATTGCGGCGTGGCCGGCATGGGAAGGGGGCTCAGGGTTTGGGGCTGGGAGATGGTGATATCCAGATCACGGGGGATTGTGGGGTAGACCATGTTGGCGTTGGTGGTTTTGGTGTTCTTTAGTTTGCTGTGTGAATATAGATGCCGCGGCTTGAAATGCTCGGGTTGCCAAGAGTGGTCAAACCGAAGGAACGATGATTGTGGTGGTGGTATAAGATGGATGGATGGATGGATGAATGGATGGATGGATGGATGGGATGTGAAGTTGATACAGACACAAGACAGGAAGCAGAGGAGGCGTTAGGGAGTTATATACTCATCCACGAGCCTCGAGTGTTCGACCTGTCGTTCTCGATCGCCTCCTGGAGTTCAACATTGCAGGGACCAGGTATCGAGAGAAAAGAACAAAAAAGGAAAGGAAGAGAAAAAGAAAAGTCACTTGGCGGTGTCCACGACGGGGCACGGGGAGCACAACGGGAGCGGATGTTTCCATGCCATCCTCCATATGAGAGAAGCTATGGGCATATGTGTAGCCAGGTGTAGGCCCATACCCTGCTTCAGAGAGTGGGAATAAGAAATGCTAACGACTCTGATCGTCGTGAGTACGGTGGTATTGTGAGCACACACACCATTCCGGCGGGCTACTGCAGCCAGCGCACCGGCGTGGAAGTCTATCGTGACGGTGTGTTTCAAGAGACCACTTGATCTCAATGCCATGGAGGTGTGGTTCTCGAGGATGGAACCATATGACAGCCCAGTTAGTCTTGTCTGGAGGTGGTGGAGCCAGGGGCCGTGTTTGTATTTCTGGAAGGATGAAGAAGAGAGTGTTTGAGCAGAGGTAGTGTAGAGCGTAGTAGTCGGAAAGTTTGGATTGTAAGCCGTATTGCGACGCATATGGCGTATGGAGCCCGGGGAGATGGGTGGGATGGAGGAAGCAGGCTCGATTTCGACTTCTTCTTTCGATAGCGGGTACGGAGTACCTAGGTACCTACCTAGGTAGTGGGGACCTCGGGACGTTGAGGCGGCCGGAGCAATGGACATCCCCCGATTTTTTCGAGAGCACCTGGGCAGTGAGAGGTATTGTTCAAGGTAGGTAGGTATTGTACAAGTACAGAAACCTGCCCCCGTGAGTACCTACCTACTGTGTAAAGTACCTAGGTAGGTACCTAAGGTATGGCTTACGACTTCCAAGGTTGCGGCTTGCATTGCGACTGTGATCAGGCCAAGCCAAGCCAGTCATATCGGTGTGTGGAGTCACCTCATGTACAGTAGAATCAATGGATGCTCAAGAAACAAACATACCTAGGTAGCTCCATGGTAAAATGTGACAGATAATTATCGTGACCCATTTGGCTCGTCTATTTTCTGCTCACAGGGGCGGGGCAGATTACATACATACATACATCCTACACAGATGTATCTTGCATGTGGCGGCATATGTGCATGTAAGCATCCCCGGCAGCCCCCCCCTCCGACCAAACCTTGTAATTCTTTTGAACCATGTTTGCTCTCGATGACGAGGTCTTCGTATCATGTTTCTTTCCGCTCTGTCTCGTCTGCCGTTGGCCCTTTTCTTCTTCTTTTCTTCTTCTTCTTCCTTCTCGATATTCGAATGCAGCATCTGAAGGTACACTAAGTGGTTAGTACTTGCCAACTTACTGTTCAAGGTCTTCGAGTACCTCGGTAAATACCTAGGTAGGTACCTTGGTAATGAGTACCTAAGTACCCAAGAAAGTAAGTCCCGATGTAGGTATGTAGACAGTCTGGAGCGGCCGCACTTCAACGGCATGAGCCGTGATGAGAATAAATACCACGGTGATGAGAGGTAATACACCTGGCCAATTGGCAATGATCCATCGTGTCTGGCTGATACTGACGGGTGGACAACAGATGGGACCTTCAGGACTTGACCGGGCCAAGATTCAGACTTAGTGCATTCGATATCATATCTCACATTGTTGATGATGGTGTTTCTTCTTCTCCCAAGCTTCTTCCCCTGGGCCCTGGCCGTTTTGCGCGTTGCGGGTTCTCCGGCGTCCTAGCGGGGCATGGGGCATGGGGCAATTCAATGCTCGCGTGGAATAGGTATCTTCCATTCCTCCCGGGGGGGGGGGGTGGTGTTTCGAAAGTACCAATGTTGTTTTCTGCGCCTCCCGAGGTCCAACAATCCATATTGGAGGGATCAATTGAAAGTAGGTACCTATAGAGAGCCTTGAGCCACATCTCATCTCCCCATCTGCCTTTTCAAGAGGAACAGAATTCCCCACATGGGTTTTCAATCGCACCTTCCTCAAAGCGCATGTGCCAGTTTTAATCTATTAAGGTTAAACTTTTGAGAGGTCACCAAAAAGGGAAGCAGTGTACTGTACGTCTGTATGTATATAAGTATACCTAGGTACGTTAATTCCGGTAAGTCCAGATGTGTGTATGCAGCCCCACCCTTTCCCCCGCCCCCACCTCAAGTTATCCCACTTTCCATAACGTCTGTCTGTCTGTCTGTCTGTCTGTCTGTATACATACCATCTTGCCTTCCAAGGTTGTCAACGAACTTGCAGTGTCTATCTTTTGGTTCTTCTTTTTCCTCTCCTTCTTCTTCTTCTTCTTCTTCTTCTTCTTCTTCTTCTTCGATCATCGCGATGTAACGTCTCCTTCCAAGCTTTTATTTACACAACGATAACGGGCTGACCGCTCTTTGGCGCCGATGAAAGTGCATGCGGACGGAGTAGGTATGTCTTGGTTCGCCTATCTCATCAACAACACCATACGTCCTGCACGTGCGTCTCGCTGCCTGGGTACCTACAGTAGTAGCATTCCCATGTCTTCCGAACCTTCCATCTACCCAGCCCCCCTGATCGCCCAGATCAACCTTTCAGAGCCTCGACGCCCAATCTACGTACTAGACCCAATCGCTCGGTTCCCCAAATTGCCATGGGTTTAGACTCCGGACTGCACCGGGCCCTGAGCTCGGTATATCCGGTATCAGTATGTCCCCGGATGCCCTTTGCTTGTGTGTGGATTAACAATCTGATGGGACTCAAGCTGCAGATCATGTCGATGAAATCTGTTACTTTTGCACACCATCCCGGACGTATCCCCGATCAAGCACAAATGCTCTGTCGCCGCTTTCGCCTCGGTCATTGAGCATGAGCACCCGGGGCACTTGCCTCATCATCATGCACGCTCGTCGTCCGTATCAACGAGAACAGATACCCACTGGCCCCCTCCTGTTCCTCCTCTGCTGGTGATCCAGTCGTTCCGAGAGGACGGCCCCGTCTACGGTACTTGTAGCTACGGGCCTTGCAAGATCACACAATCGTACTTGGCAATCTGAGAGTTCTCCACAGGCAATATCACCATACCTCATGGCTTAGCTCCTACGTCTCGTGTCCTTGGAAGCCTTACGACGTCTGAATCGGGAATACCCATAGCAAGAAACGGGTCTGACTGCGGATTCCGAGCCGGACGGAGAGACCCTCAATCTTCTCGTCGACACGTCAACGTCCTAGGTTACCACATCTGAGACCGACGGAGCTGTCTTGCGTCTCCAACATCGAGAAGACTAGACGACGACGTCGTTTTCACCGACTTTCACATTACTTCTGCAACCATGCTGGCCAGAACATACCTGCACGACGAGGGCATGAGCTCACGCCTATTTGCTTCTCTCCTCTGAATATAATGACTTAGGCGAGATACGGCCGGGTCATCCCCCGGTCATGATCGGGGCAGGTGGAGTAGCCCGTTCAGTCTTGTTCCTGGGAATTTTCGCGGGGAAAAGCAATCCAAGTCAACGGCGTCGGCATATGCGTCACTCATCCGATGCTTGAAAAGGCAGTTCCTCAATTCATATGCCACAGAACCTGCTCGCTAAGCAGAGCCGCAAGCCCCTGGTGACACAAACTCCCGGCCCATACAGATACGGTAATCCGTGCGTACATCACTTCCGAGGGGATGTAGGGTCTGCATAGATACGATATGCGGTGGATCTTTCGTATGTACAGGAGATCTTCAGACCTGCATCTCTCATTGTGGGCCGAGGTCAGATGAGAAGGAACCTCTGCGGGGCACTCATGAGGAAGCAGCATCGAATCGCCGGTTCGCCGGATCTTGGAGTTCATGATTCGACAATATGACCTGTCATATCTCACTTCCAGAAACCTGCGTGATGTGGGTCGATTTGGACGTACAAAATGACAGTAAGAGCATCGATGACTCGAGACAGAGAGCCCTATAACTCGGGCGTCTACTGCATTGTGCCCAAACTCGGAGCACGTTCCTTGCCAGCATCATGAGGATCTGATCGCTCGACATCATGCAGGTGAATTCCACGGGGCATGAAGCCCCCCTCTCCGAAATCCGGACGTTGCCGCCGTTTTGTTGTGATGCCAGCGATCCAATGAAGCACCACGTTAGGCCGTCACTCTTGTTTTGATGCCATCGTAAACATATCGGGAATGCTGCCCAGGTGTCAGATCCCGATGTTCGCATAGGGCAGAAGCTCGTTGGACGCTGCCCTAGTTATGTTTGCACAAACATCATCGTCACCCAGCCTGTCGGGCTGTTATCCGAAGACTCTTGGCTATGATCAGGCCATGGAAGCCGCCATGACAGCAACTGTACCACCCTCAGGCGCCCAGGAGCTATTTGCTATTCTTCCATATTGCTTACTATGTACAGGAGACTAACGATTGGCGAGATCAGACTAAGCTTTCTCTCAAGGGTTTTGTTGAGATCTGGCCCACTCTCGGCAAGACTGCGTGGGTTCTTGCATGCAGACTCGCATACGAACCGCATCGCCGGGACGAATGAGACGACCAGCTCCTCGTGGCGAGAAGGGCTCGGCCACTTGCGCGTGTCACAGGCTGACTGCACTCACACCGTCAACAAACACCGTCATTTATGTCGAGGCTAATACTAATACAGCAACTCGCACGAGGACCAGTGGCATTTTTGTGATGTACAGCTCCTCCCGCGGAAACAATACAGTGATGTCAAAATCGTTCGGCTTCGGCTGTGACTCAACTTCTACCAGCCTGCCGACGGAATGATCGACGTTGACATGAGGTGGCTTTAAATGGCACACGGGCTATCGAGCCGTTGAAAAAGCATCTAGCCGCCGCGTCAAACTGCTGCCAAGATTGCACGTGTGTAACGCGAGTGAGACAGTGGATTATCCGCCGTCAGATCGTGTATCTCGTCCGTTGCCGCTTTTCGTGTCGAGAACACAACTTGTCCAACAACGTTTACACCGGCCAATGCTACTTACTCTTGTCTCCGATTCAGTGACTCTCGGATAGAGGTGCGTATCCTGATGCAAGTCTACGTACTGGTGGCTCGATTTGCGAGCGGGGATGTCCAAAATCACGCGACAGCATCGTCACCAACGCAACGCATACGCCCCCACACATCCGGTCACCCGAAACGTGGGCGATGAGCGCGTTTCGAGAAGAGCACTACGCAGTACCTCGCAAGCAACTCCAATAATGGCCCTCGGTGGTGCTCCTGCCCTAGACGGCTCCAGACCCCGTGTGGATCGGCCTGCACGACCCCAGGCCCTTCGAAACTTGATGGGCAAGGCCCAACTCGCTCTACCGGGGTATATTGCCGAGAGTCAGATTTGCTATTGCCAGGGTAGGGTGTTTCGCTTGCGCTTTGCCTCCACACCCTCGATCGAACGAGACAGGGATGAGTGTAACGGGCGGTGACGAGCAAAATCAAATATACAGCTTCTTGTGCTGGCCGAAGCTCTGCCGGCACTTACCCGACTTCCCACAGTTCCACACGCCAGGACACATTTCACGTGTCATCAGCCTGTCGAGCAGGCATCCTTTTATGCCATACTACATGTCCACAGTAACTCTGCACAGAAATCACGAGGCCATTGGGTAAAGAGATGCAGGCCCACCAGGCGATGTCATTCGAAAGCTTTGGGAGGCACACTGCGACAGACCGAGGTCGCAGAACTGACATGCTGGTAGTAACTCAAACAGGGAAATGGGTATCCTATCTACTGGAAACCTCGCCTGGATACAATCAGGGGGATCTTCCAGGTTGGTTGTGCAATCAACGCCCGTTCAAAACAGAGTGTGCCGAATCCTGGCTTTGCAGCCTCCTAATCAAACAGGAGGCCGTGCCCCATTACCAATCGCCAGAATGCCATGGAATCATTTCCATGCAAATCGGCAGAGAAAAGGAAATCTTTGCTCCACAGGGCACCGGTGAGCCATACAGAGTACCTAACTTTGACCAGAGCTGAGCTGTCAAAAATGATACCGCAGATTCGTGCGAAACCGACAACGAGCGGTGACAATTTGGCTCGATCGCAGGACCTGCCGCGCATATGCAGCCTCTACCCTCATCGAACTTGCTTCTCGATCTTGACCAACAGCTTGCCTGCACTAGGTCTGCCGTGGGCATCTTTCAGGTCGATGAATCGATATCCCCGCTGTAATCGATCGAGCCTAATGCAAGCCCAGGCGGCCAGCTTATCTTTGACGAGCCCTTCGTCTTCGATCTTGAACCTTGATTCGGAGCAATGTTAGCATTATGACCTCAATCTCACGTATTGACCAGCGGGGAACCCGATGTCTCGAGCAGAAAATCCAGGGCCACTTGGCGACTCGACTGTCAGGCGACGAAGCGACACCAACAAGCGTCGACAGCATCTAGCGAACCTCCCGGAAGGATTCGGTGCACCGGGGGGGGGGGGCGCACGATCTCGTCTCGGATAGTTGCTCTAGAGATGATCGATGAGGCAGGCCGAAGGGTAACAGGCACCGAAACACAGGCGGAACGTTTGTGCTGCGCTTCACAGGAGCAGAGGGTCCTGATGTGTCTCACTGATTCACATCGGATGCCAACTCAGAAACGGTCGTATGTCCGTTCTCCACACCGGTGTGCACCTGAGATTTCTAGCCTCCGATAGTTTCCTTTCAGCCTCACCGGGCAGACTCTGAAACTGCACTATGTAGAAGCTGAACTATCGAGTTGCATTGGAAACCCGTAACGGCAACACACTGGCGGCTCTTGTCCCAATGAAGCGATGTGCCAAAAAGTAATACTACCCGTGGTGTTGGGAAGGACCACACCGTCAAGAAGGAACTCGAAAATGACAATGACACGAGGCAGGTGATATCGAAAGGCAAGGGAGGTGCGTTATGCTTGGTATCACTGCACCGCTGACTCACCTGACGAAGCTGAGTTCCTCCACCACGTCGTCAATTTCGGGGAACTCGAGGACTTGGCCAACTCCCCAGTCTGGATTCTCGGTCTCGCTGCTCTTGGTTACGAGCTTATGCTGGCCGTCCTGCACAAGACCGCTCTTGATCGGCTTTTTCTCGTTGCGCTCCTCGGGCGTTTCCACGTGGATCTCGCACTTTACAAAGGGCTTGAAACTGGTACTATCAGATGTGCTGGCAGTCGACACTGTGCTGGCGTCGGTCTCGGAGTCATCGGACTCTCCAGGGAAGGGAAAATGCTGCCCAGCCAAGATAGTGATGCGGAGTTTCTCCAGAGTTCGATGCTTGCCGGCCTCGGCCTGCGTCGTGGTGCTATCGCTGCTGAGATAGCCCGGCGGCTTGAGTGCCCAGCCCTGCTCGGTCTCAAACATTGCGCTGTTCAGCATTATCGCCTCGTCAACGTGGGACCTCTGCCAGTTCAGGGCGACCATCTGGACGCCCTTCCGCCAGTAAATCGATGGGTCGAGATTGGTCGAGCTCACGCGGGTGGAGTGCGGATAAGCCCGCATGAAGAAGTTGCGGTTGTGAACGAACATCTCCGCGTGCCTGGTCTGGTGCAGCTTCAAGATTTTGTACTCGTCGATCGAGAAGATGTGCGATAACGACTGGGCCGCCAGCCCTGCGAAGCCCTTGTAGTGTTCGCTGTGCGTGTAGACGGCCAGCCTGCCGAGAGCCTCGCGGATCTTGGTCTTCGATGTCTTGGCCAGTTGGAGATCGCCTCCCTGAGTGTCGACTTCGCCGGACAGCCGCTCATCGTCAGATGCAGAAGCGTCCTCGTCGTTTGTGGACATTGTGGGCACTGTGAGCTGACTGTTTGCTTTAGACAGGCCACCGCTTGGCACGGCTGGCTTCTTGACCTTCACGAGGATCTTCTCCATCAACTCTTCCAGCCTGGGTTGGCGCTCATTAGGATTACAGTCCGCGAACGGCTCATCTAGGAGATATTCGCCCCACTCCTCTTTCATTATATCGACCATCATGTCTTGTTGCTCGCCTGTGGCATGGACCTCTAAGCTCACAATCAGGGGAAGCTTGTTGGTTTTGAAGGCAGACTCCCTGATAACCCGACACACTTCTCGCAGTGGTATGCGCTTTGCAAGGCCCACATCACCGAGCCCCTGGACGGTATGCGCATGCGTGACCTCGGGCTCTATTCTACCCTGCCTGGGCTCCCTCGATTTTGATCGCGCTCGAGACATAGGCCCGCCCTCACCCCTCCCCCTCCCGTCAGTGGATTGCACATGCCGGAGTGGTGGACCAATGTCGCTCGGGTCCAGCCGGGCATTCTCCAGGGACGTGGTGCTGTAACTTGCGGTTGGGATAGCCAGGTGCAGCTGGCTCATACTAGCACTGGCAATGCCGAGCTTCGAGCTATAGGCGCGCATAGGCTTGTTGTTCTTGTGCTTCGACCCCCCTGCGAACGCATGCCATCTTTGGTCAATCTTGTTGACGAATGACTGGGCCGCTGCTGGGAGCGAATGGATCGAGGACGTCGAAAGCGCGGAGGCATTCCTCTTGTGGGTATATCTGGGGTCATGGAGGCCGCTCGGCGACCGGGACCTGCTGGGCGTGGGCGTGGGCGTCCTGCTCCGCTCCGAGCCCTCACCGTTCCAAACATCGATCTCCACGCAGCGGCAGTCGCCCTCCAGAACCGTCCTGTATGCCTCGGCGGACACCTCGCCGCTGAGCTGGTTGCCCAGGCCGATATATGTGTTGTGGCTACTGCTTATGAAGTAGTTCGTTATGGGCTTTGACAAGTCCTTCTTGCCTGCCGGCCGCAAGGCTGCGCTGTAGTCGTGCAGCCACACGTAGATGAAGTCGCCTAGGGCGTACTTCTCCTTCTCGAGGGGCCGCACCAGGCCGCCCTGCACCTCGGTGAGGAATTCTTGCAGCCGCTCCCTTGTTATGAAGTCCCCCTCACGGCCGCGGAGAGATGTGAAGACGCGCTCTATGTGCCTGTGGGTGTACTCTCTCAACAGAGGTAGGTCGGAGTCGTAGTTGGGCGTGAAAGGGGCGGCGCGGAGGTCGTCGATGGGTGATGTCAGCTCCGAGTCGTCGCTAACAGTTGCCGTCGCCGTCGTGGTATCGTCGTTGCTGTCGATCGTCTTCACCGTGTACTCGGACTTGCTGTGTTGGTGTTGGCGTTGTTGCTGATGGAGGGCCTGGGGACTTGGCGCGGTGCCCAGGGCCACCGTCGAAAAGAAATGTCTCCACGCCGTGTGCGCGCCGAACCTCGGGCTCGGTTTGGGCCCTCCGGAGCCTGGCGGCGTTGGTGTTGGTGTTGGTGAAGCTGGTGTACGTCTAAGTCTCGCCACCGTCGCATCCTCGGCTTTGGTATCGGCGCCGGCCTCGGCTCCTCTGGCGGCTCCTCCCCTTTTCGGCGACATGGCCGGGTAGGTCTGCGCACGTCGGCGGGCTCCCTGCGCGTGAAGAATGGGGCCTGTGTCAGTCGGGCTGGTCTGATGGGCAAATTCTCCAGGAGCTCCAGGAGGCGCGCGTGTTCACAAGGCTGCGTGCGATGTTGGGAGAGGGGCTGGGCTGTTGGGCGGTTGGGCAAGGCCAGATAAGGCCAGGTAAGGGTAAAGGTTTAAAGTTTGCGCAACAAATGCTGGCTGACGACGACGACGAGGGTTCACAGATAACGATGCGCGACCTCGACCCCCCAGGGAACCACAGTTCTTTTTCTGTTCCTGGCTCAGCTCATGGTAGGACTTACGAGGCAACCCATGAGTGGTACTACGTGATGACGGTGTGTGGTCCGTATCTCGTACTCCCTCACTCCCTCACCCCCCCCGTATCGCCGTTTTTTTTGTTCAGGGGGTGCCCGACCGAGAGAAACCGCGGCGGCCCGCAGCGCACTCACGCCAGCTTCCAGCCAGCAGTGGACCAGCTGCCACTGCTGCAGGTCAGATCTGCAGAAAGAGGATGCAGGAAATTATGGGGAATGGGGCTGCGCTGCAGGACCGCAGTTGGGGCGGGCCCTCCGTTTGTCGTTGGGCGGGTCTTAGGGCGCTACTGTATGTACTGTGGACGTCGGTACCAGGCGAACATTGCCAGGTTCGGATGCTTGTGAGACTCTGTCCAATGTCGACTTTGTTGGGGTTTGAAATGGAAGAAGAGAATCCGGGAAGAGGAATGAAAGTAGAAAAAGGAATCAGCAAGAATAAGAGACGACAGCCAAGAGGTAAGCATTGATCGATCATCCTCCGGATTCCTCCCCGGATACTGCGGATTACTGGGCGGCCGCAGCAGCAACCACAGACGACCCTCTCAAGTGTCATGGCCTGCCAGGCCTTTTAAGGTTTCGGTATGGGTTGCAGATTGATCAGGGGATCAAGGTCCCGCTCCCCAGGGACTGGTTCCCCAACGGCTGAGCAGGCTGATCTCGGGGATAGAGATCTGAGACAGGACAGGAGGGCTAGAAGGGTGCTTCCTTGCTGAGAACCTTGAAAGGTGCGGGCTGATTCGGCAGCAGCGATAGCAGCGATGAGGGCTCTACACAGTCAGACAGTAAATTGATCGATCCTCCACGACGTTGCCACTTCTGCAGGTTCAAAAGGGTGTTGTTGAGCAGGGCGTGCATCTGACTGCATTTGGCGCGGCCCCCATGTTTTTCTACATGGAAACATCTTGTTCCCCGGCAGGGCTGATGAAACAACCTGTCATCCAGACGAAGCTCATGTGGGGATTCTTCGAGAAATCGAGAAAGGGCGAGACGCCAATCTTTATGTTGTTTGGCTCTGTTCGGTTCATCAAACTACTTGGGAACGGACCACTGGCGGAGGGGGCATTATTTCCAAGGGCCATCGGACTAGGCAATAATTTACATACATAGAAGACATATGGAGCTGCCCCTGAATCCGATGACAAGACACCCAGTGACACCCGGCCCGCCTGTGGGGAGCTGCTGGAATGATCGGCGCCTCACAAGAGCCGGTTTCCGATGCTAATTTTAGAGTGTTACTTGTCATATCATCAGCTTTCGTATTGGAGGGGGTTTTGGAAAGAGGTTTGTCTACTTGGATTCATGCTGCCGATGATGTTTTGTCCAGTGGGCAGGATTTCGAGTTTGGTGACCAGGACTTTTCCAGGCATTTTTAGGCACTTCCAGGCTCTGGCGGGAGGCCACCCAGCGGGCGCATGCAGGCGTGCAGGACGCTGAAGAAGGATCAAAAGCTCCCTGACACAAAGCTCAGGGGCCATAACGTCATTGGTCTGGAGACGGTTGCTGACTGCAGGTCAACGACACCGGATCATCGATCGCCACACGGAAATTTGCATTTTCTACTGTACTCATCGCCTGTCGCGAAACCGAAAATTGACTGCGCCTGACCACAGCAAAGCCTCATCCAGCCCTGGTCACTCAGATACCACATCTTCACGCGCAATAACAGGACATCTGGACACCAGAATTTGAGCCGGAGGACACCAGCGGACACAGATCTGACCTGATCTGACCTGACTCAACTCAGCTCATTCTCACACAGAAGACAATGGCCGGGAAGAAGTCCCGCCGGGAATACGAGGCCGAGGTGCGCTCCTGGGGCTTCAACCACGTCTTTACCTGGTCAGACGGCCCCCACGCGCACTACAGCCCGCACTCCCATGCTGGCCTGACCACACATCTCATCCTCAGCGGCCAGCTGATCATCACATATCCGAAGGATGAGAACCCTACAAAAGAGGCCTTCGGTGTTGGTGATAGACTTGACGTCGATGCGGGGAGGGTTCACGAGGTTTGGATGGGCAAGGAAGGGTGTACGTATGTTATTGGGGAGTAGCTCCGGCATCTTGCATATTGTACGGATTATTTGGAACGGCGGAGGCGACGAAGAACGAGACGAATGCGGACGAGACGTTCGATGAGGACAGTGGTGTGTTGGACTCACCCAGATACTGGTCCTGAAGGAAGAGATTCCGCTCTTGCGGTGGGACAGCCCCGAGCAGATCGTTGCAACGCGCTCGTTCAACTTTTCTCGCTTTCACAATGAGCTGTCATTGCGAAAAGTCCGCGAGGCATTAATGGTTACGAGCAGGACAAAGTATGCCCTGAAGCATTATACTGCCTGATGCAATAACTTACCCTATCCATTGGCTATGCATCAACCACGAACATCATTGACAACCACACGTGCACTGACGGTGATCCGACTCGACAACCATAAACGTGCATACAGTAAATCGTCGCTGACTGCCTTTAGTAGATTTTGGATTGATAAACTGGCCCAGCCACTTGGGCTTGCGGGGTGCTCTAATCATTTTTACTGGTCAGAAGCAGGGCACCCTCTACTCACCCGCTTCGGGGCTTTTCCTTTCTGACATTCTGATGTACTTGCCGCCATGTTCGCACGTGTACTCCATCCAGCTCAAACAAAATTGTGATAAGAGGTTATTGCAACATGTCAAACTTGAAGAAGACGTACTTCCTCTGTCCGACCTGGGACTACCACCCGGACGGCCCAGTGCAGCTGGGCAACATCATCATATCTCCAGAGAGCCCGGCGGAGGCTCTCAACAACTTTGAGCGATACCCCCCGTCCGAGAGCGCCATCTTTCCTGCGACTTGCAAAACCGGAGTGGCATGGTCGAAAGAGAAGTTCCGATCTGGCAAGTACGGCCTGTGGACCGAGTTCCTGTCCCTCATCAGCGGTCTCGGTGCAGACGTGAGCGTCGATCACAGCCTGTCTCTTGAGCAGACTTTCTCTTTTGACTCAATCACCACGACCGAATTCGCACCAACGCCCGAATATTTGGCTCAGAGCATGTCTGCGGCGGCTGTTGTTAACTTCCTCAAGAAAAGCCGTTTCAGAAAGCATGTTTACCTGATAACAGCTCTGAAGGTCGTTCACGGCGCCAGGGCGGAGGTCAAACATGAAAGATCGGTTCAAGGGCAGCTAGGGGCAACCCTGGATGGCACTCTTAGTGGTGGCCCAGTCAGCGTTGGCCCCTTCATAAGCGGCAAGAGGGACGATCGGGACATTGCTTCCTTCGAGGGCTCATCGGACTTTGTATTCGCTTACAGACTGCGGAAAGTCATTACGCATCGTTCGGGGGACATGAGCAATAGTGAATACACTAAGGGGGCCATGTACGGTGTGGATGGGCAGCTGATGGCCACTCAAGAACTTCCTTTCATAGTGGAAGGTTTAGCAGCGCAGGATGCGTCCGCCCAGGCATTTGGCTGTGAACATTTTGGCGAGGTACTCGACGGAGATGATCACTGTGTATGTGTCTGGCCAGAAGAATGATCTCATTTATATCGTCATATATATGAGTGGGAACAAGCCGTAGAGTGTTGCCCGAGCCCCCCGACTGAAGCTTAAGTACCCAAGTACCCATGCATCAAAGCCCAACCTATTATATTTTGACTGGCAACCCACGTACAATGCTCTTCATGAAAACCTGAATTGCCTCTTCCTTCTGTCGCCCACCAAAGAAATTCGAAATAGATAAAAGAACATTGTAACCAGCCCTGGGACTAGACATGTAATACAGCATGTCTCTCATCTTGTCGTACTGCTTGAACTTCACGGCTTCCTCAGGAGACATAATGTTTTGCGCGTAGAACAAGACCAAAGTGGCCAAGCCAGCGGCCAGAGGTGTCGAAAACGACGTCCCTGACTTTCGTACTTTCCATGGTTTCTGGGACAACGCACGCGGCCATGCGGACTCCACGGCCTCCCCGAGGGTACAGAAGTTGTAGTTGTGCTGGCGCGCTGTTGGGTTTCCCCGGATGCTATTCCCCATTCCATCGCTAGCATTAATGCAAAACACGTTATGGTGACGAGCTGGGAATGCCGGGAGAAGGCCGTGCGCGCCGTCGTTGGACGCAGCCGCAAACATGAGGATATTGTGCGCATGGGCGTTGAGTATGGCCTCCGAGAGCTCATCGTTCTCGTCAGGGAAGCCGAAGGACATCGAAATGATGTCTACCTGCCACTTATCTACTGCATAATTGATGGCCTTGAGGAATTGGTCAGTATTGATACAGCTCGGCAAGAACCTACGGTGAGCTCGGAAACGTTACCTTAGCTATCTCGCTTGGCTCGATAGGACTGGACTCCGCGATTCGGGCGATGTATATATCGGCATCCGGTGCCATGACCAAGACGAGATTGGCAATATGAGTTCCGTGTCCGGATGAATCTCCAGCTCTGCGATCTTCCATGCCACCCAGGCCATCGACCCATGTCCGAATGTCCTTGATCCGCTCTTTCCTTGCTCTAATGGAGTGATGACCGATGTCAATGCCAGTATCGAGTATCGCGACTTTCACCCTGGTCTCCTCATCAATAGCTTCGCTGAATACAAGTTCATAGGTACTCTGATGTTTTTCAAGGAACTCATCTGCGTATTTGCAAATGTTGAAAACGCAACCAGCGCCGTGGCTGAGGTTAGTCCTCCCTTGAAGCAACAACGACAGAGATATCGAAATGCATGGAAGGGTATACATACATATCATCCGGGTAGCTGGCCGGTGTGTTGTCGTCAAACAAGCCAGCGGAGCTACAATCCAAAGTCTGTGTGTGTTGCAAATTTGTATCAATTTTGTTTCTGTTTCCCTCTCGAATGGTCATAGGCTTAGACAGATCAGACTTCCGGGGGCTTTTCCGTGGCGGTGTTCTACCGAGAACAGGATTGGACCGTGATGGTAGATCAGCGCCGGTCTCTGCTGATACCGTCGAACACTCCGAGCTTTTGATGACTGCATGTTCCTGCCGAGGCGGTGATACTTCACGACTTTTTAGTTTGTTCGAAGACCGCGGAATGGACTGCTCGGACGCCCTTTCAAGCTTCTCGACAATTCCCACGTAGATCTCCTCCCTGATTTTCAAGTCTGCCTCTTTTCCAGCTGATTCGCTCTGCCGCAGAGACTTTGCAATATTGTAATGAACGTTGAGACATCCCCTGACAGCCTCAAGATAAGCATCACACCTTTCGTCTTCCATACGCTCTGCCCATTCGAGCAACTTCGCCCAGCTCAAAAGGTTATTGTCACCATAGCTCGGGCTGATGTTGAGCGGAATTTCTTCTCCATAGTCTATCTCCAAAAGTAGCTTGGCGAAGGAGAGTAGAATCGGATGGCCGATTCGGAATTCACGCAACTCGGCCGAACTGGGGATACTTGAGGTGAAGCGCAAATACGGAAGGTTGCGAAGGACAGACTCGTCTTTCGAAATCGCAAAATATATGTTGCTTGAGTCGATGCTGGCATCGAAGAAGTCCATAAGACAGTGGCCTAGCTTGACAGCTAACTTCCGTTTGTCTACGGTGCTGAATCGTGTCCCCGACGGCTTGTTCATCCAGAATTTCAAGTCAGGAGGTTTTAAGGCGCCCCCAGATATCAGACGATCAAGAGATTTCATAGGGGCTTTGGGCAGATGTTCCTGCTCCCACAAAAAACCTCTCAGGTCGCTCAAGACTTGGCATTGTTGAACCAACAGACGCAATGCCATGTCTTGATCAGCATATCGCATGAGCTCCTCACAAAGATTATGAGCACTAGCGACATGGGCAACGGAATCTGTGTCTCTGAAGTAACATTAGACTGTATGGTCTCATGCATCAATGCGTTGAAGGTATAACTTACTGAGATAGTTCGTAGACGACTTCTTGCCAGTGATCTGAATCCGAGCAGAAGTACCACAGATGCAGCGTTGGATCCAAACAGCTGCTCTCCGAACGTTGTGACAAGCCCAACTTGACTTCATGATGTGATCGACATTTCTGCCGTTCGAAAAGTACTCGAAAGGCATCTGTGGCGTTATCCCGTAGCTGCGTATTCATCCAAGGCTGGTGTTTCGGCTTCGGTTTCGCATCAGACGCTTCGTCGCGAGAATCACTGAGAAGCCGTCCCATGAAGTCGTTCCATGCTGTCAGCTTGTCCAATTTGGATTTGAGACTGGCGTCATCCGGAAGCTCGAACAGCTTCCGAAAAGGGCCGGTTGCCAGGTCGAAAATTTCCTTGCAATTTTCCGAACCCAGCCCATCGAGATACTCGATTAATCCCTCCAACGCTGGATACGATGCGTCCATCACAGTGTCCCCGCCAGGGTCGTCTTGGGAGAATTTCGCCATGACAAGGCTGTTAAGAAGATCGCAAATATCCCTGAGAACATCCTTGCCCCTTTCAAACGCCACCTGGGGTAATTCGAGACCAGAAGAGTCAAGACCTGTCAGCAGGAACACTCTCGCCAGCTCCGAGTCGAAAAGCTTATCGTCAAACCGCTCTCCACGACCCGGAAAGGGGGTTGTCGGGTGCCGTGGCACGTAACGTCCTGTTCTCTGCGCCAAGAGCGAGCCGAGACGATGTATCAAAACCCATTCATCAGATTCGACGAGCCAGGGCATCTTTTGGCTTGGACAAACAATGCCGTCTGTGTATTCAAACAGAGCTCAGGGGGATTTGAACGAAGAACTTCCCGTCACAAAGATCGAGATCACTTGAAAAGGCATTCAAAACATTCTTAGGGGAACAGGAGTTGAGCCCTCGGCAGCGGTGCGTTTCCTGAATCTAGCACAGCCACCCCAGGTGTCGCCTGTTGCATCCACACCAGTAAAATGTGCGGCTGACCAAGCTTTGTACAACCAGTGTTATGCAGCATGGGTTACATTGCATGGAGGAGATAAAGCTGCTCTGTGCGACTTCTGTACTACCACCCATGATAGGCCCCCGAGTCTGATGATATATGGCTGGGCCGTAAGCTGGTTTCGGACACTTTTCCTCCATCACAATTCAGATCTGAATACCCCATCCGCGCCCGTGATGTATTCATCACAGGCTTTCGACGAAGAGTTTGATGACCCAATATACAAGCTGAGCTGTGAATGCGAGGAGTCGTTTGACCGCCAGGTTTCTTTGTTCGCCGAAGCGAGCGCAACAAGAAGTCTGCTTGCAGAATATCAACAGCAATTGGCAATATGGGCAGCAAGTTTGGGTGCTTTTGCACGTCAGAGTCAAAGCCTCGACAGAAGACTCATGAAAGCGCCCGAAGTTCGAGATGTAGTGCTTCGACTCTTGGATATCTTGAGAGGAGCTTTACAACATGGTGAGTAACTCCGACTGCTTCTCTGGCTTCGTCGCGCCCTTCAAGTGTAGCCTCAAAAGTCTGATTGATGACTCCGGAATCCAGTTGAAACAAACCAGGAAGAGGGCGATGCCCATACCACAGAGTCGAGGCCAGCCGTAGAGGCGATCGAAGCCATCGAGGAGTCCATCAGCCGGTTGAATCGTCTCGGACTCACAATCCGGCAAGCATCCAGGGGTAAATTTGCTCGAAGGTTAACAAATTCGCCTCCACCCTTCAACTTGACCCATTTGAGAAGTTGTGCGCTATCGCAATCCAGAAATTATACCCAAACGCCACTGAAGCATTAAGGGATCGCCTCAGCAAGTATATGACCAACAAGTTTGCAGCGATACTTTTCTCAGAATCTCGACAAAACACGCTACAAAGCCGAAGACAGGAACCAAGGAAGCATGAACTGGCGTCATCGTTACTAAGTACCATTGAAGAGACAAGCGCACTGCAGCTGGAAGGCGCAGTCGACATCGGAACTCAACAATCAACCTCCGTTGAAAGCCCCCCTGATTTAGATCAATACCCCATGCCTGCCCAGTCTGATCTCTCCTCACTCGACACAAAGTGGATGAGAGAGACAATGAAGAATGGATGGAACGTCGAGTCTCATATCAGAAAAACATCCTCGATTCATATGGGACATCTCAAGTATCCTCCGAGACCAAGTACCAAACTTGACAGCAAATATTTCACCTGCGAGTGGTGCTTCAGGCAACTGATGCTTGATATAAGTGATGATGATTGGAGGTTAGTCATAATCCTCATCTACATATCGCTCCAGAAACATTGCTTAACTCAGTCTGGTGGATATAGGCAACATGTCAAAGAAGACTTCAAGCCGTATATATGCCTCTCCGAAGATTGTAGCTTAGAATCTACTAGCTACGCAACATTTCACGCTTGGTATAAACACATGAGTCACAAACATGGTAATCGCTGGCATATGGATGTCTTTAAGCCAATATTCTGGGTTTGTACTATCTGTGAGAGTTACGACGACACTTTCGCCAACTCACAAGGAGAAAGCACATGCCGACAGGTTCACTGTCGACCAGCTGCGCATCATCTCCCGCCAAAGCAAGACCCAGGTGGCGAGGCCACGAGGGCAATGCCTTATGTGTTCTTTCGATGTTGATCGACCTCAACAGCAAAAGGAACCAATTCAAGAAAAGAGCAAAGTCAGCCGACTTTGAAGGAGAATGAGATCCCCCGGTCCTCATATCGCAGATGCCGACGCCTCCGTTGATCCTCATTCAGAAGACCATGATCTAAAACGCCGGGAGATACCAACTAATCACGAAAATCTGAAATATATCGCAGAACACGTTGGCGAACATCTCCAAATATTGATGCTTTTAACGATGCGGTTAGCATCTCTGCAAAACATGGAAGGGGATATACGTGATGAGATTAGGAGCGAAACTGTCGAAACAGATGGTGACAACACCTCTCAAGATCTTGATCTCAGCGACATATTGGGGGTTGGTGCGGACGAGGATACCCGCATAATGGACGATGATAAGGAAACGGAAGCCGCAGAGACGAGAACACTGCTGGGCATTGAAACTGCGGGGGAAGACAACGAAGATACATCCGGCTTCCACATGGAATGGGCACATGTCCCACTCCCGAATCATATTCCAGTGGAGGAAGACACATGCCTCCAAACTGCAGTAAGGTTAGGGGCTTTCCAAGCGCACCAGGAAGGGCTCTTGCTGGGAGACAACCTCCTAGGTGATTCCGACCCACAAGATGTGTCATGGACAATACATCACGCGGCAATAACTGGGAATGGTCTGCCCTCCATTGACCAATCACCTCCAAGTATGGGCATACATACAAGCTTGATGTTGTTAGACGGAAATATAAAACGGTACAAACCCGTCTTTGGTGCAGGAGAATCGGAGTCAGCACTCCGTGTCGCGGAGGCAGAAGGAGATCATTATTCGCCAATGTTACTGGACGAGAATGACCTCTTGGGAATTGGTGGAGAAGTTATTTTCCCCAGATCGGATGTGAGTTGTGACGAATATTCTAGTAACTACTAGCAATCGGCATAACTAAATATATACAACTAATAAGAGGCCTACAGGGCTGCTAGGACCACCTCCCTTCAGATATATATAGGAGCAGTCTCTCCCTCAGGCTCACCATAAGATTCATTACCTCCGAGATTAAGGACTTTTACCTATACTCTGATCATCTGTCTTGATCACTCTCACCATTGTTGTCGTGACCTTCGTACAGAGCCACCGTTGAAAAGGGCACCTGGGATTTCTAAAGGAGGAGCTTCAGCCACGTTTCAGGGGTTTTCTTGGAGCAAATCCCATCGAGGGAAAAACTCAGAATATCCGTAATACGACGGCGAAGATGATTAAGGACACAAAATGGGACCAAGTAATTAATTAGTGTCTTCCGGTTTTCTGGTATTCTAATCTCCCAGTCTCCTAATTCCAGAGTCTCCTAGCCTGTGTAAAAGTTCTATCACAAGAATTCTCACAGGTCACAGTCGGCAGGGTAAGTTACAAGTGAGAAAACCATTATAGCAGTTCTAGCATTTCTAATAATACGCTTTAGTTATAGTAGTCTTACGGCCTCGATTGCTATACTATCTCGTCTTTTTGCTGCAGTTTTCTATTCTCATGTCGATAAGGGGTATCTAATATCTAAGGGGCTGTCAGGAGGTATGAGCTGTCGGATCATGTGTGGACATATGCATGTGGGAATAAGGATTAGTATTACATGAAAGAAACGGTGCACATACGATATCTGAAGGGGGGGGGGGGCGGGTTGACCAACCCCCAAACACGCCCAAAAACACCATGAAGCGAAACGAATGCCTATCAATTGCCAGTAACCGCCATGCTCCATAACCTCGACCTAGGCCAATACTGTCATTGGCTATGTCTTTGGGTATCCTATTGCACAAAACGATATCGCTAGTGCAGTTGTACTAGCTGTCCTTATACATTGCAACATATCCTCATACCAAGCTTGGGGACTATTTACGGCCAACCCGAGCTGATACAGCGACAGGATTCCGGACAGATGTTTTTTTGTAATAGCCCATCATAGACTCGTAGAGGCTTGTGTTCGAGTACGCTCACCGCCGCCTCCGATATGTCAACTTCAAAGGCCTTTATCACGGTCCTCCCCTTGTCCCAGGATGCAGGTGCCAATGCATATACTAGACCAGTGCTTTTGTTCAGCATGCCCTTCAGCTTTGTCACAAGTTCTCCAATCTCAATTCTACCTTTATCCTCTGGATTGCATATGGGCGGTTTGATGACTAGCATCTCCATCTGTATCAGGTTCAGAAAGTCGTGGAGATATTCAGTGCAACGGTCGTGCCTGTGTAGGTCATCGATGAACTAGAAGGAAAAGTCAATTACATCTGTGCTATGTTTGACGAATTGGTGGAGTGGGTGTCTACCTTTGAAACCGTTTCCTTGACCATCACTGCAATAGAGTTGTCGTCTTTGCACCGTACTATCTCGAAGAATGTGTCTGTGGTCATTTCAGCCCACATTGGATCGATTGCTGTTCTCTTTCGCGTAAAGTCTTGAATAAGCTCCCACCCTCCCAAGAGCCAAGCGATGAACTCCAAGTATATGCACCCGAGGGCCCAAATATCTTGAGAACGGCCACGCCCACCCACGAGGTCAAATTCTGGTTGGCGATAGGAGGGCGAGACTGCAGCCTTGCTATCTGGCTCATAGAATATGCTCAGGCGGGTGCTGATCTCAGTCAACCCGAAGTCTGTGATCTTCAGTGTTCCATTGTCGTTCTCGTCATGAGGATCCTGAAACCAGAGCACATTTTGTGGCTTGATATCTCCATGTCGGCCAAACATTTGATACCGTGGCCGTGTCCCTGTCTGAGTTTGATGTCTCTTCTGAGCCTTTTGATGCGCAGGGTGATTCTTCCACTCGTTGGTGTTATATCTGTGGATTTTGGAAAGTGCTTCTGCGAGTCCGTAGCATTGTGTAGCCATCCAACAAACCGTCTCGTGGTTCATTGATGGCCGCGGGTTCTGTATTCTCCAGTAGGTTTCGAGGTCAGCCCCTGCCCGCGGAAATATGAGGTAGAATTTCTTGAACTGTTCATATGTGGCAAGAAGGGAAATTAGATGCTCGTGGGTGTCATCACTGAACTTCATGAGCATGTCAGCCTCATGTTTGAAATCTTCCCTGTCTCTTGATGATAGACACTTAATAGCGAAGCCTTGGCATGTGAACTACTGCATATTAGCAAGATCCGTAAGTCCTGACCTCATGATTTGATGTATTACCTTATATTCGCCGAAGCCGTGCTGTTGCGGATGTATGTCTGCCTTGAACACACTGCTGAAACCACCTTCAAACTCGTCTCGGCCATTCATTGAGCCCTCATCCTCATCCCCGTATCGACTATCCGCCGTGAAGGGCAATGGAACCTGGTCTTGAAGGACGAAGTGGCCAACATTCTTGCGTTGACCGCGGTGGAAAAATGGAGCCATAGTTGTCCACTGCCATTCTTCGAACTTGATGGTGGCTAAAGCAGACCAATCTTCAAAACATTTTAAAGGCTTCACAGTCCCTTCCGAATCGCCTCTCCGAGACAAGCTGAATATGTTTGGAGATCTGCCTTTGCGTGGTACCTTACGCAAGGGCAAATCCTGGTCGGTCACCTTTCCGTTTATGAACAGGTTGATGGCCGAAAGCTTCTCACAGAGTACCAGGATAGCGAATATCTTCTTCAACGATATATGACGTCCCTCCACCGTCGCACCACAGATCTTTTGAGTATGTTCCTCGATTGTATCGGCGTCAAGGATACCCTTGTAGCACTTTTGAAGCTCCGCCTTTACGGAGCTAGTGTTGACGAGGGCTCCGAGTGTCTCATCTGGGAAGAACCCCTTCTTTTCCGAGTGACCCGGAATCCTATGAAGAACATCCAGAAGGCGCTCTTCAATGGAAAGTATGTCTTCTTCCAGAGATTCATCGTCAGGGATTGCGGGCCCAAGTTCTCCTGTGCTTGTCGCAATCTCACGACCTCGAGCCCCCAAATCTGTGATAGTGGACTTTTCGCTTGGTAGGCGTGGAAACTCCGGCTTAGCTCTGTCGAAGGGCAATCCTTTCCCTGTTCTTGCCGCACGATTGATTCTGGTATCAAGCTCAGTTGCCTCATTCTGGGAGTCAGCTGCGGTATCCTCTCCGCCCTATCGACTATAAGCATATTGTGAGACACATGTCATTTATCCCCTCACTCACAATGAGCGCTTGATCAAGTTCCTTCAACTTTGTCTCCAGCACAGTCGGTTCAACGTCTGACGAGGTTATGCCCAGAAGTACCGAAGTAGTAGGGGCTGGCGAGCCTGCTATCGATGTAGCCAGAGGTGAAGTGATGCTCTTGCCGGATCTAGGACTTGATTCTTGGTCCACTGATTCGTCACTGATAGTGTGGATAGACTCTGGCAGCCAAAGCTCAGGCAATGATGGGAAGCCTCGGGGCTTATGGTAGCAAGTATGGGCAGAGACATGTTCAGGGTCAACAGTATTGGGCTCTGTACATGTTAGTCCTAACATCAATTGGGTCGGTATAATAGAGACTTTGGTAACGAAGAACATTTACCATTTGAGGCTGGATCACTGGGGAGCTCTTCGAATGATCCAACCGATCGGTCTTCAGCCATCGTGGAGGGAGTCGCAAGAGTCGATAATCTCGAGCGTGAACGCCCAATGATAGATTAAAATCGACCGATGTAGTCACACTCGCCCCTCTTTCGCGGTCATAAATCAGGCTGCTGACTCTAATTATATATACATGTTTCGAACGTCTGGGCTGTGTTCGATGGAGCAACAGCCCCCAAAGCCAGACACCTGGAAACAGCGTACGGGCGGGTCCCTTGACCATGGTACACAGCCGCTGGGCGAAGGATATTTTAGTAGGGCTAAAATATGCCTCAAGCTTCTAGCTGCTGGGGCTGAGGTTGCCTACATGTGGGCCCCATGGTGTGCCTGCGCCTCTAGAGATGCCATCAAAGATGCTCAGCTGCATGTGAGCTGAGACGTCGGGCGTCACGGCTGACTGTATGGGACACCGAGTACAAGTCCTGAGAGTTTGACCCTCACCTTTGAGTACTAAGAGAAAGTAACTCACTCTGATAACCATGACAGTTGTATGGCCAGCCAAGTAATCTCGCCATGCGTAAGCTCTCGATCAATGGCCAGTACTTTGTATGACATGGGCCTCAAATGGAACTGGACGGTTATGCCATCAAGCCATAGTCATATCGCATGCAACCTCTGTGTGGCTATGCTAGGCGCTAATCTGTTTCAGTGCCTTACACAGGTGACAGCTTTTTACACTTCGTTGGCCTGAACTATTCCTGTTGGTAATCCCAATCATATAAGACGCGAGTGGCCCTTCGACACTTCAGCATCATGGTTATGCAGAACCAAGGTCGTCAATCTTTCTAACAGCTTGAAGCTCCAAGAACCTCCACTCGGCTTCGATGCCATACCTCAATGCCGCAAGCTCGTCTACTTGTAGCGACTCTTCCGATACCGACTCGGAGTCGCTTCAAGGCCAAGATATATCAGGGTTGAATATCAACCCAGACAGGTTGACTGCCATACTACGGGAAAAGTTTGGAGCCGGCTCATACGAGATAAGTGTATGTTGAATTCGATTCTAGGGCAGCATAACGAAGCGTCTGTTTTTAACGTGCAAGTAGATGTTACGGAACGTGTACAGTATCCGCGCCCCAAGACGTCTCTCAAAAAGAGAAATTCTTCAATGCAGGTGATGGGAAAATGGTCAAAAAGGAAGATGTGCATGGAATATTCGCTTGAGCTAAAGTCGACGGGGTGATTCAACTCGGAACCTTAGTAATGGACTTGGGGAAGAGGGAGGGCATGGAAAGGGAATTCGGTCCGAAGATGCGGTTACTAGGCAGCCACCTGCACTGCAGCGAATTTTACTGGCTTTTATTTCCGTCACGAAGCGCTCTCCGAGCTGCAGATTGACACCACCTTGACAAAATGATAACAGGGCCACCTATCAAGTTCCTCAGGCCCTATGATCCTCACCGGCCCCGTGGCCCAAAGCTAGGATGCGTAACACAAAGCCGCATCGTGTAGAGCATACCATGTGCATGAAACTATTGATATGATGTCGCAGCTGACCACCCTCCGTCCCAAGGAGCAGCGATGCTTGATGAGGCTCTGGGCTCTGCGGGGAAAAGTCCACGAGAAGGCGCCATCAGATAAAGTGAAGGCAGCCCCCAAACTGAAGTGTCTCATTGATCTATGAGATACGACACAAGAAACAGTACCCGAAATTCCAACTGATGGCGTCAAACGAGGATGATTTGTCGGGCCGTGGGCTGGAAGACCTAATCGTCGACAGCTATGTTGCCTTTTTTTTCCCCGAGGACAGAAAACAGGAATTCATACCCAATGGTACGGTTGAAAAATGATTACAAGGAGCTCCATCGCCCAGGAGTTGGAACTACCTGAGATTGAGGATGACCAGATCAATTTCATTATCGAGTCTGCGAAGAAAGTCTTCACAATCAGTCTCATCAGCGGCTTGAGGAATAACATACTGCGGATGGCAATGATACAGTTCAAGAAGCACAATTTCACAGACGGGAGACTGCCTTTCGATTTCCCAACTGACGGGACTCATAACCCTTGTTTCCCACTTCGGCTGTGGTCGAAACTCGCGAAAAAGAATTTCGCGGACAAGCAGTGGATGCTCCTTGCGCCGCTTTTCCCAGCAGGATTCAAAAGGTTGGAGCTGAAGCAAGAGCACATATTCCCGTTCACATTTGTGGACAACGGGACGAAGGAGGGCACTTTTGGTGCTGTGTATCAAGTCACTATTCATGAAGCACACCAAGAGGGGCCATTGCGGAAGGTTAGCCATGCCATCATATTGATTATACTACCTATCAAGCCACGTTTTCTCGTATGCTGACTGGACCAGGAAAACGGCAACCTCGCTAATGTCGCTATCAAAGAGCTCAAGACCTCGAGCCAGGAGGGCGACGCGACGCATAAAGAATGGGAAGCTGAAGCCAAACCCCTGGAAGAGATAAGCAGCCTCGAGCATCCTCACTTGGTCCAAGTCAAGGCAATCATTTCAAAGGCAAGAAGACATTATTTTATGTTTCCATGGGCTGATAGGGGAAGTCTTCGTGATTTCTACAAAAAGAATCCAGAGCCCACGCTAGAAGCCAACCTTATCAAGGACATCGTCCAGCAAATAGCTGGACTAGCTGACGCGCTATGGGCCCTCCATAACTACAAAGGCGAAGGATCGTACCGTCATGGCGACTTGAAGCCCGAGAACATATTGATATTTGACGACGGCACAACGGTGGGAACTTGGAGAATTGCCGACATGGGTTTGGCGAAGCATCATGTTGCTGCCACCGCTGCGCGTGGACCGACCAGTACACGCCATGGGACACCATCTTACGAACCTCCCGAGGCTTACCTCAACACCTCGACCGCGCTTTCTCGTCTTTATGATGTTTGGTCCATGGGTTGCATCACTCTAGAGCTGATCATCTGGCTGCTCTACGGCTACACACCACTCGTCGAGTTCAACAACAGCATGAACAATGCCCTGGGACATCCGATTCCGTACTGGGAATGCGATTCGAGGTCCAATGTCGCCAGGGTTCATCCCAGTGTTGCAGCATGCATAGCCCACATCAAGAAGGATCCAGAATGCAGGGGAACGACAGCCATTAGTACACTTATTCAACTCGTCGAAACGAAACTACTGATCGTCCCTCTTCCCCAAGTCGGCAGAACCTTGAAACAACATCATCCAGGTGTCGATGCCGATATCAACGACACAGCAGGAGAAGCAGCAGGAGTAACTTTGAATGTTACCCACCCAGATTCAGAAGCGCCTGATGCTTCGGTTCCTAGTCCAACGCTGGGACAGTCTCGAGCCACAGCTAAGCAATTCCATGAAAGCCTTCTGGAGATCCAACGGGATGGTGAGACAAGTGGGACTTACCTCTTTACAGGCAGAAGCAGAAAGGGAGTCACAGGGCCGTCTCTGGATGAGCCCAGTTTGTTGCCACAATCTGCATCTAAGAAGTTTCCTTTGGCAAATCGCCCGAGTACACCACCAGTTCAACCTGAGAGGAGACAGGACCTGCTTCAAACACCATCATCAGGAGTACATGTAGGTTGCATATTGCGCCGCATCATTTTGATTATCTCGTAACTATTTGTCTCTGCACTGCTAATTGGAACAACAGATCGTACGTAACAGGGTCAAGCCTTTAGCTATTTAAGTATGGAGATCGTGAGTGGATCCTAGCTTGCTGACACAAAAGATTTCGCCTGGAATTATAGAATGCAAGTACTCATCCAGCCACATATACATCGTAAAAAAGGTAAAGGCTAACAAACCTCCAGTATGTAAGGGATACTCCCTGCGCCATTTTTCATGATCAAATACTGACTGTCACCTCTGTGTCATGATTGCAGGCTGTAAGTATCTTCTCAAAGCTGTTTTCAATATCAACAGCTAACAATATTGCTCCTTAAGCATGTGAGTGGAAAAAGACCGTCTTGACCTCAAAACTATTTACTATGTGTTGCAACATGATTAACGCCTTCTCCAACTAGCCGGTAAGTTGTCCGTACAAACTACATCCGACTGGCGTTGCCTTGCTGACCTTCGCATAGCTAGTAAGTCTGGTGTCGGGCGAGCGACTTTCACAGGGAGTTCTGACGACTCTGAACAGCTCAACGAAGTTTGGGACTTTCCAGTCGATAATGTCTTCGCCACTACAGTGCTCGGGGATGGCAGACTCTGGGAAACAGTGATGCACTCCTCACCGAGAGCTACACAGCTTTGCACAAAGTGCAGGCAAACGGACTTCTGGGCTGGGAAAATCCTCTTTACTGAGGAAGTCTTCAGTCTCGAAGGGGAGTCTTCGACTTGCGAATTCTGCAGGCTGCGATGGAATTTGTGCAAGCGCTTCAATCACACTCACGCGCCGATTGTCCATTTTGACAAACTTGAGTCCACATTGAGACTCAATGAAAACTACCCGCCGGTGTTGACAATCCACAGAGGTCCAGGTATGTCCGAAAGCGATCTGATAACGATAAGATTATATCGTAGCTAATGTTGAAAACTCATGAAGATTCGAAGGAGAGTCGCAGGCCGCACTCTCCGTTACAGATCGGCCTTCCTAAGCTTCCGGAAGCTGGTAGTGGCCACCATTTCGAAATACTCAGGAAATGGCTGGATGACTGTGATCAAAATCACCCCCAGTGCAAGCCACTAGCAATCCCTGGCTTGCCCACGAGACTCATTCATGTTGGAACCCAAATGTCACCGGTCGTCAAGCTGTACGACACCCAACCAGGCGACAAGATGAAATATCTCGCGCTGTCACATCCATGGGGAAGTCCTCCGCACTTTTGCACCTTTAAAACGAACATCCAAGATCACAAGGAGGGCATAAGCTTTGACAAATTACCTAAGACGTTCCAGCATGCAGTTATAGCCACGAGGGGTCTAGGTGCCAAGTACCTATGGATCGATTCGCTCTGCATTATCCAAGGGAAAGACGGGGACTTCCAAAGCGAGGCAAAGCGCATGGAAGATGTCTTCAGTCAAGCCGACTGTATACTTGCGGCGAGTTCTGCTACCGGCCAAGCTGACGGGTTCCTCCACCCACGAGAGGCTCGCAAGTATCTCACTGTCCAGCAGGTCAACCGACCGCCGATTTACATCTGCGATTATGTAGACAACTTCAACGAACACGTCCGGGGAAGCTACCTCAATCAGAGAGGATGGGTTCTCCAGGAGAGGGCGCTGGCACGGCGGACGATCTACTTTACCAGCAAGCAAACCTACTTTGAATGCGGTGACGGTGTTCGCTGTGAAACCATGACGAAGATGCACAAGTAAGTGTTTTGACCATTGTGTGACCGACAAAGGTTTCAATGCTGATACCATTATTTCCAGCACGCTTGAGTCCTTCCTCGGCGATCCTGCCTTCCCAAAAGTCGCCATGGAGTTGTCTGATGGTAGCAAAATCCGCCTATATCAAGACCTCTATATGCAATATTCCCGCCTTGCCTTCAGTCACCCACAGGACCGCCCTGTAGCCATCGCCGGCCTCGAGAAGCGCCTCAACTACAGTTTTGGCGTACAAGGCGGCTTCGGTATATTCAATGCAGTGGCCCCTGGCCAGCTGCGGCGCAGTTTGCTCTGGCATAGGGCATCAGATATTGCTACGTTGAAACGTATCAACTTCGACGGCGACCGCGGCCTGGCATCAGGCACAAAGCCGCCTCCGACATGGTCCTGGATGGCCTACGAAGGTGGCATCGAGTACCTAGACCTGCCCTTTGGTCAGGTCGAATGGGAAGAGGGCGATATTCTTCCGGTTGGAACGTGGAATGATAGTAAGGGCTCCTCTGCAGACCCTGGGTTAAGTGTTGTTGCTCGAGATTTCAACGATGCTGCGACGCCGGCCGGAAGGATAATATTCGATATCCCGAACCAAACAAACCGGCCACCGCCAGCTTTGAAATGTGTCATCCTGGGACGGTTGAGTTCACGGCGACAACTGGAACAGCCGATGGATATTAGGATTCACTTCGTCTTGTTGGTGACCACCGGAGCCTCGGCAACGGCCCGCGATGGGCCGGTTTACCATAGAGTGGGAGTTGGCTCTGTGCCTGGTAGTTGGATACAGCTGGTCGGTCCGGTGACAGTGGGGAAGATTCTATGAAATTGTCCAGTTGATTCATTGTTGCGTTGTTTCTCAAGTATTGTTTCGCTTTTTTCGTCTCTTTGTGTATGGGGTGCAAGGAGATGGCTGGGACCAGTTCGAATGTTAACACGGTTTATATGGTAGGTTGTGCATATATCATGTAGAAGGAATCAACCCATGTGAGTCCTAGGTACCTAGATCCTTTCCCACGTTGACCATATCCTGACCTGGTACCCAGATACTTGGTATAGACACGGTCAGCCCGATGACTTAGCAGCCTGCAGCCTGACCAATACACTGAGATTGTAGATACCCGCACATGAAGGTTTTCCTTGACGGTTAGCTTTCGTCACTCACCAAAGCAGTAATATCGAATGCTGTGCAAAAGGTGCCACCGTTTTTGGGCTGGGCCTGGACCTTAACAAAGCACGTGGTATCAAAGTTCAACGTCGTCTACACTCAAGTAGTCTTGGCCCAGGACGTCAAATCTGGCTACTAAGTGCTTAGGCTCTCGGGCCCGGGCCATCTGAAGCTGTTTCTTTAGAACACCATGTCACACCCCCCCCCTGTTAACGCATTTCTCTCACATACCACACAATCTCAAAACTACTTTCTAATATATCTCTACGTATACTACTCTGATAATCGTGCAACTAACTTTATTAGGACCGTATAGCTTTAAGCTATATAACCGTATATATTATATATATTATCCCTCGATATATAAAGCTATAAGCGGGAAATTATTAAATTTTAGCCGATTCTTACTTTTGTAACACTATATCACTCCCCCCTGTCCGACCGAATTTTACTACAAATATTAACAAATTATAAAAACTAACTTCTTTAAATCTTACTTGATTTTTAAATTTCAAGTTTAAGGTAATAGCCCTAGCTAAGGCTACCTTATATATAAAGTTATAGGTATTAGACGTAAAATTCAGTTAAGATATTAGTAAATATATATAAAGGTTTTCGTTGAAATTAGGTGTGGTGTGTGAGAAAGATGCGTTGACAGGGGGGGGGGTGTCATGGTGTTCTAAAGAAACAGAGGACCGAGGTGGCGGGGCCCAGGGAAGAAGATGCTGGTTGCTTTGCCGCCTCCTTCGTCTCACTGGGCCTTTGCTACAGGACCCAAAGTTCCAATTTCAATATTTCTTCTTTCAAACTACATCACGACCGGGCCAGGCACGGCCCAACAGTAAACCAACAGCAAGCCAAAGCAAACCAACAGCCACTTTTGTAACACTGTGGGCCCCTCACTTGAAGTCTTCGTCTCGAGGCCCGGCCTCACGTCTATTCTTAGCAACAACGACGATCGAGCAATGATCGAGATTCCGATGTGTTCATTCGACTGAGTTGCCAGACCATTTCGCCCCTTCCCCCAACAACTTTCTCAATCCAACCAAACTTACACTTAGCTCACACATCGATTATTGACTCTCCGCGGCCGATGAACCTTGCACACAATGGAGAACCTTGCGTCATCTTTCAAACAGCTCAACAGCGACGAGGGACAGCCTGAACTCGAGCGCAAGGTTGTTGCAACCGTCGCTGCTTCCAGATACCCGCCTACACCTTCTGCTCTTGAGGAAAACATGCCACAGCCTGAAGGCCAACTGGCCAAACCGGCAACTCCTTCGCTGGAAACACTACCTGTCGAAATCCAGATTAAAATATTGGCGGGGGTAACATCCCTCGACTCACTTCGCACTCTAGTCCATACTTCGCCTACTCTACATCATACCTACTTCAATAACCGGCTTCCCATCTTAAAGGGGGTCCTCGAGCACACCCTCGATAGTATTTTGGTGGACGCGCACGCCGCCTACCAATCTGAGGCGCCGGGCGTACGCTTTTCCTTCGGCGACTATGAAGAAAGGCTGCTTTCCGCATCCACAGAGCCTATACTAAAGGGAATGTCTCTCGCGGAAGCTACCGAGATCGCTTCGTTTCACCTCTCCGTCGTCGAGCCGCTAACCGATCGATATACTACCTGGGCGCTATGTGCCTTATCTTCCTCCCCGGAAGCAGTTCCTCTCAGCCAGACAGAGAAGGCACGCATCCAGCGCGCTATATATCGACTACAAACTATCTGCAATATGCGACTCCAAAAACCAGCCAGAGTACTCGAAGCCCTTAGCACCTTTACCCCATGGGAAGCCGAGGAGATCCTCTGTATATACGAGTTTGCGAAAGAGAGATACAGTAGCGTTTTCTTTACAACTGCATGGGACTCAAACCAAGAGAGAAACCCCAAGTATAGCTCTGTTAGTCTCGTGGACGTCAATGGGGCCTTGCTTCTATACTCCGGGGACTGTAAGTCCTGCAAGCTTGCGAGTTGCTTTCTGACGCATGAAATGATAGCTAACTCCTTCTCAAGATGCAGAAGATATCAATCGGGGTTCTCTGGCCAGCATACTCTTTCAGGGCCTTCGGGTCCTGGTAGAGGTGTTCAACGCCGAAAATAACCAAGCGTTATCTGCGGTCGTCGAAGAGCATTTAAGCTGCTACCTCGTACATGAGGATATTTGGATCGATGGCGCTGGTAAGCAGCTTCCCGGGTTCATTCATCTTGTTTATTGCAGCATTTACGTCCAGGATCGACCTAAACGGTTAGAAATAATATCAACCTGGCATGATCCTTCCTCTTGCAGAATTGTTAAAGTTGATTACTAAATCTGAATGCTACAGTCAATTGCAGAGATGAGCATCAAGACAGCCGACGTTACGAAGCCTATAACGATCATGACGAGGCTCAGGACAGACAGGAGAAGATTACATTTGAACAAGATGCACTATCCTCTCCGCCGATAGCGTGGGTTCGTTTCTGGAATGGATTATACAGTAACCTGATCGGTACATATATCCCAGATGTACTGCGGCGCTGGGGATACGTAATGTGGGACGCAAAGCGGTTGGACAACGCTGGGGCGATGGATTATATCGACCTGGAGTGGGAGCACATGTATGGCGTACGAGGGAGTTCCGAAGAATATAAACTACGAGAACTTTATCGCGAAGAGTATGTGTATTGGGAGAGTAACAGCCTCTGAATAATGCCGAGTAGCATTGCCTTAGAGTTCGCGGAACCAGAGAGTGTCTAGTCTAGAAGTATCTGGTGCAACACATACTCCGTGGTCGTGTGCCACGTAAGGGTAATTTGTGATTTTTATACATCGCCGGGGCTGGTCTAGCTTGTTGATACGGCTGTGTTGAATAGCCTTTTCCTGTCAACCCCCCCCCCCAAGCGACATCCACCCGTAGTGAACAGCTACGAGTCGGTACGGGCATCGTCTAGGGCCGCCGTCCTGCTGACCGGCTCCTCTTCCGCAAGGGGCAGTCCACGGGTAGCATCGAAGCCCCAGACGCTCGGACCACCTCCCGTAATCAGACCTCGAGATATCAAATGATATACTGTGGTGACTTGCTATATAACATACGGCCCATCCAAGAGAAACAGATGTTATAGATAGGTTATATGCTATATAGGGGTAATGGGTTATATATATTATCTATTAATCCATCCACTAGATATATGTGTCATATCGGGGGTGACTACTGTATAGACCAAAACACTACGAGAAACCGGTGATATTTCTACTCAGTGTAATTCAACCCGCAATAGAAATATCTAAATGGAATGGATTGATGACTCAAAAGGGCTTAGTGGAAATGGAATTGAATTAAAAGCTTGGACTAGTTTCCATGTATTCAAATCTCACGCTGGGTTACCTAGGTACGTACCTACTTAAGTACATTTGAGGTCCTCACGTGCAGGGCTTCCAAGTGATCACGTGGGCAGTTTCTCACTCACTATCTATAAATACTTGAGCAGGCACACCCATCACCAAAGCTGACGACTTTCCATCTTACATTGCAACGTTACCACAAGTCCCAATTACGCAATATCACACACGGAACGACCCGCCTCTCATTACCGATGATGAAGAACCTCTGAGCAGAGCTCGGTAGGACTCAGGCGACTTGGTAATTCAACTCCTAAAGAGAAAAATTGCGTTAGCAAAGCTAACGTCTTGCAGGGACCTCATATGTGCGGCTCTTTTCACTGGGGCATGGGCCTCTCAACGTTAACCACTATCATAATCATTGGAATTACACCCAGGGAGACCTGCCTTTGATTGCCGATGATGAAAAGCCACCGAAAAACGCTTGGTCTGCTCTTCCGGGAGCAGATATGGCAACTCGGTAGGGCTGAGGCAACTGTATTAAACAGCAGGGCAGAGCCAAGTGGCCATTGGAAGTGTGGTGATACTGGTGGCTGGGGCTGGAAGACGAGCGTCTTGAGAATCCTGGCGGTTGCTGGGTATAGTGGATCCAGACAGGAAGGCCAAGAAGGGAGAGACGAGATGGAGGGGAAGTGTTGATCAACAGAATGTCAGGACGACACAGGTGAAGATAGAGCAGGCCAGGCGATGATGCGAAGCTTCATGTATCAGAGAAGAGGCGGGTGAGGATGCGAAGCGCTGTGCATAAGCATCGATAATACTGGTAAGAAGAAAGCAATACGAACCCAGGGTGGTGGGCGATGGCCTCTAAATATATTCTTCTGATTCCAGACTCTGTCCATCGATAATTGATCTATTCTTTGTTTACTCCTATGCACATTCTCTCTCTCCTTCTTCTTCTCACTCTCTGTCTTAGTCTCTTTTTCTCTCAGTCTCAGTCTCTCTTTCTCTCAGTCTTGGTCTCTCTTTCTCAGCCTCATCCTCTCTTAGTCTCTCTCTCTTTCTTGGCCTCTCGCTCTTGGTCTTTCGCTCTAGGTCTCTTGCATGTCGGACTCTAAGAGGAGATCATGATTGTACCTTTCTGGAGGAGTCGCTTTCCTCGAGCCATACAGGCCTCCAATGTACACACCTACGTATTGTTCTCTTTATAATCAAGCCTACACAAGATCGATTCGATTCTTTACACCTGAAATTTATTGAAGATGAAATGACGAAACGGAGCCTCATAATTATGTTCGTTGTGATATCATTCCCGTCGCGTTCTACGCTGACCTACGTCCTGCTCTCGCCAGAGGCTTGTGCGCCCTGCCCACCCTGCCTGCCTACGATATAACAATAGTGATAGAGTCAATCAAAACGACTTCAACCAACGTGCCTACCATTCCCGCTATCGGCGGCCGTGGTCTGACGTTGGAGCCGGTGTGCTGAGCCTTGGTGCGCTGTATTGATACTGGTGGAGGACGAAGGGCAACGGAAGCAGGGATTTGCAGGCTTTGACAATAGGGAACGCCCCTTAGTTTATAGTGCTACAGTGCGCGGGCTACACCACGGCTTAGGGGTGAAGGTCTCAGGTGTGTTCACCATCGGTGCGGAGGACGAAGTCTGTAGGAGGGCCACCTGTGGCTATTACGAGTGCCCTGCCGTGAGGAAGCGGCCGCGTTGCGGGTGTGCAGCATGTCCCTCGAAGCAGGATACCGATCGATGAGTTTTGTTGTTGTGCTCGCAAATATGCGAGAATCTTTTTTGTTGTCCTGTGAATACTGATAGCATGCTGGATACGCATTCCAATCTGGAGAAGTGTATTGTGTCTAGAGGCAGCTAGCTAGCTGTCTTTGCTAACAAGCCTCATATCGTACATGTACCCTCTCGAATGGCCCGACGTTCCTGTTCCAACGACTATATCACCTGGCCTCCAAGTAGATATCCAGTGGTCATGTCATCATGTACGTTTCAGAAACGAATGGAATTATCATTTAACGTCCATCTCACTCCTCCGCCATCCGTCCCCACCAGAACCAACCCTTTCCGTTCTTCAGCACCTTCTTCTCCTCCCTCTCCTCCAGCGGCAGCGGGCTCTCGCCACCCAGCACATACCGCCTGTGCCAGCTCCCCACGAACATGCCCCTCGGGTCCGCCTTGTCCCTCACCGCCCTCCACGCCTGGAGATCCTCGCCGTACATCTCCTCCACGTCATCCACGTTGACCATGTGGAAGTTCTTGGCCCAGTGCGGCTTTCCGCCCATCTCCCGCATCAGCCACTCGAAGCCCTCGTAGTACCGGTCCAGACAGGGCGGCTCCAGGTCGTACGGGCGGTAGATGGTGGCGTTGAGGTACAGCGTCGGCTCGTCCCTGCACGTCGGGTCCAGCCACGGCCGCTGCTCGACGCCCGTGCCGTCCGTGTTGGCCAGGAAGCTGGACGTGTCGGTGACGCGGACCTCGAGGGGCGCGTGGACCCACAGGCCCTTGCTGCTGAACGGGATGCCGTGGTCGCAGTAGTCCCTGTCGCCGGGCTTGAGGTCGTTGAGCCAGCACGACAGCCTGCGCAGGGCCTCGGGCCCCCTGCGCAGCGGGATGGCCCACTCGTTGACGTACTGGCTGTACAGGCAGTTCATGAGCAGGGCCTTGCGCTGGGGCTGGACGGCGGCGGTGGTGGACCCGTCGGCGAAGCCGTACTGCAGGCCGAAGACGAACCACTCGACCCAGGGCAGGATGCGGGGCGCGTACTGGGCGGCCCAGAGGAGGTTGTGGTAGACGAGGTAGCCGAGGGTGCCGTCGTAGCCGTTCCGGGGCGGCTCGCGGTGGGGCTCGTCGGTGATGCTGGCGTTCCAGACGACGGCCCGCCGCGTGTAGGGGAACCACCAGACGCGCACGAAGTGGCCGCCGTGCCACAGCGTCGTGTCCCAGTCGCGCAGCACGGCGGCGTCCGAGTCGATGGTCTGCGTCCACTTCAGGCTGTAGGCCGGCACGGTCTGGAACTTGATCTCGACGATGATGCCCAGCGCGCCGAGGGACAGGAGCGCGGCGCGGAAGAGCTCGTTGTCGTGCGCGCGGGAGCACGTCCGCGCCGCGCCGTCGGCCGTGACGATCTTGATCTCCACGATGGACTGGCTGATGAGCCCGTGGTAGAGGGACGACCCGTGCGTGCCGGTGGAGATGACGCCCGCGGCAGACTGCTCGTTGATGCTGCCCAGGTTGGGCATGGCCAGCCCCAGGCGGTCGAGCTCCTCGCCCAGCTGCCACAGCCGGATGCCGGCCTGGAAGTGCACGACGTTGGTGTCCTGGTCCCAGTGGAGGATGTCACGCAGGTCGTCGAGGTTGACGAGCCATGACGAGGTGCAGGTCAGGTCCGAGGGCGAGTGGCCGGAACCCGTGGTGGTGATGCGGCGCCGGCACCGGCGAGCGAGGTCGATGGCCTTCTGGACCTCGGCGACGGACTGCGGCCTAATGTAGAGCTCGGGCTGGCATGTGAAGGTGCGGGCCCAGGTCTTGTGGGCGTACTTGGTGGTGGCGCGGAAGGGGATGCCGTCGGAGGAGTGCTTCTGGATGGCGTCCAGCACTCGCTGGTCTAGGGTTGATAAATCCATGGTGGCAGGCGGGGAGGCAGCTTGTCCGGGCCAGTCAAGTCCGGTCAAGTAGTCCTTGTGTCGATCCTCTCGAGTTGGATGGAACGAGAGTAACCCGCAAGTTATTTATTTTATGGGCACTGGAGCAGTTTTGTATCAGTCTCGGCTGGGGGATTTAGAAACCAGGGATATCCACAAAGTCCGGGATAGGAGGTGTTTTGACGATGGGTCCTGAGTCAGAGATCCCCATGCGCGCCTTTGTGGTGAGGCGTCTCAGATGGGAGGAGCCAAGGAGTCAAGAGTTTGATGTTGCAGCAAGTGAGTTCAGATGGAGTTCTTCCAATGATATTGTCGTCGGATGCGTTGTTTTGTCAGCGCGTTTGGCTGATGTTCAAGGTCTGTCTAGGCCCCGGTCTGCTGGGCGAGACTGACTGGCACAGATTGATACTGATACTGATATTTACTTCAAAATAGCCCCCGAATCTAGGTAGGTACTCGGTGGACAAGGAGATGCCATTCGGGGACGGACGTGGGAGTAGATCATTCAGTTAAAAAATACCAATAAAACGCCATTTACCTCACAGAAAGTGTACGAGGTCTTTTGTCCATTTCCCATCAGCAACACACATTCTGTTACTCAATTGTCGATGACTGCTTGATCGTCTCGAAGATCCGAATACGGTTAGCAGCATCTGTCAGAAAGTCCGGGTCGCTAGCACGTGCTTAAACCCTGATGTCGATTGCCGTCGGGGTCCAACATCCCCACATCAGGTCTTATCTGAAAAACAGCGATAACGGCATCTGGATTCTGGATTCTGGAGTCTGGAGTCGGAGGATGGAGCTGCCCTGCACTACTGTACAAACAGCTGCAAACGTCAGCTTGTTGTTGATATCTCAAGGTGAAAGCCATGTTTCGAGACGTCTTCTCCTGGACTGTGCTTCAAGAGAAAAAGCCAGACCACAGCCCATCATGTGACATATCTGGGATCAAGATGCGACATCGAACATCGATGTCTTGATCTTCTGCGTGGTCGGTCTAGGCGGATCATCCTGTCGAAGGGAACTGAGCTCTCTGCAATGATGAGGGAATGCACAACCACTATCAAGCATGTCAGGATCATTTGTATGTGATGAGGACCGTTCATCTGTTTTTTTCCCCGCAGATTTCTGCGCATACGACGTCTCTCGGTTGGTGACAATCTCGTTTGAACTCTAACCCAACTGCTCAAGTACACTCATATAGAACTGCTACACAAGGAGCTTGGGCCAGCAAAGCAACCCCGACAGCTCGTACTCGCTCCTGACAAACACAACAACGTCTTCACCCTCGACCTCCTCCTTCGATAGGCAAAACGACATTTGCAATTGAGCAGCTGAGCACATCAACAAAGCAACAATGGCTTCCTCCACCGCCCCCAACTTCACAACCAGCAATCCTCCCGTGCCACGAGACTGCCGCGGCTCCATCGCGCCCCAACCCATCGACACTCCCACCCACGGCCCCGGCGGCGTCTTCACCATCCGCTCCTCGATCAACATAACCGCCCCTCCCGACGCCGTCTTCGCCGTCCTCAGAGACTACTCGAAATGGCCAGAATGGAACCGTTTCGTGCGGAAAGTGGCCATCAACTCCGACCCCACCGCCACCACGATCGAGAAGGGCACGGCCATGACGTTTGACGTACACTTGGACCCCACGAATCCCAAGGGCTCTCCGGGGAAAACGGACATGCTCGTCACGATACTGCAGCCCTACGAGGTCGAAGGCGAGAACAGAGGGTGGCGCATCGCCTGGGAGCAAACCAGTTACCCGTCCTGGGTGCTGAGGACGGAGCGTGTGCAGGAGTTCGTGGGCGACGGCCACGGGAACACCGAGTATACATGCTGGGAGACCATGTACGGGCCAGCCGCGTACGTTGTCAAGCTGGCAGTGGGGGGTAAGCTGGAGAAGGCCTTCCAGTTCTGGGGCGAGGACTTGAAGAAGCGGGCTGAGGAGAGCGGCGGGTAATAGAGTGCGTCGCCCCCCCCCCCCAAAAAAAACTGTCATCGGGTGAGTGAGGGTGGTGATTTCGGTCCTTGTATGGCACGGGTAACCATGAGGAAAACTCTTGGGAGCATAACCTGCTATGCTGGTACCATTGTCTAGTATTCAGATCTCACATGTACAACATTGATCATCTCAACCATTCCAAACATCACGGCTGCGTAGCCCCATCACAACTGAACTTGAGCAACCCCGGCCTGACCTCTAGGCCTTCGTCAGGTCAATGGTCGGCGCCGCCTCAAGATAGACCGTCAGAGGAGGCTCCAGCGGCCCCAGACCCTTCGCAGTGGCCTTGAACTCCTGATGGGCAGGGCAGCCGTCGTCGTAGAACCTCATGTCCTCGAGGCTGTGGAACTTGGACTGGGCCACGATGGTGTAGCCCTTGGCCCGGGCCTCGTCTTGTGCGATGCCGGCGCACAGGTAGGCGATGTAGGGCTTGCCGTCCTTGATGTCCAAGATCAGAACGATGGGGGCCACATGGGTAATGTCAATGAGAGGTGAATACCTTGCTTTGCTCCTTGGCCAGCTTCTCATACGCCGCGAGGAGCCTGGCTTGGTTGTCGGCCCCTGGGAGCTTGAACATGGTGATGCGATGTATGAGCTTGGACATATTGGGCTGGTTGCTACTGTTGCTGGCGGCTTTCTTAATCTCAGGAAATACAGTGTGTTTTAGACTTGTCTTTGTCTGCTTGCGCTTTTCAGGGATCCGATACCAGTCCAGAGGGAACGTTCGGCTATTTAAGTAGATAGCAGGTGGAGTTGACGATGTCACCACTGTTTGCCGAGGACGTTAGCCACTAGCTCCGCTCGATCCGGATCTATAAGGCGAGCTCAGTACCACGACGCACTTCCGGTCCCTTTCATCTCGTCCGAACAAGAAGGCCGCGGAGTCTTCAGCCCCAGGTCCGACTGACCTGGCACAAAGTTACACTGATTACCGCTCGTTGCATAGGCGATCATCGGATGATTCTCCCCGACCCGGACCCGGAGTCGGATTTCCCCCATGGCGGAGTAGGCATCTGGGGTCGATCATCGGCCGCACTGATCGTTCGTTGGCCGAGCTTCATTAGCTAGGAGCTGCTCGTCCCGACTCCTCACCGAGAGGTTGCCTGTTCAAGGCAGACTTCGGCGCTTTCAATGTTGTGATTATGGAACACGCAATGGACCTCCAGTTCATGTGGCATTTGTGCGAAGTCCGGGCGGAACACAGAGGCTCAAGTGTAAGCCCAGGGTCTGAAGATCGGTTCTATTCACAACTCATTCCCTCGGCTCTTTTTCAGACTTGAGAAGTGCTAGGCTTCTCAGAATACTCTGTGAAGGCCTCTTCACTCTCGAGACCGGTGTCTAATCGACTCCTTTCTGTCTCGAGGGGGCAAAAGCCAAGTGGTAGATCCGTTTCATCTCCCGAGGTCTCTGCGTGACTGCAGAAGAAACACAACTGCAAAGATAAACTCGTCTCCCTCCGGCTTTTATCAGAATACCATTTTCTCCCCTTTTCCTTATTCTGTTTTACTTTATTTATTTTTCAACTTTTCTCCGTATTTATTTTAGCACTCTCTTCCCCCTTTCCTTCCTTATAATTGTTACATCTCACTCTCCTCACAGTGCTTTCTCCTGCCATTGAAAGAGAGAAGACAACAAAACATACCAGACGACTTCAAACTCAGTCAATATCATTTGGAGCCTGCGACCGGTTCGCCAATGCGGTTTATGTACCTATTGCTGGAAATGGAGAGACCGAGGTAACAACATCCTCATGCCAGATGGCATGCTTAGATAGAAAATAACTGTCAAGCTCGGCACCCTGATTATGACCATGAGTCCACTGGTATTTGAGAGTGCTTTGTTCTATGTTACTGTGGCAATCGCGGTGCAATGCAAAACAACCATTGGTCTGGCCAGAACAACCGACAGAACTTTAGCCATGTATGTCTCAGTCCGGATGTCTGAAGATGCAAACGCGTTTCGGCTAGGAAGCCGACAATAAACAGCCCTGGAGCAGGTGAGGATCTTCATTGTTCAGGGCGGTGAATGTCGTAAATTCCACTCTCTCTTGACAACAGCATCCAGGCCCTCAAAAGAACCTGCTCCGTCATATCTCGCATCCGGAACGAGGAATTACGTCCTGTGTCTGCACTGTGGATGAACATGCCCTGTCCTCCATTATCTATGTACTCGATGGGTCGAGATCCAGGTTCCAAACTTGTATAGCAGGAGCATGATCGGATTTGAAAATAGAATATAGAAAGCGTTGTGTCGTGGTATGTCTGCATGAGCACAACTTGTTCGTGTGTTCGAACACCGCAATTATAGTCAACACCGCAATTATAGTCAACACGTATAATCCTGTGAGTGATTGAGTAATCACATAAAATACTTCTAATCTTCACTTTGTTGTGTGCGTGTGTAATACCCTGTGTTATGGTTATCTCGAATTCTGTGATCATCAAGCCACCAAAATGATAACCAGCTGACAGGCATGTAAGTTTACAAGCGATGCCACAACATAGGCTTCAATATCAGATGGCCGTTGCTTTGGAATACAGACCAGATGCCAATAATCTTAAACTTAAACTTTGGCATCTGAGCCGCTAAATGCATAGGGCAAACGGCTGGCCCGGACTGCCGGGTTGGTATGAAGGACGTGACATGTACGCATTCAGGAACGCCATCCCCGACTGACTGCCTGGGTGAGTCTCACGAGCAGGTCAGACATGATGGTCAGAGCCAGTGTATGTTAACGGGGTGATTTGGTCTATTCAAGATAGAAACAAAATACTTCCCCGGTCCCTCATACTCGTACAGACGGCGTCCAAGCCATCACTGCTTCCTTCTTGCATGCTCGAGAAACCTTGGAACCCTACGACCAAAATGAGGTCCAACAAGAACTTCGCCTTCAACTTCCTGTTCTTGTGGGCACTCACGGCTTTCTTGCCCACTGTGACGTCCTCTAAGGTCGCTTTGAGAGATCCATGCACTCCCACGTCGACCGCTATAATTGTCATCGAAGTTGTGCATACGTCTTCGGGTGTTTCTGCAGGTCCGGGTCCGGATCTGGTTCCAACAATGGAGGAGGCGCTCCGGAGTCCGGATACATGTGGGACTACCACACAGTATAGTATCGCCGCGATTACCATCGGTCCGCAGGATACTCAGACGGTCACCCAAAGCGTAACAATTACCGTTCCACGGCTTCATCATCGTCATCGTACTCATCCTCTTCGGGCGTTTCCAGCTCAGGGGCGTCCAGCTCAGGCGCAACCAGTTCGGCCGTGACAACCTCAGCCCTAACGACTTCAGCCGCGACCAGCCCAGCCGCGACGAGCTCAAGCGGTACCAGCCAAGGCGGCACCAGCTCAGCAGTGGCCAGTTCATTCGTGACCAGCAGCGCAGTCACGTTTTTCATGCCATCGACCAGCTACTCATCAGCCACGACGCCATCCACGAGTTCCAGCAGCACACGGTACTCGCCCCTTCCCAGCCCGACCTTCCAACGTATCCTCCGTCTCCGGAAACAGCACCAACGCCAACCTCGCGCGCTCCAGCGCCCAGTATGCCAGGCTCTTCGCCTATACACCTGCTGACTCGCAAGGATCAGAGCAGTCGGATCATGACCACCCTTTTCTTTTTTGGAAGAAGATATGGGCCATAACAAGATCGTCAGATGAAGTCAAATAGATCGATGAATAATTCTTCCTGAGCCACCTCTCATCCCTTCCCCATTCATATATATTAACAATAACAACAACGACAATGACCTCATTTTTCCACTCACTGTGAAAGACGGAACTCCCAATCCAAGATTATGGTTTTTGGGTTTTTGGTGTTTTTATTTGGTTTTGTTTCGGGTGTTCTTTTTTTATACTTGTTATCCCCTACCACAGATATGCACAAACAGTCCTGCAACCATAAACTGAACTCCCTTTTCTTTGTCTCCCCCCCCCTATCCCCGAGAGTCCGAAAGAACAAAAGGGCGTTGGCGTGCCTCTCTGGCAAAAAGGGTATAGAGAGACAGCACACGGCATAATAACACCGCAGGCACATTACACGAGACTAGACAAACGAACAAGGAGAAATAGCAGAGCGTAAGATACGGAATTTTCGATTCGTCGATCCGCGGTTTGCCCTCCCCCCCCCCCTTCTTTTTCTTCCTGTATTTCCTAACCATCTGTCTAACGAGGTCCTATCTGTCTACATACCCTATTAACTATATTAATATATAGAACCCTCCTACTCCTTTTCTCCCCCTGCTTATCCCCTTTCCTTGCTTCTTCTTCTTCTTTCCTTTCTCCTTCTTTATGCGGGTTCCGGTGTGGCCACAGCAATCAAACAGAGGGCACAAACAACCACGCTTCAAACTCCTTCTCCCCGTCCTCATTCATCATCTATTGTTGCAGGATACAGCTATCAGACCAGATTCATTCCTAGTTCTCTAGGGGTGGTCACCCTTTTAGTTGGCTAGTGTAGTGGTTCTGTTCGACATCTATCGATCGAATCTAATCAGATGAATAATCCGGTTGGCAACGATAATAATAATGTTGTTGTCGGCACCCGCTCTGGTTTAGGACGACGCCTTCTTATTACTATCCTTATCGTTGCTATCTTTCTTATCCGCGTGGTCCCTATAGTCTCCTATGTTAGACTAGTCCTTAAGCCTATGTCGTCGCTACCTCGGTCTAAACGCAGTCTAGGAGCTAGCTTTATGCCTGGCTGACTTCGGCTACTACGCCGAGGTGGTCCTGGATGGGATGACTACTGTGTACTCGCTTGAGATACTTGTGCACGAGTTCCCGCTACTGCGTAAGCAAAACAACGGCGATACTAGCGACGATAATAACAACGGCAGCATGCTGCTTACGACTTGGTCGTCTGGTTATGCTCGCTCGACGGTGCTAAAGACCTGGAACTGGACACTCCTCGCTGACTACGCAGAGGGTTACACAGAGCTCTGTAACCTTTTCCTACTGAACGAAATCCCGCACGACGCTTAGTCTATAGAGGACTATAGAAATGACGATCCTGATATACCCGGTCACGTATTATTGACCTCGGGCCTGTCTTAGTGGCAGTCGGAGTGGTCCGGGGTATAGTCCGGGGCGTCCCCCTATGCGCGGGCGGCTGTTTAGAGCGTTATAGAGCTTTGCACCGCGGGCGAGGCCGCCCTAGACTAGCATGAGGACTACGTGCACCTGGCTAACTTTTAGTTGGGCTAAAGGCTGCATTCTGACTATTCGCAGGCGCTGTATAACTCGGTTAGCTTCCGCTCGGCGATGTGGGCGCTGGGGTCCTCGTTGGGTGTAGAGGGGAGTCTGGCAGCGGAGAGGCTGTTAAGTGCCGGTGGTGGTCGTGTATCATCTGCGTCGTCGTCATCTTCGTATGCGTCTGCGTCTGCTTGGATGAGTGACCTCCGGTGGCAGAGGCCGCTGCTCCGGAAAGGGGGCCGCTTCTCTTCTGCTTCGGCAGAGGCAGAGACGGAGACGGAGACGGAGACGGAGACAATCAGGGAAGAGAGGGGCAGCGGTGGCCATGTCAGGGCCCAGGGCATCGCCTCGGACATCGACTCGCTCGTGAGCGGGCTCATGAAGTTCATGCACCCCTTGATCAAGAAGGTACTCAACAAAGACACTGGCAGACCGGTGTGGGTGGTATGCGGGTTGTGACCTGCACACTCTGGGATTATGGGTCAGAGACGGCGCGCAGAGTCTGAGCAGCGGCAATAGCGAGCTGAAAGGAATCATACAGAGCGCCTTGCGGGCATAGGGTGGGCGGCTAAGATGGCGGATTTCGAATGCCGCCGCGGGATACCACCATGGTGGACATCATCACCTAGCTCGGAGGAGGAAGAAGATAACAATCAGGAGACGGCTGCTACTACTGCTGCTGCCGTTTGTTCTCAGCAAGAGCAGCAGAGGCAGAAGCATATCCACATGTTCCGAGAGGCCCTCGGGGCACTCAACAGCTTCGCTCCCTGGCTACAGATCCTCTCGGACGACGGGCACACGCTGGTATCGGTCCAGAAAAATATCACGAACAGCGCGGCCACCATCATCGACAAGGTCCTCGTAAGGCTCCAGGCCGCTATAAGTATCCTCAAGGATGAGCCCGGCCAAGGCAAAAGCGACATGTCACACGGTGAAGCCCGCGCGCTGGGGATCCTCGCAGGCGAGAAGCTGGGCATGCGGGTCTGGAACGCTATGACGGGGCTGGCGAGGACGAGAGAGGACTGGCTAGACGAGAGGTTAGAGAGGGAATGGGCTCACAGGCAGTGGCAGAAGGCGCGTGAAGCTGAGCGGAAAGAGTGGTGGTGGAAGTTATGGGGAGAACTGGGGGTTCCGGAGGCGGAGCGGAGGGCTGGCTGGGAGAGGTACAACTCTTTTTTTCGAGCTTACGTTTAGTATGTTACGAACCGTGCCGTGGCCTGTTTTAGGATTAAACCCGTATCCAGTCAGAGTCACTCTCTAGTCAAGTCGTTAAGTCGTTAAGTCGTTAAGTCGTTAAGTCGTTAAGTCGTTAAGTCGTTAAGTCGTCAAGCCTCATCCTTAGGAAGAAAAGAAGCTATTTAAGCCCCACTGCTCTAGGACGCGACCTGGAACGCTGCCACCAGGACCAGGACCAGGACCAGGACCAGGACCAGGACCAGGACGGCCCCTGACCCCAAGCAAGCTGGCCAGCGACTCGGCCGAGCCGATATAGCTGCTTGCAAGTTCATCAGATCTCTTTTTCCTGCCTCCCCCTTCTACTCCGCCTCTGCTGGCTCTGCCGCTACCAAGGTCGTCGTACTTGTCTTGTGTGTCGTGCTTGTTAATACCATGGCCGGCACCAGTGGCAACAGACAGGCATTCTCAGAATTTGCACTTATCTCAATGTTCAGTATCCTCAGAAATGCTCCTCTCATCCCATAGCAAGTGGAACGCTCTGGTGATCCCTGATGACAGAGTATATGATAGTGCAACGGCTCCCAATCGCCAGCGCCCTGAACGGCTGGTATCTGACGGGTGATGGTTGGAGCTGACGGACACAAAAATAAAGCATAAACGTTCAATATATTGTACCACGATGGAGAATTCACCCTGGCGGATGCGGTCTGTCGAAGCTGTCGGTCATGCAGCGTACACATCTCGTCAGGAGACAGATGTATCCTAATTATAAGGGTAATGGTATCTGCTTAAATGGAAGAGGCCACTTTCTTCTTTCAATCATGTCCCTATCGAGCCTCGTTATTCAGCCTAGTTGGGATTTGGTCATCAAGCCTTCAGAACGTTACTTGGAGTTTTCAGTGTGTTGAGCCCCTGTTCAAAGGCTCGGGGGCAACTCAAGGATAACCGATTGTGAGTAGGATGAAGGCTGCATTTTCTCTCGTTCTCTAGAATCAAAATAAGCTTGAACCAGCCTATTGACTAGTGGCCTGATCAGGATTGATAGCATGTCAGGCACGTGTCTTCTCTGGGGGCCATCAGTGGTGCAGGCAGATCTCACCTACGGGAGAACTAGTCCGGCACGCCGTCCAAGTCGACCTCCCACTTATAGGTTAGGGGGAGCTGCAGTTCAAGACTCCAAGGGTTCCCTTCCCCGCTCCTGCCGCTGTACCAGTTGTGCATGAGCTCCTCTCCCGTTATGGGAGATCTGCAGATGCAGGGCTATGCAAGGGTTACTCTCCCTGTCTGTTCGAACGTCCAGTCAACTTTCTCCATCGATGCCATGTGCCGGGCCAACTCCACAACCCGCTCGACTGCTTGACATTGTCCCAAGTTTTGGCCTATGAGGAATGACATCTCTATGATGGGAATATGCAAGCAGATGGCGACGTACATACCTAGGTACATTTTGCACAAGGTATGGGCTCTGCTCTCACCGAGACGCTGCAGTAGGCGACCATCGGTTCTGCACTATCAGTTCTCCCGGCCCCTCTCCTGCACACTACAATAGCCCGCGGAAGCAAAGGCGCTTCTTTCCGCGACACTTGTATATCGAGCTCAAGGTTCTCCCCAAAAAAGGTTTGGTTGATACATAGACAGCGTGATGGGGAGAACACGCATGAGGATACATGAGCCTACCGCAAGTGTCCAGGCTGTTGGAGCCATCAACCGAAACCACCACTGGTCAGGCAACCAGATCATATGGCTTGATGCTCGTCGTATCAATGTTATCTCAAGTCTGTTTGTGGCTTCACCATCCGTGTCCAGACCGACATGAATGTACTTGGCGGGGTAGCATCGCATGCTTAATGATACGGCATCAGCTGTGCTGTGATCACTGCAGGTGCAGTCCAAACTATCGTTTTCCGCTGAACCACGATATGGACTTCTCCCTTGTATAAGACTTCCTTACCCTCTTCTTCCTGATAAACCCCTTCGTTTCCCTTCCCGTCAGCCAGCCGACCACTTGAAGCCCACATCTCCAAAATCAAGATGGCAGCCCTGGTCTTCTCCCTTGCAGCCCTCTCCAGGCTGGCAACCGCCGCCCCGGCCTCGGGCAATATTGAGACGCACACCGACTGGCGGAGCAAGATCACCAACGTGGTCGTTCTCGTCGAGGAGAACCGCTCCTTTGATACAATCGCCGGTGGTCTGACGTACAACAGCACCATCGACGGCCTGCTGCACTACAACTACTGCAACAGCATAAACGCTTCGGATCACCATGAGGCGGCTGACGTCTGTGCTGGCCCGCTGGCTGCCGACGTCGCTGCCGACGATCCCAACCACAGTATCAGTGGCGTTAACATGCAGCTGTTCAGCACTTACCACCCCGATGAGAGCGCCGTGGCGAGTTCTCCGGTGTGGAAGTACCAGAATATGAGGGGCTTCGTCACGGAGCAGTCTGTGAGCTACAGCACGGAGAACAAGTCGAGGGCTGCGGAGGCTATCAATTACTATGTAACAAGACTCACTTCTCCCGTCTCACGAGAGACGCAGTGTATGAGCTGAGCTGACTGGAGCAGACCCCAGAGCACTTACCGGTATTCAACACCATAGCGAAGAACTTTGTCCTCTTCGACAGATGGTTTGCCTCCGTGCCAGGGCCTACCAACCCTAACCGTGCGTACATAACATCCGGCACTAGCCACGGACACGGACACAACGACGATGACTTCGAGTATTACGCCCTGCCGCAGAAGAGCATATTCCAGGCTCTAGGCGAGGCGGGCATCAGTTGGATAAACTATCAGAACAGCACCATTGGACCAGGCCTGGGGTTCAATCCCGACGCAGCCTTTTATGAGTAAGTTAGGGGTCCCCAAAGTCCAACCACGCCCCCCCCCCCATTGTTGCTGTAAATGGTCACATATTGACAAGATAACCAGGTGGACTGCATCCTCCGGCGCCAATGTGACCAACATCTTGCCCATCCAGCAATTTTACGCTGACGCCGCAGCCGGCACCCTCCCACAGTTCACATACATCAACCCGGAGTGCTGCTCTTATCAATCCTTCCACCCGCCATCGCCCATCTCTCTGGGTGAAGAGTTCATCAAGGGCATCTACGAGGCGGTGCGCAACAGCCCTCAGTGGAACACCACGCTGTTCATCCTGACCTTTGACGAACACGGCGGTTTCGGCGATCACGTCCCACCTCCGGTGGGTGTGCCAGCGGGTGACAACCTGACGTACGTTGAGACCGCGCAGGATGGGAAGAATATTACCTTCGCCTTTGATCGTTTGGGAATCCGTGTTCCCACAATCGTCATCTCACCGTGGGTTGGAAAGGGATTGATTGAAAATAAGGGGTCGAACTTCGGCGGGGAGTATACGCACACGAGTATCCTCAACTTCTTGTCCGAGCTGTGGGGCGTCGAGAGGTTGACGCCGCGAGTTGAGTACTCGAGTACCTTTGAGCACCTGATCTTGGACACAATAAGGAGTGAGGACGACAGCCCTTCTGTGCTCCCGGATCCGCTTCCGTGGTAGGCACCTCTGGTTTAGCGTCTTGGATTGCAGAGGGTTCAGATTGTCGTTACAATTCGATCGCATATTCAATACTCTGTTGGCAGTGAAATGGTGATTTGGTGAACGTAGAGGTGCGAATTGCAGTCGTGGACGGATATCCATATCGCCGTAGGGCCGCGCGGTGAGATCTCTCGCAACTGTGACACTGCAGCCACGGATGTCTATATGTAGGCTTGGGAGGGGGATGTGTGCGAAGAATGTACCTTTGCCAAGTATCGAGTAAGACTCAAAACTAATTGAATTCACAACTAACCTATACAAACACAACTAGGAAGAATCACAATGGGTATCAACACAAAAAGAACCCCTGAGACGCCATCCGCAAAGTCCTCAACACCTCAATGTGTTGTATCCGCAAAGAGCGAATATGAATGCCTTCTGAGGTGATAGTAGGCCACAAAGCAGAAACCCCATCAATAATGACCGTCGTCGTCGTCATCGTCATCGTCATATCCATTGTATCGGCCCCGATACTGTGGGTGTCCAGACCACTGTAGTATCCGGTGTCAGCCATTAATGGGAGGTAAGAGAACGTTTGCGATTCCAGGGTGTGTTCAAACCTACCCAGGTGGAATAAGTACTGTAGTCTCGCTTCTTGCTGATTCCGAGCTGGTCTGCAACATTACGGTATCCGCCCTGTTCAAGCTGTCAGTGTGTGCATCACAAGCGCAGAGTGAGGTGGACCTACAGCATTCAGTTTGCCGGATTTGTTGATCTTCTTCAGCATGTCGTCGTCTCCCTCCCAGACGCTCCGGCAGTAGGGGCATGTGACCTTGGCCTGAGCGCCGTCACTCTTCTTCTTGGTAGCCGACCACATCTCAAAGCATTGCTTGTGAATGTTCTGACCGCACGCCGCCTTGCACCAGACAATCTCCTCTTTGCCGTCTCCCATCTCCTCGAAACAGATGGGGCAGTCGTCGTCCACATCCTTGCGGTTCTTGTCCTTGTCGCCACCAGCACCGCTATCATGCACAATTGGCGGCGCGCTGGCAAATATGTCCTGCAGCTCGGTGCTCAGCAGTGCCAATTGGTATGTGTAATTCATTTTGGCCCGGAGAACGCGTGCCATGACGTATATAACATGCTTGCATTGTTTTCCGGCCTTCGCGTGGGGACAGTCGCAGGTCGGCTGCCTGGCGATGCAGACGGTGTAGATGTTTCCCGTGGAGCCGGTCAGCTCGACTGTTTCCTCGGGACATTCCTGGGTGCCACAGCGGGTTCGAGAGAGCACGTAGAATCGCTGGGTGGTGGCGCGGTTGTAGACCTCGAAGAAGGCTTGAGGAGCCTTTGGCCGATACCTTCGCAGGCGATTCTCGCCGCCAGCAGGCTTCGTTGTCTTCCTCTTCTTAGGCTCTTCGTGGCGCTCGGTCTGGTATGCGTGGGGCGACGTCGCTGCCTCTCCGGCCTTGCGCTTGCGGTTGCTGGAGGAGGGCGGGCCCGTGTCGTAAACGCTCTGATTGGGCTCGACACCCATTTTGGCGTCGTAGAACTGGTTGGTGGGATCTGCTCGGTTCTTGAGCGAATTTGGATTGCGGGAGATTCAGGAAGGTGTTGTAAGGAATTGGAAGACGAAATTAGAAGACGTTGGCCAAGTGTCTGGTGGCAATGGTTTAGTTGAGGGTGCTTCACTAGAGCCTCGGCACCCCCTAACTCGGCGCGTCATGGAGGCCTTATCTTATCGAGTACCAGCAGCGACAGCAACAGCGACAGCGACATCGCCGGCAGACCCTAACCCCGAGTGTGCCCCAAAGACGATCGAGGTGTTCAAGGGTGGCAACGACTCTCTTCCTCCATCGTCACACCCAATGAAATGATTTCCCGATAACGACAGATGCAGAATGCTACCACTTCATTCTCATATCTCCTCCATCGAAAGTGATACACTTTTCAGGATATCAAGAGGGATCCACTGGTCCGTCTTGGCAATCTTCCGAACATTCAGGGCTGTATGTACCGTCATGGCCGGATGTCTGGCACTCATCGTGACCTAGAAAACCCAGAAACCGCTCGTGGACAGCGGAATGACGGCCGAGGTTGACGCCGAACGTCGACGACGTGCCGTGGCTTGGACCCTGAGATGTTCCCCGAGACGTACCTGAACCGGGTCCCGAAATACGATCTCAGAGGGTCCAACCCAAGCTGCCATATCGAGCAAGACCTTTTCCATGTACTTTGGGGGGGGGCCCACTGGAGGCCTGCAGGAGGCTGGAGAGAGCTGGATGGGTGCATGGGCAGACACGTGATACGGCATTCTATCGTCTCTTGTTGCCGACGTTGAATCGTCTTGACAACAATGACGCAGTGTGGCAGGCGTGCTATTCCCCGTCATTGGTGGACACGACGTAGTTTTGGCCCTGACGGGGATGCGGACAACATGTCCTCCGTCTTCTGGATCTTCTGGAAACTTTGATTGAGACACTCACACCCAACCATCCCGACCTCCCAGCTTCTGTCTCAGGCGTTGCCACGACGTAATCGTCACCCATCTCAAACGTTAGCCCCCAGAGTCGAGGCGGTGTCTTGATATCTGGTGTGCTATATCCCGTCTGGATCGACAGGTGGAATGCAACCTCACAAACGATGCCAGTCACTACGGTGACGCACGCCAGGCGAGTCCCACTTACTGCCGTGCAAGCGTACGAGCTGGTTTGCGGCTGCGAATTCAAGCGATTCGCCAGGAGTATAGATATGTCTGCTTCTTTGTCCGCGGTCTCTGATCCCCTGCTTTTGAGGCTCTCTGAGCTGGCTGGCTGGACTCAAAGATCATCCAGCGTCCATTTAATTCGGTAACCGATCACACTTCCTGAGGCTTATGCACGTTGCAGCTCAATAACCTCGTCTTCCCATCCTACATGAACAACTGAGACAGTCGGCACTCTCAGTCCCCGACTTCAAGTCGAACCACAATCTCTTTTTAAATCATCTGCGTCTTTTTATCATTATAGCTCCTCTGCTCACTCTTTGTGGACAACTTTGACAGAAACTCAAAGCGGTCAACGTCCGTCAAGATGAAGTACACCGTCGGCATACCCCTTGTCTTTTCCATAGTGGCCTTCGCGCTCGCTTTGGTGGCTCTTCTCGCCGGCAAGGATCCGGGGATGATGGAAGACTACCACATCGTAGTCTTCAACACATCCACTCTCGGTCAAGACTACCTCCAAAACCGCGGCGGCGGCAGCTCCTCCTCCGCTACAACAACGGCCGCGCCGACAGCGACCTCGGACAGTGGTGGCATCGGAGGATTCTTTAGCGGTCTCCAAGCGTCAGCTACCGCGGCCGTGGGGTCCGTTGAGAGCCAGGCGGCGAGCATCCTCAATGACGTCGGAAACGATATAGCCGATAAGCTGTCCGATGAGCTCGGAATCGAGCAGTTCTACAGCTTGCATGTCATGGATACGTGCCAGGGCAATTACGCGCCCAACGCGACTGCGAGTGGCGCATCGTATAACGTCACTAACTGCACCGCGCCCATGGACTTTTGTAAGTCCCGCAACCCAAGCCTCTGTGCTTCTCATCTCATCGTGCTTGCAACTGTGTGACTGACCTTTCCGAAGCTGCCATGAACATTTCTGCCATGCTCGACAAGGAACTGTCCTTCGGGCCCTTCAATCTGTCGTTGTCCGACCTGGGTATTACCTCCGATCTGCAGGGCAAACTCAACGACCTCCCTAAGCTCTTCGAAGCTTTGGCGGCGATTTTCATCGTAAGCGTCGGCCTCAGCGGTCTGGCCATCATTGGGTCCGTAGCGGGCTTGTTCCTTGTACCATCGGCAGGCCGGAAGGTTATCATCGTCAACTTCGTCCTCGCCCTTCTGGCCATGCTCTTCCTACTGATCGGCGGTATTTTGACGTCCGTCGGCGGCAGTGAAGCCCAGAAGGAGATCAAGAAGAAGGGCGGTGATGATATCGGCCTCGTCATGAACCTGGGCAAGAAGTTCGAGGCGCTCACCTGGGCAGCCTTCGCGTTGATGTTGCTCGCGACGCTCTACTGGGTGTACGAGTTTGTTGTTGCCACTCGAGCTCGCCGGAGAGGCGCCGGTGCATACGGACGGAGACGTGGTCAACAAGAAAAGTACTCGATGGACTCACACCAGAGTGGTGGACGTCCCTTGAGGGCTTAGAGGCATCTGAGAGAGGCAAGTATTTCCGCTCATGATGTTTTTCTCTGAGTCTTGTCCAAGACGGTTCGTCGGCTGGGGTACGGTTGGTGGTACATATAGGCGTTGATGTCTTGATGTCACATGGGGCGATGAAGACTGGCTCTTCAGCGCCTGCATGGTGGTTGTTGTTACATGATCAAACGAGGACTATGAGACTGGGTTAGGGATGGGACAGGATGAAATGGGTTGTTTTGGAAAGCGGGATTCCACCTTTCTTTGACCTCCTGGGGTCAGCTCTCCTTGCGAGAACTTCAGCAACAAAGTAGATCGAGCCTCACCAGAGGGCTTACCATAACTGATATCTATCATCCGGCATAATTATTTTGAATTGCGTCCAGCAGCTCTGGGTCCATATTGGATATATTGATACGGTCACTTAGGTGTACTGCAAGCCAAAAAAAAGAAAGAAACAGAGAACTCGACACATACTCTGCCGGAGCCAAAGCTCTAGTTCTTGAACCTAGTTCTTGAACCTTAGGCCTTCAAGGCTTTAAGAAACTCGAGAAATCCACCAGGAGCCGTAAACCATACCAGGTTCGTCAGCGGCTATTACAAATCTCTCGGGTCCCCCGGCCTGTTATTACGCCCTAGGTTAGAAGGAATGAATGCCAATGCCGCAGTTGCGCCTAGATCTATGTCAGGCAAGGATGTCTCGGGCCTCTCATTTTCCAACACAGGATCCTTCATGCTACCAATCTCCATCCTTCCGATCATATCCCCAGCACACTATTGGTCTGGCTGCCTGAAGTGAATGAAAAATCCGACATGTCGTCGGACTATGCTTTACTCGAGGTGACTGCGCCCAATGAGACACCTGGATTGCGACGCTGGCAGCCTCACATAACACACTCTCTACCAGTCCACGGGGGCCGAAATTAGATGAGGGTTGCCGGAGCTGTGAAGAGGAAGGGAAGTGTTACCACTTACGAACGTGAAACTCTGATTATACGGACAGCTAATGTTTGATACCCTGTTAAAGGATTGCCTGCAGTGCTTGGCGCGAGACCGAACACATGTGTCAATATTTAACCAGAAGCCAATGAAGACGACCATCCAGCTCTTCTCAATTTGCAATTCTACGACGGAAAGTCTAAGTCGAATGTATTGAGTCATCCATGAATACTTGAATATACAACTAGAACTCTACCGCCATTCTGGAATTTCGTTCTATGTCTAGCCTTGATCACCACGGCTCTTAAGGATTGAGGGAAGAACTGGCACGAGCCCGTCCCAAACAACCTGCTGTCTCATTAAACCGCCCAGAATCATCATGGATCTAGACACAATGAAGCAGGTCGACATGCGGCATGGCTCGCAGGATCGAAGACTCGAGGAGATGCCCAGCCTGCAGACCCTGGAGGGTACGACAGTCAGCGCTCTGTCAAGAGACTACCACCATGGAGGTTACCAAGCCGCAGACAACCAAAGGCTACATGTCCTCAGGCCAGATCCTCCAGCCTCTACGAGCGGAGACGAACAGCTCTTGCCCGAGAAGCACGGATGGATGCACCAGGACCGCCAGGACCGAAAATGCATCATACTCGAGGCAGTGGTTGCATCCATCGTTGTCATCGGAATCGTCCTCGGGGCGGTCCTTGGGACACAGCTGTCTTCACGCGCACACAGCAATGCTTCGACCCCAACCTCATCATCAACGCCAACGTCATCGTCATCGTCATCGTCATCATCATCGCCATCAAATACAGCCGCCCTCACGCCAAGCGCGAAAACCATACCTATTGGCACGACTTTCAACGTGTCGATAACAGTGGGAGGAAACTGTACCGGATCAGAAACATGCGCTTCTCTAGAGTCTGGGGGATATACAGCCGGTGTCTCGCAGAACCTCTATGGCAGTGGTACTGATAGCCAGGCTTGGTCGTGTGGCACATGTTGGCAGCTCACCACCCTCTGGGGGTGACTAACTCTTCGAGTATCGTGGTCACTGTTGTGACGGACTGCCCGGCTACGACGGGGAATGATCTCTGTATGATGAAGACCTTGGATGATGAGAATGTCCATGGGATGAACGTCGACGTTAACCTTTGTCCGGATTCCGGTGCACCGGAGGCCTTGCTCGGGAGTGAGCAACTAGGATTAGGACAGGCAACGAGGGTTCCATGCTAAATCGTGGTAATATCATGTACAGACATTCTTCTACTTCATTACACGAAGTCTCTTCGAGCATGTATATATGAGCTCAAGCAATCGGTATCTATCACCCAATAGCTACCTCCTTAATACCTAAGTACTTAAGTATGTGCAGTGGCTGACAAATGCCATCTGACGTTGTCCTAATTGCCTGGTAGCTGGCAGCCAACTGTTTGCTGACATGGCATGGAACTGCGCTTATTTGATAGGCAGCGGACGGTAAGCCAGTTGTTACCCCATCCGCAATAAACGCCCAGACGACTTCTTGAGCTTCGTCTGTGTCTACAAATGGACCATGAGACGATGCGGTGCACTTCGTTCCGCTCGGTATGGTCAAGCATGCGTGCGCTGTGCTACGGCAAAGTGCCGATGTATTGTCGACCTGATGGCAATGGCTGTGAAAGATGCTACCGCCTCAGCAAACAGTGTCGCCCGCCCAGGTCCAACAACATCAGCCAAGACTCGGACGACCGTGTTGCGCAGTTAGAAAGCAGACTCGACAGTCTTCTGTCGTTAATGAAGACGCGCGGTGATGGTAATGGCAATCATACCCTTGTCACTGAGGAGCAGTTGGATAGCGCCACTTTGAATGGGACTGCCGACAACGACGCCGACGCCGAATTTGGTGCCAACTATGAGTATGACATCCATATTCCGCCACAACCTAAGAACCCCGTCTCGTCTGGGCCCATTGCCGTTCCAGCAATGCCCCACGACCACCCTGAGATCGCCGCTGTCTCGCAGCCTATTGGGGACATTCCTGCGGCGTGCCTCGACACCTTCCGCTCGCACACGCTGCTTCACTTCCCCATTGTCCACCTTCCACTGACCCTAGCAGCCGAGCAGCTGCAACGCGAAAGTCCCCTGCTCTTCCAAGCTATCTTCTATATGGCAAGGCCGTTTTCCCGAGAGAGGAAGCGCGCGCCGTCGAGGTGAAGCGAACCCTCTGCGAAGCGGCTTTCCTGCGGCAGACGCATGGGAACGTGAACCAGTCTGGCGGCATCGATCTCGTTGTCGACTTGTTGTTGGGCCTTATGATCTATGTTACCTGGGGCTGGGACCACGTGCAAAACCGCGGCAGCCTTTCGCGCCTGGTCCTGTTGTGCATGTCGCTGGTTCACGAGATGCACCTCGACAGTACCGTCCTCGACGGCCCCCACATGGGCAGCCTTTTGGCACCGGTGGCGTCCCGGGGGTCGCTCACCTCTCCGCTGCTCTCCGTATCCTTAGTATGTGATTGATTATATCATGTACATGTAGATGGAAGAGTGGTACTCACTTGAATATCCGGCCTTTGACGAGGTCTCTTGCATATTGTCCCACGATTACTTCAACCCGTACGCTTTTCTAGTCATGTCATTGACAGCCTGTGCTGCATTCTCGATTCTCGCTGTCTATCCTCAGCCCTTCCACTAAGATACATATTCACATCGACGGGCGACGGAACATTCTTATTGCCCTTGTTGGCCTGCCGAACATCCATTGAACCGCTTCTCTCTGTATCACGCACACTTTAGCCTCAAGAGCCAGTACTGGCTTTGACCTAGTGCTTGGCCCCAAGCTGTTTCTCCTTCTCGATCTGGTCAGGGTCGATAATGATAACCGCCTTCCCCTGAATCTTGCCACTGTGAACCTTCTCTAGTACTTCGTCAATCTTGTCAAGGCCCTGGAACACGTTGGTCTTGACCTTGATTCCATTCTCCGCAATAAAGCTGACCATAGCGTTGCTCTCTTCAGGCGAGCTCACAACGCTCCCCTTGACTCTGATATCCCTAAAGACAAAGTCTATAAAAGGGATAATAACATTACTCGGCTGGGCAATTTGAACCATCGTACCGTGCGCCTTAGTAATCGCGCATGCAAGTGCCGCAGCTGAGTCCGCATCAGACAAGGTGACAGTAGCATCGACCCCCGGGTTTCCAGGGTTGGCATCGCGCGTGACATCCTGGATCTGCCTGACGACCTCGTCCTTGCCCTTCCGCGCATCAACGACGACATTCGCGCCCATCGTCTTCGAAAGCTCCAGACCCTCGTCCCGGGCGTCGATGCCGATGACCTTGAGCCCTTTCTTCTTCGCGAACTGCACGCCCAGATGGCCCAGCCCGCCCCCGCTGCCGACGATGGCGATCCATTTTCCCTGCTTCACGCCGGCCTGCTCGATACCCCTCCAGACCGTCCGTCCCGCACATGCCAGCGGGGCGGCACTGAGGAAACTGACCTCGTTGGGCAATCTGGTTGTGTGCCGAGCGTCACAGACGGCGTACTCGGCGAAGAACCCGTCACAATGGACACCGCAATGTCCCTCCGTGTTGACACAGTACTGCCGCCAGCTCTCATTCAGACCGGTGCAGTCGGGGCATTTCCCGCAGGGGTGGAAGGGAAGGCCGCACATGACCCGGTCGCCGGGCTTGATCTCTGACATAGACCCGGATGCGACGACGGTACCGGCTCCTTCGTGGGAGGCAACGATGGGAAGGATGGTGCCGAAGGTGCCGGATTGGATCATGCTGTCAGTATGGCAGTAGGATGCAGCGGCCACCTTGACGAGGAGGTCAAAGGGGCCAAGCCTGTGTGCATCTGGAACGGGGATGGTGTTGATTTTGTAGGGCTTGTCGTACTCGACGACCTGGATGGTTGAGATGAGCACTGCGAAGATTTGAAAGACCTCAATGATGGAGCATCCGCGCCACGACTCACCTGGATGGCCCTCATCTCCTTTGGGATGTTTCCTGTCATGGTGAACTGGTGGCGCCAAGACAATATAGTACCAAAATCTGCCACGGAATGGCGATGTTATGTCGGTGGTCTAGAAGCGGGGGCACCGACGTTTTTTCTAACTTGAGGATGGAATTGTTCGTTGTGTTCGCAGCTTTCAACAGTTAGATGCGAATGTTATGACGTCGTCTGTTAGGCCTGGGCAAAGGGTAAGATGATTCCAGATGAATCGCCGTGATGCCGTAAGTCGTAGGGTTGAAGAACAGGTTAGAATACACCTGGGCAACTAGGAGACCGCTACGAATCATTGGAGATCTACATGTTAGTTTGAGATTTGTAGCATATGTACACGTGTAGTAAAAGAACCTCCATTGACGCAACATCCCGAGATCCAGATCTGTGGCCCACTTATCCCATACATATACACAGTATATGTAATAGCATCTGGGCACACATAGTGGTTCGTGCGAGAAGACATGATTACTTACTTAGTAGGTAGTATACATAAAATAATCACTTACAACCACCTTGAACAAAAGGAACAACAATTAGCAAGACTAATACGTTTTATTTCGTGTGCTCCAATCTCGCAAGACGTGTATTGCGTGGCGTTGTCTCCAGACACGTACTACTAATACCGGTAGCCCTATAAATAGCCACATGCATGGGAGATCGGCGAGGCGCAGTGATGATTGTATAGTAGCATCGGCTCGCTGATACACTCGCCTAGACCTTACAACCCATGTCAGTCTCCCCCATGTCGACCCTTCATCGGTGGAGGGTCATGTTGGAGACAATCGGCCGAGATAGTTCTAGATATGACGAACAACCCTACCACGTGGGAAAGATGCAGTGGATCATTGCCGGACCACGGGCTGATCACGGCTAAACTATTTAGTCTACAATGAACCTTCGTAGACACCATGCATGATACCATCACCACACTATTACTTCCTCTAGCCCAATCACTCCCGTTTGTGGACTTAATATTGTCCACATTGCCAACATCGACTCGGTATGCAACCGAGTGCGAATCCTCCTGCTGGCCTCCGGAGATTGGAACCGGTAGCCTAGCTGGTGGTTTCCAAATGCAGGGTGTATCGCCGGCGGTACCCTTGGCTCCATCTCACGAACTCATCGACTTCTAATCTCGTCAGGACTGCCGAACGGCCGTTGACTATATATGAGTGTCCCTGCGCGGGAATTCTTCAAGTTCCATGTCGATGGTGCAATATACAACAATCCCGTACTATAATATAAATCCCGTTGTCCTCCGTTGCAACTAGATGGTCCAGCTGCTCTTGCTCCCTTTCGCCACCCTCAGACGCAACACTCTTGCATAGTGTAGTCAGAGCTCTGTCTTGTCGCTCTTTTGAACTTCTCCAACTACTTGTCACTCTTTCAAGACAATTTCCATATCGGTTACACTTTAATATCATACATAATGCTGTCCCTCCTCTTCCTCTCCCTTGCCCCTGCCGGCGCCCTCGCCGTCTCCGCCTACACGCCCGTAACTGAGACTTGTCCCTCCAGCACTCTCGTGCGACCCGCCGATGGCATCTCCGACTCGGAAACGACCTGGATCACCGGCCGCAAGGCTGTCACCGATGCAGCCCTGGAGACTTGGCTGTCGAGCGTGCTCCCAACAGTCGACACCTCAAGTCTTCCCACGCTCGCTCTCTCCATCTCCGGTGGTGGTTTCCGGTCCCTACTTACCGGCGCTGGTATCGTCCAGGCCCTGGACGGACGTGACAGCAGCCTCAGTACGGCGGGCCTTTACCAGGCCATGACATACCATGCCGGTCTGTCAGGCGGCGCATGGCTTCTGAGTGCCATCGCGGCGGAGAACTGGCCCACGATCTCCTCCCTGCGAGACGACGTATGGGAGACACAGTTTGCCGGGGGTATTCTGAACTCCTCGAGCGAGACCACTGTGAACGACTATATCGAGATCGCGTCCGATATTATCGGCAAGGCCAACGCTGGGTTTCCCATTTCCCTCACGGACCCGTGGGGACGTATGCTTTCGTACCAGGTCATGTCGGAGAGCGAAGGTGCCGTTGACGTGACCATGTCGGACATCGTCTCCCTGTCAAACTTCACGTCCTACAACGCTCCTTTCCCCATCATCACCGCCTCCAAGATCACCTATGCCAACGGGGAGTGTGCGCCGACAACCGACGAAGCCATCTATGAGTTCAACCCCTACGAGTTCGGCTCCTGGTCCGACGATATCTCCGCCTTTGTGCTGTCCGAGTACTTGGGAAGCAATATCACCGCCGGCTCAGCAACCGAGTGCGTCACTGGCTTCGACAAGATCGACTGGGTCCTGGGAACCTCATCAATGCTGTTGAACGAGTACGTCTGCAACACCAGCCTGGGAGTCAACATCACGTCACTGTTTCCCAGCTCCATGGTCACCGTCGTCGAGGCGTACACGCCCTCGCCAGACTACGGCTACGCCCTCGTGCCCAACCCCTTCAAGGGCTACAACTCGACCACCGCCACCGAGGCCAGCAGCGTCTCGGGCCTGGACGACTTGTACATCGTCGACGGCGGCGAGTCCTCGCGCAACGTCCCTATCCTGCCCCTCCTCGAGCCCACCCGCAACGTCTCCGTGCTCATCGTCAGCGACAACTCGGCCGACGACGACGACGCCTACCCGACCGGCATCTCCCTGGTCCTCGCGTTCGAGGAGGCGCAGACCGGCCGCCTCGCCGGGAGGTTCCCCACCGTCCCTGCCGCGGGCAACTTCAGCACCTCCCGCGCGCAGTTCTTCGGGTGCGATGAGGCGGACGCGGTGACGGTCATCTACCTCCCCAACTCGGACTGGACGTACGCGAGCAACACGGCCACGCTGCAGCTGACGTACACTGCTGACGAGACGGATGCCATGATCTCGAACGGAAACCAGATTGCGGCTCAGGGTGGGGATGAGTACTGGGGGTCTTGTCTTGCTTGTGGCATCATGCTGAAGGAGGTCGGTGAGGCCAACTTGCCGACTGAGTGTGCTTCTTGCTTGAATGATTATTGCTGGTCTGCGTAATGTTGGACGAAGCGACTGCTTGGGATATCATGTACATAGATGGGGGGGGGGGTCGAATTGTAGATAGGAGATGGATAACAAATGTTACTCTGGATATATATCAACAGTTAATACTTCAATTCGAAGCGTGCGACGTATAGAACGGTGGGAAGAATGCTTACCAGCGTGCAAGGAGTGTAGGCATGCCGCATCTCACCAACTGCCCTTCCCGTATCATCTGGGGTCTTGGCCAGGCTGGACTGTCGTGTTCCATCTCACAGTCCTGTTCTGGGGGATTTGTCCAGCCCGTACCTCCAGCCAAGGTGAAACGAGTCCTGATGAACAGACGTCGCAGGTTATGGAACTATTCGGCTTTTTGGTCTCATCGAGTTCCACACAGTGCTTAAATAATCCCTCATTCGACGTGGCTTCAACGCTGATCTCTCTCAAATGCCGTCTCATCTCTCTCCCCTTGTCACAGCCCCACACAACACTATATTGCCGCCGCCTTCCCACCACCTCTACTGTACATAGAACTCCCTTTCCCCTCATCAAACAGCAAGTCTTCTGCTACAAACCATAGACTCCATACAGCGCCGTGACACCCCTCATCCATCGACATAACAGCTAAACCATCAAAGTCAACATTCGCCCTCAGCTTACCCATATCCCCCGCAAACATGACTTGGGACAGTGATATCTTGAAGAAATTCAAACCCCCACCATTTGTACCCCCAAAAGATGCAGAAATCTTCAAGGACATCCAGTACAGCTCGTCCGGGCACGTCCGGCAGAGGCTAGACCTCTACCTGCCCTCCCCTCGGCCGCAGGGGCCAATGCCGCTGATCGTGTACATACACGGTAAGTCGTCTTCCGGTCCTTATTCATCCACGGAAATGGGAATCCCAAGCTAAACAACAACAACAACGTTCCCAGGCGGCGCATTCAAGTTCGGCTCCAAGGAGACATCCCTCATGCCCACCCGCCTCGTCTCCAAGGGCTACGCTATTGCCTCCCTCGACTACCGCCTCAGCGGCGACGCCGTCTTCCCCGCCGCCGTCGAGGACTGCAAGTCCGCAGTCCGGTGGCTGCGCGCCCACGCCGGGGAGTACGGAATCTACCCAGCTCGCTTCGTGGCCTTCGGCGAGTCCGCGGGCGGCCACCAGGCCTCCATGCTGGGCGTGACCACTCCGTCCGACGGGTTCGATGTCGGGGACCACCTCGATCTGTCCAGTGCCGTTCAGGGTGTGGTACCGTATTATGGACCGAGCGACTTCCTCCAGATGGACGCGAATGCTCCCCAGGATGGAAATAGCCTGGCGCATAACCAGCCGGACAGCGCTGAGTCGCTCTTCATTGGTGCGCCGGATGGAATCCAGGCGGTCCCGGAGAAGGCTGCGCGGGCGAACCCGATCACTTATGTCTCGGCAGGGAAGAAGGTGCCGCCGTTCTTCATCTCACATGGCGTAGACGACCATATCGTCCCGTATCACCAGAGCGTCCTGCTGGATGAGGCTTTGAAGAAGGCTGGTGTGCCGGTCACCTTGCATCCCGTGGAAGGTGCGGATCACGTGTTTCTGGGTATGACCAAGGAGCAAAGCGATGAACTGGATAGAAAGACGGATGAGTTTCTGGCTTCGATTACTGGGCTGTAGAGCACGGCTAGACAGAGCAAGAATGGAGACGGCAATAGTCAAGCCTGTTCTCCAAATTTTCCCAACTACAGTAATCATAGATTAATCAGTAGTCATAGATTCATCTGTAATCCAGCTGACTAGGCGGACCAAGGCCAACTTATCTCCCCTTTCGAGTGTTCCATGCGGCTCAAAGGCCATGTTGCATTGTTCGATGAGAATGTGTCTGCCAGAAAGCGCGGCTTACATCTGGCACATACCATCTTGTCAACCTCGAAGTTTACCCCGAAGATCCCCGTGTCCTCGGTCGGCTCTGGGACATGAATAACCTAGAACTCCGTCTGCAATTTTGGATAGTTCCTTGCCTGGACCTCGAGGTCGGCGAAGATGGCATCAGAGTCGTCCTTGCCAAGGTGTTCCATGCGCTCAGTATCCTCGTGCTCAAGCTCTTCCATCTCCTCAATGGGCTGCTCTTTGCTTTTGTCCTTCTCATCTTTTTTGTCCGGCTGCATCGCCTTTTCGAGCCCAGATGATTCACCAACGAGGAGGAACTGAGATTTGGGGACTGAATGCTTGGGCAGAGTTCCCATCCACCGGAGGGAGCGGAACTCATCCAGGACCTGGGGGAGTCAGCCGGTGCTTCAGATGCCATCTGAAGCCTATAGGGCCGATGCTCACCTCTTTGGAGAACTCTGGGCCTTCAGGAAGCTGGGTGTTCGAAGGCGCAGGGTACTGTGGGTTTCTCGTGCTGACGATCCAGCTGCCCTTCTTCTTCAGTCCGACCTCTGTCTGTGCCTCACCCAGATCCTCAGGTAGAGTCAGCATGTACGCCAAGTGGGACTCCCGACCAGTTGTGGTGATAGCGTAAACTCCCTCGGCAATAGGCGTAGCCGCCGGCGTGTGCCTCGTGCCCGCCGTCTTGGTGATGTAGTCATTGCTAGCCAGAAACTCATTCTTCAGCTGGTCAAAGCTGACGTCAGTCTTTTCTACAAAGGCAATCCATCGCTCCCGTCCGGACTGGGGGAATGTCTTCTTGGGAATGGCGACCAGGCGCGAGTTTCCCGCGTCGCCGATTGGGCCTTCGCCAAGCTTGGCGTCCTTGGGGATCGGTCGAAGGATGAAATACGAGCGTGCGAGATCAGAAACTCCCTCGGGGTGGTCAATGCCGACGCGGCCGCGGAAGAAGAAGTAGATGATGCCTAGGTAAGAGGTATTAGTTCAGTACCCCTGTGTTGGATGTGGCTCTTGAGCCGCCACATAACTGACCTTTCTCGAGGATGTTGGATGCGGTCGAGCCGTTTCGGCCATGGGGCTCAATGGCGCTTTTCTCCTTGGTACTCGAGTTCTTCGGCTGGCTATGGTCGCCGTTCTGCTCTCCGTCGCCCTTCTCCTCATCCTTTTCAGCCAGTGCATCTTCCTTCTTGTCACTGTTTTAGATGGTTCAGGTTTAGTGATAGTGAGCCAACATAGATAAGTTTATCGATGACATGAAGTGACTTGCCTGGTAATGGTGGCGTCCAAAGTGGTTTGCTTCATGTCGTCTGTCTTCTGTGCCTTGGCTGGAGGAGACTTGTCGCCCTCGTCAAGCTTATGCTTGTCACCAGCGGTCATGCCGGCGCCGGATCGTGTATGAGGCATATTGAGGTCGTGGTAGTCGTTACGCGTAATGTTGGGTGTGCGTGGAGGTCAATTGGCAGAGAAACAAGTAGGGGTCAGGTTTAGAAGACTGGGCTGTCGATTGGGATGTCGGACAGAAGTGTGTATAAGTGTAGGCGTACTTTAAGTACTTGGTAGTAATCAAAGTTCGACGCGTTGAGCGCGTCTTGGGAGGAGTGATTGTTTCCGAGTGATGTCATCAAGCCATCACCAAGCTCTCAAGCACTGCACCATTATTCCATGTACCTAGATATGCTGGGAGATGCACACCTGGACACCCCTGATGATCAACACCACAGACCGGTGGCGTAAAGTGGGCGGGTACGTACACTGCTGGTCGTACCGTAGTACGTAAGGAGGAGTGTGCAGTTTTTGATAATTATTATTTTATCTCTCAGCCTTTGCGATACTTTACATAATGCTGCACACATTTTCACTCACCTTGTCCTCACCTAAAACACATGTGTAAGGGTACGGTCCTTACTTGTAGTCGCACTCTCCCTCTCAATATGGCCGCGTGTTGTTGTAGAATGCTCGCTCTGCCCTGTGTTCCATCACAACCGAGGACCGAGACATTTGGTGGCGTACAACATCTAAGTAATGCCGGGCTTGGGAATGGCTGCTGGAGTGGAAATTGGTATTGAATTGTGCATTGAGATAATTCTCGTAAACCCTATTCGAAAGGTGAATTGCAGGAGCTATCCTATATTATGCTTAGGTCCAAGGACCAAGGTAGACACTGCTACGGTACACCCATTCAGGGGGTTTGTCTCTCTGGCCGGGTGGGAGTGGTTGAAGCATGTAAGTACCAGTCGACCTTACTTTAGGAAGACTGGTTTCTATAATTACAGATAGTACGGTTACTTTCCATGGAAATATTGCAATTGAAGTGCTATTTGACTGAGCGATGCTCCAAGACCGAGTTTTGTTCCTAAGTATGGAAGATCTCAATCGAGAGGATTGCCAGACGAAATATTGGCTGACGCCCAAGATGTCCCCAAAGACACCATGGATGGACCAAAAGGTGATTCTCTTATATCGCATGTGAAAGCTCGATGGAATCAATATGTAGAACGGTATGGGTAATTCCATGTGCTTACAAAGTCCAGCACGTGTATAATCGAACATGTCCGGAATCCTCGTTATCGAACTAATGACTCGACTTAACTCTTTGCTGGGTTAGCGTTGAATTGCTTTTCTTTACCGTGGCGTGCGTGGGTCCTTCAAGGGTTCTGTGGTTTTTTTTTCCATCCGTCCCTTTTTTTTCTTCTTCCTTTTTTTCCTAAACCCGAATTGGGAAAACTGAAAACGCCAGCCCCTGAGTCTGTCCTCCGCCTTAGCATCCAGACCACCACCACAGACAGTGACGATTCTAAAGCCGAAAAGAGATATCCCATGCATTGGAAGCGTTTGTCAAATCTAGGCGGCCACCTTTCACGCCAATAAATACTCCCGTGGCAAAATGGCCAGAAATTCCCTTTGACCTAGTGTCTCACTCGCAAAACGCAGCTTCACCCATCTCGACTCTACGGCTTGCCAATTCCAAGGGTCCTCATTTACAGTAATAAATTCTTTTCATATCCTATGGTACTAGCCAGAACTGAGGTACTCACCTTTCTCCAAGCTTGAGAACCAACGCACCTAGGTACATGTAAGTGCCAACGTTGACGTAAACTTAGACCTATCACTAAGCAATGGCAATTTATAAGCAGCAGTATACATTCATCAATCGCGGGGAGGTTTTCTTGACGTCTCTCAGTATGGCCAACCCCTCTGAGCTAGCCTCACAGCCACAGCTATTTACTATCAGGGACACACCAGGAGCAGGACGGGGCGCCTTCGCAACACAGAACATCACAGCCGGTGGAACTATACTTACCGCGGATGATCTGAATGCACACATCCTCCTGCGCGAGTATCGGGGCGAAGTCTGCTGGGAATGCTTCGCCTACGATCGTGGCAGAAAGCTGCCGGTCCGGGACGCCCTGCGTGGTCTCACATTCTGCACCACCGAGTGTGAGGATCACTGGAAGCAACGGCAGGACGAGGTCTGCCTGGACGCATGGGAAGCGGTCGAGAGCTTACTAAAGGGCGGAGGGAATAGCAAGGAACCCATTTTCAAGGCCTTAAAACCCACAGCAGCAGAGGTCGACAAGAGGTGGAAGGTGGCTGAGAAGTCCGCGGCCGCCATCTTGAACTTTCGACTCACTTCTCAGCCCAAGGGAACCCTAGGTAAGCCCACGGCTAACAGCGGCTCTCAGGCGTTCAAAGAAGCTCTCAGCAGGCCACGGTCTGCCGATGCTCTCAGCTTCCAGCTGCGCGCTCTCTTGGCCAGATACAATCACCCAGAGCGTTGGCCCGACATCCTGGTGCTGGCCGAGGAGCCCTGCCCATATTGGGACCAGAGTGAGCTGGAAAGAGACATACGAGCGTATCTTCACCTCGTCTGCGTCCTCCCAGAGCCCCTTCTTCCACTCGTCACCCGGGAGACCCTACGGACCGTCAAGACACGCGAGGTGCATAATAGCTTCGGCATCCGCTCCCTCGAGGACGAAGGTTCGGAGTTCTTCGGCTTCGGGGTATGGCCGTCTGCTAGCTACTTCAACCATAGTTGCAGACCCAACATCACTAAGAACAGGGTTGGGAGAACATGGGTGTTCACGGCCACGGCGGACGTGTCTGCTGGCGACGAGCTCAGTATCTCATATCTGGGTGGAGACGAGTCGCTCTCTCGCCCGGATAGGCAGGAGAGGTTGAGGAAGGTCTGGGGGTTTGATTGTGCTTGTCCACGCTGCAATGCTGGCCAGTAGAAGCCCTCCTATTACAGATGTGGGTCAGCGGAGTTACCAAACGTCAACTGGTGGGCTTCAGTCTACAAATGGACAGGGCCAGACTCGGGAAAAAAGGTGCTTCGAAAACTCATTGACTAATAGCGAGTCGTGGAATTGCAGAAGCCCAAGGACGCTGAATGCCATGCATTGGAATGATGCCGCAGCTTAGACGATACGCTTCATACACCTGAGCTCAGTTCAAGCCATAGCTTTTTTGTACAAGTAGCATCTTCTTCATGACAGAACTGCATGCATGGCTGGGAGTTTAAAATCAGGTCCAGTTTTCATTTCCTACACTCGGGTCTTCCAAGCGGTCGGTACATACGTATGTAACCATACAAGGAACGATTGACCACGGTGAAGATATCTATATTTAATGCAACGGTACTGAGCCAGACCGGAATCTTGCCCACCTTTCGACAAGTAGCTTTTCATACGCAGTATATACATTGAAAGTGGGTACAATAATGACAGTCATTTTGTTACACTGCATATAATAGGACTTGCATGTGGTCATCTGTTGTGAACTGTTCCCTCCAACATCTCCATTAGTTATCTTGATTAAGCCTTTTCCATTTTTGACCATCGTTCCGAAATGATGGAATCTTTCATGATGCGTTCCGGCTACGCCGAGCTGGCGAAAACAGTACACTCAACATTTGGATCTCTGACCACAGTATTTCTGTTTACCATGCTTTGGGCCAGATCAACACAGTATAAAGAACTTTTGGTGGGATGACTACCTTCGTAAGCCAGTCTTCTCCTGGTTCCCAATACTAATATGCCTTGAAACCTATGTTTTGGGCCTCAACTTTGAATTTCGAGTACCCCAGGCCTTGATAGGAACAACGTGTGCTACTTTCTCAGTCACTAAGTAGTCCTCTTATGGGTCGCAGCCTGGGGGTTTCAGCTGTGTGGAAATGGGCTATCTGCTGCCTCGCCCGCCTACGGTTTCAACGTCCTCGACGGCACAACACACGGCTGGACGCTTACCTTTTCGGCTGTTACCTCCTTCTTCCTCCCCACGGCTTTCGCCAAGTCGGCCTTTGCCGTTACTCTTCTTCGAATCTCCGGGGAAAGACGAAGGCCTTTGGTTCATCGTTCTGCTCGTCTGGGCCTCCTCATTGACGCTGGCTGTGGTGACTTGGTTGCACATATGTGAGAAGCGTGTTAACTGCAGCCTGTCGAGCACCTGCCTGCCTCTTGCTTCAATGGTCTGATTCCATCTGGGATACTGCAATTTCATGATCTGCACGGATACGGTCTTGGCGTATTTACCATGGAGGATTATCGCCACCGTTTATATTACTAAGAAATAGGGTGTTGCAGTGTCTTCGAGTCTCGTATTCCTCTCGACGGTACTTTGCCCGGTTAGGTAAGTTACTTCAGTACACCCCCGAATGACTGATCAAGGGGTAATTTAACGCGGGTATATGAGGTTACAGGGCCATCGTTGGGTGCCACAGTCGAGAATGAGAGAGCAGGCGAGGCAAGGTAGACTGGACTTGTAAGACATGCTGCCGTTCTGTATGCTAAGATATTTCGCTGATACTGCACAGACGACGCCGTGACGATTTATTGTCTCCAGCAGGCTGAGGTGGCGACCTTCATCATTGCCCAAACTGTTCCTGTGCTCCGCGTGTTGCTTCTCCGGGAGCCAAGGAGTAGTGAGGATGAACTTGTGGGATCGTGTGCAGGTGTACACCTGGGCAGTAAAGCCAATAAAGGGAAGCCACCAGCTAATATCGATACCGTGAGACACGCCAGCATCGAATTGGTCCAGCTTTCAAGCGGGAAGACAGTGGCGGCTGACTCGGAAGAAGGCAAAGCATTTCGAGACATCTGTATAAGAAAAGGCGACTGGGCAAACATGCACTGTTGCTTCTATGTCTGCACCAGAGAATACTGCAAGTGCAGTGACGAGCGAAGACGAAGTCCACAGGATCTGGGCGGATAGGGGCTTATCTCGAAGGGCATGGTCGCAGTCCCCATCACCGCCACCGGGAGCTCGGCATCAACTACTCAATCCTTCGGAATCTGCATAACCTTAGACGCTTAAGTGCATTAGACCCCCTTGAGACGGGATATTCCATATCTGAGTTGGTGGATTGCGAATGAATGGTCAATGAAGCCCTACGTCGAGAGCCCTTAACCGGAGTGATTATCCCACACATCCGCTGCCGGTTGGGGATCGGGGAAACGTGGGTGGCGAGATTAGGAGCAGTATACAATGTTCTATGGATTGTAAACATGCAATAGAGTTAGTTCACCATTTACTTTCTGATGGCGAACGGGTCCCGGCCTTGTATTTTCCCTGGCAGGTGCAGACCAGGCCTGACTTTGATTCCAGTGTTCAGGCACGGCCAGAAGCGTTCAGCGACTGTTGCCGCAAATCTTCTGGTGGCGGCGAAGGTGACTTGGACCATGCTCTTCGAGACAATCCCATGTCCGCCCAGATCCTATGAATCTCATCATCCATAGGGATTACTGTCCCACTCTGTCCTGCGTACGGCTGCGATGCAGCTATTTCGGACGCTGGTGTTGCCCGTCCTGTCGTTTCTGCTGCCTGAGACGATTTGAACGCTTGACCCTCCTCCGAGTCTGCAGAGACGATCCTGCCGGTTGGAAGTTGCACCAGTTCGGTGCTTGGGCGCACCTCCTGAATCGAGTCAAAACCGGCTGCAGGAGGCCTTCCTTTTTCCGACCTGTTGGGCGATGTTCTTCCTGCGACGGATCCTCGCCATTTGCTGTCCCTGCTCGAGTCGCCGAGGAACAAAACTCGTAGCAGAGGGATGGTCTGAGCAACAACGTAGATTGTCACTTCGGCTTGGAGGAGAGCCCAGATCGTTACGGCTCCATCTGCAACTTGTTAGCAAGTGGTGTTTTGTAACAGGTATTTGAAATATGGCGCCTTACAGCTCCAGTCGACCTTTCCGTGCTTCTTCTCCAGCTCTTGGGTCATGCCCGCTATAGCGACTCTGCGTAATCAAAGGGTAAGATCACAGGAAGCAAGGATACAGATATGTCGTGAATAGTCACTCACCTTGCCAAGCACACCGGGCCAGCCAGTCCCACGAGGCTCATTGTTAGAGCAACTGTCCACTTTTCCCTCTTAGGGAGGTAGATATTAGTGATGATCTTCCATGGCAAGTAAGCCAGTGTGATATCAGCGCAGACCGTCACGACGGCGTTTCCGATATGAATCCCTAGGAGCGTGTTCATCGGAACACATCGTTCCGAGATGCTGGCTTTATCGGCCGCCGTTCCGCAAATGTTGAGCCAGGTTACGATGGTCACCGCGGTCTTGGAGGCACAGACGATGGCCACAACGAACCAGAGAAGAACCCTAGTTCCTCCGCCCGAAAGCCGTAGTAGGGTAGTGGCGAAAGCTGTCTTGCCCAAGCCCATCCCGATGTAGAAGCAGCTTACGGCTGAGAAGACGAATAGCCAGCCGTGCGCGCTACCTGTCGCGATGTTGAATCCATAGAGGGGTGCTGCGGCGGCCAGGCCGTTTCCCGCCAGTTGAAAAGCCCATGTGGCGATGACTGCCAGAGTCGTCAGCACATGGATAGTTCTCATGGGTACGAAAGAACACGTTTCGGCGCATGCAGGGGAAGGGGGGGAGAGCAGGCTTACGAAGATAGTCATCCCACCAGAGACCCTTATATTTAGTCCTTCTAGCCCAGAGTCGAGTGAACAGGAAAATGGTTGTAATCGATGCACAGATCGAATTCACCGTTTTGGCCAACTCGGCATAACCGGGTCGCATAAGGAAAGCATCCATCCTGTCGATGTCCATCCTATCGAGATCCTGAATCATCAATAGGAAAGGGGGGGTGGGAGAGATGGCAGAGCAGAAGCGAAAAGAACTCGGGATCGGATTTTGGAGCCGTGAAATAACACAAGATCTAGATGTAGTGCCAGTCCCCCGGCCCGAGAAAAGAAGTTGCATTGCGGACCACCAGAAACCAAACTGCTGCTACCAAGATGGGAAGTAACATGTCGGGCAAGTGGGTTGTCGTTTGTCAATCCATGTGATACAATGTGATATGTATGTAATATCTCGGCTCAGCTTCTTCATAGAGATAATCGGCTAGTTTCAACGATCCTTTTGTGGGACTGCCTCCATATTTCATGCACGAAGAGATTGCCTAGAATGGCCATGCGTTCGTTGAAAACCTTGAAGATGCAAAGCTCGGATGACATTTTGACGAAAGGTTGCAAGCGATAACGACCTTCAAGGTCTCTGATCTGGCTTTCTAAAAATTCGGGGATAGTACAACAGCAACAGTGCGAGGGGTGCGCCTTAACTTTTGTCGTATTAGCTGCCTCGAAAGTGTTGATGTTTATAGCACCTACAGTCTGGCCTGGGCGGCCTCGATGTCCATTCTAGAGCGGAAGGCGGAGGATCATTGATCCAACTCCTTGCACGTAACCATGCGAGACCGGTCAAGGGACGATCTAACCTGTCTCAGACGGTGGCTTTTCTGGCAGCCTGCGAGTACAGGCCGCCGGGGTAGTAAAGATTAGTTCGTGACCGTACCTGTGGATTGGTGGGCTCAGCTCTACAATAGCCACAAGAGAGCCTATAACTAGGAGAATATCTCCCAGGTGGGCTTCGCAGCTGGACGTACGGAGTCATCCCCTTTAGAAGTTGTGAGAAGCAATACAAAACAGAGCCCCGTGTCGGTACGGTCACAGTTTATTAATACACCCCCCGCAACCTGTATAGAGCACGAACATGCTTTAGTGGAGTCTTACTTCTTGTGTAGAGTTTCATTGCTCTATTCGTCAAAACTTGAAACTCACGCAATGCATCAGGAATAATTATTCGTGGACCACATCGGAAATGTGTACTTAAGTACATATCCACGAATGTATACTGTGTATCTATCTGAAGAATATGCACTCGCTAAACCACGCCCGTTGTCCTCCTTCTACACTCAATACAAGCCTTAGCAAAGCCTTATCAGATGAAATCCTCCCATAAATCGACGAGAGGTTATGATCGATCCGGGGTCACCTCATATCAGTGGGCAAATCGAAAATCCAGCCGCCTGCTCCCCTGCAATTTCGTGTTTGTGATGTACTCCTTCCTCTCTTGCTCACTCATAGCACTCCAGACACGGTCTTTCTGTTTATTCCTCCAGACGTAATACGCCTTTGTTAGAAAACAAAGTACAATAACAACAATATTAATACTGATAAGTGTTGTGTTCCCACGGTGGTAATAGGGAGCATCATCGGCCCTGTAGATGAAGCTAGAGATGATGTTGCCTGTCTGAACCGCCATCTGTGATCGACAGAAACATTAGCCGAGATGGTTTGGCATTCCGTGTACTCACCGGAAATTGATCAAGGTATGCTTACATTGTAGAGAGCCGCCGACACGCCTCTCGCGCCCACATTGTTTGAGTTTTTGGATGTCCATGCCACGAGTATCGCGTCTAATAAGTTGTGAGTTTATGTGGCGTGGTAAAACTTGCTCTTGTTGAACACTTACGACAATAGGGATATGCGAGCAGAACTGCGGTGACAGCGTATGTGCCCCACGCATTATGAATGACACCAGGCCAGTAACGAAGCACGCATAGACAGGGAAGCGTCCAGAATGGCTGTATCATTGCTACAAATGTCCGTTCTTGAAGATACTCGGAAAGACGAGTGATGCTGAGCAAAGTGATGATATGAGCCACGGACTGTCAAAGTCAATTAGTTTCGCCTCAGCTCAAGATGAGTCTACCTGATCAATGTGGAAGTGGAACCACTCACGATCGGGATTTGTAGTAAGTTCGTATTGAACGTGCTAAAGCCCATGTTTGTGAGAGTCAGCGTGATATAGTAGGAAACAGGCGCGGGAGGCATGAAAATGAGTAGTCCAAGGAGGTAAATAGGCCAGAGATCGTAGTCCTTCAGGGCTTCCCACAACCGAGACGGGGTAATGGCCTGGCGATTGTGCATATCGCCCTTGGACGGATCGTCGCGTAGCACTCGGTTCACAACAATGGCGACTTCTTTGTCCGTAAACCAGCCATTAGGACGGTACCAGGCCTTGGTTTGGACTGCCGAAGCGGGCATCAGGAAGTATGAGGCTAGTCCGACGACGAGTGTAATCACGCCCTCGATAACTGGGTATTAGTTTTTCATCAGCAATCCTGACCAGCCTGCGAGATTGGCAGAAGAACCCACTGCACACATACACTGTCAATTCATGTTCGTATCGGGACAAATGGGGGTCGTCTTTGACATACCGAAAAAGCCATCTCCATCCACCCCAGCCAGACACACCACGTAGGTGAAGAATAGCAAACGCAAGGAGCGAGGCTGCAATTTGGGTGACGGACAAGGCGGTCCAGAAATAGCTGCGGCATGTTCAGTCAGCTTGCGAGTACAAACCGCAACTTAGCTGGAATTTATCATACCTGAGTCGAATCGGTAGCTCATTGCCCTTATAGAAATATGATAGCCACAGCACCAAGTCAGGAATGAAGCCGCCCTGTAATTAATAGTTCTGAAAGTCAATGGTCGGTGCCAAACGAGGCTGTCAAATTAGATCAAGTCGACTCACCTCGAGTGCGCCTAATAGGCATCTTGTAGCCAGGAAGCTAGATTTACCACTCATGACGCACTGGCAGCTGGCAACAATGGACCATAGAACCATTTGTGTCGGGACCCAAATATCAGGGCCTAACTTCTTGGATACGAGCTGAGAAGGTAGCTCGGCCACCAGGAAGCAGGCTAGGAAGAGTGCATTGCCAAGATTGTAGTCTGCGGTCGTCAGATACAATTCTTTTGATTCAACGTTGAAAAACTCGGAAAAGCTTTGGAACAGACCATTCGTGGACATGCCAAGATCATTCAACAAATGGTCCGACAAAGCTTGAGAGAGGTTGCCACGGTCAAGCTGAAGGGCAAAGAACATGATGCACTATTATTGGCCAGTCAGTCCTAAAGATTCAAGGTAAACTGTAGGACAAATTGACGAACCGCCCATAGGCAAACACGCAAGTCCAGCTTCCGGATAATATTCTTCTCTTCTTCCTCCGACCAAGTGATGGTAGGGTCGAATACATGTCGGCATTCGTATTGTGCTTCCTCATATATTGCGATCCAACGCTCCGCAACCTGGGGATGTAGAAAGGGGTTCTTGTCCAGGTTCAGGTCATCATCGTCTGATTTCGAGCTATGTTGGCTGTCATATGCAACATTTGTTTCGCTCTTCGCGATGCTTTGTTGCTTGGATACCGCACTTCCGGATTGGCCCTTCGAGAGCTGGACAGCGTCCGAGTCCCCTAGGATCTCCATGATGCTTTGTGATTAAAAGAGCAGGTAGCAAGCAGGGACAAGAGCTGAAGATTTTACAGGACTGAATCCCCTTTTATACATAATCATCTCCTCGCACCAAAGAGCTGATGCACATGCATGTGTTTATCTATTCTGGCCTAACGCACCGGGCGGCGGTCTTATCGAAGATGAGACTTCATGAGGGGATGGTGCAATATGCTCTTCTGGGAATAGCCGTCGCCAACAACCAAGTAAATATCCGGGAGGGAATCACGCGATATGATAGCAGGACTGGAGTCTCCGAATCCAGATATACCCGCCGAGCGGCACATAATTAGAGAAATCTGTCACCCGCACGTACGGGCGGCCCGGGGCTGATCATTGATGACCACCTGGGCAAACTGCGATCTGATCAACTTGGGGACTTATCTTATGTGTAGGAAGGTGGTTCGTGCGAACCTGATGTTTGGATTCCCTGACCGTTGTAGGTATGCAGTTTCATATTTCTCTGTTCTCTTTTAACTATCTATATCTCTATCGCTTTCTCCCCGTCCCCTCTTGACGTCCCTCAAGCTTGTTCCGATCTTGTTTTGGAGAAAGGCCTCAACTTTTCTTGCACTTGAAAGATGCACAGTTGGATGGTATAGCAAGATTAATCATCCCCCGCATTCACACCGGCCATTGCTACCCTCATACTTTGCTGTCTCTGCAGATGGCATCATCCGTGCTTTTTATTTCAACCCTAGAGTCGCTTAATCAAGGGTCAAAATTTTGAGAGGGCTTCGTAACGGATCCAAAGATAGTGACTTTTGCGCTGCGAATATTCTCTCCTTTTTTATTTTGGTAGAAAGAGGGGGGGGGGTGTCCCTGAGTTTCATGTTTTCTCTCTCCCTCCTCTTTTCCGGACTTGCCCATGGTCGGCATCTTGGAGAGCTGACTCTCAGCTCTGTATTGCTTATTTATAGACTAATCAGTCGATATTGATGAGATTACCCCTAAAACAAAATTACAGGCAATTGTGTAAGATGGGATTCTATAACTAGCATCAGACTTGCGGAATATCCGTGGCCATCTTTACCGTCCCCCACCCCACACTTGGATGGACCAGGATGTGAGAAACACCCTGTGCAACACTCTGCTTTGAGGACCAAGTATGTCCATCCTGGAATTGCAACGAGTCGATCATGATGCTGGAGACGGCAGTCCTCTGATTCGGAGGGGAACGAGGACATCTCATCAAGTCATGCAACGACACCTATCCAAGAGGCATCCTGCATCGCGTATTCCTTGGACGCACTGCCCCCTGATGGAAATACGGAGTCGGTGAGCATTCTGGCATTTCGTTTCCGCGGCCGCCAAGGCGCAGCAACACCCCGGTCCACTTTTGCGACGTGTTCAAAAACAACACCCACTCCTCTCACCACCTGTCTCGAAAGCAAAACTCACCCATCCTGCTCATCACCCTTGACTACAACTTCTCGGCTGCCAACACGACTCGAAAACAAGGAACAAGTCTTCGTCATAACAGCCATTGTTATAAGATCCCGAATCCCTACCGCGGAACATACGTTCTCACCACCACCGCCACCAAACCCTTCACTACAGTCACCATGGGCTTAATCCCCAACTTCCTCTTCCTGGTCGTCATCACGTCCACCCTGTTCGCCGGCCTGCGCCGCGGAACCGGCCTGACCTTCCAGTCCCAGAAGATCCAGAACGCCACAGGTTCCAAACTCATGTCGGTCTACCTGGCTGTCGGCGAATGGTTTTACGATCGTATTGCTGGTTTCGCACGGGGCAACCGCTACTTCAAGTACGACCCCAATGCCACGGTGGACGGTGTCAAGGGACAGGTCAACGAGTTCACGGATGGTATTAAGGCCGCCGCCGAGCGGTTCACGAAGGCGGAGTAAGGGGATCTCGATGGCGTTGTGCATACAGGCGTGAGAGCCGATCCAAGGATTTTGGGGGAGGGGGGCGGTGGAGGGAGGGGCTTCTGTCTCGATTCTCGAGTGCTCGGACGGACTCTCACTGATGGAACTCAACGCGGCATGCCGAGATTCGGCGGGAGTCGTAATAGTATGTAGTGAGTGGGATTTGTTTTTCAGCCTGCCGCCTATAAATAATAGGTGTATGCCTTTTGCCTGTTGCTGCCTCCTGAACCAAACCACTGACGAAGTCGATAGCTTCCTTGAATCCCCACTACCCGCCATTGCCACACCTACCCACTACATCATCTAGGGATGTGTGTGCACTTCGTGGTCTTGTTCTGTCTTGTCTTGTCTTGTCTTGTAATGCGGGGGGCGGAGGAGTGGGTGGGTAGAACTCGTTTCAAAGTTGTTGTATTTCGGTTTCGACGAGGGTAAGTTAGGAATGGAGTAGAGTGTGCCGGCAGGAGCGTATCTACTTAGCTGTCAGTTTGCTTAATCAGGTTGGATCGGGTCGGGTTATAGGAAACGGAGTTACAGGCGGGCGTGCGTGCATGTGTGCGTTTCGGGTTATGTCGCATTACAGTGGAGAGTCTGACTAACCTAGAGACGCTTCCTCGTAGCAAGGGCCTGACGACCACCCTTGAACCACATGAGCAGCGCGGCACCAGTGACCATAGCGACCGAAGCGACCGTAGCGAAGGCGACCGTAGCGACGATCTTTCCGCGGTATCGACGGGCCTTAGCGAGATCAGCTAACATGCGATCGAGGGAGCGGTCGGCGAGCGCGATGCCCTCGGCAGTAGTACACGGCGCGAGGATCTTCGCATTCATGTACTCGATGCTGACATAGTGTGTATTCTCAGGCAAGCTCTCCACCGCCTTAGCCATCGCCACAACCTCATCCTACGAGGCCTGTGGCTTTTCGGCGGCAGGGATAGTTCGCTCGACGATAGTATTGAGAACCTGCTGCATCTTGTCGTTGTTGTCGGTATCGTGGTGAAGGTCGGGGTGGTCGGAAGAAACGGTAGTGGGGGTGTTGTTCATGGTGTGGCGATCAGGAGGAAGTAGGAAATGGAGGTGGATAGTAGGGGGTCGAGGCTGGAAGAAGGACATTGTGACTCTGGTACGCAACGCGGTCTGTGCTTTTTGCCTTGGGTCACTTTGCTTACGTCGTCGATGATGTTGTCGACGTTGTTGTCGTTTGTCGTTTGTTGTGATGGACAGCACGGCGGTGGCAACACGATTGGAACGAACATTCAAAGGAAGGGTGTGAACAAAAGAGATAAGCAGAGACAAACCACAATCCACGTGACAAGCATAACACCGCCACAATACACTAGCTGGGTGCCACACAGAGACACACCACAGTCTACCTAGGGAGTTACCTAACCTAGGTAGGTACATAGAGGTAGATGTACATAGGTACTATTGGGTACGTACCAAGGACAGTAGGTTCCAAGGTTACTGTGGTGGCCAATAGGGGGTCACGTGGCAACGCATGGACCTCGCTTGGAATGATACAGGTCATGGACAAGTGCACCACGAAGGCGGAGTAAGGGATTTCTCGATGGCGTCGTGCATGGAGGCGTGACCTCGGGAGAGCCGTTTGTGGGCGGACAGTGTCTCGATTCTCGAGGGTTTTCGGACGGGCTCTCGACTGATGGAACTCAACGCGGCATGCCGAAGTCCGGCGCGGAGTCGTACATTCGCGGCATTGTGAGGAGGGAGGTGAAGGGGTCCGGAGTCAAGGTCAGACAGACTGCTTGCGAACCAGCCGCAAGCAGGGGCAGAGGAGACCGGGTGGCACCCATCCTCTGGTTACGCGGGAAGCATGCCGGTGGCGGCCAGACCGTTTTTAAGATCAAATTACAAAGGTCGGATCTCATCCACGGCCTGAACCTGCAAACATCTTCAAACGGTGCCATTACGGTGATCACGAAGTTAACTCCGAAGGCCGTGGTTTCTCATAAGCGTCGCCAAACGCCCTTCTGACCGAGCGCCGAACAGCCGCCTGTAATTATTACTGCGGGGAAACAAATATGCGTCAGCGGTCTGGTTTTCAGGCTCACCCCTCCCACTTCACTCTTGGTGTGGTTGTATATCGATCTGACAGGACTTGAAGAGACGACGGCCTGCAAAACCATACCAGCAGAGCACTACAATGCCAACCACCCAATCATCCCCACAAGGGAGGCTACCTCCTGGGTACACCATCCAGCCAGGCATCCCCTCGATCCCGGAATACCGCAACCTCCGCGCATCAGCGGGCCTCAGCCCCGTCACGGAGGCACAAGCGGCCTGCGTGGCATCCGGTAGCTGGTACGGGTGCCACATCACATATCGATTCCAGGATGCAGGCCAGCCTCGAGCCGTGGCAATGGGCCGCATCATTGGCGACGGCGGATGGTACTTCCACATCGCAGACATGGCTACCCTGCCGGAGCATCAGAGGAAGGGGCTTGGGAGCGTTATTATGAAGCACCTGCTTGGGTACATTAGGGAGAACAGTCCTGGGGACGGGAAGCCGTACATCAGTCTGTTTGCTGACCCGCCCGGACGGCGGCTGTACGAAAAGCATGGATTCGTGGCAGGTGAAAGCATTGACGAGGTTGGAATGGTACAGGTCATGGACAAGTATACGTGGGAGCTTGACCTAAACACAGCACAATGAGAACCTTTACAAACCTCGTATATATAAGTAGGGAGAAACGCCAGAACGTGAGCCAGCATAATATTCTATTCCCTGATGACCCAGATATCAGATTTCATCCCTAGAAGCATAGTATGTCCGATCCCAGAAGGGAAAAAATGCAATCAACCATTTCCCCAGCCCAAAATGGAACGATGGGCATTTAACACCCGCAGAACCCGTTCAAAAGCATTGCATGAATTATTTTGAGTTCCCAACAAGAAAGTAGACATGCCCCGTGACTTTGCGTCGCCTTCCCCTCAAATTCACCGGGTTTGAGCCGTAGCTCGAGCGCCTATATCCTCGTTAACACCCAGGAGCAGAATATGCAGGCCTCAGTTGAGCCTCATAGACCGGGAATCCCATATTGTCCTGAGATAAAACAAACGTTCCAAAATGTCGTTCATATCGTGATGGTCAATGTAAAAGGACTAGTTCAAGGCTTGAACAGTGGGATTGACTCCCCAAAGACGTTCCAGTTCTCGTGCCAAAGGGCGACGTCAGTACCGTTGTGGGTCATCATACTGATGCTGCCAATCGTGTTCAGGTCATAGAGCACGATGTTCTCGGAGGCGCCGGTATCCTCTATCCACACGATCCTGGACTGACACTTCGTCGTCCCTCCGTACGGCCCGTCGCTGCACGTGGTATTGTAGTTGTTGAAAAAGCTGTAGTGCCCTGCTCCATAGATGGCCACGTCGCTGCTGTTGATGATACGAAGTCCCCATGCCATTTCACAAGGCGCGGTAATGTTAGCACCTGGTATGGAACTGTGGTCCAGGGTTGCGCAATCGGACGAGAAATCAGGGTCGTGCAGTGTGGTGTCGATATCGTTGAAGGGATAAGGCGCCGTTGGGTTAGGCTGATAGTAAGGTGTCTCCGTCTGGATTTGTCCCATCCAAACGTTCTGAGTGTTGATGAGCTGGTACTGATAGAGAGCCCAGTGTTCGACACCAGAGCCGACAGTCCAGATACGGCCAGCCTCAGACTCGATAAGAAGACCACGTCCGCCGTAGACCGTAATTTGAGTGCTGTTGATATTCTCAATGTCATGGCTGGAACAAGTCAGTATGATGAGAGCCCATCAAAGATAGGATGGAATACGAGCTGAACAACTTACTCGGCAACCCAGAACCAGTGGTTCTCAATGTACAGGTTGTTAGCAGGTGCCGTGATGTGCATGCCCATGTACGCGGCAATGCAATTGGGATTTATGACATTGCTTTGATGCGGCGTTTTCGGACAATCTGCCAGTTGCAGCTGAGAGCCAGCGAACCCACCTACACGGATGTGAACATCCCACATGCCGGAAGGTTCCTGACAATCTGAACAGCCTCCAAGGTTGTACTCAATGAGAACAGCTCCAGAAGTGGCACCTTGGGTCGAAACCATCATGTCGCTCCATTCGATGTATCCTGTCTCACCCGGTCTTCCAACCTGAACCACGGGTCGTGGATTCTTCATATCCGAAAAGTTGGGGCCAGAGCCCATGATGACAGAGGAAAGTGCCTCGCCGACGATACGGATGTTTGGCGGGATATAAAGGGTGTTCGTGACTTTGTAGTATCCAGCATCGACATATCCGACGATGCCCTGACTGAAATATTGGGAGACATACTGGAAGAAGACTGTGAGAGCCGCCGTGTCGTCGTTCTCACCATCACCAACAGCGCCGAATACACGGGGGGACAGAACCAGACTGGCAGGGGTATCTGCGTATTGTGGTTTGGATCGCGCGTAGTACTTGCTGTTGTTCTTCAGGGATTGCGGCGAAGGGAACCAGTCCTTGGGTCCATCGAAGGTGAAATCGGGTCCGTCAGGTGTGTACACATTGCCCTGTCGTCCTGTTAGCCATGCTCAGTACCTCAACATCAGTTGGAACACTTACGAGGATCTTGCCATTGATGAATGTGCCGTCAGAACCTTGAGCCCCAGACAAAGTCGCGTTAACCCCCTGATATACCGTTTCCACCTTGCTAAATCCAACGTTCTCCAAGACCAAGGTGCCCTCGCCTGGCATTGTGCCAGGATCGCTGACGTCTCTCTCGTTGACAATGCCCAAGGAGGTATTGAAGAAGAAACTATCGAGGAGGATGACAGAGCCGGTCGTTGGTGCCGTTATGTTGATTCCGACGTCACAATTCACAATGGTGATGTCCTTGTAAACCCAGAACCAATCCCACAACTGCATGATGGCAGTCTGGCAGTTGACGAAGGTCAGGTTGCGTGTCGTGTATTGCTGGTTACCAAACTGAGCACCATACTGGCCGCCGTAGAAGACCAGATCTCCAAGGAAGCCACCACTTCCCTCCTCCATGAAGACTCCGGTGTGCTTGTTGTCAGGCTCTTCTGACAGCTTGAAGACCACGTTCTGCATAGTTGTGGCTTGGGACGACGGCCAATGAATGCCGTAGACGGTGCCAGGGACGTCGGTGGTGTCAATGATCAAATTGCGAACTTGGCGAAAGAAGACGTTGGTGGCGCCATAAGCCAGACTGCCATCGCTGCCATATTTGTCTGCATCGATGATCATGCTCGTGCCGCTGACATCTGCGAAGTTGGCAGAGCCTTTGATGGTGGGCATGGAAGTGGGATCGCCGACCAGCTGGGTATAGTAGAAATCTAAGATAGAAGATGTGACGAGGTAGGTACTGAGAGGCTGTCAACGTGATGTCTCCAGAGGATACTCGTCAGGGAAGAGCACATACCCAGCAGGAAAGTAGACAGTGGCCGGGGTGGTCGTCGTCGCAACACACGTGCCATCAAAACCGCATCGATTGCCACTGCTGATGGCGGCATTGATCGCCTCAGTGTCATCGGTGACGCCATCGCCCTTTGCACCAAAGTCCTTCACGCTCCGAAAGACCTTGTAGTTTGGGTCTGGGTTGAAGGAAGCCTTGCCCTGGTGGGGGAGCTCCTCCATCCAGTATATCGCAGTCGCCGCCCGGAGGAGGTGGGCCCAGAGTAGGCCATGCACCCAGGCTCGCATGATGACCACTCGGGATCACCGAAAAAGACACGAATGATAGGTGATCTGTGCAGGCCAGAAGAAGCAAGCGACAGTTCGGACCAAAACTTGGGAAGACGAAGCGAGAGGTCGTCTAGGCCAAGGAGCTCCAGGGTTGCAATGCAAATTTCAACCCGATCACCTAGATAGACACAGATTAGGAACTGTCAGGGAAGTAAAGAGGAACAGAGGAAGGGACTTGCACACACACAGGTGTTCAGTACGCTCAAAGGAGCAACGATGGTAAAAAGAAGGACCAAAAGGAAAGAACGACACAAGGTCGGAAGGAGCGGTAACTTGGTTGATTATTTGGCGCGGCTTGAGTTGGAGGAAGGAGGAGGAGAGCAAGAAAAAGTAGAAGGAGAAAGAGAAGCAGACAGATGAAAGTGAGGCAATCAATCAACCTTGGAATGGTGGATGATGGATGGCGTCAGGTCGAAATATGCAAGACGTGGACGGTACTTCGGTAAAACACCCAGGTAGAGCTGAAGTGGGAGATGACGATTATCTCATGGATCTGCGGGAACATCAATCTCTTTACTTGAACCTCAACTGAACCGTGCAGACCAACATCGAGTTCTCAAGTCCTTTTTGGTTGCTCGATCAGCAAGATCAGCAATGGCCAACATAACATGCCAACATCCAACTCGGCACATCCCGACTGTAACACGGGCAATGTCATACAGTATCATACTTCCACAAAGCCACCACCCAACAACGGTCGCGGCTTCCAACATTCTCACTTTCCAAGATTATTACTTGGTGTTTTAAGCATTGGTGTAGCACCTGTGTAGCACTGCTGCACTGGCCACTGCACTCGGGGAGGTTCACCGGCCTGCGCAGTTGGGCAGGTTGGGGCAGGTTGGGGCGGGTTGGTGGGTTGAAGTCCCCATTTTTGCGGCACTGAGCACTGAGCTGGCATCAAGTGGGAATTGCCCCTGCGTCGGCGGTCGACAGACCCCCAGACCCCAGAATATCAGGACATCCGGAGTACCAACAGACCCGGGCCTCAGGACAGCAGGACAGCCAACTTGGCCAGCAGCAACGGCTTCACTCTGCTATTAAAACCATGAGGCGGCATCAGGATTACCAACGACCGTTTTCCCCCAGACTTTTGTTTCATACATGTTGGTGCTCGTCGAACTGGCTGATTTGATCTTCAGGGACCCGAAATTGGGTTGGAGTCTAAGCTACGGCAAAGCAGCAACTTCTTGCAGCACCTGGGCAGCTTACAGCAGCTACAATCTTAGCAGAATTCGAACAAACCGCATATGATTCGCCACTTGAGTACCGGGGCAGAATTGGGTTATACCTTAGATGATGAATGGCGTGAAGGCTGCAGCGTTCCGGAACATATGAAAGATTCGCTAATAATATCTAGCTCTAACCATCAAAAACACACATAATGATGAATATCCGGGGGGGGGGGGTGACTCAAACCCTCGACCTACAATATGAGATGATGGACAGCGTCTCTGGATACTGGACGATGCACTTGAACTTGATAGACTGAGACGGGAAGTGAGCTTAAGGGTTCAAAGCGAAAAGCATCGTCGCCGGGCTGTGTGGGGGAAGAAAGGAACATTGACGGTGAAAAATAGGTTGGATGCATTGTGACCAGGCTGATTATAGCAACTCTTCGAAAGTGCATTTGTAGGTAGGAGCTTGCTATACATGACTCAATGGAAAGGGTATTTCGCGGTATAAGATTTTGAAAGACTTTAAAATAGGAGATGGTTAGGATACCCTCAATTTGACTAGTTGTTCATACTGATTCCTGTATATTCTGCGGCCAAATAAGCAGGCTAAAAACAAGTTTATTTGAGACAGAACCTAAATTCCCCCAGGTATGTTATTAGTTTCTACACTTGTATATAGTAATGCAGTGTAGTAAATATTCCGGCCTTCTTTATGGCAGTTATGGATGTCATGCCAGATCCATGGGTTTACGAAATTAGAATATGGGTTTTGGACCGATGTCATATCTCTTTAACCACTTCCCATGCCATCAGAAGCTTGCATTCCGTTGTCCCCGGCTTCCCCATACACGCAGGGGGGCTTGGGCGCATACATGTGTTAATGACCCCGTCCTTACTTGGGTTATGTGTATTCGTTCTGTCCCCGTGTCTTACTGCTGGGCTGAATGGCAAAGAGGAATTGTCTTTCGGCTGGAATTAAAGGCATATACGTACGTACGTATTGGCCCACGAACGTCAAAACATGGCCCGTGCGTACAACGTGTTCCTGACTCGCCTGGCGATGTCGTCTATGTGGAGACTCATCAATGTAAAAACAGCAAAAATCGAACATGCAACACCGGGTATTCGCTGGTCGTCACCGACCCAACTACTAATCCAGCCCTCAGCGGCTTGTCTATGGGAGAGCGGACGGGATCCCGAATTTTCCACTGGGTATGGTCGCATGTGCTAAACCTGTGCCAAGGAGTACTTATATTCTTTGTAGACAGTATTTGTAGACGAGGATTCTCTTCCCTCCTTCCTAAAGAATGTTGGTGAAGGTGTTGAGCGCTATAGTGTATGGCATCAAATGGCCTCATTTTAAGAAAATTGAGTGGAATCTGCTTGTCTTGTTAGAAGAAGCCTGGAAAAGTTCAAAGGTTGGTTGCTGGTTGAGCTTCAGGGTATCACGTGCTATTGATGGGAGCAGAAATACCCCTGTCAAATCATAGCGGCTGTCTGTCGGCAGGCTCAGCGTTCGCGAACGAGAACGCTCGGACCACGCGCAAGCCCCATCCTGCACTCAAAAAACGGCTGTGACATCGTCGCGACTTTCTCGCGTTCCATTGACCCAAGCTTGTGACGGCAGTATCTAGACCTTTTGCACCTGCTACACTACCCTGCCAGCACCCTATCCATTCCGTCCTATCGCTCACCAATCTCATCCAACATGCCTTCTCGATCCAGGTCACCTGAGGACTACCAGTCACGCAGTCGCGGCAGATCCCAAGACTCCAGACCCAGAACCAAGTCTCGCTCCGTTTCGCGACGCCGCTCGCCCTCCAGGGATTCACGGTCGCCCATTCCCCGTCGCAACGGCCGATACCGTGACAGCCGCAGCAGGAGCTTGACGAAAAGCCGCAGCAGAAGCAGAGATGACAGAGTGCGCAGTCCCAGCCGAGGCCCCAGCCGAGGTCGCAGTCGCTCTCGCAGTGAGAGTCCTCTAAGGAGCACCAAGGTTCGTCACCACCTTGATCTCAGCGCGTTGCGCCTAGCTAACCTGATCCCAGATTGTTGTCGAGCGTCTAACAAAGAACGTCACCGAGGAGCATTTGCGCGAGATCTTTGGCACGTACGGCCCTATTCACGACATGGACGTCCCACTGAGCCGTCAATGTGAGTTGACTCTCCCTTCGCTCAATCCCACGGCTTTGTGTCAATGCTGATACTCTGTCATAACACAGTCGGCACCAACCGTGGAGCTGCATACATCCTATACGCAAACGAAGCCGATGCGGAATCAGCCATCGCCCACATGCACGAAGCCCAGCTCGACGGCGCTACTATCAGCGTGTCAATAGTCTTACAACGCCGAAAGTTCTCGCCGCCGCCCCCAACAGCCAACCGCGGCGCCAACTTTGACCCTCGACTTCCCCCCCCTGGACGTGGTGGCCGAGGTCCTCCTGGTGGTGGTATGGGTGGTCCACGCGGTAGAGGCCCACGAGGAGGAGGACGTTTCGGCCGAGGAGGCCCGCCCCCGCCTTCAGATACCTACCGTCCGCGGTCAATTTCAAGGTCTAGGTCCAGGTCGCCCGCTGTGTCCGCAAGAGCAGGAAAATACCGTACAAGGTCGCCGTCTCCCTCTCGCAGCAGATCGAAGAGCCCGCCGCCATCGAGGGGCCGCAGAGGCAGAGGAAGGTACGACGATGATTATGACCGGAGACGCAGCCCAAGCCGCGGCAGTCCCGAAAGCTATGGTGGCCATCGTGGTGGGAGAAGTCGCTCGAGGGATCGAAGAAGCTACCGCTGAAAAGGTGCGTGAAGGGTGTGGTTCTTGAAACGGACTACCAGGAATTGGTTGTGGGGAGGATTTCACAACTTCCTACCACACACAACCACTTCCAGTTTTGCTTCACCGGAGCCCCAGAGAGTCGGCCTATCCGAGGGTCAAGGGGGTGGTGTCATGGAGAATCATCCCCCCCCCCCCAGGCGGATGTATTGTGGTCGGTCCCGAAGTTTGCCCTGAAGACCGAATGAAACCAGCCCTTGTCGAGTCGAGGTTTGACTACGATTACGAATAAGTGTTTGGAGGATATGCGTTGGCCATCAGCAGAGGCTCTTGAGGGAGGTGCGTCTATGTTGCTGACCACCACACATGGTCAGCCCTGTGAGAAGTCCAGCTCCTTCGCTGATGGCCCCACGGTTTTTAGGAGTCGGCCTCATCTAATTATCGCATTGAAACGAGTTCGAGAACGTCGACGTCCGAAGAACGCTCAAGATCCAAGATAGGAAGGAATGCAACAGTATCACAATCAAAGTTCACTGACATTATTCTGGCTCGTGTCCCTATTGATGGAAGAAACATGTCTAGCCACAGCTCAGCCATGACTGCAGGTCTGTTGTCTCACGTTCACGATTGCCCGCTCACGTCCTTTGGTCTTAGGCATCGAATTCCCACCGTCGTGTGAGCTGAGGTTGTGACCTTTACAGGGTTTTGTTCCGGCGTCACCGGCTTCTCAGCCTGAAAGTTCCATTAGGCTGAACAAGTCCCTCGTAGTTGCTCAGCCCGGCACAGAGTAAATGCTGAGGGATGCGGCGGGTTGATCGGAACTCAAGACTCGCTCGTGTGGGCTTACACGACGAGAGCCCCAGTCCGCGAGTCCCGCCGATCATCGGTTGTCCTCTACTAGATGCCAATTAGGATACCTCGGCACCTGGGCAACTGGTTTTCGACTTGGGCCGCTTGCCGTTGTTCACTGACCCATGTTTGTTCAGTTGCGGCCACCTTCGCCTGGCACCCTGCAAAAGTACATGCCATACGCGAACGACACTGCATGGGACTCATGCACAACAATGTCGATGTCATCGAAGGACTTCTACTCCGGGTTCGACTTGAAAAAAGCGTCTGCCTAATCAGGTTTGCAGCTTACAGACCCAAGAATCTACTTCAGACTGCCTTGCTTTGGAGCGAGGCATGACACTGCCCGCCAAAGGCTTTGCTACTCCTTGTGAGACTCAGAAGTCCGATATAGCTGAGGCAGGCCAGGAAAGAGACCTGGGATACTGGACGTTACCGGGCCCATCACACACGAGACAGTCACAGCATTCCTCACGGCGTTTCCTGCAATCGCATTGTCTCAAGGACGACGCAGTACGTGAAACAAAACACCAACTCGGTACTGCCTCATATCACGAAGGGATTTCCCAAGCCGGCCGAACCGGAAGAGTGCCCAATGCACTGTGATGACACAGATGAACATCTATGAGGATGGGCCAGATCGGCGAATATGAGCTCACAACGCTATTCGGCCTTGCAGTCTACCAACAGTCCAGGCCAGTCGGTTTTCAAATCCATCAGGCTACGAATCCTATCTTCTTTGGAAATCCTCCAAAGCCTAGCCACGGTCTTGTTTCCACGTCTTTTTCTTGCCGGCGCGGAGTGCAGCACCCACGTGTAGTCATGCAACCTGCAGGCAAGCGAGGTAACTCGCTCGTTGTGCGACCTGTCAGAAGACCAGAAAGACCGATTTATGACATGGAACCGAATCCTTCATCAAACCGCCACACAACAAATCCTCCAATCCTTGATGGCCCCCACGTTTGTCCTGCGGAAGGATCTGAGATGCCCGCTCGGCTGGGATTCCGATTAGGGCCCACCTTTTCAGCCCTATTGCACTACCTGTGGTCGACAGGGCTATTGCAACCAACATGGCTGACTGTGTGCTCAGTAACGGTCACCTTTCAGTATTATGATTATCCAGCGATTGAGACAACTTCAATGACGCATAATGAGTCCGTAGCGGTTCCCACACCGAAGATTGTGCGGACACAGTTCATTCATGGTCGTCGTTTTGCTTTGGCCAATGACTTGCCATCCGCGAACGTCCCGATGCTGCTCTGAGCTTCACCACTCATCAATCGTCAATCAGGCCACGAGGTATGCGACTACTGTAACGGAATCGCATGATCTCTTACCAAAACCTAGTCGTTTCAATGTCATCTCAATGGCATCATGGCAGGTCAGTTCCATTAATATGGGAAGGACACTCCTTGTTACATTCGCAATCACACGCCGCGTTGCACCGGCAATGCGCGCCTGTTTCCCCTGCAAATCCCCACCCCGCGGTAATGTCCAACGCTGGACTTACTTCAACAGGCAAAGCCTGCGGCAGTTGGGACATCCATCGGCCCATGCCACACGTGCTATGAGTACCCACTTAGGTGAGCAAGCGACTCACCTTGCCGGTAGGCAACAGAATACAAAGCCGGTTGAGTCTCCCTCTAAGCCTCACGGATGCTGCTAGGGGGGGCATCCCGAATTTGGGTACTTCACCTCACCATCCCGGCGAGCTGGGTCTCACGTAACACAACATGGAGGCCAATGCAGGTAGGAGAATGCAGGTCCGCACCGCAGAGCCGCAGCCGCCGCACACCTACTTTCATTCAACTCATTGTTGGGCTCACCTTGCCACAAACACATATCACATATTCTGGAGCTTGTTTTGCTCGTTTTAGACATGTCTGTGAGGTGCGGTTTGTCAAATTTTGGATCTGGAAACGCAGCTTAGCTACTGACCCTAAGTCTATTTTCGGCCCCCAAGAACGGTCTAATCCTTCTAAGCGACTCGTTAAACATGGGCCCGGCAGTGCCAATGAAGAACATATCATCGATCAATTCTTTTTTTTTCTTCTTCATTCCTACCGTTGTACCTATAGGCCAATCCTCCAGGATGGCTATCCCGTCAGTGGAAACTTCTTCAGCCCAGTGTTAGTGCGGAGCGAGGAGTTGGGCAGCCAAAAAAATGGCCGGTATCCTGGCCTCAAAACAAGGTCAGGTACTTGGAGCACCCCGGAAATCCAAGTGTTCCTATGTGCAATCACCCTCGAGGAGCCGACGGTTCTGTGAGATCTCAGGGTCATCCAGAATGGCACTGCTAGGTAACCGTTTAACGGGCGCTCGGGCGAGTGTGATGTGGTTTATAAGATGGGGTTGAGTTCTCGTCCTTGGAGTTTAGACAATAAAGTCATCAACAAGATATTCATCAAGGACCTCATCATCTGCTTGAAGACCGGCTTTGGCGACTCTATATATTCACAATCCATCTATCAGAAAACGCAAGTTGGTTCTGCCCAGTTCCAAGGCACGACAACGCTCCAGGCACACGACCTTTGAACGCCTCCAGCTGCTTCACTCACCCGTCTTTCATTCAACCTATAAGATTTAGATACACCACCGAAGGAAATGCATTACAAAACCGAGCTGCGGCCTCTTGGCACAAGAGCCTCCCACAGTACCCGACAACCTGTGTCGAAGCAGGCCATTGGGGTCCTTCACCAACCCGCTTCCGAACGGCAACACACTCCTGAACTCACCGAGATCTGCGTTCTCACGGAGGGAAAGCCAAGCATCATCACCATCCCCCGGCCACAGCCGCCCCCGAGCCCACGCCCTCGCCCGCGTCCCGGCCCCGTCGCCCCTGGCCCACCACCAGGAAACCCGACCCCACCGCCTACGCCTCGGAGACCTGCCCACGGTCGAATTGTGGACTCGACATGCGACACGTGCGGAGGTGGCTTCAATGGGCCTGCCGGTGTGACATTTCCGCGCCCTCAGCCTCCCCCCAGTCCCCGTCCTCGCCCCCGTCCTGGACCAGTTGCTCCTGGCCCGCCCCCGGGGGTGCCGACTCCGCCGCCTACGCCCCGGCGTCCTGCTGCAGTTGGTGTGATGGCCTCCCCTGCGTTGGGGGACAATGGGCTGTCCGCGTGGACTGGGGGACTTTTTGGACTTTTGCGGGGTGTGTGTTGAGCCTGATCCTCTTCTAGGGGGCGGATTATCGTTGTGGTATTATGGACAAGGCTCGAAACCACCCCACAGACTACGACCGCGCCCCTGATCGGGCATTATTAGTTCGACAAATTTGGGCAAGCACACAGCAACAAATTCGACGGGGAGCAAGGCTCTCGATCCCTGTCTTGACATTGTTTCAACTGCATTTAGTTGCATTCTGCACTGACTCTTCATTCGCTCTCTTACGGCCACGGAAGCAGTTGGTGCTCCGCCGCTCCTTTTTGTTATTTTTCCTTTGATTTTGATTATCTTGGGTAGGGTTTCGGGTATCATGTTTCTGTCTCCTGTTCTCTCATTTTCACGTCTACTTATTTTCCTTCGTTATACATGTGTGGAGGCGCTGGGAACATGCTGGGTGGACATCACGGTGGCAACAATATGGTGGACGGAGGAAAAGCAAGGCTGCTTGGGCATTTATGGGGCGCATATTGGAAGGGATGGACATTCCTTTTTTGGGCAAATCTAGATATCTTGAAAAATAGACACGGCATACGCCAAATTCCAGCGAAATCATTTATAGATGGCCAACAAAGGCGAGATTAGACCTCCATTCAGGCCCGTCAAGGTGATCGATCTTGCGCCTGGGCGAACCAATAGCCCCTAAATGTCAAACATCAGAGATAGCTGTGCGTGGCACGGTGTTTCGCGTTATGCTGGCGGTAGCCAAAAGGCAAAGGACTAATGAATGATCGATTACATTGAGCCAGCAGCTGATGCTGGCTCCATGGATACCTGCCGTCCAACTTCGAGAAGACTAACCGTCTGGCCCATATGGACATACGAGTGATGGTCTGGAGTGTTGGTATTGTTCTTACACAGGCAATATTGCCTCACGTCGTCTAGTCGTAACAATGATATCGTTTCAACACACGCACACAGTCCTAGAATCCCCACCATTCCTACAATTCGTACAAAATCAGCTTGGAGGTACAGCCCCCAGACCGGCCTTCTCACATTCAATCCAACTCATCCTCCATCTCCTTGAACGTATTCCTCTCCCTCGGCGGCTTCCTCCCGCCCTTGGTCCTCCTCTCGGGCCTCTGCCCCACTACACCCTTACGCCTACCCGACAGCACGCCCTTATCATCATAATTCATCTCCACGACCTTGGGCCGCCCCTTCTTCCCGCTCATCGCCGCCCTCGTCGCGCGGATTCCTCCATCCTGAGGCACCGGGACGCCCTCGACGACGCCCTTGCCGAGCCGCACCGTCCGCCGCACCCGGGTCTTGGCGCCCAGCGCCCAGAGGTCACCCCACCGCGCCTTGCGCGCGTCGTGGTACGCCTGGTTGCTGAAGCTGCGCGGGATCGTCCACCGCTCGATGGAGCCGGCCGGCGTGCACAGGTCGAGCGTCACGTGGCCCTTGCGCTTGAGCGGCGGCATGATGTTGCGCGGGAGGGAGAGGGGGTGGGGGCGCTCCGGGCTGTCGGGGGCGACGTCTTCGTACCCGGCGAAGGCCTGGTCCGTGGCCTTTCGGCCTTGGCGGATGGATTTGATGTCGAGGACGTCGGCGCCGTCTGAGGTGGTGGGCGAGGCGGGTTCGGTTGGTGTGGTGGATGAGGCTGGCATGCCGCGGCGCGCGGCGATGTAGCTGAAGTTGATGTCCTCGTGGTTGCGGTGCTTTGCTTCGAGGATCCTTTGTAGGAATGGGGGTCGGATGAAGCGTTGGCTGAAGTGGCAGAAGTCCTTGCGCCCGGGACTGATTCCTGGAGTCAAGTACATGGGGCATTTGGAGTGGTTGGTGCACGGTGCCACGATCATGCCAGGCTCACGAACCCTCCCGATTTCCTTTTCGGTGGTTTCAGCAGCAGGCTCTGCAGTAGGCGGGATGATGAACTGGTTCAGCAGCCTGTCCCGCACATCTGCGACAGCCTCGAATCCCCTCGGATGACCCTTTTCCAGAACAATTAAGACACCGCCGTTGGGAGACAGCATGGACCAGAGGTTATCGAGGATCTCCCTCCTTCGCCATTCTTTGTCAAGAGGCACCAGGAGATGTGTCGCGATGATGACATCGTAGACCTTCCGTTTCTGCGGAACCTCGGGAGCATCGAGTTGCTTCTCTGTGTTGTCAACGGAGTGCACGTAGTTGGGCAGCCGAGGCAGGAACTGCGTATTATCCAGGAATTCCGATAGTCTGTGACGGAGCTGGTTCGAGCCCACGATGACCGACCTTTTACCGGCCGGTAGGTAGCCAGTAACTTCGTTCTTGTCGACCATGGTATCCCACTCCGCCTGGGCCACGCTCTGCCACGCCGAGAGACCGGCGCCACCTGCGCCATGGTCGAGGACACGAGGGCCTTCGCCGTCTGCGTCCTTCCGCTTGAGCAGACCGCGCAGCCACTCCGGGCCGAGACGTTTCCGTACCTCGACCAAGGTGCTTAGGACTGAAGAGTAGATTCCAGGTAGAGCAGTCGCTATGAAAGCGTCCGCGTCGATCTCGGACATACGGTGGTGTCCCGCTTCCATACCGAGACCCTTCTGTGGGATGTTCCTGCTGGATTGAGGGGTGGCCGGAGAGTGAGGAAGGCCTGGGCCACCGAAGTTCTTTTCGGCGGCAGCCCGGATATGTTTCGTGTCCGTTCTTCTCAATAATTGCGTGATGGGTTCGACAAACTCTGCCCTTGGCAGGTGTATCGTGCTTGGTGCTGTCCTGAACTGGCCCTCCGTAGTATATTTGTGTAGCCGAGGGCCCTCGTGTCCTGGATACCAGCTCGCAAATTCAGCATCCAACTCTGTATCGTCCTCCTCGTCAGGCTCTTCTTCCTCGTATTCCTCTTGTTCTTCCTCATCTTGGTATTCATCCTCCTCTGGGAGTAATGCCTCCACTTCTGCTGCATCTGCAGCTTCTACAGCTGCAATTGCTGCCTCCTGTAACGCCACGATCCTAGCAGCTTCAAATTCCTGCTGAAGTTGTAGTAAGGCATTGTACTCCCGTGAGTTACGGGCATTCGCCTCGATAAAGCCCATTTGCGCATCGCTCGGCGGCCGCGCTACCAGCAGTTCCTCTTCTGTTGATACCGTCTCGCCGTCTCCGACTATGGTCGACATAGCCGGCGCTGTGTATTCCACCTCTTCCAGCGCGCCCTCCCGAGTCTCCCGGAGCAGTACATTTCTCAGGGCATTCCCGACATCTGCCTCCTCTGCCTCTCCAAAAGACCCAAAGCCAACATCTTCCGGCCTTGTTGGTCGTAATGGCGCTCCGTAGAGTCTCTCGTATACTTTGTATTCTTGCTCGGATAGGTAGCCCAGTGGCAGTGTGTCGCCGAACATGCGCTTTGCCTGCCGAACTAATGTTTCGGGATCGTCGTTTGGTGGCAGCTCATTCTCTGGGACTTCGACCAGCTCGTCTGGTAGCTGGCCCGTCTGTGCCTCGTCTGTTGCGTTTTCTTTTTGTTCCCCTCGTAATTTCCTTGGACTTGTCGACATGAAGCGCGCATCATTCTTTCTTGGGCGCAACCCTGTTCTGGAGATGGAGTCTCGTGTGGATCGGGCTGTCGCGGGGCTGATCTCAGCGAAGGAATGCACATAGACCTTCAGAATCTGCGCCGTGCATTGCGGGCAAGTATTCTGCAATCTCCTCCTGGCAGCAAGCATCGCGAAATAATTGTGCTGTTTGTGGATGTACTGGCATAAGTCTTGCGGGCGGCCAACCGGGAGCTCCAAATTTCAAATTGGCCGTGGTCGAGCTTTTATCGCGGGAGGCGTGAATGAGTGACTACAAGTAACTTTAGCCTCCTCCAAAAAGTGGCAATCAATTTATACGTTTCAACCGATGGCCAAAGATCAGAGGTTTATTTTTTTCTGCCAGGCAGAGCATCTAGAATCACCTAAAGAATGATGAATAATTGCAAAGATGACAATTTCCCGAATAACAATTCGCTACCCATTGTTCCCAAAACGCCGTGCCTCAAGTACATATCATGCTCCACTTGTATGCATCTAATCGCCACCCAGGTCTGCAAGGGTCCGGAAAGTCGCCTTCGGGGCTGGCTTCTTCACGCCCGCGCCTGCACCACCTGCACCACCTGGACGGGCTGCAGGAGCAACGGGGTTGTGGATGTTGAATTTCGAACTCTCGGCAGCTTTGTATGGATCCAACTGGAGGCATCACAGAAGTCAGTTAAGAGGCCGAGGGAGGGAGGGGGGGAGAGCGTCTTAGAGAGATGGTAGTACACACCGAGAAGAGCGACACAAAGTACAACCCAATAAAGTTGATAATCGCATTGAGGAAGTTGTTCAGATCCCACTTCAACGGCCTCTGCAGCGACTGCCTCGGCTGCCCACCAGCGCCCAGCGTCCTCCCGGGTGCAGTGAAGCCAGCCCCCGTTGTAGGACCAGCCAGCTTGATAGCCTTCTCAACCGCGGCAGACAGAGCCTGCGGGTTGGCGCCCTGGATGGTCTCGATGGCAGAGCCGTTCTTGAAGATCATGAAGGTGGGCATGGCCCGGACACCATACTGCGACGCGATGTCGCGCTGGTTGTCAACGTTGATCTTGGCGAATGCGATGCGCTTTGGCTTGGTGTACTTGGTCGCGAGGCCTTCGAAAGTGGGTGCGATCATCTTGCAGGGGCCGCACCAGTCGGCGTGGAAGTCGGCCACGACGATGGTGGACTGGAGGATTTGCCGCCATTCGGACGAGGAGCCGACGTGCACTGCCATGTTCGGGGATGGCCTCTCGGTGACGTTGGGCAGTCAGATGGTTGGTATGGAAGGTATTCGTGCGGGAGGTATTTGTAATGTAGGATAATGATCACGGGTCGAGGGAAACTGCGAGAGTTGAGTAGATGGACTGATGAAGGAGGGGTCGATGGTTGGTTTGTGTAATCTGGGTAATCTTGGTAATCTGGCCGGATGATGCACGGCACGACGGGCTCCTGAAGTAACATCCACGGCGTACAGTAATGATGTACCTAGGTAACTGCCTACCTACCTAGGTACCTACCTACCTCCAATGTATGTCCCAGAGCTTAGGTAGGTACGGTTTAAACTGGGAAGGCGGTGGGTCACTGATAATGCGGCAGTATTCCTTATCAGTCGCTCTCTTCGAGGTTTTCAAGGTACCGAGTTCAATGATCTTCATACATCATCTGGAAACCACATTGCTGAAGTTATTGGTATATCAGTACAAAATGGCTTATTCAGATCATAGGGCGAAGGTGAGTTTCGAACTCTGGTGTTTCCTTCTTTTGTGGCTTGATTCTGCCAAGTGAAGCCGATCTTTGACTCTGCTCTGATCACTCAGCCATCAAAGTGAAGGCGAAGTTTCACCTGAGTTTTCAGAGCCGAATTGAACGACTTCATGCAATTAGCCCACGTCTGCTGGACTTATACTAACTTGAAACAGAGGAGGAGAACCGATGACGAGAATGACGATGGCGGCGTGAACACCTTCAAACCTGCCGCCAGGTTCACTGCCACTGGTGGCCGTGATTTCACAATATCGATTGCCGTGGCTGGCAGTATCATATCCGAGTAAGCCGTTGGCCCCTCCCATGATGACTATTACGAGAAGTACTAACCTGTTCCAGCCTGAAGACCGCAGACCAGAGGATAACGGCTCCCGGCCGCATCGCTAGAGCCCTTGCCGTCTTCGGAGTGGACGAAGTCGTTGTCTACGATGACAGTCCTCTGGAGACGCGTCCCCGGGCTGTTGACAAGGAGAGGTACACGGGAGATATCGACCCGTGCCACTTCATTGCCCATGTTCTTGGCTACTTGGAGACGCCGCCTTTCATGCGCAAGGCGCTCTTCCCCCTGCACGATAACCTGGCCAAGGCAGGCTTGCTCCCCAGTCTCGACATGCCTCATCATCCCCATAAGGATGAGTGGCTGCCATTCCGGGAGGGGTTCACAGTGAGGGGGCGTCCGGAAAGCGGAAAAGGGTACGTGCGAAAGGTTTTATTGCATCTTGAGCATTGTCTGACATGATTTTAGAACACTGGTGGAAATCGGCATGCCACGGCCGGTCACAATCTCAGAAGAGATCCCCCCGAACACGCGATTGACCCTGCAGTTCCCCGATCAATCCCTCAGGAACCCGGAACCAGTGCACCCAGAAACTCCCCGTACGGAAGCCGGTTACTACTGGGGTTACACCGTCCGAAATGCCACTTCATTGTCAGCGGTCTTCACCGAGAGTCAGTTCGAGGGCGGGTACGACATGAGCATCGGAACTTCAGAGCGAGGCACGCCAGCATCCAAGGCGTTCCCAGCCTACAAGAAGCCCAGCTTCAAGCACCTTCTCATCGTGTTCGGTGGCCCGCGAGGATTGGAGTACGCGTCCATGAACGACCCAGACTTGGGCGGCATGGGAATCAGCGGATCACGGACGAAGGAGCTGTTTGATCATTGGGTAAACGTCCTGCCAAACCAGGGCAGTAGGACCATCCGGACGGATGAGGCGATTCTCATTGCTATGACGAGCCTGCGGAGACTCTGGGACGACAATTAAAGATAGGGGTCTGGACCGAGGACGTGAATCCATCGATCACTCGAGATACCCGATTAATATACGCACATTTCACTTGCGCCATGTCGTTTCAATTGAGGAATTGAGAAAAACAAGTGATGCCGCAGAAACTGTTGGAGTTATCACAATGGGATCTTCCTCTGGGTCAGTCAGCCTCTAGATTTGGTGGGGCACCACCGAGACGGTTGATCAGCTTCAGCTGTCGGAGCACCTGGACGCCACATTGAGGAACCCGGGATTCCTGTTTGGACGAAGTGAAATTTCGGATCGTGGTAAAATTGTTTCGTTTGAACAACGCTCGCGATCTCACGTACATCCGAATGCAAAATCATCAAGTCATGGCATTTTCTCAGCTTTGAGGAAAGGGGAGAGGGGGGGGGGTAAAATTGAAACCCAAGGTCGCAACGAAGTCGTCCCTTCAGGAACCTGCTAGCCCAAAAGACGGCGTGGTGAACCGATGGTCCAGTTCCGCATCAAGAACCAACAGACGGTTCATGTTGAAGAGAATAATAGCAAGAGAAAATTGTTAGGCATATCAAGGGAATTCAAACAAACAAAGTACGCCATGCCTTCAGGCAGATAATGCCCGGAAACCTTGTTGTTTAGTGCGGGGATCCCTTTCCCGACATATCCAAAGTCACATCTCTGTCGTGAAGGCCGACTGTCGCTAATTGCGAACGAGCAGGGGGAGGGGGGCGTATCATGTATGACCGAGCGAGGATATCCGTTTTGGAAACAAAGTGAAAACAATCCCCATCAAACTCCTTCAGAGATGGAACTAAGTCCTTTCGAGCAGCCAGTCCAAGAACATCAACAGGCACGGCCAGCCGTATCGCATGGGTGCCTTTTAGTATCGAGGATGTCTGGGATTCGTGTCATTGTCTCGCCCATCTCCAGGTGGCCAGTACGACGGGTAACCGTACGCTCCGTTGGCCGAGGGATACGAGAAGTCTTCGTCAACATAGTGGGAAGCCGTATCAGTACTGCTCCCAAAGGGAAACCCCTGCTGCGGTAGCTGGGAATACCCGGTAACCGCTCCGGAAGGACTGGGCTCGAGGCCCATGGTGGGAGGAGACATCTGCCTCCCCGATGTCCCGTAGTACAGGCTTGTCTGCGTCGTGGGCATCGCCATGCTTTCGCTCCTTGCGGCTGGAGGTGGTGGCCTTTGGGAACGGGACGCCATAGGTGGATAGCGCGGGTCTCTGCGAAGCTCTTCACGTGGAATCACGTTTCCAGAGCGGTCACTTTCGTGTCTGCTTGTGGATGGCCTCCGTCGGTGGTGATTCGATGAACGATGGACATCGCCATTACCGTGGCGACGACGTTGTTGTTGTTGTTGTTGTTGTTGTTGGTCTCCGGCGTAGTCGTCACGCGACCTGAGACCATTATGTCAATGTCAAAGGCACACTGCATCAGGGTGATTATGAAGAGAGGTACATACCCTGGTGCCGAGCCTTGGTGAACTGTCAGTGACGCCATTGAAGAAGCCATGGAAGAGACCAAGGAGTCGGGAGAGCGACTGAATAGCTCCGGATCCATATAGCCACGGTCATCCTCGATGGAGTTCCCAAAGATCCTCGGGTCTTCAACTCCCACACGAGTGTCGGACTGATGCAACCGTCGATCTTCTAGGTGGCCTCCGACGCCAGCCAGGGTGTTGCGGCGCCGATGAGTGTGTTGATTCGCTGGTGGGAGATCCGGTGGGATCTGCGGGTTGCGGTGTCCCTCCAGTGGCACGTCTTCTTCGTCATCGAACACGGAGGAGTCCCGGTCTCGTGGCCTCCTTGTGCTGCTTCCACTTGGGTACCCGCTGGATCCATGGCGGCCGCCTACGTGGCCGGTTCTTCTTCCTGCCGGACTCAAGGGCGCACTGCTTTTCACAGCAGAGTGTCGACGCTCTCTACCCGGAGCATGCTGATTGGACTCGTAGCTGTCGATGCTGCAGGTTGTACCTCTCACATATGGGCTTTGATGGTCTTGTTGGGAATATCCATAGTCAACAGGCGCATCGCGGCCGGCGAGAGGGCTGGAAAGGTTGGTATCGGCAGTGGTATTTGATAAGTAGGAGCCACTGGGAGAGAACAAAGGGGATTCATCTTGGGAAGAAAGGTATGCCGATGTCTGATGGGAGCTGGACCTGTTGAGAGGTGGCAGTGCTGAATTTTGGGGAATACAGTAGGCGTCAGCCCGCATACCACTCTGCTGATCGAATTCCTGGGGCGAATGAGATTCATATTGGAGGCCAGCTTCATCTGGGGCTGATGCAATGGAGCGACGGCTCCGGCGGCCAGAGTAATCATGTGGGTGGGACATGGCGTTTTTGAGGGGCTCCTGTGCAGATGAAAATGCTGGAACAACGATGGACGACGCAGCCCTACAAGGCGTATGATAGAGTATTTATATCTATCAAAAAGCAACGTTTGGCACACCCCATGGGGAAACGTACAGTCAACACTCACCGGTTTGGGAAGATAAGAGGAACCTTTGTTGCGAGTCGAGAGTGGGGGGACGGGCTGGCTGTTCGACTGATTGGAAAGAGGAGGATCGGGGAGGCTGCCACAGACCAGATTCCTATGATGCGGCTCTGCTCCCCACTCCCAGTTCCTCCCGCTGAAGAAAACCACAGTCCTACCCGGGTCACCTCCACTCCTCGGAGATGCCCCAAGCCAATGGCTCGTCCAGCTCACCTTTATTGGATTACTGCAGCATCAGGATGGGCACAGCATAGATGGGGCACCTCACATGCTGCATATATGACGATATGGTGTGGTAGTAGGCGGTCTCCTCGTCCTAACGGAGAAGAGGCTGTCACACGGTATCCATTGGCGAGGGAACGGGCGGCGCCTAACGCGCGAGATGGAAGCCGGGCGACCCCCCCCCCCCCAGGTCTTGCTTTGCTGTGAACGACGTGCGGTTCGAAGCCGATTGCTCGGATCTTCGGATATCAATTCCGGTCCAAGTCAAGCTCATGTGTGTACCCTAGTCGGAGAGTTGTGTTGTCGGTCGTATGGGAATCGCAGGGCGTTGTGTCACTATGGATCCGTACTCCTGACGTTCAGGGGGACGGGGGTCCAGGTTACTCAATTCCACAGCAGTAAGTTTTTGAGAGAATATATGGGGACCTATATGCCAAACGGTTTCTCCCATTTGGCTTCATTTTCCTGTGTACAGGTGGACATCATTGCAGTATCACAGCTGGAGTCAACTAATTCAGCTCTCTCCAGATGTCAGGAAGAAGGTTACATCGGCATTGGAACACACCTACACAACAGCACCCACACCACCTGTACCGCCAGGGAACCCGCTGCAGTGAGACCTCGTAAGTACTTTATACATAATTATTCCGAGCTACAACCCGAATATTTATTCTCTCCAAGCTATACTCGCCGCGATCTTGACTCTTGTTGAATATGCACGCTGGTTCCGTTGTCCTAAACCTGGCTATTCAAAGGCCAGTAGATGATCGCACAAAACTGCCATTTCCCAAGAACGAGAAGGCTTAGGATTTACCCTGCATCTGTGTTGATACCCTGGCATGACTCCGTTCCCTCGTTCACACGTTCGCAAGCTTATTTCTTGCTCAGCCTTGGAGAGTTTGTGATGCGACACTGCATATCCGTCCAACCCTTTCAGTGATCCTTTCAAGTAACTTTGAGACCCTTCCTTTCAGTTTGACGGTGTCTGAGCATGTGGTCTTATGCAGGGAGCTATTGACTGTTGACATATGGGGGAGCGTACCGCAGACCTAAGGTGAGACCTAGATCCGGGCACTAGGGAACGTCAGTAAGCATGGTGAACATGAAGGTGACGGCGAATGCTTCCGTTTCTGAAAATGGATCGTCCAAAGGACTTGGAACTAATTCGTGGCAATCAATTCACTCGCTCTGTAAATGTCGAAAACGTCCAAATTGATCTGGGTGAGCGTGAGACTCTGACAGTGTCTCTTACCTACGCATGAGACGTGTCATTTTGTAGGAAGAGTCATTGGCCAAGAACGGAGCTGACAGACGGAATAGAGCATAGACGTGTACTATGACAGTACTTGGTCTCAAGCAAACTTGTCTATGGTATCCCTGTTCATCCAGCGCCACGCTGAGGAGCAACAGCCAGACATATGCCACCACAAGAACCCACTCACCGGTTTCTCCCTTGCGACTGCTTCTTCCCTTGTCCCTGCTGACAGATTTCGGGGATCAGTGACGTGAGGTGCCTTGGCTGGAGACAGAAGCAAGAGCTGAACTTATCTTTAGAAAGTAGGGTGTAAGCAACATCGCGGACTGGTTCGCGGTGCACTTCCCTGAGGTCTCCTGTTGGCTGAAGCACCCTCTCATTAAGCCCTGCTTATTACTTGAGACGCCCAACGAATCGAAGTCATCTCTGGTGCGATACTTCTCATTGCTCAGGGCAACAGAACCCAAAAGGAAACAAATGAGGATAAACACTTGAGAGCGATATTGGAAAGAACGATATGGAAAAGAAAGATGAAAAAGAAGACCTTGATTCCCACGGTTTTCCTTGCCGTGTTCGGCGGCTAGCCACGCCTTTCGCCGGAGGTCGGAATCATGGGCGTTCCCAGCTAAGACATGGCTTGCATAGGGGCGTAGTACCAGGTTAGCGACCGTCTGCAGGCTGGGAATGGTGGTGTTCTTTTGGTCGAATGCAGATACCTAGGTAGTAGGCTGCATATGCAGGATCAGGGTAGTAGAAAAGCCAGCACTCGTATTAAACTTCAACCACAGACTCTGTGGCTGGCTACTTACTAATTACATACTTGAGTACTTAGTTTGATAAGGACAATCAGGGCCAGAAAGCATGCTGTCGACCTCCCTAGGCCATGCTGTACAGTGATAGGCCAAGCTACGGGCAATTGAGCTCAGATACTGCTCTTATGGCCAGCGCTTTATGCTCAGCATTCTGTAAATCGGAACAAGCACAGTACGTTAAGCTTCAGGTAGGAAACGATAGTTGGTCTTCTTAGTCCACTGACCAGACTTGCTCAGGTGCTCCTGAGGTCCGTATGGCATGTTTCGGCAATTTTGAAGTTTATCTCCTCCAGTTAGGCTTGTTTCTCGAAAATGAAGCGCCTCATATGTAGAACAAGGTGGGATCAGAATCGGCCAATATTGCATGAAGAATAATTACTATACTGTCAGAGTCATTGGCCAGGATCCAGAAGTTTCATCTCCTGCTTTCATACTATAAAGGCATGCTGAATATGTACCAACCCTAGGACGCACCTAAGTGGTCGCTACATATAAGCGAGGAGGTTCAGGTTGCTTCGAGCTACTTGTTACTTACTGCATTCGTCTGAGGATAACCACTACACAAGCTTCATATCTTCAGCCGAACGAGACTTCGTTCATCTGAAAGCGTGCTACCTATGTATGTAACATACTATCCACGCTTTAACGTGAGTATCTTATACATTTACTTTGGTGCCTATCTAGGAAATAGTTATGGTTCTCCAGGGCTCGTACAATCGACTTTGATATTATACGGCCGTTCTCTCTAGTCTTGATGTTTTTAATGTTCCACCTGAAGCCTTCAAGTTGATTCAAAGGGAAAACATCACCCAGGTATGATCCTGAGAACCTTTTGAAAAGTGTAGAAACGTAACAAAAAGGTATATGCAACAGTATACTTGGGAGGAAATGGATATTTTAATCAGTTGCAAGGTGATTCACATGCTTGATTATTAAAGCTTCTGCTCCCGCATTTCAAACAAGTTTGGGAAAGCCTTGTGAAGTCAAACCTTATAAAGAACTCGTGATATTGAGACCATGGTTGCTTTGCTTGGAAGCCTGAAGCGGTACTTCCTCTTGAAGTGCCCTGGTGCTGGGTACCTAGGTACCATCAAACTTCCAAGGTTGCTCCTGCCTAGATGGGCAGATCTTGTAAAGCATGCATGGGCAACCTCAGAGCGCTACTCCTATACCACTGTTCTCCCTGCAAGCTCGAAACTTTTTCGGTTGCACCATAAAAAGCTTGGAAGCTGTTATATCCTCTGTCACCGTGTTTCCACCCTATGATACATGGATAATAGTCCCCCTTCATCTGAAATTTTCGTTCAGGTGGCCGTGGACCGCCGCTTCCTTCCCTCACCTTTACCTGTTTTCTGTCCGCCCACCCACATTCTTCCCACAGCCCAACAACACATTGGTTTTGTCCACCCACTCGGTCTCCGCGTCCACGTAAGCCGTGTTCAGTCACGTCTTTCCTTCCTCTCATTTTGAAGTAAATGACCTGATCACCATCCAAGATGTCAAGACGACTGCAACCGCTGTACGTCTTCGACGACGCAGCAGAATACCACCGTCGCCACACCCAAGGCACACTCGTCGAGTTCCAGAACGAAAGCAAGGAGATCAACAACTTCAACGCGAAACAGACGGCTTTCAAAACATGGGTAGTCGCAAAAGTCGGGCAGAGCAAGCAGAAGTCGTATTGGGTGTTCCTAGTGCGACCAGGTGAATCAGCTACCTGGTCCTTTCCCAAAGAAGGCGAGTCCTGTGAGCTCTTGCTGCTGAGCAAGGGCGGAAATGCGAAGACATCGAAATGGTGGGATGCTGAACGCGTCGATAACCCCGCGGCTTCGATGGGTCTCCCTGAGGAGGCACATCGTCTTGCTGCTTTTGAGGTCAAGGTGCCAAATGACGTTCCAGAAGGATTCCTGCGACCCCTACAAGGCGATCCCGACGACTTCAACAATGGCCCTGAGTCCCAAACGAAGCGGAAGTACTTGCTGGGCGACAAGAGAGCTGTCAAGGTCAACATCAAGCTGAGCATCTCGGAGGCAACAAAGGACGTAGAGTTGGGAGCAATGACCAAGCTGTTCAGCAACCCAAGTAACGACCGCACTGACAAGCAGTACGCCGCTTTCCAGTACCTATTGGACTTCAAGAACCCGCGATTTACCGTCAATGTCTTCAACCACTTTCCCCACCTTCGAGATCCCATGAACAACCCAGGGGGGATGCCACAGAAGGTCATCAAGATGCTTGAGGGGTTCAACGAGCACCAGATAATTGCTTATAGAAATGTTCTGAGCAATCTGCCATGCGGGATATGCATTATTCCTGGTGGCCCTGGCGCCGGAAAGACTCACTGGAACCTCGTCCTGACTGCTGCTATACAGTCCAAGGATGAGTTCTGGTACGGACCTGAAAACAAGAGCAGACGATCGGCCAAGGTCTTGTACATCCTGGACATCAACAAACCACTCGACGACACATCCAACAAGATCGTCAGGCTATACAAGAGCCTCGGATTGAAGAGGTTTGCCGTGCGGCTCTATGGATGGCACTACCATGGAAGCTTCACAAGGAAATTCTTGTTTACTGCCCACCTTAACCGATTCCGCCGACAAGCCTTCAACCAGGCCTGCCTCGCCCCCACATTGGACGAGCTTGCCTGGGACTTTTACGATGCCAACAAGACGACCAAGTATGCACAACTCTACAGCCTCTTAGCCAAGGCGCTCAACAATGGGGGTGAGGCAAGGTCGGAAGAATTCGAGAGCTGTGTGAATCAGCTCTACCGCGACGTTCTTGCTCGTGTCGACTTCATCGCAACTACCCCGGTCCCTGCGGCGACTGCCTTCGATGGGTTGTTCAAGCCCGATATTGTCATTTTCGACGAGTCCCCTCATGCTCGAGAAGCATCGACAATGGTAGCAATTGCCCAATTCGAGCCATTTGCTTGGATTTTCAGCGGGGTAAGTCTTTTCCATGAAGTTTGGAGGTTACAGACAAACAGCGTGGAATGTTGCTAACTCGAGATGGGTCAGGACCACCGACAAACCCGCCCTTTCGTTGCCTCAGACGACTTTCGCGATAATCCATGGGCACCACAAATGTTGGTCAGCATGATGGAGAGGGCAGACCGAGCAGGAGCTGTACGCAACTCCCTCCTCATTAACCATCGCGCTTATGGTGGCCTCCAGCGGCTGGCATCTTGCATGTTTTACAACCAAAAGATGATCAGTGGCTATTCAGAAGACGAGCTTTTCCCGCCTTCAGTCCAGCACCTCCAACGGTTCTTGGAGCGTTTCATGGACCCGGGTTCCAAGTGCCGCGAGCCTCGTCTGATTGCCTTCAGTCCCAATCGTGGCGAGGTTCGGGTCGGAACGAGCTGGTTCAATGAGGATCATGGGAACTGGGTCATGGAACGAGTCGTGGAGCTGCTTTCTGATCCCATGTTCCGCCAGGTCGGGAAGACAGACCGCGGGACGATTCTCATTATTGCACCGTACAAGGAGGCCTACATGAAGTACAAGAAGTCGATCCAGAACTTGCCCAAGGCATGGGCCGCGCGCTTGGGTGTCGAGAGACGCGTTGAGGCACGTACCATCGACACGGTCCAGGGTGGCGAAGCTGATTTCGTCTTCCTGGATATGGTTCGTTCTGCAGCCACGGACTTCACAGACGATCCCAACAGGCTTTGTGTTGCCCTCACTCGGGCTCGCCAGGCCGAGGTGGTTCTGATGCACCCCAGTAGTGAGTATCCCGACAACCCCCCCCCCTTATATGTTTTGTTTTTCTTTCTCTTGTGAATCTTGACCGAAGTCTGACACCTGAGGATCAGTGCGAAGGGGAACCCAGCATCTCTCCAGTGTCTTCGCCCACTGTGAACGCATGGGCCAGGTCGTGGCCACTCATCGAGAGCCTCGACCGATGGCTCCGATGCCAAACGAACAGAAGGCACTTGAGCGAGACGCGGCTCGTAAGCCGCAAATGGAGCGAGAGCGTGCAGAATTTGGACTGGAGCCTGGTATTGCAGGTAATGAGGTTCCCGGTATCGGTGGGCTGTCTTTGGAAGATGGAAAAGAGCCCGAGTCTGTCTTCGCTTCTCAATTCGCCGGTATCGCTGCTATCATGGAGGGGATTCTGGCGGAGAAGAAGAGCAACCAGGCCTCTCAGAGCAGTGCGTACGATGAAGGCCTACCCGGTGGTCGGCATAACGGCGTTCTATCTGAGACGGGACTTACAACTGATGGGCGGGACTTCGGCCTCGAGAGCTCCCGCTGGAACCCTGCTGGAGATGGGCCAACTATGACGACTGATCCCTTGGAGGAGACTCAACACACTCATGAGCTTCTCATGCACTCAACGCGTCCGACTGAGTACACTCAGTACGGCCATCATAAGACTCCGTCTCAGCAATTGGCGATGACGGCTTCAGCTAGGGCGCTTGGATCTCCAACCCAGGCTGTGCACCCAGCTCAGGACATTGGTCCCACTCAGTCGAGACCCTGTGCTCCCACACCAACTTGGCACATGGCTGAGTTGGCGCCTGCCCAGGCTATGCAAACAGCCATGGCCACGCCTCTTGCTCAGGACCAACCCCTTCAACGCACCCTTCAGCCTCGCCCTTCCGGCACGGATGTGAACGGAGGAACTTATGGTACGAGGCCTAAGGAGGAGGAGGGTCGTTCTCTCCCAAGCGGACAGTCATGGTGGTGATCCTGTCTCAAACCGAGCAAGACAAATTGCTTACATGTATGCCGCCTGTCTGAAATGGTTGAGCAGTACCTAATTAGCCAGCGTAGTGTAGCGAGTGAGGGGGCTCAGAGTTAGACCCCGTCAGACCCTCATCTCTGATCTGCCTAGTCACTAATCAATGGCCAACCTCAGCTGTAATTAATGCTTATCAGTGACAAACAAACCAGGGCCTTAATGCATAGGAATGAACCGTCATGCGGCTGCAAGGAACTGCTTGAGAAAACCAGAGTCCGTTTTGGAGCATCCCATGCAGCAGTATCTTACATGTGCTAGCTGCAAAAATAGACATTGCTACCTGCTAATATAATAAGTCCTATCAGCAGTAACTTGCGTCGCATTCAGTGCCTCATAGCCCTACTAACAACAGACCGTATAATTGTAAGCACCTACACCGCTGTACTATAGAAGGGCAAAATATCTGCAGTATTAGTCTGTGTCTAATACGGTGGAAGTACGCCTTATAACTACGTACTACGCTTGCTTCTGTCGGTGACAACTTTGATGGGCTTGCATGATTTATATGTGACACTGATAAGTTGTCCTCTAGATTTCCCGACTCTACATGTTCCAAATATCATGAAGTTTGTTCTCTTACACAAATCCTCTCAACAATAGAAAGATTTCGTATCATGAGGCATGGATCAACCTACTACACCCGCCTGGTCTACTGGCGACGTCTCCCTACAATATAAGGTTTTTCTAGGGCTCTGGACAAAATTCTCCCATGGTTTCATCCTCGGTCAAGCTCTTACAATGAAGCGACAAGAGGGTAGTCTCCTCATTGCATCCACCAGCGTCTTCATCACCTCTGTTGGCTCTCGCTTCTGGAATATAGCATGTCTGGTCCTCCACCGAAACTACTCAACATCTGAGGCCCAAGACGCCCCCGACCACCAGCGGCAGATTGTCTTGCGCAACACCAAGTCGCCAGACGCTGGGTTTTACGATCTCATCCGCTTGCACCTAGCTTGGCGTGAAATCGTCCCGAAATCTTCGTCTCTTGCCGTCTCTCCTGACTGTGGTCTTCTGTGCTTGCGCCTCTACCATCGCCGGCGGCTTCTCGTCTCAAATCTCCTCGTCCACAGGTAGCGAAGCCCTCCTGGATGGCACCAGTTGTGCCTATCTCAACAGTGCCGCCGAAGCCACGCCTCCCATGGAGTCGTACGTGGGCAACAACATTGCTAACGCTGTCAATTATGTCCAGCAGTGCTTCTCGGCCAATAGCACGGGGCTGATTGATTGCAAGTCGTTCGCTGGGCAGAGTGTTCCTGGATACATCAACGCTTCAGCACCATGCCCGTTTGGCAATGGACTACCGGTATGCCAAAGCTATTCGTCTAATTTGATACTCGATACCGGGTACCTCGACAGCCATACAGACTTCGGTCTCAACGCACCCCCGGATGAGAGATTCAAACTGAGACGTGTGTTACATTGTGCACCACTAGTCACAGATGGACATACTACGGGATACGTGGACCAACACGGCAACAAAACCTTATATAATTACGGCGGACTTTTCACTGGCGTCAACTCGACGACGAAGAACTACACATACGCAGTCCAAAGCATTGATTCTCCGTATAACGTGGAAAAGAACGTTCCAATATATGGTGAATATATATTGGAGTAAGTTGTTTGCCCTTATATAAATATGATATATTACGAAGTGTGCACGGTGACTGATAACGTTACCACCATATAGCTACTTCTTCTCCGGGGTAAGGAACGGGTGTACTTTCATTCAGGACGCTGCGTTCCTCCCAGAAGATGACCTTTACCGGTCAGATGCTGATGTCATGCTCGCATTCCTATCGGGCAATGGTGTCGTTCTCACGGAGCCTACCGACGACGAATGGTATCGAGCCGATTCTCGGTTATCTTCAGCAACGCCGCGGCTACAAGCAGTAAGCACAGCTCTAATGGACGACAAACGGCACTCTCCAGATAGACCGGCCTCGCAAACGAGGAGACGGAAGAGAATGAGTGGTCGCGTTGCATGCATACCGTTCCGACGACCAAGCCAGGGGTCCTGCTTGCAGTAATGCGAGAAACCTGTTACCGTTATCGATTGCGGGCAAGTGAGAAACTGCATGCAGGTGTTCCATGTGTCGTTGTTGTTTCTGTGACTCTTCGGTTAAGTATTTGGTACTGCATCCCCCCGGTACGTACTTGAGTAAGTATGTAGCCGGACTGCACGATGGCCGGAAAGAGGCGGTCGGCGGCGAGATCATGGTGACACCGCTGCGGCCTCGACGGGTTGCTGCATGGATCGGACTGTAACGGAACGGAACGGAACAGTACGTTGGGACAGTACGTATGTTCTACTATGCTATATGTTCTCGCCTGGGGGGGGGGGGCACGTTTTGCCACTATCCCAAAACCGGGGTAAGTTGTAACAACAAGAGGGTAGTGCCAGATGCAAGATGCAAGATGCACGGCATGATGCATGAGCGTAGTACATATGCCGTACTAGTTTTTAGTATGCTACTCGATACATCCTGATCGTGATCATGATAAGGAATGAAGAGGTCGCGAAGAGAGACTGAGGGGCCGGAAGTTGGGAAGGGCGGGGGGTGAATGTACAAGTACACATGGATCCGGGGTCATGATAGATGGGATGGATCCGGGATTGGTCGTTCGAGCTTTAATGCTTGAACCGTACCTGATGATGCGTCATGCCCCCAAGGACGAACCTTATGCCCCGGTGTACACGGAAAGTAGCAAGTGGTCAACTGGTGATATGCATGTTGTCCACGGGTGATTACACAAGAGACAGGGACAAGGATATCAAGCTGTTGTGTGAGGTATTCGGCCGGGCCTAAAACCGCCCCCCGCACCCCCGCGATCTGCACTGTGTAACGGGAGCTCCAGGCGGTTCTTACTGCAAAGTATAGATGTGGCTGCTGCTAGTGGGCAGGGGTCCGTGTACCGTACACTAGACGCCATAGCACCTTGAGGTTTTCGGCCAAACGGCCAGAACTCAGCCACACGTGCAGGGGCATCCCAGAGGCTTGAGATGGGAGATGGGTTTCCCGAGATGCAGATGCAGGGACAGGGGCAGGCGGCAGGGGGGGGCTCCTGGCCCTACACGATCGGACTCTCGATCTCAAGCTCAACCTCCACTCTCGAGCATCGCCGGGTTCGTTGTGGACTGTTCGACCGAAACCTCCCTTACCTCACAGTTCCCACGTCAACTCCCAACACCGCATGCTGCAATTTATCGCTCAGCTGGACCACCGGAAAGGACAAGTGGACAAGTGGACAAGCCAAGAAAAGACAAAAACAGAAAAATGGCTGTCGCAAATGTGACGAGAGCTGAGAGCTCGAGGGATAAGACCGAGTCTCCCCGCAATGTTTTCACCAACCCGCCCTTTCCGTGTCTCAGAGTGCCACTATTATCACTGTCGTTAAAGAGACATCAAAGGGCGCTTCTCCGCCGTTCCTACACCATCGATATTGCCCACTAGAACGACGCTACAGCTGCCCGACCGTACATCGCTGTCGAGAGGAAAAACTCTATCTCCCTGCCCTGACTATCAAACCCATAATCGCCCGTCCCTCTTTTAGACAACCGTTCAACGGCCCTTTTCTCTTTCTTCTTCCGTGTATCGAACACGCCTTTACGAAAATCACAGCATCGTGGCATCACCTCAACCTTGAAGTTCAGGGCATCCACATGCATGCTACAGCGACTGCAAATTAGCGTTGCTTCTGCAAGCCGCACGTCGACCACTTCTGACGATCTCCGGGTAAGTATTTCAGATTGCGGCTTAAACATTGAAAGTACCTATAATTGCGGGTCCAGATGCTGGGTCAACTCTCTTCTACATACGCTTCTCAGCAGGTCCCCATCACAGAAACCCACTCTACCCCCATTGTTATTATAGCCAGATCCCTCCGGAGGCCGCGGCGGCGACGGCGTGAGCTCTACTACAGTAGTCTAGCTCCTGCTGTTCCTTCAGCTCAACCCTGTCCAGCCCTGTCCCAATCCACTCCGGCTCGGCATCTACCGTCATTAAAGTACCCAATTCAAGGTTCCTCGGAGAAACCGTGCTAAACTTCGGTAGTTCAGGAATCCTGCTTGAGCCTCGCATCTTTCCATCTGCTCCAAGGCAGTGAGGGAGCCTCATTGCGCCATTCATGCAGCTGTTCACCGGTTCTCCTTCGTAGAGATCATCAGTTATCTTCATTTTTCTCTATTACTGTTACTGCCTATTCTCATAGGTGGCCGTCTCTCAGGGAACCAAAATCTTGTAACCGCAAGGTTGCTTCGCTGCTACATCCCGGCTGGCGTACCAAACTTCGAGTCTATGACACGTGCATTGGAATGTCTAGAGGCCGTCCTAATCCCACTGCCACGCTGCCTGTCGGAATCTCCATTTCCAGCAGCCCTTTTTCTTTTTTTGGAGGAACGTTATTGGATTCTATATCACCGCCTTAGTACTCCCTAAGATTTCCCTCAGAGGCGAAAGGCCGAAGCTCCTTCGGAAAACCCGACTTCCACTTATCACGCGCTAAACGGGCATAGAACAAACCACGCCTTCTTTGCCAACAGCTTGTCCCTGCCAACTTTCCAACACGCTCGGATAGGCATCATGGCCAAGTCCAACATCCTCATCTACCTGCTCCGTCATGACCTTCGCTTGTCTGACAACCCAGTCTTCCACCGGCTTGCGGCCCAGAGCGATCATGGCTTCACGCACCTGCTGCCTGTCTACATCTTCCCCGCGCAACAAATAGAAGTGTCCGGCTTCATCCAGGACGGAAGACCTTCCCCTTATCCCGAGGCCAGGGGAGATGTGAGCAAGGTTTGGAGGACGGGACCGCACCGAGCAAAATTCACAGCCCAGTCTGTGTGGGACTTGAAGGAGTCTCTCGAGTCTGTAGACAGTGGCCTGATCCTCCGTGTTGGCCTGGTCGGCGAAATCGTTGAAGCCTTGATCAATGGCCTTCAGCAAGACCAGGAGGAAGTTGGCGCAGTTTGGATGACAGGTGAAGAAGGGGCCGAGGAGCGTAGGGACCAGAAGGCTGTCTCTGCCATCTGCAAGAAACTTGGTGCCAACTTCTTACTTTGGGATGACGAGAAATACTATGTTGACGAGTTAGTACCCATATCCCCCCCTTTCTGTTACCCGTTGGACAGTGACTGACTAGCCGACTGTAGCCGAGACGTTTCGACCCCTATCAATGAGATCCCGGATGTGTTCACGACGTATAGGAAATCGATCGAGCCTCTGAGATCTCGTCCGCGTGCTACACTCCCAAGGCCAGAGAAGGGAAAGCTACCTCCGATGGTCGAGGCAGCACAGATCCCCACTCAACATGGCCCCTTCACGATACCGACGGAATACGAAGAGCTGGAAGATGCCCTGTTGTCTCCAGTCAGGGAATTCCTGCCAGGTATGCCTCCGTACCCTAAGGGTGCTGAATCGGCGCATCCATTCCGAGGTGGTGAGACTGCGGCGTACGAGCGGCTGCGGCACTTGATCAAGGAAGGGTTTATGCATAGCTACAAGGAGACGCGGAATGGGCTCGTCGGGTCGGCTTACAGTACCAAATTGTCGGGCTTCCTGGCTCAAGGTTGCATCACGGCCCGGCAGGTCCATCACGAGCTGCTGAAATACGAAGACGGCACCGAGCCAGACTACGAGCACGCCAAGGGGTTCAAAGAAGGTGAGAACGAAGGCACCAGTGCTGTGCGGTTCGAGCTCCTGTGGAGGGACTACATGCGCCTCTGTACGAAGAAATTCCGACACCGACTGTTCCGGGTCGAAGGTTTCCGCGGCTATGAGTCGGAGGAGGGCACCGACGTGAACGCGAAGAAGCAGAAGTGGAAGTCGGCCAACAAGGACGATGCGCTGCCAGACCAGAAGCCGACCCCAGAAGAGGTGGCGGAGATTATACAGCGGTTCTACGCCGGCACAACTGGCATGGGGCTTATCGATGCATCACAGCGGGAGCTAATACACACGGGGTACACATCCAACCGAGCACGGCAGAACGTCGCCAGCTTCCTCGCGAAGCATCTGGGCATCGACTGGCGTTACGGGGCGGAGTGGTATGAGATGCTGCTGGTGGACTACGACGTGTCCTCGAACTGGGCGAACTGGCAATACGTCGCTGGCGTAGGGAATGACCCCCGAGGCGAGGCCCGCATCTTCAACCCGATCAAGCAGGCTTTCGATTACGACAAGGAGGGCACATACGTGAGGACGTGGGTGCCCGAGGTCAAGCCCCTCGAGAGGCAGGAGAATGTGTTCCAGGTCTCGACGACGCCGGAGGAGGACCTGGAGGAGGCCGGCCTGAAGGATAACATCATGGTCACGGACCCGGTGAAGAGGATCGAGTACCTGGTCGAGGGCAAGCCGAAGAACAGCAAGCGGCCCTTCCACCGGGCGAGGAGGGCGAGGAGGGCGGCTCCCGGCGGCGGCGGGCATGATGGTAACGGACGGCCTGAGAACAGCCAGACGAGCGGCGACCAGCCGGGTCCGGGTCTATCGCCAGATGGCAGTGCTGCTGGCCACAGGGGGTCACCGCACCGCGGCGGCCGTGGTGCTCGTGGTGGTGGAATCAACTATTGGCCGCCCCGTCGTGGTTCCTATACTGGTCGTGGTCGTGGCTTTTACCCTGGCTATAATTCTCGGGGTGGCAATTATCCTGGATTTATTTCCCGTGGTGGCTACCAGATGGGGTATCCCGATCCGTTCCCGGCTGGGCCGCCTCCGTCTTAGACGGATCATCCAGAGAGTCGTAACCAAGGCTGGACGATGTGGGGCGAGCGAACACTTGGGGGACATGCGACGAGGGAACTTGCCAGGACGATACACCACATGGCTTTCGCTTTGAGATGATCCATCACTTCTTAGGCCGGTGAATTAGCGGCCCCCTGGCGCCGCCGTGTTCAGACGCAATGACTATGGCAATACTGGCCGTCGTGGTAGGATTTTCCCAGCGCTTTGTTTGTGGTGGCTGTTCATATCAATGTGGGGGCATACCTTGGAAACTACAGCGTGTGTATCTAATACCATTTTTTTCTTCTTCCTTCAGGACACTATTGCACTGTATATATTTTATCTATAACTTCGTTGATCGGGTTTTCACAAACTGCCCTAGGAGCTTCTCCCACCATTTGTATGTACACTGTTGGGAATGATCCTAGCCTCGCCCAGTTGAGCGACCTGGCATTGCTGGTCATGAGTGTGTCCTGTCCGTGCCAGTGATGATCGATTGAGCTGGAACATATCCATCAACTTGTACATGTATAGCCGAGATCGCAGGGCTTGATTGCTTTGTGCTGCTGTGGTCCCTGAGACCAGATCTATCTAATATTTATCAGTGCCTTCCACACCCGGCTCTATCTTTGCTTCATTCCTACATTGGAGCGAGTATCTATATAGCTTGGCCCACGTCTGTTAATCGCCGAGAGCAAATCTCTATACCCAACGACTAACCATGCTAGCGACCCGTACACATCTCTCAGAACTTGTCTGAAACCGCCTTCAGCTCTACACCCTTAGGCGCAACAAACAGCGACCGGCTCTCCACACACACCCGCCCCTCGACCGTCTCGATCCTGGCATCAACCCAAACCTTCCGACCCCTCTTGCCCCTCTCCTCGGGCGCAAGCGCCTCCTCAGGCACCGCGTTCGCCCGCACGACGTAGAAATCCGACGACAGCGTGGGGCTCTTGTACGTGATATCCAAGTTCGCCGTGAGCGGGCCCTTCCCGCTGGCACTCAGGTCCCGGATGGCCGCGCGCGCGCTGTGCTCGTCCAGGATCGTCGCGATCACGCCGCCGTGCACGACGCCCGGCCAGCCGATCGTCCCGGTCCCGAAGTAGACCACCGCCACGGCCTCGCCCGTCCTGTCGTTGTGCCAGACGTGCTGGTACCCGCCGACGCCGCGCGACCCGCCCAGGGCGCCCGTCGTGATGCGCCGCGGCCTGGCGCCCGGCGGGACGCCCTCGTACGCCTCGTGGTGGTTGGAGGACCAGTCCGGGTCGGCGAGGAGGCGCTTCACGATGGGGAGGTGGGACGCGGCCTCGCGGATGTCGGAGAGCAGGGCGGTGTCGACTTCGGTGCCGGGGACGAGGGGCGGGGGCGGGGCGAGGACGGCGCGGAGGCCGGTGCCGGTTGTGGCGCCTAGGAGGATGAGGAGGATCGCGGATATCCAACGGCCTCGGCGGCGTTTGGGGGGAGGTGGGGGGTTGTCTGGGTGGGAGGGTTGGGGGGAGGAGGCCGGTGGACTCGGTGGGGAGGCGGTGGTGGTGGCTGTGTGTGGTGGGATTCGGTGCTCTTGGAGCAGTCGCGATGAGGTTGAGAGGCCCCTGAAGCTCTGTCTGGGTCGGGCTGGAGCAGAGCACTGTCGTGAGATGCTCTTCTGTTGCTGGCAGGGTAGCCGCGAGGCGAGGCTACTCGATGACTGCGAGCTCGCGATGCGCCATTGGTTGCGCTGCGCCAGCTTTGCGAGAAGCCGGTGCTGTGCTGACGTAGATGACATGGTATGGTGTTATCGTCGATGGTCGAGAGGCATTGGGATGGCCGGGCTTGTGGTGAGGTCTTTGGCCGCGGCAGAGTACTCCGGCGTAATGTTGAAAGCTCTAACTCTAGGTAAGCATCGTGACGCACCCACACTGAAGTTTGGGTTTCTGGGCCTCGGCATAGCACACCCCGGCTGCCCGGCCGGCAGCATAGAACCCTAACCCCAGACGACCTCTAGATGACCCCCAAATGAAGAAGTCAACGTCAACAACAACAGCCTCCAATTCCACTTCATCAACACCTTTCCTTTCACGACATCTTCAATGGCACCAAACTACAGAACTGCTTGAGGTACCCAACGCGCAACACTGTCTATTTTATCTCTCTTATCATAAAGTGGGTTTAGAAGGGGCAGTTCATTCCAGCATGCGACTCGATCCATTGTTGTCTTGACCAAAGATACGCCTTTGGAAAATAACCTCGGTCGGATCCTCACCAAGAACGGAACGGACCGCTGAACCCATTTGGGCACGGACGGAGTACGAGACCGTCATATCTCAGTCCTCTCGGTTTATTCGGTCCTACTCGACCACGTTGCGCAATCGTGTACTTCAAATCACACCACAGCAGCATGGCAGCCCACCTGCTGAGTGCCACGCGAACGAGGCAGTCTCCCCCCCCCCCAAATGAACACCAACCAAGGTTCGTATTTTTCTGTCCGCACTGAAATGCTGCCTCGTCTAACTTGAGGCTCGCTGGTAACTCGTTGCAACTTGCCGGTCCTGCAGCCTTCTACTCAGAATGCTGGAAGGTCTCACACGAAACGAGAACCTGTTCCACGGAGAAGTACATACCCGTTATCTGGACCCCCCCACCAAGCTGGGGCAACACTACATACAAGACACGGGGGCGGCACTCACCCCAGACTATAGATTGGACGAAATGGGCATCAGGCATCAATCAACTGGGGTTGGGATATGCTGCCTGGCTGCCTATCCAAATCCTCAAACCGTACCTTTTCGTATCATTACGAGACGCTGCCAAAACATCACTTTGACTTCAGCTGGTGACCAGATTCGGAAGGATTTGCGGTTGCTCAAGTGACGGAGCGGTCCATACCAGTCTATTCGTCGTTCTGTCTCGGTGAAAACAAGCCAGGGCGTCCCAAGTTACTATCCTTGTTACAGCCTCACGACATCCAGACGTTCAAGCACTTCGATAGTCCCGGGCGTCAACAAGTGCTGGATTCACATACTTCATCCTTCAATGAGGAACACACGACTGAATTCGCCTACGCTCGCCTTGTCATGTTCAGAAAGTTTAAGGCTGTAGAACCGGCTACGTACAGACCGTGGCACGTATGTTATCACCTCCGGGCTGTCCTCGAGGTTACGCTCGGTGGCCGCACACGCATCCCGATGACGACGTCGTATCAATCATGGGTCTTCCTTCAAGTAACGCATGTGATGTGTGGGGGTGAGGGTCCGGCTATTGTACTATCGTATCTGAGGGCGTATTGATACCCATCTGTCCAGCTGACAAGAGCTTATGTGATGTACATATATAGATATATGGGGCGGCCACGTGCAAGGCATGCAATCATATCTCTAGAAGTCCCATGCAGCATGTTTTCGACTTCACAGCCGAATTTTCGTTTATACCCTTGTGACGGTGTTTTCTCCGCTGCGGTGAAATAACTGGCCAGGTAAATAAAACAATATTCTGCCTCGATTTGGCTGCAGTAATGCCTCTTGAACTCCGTTTCCGGACCCGTTGTGTCACCACTTCATCTACAATTCATGGAAAAAACAGATACCCCCCCCCCCAGCCTTATGTCTTTACACAATATACCTCCCACCCGCCTTTCCTGCTTCTGTTTTGGGGAGGTGCACAAGTTCACATGTGCGCCCCAGACACATCCTAATACATGAACCGCCTTGCTTTCGTCAGGTGGTTGACCAAAAGCTGGTGGGCAACGCCAGGGTCCTCAGTTTTGCCTGCGCCTGCAAGTGCAGCCTACTCGCAAGGACGACGTGGGGGATTGGGAAGGTATCTATACACCTTGATATTTTGGCGAGGTTGAGAGCGATGCATACTGGTATCATGTCGGAGTCCAGCGGCTCACAGACGGCACCGAGATGTTGGGAATCCAGCGGTGTGCAACCCGTAGGCGCGAACTTTGGGCTACATATGTAGGGGTTACTGCCCTCTGGTTGGACGCCGCATGTTTCAAAGTCTCTACACTTCCTTTTCTTTTTCAACCGAACAGCTTCTAACCAAGCCAGCGTGGTTGCCTCGTTCCTGCTGTGTCTTTGTGTGTCTGTGTGTGTGCGCGTGTACCTGTGCACACCACTTCGTCGTTGGGGATGTCCGCTTCGCGATCGGACGGCCTAGGTTCGCACGGTGATATTGGAGTGCGGAGGGCATGGAGTGATATTTGCACTGGCTTGTTAAGGAAGCCGAGCTGCGACTTCGCATGCACCTTGGCCCTTCTCCAGTTGTTCATGTCAGTGGTGGAAACGGCTGCATGCTGGAATGGGAGTGGACTTCGGACTTGGTGTTTCTCTTCGTTCTCTCCTCTATCTTTCGCCTATTGCGTCAAGGGTCTGCGTGGTGAACATGCCGATCTGGTCTTGATTCTGCAATGAGAGGACTCTGTAGGTCTTTGAGACCAGGAGGGCATCACAAAAAGGGGTCGGAGCCTACGAGTCTGCCTGACTGGCTGTCAGGTGTGATAGCACATCTCTTGATGAAGCCTTGACAACAGATAATGTGCATACTTGCGTGATTGCCGTGAGGGGCAGGGCTGGAGATTGTGCTTGGCCTTTGCCCTTCGCGACGCCATCTCTGCTGAATCCCGAGGGATCGTCGTTGAGAGGAGGGGGAAGACCATCATGGCGCATATTGCCATGGCCATGGCCATGGCCTGGACCACAGGGCGGCGTGGCGGCTGCGATGTGAAGGAGATAATGCATCAATTTGCAGGCATCGCGTGCCTGGTTTTAAGGCAACTGTTCTGCCTGGGGGCAACTAAGCACGTAGGGTCTCATCGCCCGTGGCAGTGTGAGGCCATCTTGGCTAGGATTCCCGTTCCCTCTCCCTGCCCGTCCACAGCCTCTCACGTCGATGGTCCACCTGGTTGGCTCTCGGGAGAGCGGAAAGCGGGGGATGATTCCGACCCTCCACATGTCGTCAAGGTTTGTTTACCTAGCTTAAAGCTTAGACGTCACGTTTGTAAGGATGAGTACATGCCCAAGCGCTTGGACACATGGTGCTAAGACGTCTTAAACGAAGCGAGCATGCTTGCTTGGGTTACCTGACAAATAAGGGATCAGGAGCTTGCATGTGCTGATGTGATAACGACGCACATATTGGAAGAATAAGCAATAATATGCTTCGAATATAAGCCCAACCAGATACGGAGTAGCTTTTTGCTAATACATATATTCGACTTGCTTTTCCATTTGCGACATCTTTTTCCTTTGCTCCTCTCTGTTTTTTCTTTGCTCTTTTGCGATTGGAACTGAGGCCTTCAATATGTGGACGGCCAGATCTGCATGCCACCTTAGCATGTCCCGCACCCAGCTCCTACTATGATAGGACCTCGAGCCTTCATGTAGGGCACTGTCTACGGGGCCGGGCACCAGTGGGTACATCGGGCTACTCGGTACCAAGTTAGACACACAATGTTGCGTTCGTTAGTGGAGTTTTGGTTCCGGTGCTGAAGTCGGAATATACCCAGAGTGGAGATGGGTTGCAGTAGTTGTTGCTGCCCAGTTGCCTTATGACAAATTTATGGCAGGAGCGCCCCTGTATGGAAGTTCGGTCTTTGGTGGTGAAGTGGGAGGTAACTGTCGTCTCAACCAGATTGAAACTTTATTACAGCACATTAGCTCTGGTTGCCTACCTTTATGATTCAATCAAGTGGAGTCTTGTCGCACGACACAAATGGGGAACCCGCGGACCACGCTACTCGAAGGAGCAGGTTTTGTCCATTGGGTGAATCCTGACCGTTTAAGTACGTTGTCTTCAAAAAGTCCACTGGCGCAGTACTTGAAAGAGGAAAATGTTTGCAGTTGGCGAATGGGCATTGAATCTGAACCTTGGTATTGCTGGTGTTCCAAGTTTGTATTAGACCTGAGAGCCAGGAGATGAGGCAGCTGAGACGTTGAATATGGTATCAGGTGCGTGCCAGAATTGGACCCGTCATGTTTGATTATAGTTGCCTTATTGGCGCCACAGCGTCTATGACCAGGACGTGATTTGGTTTCAGATATGAACGTGATGACACTTATATCGTCTAGGGGTGCCTACCCATGAATCCAGCTTTGCCAGGGTGGTTGAAGGGTTAGGCTTCAGGGGTCCCCTCGAGACGTTCAGTTTGATCATGTTCCTAGTTATGTGTATATATCTCTGCAACGAATCGAATGGGACTGTACGCAATAGATAGGATGATAGACGTGACACTAGATTTATGAACCAATAGCAAGCGCATTGATGCATATCCTGCATCCGCATATAACGTATATGGCATTGATAACCAATAAACACGTCTGTCGCCTCAATTTCGCAGGAACGTCTTCCGATGGGCCCACGTTCTATCAACTGAAGCCTTTAATGCAAGCCCTGACCAAATACGTCTGGGTTCGCAAGGGTCAAACAATATTTAGGGCCCAACAGGCTTAAAGGTTCTTGGCCTGTAGGGTTTGTACCCAGGGCATGCTCCACGTCCGGAGTGGTTCGCAGTGCCTCGAAAATGATCTATCCACTCTGAAGAGTCCGGGTCGTTTCTGTTTACCACCAAGTATGAATTATGTGGTATCTTGAGACGTATTCCACATGTGGATTGACTGCCCTGTTGACGAGAAAACGGGGCGTTTTCGCGGCCACTGGATCGAGTTGTGAGGCTGCTGCAGCGAGAGATGAGACGTAGTTCTGTTGTCAATCACCGGCTAGTAGCGAGTGAGTGTTACAGAACGAAGTGCTGGTATCAGCAGTAGAGGATTGGATGATACAATCCAACTGGCAGTCTTTCTCAATCTAATCCGCAGTGCCCAAGTCACTTGTCACTTACGCGGTGATGGCCCACGCCTCGATGATAACCGAAGGCCCTGCCATCACAGAAGAGCAACGAGGCTTTCCGGCACGAAATAAAGTATTCCACGTATTGTACTTCACTGACACCCCTTTATCCTGAGGACCAGGGTCTTGGCCAAGGCGATATCAACATCAACCATACAATAAGCCTTAGTAACCTAAGCCCTGTTTGAATGCCTTGATAAGTTGACGGACAGGAGGACTTCAGAAGTCTAAACCAGGGCGTCATCTCCACTAGAAGGCTAGGAACAAGAGTTTCGTGCCACGCTTGCCTCATAAGAGCGATCCTTGGAGGCACTGGCTTTCACATGCATCGTACCTACAGCATCATACGGACCGCGACGAGCTTGACGCCCTCGACGCCCTCGACGCCCTCGACGCCACCCAACGCGACTCACTTCCTGCCCGAGATACGTGTTGGCCCTCGAGAGGTCAGTAAGCAGGCAACAGACACTTTAGGCACCAATATGCCGTTGTGTTTCCGTTATGGCTGGCCTCTCAAGTCCTCCCAGGCTGTCCTTGCCTAGAATTTCATGAAAGTATCAGTACCGTGGAGCAAAGCAAGGCATCTGACTCACATCGTGGCCCGTAAGGCTCGTAAGACTCGTTGAAGCTCGTTGAGGCTTGGGGTAAGCGAGAACGGCAGCTGAAGAACTATTGTCAGTAACATCATGCGCTATTGAACCAGATGCCCGAGGTTTAGCAAGCTGCCTATCGCAGTATCCAATAAGACAAAGTCTCAAGCCTTACATGCCTGCTCAGCTCATACTACCAAGGTAACGAGCCGCCGTCATATCGCCCTCGCTGACTGCCAATGACAGTCTACAAGAGTCCGAAACCTCCAGACCCGGGCGGCCAGGGGCTTACCGCTGAGCATAACCAATTGACCGTCGAAGAGCCGTTCGTATACGTGCCGAAAGTAGGCAACAAGACTAAAAGGAGGCGGTAACGAGTCGTGTTGTGCACCTGACTGGGTCTCCGGGTAGGGCTTACCTGGATGATGGTGTCAAAACAGCCTCAATGATGTCGGTTTTCAGGTCCATGATATCCCAGAAGCTTCGAGAAAATTTCCCTAGTCGGTTGCCACTTCCAGGCAGACAAGTTGATGACAGGTACTCAATGATCGACCACACACCCTCGACCGAGTCGTGGCAAGAGCATGAACACAGCTTCCCTAGTTGCCACGATGACACACAGAGCAAGCCCGCAGAGTATGAGAATGACCACCCAGAGCCCAATCAAAAGACTCATATGTACGTGGGATCGTCGATACCCTCGTATAATTGCAAATGGCCTTGCAGTCTTGTTGGGGCGCAAGACGGCCTCCTGTCCAAGCTGAACGCGTCAGAGTCTCGCTACTCCTCGCAGAAGTTGCAACTGTGGAACGAGAACAAGGAATGAAAACTTCAATCCCGTAGGTCATGGAGGGATGCCTCATATTTATCGCCCCTTCTGTGGTCTGATCCTATGACTAGGAGGAGTTGAAGTCACGGTTTGATGGTTCGCCACATGCACGCCACAGCCACTTTGAACCAGGGTCCTGCTTTGGAAGCTTCGGGGTGTCCGCTTCGGGGTGTCCGCTTTGGCAAGACCTTTGCCTGACTGGTAATTTTCCGACGTGTTTTTCTTTATACCCTGATCGTCTTGTCGACCGACCCCTCAGACAAAGGGAAAAGAAATGGCGGGAAAAACCACTTGATGTCGTTGGCTTTGCTGTTGTTTAGGGGCGGATTTGACGGATTGATACATATGTAGGTACCCCGAATTTCGGCTCAAGTGGGGCATTTGGGTCCCCAAAATTGGGGTCGGAAACCAGTTGGACAGCCGGGCCGGCCCCTAGACGGAAGCTTGCCGCCTCAAGATGATCATGTGATCGTGTCCATCATTATGAGAGAGGTAGATGCATGTGAGTTCTAAAGAAGGACGATTGATTAACTAGACGGGACAGTTGATATGGGGCTCGAGAAAGGTGTTCTCACGTTGAATCAATGTTAGAACTGAATCGAAGCCCACTTGTGCCTGTATGTCCCCCCACCCGCAGTGTTCTGCTTCCGTACATGTCTGGCGAGGACCTTCAACAGCGATGTTGTGGATGTTTTGCTTCAAATCGACATTCTTGACAAGGGGAGCGGAAGACAGAGGTCCTGGTGCTGTCCTGAAAGTTCTGGCCGAAGGACATGCCCACTTTTGGCAGGTTGAGACGGCTGATGACGGGACAGCTGCCAACGGTGGACATACCACTTGCCTATGTGTCGGGGCTCTTAGCAGTTCGATAGAAGTCCAAGTGCCTCAATGACCTTTGCTAGGACGAGTGGTTGTGGGCGGCCACTGGGCAAGATGATATATGTACGGTAGGGAAGTGCAGCGTTGTCATCATCTTCGGTGTCTGTGGTGAGGATGGTGGTGGGTGCTCTTGTCCCCACACGCGACTGCCGGGGGCATTTACCTGTCAGGAGGAGGGGTTGTGTCGCAGTTGTATTATACGTTTGATTGAAGTGAAATCCGCTGGCCTTGGTGTCTCAAGGATTTGGAATTCGATGTCGATGGGAATGATATACTACTATCGCTGACAAGATGGGCAGTATTATGTGGTCCAGATGATGCATCTCATTTCCAAATTCGCCAAATTTGGCAAGTACGGGAAGGGAGTGAGTGAAGACTGATGATGTTGAATTCATACGTTGCGTAGCACGTTTGCTGTACAGAAAATACCAAGTTATCCTGATTACCCGTCATTTCACTGGATGCACCGTCTACACTACTATGAGCTCAAAAATATAAATAAATGTGGTACTGGCACTGGAAAACGCTGGAAGACCAAAACCCGAGCAACCTTCTATTCCCCCCTCGCCACCCCGCCATCCCGCTCTCATTTTTTTCTGTAAAATGTTGGTTCTAGTTGTTACACTGCCTCACATAATACCCTTGTCATTCTTTCACGCCATTGCGATATGCCCTTCTTGACATTGCCATGGGGCTCAATACTAGGCTCACATTGGGACTGCTGCAAACGACACATATTTCAGAAGAGGTGAACAGATAACAAATGCATTGGCGAGGCTTTGCATGTCACGAAGTCCAAGATCCATAAGACTGAGCCTGATGAGCAGAAGTGGACATGCAAGAGGCTCAAGTCCAAGAGCCTCAAACTAGCCGGGTGGAAGGGTGGACCCTGACAGCCATTTCCTGAGTTGAGCCGCAATCCGCGAACCGGGCGAACCGTTAGGCAACCACTAAGCCACACCAGGCGAGAGCTTCCTTAGTAGTACCTCTGTATAGTCACATCCGCCGATTCCTTGGGCTTTTTGCGAACCATTAATGTGCGAACCAGTTGAATTATAAGGAGCCAGACATTGCCATGCCTTCTATGCTCTGGTATCAGTAGAACGAAGTTACAGAACAGTTGAATGTTCCTCACGCCGGCCATACTTTACTTAGCGCCTCAGTGTGAGCTACTATTTTCTAATTGGCTCTCGAGGACACTTTCCTCCCCACTACGCTTCGGTCTACCGAGCTCCACCGGCGACCCTGGACGTCTTTACGCGCATGTCTTTCTGGACCGAACCAGAAAGACGTCAACACTTCCCCAATTTGTTTGTCTTTGAGAAATGGCAAACCTTGCTCAAGGATGGATAAATCATCTGAGACGACAAGCAAAGAGGTGCGTAAAGAAGACTGTCGCATCCTGCCCGCCCCGTAAAACTGCGGACCCGCCAGCTGACTGATGACCTTCACAGCGGCGAAGCACCGGGCAACCCAAGGGGGCCTGCTTCCTCGCCAAAAGACGATGCACAGCAGAACGCCGGCGATGACAATGATGTTGATGTCGACCAACGGCAGTTTGCTGCCACCACCAGCGGCGACGTCGCCGAAGATGTACGGGCGAGAAAGAAGCTCAAGAGCCCCACCACCTCCATCGACGCAGGCGACCGCAACCGCTCCCCTTCGCCAGCGCGACGCGCAAAGGGCAAATATCAGACACCAGCAAAAGAAATAACATCCGACTCCATTGCGCGACCAGCCCCCAAAGGTCGACTATGGCGGGAAGGCGATCCGCCGATCACAACTCGGCCTGCGGCTGCCCCTCCACAACAGAACACTCGAACCTCCCGGAGACATACGAACAACTCAATTAGTCAAGAAGTCGAGCAAGAGGACCCTTCAGTCACACATATGATCAAACAGCCAGAGACGCGGCCTATCAGCCAGGAACAGTTAGTGGCGGAAGTCAAGGGCATCTATGCTGGCTTGGTAATGTACGCATATATCGCGACTCCTGTTCACAATCTTGGCAGCTACTGACTTTAGACTGCAAAGGGTCGAATCCAAATGTATTGAAGTCGATAGTGCCCAAAGTTCTCAGAATGAGAGCGGCCCCAAGTTGAACAACGAGCAGTGGCAAGCAATCATCGCCTTGCATCGAACTCTGCTCCATGAACACCACGATTTTTTTCTTGCTTCCCAACACCCGTCTGCGAGCCCTGCGCTTCGTAGGCTGGCCAGCAAGTATGCGATGCCTGCCAGGATGTGGAGACACGGTATACACTCGTTCTTGGAGCTGCTCAGACATCGCCTACCAGCCTCTCTTGAGCATATGTTGACCTTTATTTATCTCGCCTACTCAATGATGGCCTTGCTGTACGAGACGGTACCTGCCTTTGAAGATACCTGGATCGAGTGCCTTGGTGATCTTGGCCGATACCGTATGGCTATCGAGGACGAGGACATCCGTGACAGGGAAATATGGACATCAGTTTCACGACATTGGTACTCGAAGGCCAGTGATAAGGCACCTACCACCGGAAGGCTCCATCACCACTTAGCCATCCTCGCAAGACCCAATGTTGTCCAGCAGCTCTTTTTTTACACCAAGAGTCTTTGCGTGGCAATCCCCTTCAAGTCAGCCAGAGACAGCATTTTGACCCTATTCGACCCTATTCTCGATGGTTCTCCAAACAGGCTCCAGCAGATTGACGTAGCCTTTGTCAAGGCCCATGGCATTCTCTTCATTGTGAGCAATACCGATGAGAAGGAGAAGCCATTTCCTAAGCATGTTGATACACTCATAGCCGAGTTTGGACGGGCAAAGAATGAGTTCTTCTCCCTGATTGATAACCATATTGCACGGACAACAAGAGGCTGGCTGGAGTCTGGCGCTTTCATTGCTATTTCCAACTGCAATTCTCTTCTGGAGTATGGCAAGACCGAAGCGAATGCTCAAGGCAATTCAAATATCGCAATGATGGCTATTTTGCCTGAACCGGACGGTGACACATTCATGGAAGGGTCTAATGAAAACAAGCCGGCCCCATCCAAGGTTTTCGGCGAGGCTGCCGAGTTGAACAAAGCTTGTGATGCCATCGTGTTCCGCCGGTACGGGGATCCGAATATTCTGCCTTACCTCCATGTTCGTCTTGCATTCATGCATTTTATGGCAGACAAAGAGGCTGCTATCAAACACATCGAAGGCAGCTTCCCCTGGGCGCTACTGGTGCTTATGCTCAACTCCCTATCAACGCAATTCAAACACCACGATCGTATTGAATCAAAGGACTTTCCGCGGTCAACCGACAGGCCTCTTCCCGACGACTGGTCCCTCCGTGGTCTATTGTGGACGGAGAAGCTCTTCCCAACCGACTGGTTCCACAACGACAAGGTTGACGATGACGAGAAAACGTTTGAGCTCCCATCAATGACAGAAGACAGGAAGGAGAGAGTCCTGTGGCTTGGATACAAACTAGCCTCCTACGGCAAGTGGATGACCTATGATGACCAGACCAAACAATTCGCTGTCACCGCGCAATATGACGAACCTGAGGTGTACAAGTACAAAGAGTACGCCCCGAGGGAAAATCTCACTTTGACGGAGAATGCCAGCACACTGTCACGCTCATCAACTCTTGGTAGTACTGCTACTCTGGATCAGAGCAGCTACCAGGGGGGCTTTGAGAAGAGCGATGGAGATATGCCGGATGATGATCAGGAGGGCGCGACAATCACCCGACCCTGAACAATACGTTGTATGTCTGGAGCACTGCAGATAATGGACACCGACAGCAATGCAGGCTCTGATAGAGTACTCTAGGAAAATGTTGTTCTCATAGTCCGTGGTCATCTCCACCCCCCTTTTACTTGTGCTATATTGCTGACACACGAATAGTCATCTGATGCAGTCTCCATTGGACAAGTCTCACACTTTGGTAAGCTTAGGCTCCCGCCATGTCATCAATTTACCAGATATGACGCTTCAGTGGTCAGCCTAGAAGTTGGGCTACTGCCGCTTGCGTATGATTTCATCTGGTCCTGGAATTATCGAGGGCGCTACCTAGCAATGAGTCACCTCCGGACTGCCCGGGACTACTTTCCATGGCACCCTCTGCGGATTGGACCGACTGGATAGTCTGTCGCCCTACTCACATGGCTGGCCTCTAAAACAAGCCTGTGCCTGGTCTTGTTTCTACACGATTCCACACCGAGACTTTGGGACCTCGGATTAACTTCAGCTTCGCCGTCCACGTAATTCGTATTCCCTGGAGTCTGTTTCCTCTCTGCTTTCCCGGAGCCCACGGAATGTTTGGAGGTACGAGCCCATCCATGCCAGGAGACCTCAATGGAACTCCGAACGTTGGACTTTACTCAGCTCCTCCTTTTTTACAATCCCACGGGGCTTCCTCAGGATAACTACTTCGCCTGACACGCCTTCGGGTATGACGGGTCTTGTGCCTAGTTGCCCAATCAGGCTACGATCCACATGCTTCAATATATTATATGTTTGCCGGTTTCTTGTTTTCCTATAGGCGTTGGGTTCCTGGATGATAGGACGGCAATTTACAAGGCGTAACTGACTTGTTTGTCAACATATCGGCCGTGGAGTACGTGTTGTTTTGAACGGGTCTAGATGTTTGCCGTCCTTTGCGGGGCCATTGAGCAATTGACAGAAACTTGGGAGGAGAGCATGGTTACCAACCAGGTATATATAAGTATCGCTGAATGTACGATGGGACTATTGGTTGTGTGTACACGTTTGTTTTTTTGTTTTGTTTTTTTGTTTTGTATTTTTAATCCTCCGATAATTAGGTAATGCCTTTGCATGAGCCCAGAAACGGTGCTTGCTCTACTTCCTAGGGTCTGGAATGTTTGTATTTTTGTGTTTTCCTGGCATTTCAATGCCTTGGACGTAGGTATATGCCACTGAACTCACCTTCATCCCACATAGACTCGTGCACTGTGGACAGCACACATGTGCTCAATATGGTCCACTTCAGCAAGTTCGCCAACCGTCCCCATTGTTCGTGTGACGCAGCCCGGATCTCCAGTAACACAGCATGCTCAAACCAGTCTGATCTGCCTTCAGTGATGTGGTGGTACGGCTAGATGCGGGACCGGTCCAACACCGATGCAGCTTTCCTCCCGATGTTCGTTCGGCTCAGGCAACAGCCAGGAAACCGAACAGATGGTCTGTGAGCTAATCGTCAGACGCCTTGGCCATGTTTCGATTTGGCTTCCATGCATCTCGCCCGGCTTCCATTAGTAGCACCGCGGCCCCACACGTTCAGCCCTTCCAAGATGATCCTTATCTCCCCCGCTCTGCAGGACAGCTACCATACTTGCTCAGATGGAGGTGTCACTTGTGGTATTGTGCACTTATAAAAGGGCATTGTCCAGCACGTCGACGCAACTTGTGTCGCTTCACTAGGGAATGGCACCTGGTGATCAAAACGTCAGCATGCCCAGATCCTGACGCCCCTCACCTCCATCACCATCATCATGCCAATGGGGCAGGCCTGATATGAGAAGTCCACCCCCTTGCGCTTGCAAGCCTAGTGGCTACTGCACAATGATGTGGGTTTTTGGGAATGAAAGACAATAAAAGGCAGCCTGCGGTGCTGCTGCAGCATCAGTAGTAGCAGGTGGTGTATCTGTAGCCCATCCCCACTTGAGACAAAGTGGTAAGGCAGCGGCGAACCTGTACACCATGTGCCTCACAGCAGTTTTCTGGGCCTCACGGTCCGAAAGAGCATGTGAACTCGCTTGTATCACGAGCTTTCCGGTCTAAATCGCATGATTCATCACCACGTATCCCTTGTTCCAACGGCTTGTCGCAGTCGAGCCGAAATCCCGACTCGGACTATCAGACAGGTCTGCAGTACGTCTGTGAGGCAGCTAAGGCTGCCTGTACCCAGTCTCATGGTCGGCAGGGGAGTAAGCGAGCCAGAAGCAATCTTGGGGACTGCAGGTAATCGATGCATGGTCGTTACACTGCAGCCAACCGGTCAATGGGTGCATCTGCGCTAAGCCCGTGAACGTAAGCACACAACATTGAGGGGTTGGGGGCCGGACGTGGCGTTTCCTGCTCTTGTTATATTGACCAGACATGAACAATGTTTTCGTCCATTTGATTATAGTAACGCCATGATGGTTCTGATTCAAATTAGTGAGGATGACGGGAAGAAAATGAGTATGTGTTGCGTGAGCGGCTTTCCGCCATTTGTCCGAATCTGCCTGAAAATGCTGGCGGGTAAATGGAAGGCTCCTGACATGGCCGAGAAGTGTGGGTGCCTTTTTAAGGCATATGTCTGTGTCTGCCTTGTTTCGTGGAGGGTTGTTTAGCCCGGCCCCGCGCTTGCAAAGGCAAGACGATTGAACCTCACAGGAGAAAAGGCATATAGGTGGGGACAAATGACAGAAAGTAGGCAATGGTGATGCGTCTCAAGCACCCTCCTACTTCTAGTGGCTTAATACTGAAGATGGAAAGGAGCCGGCATCACGGAGATGGGGGTCTCGAAGCCTTTTGGACGTCGCCCAGTCTCTGTACGTGATTACGTGAAAACGCGAGATTGTGCAGGTTCACACGACGTTGACCGGTGTGGGGGGTTTTCCAAAACTAGGAAGTGGGATCTGATGGATCCGGCCTCATTGGCGAAACAAGAAGGTTTTTCCCTTGTCTCCGAGACTGAAATGAGCTCTCGGAACTCCGTTGACCATTGACGCCTTATTGGAACTAATAAAGAAATGGGAAGGTGGGATCGCGAACAGCATTTCGCTTGCAGCATCCTCTGGCTATGCTCGTGTTATGGTCTCTGTAAATGAGCGCACCCGAACCGTGAAGAAATTGACGGGAGTGCACTTGCGACTGCCGGCAAATATCGTTGCTGCTTGCAGACACTTCGTAGGTTCTTCCACAGCTTCGCAACCTCGTAATTACGAATGCAGGAGTTGTGGAATGGTCTCGCGTCATCCACGCCGCACGTCGGAGTCCGAAAGTCTCTCATCGGCGCAAGCTACACCAGTGTGCTGCCTTCAGCATACCTAGGTAGAGCGAGCGGTGTAAGATCGGCGCAAGGCTGTTACCTTGGAGGTGATTACCCGAGGCTGCCCTATCCGGCAGTCCCTTCACCCTCGGTAAGTCTCGGTAAGCCTTGCTCACCGTCCTGCCTCCCATGGGCAAAATAATCAGGAGAATCGTCGCGAAACTGCAGGATTGCCCGTTCGTAGTAAGAAGGCAAGAAAAGAAGGCAACCAGGCAAGCTGACCACCACGTAATATTGTTTGCACTTGCCTCTTGTGGGTTTGAGCCTCAAGTATGTAAATGTACATTGTAAGGTATTGCTGAGACTTCGGCGAGCTTTCGTGATGCGGCTGAATGAGGCAGGATGTAGGCAGCCAGCCACAGGGTAACCATTCCATTTTCGAACTGGAAAATTATGGCCGAGATAGAGGCTGCATCTGATGGGAGTCGTAAGATTCGAGTGCGAGATTGGCCCGATAGTCTCCTAACAGGCAGGGAGCGAGTCCGATGCATGGTGAGCAAGGACCCCACGAGGGATGAGGATCCAGGAAGTGCGACAGAATTGAGTCAGGACATTGGATGCTCAGTCAAGATGCAGGGCGACATCCTGCCTGTTCCATCCCTGGGGGGATGGAAACTGGGCACAGGACGAAACGCTTCCCCCCCAACTGCCCCCAAAACACCAAGGAAGCAGGAGCAGACGTGCTGTTGAGGGTATAGCTTCGTGAATGGAGGTGAATGCGGTCGGCGCAGGGGTCGTGAGGATCGTGGATAGGCAACCGTGGAGACTGTGCCTCGCCCCTACCTAGGCAAGGCAGCGCGCCCCTTGCATTTCGGGACAGGCAGACATCCTGAGCCGCAGCCATTCGGCGTGAACATGCGGCTGTGGTGATTCCTGAGGAGTTCGTGATTATTTCGGGATGCAGGTTCGGCAGCTCTGGAAGAGCTGGCAGGGTCGTGGAAAGGCGCAGTTGCGTCTCGGCCTGGTAACTGGTGTATCAGGAACGCAGGCGAACGAGAAGGACCCCACTTGCCTGATATTGGAAGCTGATATGATACAGCTCCAGCCTGGGAGGCCGGTTGCATATGGGCCAAAATGCCCAGAAATTGCCCATTGACGAAAAGGCTGGCGAGATCAAGGCGTCGTCCCGAATCGATCGGTCGACCACGGTCGCCGACTGCGGAATAGCAACAGGCAAGCGGGCCGGTGATTGCGTTTTTCTTTTTCTATTCCTTCCCAAGCCTTTGTATTATAGCATCGCGATCGGCACCGAAGTCGATCGCAGCCAAATTGAACCATGCTCTCGACCATTGACGATGGCATTGATCCTCCATCGATGCTGACGACGCAGAGGCGTGCAGCCCGGAAAACGATGACCTTGGGCAGCACAGACGTGTGGTCGGAAGACGGTCGGACACGGATGTCATTGCGGGCCTTAGGGTGCGAGAAACCGGGACGCAGTTCCACTTGCTGGGCTTCCGGGCCGTGACAGGTGCGTGCCATGGCGGCCCAGCGCTTCCTTGCGAAGTCAGTGACGCAAATGCGAGCTTAATACGAAACCGCTTGAGGTACGGGAGATTGGTCTGGAAGAATGGCGCTCGATACCTGGGGATCTCGCTTGTCTGGTCCGGAAGCACAGCTTGAATGCCGCCAGCTCGAATATCCTGAACAGAGAATATCGACGGAGGAAAGAAACGCCTCATCACCAGCTGGACAGTCCAGCTGGACAGTCCAGCTGGACAGGCAAGGCTTCGTCGTTGTGGCCCACTTCTGTCGTCTGGAATGGCCAGCGGAATGCTTCCGAGAGGCAACGCCGATCGATTGCTGGCAGGAGAGTAACATCAGTTGGGATTTGTTACCGATTGCCAGGAGTGAACTGTGGGCCTACCCAGGTAGTGGTTCGTGCTAAAGGCGCCCCCTGATAACGCCCCCAACGCAATTGGCCGACAGTGTGTGACAGCGGGAGCCCCAGCGGGAGCTTCAGCACCCGGGTCCGCTGTAGTCGGCACGATTTTGGCGCCAAAGGCGGGAGGACGTGCGGTCTGGTTGAGCCGCATACGCTAATCGTGAACGAGTAAGTACTCAGATACATATAATATTTGGACACAACATCCAGCATTGCATGAGCACCATTGTCGGCTTTTTCGAGCGAGGCGCATCAATATGTGGCTGGGTGGACTAACCAGAGTTGCAGTGTCTAGATCAAGCGATCTCTTCGGCACCATCTTCTGCAGCGCCTCTTCTCGAAGGAGGTTATCTCGTGATGGATGGCGGGACTGGCCAGCGATTTCGATATGCAAGCCGTTCTGTTTTGGGACAACATCCTGCCTCTTCACTTCAGCATGGTTGGATGAAGGGATGGGGAGATTGAGGGATCTGGGGACCGGGGAGGACAGTGAGGAGTTCGTCATATCTGACGCCATCTGGAAGTTACCTAGGTATTCAATGTAACGCTTGTGTCGTGTCTTTTCTCCGAAGATGTCCATGTCTGCGCAGGCCTTGAGCCACTTTGAGCTCTCGGGGTCTCGCTTTGCTTGTTGGTCCGCTGTTGCGAGTGTGCTTGCCGGGTTATCCCTGGGCTGTAGTGGATATGTGGCGTTTGAGAGTAGTCTTTGGTTGGTTGTCACGACTGTCGAAGCGGTACGAAAATAGGGATGGGATGGAGTGAAGATTGGACGAATCCCGAGGGACCAACATGGGGATTAAATGCTGTCCGAGGCGAATCTGTCCCATTCTCTTCTTTGCTGGCGCGGATGTCCTTGTGGTCGAAGGTGCCCTTGGTATCCCGTTTCTCATCCAGTGACTCTGTCCTTCGGAACTCTTTCTTCATTCGCAACTTTCTTCATCGAACCATCTCAGGAAGAGCCCATGTGTCTGAGGATAGGCTGCAACCAAGAGGCTTGCAGGTCCAAGGCGAAATCGGTACTTCAGGGTGAGTCGTGGATAAACTGACTTGGCTCGTTGGACGTTGCAGACACCGAGATCCAGAAGTGTAGGTCCAACGTCGTCGATCGTAACTTTGTGTCGCACCCTCCAACACCCGACCGCACCTTCTCGTCGCTCGTTCGCAGTCCGACTTCGTCTTGATCAAAGCTCCGTCCTAGATGGCAGTACGAACAATGGTGATGCCTGGGCCCCTGATGCTTGGCTTCGATGTTACTGTCTGGCAAGCGGTCGACGAGTTGTCTGCGAGGTCGGTCTCCACGACTGATGAGTATCAATCATAATATAATCGTAGGGCTCGTTCCTTCGAAGCTCGGTAGATCAAAGGCCTTCAAGGCTTGACGCTTCGGTATTGTTCCAGTCCGAGATAGGTTGTCTTTTTCACTGATCGGTCGTATGACTAACGGTCGCCGTGTGTCTCGTTCGTCTTGATGGCATCGTGTTGAGGTAACCACTTTCCCGGGAACGTACTACTTTTCTATACAATTAGAGGTCAGATTGCTCCTCGCCGACGACAAGCACACCCAACAGGAGAGATCCTTCGGTTCTCTCCTCAGTCAGCTGCGGTCTATCGGTGGTAACAAATCACCACAACGTCGCCAGCGTTCTTGTTTGACCGAGCAAAGAAGATGTTAGACTCACCATGTAGAGTATACTCATTATGCCAAAGCTTACCTGGAACGAGGACTGCGGCACTTGTGGGTAAGGTGAAAAGGAAATGTTTCTGCGTTTCTGCTCATCTCGAGAAATTTGTAGATCTGTTTGCAAATTTGACTGCTCCCTGAGTACTGGCCAGTTCCTTGTTAGACAACCAACAATAAAGAGGAGAGCAGTGGTACTAATTGTAGGGGAGAAATGGCACTGCCGATTGTGGCTGTTGTTTTGGTCAGCTGCTGTATCCGACAAAGCAGCAATTCAAGGTAGGTTAGTCGCTGTATCAGGCTGTAGAAGAAAGAAAGAGGGAGACAGAACTGCCCAATTCCTCAGGTGTTTGAGGCTCAGTTAGCGGTGAGTTGAGTTAGAGACTCGAATAATAGTGATAGGCAGGCAGGCTGTGGCCCAAGGCATTTGGGCCTTACATCTGATACCCATTCAAGATGGGCATCTCTGCAGGTGGTTGGGCATTCTCGTAGAGACGAGGTGCACCTGACTGCCAAGGGAGGCGCGTAGAGCTCCCAAGGTTCCAGGCTGGTGTTCTTGTGGGGTCATCTCGGTTCGATGTCACAACGCACAAGCTTTTCGGGCGGTGGCGGCGTCGATCATGGGGAGGAGACACGGATACTGGCCTTCAGTAACCATCTCTGTTTCATTTCCAGGTCATATGTGACTTCAGTCTTGTTAGCACGTCTTCGACATCACAAAGGATCCAGACACATCCTACTGGTATGCCTAGCCGCCGCGATGATCTCAGGGTCGTACTCATGATACCGACGCCAAATCACCAACGTCTGCGGATCAGCTTCGATTTCACCCTCGGCAGTCTCATAAACTATGACCATGACAGGTTGGGTTAGTGAGATATGTCACTGGGCCGCCTGCCCTACGTTCCAGCTCCGGCACTTGGTCCACGGTGCTGCCCCTCCCCTCCCTCCGGATCCATGATCATCATAGTGCCCCCTGCCACGATAATGGGGCCCTTTCGGAAGACAAACGTATGCCAGCAGGTGGCTATTGCTCATAACCGGTTTTAAGTCGCTTTACAAACCGATTGGACCTCAAGGAGGCCCTTGTTCGGCATTCAGTTCCTCATGGCATCACCAGGAATCTAGCTTGCCCTGGTGTTCCATACATGGCTTGGGGATCGACATCATGATTTGCTGTCTGCTTAGTGGCCAGCAATACTTCGATCCACGATTTATAAAATCCCATCTCATGAAATGCCTTGTTGCAGACTGCGACGCAGTGGGAAGATAGCTGGCTCTGACCCCCTCCTCCGCTAATTCCGCCGGAGAGGACGCATGGGAGACTGCTCCAGGGGCAGGTTGGCGACATCTGGACTGCAGCTCATCACAGATAGCCACGTGTCTGGAGGTCGCTCATGGGATGAGTAAGTGGATCCGTTCTCAGTGAGTTCTGCATATGTATCAAGGTAGACTTGTTCAACATGAGACGACATCTGGGCTAGCCTGGGTTGCCTGATCCCGCTAACACACTTCAGGATATTGACAATGAGTTAGAGGCGACTATGAGGCGAAGTAGCCTAAGCGGATTGCTATGCACGCAGCTATCCGGGTTGAGAGTTAAAAGCCACAGTCGAAGGTGGGCTCCTGACTAGGAAATGGTGTCCCATCGACCGATGTATGAAAAGGCTTTAAAGCCGTCACGGTCCTCTTCTCGGTACCTGCGTCCTGACGACTCTCTCCAACTTCAACAAACGGCGCGTCTTAAGCCAACTTGACGAAAAACGGAAGCAAAGCACTCTGTTTCAGGTTTCAAGACACCTGAGTTCTTTTCGAAATGCAGAGACAGGGGAGGCCAGCGGCTAGATCGCCAACTGACAGCCAAGAGGAGTACGCCACCCACACACTGGACAGTAATGGGTAAGCCAGATCTGCATGGTCATGGCCCCCTTCCCGGGTTCTGTCCGATGGATGCCACCATACAAGTACACCATCAAGCCACCTCCCCCTTACTAACTTCCCGCCAGGTATGCACCGTGTTCCAATCATCCTTCATTCATTTGCGATATGAACTGCATCGACTTTGAACGCAAGACTACTCGCGCTGGTGTCACACGAAACGAGTTGCTCGGACGAGATGGAATCGACAACTTCTACACCACCCCCTGGACGCAAGATGAATACCCCACAAGGTTCGAAGGGGAGATCCCATCCAGCAACTCGATAGATGCTCTGGCTGGGTCTTTCAGGTACATGCCTTGATGTATTATTATGGGAACACGTGCTGATTTGAACCAAGTTCTTCCACACATAATTACCACCAAGTCCGGAACCTTCCAATACTGCAACGACAGGTCAAGTCACACAATATCCTTCCAGAGAGATTTCGTCATACTGACCAGACCGGCTCCCACAGAATGAACCACAACAGACCTTATTGCATCGTCTGCCTCGCCAAGGCAACCCGGAACGCCAACGACACCGCACTCGCATAGTGCCCGGCGGCCGGAGCTCCCCAACCCTGATTGCCGTCGGTACGCATGAGATGTTGGCCACTGCCGAGTTCGTCGAATACTCAAACAACACAATGACAACAACGGAATACCCCAACGCCATCAATGAGGAAATGGATATGTTGCTGTCAGACAGCAACCGCCACCATACCACGCGTCATGGAAGAAAGCCGTGGCACTGAAAGAGGCTCGTCACTCGACGTGCTCAGTCGCAAAAGATGTATCCTCATCCAGACATGTTGGCTTGGCTAGCAATGGAAAAGAAGAGGGAAACAGCTGTCAAACCTGCCCGACAGAAGGTGGTACTCTTGACGATCAATCCGAGTATCATAATGGAACAGAAGGCTCCCATGACAGAGAGCCCTCAAGTCGTTGCCGCCAAACTACTAGTATTGACCGCGGACTGGAGCGCCTTGTCACTCCCGACGATGGAAATTGGGAAGCTAGGACGTTGGGTGTGGTTGACGCCAAACTCACATCTGGAGTGGGACCATATATATCCTTGGTTTTTGGTCATTCGTTGTCACCTGGAAGGATAAACAGTGAAGATGCAGATGGATCCAACATTCTGTGTCGAGCCACATTTTGTGCTCAAGTGGTTTCGGGGCACTTCTTGCCTCTTCGTCTTGGAGCACCAAATTCTCAAGCTCTGTTCTCACTCTTCGAATGCTACTTTATGGTTACATCGTGGTCAGGAGGTAGACCATGGGGAGTAAGAACCTCTCCGCGCTGGTGGTTAGTTTCTGGAGGGGGCTGGGTTGCTCTCAAGGTTGGCAGTGATTGCCACCAGGGCGAGGTTCAAGTAGGCGGAAGTAAGCATTGCATCGGCGGATAGGAGATGATTTCTGGATAAACCTTTTTGGTTTTGGTTTCAGAGATTGGACTTGATTATGTGGGAACATAACGAAGAGGCTGGGCAAGGCAACCTGATAGTATTGTCAGCAGGATTCTCTTATATAGAAGATATATACTGCTCTTGATCTTACACGTCATCAAGTATGCTTTGAAATAGCCTTGAAAAATTTGCTTTCTCCGAGTCACTTCCACGTAATATTCAGACGTGGCGAGCGGCAAGCGGCGAGCGGAAAGCCCGGGGCCTGCAATCATGCGGAGGACATCAGTAAGTGCATGTGGGTGGCGGGTGCCGCCAGAGGAAGCTGCATGCGTCACCTACATGTGTATCAACTAAATACCGTCAGCACCCTATCAAGAAATCGAGGTGGAAGGGCTATTCAGGCACTCCCTTAGTCCCATATATGATATGGAATACACATCTATACGGCTTTCAAGATTCCAAGAAAGTGAGAAGGGGGGTGGTTCATTGGCGGGAGGAACTCTCTAAAAAGGAGGTGGGTTAATCCCTGCAGCAACCTTGGAAGCGTGTAAGTCTATTGGTCAACTTCGGCCATGGCCACTAAGACTTGAAAGCCTGAGATAACCTTATGTAGACACCCAGAGACCATAAAGTGTAACACAATCACTGAGTGTTTATATAATGGACATTAATGTTATGTTCTCCAAGTGTAACATAGGGTGGCACGCTGAGCCCGCAGCCGCAGTGGATATAGAAAGAGCTAACAAGATGATGAAAAGTTGGCCGGTGTCTTATCGTTCGCTGTCCTCTTCAACCCGTCTACTGGTATGTATTCCTCTCTGTTTCAATTGGGCATCCCAAGAGCACGGCAATGAGAATGTCAAGAATTGAGTCGCAGATCTGAAGTTATTTGGTGAGTCGTCAGGCATCTGATAGCTCTTCCTAAATATGTACCTAATCTATTCCCAACACAACACTCTAGGGCTGCCTTAGAATTCTCCCCAGAACTTTGGACTTGGGAACACACGAATTCGGACTGCTTGCTATCCTGAAAGGTGTTAACTTCAGATCGTGTTGGGTCGGAGCGTGTATGTCATCATGCTCGAGGTTAGAGAGCCCTGGGATGGTGAGGCGGTTGTTGCTTTGGAGGAGAATACGTCGTACATATTTGTTTCAGAGAGTATCAAGAAAGTTACATAAGTAGATGGTGGACATGTATCTTGTGCCACCTGTATGGTGCCTATTGCATAGTTTACGAAAGCCAATTCTTGCCGGGCTCTCTCCTAAACAAGTCAGACGATAAGGCCAGAACGAAATTGGCACGCAGATTTATTTCTGGACAATAAGCCCATGGCTACAACAAGTAAAGTATTGTGGCATAAGTCCAGAAATTTGAATTCGGAGAGCCCTGCTGCTTTTGAAGTATTGTTAGTTATATACTGGTCGATAGTCCTATACTGATTGCTACCTTCATACTAGTCCAGTCAGATCCACAGTCTTTCCCATGGGCAAAGAAAATGCTGCGGCGCTAGCTATACCTTGGCCAACATGCGTCCGTGAGGGCTGGCTCCGCCTTCGTCGATGCTTCTTCTCTGCTGTTGATACTGCCAATGTTTAATGTATCCAAGATTATCACAACCTAGCGGGTCCCCTAATTCAGGAGTTAATATGAGAATCTGTCCATCCGACGGAAAAGATGAGTTTTTGCATCCTCCCACAATGGTCAGAATGTCTCGCCTACTTACTATGCGATATCTGCTACATCTTTGGGTCTCCTCTTTCATCGCTGTCGCAAATGGTTTTCGAAATTCCCATCTCGATTGCTGCCAGGAACTTCGAAGGTCTACGGGTCTGCCGCGGTCCCAAAGTCCCTCCAGCTTGGCTCCAGATGTCGTCACTGCTCTCCGCGTCGATGACAGCCAAACAAAATAAGATGTCTTCTCAAACAACTCAGTACCCTTTTCTTGAGTTGATTGGGCTCGCTTTCAGTCCATGCTTTTGGTGTTTACCCATAAAACACAATCTCCCCCTATAGAAAGCATGTTTAGTCGACGTATGTGGGCATATAGATGACAGAATTGTTATGTAAGGCTTACCAGGGATCAACAATAACTAGCTTGAAATAGTAATTTTTGAGAGTAGATACGTAAAAGATTAGAGAGGCAGTAGTTACAATTGGCTGGCGTATAGCCTTATATGGCTCAGTGTGCATTTCTTTCTCCTTCCAAAAACATGGAGACGCCGCAGATTATTCTTCTGGTGTGAGAATTGATGCTTTGAATTATACGTAATTAAGGTCGGGTGAACCGTTTTAATACCTCAGTTGGGTCTTTGGCTCGAGGAACCTATTGCCACTGTCGGGCACAGTACTCGAGGTACATTGAGCTGTTCGAAAACTCATTGTTAGGTCACCTTACTGATACTGATGCGTGCTCTCGTTTCGTTCCATGTTGGGGGAAAAGGGCGCCCTTGCGGCCCTCTCGCTTATAGCATCTGTTCTCGGATAATACTCCCTCTCCATTCTAGTTACTGGCTGACAGGTGTGTACTGTCTCCGGGGGTTGTTCAGAAACTTGCCATGAACCGAACCTCGGGACTGACTAGGCTGTGAGACAAACGACTTGCATGGACAACATTGATGTACTTGGCACTGGCCAATGGACAGCAAACCGCCTGAAGAGTTTTCAGACCAAACAAAAGCAGATAAGCTGCAGAGAGAACTGTATATGAAGCAATGGGACCTTGGCTGTTTTGCTTGTGGGCAGTGCTCATGCATGTCTTCAAGCTGCATGCGGAGAACGTAGCATTGATATAATTGGCCAAATCATCATGCTCGAATTTGCATGACTTGCTCGGACGGCGATTGATTCCGTAGCTTCTAAGTTCGTATGATTTCTCCCCGTCACAAGAATGAACGTCCTAGGAACGGCGCGATGTTACGAGGCAAAAACATATAGCCATGTCCCTTGCAAGGATCGAACTTGCGACTTCTGCATTCCTAACCATTCTCTACGCGTGGAGACGCGTAGATATAAGAGCAGCACGCTAACCACTGCGTTAAAGGGACTTTGCCCGACGGGCTATACTGGCGCGCGGAAATGTCCCGCCCACCCATATAGGCAGCGTGCAGATGAGGCAGTATAATGCAGCCAAGAAAATTAAATCCGCATAGTGTACTCGATTATAACCCGTAATGATGATTCAACTCTGAAGTGTCCAAAGTACCGGTACAATTGCCAATATTTGAAGCTGGTTGTATTCTAGGCTTAGCCCCCACATTTCCCCTTATATCCGCATTCGAGGTACCAACTCACTCACTCAGCTTTCTCAGGTGCCAGCCACTTTGATTTGAATCATATACACATGGCACCACTGATGAGCGAGACAACATGGGTGTCTTGCATGAAAGAAGCATATTCCGGTACATAGTATGTTGCCTCACTGCAAAGTGCTGGTTGCCTTACTGTATATCTCAAGCTGGGCTGCCAATAGTCGAGGTTCAGGGTGGGTGCGTATGTGGAATTGGGCATCATTATCTAGCAAACTAGGTAGCATGTACTGTGAGCGGAAGCGTCGCCGAGACGTGTTGCGTCACACTACCTACGCATATGCAGTACGCTTCCATATAGCACAGACACCCTTTTCCCGTTTTCGTGTCCATTGAATGATTATAAACCCCTTAGGTGTGCTTCATACATATGTAGGTTCCCCTTAATGGACTTGACTATTAGTCAACACTGCAGGCGCCCCCGATTATTGTTTGCTGCTATTGACATGATGGTGTATTTGTATCGATAGAAAGACACCAATGAATGGACTTCTGCGTCCGGCTTGCAGTATTGTGCATCGAAGCTGGAATCAATATCGAATGATTCAACTGAGGGGTTTCAGCCTGATAATACCAACATGTACTAGCCCAACAAGACTGTAAGGCATCCTCGCAACCACTAACGCAATTTTTCAAAAACAGGGTATCTTGAACAGCAAACATGCGGGACAAACAAAGATGCACAATTCTCCTTTGATCTGGATCTCGATGAAAAGGCCATATAATCCCCCCACCCCCCGGAAGATTTCACGACGAGACGAAATGATGCGTATCCTCATCATTGCCCAAGCCCTCAAGCTCGGAATCACTTGGTGCGTTCATAGCTGTTTTCAGTAGAATCCCCTTGAGCCTCTCCTTCCTGGCACGCCACTCGGCGAGCGTCTCGGTCCTTTGTTTCGTGATGGATGGTGTGACTCGTTTCCCGTTCGAGTATAGATACGACGTGTCACCCATGCCGGACTCCTTGACAACGAGGCCCTGGCCAAGCCTTCCGTCACCAAGGTGCCATTTCATCGGTTCCATGTGAAGTGTCTGGAGGTGTACGTCGAGTTCCTCAATGCATCGGAAAATATTCATCACCCCAGTGCTGTCATCCCTCCCGCATTTTCCCCAGTTGCAACATAGAGTGTCCCGAGCCTCCTGGCCGTGAACGATGCCGACATGTTTTCGAATGTTTGCTACGTTGTTCAGTACGGCCTTGCAGCCCGCCCATTCGCACTTGAATTGGAGGAGTCGAGGCTGTGACTGGTCGTAAAGGTCTCGGGGCGTAGGCGAGAGCGGCTTGGGTGGCAGATCTGGGTGTCTCTCGCGGATGCGTCGAATCCTATAGTCGGGTCTTGCTTCCACTCGTCTTGGTCTCGGTCGATCTAGGACACTCGACGAAGGAATCGTGTTGTTTTTAGAACCTTTTGGCCGGCCACGATGGCGGTGTCGAGAGTCCGCCTTAGGCATCGCGGTCGATTCTGGAGGTCGATACTCGTCTGACGAATCGGATGGGACAAGCTCGAATTCTGTTGGTTCGGGCTCGGGGGACTCGGGCATTGCATACGGCCCCTCGTGATCTTGGTTCCCCGTGGCGGTTGAGTTCGTTCCCAAGTCTGCGCTCGGTTCTTGCTGCAACCCGACCGTTGTTATGCTCAACTCCTTTGAAACGTTGACCTTGGCCCTGTCATGGCTGGGGAGTTGCTCGATTTTCCCTGGGGCTGTCTTTCTACTCCCATTGGCGGCATCCACAGCTGCTTGCATGCTGATAGCTCCCACGGGCAGTGGAATACCAGTTGACATGAGCTTACGCTCAGTCTGGAACCGCCGCCGAAAATCATCAAGTCTCCCCTCCTCTTCTGCCCCACGCTTTGAGCGAACATAACCTTCCCAGCCGCGACCAAGACGATTGAGTTCTTGTGCGATGGAACAATCTCTGAATCCATCGTACGTGGGGCCTTTGCGGTGTTTCCTCCTGAACGTGGCGAGCTCTTCAGCGGTGAGTCTGAAAAAGGAAACATTGTCGTTCCCTGGCTTGACATGATTTGGAGAGTTCGTTTTGGCGGGTGACTGAGCAGGCTTCTTGCTCGGTGGGAGTCTGACTTCTTTGCATCCTTGAGGCTCGTGAATTGCTGGAACTCTCTTATCGAAACGCCACCGCTCTCCTGGCATATTTCGAGGTTCCTTGGGGGAGGATCGACTGGAGGATGGGACTGTAAAGGATGGCCCGTATCTCAATGTTGCATCTTGGGTTTTGACCCTTGCATGCTGCTGAGGTTGCTTCGGCGTGAGTAGCTGAGACGGTTTCATCTTCTTCGGCGGGCTCCGAGTCCCAGTAGCACTGTCATGTTGGGTCAGGTTCGAAGCATTGTGCCCGGATTGGGACGACGACGAATAGGATGGTAGTGGCTTTGCTCTTGATGGAACAGCTGGTGATGATTGTCCAGGCCTCAATGACGACGGGGAAGCCGGGTGGGATGGCGACCAGCTCATGGTGTGTGTGGCTGTTACATACGATCTCGGTGCACTTGCGCCTTGAACTGCCGTACTCCTCGATGTCTTTGTCTTTCTGTGTTCATTGGGTCATGATTAGATCCCGGTCCGGTCCATTGCAGATTTCTGTGTCGCGTGAGGATTCACCGTAGACAGTCGCCGACCGGAGTCTCAAAACTGGGTAAGGTTTGAAATATCAATATAACACGGTAACGGTCACTTTAGCGTCGCCGTTGACATTGACGACATTGACGGTGGTCGAAACGTGGCGCGTTTGAAGGCGCGTCACCCCAGTAGGCGCACGAGCCATACGCTTTATGTGGGGGTCCCGCTGCGGGGAGTTCCACCACATGCAGAGAGGCGAGGTCCTTCGGAACAGAGCTGCCGACAGGAGCCGCAACCAGTTGCAGTGGCCACCACAACAACGACGTCTCGGCCCCTGGACAGTTTCGGAGTCAACCGGCCGGCGAACAGTTCGGAATTCGCTTACGCAGCAAATGAGGTTTCTCGTATTCTCAGCCATTGGCATGACCTCGGGATGCATCAGCTGACAGATCCCTCACCTTTGGTTCAGCTCGCTACTATCACGATATCTAGTTCTCACTTTTGACACCAAATCGAGCGAGTCAAGTTTCGTTGCCTCCTGTTGCTTGTATCAGTTCGTGTAGATGAGCCTCATCACGAAAGGAAGCATCATCGAGGACCACGGCCAACAAGAGGTGGTATAGAGGTGATCAGCAGTAGCCATGGCAGTCGAGAAGCACTTCGTGGATTTGTCAAGCAAGCTGAAGTGGTGTCGCTGAGCCTCACTCTGAGGCGTCCACGAGCCATTGACATCAGACCGTGTCCCATGACTGGGAATAGGGTCTATCTCCGACGAGAGAACCCGTATGGCATCGATACAGCCACGGCCACAGTCATGATCGACCGATAACCCCGGTCAAGATGCCGGCTTGCCCAGGAATCGTTGATGTCGATGCAGCTCATGAAAAGAGGCTTAGCAGACCGGATGCCTGAACGCCCTGAACCTCGTCACCAACGCGCATCAAAATCGATCTCATCCTCTTGTGTGCAGTCTCCTGCCTAGAACATTGACTACTGTCGAGGCGACAGTGTAATCTTGACTGAACAGTGATGGTGAAACGGTGTTGTACAGTCAGAAGATATCGTCATGGCTCTAACTTTCAAATGTTCTCTGAAGAAATACAACCTTAGCCAAAGCATTCTCAAGCTATCAGCACATTTCTCACCCGAAGCATGGATCCGAGATGCCTTCTCGATGCCATTTCTTCACTTCGAAGCACTTGATAGCCACGCTGACACAGGCTGACCTTACCGTTCATTTGTTCCGCGGACCCAAGGACAAATCAGATTCCAGCTGAATACATACTTACTTATGTGACATTCACCAGATTTACGCTTGCAGTCATCCCGGCTCCCTCAAGGAGTCACAGTGCAAGTACATATCTGACTCGCAATCAGAAGTGAATGCCATTCTCATTCATGATGTTACTTGTCAATACAAATAATTACACAATTTCAACGCGTCCTAGCACATGCATGACGACCAAGCATTCATAACTAAGTGGCTGCACGAGCTCCGAACGTAACGCTTTTAGGTCGAGAAACCGAGTGGTGTAAAACTGAAACAAAAGAATGCAGGTAGTAACAGACCGCAGCATGAAGAATAGTATCAGGAGTCAGTCCCCCAAGTCCCAAAAACAGAACCGTCCTCAAGAAAAAGAAGAAAAAATAGAAACAAAAGAAAAGAAAGAAAAAAAGCCTCCACAAATCGCCTTCCCAGAAGGACCATCAGCACTTCTGGCTGAAATACTCCTGCCCATCAGCGTCCACAACAGCAAAGCTGGGAAGTGCGAACCAGTCTTGGTAGGTGAACCAGAAAGTGTTCATCTTGTTGAAGGACGGGCAGGCCACCTGCTGGAAGTAGCTAGCGGCGTTCGTGACGCTCGGGACCGCGTCGCCGTTGGTGCCGCCGTTGACCGGCCACCCCGTCTCCGTGACCCAGACGCTCGGCATGCGGCCGGAGCTGGAGCCCTCGAGCGCCTTGGCGACGGTGTCCTCGGCCTGGGTGATGGCGTTGTCGAAGAGCACGCGCGCGTTGTTGATGTGGTTGTCGTCCTCGGCCTGGAAGTAGGGGTACACGTCGACGCCGATGAAGTCGCACGCCCGGATCACCGCCGTGTTGGCCTCGTCGAACCAGGCGTTGGTCGTGTCGACGTGCCCGACCTCGATGAACTTCTTGTCGCCGTCGTAGCCGTCGATGCCCTGCACCATGGCGCGGACGTCGTTGATCTTGTTGGTCAGGCTGTTGGGTCCGATGTTGCCGCGGTACAGCGACTCGCTGCCGATGGAGATGCCGACCATCCAGTTGAAGCCGTACTGCTCTATCGCGTCCAGCAGGGCGCCCTTCTCATCCTCAAAGTCTGAGTTTGAGTCGTCGATGCCTACGAGGATGTGGGTGCCGGTTGCAATGGCCTCGGGCACCGCGTTCTTGAGACTGTCGCACTTGTGCGAGTAGAAGAGCCTTGCCGCGTTGATGCCGTTGGGGAAGGTCTGGATGGCTTCGAACACATCTTTCCAGTCGTCCTTGGTCTTGCACCCCGTGCCGTCCGCCGTGTTGGACTTGACGTTGAAGCCTCTCCAGTAGGCCGCCGTCGGTGTGGCAAGTGTGGCAATAAGCGGAAGCAAGGAGTGTGAGATCTTCATCTTGGCGACGACAGGAAGGGAAATTGCAACGGGCGGCAAAGAGGTGGTTTGTTTGACCCGGGGAGAACGGGAGGGGTGGTGATGGCTGAGAAGGAATGGCTGGACTGAAACGAAACGAGAGGCTGAATGGGATGCGAGAAACCTGGGAAATGAATCTGGAAAGGAGGGGGCAAACACCGTTAAAACAACTTCGCGAGAACGGTAGCCTAGGGAGGTGTCAAGGCCGCTCGAGCCGAGACTGGTTGCTTCAAGTAGCGAGAGGCCCACGAATCATCGCTGAGGCTGAAACACATGTTATCACGATTCTCAAAAAGTGAACGGTCACAACAGAGCCGCAGCCCGCATGATCTTTTGTCTCTTTTTCCGGGACAGTGTTGGACGTTGGCGTCGTGCTATTCATTGTATCTCACACCCACTCCAACAGCAAGTCTTAGTAGCCCTGTGGTTCATGAGCAGGGGTTCGTGCAGAACAGACGGCAAAGCTCGAGGCGCTATCATGAAGCCATTGTCAGAGGATGAAATCCCGCGGAAAGGAAAAAGGTCCGACCTTGCCGGGCCGCCGTGGTATCCCACCATCCCAAAGACGGATCAATCGCAACGCCTCGAGACATAGGATCTATGCGGCGGATTGACTCACGGTGGCTGCTTTTGGCCGGGGATGCCCAGCAGATATAAATGAAGTCTTATCATAAGAAACAACGCCCAAAATTCAGACTCGCACCCCTTTCGAGGGTGACCGATAAATTACAGTGGCACAGTTGTGGCGCCCTGTGTCACCCGGCCGATGATTTATTACGCAGGTAATCGCGTCCTATCACTCTCGACCTGCATCTAAGCGAGGGGAGGCTCGTAGGAGGCAGGGGAGGTTCAGATGTCAGAAGGGATACTAAGATGATCGGCATAAAATTTTCTTCTTCCTTGTTCTTTTTTCTGGCCGTTCACGGTCACCTGGGCAAGCCTTGCGAGACCCAAATACCCATGACACGTTTAACTTTTCGCAAATGAACACATTGACGAATATATGAGCCAAATATTACACCTCAACTTGTTCAAGTTTTGGCGAGACAGAAATTATTACCAAGGATGTGTAGTTGAGCCACCTTTTGTCTGTGAGGACTTGAGTCTGTCTCGGCAGCGAGCGCCTTGACGGGATCAAGCGTCCGTGGCGTCAGTAGGCGTCTCCTTGCCCCGTGTCATTTGCCCTTATGGCTCGGTTCGTTGGTATGATGGCGGTCTACTGGTCTGTGTAACCTGTCTAATAAGATCTCGGCCCATGCAAGTTGCACGGACCCGGATAGATCTGCCATCCGATTTACTGGTATTAATAACAAGTCCGCATGTAATTTATGTGACAATGTATATATGGGCCTCCATGTGACCACGCCGGTAAACTCAGATCAAAGGCACTTGATCATGTCTTTGATCGTAAATGACATATGAGGAGAGATTGATTCAGAGCATATGGCAGGTGCCCCATCCAAACGTGTAGTACTGATTTGTTCTTCTCTCAACGGCGTCCATAACTGCCAAGAACTTATGCTCAGGAGGCTACACATGGCACGGTACTGTTCTTATATAACGACATGTCATATATATCAGCCACTTCCCCAAGCCTTCATGTAAGTCTACAGGTAAGCTAGCCTTCCACGAATGATACTGCCGTGGATCCGCCAGGGCACATGGCTTACGAACAGAGATTAGCTCATGGAGAAGCAACCTATCCGCCCTTGGTCGTTCCAGGTATACCTCTATACCTTTTGTTTCTTTTTCGGGCCGGTTTTTATGTCACCAAAAAAAAGAATCAAATTCTAAAACAAAGTCATCGTGCTCACTCTGCACGATCCTATAGGAGCTAGAGCCGTTTCAGTGTATACGGTCCTTTCAGGGATGAACCTTCGACATCGGACACGTGTCAATGTAAATAAGCTTCAAAGGGGGTTCGTAGATCACCCGCGCTCGGCAGTATCAAATTGTGGAGGAAAATCCAGAGGCAAGAGCAGTCTCCCCCACGACACCTGTACGTAGAGACGGCCGGGGCTATGTTACGGCAATAATCTTTTTTCCCATGTGGAAGAGAAGGGATATTGATGTCCCAGGCGATGGGGAGACGCGTGTGAATTACTCGTCGACTTAGGAATGCGCCGCAACACCCGTATCATTCATGACGGGCATTCCTTTTGGAAAAGACTGCTTGTTGATTCAAGGCTGAGTGCTGCTTACTGAGATAAACAGCGCTGAGGAACCACATCCATGGTGGGCTGCACGGCAAGTGCACTTACCGAGCCCTTCACGTGGCTGCGCTCTGATTGAAGACAGGGCCCTTTGAGTGGACATTATGCTTCGAGAAGGTCAGTTGGAGAGACGGTGGAAAGAGTCCCTCACTGGACTGAAGGAACCGATGGACTTGACGACCACCACGATTTCATGAGAATGATACAACGTTACACTCTGATCTTCATCAGACATGGCTTTGTCTTCTGGGTCCTTCAGCCCACGCTAGACGAGGCTGACAAGTAGGCCGAGTGACACAGAAATGGTTCGGCTCAGCCTGTACTCAGGAGATCGCGGTCAAGGGTCTGTCACGGTGGATCAGCGAGATGGATAAATACATGCTGTCGCAGTACTGTCCCGGGTATGTGGGACATTGCTTGTTCCCAGCCTCAGTACCTAGGTAGCATGCGAGTCTCGAACGTCCAAGATGTTGATATCGTATGGATGAACGTTGTAATAGTATAATAAGTAGAAGTGGATGCCCCCGTGATTACCGAGTTCTGTGATAAGCTTCTAACACTGGGAAAGGTTCCAGGAGCCAGATCGATGCTTTACAAGGGTTCCGTGGTGCGCTCCAGGAGATATACCTGGGGAGTGTACACGGAAGATGCTAGAAAACCGACCAGGACCTACGAAGCAGGAGAAGTGGAGCTTGTTTGTTTTGGACCGCACTGAGATCCGTTTCTGGGCCCAATAGACGCCAGTGATGCACATTATGAGAACGCTCAGAAGAGAGAGGTATGCTTGCACGGCTGAGGTAATAAGCATGTTCGAAGTCGACGTTCGCGGCATCGAAATCTGTTTTAAGTTTCGGGGCTGTACTCAACAGGAACATAACGAGGCTATCTTCATGATCTTTATTGAAGACTATTACGATGCAAACGTCGGGAACGAGATTAATATCAGCATTTATCAATGATCAGGACCGAGAAGTCTGGTCAACTTCAAGATTGAAGGGCTGTTAACGATCTGAACTGACATGAAGTCCACCCTCCCACTGTCCGACAGTGCCATCATATGGACCCAGATGTCCAGCGTCTCAGCACACCTACACAACACCTGCTCCTTAATACATGACGACATCAAGCCAGATAATATTGTATAGGACCCCCAGTCACGGAACAGTGTCATTATCGACTTTAGCGCGGCGATGAACTACGTATTTCGGCTTCGAAGACGCCAAGAAACCGAGACCTGGAATTTTTATCATCACAATGGGCAGCTGCCTGTCATCTGGACGAGGAGAAGGGGAGACGGAGCTGAAAGGTTTGCGTCCCAGACTCACCATTTATTGAATCAAGACCCATAAAGCAGTTCCCACTAGTTGTTCGCGGATGACAAATAATTAGTCTACGTTGCCACGTTTACCTGAGGCGAAGATAACTATCGAGAGCCCATAATAGCGACCAAACTGGGCCGGACATCGCATAGTCGGCCCTACAAGGGACAGCGATAGCAGTATGTGTGTGTACTCGCGTCGATACACCCCAAGGTTTCGGCGCGGCTGATACATAGACGACTCAATACTGGCCACCAGGAAATATTTAGAGAAGGTTGAGAGACTGGGACAAGATTGGAAACCCGTTCTGGTCAATATCGCTTTGACGACAAGCTCAATTTTGGTTTCCGACAGCACTGACTTGGAAGATCGAACTGCCGTATATTCTGGACATGGCCATCATTCATCAGCAAGCTTCATTCCTTGTTAAACATATTGTACAATTTTGAATAAGTCCATACCGTCACAGCACTTTAGCCCAGTAATGCATCGATCGGGACTTTCTACTTGGGTAGATATACGACCCGTCAGTGCGTACATCTTCTCATATTTCAGTACACGAGGCAGTCCAAAGCACCACAACTATCATAGTCATTGTATTTACTCCAATTTCTCGTCGGGTATGACCCTTGCCGTGATTATCCGCCTGTACCTGTCGAATACGTTATCCGTAGCTATTTGATAGGGAAGGCTCATGATCTAACCTTAAATAAGGAAATGCACAAGTGGGAGAATGTATAGGGTAAATAACCACGATACTCCATATCGGCATGGAATAAACCAATGTAAATGATTGGGGCGAGCTTTTACGAGGGAAAGAGGGAAAGGATGTCACGACCTTGTCAAGTCGCGGCCGCTGTACAGAAGGAAGCTCTAAGTAGTACATCGTAATTCAGTGGATAATATACTTCAAGTCGGATTTCAAGTTACTACCTATGGCTGCTCGCGGCATCGAGCAACGCTTGAGCACAGCAATACCACCCGGAGACTGACGACGCCACCCGAGAAAGCGAACCAGGAGGCTCTTGGCTACCTTCGAGCGTCTGTAGTCTATACCCAGCCTGACTAGAGCTCGTTGCTACCTGGTGCGCACCTAGCTATCCACAACCGGGATACATCCTCAGAATGCCCAGGGCGATGAGCACTTCCAGGACGATAACGGTTTTCATCTGAATGGAATAGTTTTCAAGAACAAAACGGATTGTCCACAGCTTGAGGACCGCCTAGTCTTCAGAACTTAGTGGCAGCAAGAACAGATCTCTTGCCCCAGACGACAACGAGCTTCTCAGCGAGGGCAGCTTTTCCGCGTATGATCTATATCCGCAAATAGATCTTCTCTATAGATGCTAGGTACGCTAGGTTATATAACTATAAATTATATAGTCCGTTCGCGTCCCTAACCCTGTGGCTCTTTAAACGACCACAAGGTGGATGGCAATGTGGTCCTCGGTACGTACCGAAGTACCTCTGTGGACTGTGGCTTGTCTCTGAGTGGCGTTGCATCCATTGTTTTCTTCCATTGTGGCGGTGTTTTGCTTAGAGATGAAGTGACGTCAGGTCAGGTCAATCACATGCCAGCAGTATTTCTTTCACATGTGCACATCTTTCTTCTTTCGAGGTTCGTTTCAATTGTCACCACCGCTGCCACAACGTCAACGTCAACGTCAATGTCAACGACAACGACATCATCGACGATTGCCGCAGCAACAACAACCCTAGAAACGGTTCTGAGCTTATCTACGAACCACAGTCACCATGCGCACTCTTACCTTTTTTCAACCCCGAAACCCTCCTCCTACTCTCCACCTCCATTTTTCACTTCCTCCTGATCGCCACACAATTAATGACACCTCCACCACCATTTCCTCTAACCGTCATCACCCCGACCTTCACCACGTTACCGACAACAACAACAACAAGATGCAGCAGGCTCTCAACACTGTCGTCGAGCGAACTATCCCGGCTCCTGAGAAGCCGCAGGCCTCCTAGGACGAGGTCGTGGCCATGGCTAAGGCGATGGAGAGCTTGCCTGAGAACAACCACTATGCCAGCATTGACTTCAAGAATGGGAAGATCCTCGCGCCGTGTACTGCTGCTGAGGGCGCCGCGCTCGCCGACCGCTCCCTCGATCGCGTGTTAGCCGAGGTTCGTCGCCGCCACCGACTTGGTGTCTTCGGTACCGTCGCCTCGGTCGCCATTCTTTCTGGCGTTGCTTCTGCTACCGCGCTGTTCATGGGGTTCAACGGTGGTCGTGAGACCCTTCAGGAAGACCGCCGCCGTGGTGGAAGCAGCCCCCCTGAGCGTGATTAAAACACAACGCATCTAGGTTAGTTAAAGCCTCTCTGTTCTCTATAACCCGACCCGACCTGACTCGACCTTATAGCCAACTCAGCAACCTGACAGCTGTTTTCCGGGATACTCTATTCCATTCCATCTCATTCCGACCCCAACTTGCCCTCGCCGAAACTGAAACACAACAATATCAAAACGAGTTCTATCCACCCACCCTCTCCCCCGCCCTACATACAGGAAAGGCGGGTAGTAGGGTCCCAAGGAGGCTGTCGACTTAGTCACGAGCTACTTGATTTGTGGGACGGCAATAGGCAAAAGACAGGCATAGATATATCATCTATAGGCGGCAGGCTGAGAAACAAACCCCACTCTTAAACTACCACATCCATTCCCATTCTATTGCACATCGATGTCGACGTCGCTGTCCATGCGTCGGGCAGCCGAGATCGATGCCCATCTGAGAGAGCGTGGGGACTAAAGGGCACGAGATCGTCGCTTTCAACAGCTCAGAATCCCGTTGTAGTCGTTCTTATCGTTCGCCCGCGCTCTATTTGTGAGGCTATAACCGCCGAGGGACAGGTCTTGTTTTGTCATAAGGCTTGTGCTGTCTCTAGAGCGGGCCTCCTTCTCTGAAACACTGGGCGGGTGAGTATTTTCGTGACGAGCGAGCGAGCGAGTGAGTGTGTGTGTGTGTATGGTTGTCGGTAAGCGGTGTCCGACGTTCCCAGTGCTCTCAAGTAAGACTATCACGTCAACAAAAAGACGAGCAGGAAGAGAAGAGGACCTGACGCCGTGGCCAACATCGTGCATAGCCTAACCCACATGGTCAACACGTCCCTGGTCTTCCACCAGCACGAGTGGCGGGACATCGACTTTAGACCCCGGGTGATACGCCAGGACCGCGAGGCCCTCTGCCGCGACGAGACGATTTGAGGCTGTTCGACGGCACGTCCCTGATCATTTATTCGGACGAGAGCCGGCGTGGACCCTTTCCGGCTGGCTCGACGTCGAGGCGGCTCAGGCGCTGGACGGCGACAGACACCTAGCAAGGGCTCCGCGAGCGCCGGCGGCGAGGGGACTGGGGCGGGCTGTTCCATGACGAAATACCAACAGGCCCTACCGAGGCCGTCGTGGGGCCTCCGCTGCAGCTCCACCCAAACCGTAAACTACGCGTCGGGCCCTGGGGCATGCCCATGGAGAGAGACCTGGGCAGGGCCGTCCACTGCCGAGATGGTCCCGTCTTTCTTTGTCAACGCAGCAGAGTCGGCAGCACGCTCTCACTTGCAATTTCGACAACAATGGGAGGCTGCCGAGGCACGCCAACGAAATGGCAGATGGCCCCTGGAGACGGCGGCCCGGCCGCATGAAACATCAACAAGACAACAACAACAACAACCACAACAACTCGGTCTCCTACCACCGCCTCACAGATAACATGGAGCATGGCGCACCTGGACAGGAAGACCTTGGTGACCCACAGTGCTCTTCGCTACTTCTCGAGCGACGAGATCACCGGGACCCAGCAGCGTCTTGCCAGATAATCAACCTGCTCGAATAGAGCATCGGCAACATTAAAGCGTCCAGGGTCGAGGCTCTTGTGATATTCGGGAGGAGATATTCTCAGTAGCGGCGGGGATGCACTAGTAAGGGAATGCAAGAAAGAAAGAAGTTCCCGACTAGTATGCCTCGACCTACTCGTATACCCAGGACCTGGCAGTGAGTGGTACGACGAGGAGGCCTAGGAGGTGAGGAAGACGTGTGCGAGTGTTGGTATGTCCACCCGCCTCCCCTCAGTGTCACGATTACACACCACCATGCACACAGGTTTGAGCACAAGGACATCGTAAACCATCCTCCAACACTCACCCCCGTTGCGTCTCCTAGTACGCTGCCCGTTGTAGCCTGCCTCTGCGGCCTCGGCCAGCAGCCGCGCGTTCTGGTGCTCGGGGCGCGTCATCTCGCCGCGCGCCGCCGCCATGTCTGTGGGCCAGCTCGCCTCCGTCATGCCGTCAGCTCGTCGACCAAGGGCGCCTGCTCTCCCGGGCGGTAGCGGCGTCGCGGGTCTCGTGGAGGGTGCTGGTTGTGACGTCGTTCTGCCGGGCGACCTCCTGCAGGTAGTGAATGGTCTCTGCGAGCTGTCGTTGTCGTTGTCGTTTCTGCTGCTGCTTCTGCGAGATATGTACGTGTTGGTGTCATGTTGGTTGCTGCCCCCGTCGTTCGTCGTGCCTGAGGGGTAAGGACGTGTCGGGGAGTTCTCGGTGACCTGTGTATGAGAACGATACCGTCCTTGTTCGTGACGCAGCAGATAGAGGTGGGGCCTATCGCGGTCTGCTAGCCTGAGGGCGAAACCCGGGTGAGCTGAACAAGTGGTCGAGGCCGGGGTAGAGAGGGGTGGTCTTTTATGTCGACATCGAGTAGTCGAGTAATGTTTTCCTGGCGGGTGTTGTTAGCTACACGCGTAAACTGTAGTGTTCATGTATTGACACATCAGCAATCGGGGGTGTGGCACACATGTACTCCCACAAGCTTCAAGGCTTTGAGTTCATCGAGGCATCGGCTTGTTGTGCATGGGTCATCTCTGTGTCGACATTTCTTGATGACCGCTTTCATCCCATGCCGTTGGCAACTTGCTATGATGGAGTGATGTGTCCTCGCAATAAGGTGTTTCTGGTGGCTGCTTGTCGTTACCGAGCCGGTCCTCTTGCAAGGTGCTATCGTCTGCTTCCATCTGGATTCTCTGGGGTTCGAAAGAGCTTGTGTGTAGACCAATATGAGGTTTTGCGCAAGTTGTTCCCGCTGATCGAGACACGCCAATAGTCATCCAGACCAAATATATTGTTGTATTGGCACTACGTATTGCAGAAGCGGCCGGTATCAAGCCGCGATCTACGGTCTCCTTTCCAAACCCCCATGACGCCTTGAGTCTTACATCGCAAAATTGATGTGGAAACCTCCTAAACAGTAATAAGAGGTTACCTCCATGCCTCACGAGGACTGTCCGCTCGCAACCATCAACCTGCCCGCCGGGGCACGCGTTACTCTCCGGGCCAGCGACTGCTTCCTGAGACAGGAACAGAGTCCCACCAAACCTGACACAGAGGATACTAGCATGCAGATCATATAGAGCCCCGTACTGGGTGGGTCGATTCTGCGACGAACTCTTTCCAACTCTCCCCCGGAATGATCGGCGAGTCTAGACCCCTATCCTTTCAGTGACATGGTCTATACTGGGGTATATATACTATGGGGATGGCGACTTGGATCTCCTCGCAGCATTTGCTGGATGTCCATGGTAATGTAAGATCAGCTAAACAGGTTGTGAAGGTCTTTCACGCTTGAGAGGAGCCATGATCTCATCAGGGTCTCCATGTGCTGATCCCTTCTTTGAAACCACCACGTGGCATAATGTCCGACAAATTGGGCAACAACCGCCTCTTTCGAAACTCTGGAAACATTCGAGATCTTCAGGGCCCGGAAGTGTGCTTGTCCAAGCGACCCACGGACTGCATGTTGGGGTAGCTGGTGCGAAACTTTCCAGAACTGCCCTGGCCCAGACCTTAACACCACCACTTTCACGACCATTCAAAAATTATGGGAAAAACGCAGGGGAAAAAAAGAAGAAGAAAAAAAGAAGAAGAAAAGAGGCGAATCGTCGCCGGGAATTGAGCCCGACGTGGGGGTCGAACCCACAACCTTGAGATAATTCAGAACCGGAGGCTCGTAAGAGTCTCACGCTCTACCGATTGAGCTAGCCGGGCGATTCGAAGATCGCCGGATCCACTTGGGAAGTTGGATTCGAGCTCGGAAGTGGCTACCATATCCACGGGGATCTCGTCTCTGCACTTGCAGGCGGCCAAAAGACAGAAAACTCGAACGTTGAACGACGTTGACGTCAATCGCTCCGATTGATATTCCGAACGCTTCTTCAACCGTCGAGTACGGCTGCTAGGGGCCGGAAGTCGTGATCATCCTCTGGGACTTCAGCTGCCGTCTCGGCGCGCATTGCCAGACTTCACCCTAACGTGTAAGGTTGTCCCAAACATGTCTCACGCCGGTAGTTGGTCCCGCTTGCTGAAGATGTTCTATCTGCCATTGAACAAAGACTGGTGATGCGGAAACCCCGGAGTTCGCCCAAGGACCGGAAGGACACCAATGGTTCATCAGTATAGCGGCTGAGGGAGGTTGAATTGGTCGATAGCCCCGGTAATCAGGGAATAAGAGAGGATGTGACGATGTGAGTGATAGATCGTCAAGGCTCCCATCCGTGCTGATATGCGATTTAATGGGCTCGTCGCTTGAACGGCCTGCTGCGAACAAGACACCGAGCGATGAATGCAATGTGGAATCCCAGGGTTTGGGCGATGTGAGAGTGTCCCTGCAAGTACTTTGGCCTCACTCTTGTAGGACGAAGGAGGAAATCAACAGAACAAGATCTCTTTCCATGTGGACGGCTAAGTCAGTTGCGGCGGCATCGAGGGAAGGCCTGCTCAGCGAAGTTCAAGCCACATGTCCAGATGGCCAGGGGCTGTCCAGTGTCGACATATCGAGTGGGCGCCGCGCAATCAGATGCATACTCCGCACAGCTTCGCTCTCCTTACACAACATTGAAGCTGAAAAGTGCTGTCGATCCGGGCCCTGAGCTAGTCGGACAAAACATCAGGAGGGTGTCGCCCCTGTAAATGCTGTAGCTTCACAAAAGTGCTATTTGATATTTGGTTGCGTCTCGGCCGCATGAACTCAACAGCGGACGCCATTCCCAAAGTGGTGGTTGTGCTTGTCGTACATGTACGGATGTCGTCACACTTGCAACATATGCGGCCATATCAGGTGTACCGCTGAGGTCCAAGCCGGGCAGGATAATCCATACGATACACAAGCCTGACAAGATAAACGGGTCGATGAGGCCGAGGTGGCGGACGGTCTGTCCATCTCGCGTGCTCTCTTCGAGCCTGAGGTCGAGGGCACAGCAGAGAGAGCCGCCACGCCGTGTGTGCTGAGTCCCGGTTGTGAACGTGACTCGTGTTGGGGACAGGTTACCAGCAACTCGCTGGCGGGCACGACGTCGTAAGAACGACCGACTTGTCTTCCGGGCTGGCAGGTAGCGCGCCCCGGCGGCGGCAAACCACCTGACCGCTTGCCAGCCAGCCACGGCAGTAGCCAGGCTCCGCGCTGTCCACTCTCCACTCTCCACTCTTCACTCAGGAGAAGCGTCTGGACATTTGTTTTCGATCGATCCAACAAATCAGCACCAGACAGACAGACAGACAGACAGACAGACAGACAGACAGACAGACAGACAGACAGACAGGGCAGAACAGCGCTGAACGCTGCATGCTGTGGACCTCCGAAAAGATAAGCAAAGGGCGGGTCCAGACGGGATGTTTTCTTTTCGGCGTGCAGCCGGAGCGGCAAGCCCGCCAAGGAGGTCCAATTATGGTGACGCAAGGACGTACATATGTATGTACATACTGCGAGCCTGCGACTGTGCTTTGGAGATGGTGGATCTTGCTTGCATATGCTGCATCCTGTCTGTTCGACCGGCCGGTGGACATTTCTCTTGGTGGTGTGGTTTGGGATTTTCGTCGCATCGTTGTTGGGGAAAGCAGCTGCTGCTGCATTGCAACCCACATGTGCGTCTGTCCCATCGCGGCAGGTGATTGGGGATTTGTGGACTGGCACTGGCACTGGCAGGACTGGACACTGCTTGATCCCTTTTTCTTTTTTGTGGAGGGCTCTGGCAGATCAGTTCATGACGATGCACGACGTGTTCGCAGCGCAAGGCAAGAGAGAAGAGGCGTCCACATCAATGTCGGTCTCGGTGAGTGGTGACAGGCCGGCCTCCTCCCACGCCGCGAGCTTCCGAAACCCTGGTCCTTGGATCGGTGAGGAGAAAACCAGCGTGTGTACGGATCCGCACTGCGGACTTTACAGTACATACATAGGTTCGGTACATACGTAACCAGGGCAGCCACAAAGGAGGGGTGCATGGAGTGGCTTTGGCTTAACCCAAAGCAGCACCAACCTCTCTACTTCAACTCCACCATTGGCCGTGCAATACTGTGGTCGTTGCTGGAAATGGCGATATACTACGTATTTATAGGAGGATACTACTGTTCCACAGCAGGAACTATAGTCAAAGTGGGATATATCGACTTCCAAGACATGGCCGCTCACAGTACAACGCAAATCAATGCTTTAGGCGGTCTGGACAGTTGGTTGGTCTCCGTTAAGCTCCTCCTGCCCGACTCGAAGCACGGCTACTAACCCCCATACTATCTATTACAACAGTCCCCGTCATCACGGATCACAGTAGGCCACTCACGGGAAGCGGTCAGATATATACTTGAGTACATAGGTATGTACCTTGGCAGTACGGATTACATGAGAGTCACAGTGAAGGGCTGCGTTTCCAGCCGGGCGCGTTGTTGGACCGGCAAGCATGCGTGTCCATTCAACGATTGCGGGGAGCCAATGGTGATGCGGGCAGTACATATCTGAAACGGGTGCGTTTCTGGAAACGGTATCGTCTCCAGTGAGCCAAGCTGGCCGGTGAGGAGAAGGTATTGGTTGACGAAAACAAAGATGGCGTTTATTATTGCAGTACGAACTGCAGGCCGTATGGTTACAGCTCCCAGACGCGTAATGCCCGCTAACCTTGTACTACATAGTACATACCCGCCGTTCGTTGATCCGTAGCTCCGTGAAGCTATACAAGATCGGGAAAGCCAAACGTTGTGTCGGGTGACATTTGGGGGATATTTGGGTTCGTCCCCGGATCGAGATACCTGGATATTTGGTGTAAGTAGGATTGCAGTGTCACTTTCTCATCCTGGGGAAACAAACGCCGGGCTCTCGCGGAACGGGAAATAGCTGCCAATCAAAAGTGTCAATCTTAGCTGATAGCGACGATTGGGGGCCCTGTTGGATGTTGTTTGTTAGAGGCTATTATTACTGCTGATTAGAGGGGATGGACAGCTGTTCCAGTATCACAATACTCCGAGTAGACACTGAATGAAGTATCAACTAATATGAATCAGTCGCACCGAGTCTCGAGAAAACCGGATTGTCGATGGGACTTCATTTTGATTTGAGATTTGACAGGTAGTGGGGGCCTCAGATTCGCTCAGAACATTTGAAGCTGTTTGAAGGCTGTCAGCAGAGGATGATTGACAATGATCGATCTCCATCTCATTGAAGATCATCCGGTTTGTCCGTACCGCGGGCTTGAAGAAAGGAACATTCCTTGATGGTGAACCTCCAAGGGTGGTTATTTTTTTGGAAGGAGGAAGTCTCGGTGGGGCACGTACGGTGGGGAAACTGAATGGGACACTAAATTGCATGCAGCCACTGATTGACAGGGATTCAGGGATACCTAGGTGCCTATGTAGGTACCCAGTTACAACACCACACACTGGACGACGCCCTGTCAGTCCTTGTATGCTGGCCCCGCAGATACCTGAATAGTAGCTCGCATTTGCATCAAGAAAAGGTAAGCGGCTCATGTATCATGATATAATATCTATCAAGGTTGTCAGTACTCAAATATGGATCCGTACCTCCCTTGCGTCTGTTGACTCCATGTTCCTGCAACTGTTCTAAGGTCCTTGTTTCTTTGGAAGTGCAACCGGTACGGAGGCATCCATCCGTACATCCGTACATTTGACAGTAGCACAACAAGTGGGGACCTCAGAAAATGGGACCTCAGAAAATAGATGAGGAGCAAAGGAGCAACAACTTGAAGGAGCAGCGATCCGCAAAGCTGTCTGTGCAAGAGCTGCGCAAGAGCTGCAAGCTGCTGCAGGCTGCTGCAGGCTGCATCTAACATCCAATTCCAAGTCCAGTCTGGTCTGGTCCTCCCGTCGTTTTTCTTGTCTTGTCCACTATCCCGCATCGCCAGCTCATCCACCCCAGGCCATCCTTCTACCTTTAGCCAAACGCCAGTTGAAAGCCAGTCACCGCCTGGGCCTCGCCTGGTCGACGACAAACCTCGCCTCATCCCCTCGTATCATCCATGGATCTTACTGCCATACTCTCTTCTGATTGACTAGCGGTTGTTTCGTATTCCTCTTAGTCTATCGGTACCTATTTTCCAATTGTGCGCTTGCTTGCCTCTCAGGCAGGCCTCTCTCATCAGCCCTCTTTGCAAATTCTTTCAATCTCTTGTTCTTCTTCTTGTGTACGTGTGTCTATGTTTGTTTGTTGTGTGTAGTATTGTGTTTCTCCTCAACCTGATTTCACTCACTGCAATGTTGCGAGCGGCAGAGATTGCCTATTTCCTGCAGGTTACCAGCTCCTTTCTTCTTGACTACCTACTTACGGACTACCACTGCTGCTCCTGAATCAAGGGCAGCTGCTTCTCGTCGTCGTCATCATCATCAATCAATCAAACAATCAATCAGTCTCAAAATCCTTGCCCCAGTTGAGACTTGAGAACTTGGAGACATACCGATCGGATCGAATCGCATCTACATAGAGTAGTACAGATCCATGCCACAGTAGCACGGGCACACACACTCTAAAGCACGAGCGCCATCAAAGTCGACCCAGCAAAATACCCCGTACCGTAACCCGGCAGAACTGGTTTTCATCCAGCCAGAGCAATCCCTGATCCACTTGACTTTCCTGCATCGTTTCTTCCGTTCTGTTGGACAAGCCTGGACGGTTGGACCATATGCTCCCCGGAGCTTCCTCTGCAGGGCTCCGTTACTAATACCCGTGTCCATCCTCATCTCCTTCTCCCACTCACGTCCCGACTTCCCTCTTTTCCACCTTCCCGCCTTGGCCAACTTTTCGGCTGCGATTCGGCCACACGGCGTAATACCGTCACGAGGCGTTGATCGACAGCACAGGACAGCCTTACATCACCATCCAATCACCACTAATATTGCCGAGGCTCTTGACTGACGGAATGGCGGTCTCACATGCTGCATGACTGCCTGGACGGCTCTATCCACCCTATCAGCCTGTCAGGCCTGTCCGATTCCTCGGGCAACCAGCCGCCGACCATGGGCAACGCTCCATCCAAGGAACCTCAAGGCCGGCCTTCTCAAAAGCTGGCTAAACCTCGAAATGCCACCCAGGCCACAGCTGGACTGTTGAAGCCCAATGGCCCTTCAACTACTACTACTACTACTACTACCACTACTACTACCAATACTACTATCGCCACCACCAACCGACACTTCTCTGATCCTAGTAGTCCTGACTTAATAACCATCCCGTACTCCGAGACTACCACCCCACACGTGTTAGCCGACGACGACGACGAAAGAGACGGTGACTTGGATTCCGACAAGAGGAACTCCTTCCTCGGTTCTTCAAAGCCACAGAGACGCCTTAGTCTGTTTCGATCCAAATCCTCCCAAGAAGCCTCCGAGCGCCGCAAATCCAGGCGAAATACCATCGTTGGCGCGCCTATAAACTACCTGGCATCCGAGAGCCCATCTGTTGTGAGGGCGAATTCTGTGAACACCCATAACCTTGAAAGTGGATCGAACAGGTATAGTGGCCTGCTTGTTCCAGAGAAGTGAGTCTGTCCGCACTGGTATTCAGCCCCTTCTATGCTGACCGGGTGTTTTCTTTTTGAAGTCGGTCACCCGCCGGATACCGTGCCTCGTGGGCCCCCGACCGATCTTATGAGACTCAGCGAGTCCTCAATCGCGTTCAGGAACAATCGACAGGCCTTCCCAGAAGTAATACCTTCAATTCGCATTTTGCGCCCACGCCCGAAGAGATGCAAGCATCAGCGTGGCGACGACGCTCGCTCCCTGTACAGCCGCGAGAGACACAGCCGCTGGAGAACGCACCAATAAGTCGAACCAACTCCGAGTTGTCGATGCACCCTCCGATGCGGCGCCGCTCCATGATCCAGACTCCCGGAGTTGCCACGCGAAGTGTTCGACCCGGCCGGACGAACCCAAGATCTAGTGTCCGACATAGTCACACAGTTACACCGACTCTGGCGACACAAGCATCTTTCGAGACGGACGACAGCATCCCGTCCCTTCCACCCCTTCCAACTCCTTACCGCCTCGAGGTGGACGCGCCTCGCGTAGCCACCCCAAAAGACGGCGAGTATAGTACAACGGGTGCCTTTAAATTAGGGACACTGCGCATTACCAATGGCAGTCCCGACGTGACTCCCGCTGGCTCTACTGAAGCCGAGCCCACTGTCTCATGCCCGGATTATTTCACCGCGATACCACCACGTGCGAAGAGTGAAACAAAGGTGGACAATGTACAGGCGTCGACGCTGTCTGCGGAACCCCGAAACTCGGAAGTGACACACCGTGAATCTAAAAAGCCTGTATTTGGGTTTAGCAGCAAGACAAATGTGCCCAGTCTGTCAGTCACCGTCCCTCCTGCAGGGCCCCTCAGTCAATACACAACTGGTCTTCAACTGAGTCCAATTGAAATCGACGACACCCCTCTATTCAGACCCTCGCTTGAAATTCAAACTAAGCACACAGCGGTAGAGGACCTACTCTTCGATATGGAGGACGACAGCCAGCCCGAAACCCCAGCTGTTGAGAAGCTGGACGTCAGGCTAGATCCAAGTGCCAAAGGCCTCCCGCCGCAGCCCCTCGTCGATCCAATGCAGCCTGAGGGTGTGAAGAGAACGGACAGCGGTTTCGTGTCGAATTCCGTTTCAGTATCCTCCACGTCTAACACGTCCCTGACCAAGGCGGACTCTGGCTATAGTTCCAGCGTTTCGCTGCGATCATTTCGCAGTGGCAAGAAAGCACCGGCAACGGAGAAGGATACGCGACGGGGTTCGACGGAGAGTGTCAGGAAGTCACCTGAAGTTGATGACACAGAACCGCGCCATGCGCTGGAGCTTCAGTTCCCGAGTCCGCTCTCTGCTGATGACATTTGTGCTCCCTGGGCTCCCGAGTCCGACAAGGCCCCAACATCTCCCAAGGATCTTGACTCCATGGAGCAGGCCGGCCGCTCTCTGCCAAGGAACGCCAATGGAGACGATGTCCGCGCGAAGCTGATGAGTCCGGGCAGGGCACGCATGAAGGCAGCACGACAACAGCTTCCAAATATTGATATTGATCAAACTGGAGATCGAAATGCCAAATCGTCCGAACCTGCCACGCCCATCCCAGCAAGTGCGAAGTCTGACACGTCAGATTCAGCGTCCCCATTGAGCATTGGAAGCAACTCGCAGAAGCACGGGAGATTGCACAGGCTGCTGAGTCTGAGAGGCTCGGGGTTTTCGAGGACTCCTCTAACAGCCCATGTGACACATGCAGTCGATAAGCAGGTTCCTTCGGTTCCCAAAAATATCGAGGAAAAGTTGCGAGAGCATACTGGGCGATTCCCCATGACCACCAAGAGGCTCGCCTTGAGATCTCAGATGAGCAAGGAGACACTGAAGACGATCCTTAGTGTCGGAAGTCTGGAACTCGCCATGGAGGACGAGCTCCCGCCCACGCCGGTATTCTTCGATACGAATTCGGAGGACGAAAATACGTATCGTGCTTCCGGTGATGCCTCTCTAAGGCAGACTATCAACTCGATGCAGTCCAATTTCAAACAAGCTGCCGTGTCCATGATGCCAAACAGAAAGTCGATCACACGAAAGCCGGTTCCGATCCGCAAGGAGCCTCAGGGGCATCAGGAGTCAGTAACCAAGCAGACTTCTGAAAACGACGGACTAGAACTCACAAGTTACACTGCAGTGAACTATGGTCTGGGCAACAGCGTATATGACGTTGCTGCCAAAACACTGACGGAGGACCAGGCTCAGCGTGAAAGACGTGCAAGCCGATCCATGACCCTGACAGAGAAGAGCCACCACCTTCAGCTGAGAACGTACAGTCTTAACACGACATTGAGTCCAAGGGATAGTTACTTGTCACCTCCAAGCCCTAGCCCACGGGCTGTGTCCCCACCGAAGAAAGAAAAGTCTCAGCCTCCTGTCAGCATGGAAACAAGGTCGTTTCGCACCCCTCCACCACGGTCACCACTGAGCCCTCGAGGTCCAGCTGTGCTACGCAAAAAGAGTCGGGAGGCCATGCGCAGCCCAACGACCAATCCGTCTGATGTGCCTCCAGTTCCGACCCTCACCCGTCGAGGCTCTTTGGATAGTATTCGACGAGTTGCGGCGGCTTCTGCCTCCAACTATCGTGCTGCGGACTGGGACCCTCAGGCCCACCAGGATTCTCTTGGCTCGCAATTATCATCCTTAGACAATAGCCACCACAACTCCCTCTCATCGGTCCCGAGCGACCGTGTTCACAGATCAGCACGTGCCCATCAGTCTGGTCAACATCCCAATGACGCAGTCCTGAAACAGCAGTCGAACATCATTCGAGATCAGCAGCAGGCAATCTATGTGCCACAAGCAGCACACCAGGGTCCAAGGCCACGGTCTTTGTCCCAATCAGACCACTGGCACCGTCCCAAAGTCGTTGAGGAACACCAGTGGAAGCAACATGCGCACTACCCTCCTTATGTGCCTCGCGGGCAGCATCGCCGAAACCAGAGCGCGGGAAACCAACCACAACATGCCATGGGCAATCCACCCTACCGGATTCTACACAGCTACAACTCACCGGCGTATCGCAATGCCCCAATCTGGGGTTGAGCCGCTTGCTTTGGGGTCCCGTTCCGATTTTCTTGCCATTTTGTTTTTCTTTGTGGTCTTTGATACCCTCTCAAAATCATTTCCAACTCAAGGGTGAAGAAGCCTTGCATAACCCTGCATCAAATTGGCGTTTTACATCCACCATATCACTCGAGATATACCCACGGTCATTCCAAATGCATCCATCCATTCTATGTTCGGCATCGACTGTCCCGATCGCAGGACCATCCAAACCCGACGGCGTGCGACCGGATCCCGGCGGTTGATCTGCTCTGGACTACCAAAGTCCCGTTTTTCTTTTTTGTACCCAGGCGGCGTGCATGTCACATATTTTGGGATTTTGTTTTCGGTCAACGGCATTCCATCATCAGCATTCGACACATCGGCGACAGTCGTACCGGTCTGGTTTCATCTCATTCCCACGATGGTCGTGGCCGGAACTATCATTACCGAAGAGACTTGGAGAAAACCCATTCGGTTCTCAGCAAAGCATTATCCATTATCCTGGATTTCATACCCAGATATTTTTCTTTCTCTTCTTTCCTTTTGCGCTTGTGCTTTGGTGCTGGAGATCAACATACAGACATTATACCCGACGGATCAAGTTCGTCAAAACTTGTGTTTTGTTTCTAGTTTCAAGGTGTAGGGGGAGGGAGATAATCGGGGAGATCAAACGCATGTTGATCGAGGTGATGGATTGTGGGTGGGAAGGGACTTGTACTACCATCCGCTGGCTCTGCCAGCTAGAATATGATATCATATCTACAAATAGTTTCTCTGTATGAAACATCGTTGATTGCGGTGATCGTTCTGGTGATTTATCTGTCTTCGCTCGCCGTCAGCTTGCAGAATGGCTGTCGTTGCTCCGGGGGGAGAAAGTGCGAAGTTGGACCGAACACCAAACAGGGGATTCCTGATCTTCACCTGGGAAGATCGACAGTATTGACCTTCACGGTACCGAGAAGTGTCACCAGCAGATACCAGCATCATGATTGCGCCCTTCAAGTATCATCCAATACCATCCCCTCAGACATAAGCACATGTTCCACAAACTACAGATCATCATCAGCGCTCCTCGCTCCCTGTCCGGCTGACGACCCTACTCTGCACCCCCGAAGGGAGCCTGCTCGCGCGCCCCGCAACGCCACTCCCCAAGTCCCGCAGCAAGTTCCCCAGGCTCTCGACCAGGGGCGGAAGGGGCTCCGACAGCACGGGGTAGTTCCCCCTGAACACGCCCCTCGCGATCGAGAGGACCCTCCCCGGGTCCGACAGCGGCTCTGCCGGGCCTCCCTGGGACGACGGCTGGAGAGCAGGGACACCACGGCCGAGTTGGAGGAAGGCCTTGGTGTCGCGGGTCTCTTCGCCGTCGAGGAGGACGAGCTTGGCGGGGCTGTTGCCGCGACTGGGTGACGTCCGCTTACTGGTGCTCCCTTGGTGGTGGTGGTGGTGGTGCTGATGCTGTGCGCCTGGTCTAAAAAGGCTTGGGTCTTGCTCCTCGCAGCCGTCCGGGGACGAAGACGGGCAGAACAGCCCATATACCCACAGCGTCAGGCTGGCAAAGTAGACAGCGATCGCGTTGAACCCCCTCAGGCTCGTCGGGGGCAGCCTCCTCGCGTTGGCGATGACCTGGCCCGCATGCCAGGTCGCGTGACGCGCCTCGGTAGTGTTGGCCCAGTTATCCTCCAGGGACACGGCAGCACGACGGGCTTCTTCTTCGCCAGACTTGCCTGCATACTTTTGGAGCTCGTCCGGTGACACGTGCAGAATCATGAGGAAGAGCTCGAGCACGAGGGTAAGATGGTTGCTATGGTGGTTGGAGGTGTAGACAAACGTGGTTACGACACAGAGATCGCTGTAAAGTCCCTGGTGCTGAGACTTGAGCCACAAGGGCTTAGATCCTCCGTTCTTGGAGGAGGCATAGAACCGTACGGCCTCGCGGTAGCCCCATATTTGGCCCCAGTAGCCGTGAAGTATAGCGTTGTAGCAGAGTTCTATATCGATAAACTCCTCGAGCTCCTCGAGGATTTCGACACAGTGCATTGTTTCAGAGATGCGCGGGAGTGGCCTGGGCATAGTAGTCTTCGAATGCTGTATTTGGCGCCATGCTTCGGCTGTTGGTGCTCTCCAGAGGTCTCGTGATGCGGGGAGGCTAAATGAGAGCTCTCCGAAGGAGATCAGAGGGTTCGTCTGGAGGCTGACGGATGTTTGGACGTCGTATATGAATAGATGGATGATCAACCTGAAGACAGGTTAGATTTGACGGTAGTTCCAGGGCTGAGGGCCAACTACCTTTTGTACGACTCTCGTATAATGAACTTCTGCCACTTCGCCTCCAGCACTTCTGCGGAATCAGAGTCTAGTGGTAACAGGGAGGGCGAGTCGGCTGGAGCAGAAAATGTCCCGGCTCGTCGAAGCATCTGCAATGCACCGCGTCAGCGTCCGCATCGGGCTCGACTATTTTGAGCAGCACCGACTGTCAAGAGAGGCTGGATGAAGCTCTCGGCTATTTCCATTTTGCGCTTGAACCCGCTCCACATCCCGACCTCGAGAGAAAGCATGAACGCTTGCAGGGCCTTCAAGTCCCGAGTGTTCACGTTGGACTTCTCGAACTGTTTGCCCCAAGTCAGCACCCCGCCACTGCCCAGTCACATGCGTTGCAGTTGGTGGCTCACCAAGTCGCTGATGCCAAGCCTCACGACCTCGTGTATTGCCAACCCGAATTTCCATATAGCACGGACCGAGATGAAGCCTGCGCCGCTCGAGATGAGAGATGCTAACAGCTCTGGAAGGGTGTCCGCCGGGTTGAAGGACGCAACGTGTACCCAGCTGTCGAACTGATGCTCGTCCTGGACGAAGTGAGCCTGTAACAGGTAGTTCAACAGGTTTAGACTGGGAAAGGATGGCACTCTCAATGGATCTTTATTCTGAGCCAGGACGATTGAGAAAATCTGGTCCCGTTGATGAGTGCTCATCTCCAATTTATAGGATGGCCTGAGCTTTCCGAAGGCAGGCGCCTGTGAGATGGACTGCTCATCGATGCGAAGGGCCTCTTTTTGCTGCCGTACGTAGTCCTCCTTCTCTGGTTCCCATAGCCAGGGAGAACGTTTAAAGGCACAATGTCCACGAGAGGGGTCGCTGACGGCCTTTCGAGGTGATGGCTTCTTGGTGGTAGTGGTGGTATTAGGAATACTTGAAGGTCTTGGGCTAGGCTCTTGGAGATCAAACTGCGGGATGGAAAAGGCGTCGAGGTCTGCATCCCATGACATAGAGAAGTCCATATCCTGCAAGAAATCGTGCATGGGATTAAAGTAGACCACATCATCCGATACGGGGTCTATCAGTGATGCATTCGGGACCATGAAATCGGGCATGAAAGATGGTGGTTCCATGCCATCGTTCATAGGGATATGTGCAGGTTCAACATCGTTGACCATAACTGAGTCCATCGTCACCCTATCAGAAGGCGAGCTGCCTGTTCCTAGATACGAGGTCAGCCAGCGTCATGCTGTGGCGCTTCGAGGTCAGAGACAAGAATGGGATGGCTGACCTTCTGTGGGTATCTGATGTTGGAAGGCGCGTCTCGTCGATGCCTTACAGACAAGCTTCTTGGAACGACACCTCCCACAAGGTTTCTGGTCGTCACATTTCGCTTTGGCGGAGGCGCATGGCTCGCAAGCCTGGACAGCGCGGTCACTGCGTCTTATCAAGGGTTTGGACTTTCTAGCATTTCGATCGTGGGTGGCCTCATGGCGAGTCAACAGATCCCTGTATATGTTGGTTTCGAAATCAGTTCAAACCCAAGTCACAGTCATCAATTATGTATGTGCCTTCTGGAACGACTTAGGGCAAAGCGCATGAAGGACCGTCGCTTGCAAAAATGGTTCATGGTGACCAGGACTCGACTCGGGAATTCTCACGCTCGGTTGAACCTTTTTGGGCATCTCGTGCACTGATACGGTCTTGCATTCTCGTGGGATTTCAGGTGGCGCGTGAGATGATCAGCTCTCTCGTAGACGCCTTTGCATATATGGCAGATGTGCTGCTGCTGCTGCTGTTGTCGACTGGACAAAGATGCGTAGGACGTTGTGGATGCAGTTTTCTCTCCCGTTGGTGGTTTCTTTGACCGTTTTGCCTTCCTCGCGGATCGTTGTTGTTGCTGCTGGTCAGGTACGGAAGGGGAGAGGAATGGTGACAGCATCGAATCCGAGCCGGCAGCGTCACACAATATGTCGATGCCAGTTTGTTCTGTCATCATGGCTACCTACATTTCAACACTGTCGAGGTCCGTTGCCAAGGTCAGGAAAGAACAGAGTTCCGGGTGGAGGAGGGGGACCACTGACATTGACGGTAAGTGGGTGTTACATACTTGGGACCAGGACTGTAACCGACTTTACCCCGGGCACCGTTTCAAGCCACACCGTCTAGCGTGTGGGGAATCCTGGGAAGGGATCCACCAGGGGCGTAACTACCTAGTTGACGCAGTACCAGACATTGATTGACCTTTTGTCGTACCGTTGACGATACCTACCAGCCTACCTATGTAGGTACTACGAGGTCTACCACTTACTATCTTATGTATCAGTATTGATATGTAGTACCGCATTAGTTTCTTCGACATATCTGGTCAAACATGATCGCGTTCGAGCTCGTGCTCCAACCTGTATAAATTGTTCTATCTATCAACTTTGCGGACCACACCCTGACCGACGGGACATGTGCCGAATGAAGGAAACACCAACGCGCTGCGCAATGCTGTCAACGCAAATAACGGTAAGAGATAAGTGAGCCACTACGGCGTAAATGTTGCAAAACTTAGAATGGGAGTATCACCTCACTGCAACCTCCGAGCCGAGCGAGAACGACCGCATGGGCGTCATTTCCGATACAACTCCCTCAGCTTCCCCATCTTCCTCCTCACCCCCAGGCCGGACCCTTTGTCCCCCTCTTCGAGGTTCATCGACATGTTCGGCCGTGCCGACCCAGTCGGGTGCTCCTTCTGCAGCTTCCTGGTCTCGCGCCTCTCGCCCGTGACCGACGACTGCCGTCGCACCTCGATGAGGGGGTTGTTCATCAGCCACGAAGGACCACCCGAGAGGCTATACGACTTTTGTCTTCGGTGGGTTTGGTGATCGTCATATTGCTGTGTCAAGGGCTGTGTTCTTGTGGACTTGGACCTCCTGATGCTGGTTGCTGGCTGGTGTGATGGTGAGGAAGCGGGCGCTGGCTGGGAGGATGGTGATGACGTCGACGAGCCGGGGGTTGTCGGGCTCATGTATGAATATTGGTTCCGGCGACGTTGCAACTTGTTTGGTTGAGCCGGCTGCTCGTCCAGTATAGCAGGATAGTGACGGATATAATCCACACGTTGATGGGGGTGATGAGAAGTGCGGGAGCGCAGGGAGCCTAAAGAGTCGACGTCCGGGTCCGGATGGTAATGGGACGTTGACGTTGACCCCGCCTCCGGGTCCGTGGACGGGTCTCCATGTCCGAGCAGCGAGTCGAAATGCGAGGCGGGGTCATCCGCATCCGCGCCGTTCGTCTGCCCGATTAAGACGACCTGTTGTGTAGGTCGTCTTGCGAAGAATGGGGCCATGGCTGAACGAGTGGCTTCGGTCTTTTGTCCCGTATCAGATATGCACTTACTCCCCTTCTCCGAGCGCCGTTGGTCGAGTGCTTTTCCCCGTCGTCACACACGAGCAGCAAAGCCCCACTGATTTGCCGGGATTCTTTTGTGCTGGATCGAGTAATGACCTTGTCTTCTCCTTGGTAGCGAGATATAATCTCGCGGGACAATGCAATGTAGCTGCAGAAAGGTGCCAGGAAATATGCAAAGACAGCCTCGGAAGGAAGGAAAGAAGGAAGGAACGTCCTTTTGCAATTCGTGGTCGTCACAGGCTGTCAGACTGTTTGCTACAGGCGGCCTTTCGTCTCGATTTATGTCTCCTCTGCTGTCGGCAGCGTCAGACTGGATGGGATCTTGTCAGTGTTGTGTCTGGAAGCTCAAGCTTTGGGTCTTTGTCTAAAATAAAAGAACAATAAAGAAGAGGAAACAACACAAATCCCAAGGCTCCTGCCGAGGAAGGCAAGACGTCAATAATCACGCGGCGGTTTCTGAGGCCTGTAATCCAGGCCCGCCGACGTTCAGCGGCCAACCCTGTTTCTCCGCCTCGAATCCTCGAGATCCGCAACGCTCGGCATCCGCCTATCGCGAGTCTTCAGTGGCTCTGAAGTGTAATGATCGGCGCTAATGTTTTGATGCAAGCACTGGCAGGACTGGCAAAGCCCTGGCAAAGCCCTGGCAAAGCCCTGGCACAGCTCGAAAAACCGGGGAAGCCTCGACAGTGGCGAGCGAGTGCTTGCCTGGTCCTGCCTGGCAACCTAGAAATAGAAAGACTCTCGATGGCTGGTGTATGCCGAGGCCTGATCTTACAGTAAGTAGCCTGAGTAAGAATGTACTATGTACCTCAGTTGAAGGGCGGGGTGGAGCCGAGTGGACAGGGCGGACTAGTGGACTCTCCGAATTACGTGGACGGTTTTGAGTGTGGTTTCGGGGGGGGGGTGTTAATGTGGTTGTGTTGACGGGAGGGTTGTGGTCCGGAACTGCAGTGAGTGTCTGAGATACCTAGGTACCTAGGCATTCACACACACGGTGTGAAACACAACGACCACGTCCATAATGACAGAACGCACAACACCGTATTTTCTTTCGGTCAAACTGCTCTTCGTAACTTCCCAGGGTAGTTGCTATATATCTTGCGATAGCACCGCGATCTTTGATCAAGATACTCGTTGGCCGTAAATACAGATCTCCTCCCCACACAGGGTTAAACCCAACGTTCAGGATCAGGCATGTAAACCTTCAACGGCAGGGCTTGGCGGGCTCATCTTGATACAGTGGTTACCCCTATATATCATATGGCCCATCGAATAATCAAGGAAACACAATCTACTGTTTGGCGACGAATGATTGCGTTCTGGGCGATTTTGACCATTCTTTCCTCTAGCAATATCAATATCCATCCTATCATCGGTTTTCTTCCATGTCTCTTCCTCTACATTAGAGATAGATAGGTTGAAGCATCGTATTTACCTCACTCCTCCACCTCTCTTGTCTATCACACATCCTGGTTCCAAGTCATTCGAGCTTCAGAAGATCCGCTGCTAGCTCCTGCGGGCCAGTTGTGCACAAGCATTGCCTTTTCAGTAAGACGACCATCTTCGAGTAGCTGTGGCTCATCAACCCATGCTTGGGCAAAGATAAAGGTTGAAGCGACTTAAAGGTACGGGGAGTGCACTAAAGTGACTCAGTATAGCTCTCGTCTCCGAGCTACCTGGTTGCGCGAAGCTCAGGGTGAAGATCGTCACTAGCCCTGGAAGGCTGAAACCGCGACGGCGGGGGTTATTGAGTGATCTGAGCTGTGAAGAATGCAGGAGTAGTTTGGCCACCGAACCCGAGACTTTTGAGGTATGCAGGGTAGGCTGGAGAGGCAATGAAGGTCTCAAGGGACTCCTTGTTCTCCCACCGTAAAATAAATACTGTTAGAGGGACCACAGAAAAATAGAGAAGAGGGAGCGTTATCCACTTGCTTGTAGTAGAAGGACATCTTCGGGGTCAACGACCCTTGGTCCAAAATTCGAGTTTTCAGACCAGCGGCCTGGCGTTGTGTCAAGGAGATCATCGTGCGTAACCCGGGGTCACCTTGGCCAACTACTTGCATTCTCTTGGATTGTATGTACACGTTCCAGCTCCGAAGCTGGCATCTCGACTGTAAGCCGGCATCTCAGCCCGCTCATCACACCTGTCCAATCTGGCCGAGGCATATACTTTTCTTGTCTTGTCGTGTTCTGGCCATGTTGGTCGCCATCGCGGATCCAGAGAGGGAAAGAGTCTGAAGGCTTAGATCGAGTCGGGGAATGTTGTCAGACTTGTTTAGTGCGTGGTTACTTGAGGACTCAACTACATATGTTGGCAGACCCACTGATAAAGAGCTTAAGTTACTAGAGTTGGCCATTCCACTCAATATCTCAGTGGACATGGGGTTTTACAAAGTCTTGGAAGTTGATAGCGCCACAACCGGAGCCTACCAATTTGGAGACTGAAATGCAAGAAGTGGTTACGTGAGTCACCGCTCCTTGGCGAATGCTTCACTCGCTTCCGAGGTTGAGCTTGATACTATCCAGGCTTACACCACTGCTAGGGCCCGGAGTATCGATAGTGTCTGCCTACTTCATACTTACAAACCCCGCCAGCAGACTTTTGCTACACCTGACAACAGCATTGTTCGATGAGCGAACGCCTAGTATAATCATGAGAGTTGGGTATGTATTTACTACCCTGACTCTCGGTATCCCCTTATTGTGGCTTGGGGGCCTTATGGCTCTCAAGGGCTTTGCGGGAATGAAACTCCTCCTCGGCTGGGTTACCCGCCAAATGATGAATCTCCAGAGCATATGGCGTCCTGCATCTTGCAACAACCTCGGCCTTCAGTAAATGGAACAGTTCTCGCGCTTCCGCAGGATCCGAGCAGCACAAATAGAACTCAGACTCCCCCAGCTGCGCGGTTGGGGACGTGACCGCGGGTGTCGAAGAGCCCGCAGTGCTTCGGGTGTCGACAAGATCCTCTTCGGCAGGTCCTGCAGCGGCTGAGCTGTCGTTGTCGCCTAATTCCTCCTCCATAAGACGCGCGGCCGGGATGAGACTCCTGTCACTGAAGGAGGGTTGGACGGTGTGTTCTTGAGTGTCGTTGTCGAGTGAGTACATTGGATACCTCTTGGATGCTACAGCGGATATCAGCAACCACATTTGAAAGAGGTCGAAGCGTCTCTTACCTGATCTGCAAAGGGTGTAATTTCGATGGTAGAGGTGATTCGCGCAGATTCCTCTGTACGTTGCGTCCGTAGATTTCGACGCCACCACGCAGCCAACGAAGAATCCGGCTGTCTTCCCACAATTGTTTTCACAAGGTCTGTCGAGCATGCATGTGCCCTGTGATATACATGATGAGCATGGCCGCTATCCTCTCCGGTCTCTGGGGGTCTAGGTCTGCCAGTCTCCTATTGCCGTGATTCAATTGCAGGATGCGGACTTGAGGCAGCGCTGCTAGCTTTTGACAGTTCCTGTTGGCTCCCAGCACATTTCTCACATTCTCACGAGCGGGGTTCGTAAGCTTTGAAAGTACGCCGTCCTCAATATAGCGCCATGTGGCTTTGAAGCGGTGTTAGCAGACATAGGGTCTCGTACGATGTAGACCATCGGCAAGCCGAAGGAGTCTTCCCATTGTCTCCCTTATTCGCAGAACAGGCAAACACGCCTGTCTGCATGAGTGCCCTATGCCGTGCTGCTTTCTCGGCGGGTCCTGTGGCTCGAACTTGTCGTTGTTTACCGGCGGCCCGCCCGTCCGTCTCATCCACATCCATCGTAGTTTCATCAGGCGAATCAGACACCGTTCCATTCGCCGTTGCCGTAAGCTCCATGTCCTGTATAGCGACTGGTTCTGAACAGGAATGTGGCCTTTAGGATTCCAGCCGGAATCGAAACTTGGAAGAAGAGATCTGAGAAAACCCACGGGTGTCATTACCAAGCCCACTGGGCAGATTATGTCTTTGACCACTATCCATTATGCAATAATTCACTCTCATTGTGGCGGAAAGCTCAGGGAGTGCTGTTAGGCCTCCTCAAGCTGTGGCCATCGCGATTGTCGTGTGAGTCGTCAAAGATTCTGAGTTCAGCTTCATCAACAACCACAGTTGACGTTGATCTTCCCTGAACCCTAACCCCTTTGTTCCATCAGTATCGAACTACATAGTTCGGAGCTTTACAAAGTTTAACCTATAAACATGACCCTCTATTATATACCAGGTCTAGTTTGTTTACCGTGCTTGATCGGACATAATTGACTGCTCCTCTCATCCCTGCAAGTGAGGAATGTGCCGCTCGTGGGAGTCTTGCAGATCTATACGCATCTAGCTTAGAGCCCGTTGTGCGCGGGTACGGATGGCTCCGGATCGTCTTCATGGGCAGCTTAGTTGAATATCCAGAAGTAAACCTCAATCCACGGTTGAGTGATGCTGTAAAAGCTTTTTTGTGTCATCTCCTTTCCTCCATGTCCGCGTTTCCGTTGCTGTATTAAGGCATGTTGGTCCCGGTATTGACAATCTTTTGTCTTCAAACAACATTTAATATGACTACCTAATAGTACATATCCTCCGTGTGGATTTGTCAGGAATGTGTCTGTCAACGGAGGCCCCGAGGCGTAGACAGCTCCTTGAATCCTTCGTTCTTGCCCTTGATACAACATCCTCTCCCGAAGTCTAAGCTGCGAGGATACAGACAATTTTGTTCATTTAATGCTCCTTGACAAGCACATCAAAGAATTGGAAGTAGCAATGCGCAACGTGTTTTCGCTTACATGTACTGTCTGTGGAGGAAATATGCAACGAGCGTGGTAGATGGGTTTTCATAGACTGCCCTAAAGTCTAAGTAATGCACACGGAAGAACAAATGAGAAGCGGCGCCGTCTTTATTTATACCCATATGCCAGGTATGCAAACCAGGGTTAGGGCTACATTTCTTCACACTGTCAAGTATTGACGGGAATAGACCGCAGCCTCAACACTCCAGCCCTGGAGGAGCTGCGGACACCTTGAGATCAACAATACAGTGCCCAGGGAGTAAAATAATAGTACGGTCCACCTGTTGACGGGATCACCAATACCGAGTGCTAAGGGCGAATTTGCGCGCGGCATGAATTCCTGATCTTCCACCGACCTAATACTCCAGGTCTTCGAGCAAATCGGTAGGCCTTGTCCCCGTGGACTGTACTATCAAATCTAGTCCCCCGAGCACTGTAACTGGGGGCCCAGCTGTGTGGAAATGCAAAGAACCCAGCAAAGAAAATTCCAGACCCGAGCCTCTGGCCACCAGATGTCATCGCGTTGCAATGTGGGACCCTGGGCACCAAGTTCGCGACTGGTGACAGTGAGGCTCCTCAATACCGGGTCTGTATCTCGGAACTGTACCCGGATAGTTCGGCGAGGAAACAAATCTCTCAATTGATCAACTTACTATGTATACGACATGGGGAATAACGTTCTGGTGTTTCCAAGCAGAGTTTACCCCCCTGCCGGTAGCCTGATCCTGCGTGGCTTTACGCGCCAAGTGTACCTAGCTTATACCCATTATCCTGCTTTCTTGGCTTTATCCTGCCAGTAGGATACCAACAATCATGTTTGTTTCTCACATGTGCAATTGTCGCGGCTCAATATTCGCTCGCTGCGGACCGTAAGTCGCGGAGAGTGTTCCCAAGACTAAGTTATTTTGAAATTAAACACCTTACTAATTAGCGCTTACAAAAGGCTCCCCTATTAAGTGTCACCCTTTACCGGGGTGATTGGCAATCTAGGCCGAACTTATTTATGACCGCCTTGTTGCGCGATTCTCTGGACCGTGCTTCATTCAAAATAACAATGGCGCCGCCTAGATTCTGTCAAACAAAACGGGGCATGGTCATATCCGTGGCCCCCGTGCATTGAAGAACCCGGGGTTCCGGAGTCGAATCAGAAAGTTGGAAAACGCCACCTCTGAGACCACATTCATTGAGGGCAGGAGGACTGGGCTTCCCCATCATTGATTCATTTATTACGAAAGTACCGTAGGCCTTTTTCGGCAACTGGCCGTGACATGTGGTTTTGGAAATCCACGGAGGCAAAAAAGATATTAAAAAATAATTCCCTTACTGTATCTCGACGGATCTAACTGCGCGAAAGCCTTGCCGAAGCGGTGAGACCTACCTAGATGGAGTTACCCCAGATTACCTACCGAAGTAGATAATGGACGACTTCTCGTTAGTCGCCGTTGGCGTCGCCTTCTTTGACGAGATGAAGAGTCACAAAGATCGACAACATATTGGTCAGTTCTCATGTGAGTGTGATGGATATGTACTGTGATAGGTCCCATTCGTGGCGAAGGTGCATAGGGGCGAAGTGAGAAGGTGGGACCATAAAACAAGTGGACTCGCTAATCCATACATAGACAGCGTACCATAGTACCGTAGTAATACGAAACAGCCTCATGCTCCGAGTACATACTGTGGTGGGAGGCCGAAATATCCTGGTCATGTATCTGATCCGTGCTCTGCCAGAGAGTGCTGTTAAGCAAAAGGCCCACATCAACCTGCCATGGGCGTTCTCAATGCCCCTCCGACCTAGTACATACAGTTCGTCCGGGAGTTGTTGGAAACTGATGGTAACGTTTGATCGGGTTATGGCGCCCGCGGGCCGTTTCCAACACTGAAGGAGATGAGATAGCCTGGTCACAGCAAGGGGCCTGGAGAAAATGTGCGAGATAAAGTGAACAAGCTTGAGACGGGTTCGCATGAAACCCAGTCGTCTTTTCTCCCGGCACGCAAGGTTCCCAAACTCTATGTGCTGGATACTATATGCAGCGTTATAGTATAACGGAGACTACGGATCTCGGCGCCCGTTCCCAGAATCCTCATTGCATGGCGCTTGCGGCGCACGACACAACCCTCGACGAGTCCCGAGGTCGAGGCCTCGCATTACCCCTGTACCCCTAACCGGGGAAGAATGCCCCGGACCGGTATGAAGATCAGAAATTTCTGAATGAAAAGGCCTACTATTATCAAATGTAATTGGCCTGGAGCCTCTTCCCCAGTTTCCCGCGGCCTGCGGGACCTAGGGGCTGATATCCACTTGGCGCTGCACGTTGCAGTACAGTAGGCGGAAGCCATCTTATCTGTGGATCATGAGGGACCGACCCATCGGCTGTCCGAATCCGACTTCCGTATACGGGTCAGTACCATACAGTGCTCAGGGGTTGATACTGTTAGTTCCCTCCACTCGTGGAGTTGGTCTACAATACCGAGGAGGACAGCGAGTTTGCTTACAATGTGAAGTCGTCGACCCAGTTCTCCACGTGTTGGAGCAAATCGGGAGATGTTATGCCTGTGGAGGAAACTAACAAAATTAATCCCTGAGCACTGTAATTGGGGACCGTTGAACTTTGAATGTTGGTACGCGTACGGTTCACCCTGCGGCATCGTGGGTTCCCACCTTGGAGGGCACCTGGGTTCGAGCGAGAAGCGAGGACGAGAAGCGAGGATGGGCTGAGGGGTCGGGTGCTGTGGATAAACTACATATGTACCAGCCCTGGCCGCAGTCCAGAGCCTCTCTTCATGAACCTTTGTACTCTCTCTTTGAAGAACACACTCGCTTGAACAACCCTCAGACTATTCTCTACGTATAATACACAAGTACAGACATATCAAGCACTTGACATACCCCTGTACCAGCACCCGAAACCATCACACAACGGTCAGACATGGAATCAACAAGATCAGCAAACATGCTCATCTCAGCAACTGAGCTGGTTGAGTTCAAGGCCAGCAACCCCAGCGGCCTGGTGCTTATCGACACCAGGGAGCCCGACGCCTACGCCGACGGACACATCGCAGGGGCAGTCAACATGCACGACATCTTCACATACCTCGCAACGTCGACCCAGACCGGCAACAACGCCATGAAGAACAAGTTCGCCCAGCTCTTCGGGAAGGCGGGCCTCGGCGGCGAGGAGACCGCCATCATATATGAGGAGGAGATGGACACGGGCTTCGGGCAGTCCTGCCGCGGCTGGGCCATCCTGCGCTACCTGGGCTACCCCGAGGAGAAGACCAAGGTCCTGGACGGGGGCATCGCCGCCTGGACCGCCCTGGGCAAGCCCGTCGTGACCTCGGAGCGCCTCTCGACGCCGCGGTCGCCCATCTCCGCCACGCCCAAGACCTTCCCCGTCTCCGAGGCCGGCCAGAGCCTGCTTGTCGACGTCGAGGAGATGAGGAAAATAGTACAGGACCAGACTGAGGGCCGAGGAAACCCCGTCGTCATCCTTGACACCCGCGACGCCGAGGAGTGGAACTGCCTGTCTTCATCCCCGTACGGAGTCGACTTCTGCCCGCGCAAGGGTCGGATACCAGGTGCCGTCTGGATCGAGTGGAGGGAGATGATGGAGAAGACGCCAGCGGGGGCCCGGATAAAGGGCCCCAAGGGCGTAATGGAGGAGTGTGCCAAGGTCGGCATCGATTACGACACGCCCGTCATCGTCTACTGCTTCAAGGGCGCCCGCGCATCAAACACGATGATTGCATTGCTGGGAGCCGGCGTGAGGGATGTGCGCATGTACATGGGCTCATGGAACGAGTGGTCTCGGGACGAGTCGCTGCCTATTTTCTCCGGGACCCGTCAGGTGTCTGTGTCTTCCGGGACAAGAGACAAGTCGCTTGCCGTCGTGACCGAGACGACGGAAATTACTGTGTCTGGCGGAGAATAGGACCGGAGTGTCACCGCCACCGTCGCCACAGGACGGAACCAGTTCCCGAAACACCTTCAGGTGGAGGGACTCTCATGAGTGACGAGTGAAAATTGGAGTGGTTATCTGGCTTGGGAATGGACACCAGATGTCGCGCGAGGCATTCTGCATATTTGGGAGGACGGAGTCTTGGGCTTTGGCAAAAAGCCGGATAACTGTATTTAAAACGGTATACATTATGGAAGCGCAGGAGTGGTCAGGAACAATTAATAGTACTTGTGGACAAACATTTTCTCATCTTGCTGTATCTATTTTACCCGTGAACATGACCGCGGTGACGAGGAGCCCAAGCCCACAGGAACCTCCACGGTTCGCATGTATCTACCATTCTTAGAGAGAGGCTTACGCTGGGTGAGTGGCGGGGCGGCTGTGTTGCTTTCATGTTTCGGAGTGACCGTGCGTATCATTATTATTTCTTGGATCGACAATATTGTCAACTTTTGGTGGCCATGGATTACGTACGCACAGAATGCCCAACTTACGGCCAGCTGCTGCATCCATGGATCAAATTAGGATCACGCAACATACGGACCCAGGCGAGAACGTTGGTGTGATACTGATCTTAAAAAGGTCGTAAGTAATTAGAGATATGTTCCTGATCGGTTTCAAGCTGTTTACTACCCACATACCTAAGTTGGTACACTATATCAAGTTGATTGGCACTTTCTTGTTTTGACACGTGATCAACGGTATTGACCCAACGCCGATTATCCTGGGCCTCACATCAAACACACGTGTACTCACCTTCTATTTCTGCACAATACACAGAACCTCAATCCGACAATCTTGAGAATACTGAATAAAGTGCTTAATGATGTTTTGGCTATAGTGTCAGAATAATTGTGTAAGTGCTTAGCAGCCAGCCCGTAAAGCGAGAAACATATGGCACCATGCCTATATGGGGGGGGGGGGGCGGGCCTCTGTAACTCTGGGACATGCGTGGGTGGAGAAATAGAACGCAGGGTGGTTCATAAATAATGTGGGTTTAGATAACGCGGGAGGTCTCACAGTGAGTTCCAAAGTTTAGACATCAGAATGACATCTCCGTGCTCATTGTATCAAAGCGGCCAACAGCAGAGCGCGTCGCAGATACCAAAACGACCCAAAAGATTTGACTCCTAATTCTGGTAATCATATTCGGCTATGTATGTATCGTCTAGCATATATGCAACGTGAAAGCTCCAGAAGAGCCCCCCCCCCCACCCTTCCGAATTGCCATATTCGCATCCAGGAATCCCGCTTTTCAGTATCAGACTCGCAAAACAACCACACCCTCTAAGCATCCCCATTCTCCTTGGCCTTGCCCCTCGCCTCTCCGATATGCCTCGTATGCACCTCCTCTAACGCAGGGATGATAAGACCCTCAATCTCCACCTCGGGCTCCCCTTCCGGTAACATGTCAGGGTCAAGCGGCTTATCCTTCTCCGTGTCGCTGATGGTCCTCTTATGACCTGCCTTGGAGATGATGCTAGGCACGCGGATCCACTTGTCCGGACGGTTGGGCGAGACAAAGACGACTTCCCATTTGCGAGTGGATAGGAGATTGCCGATGACGAGGTTGTGGCTGTACCGCTCGAGGGCGTACTTTGCCTTGTGGACAAGGATTGCTGCGATGGGTGGTCAGTAATGGCGCATTGTCATCGTGGGTGGGGGGTAGTGGTGTGATCTATCTCCTTTTGTGACAGGTTTGCAAAACCGAGAGGCTTCTGCTTTGAGGGCCACTTACCCGGATCCGTCTCCAACTTAAAGCTCACAATCATACACTGCGGCGCCCAACCGTCCACAAGGTTCTTCAGGAACTTCGGCACAGGGTCCAGATCCACGATGAGCCTCTTACTCCTCGGCACCTTGGGGCTCGAGTCGAAATTGTCAAACGCCTCTTCCTCGGTCCTGCTGTTCCCTCCCGCCGCAGCCGGAGCCACCGCACCATCCGCACCCGCCTTCTTGACACCGTCGGCGGCGTCCGTGCTCTGGATCTTGTGCTCGGCCATCCTGTCCTGCGGCAGGAAGAAGTCACTCGCCGCGGCGGCCAGGTACAACAAGCCCTCGGGCCCGAGCGGCTGCATCAGCCGGGCGATGGCGCGCAGCTCGTGGAGGTAGTCGCCGATGGTGACGAAGGGCACCGTCAGCAGCATGTTCCTGCTCGTGGCCGACTGGTACTTGCGCAGCACGCTCAGCATCTTTGGCGTGAATTCCGGCTTGGCCACCACGCTCCCGTCGGGCCCCTCCGACAGGAAGTCCAGGAAGCAGTCCGTGGCATGGCTGTAGTGGCGGGAGTAAGGGAGAAGGGAGAATTGCCGGTGCAGGAAGATGACGGCGTATCCGGATTCCAGGAAGTACTCGGCCGATGTTGCGCCGCGGGTCCCTGCGGAGAAGTTGTCGATGAAGCGGACGGTTTGTTTCTCGAGGGGTACCGTGGTGCCGCCTGAGGTTACCAAACATACCCGCCGTCCCGCTTTGACATGGAAGTTGATGAACTCCTGCGCCAGTTTGGTGTGCTTCGGGAGGTCCTTGGGTGGTGGGTTGGAACTGAAGTAGTGGTTTTCCACCTCGGTCGACACCGGGGCGGCTTCGTTCGAGGATGCCATGGTTCCCTGTGATGAGGTGGACGAAAAGACGGACGAGACTGGTGAAGGAGGTTGTGAGTAGGAGGATGATGAGAGGTTGAAGGAGAGGGATAAGGTCGGCGATGAGGTCAGGTGACTTTCATGTGACCCGGGGCCCCTTGGAGATGATGACGACGGCATATGCTTTTTTTAAATTTTATTTTCAACAAGAGAGAAATAAAACCGAGAATTGGATTTGGTATGGATACTGAATCGCAGAAGCTATTGCTAAGCAGGATCATATCGACCAGCGACAAGCAACACACTATGAGGGGAATGGTGAGGGCATTGACGCCTTTAAATAGACGCGCTATAAACAGAGTTGACAGGTGACATGACGAGATGAGATCCGATGAAGCCGAGTGATGGGGAGGGTTTGGGGAAGAGGCATCGTGATCTTTGTCCATGTGCCTCAGAGTCCCGGACCGGACGGACAACACTCGGGGGGATGATCCTGAAGAACCTCGGCGGTCGGGTACGGCGATGAGGGGTCGGAAAAGGGAGCCACGGCGCCGTGACTGGTCGCTGGACCGGAGCAAAGGCCGCATTGAAAGGGCACAGGGAAGGACATGGCAAAGTTGAAGAAATGGATAGCTGGCTCACATTGCGTTTTGTGCACTCTCCAACTCTCTCAAACAAGTTGGGATAAGTTCCGAGGTCTAGTGCTGAGACTGAGTATGATTCTTCAGCAGATGTTGGTTTGCTGGTCTCGTCCTTGTCCTCGTTGGTGTCCGGAGCAAAGGAATTCCAAATATTGCCGATCGTGCACAGGCGGGAGTCAAAATACGGCGTGGAAATCGGCACGAGACTGAAGGGTTAGGGTTCTGGTGTGCCCTTCGGTGTGGATTACCGTCTCACCGAGATCTTCAACTGATGAGACGGATGGAATTCCGTCCTCGCGAAGACAGTGTGAGTCCTGTTCTATTCAATGACGGAATCACTACTTAGGTAGCTATATGTTATTTCGTCACTCTGAATTTCCAAAGGTTAGCCCCACGAGCTCCTCTCCAGACGCCCCTTGCCCAACAATCCTCAATGTCCAACAGAAAGAGTCCCAGACTCTCCTCTCCGCCAAACTCTCTCATACGCCTACTAAACACCCAAAGCACCCGGGGGCTCTACCTCGCCGAGATGAGACTCGTATAAACTCCCCAGACCATGCCGGCAACCGCGCCAATCAAACTCCTCACCTCAATACTCTTGACCACCACAAAGTTGAACAAACTAACCCATGGCCAAAGCGCCCACCCCGCCTTCATGATAGGGAGGAACTCTCTCTCGGCTTCCTCCAGTACCAGCTTCCAGTTGACCTGCGAGTAATCCACGGGGCCACCGGATGACCCCCATCCACTCACGAGGAAGGCGGCAGATTCATTAGGCCCCGTGGTACGGTGAGACATGGCCTGCTGGATGCTGTGCGTGAAGAGTGAGAAGGCCAAAGTGTTGACGGCTGCGCCGATGGACTGGTCCAGGATGAACTTGATGATGGTGTTGGGAACGCTGAGCTTTTCTTCGACGAGCTTGCCCTCGCGAGCCTCGCGGTCGAGTTCTTTCTCGTTGGAGCGGGAGGCGGAACTGATTGCTTCCCTGGAGGGGACTGGGGTGGTGGAGGGGTAGGACGATTCGAGGAGATCTTGCCCTAGAGAGATGTGAGACGTGAGGCGTTTGATGAGAAGCTTTCATCGCATCCGCTTTTGAGTAGATGAGCAGCAGCAGCTTGACTTACACATGAAGTTGGGCGGAGTCGACACAACGGTGAACAGGAGGAATTGGAAGACGGGCACCCAGTCGACGATGAATTGTTTCTAAGACACAGTAAGCACACATCTGCAGGTGGTACATTCCCGGCCCTCATTTCTTCAGGGGCAGGGAGAGGTGAGACTCCATACATCACCTCGATATGCTGTAATGGCCTGAGCTATGATGTTTGACGTTGCGCTGAGAACGGCCGACTGAATGGTCGCCGTAGCGATGGGGGATAGGGCCATCTTGACAATTCTCGTGGTTGACCAACAGGATCCGATTGCTCGAGCTGGATGACCGGCGGGTGTTCACCGGGGCTCGTGTAGGTCTCCGGGATGATATAGAAGCTGACGATGAGCTACGTAGTCCTCCGTGATGGATGTTGTGCCGGAGAGGGGATGACGTCAATTTGGAGGGACGACGATGTTTAGGTAAACGGTGTGGCAAGGGGCGGTTTGGAGGTAATTCGTCTGAGGATCGTGAGCATAGAGTAAGGGGGTTGCAGCAATTGAATCCTAGGTCTGGGGTCATACTTAAGTAGTGTAAATTCCAGTGTTGTGTGTGTGTGTGTGTTGTCAAAAAAGGGGGGATCTAGACTCGTGCCGTTCAAGCTGCCCTCGAGCCGGGGTCACTATCGGCGCCGGATGGCAGCTTCCCTTCCCACACGCTGGACCTCGCTACGGATCCGTATGGCCAGCTCCTGCCAGCTGGAGCTGCAGTCGCTCCCGAAGTCGGCGGATCGGGCGCTACGGTGTATTTAAGCTTACTTGCATGGGTGGGAAGCTCAAGGTAGATTGACATGCGACTATCCCTTCCTTAAATAGACATTGGAATAACCTCATGTCATCTTTTTAATGTTCTCACCTTGTTTACTGCCGTCCGAGCATCTTCGGTAGCTGGAGGCCACCTGATAGTAGGCGAACCGTTATCTCTCCTAAACAAAAGCCCGTTGCCAGCCAGGCTGTAGTCGAGTGGTCATGGTGGTTGGTCTAAAGAGAATGCCCTGTTAGATCAATAGTAGATCGCCGCTCTCCTAAGGCGGAGGTTCCGGGTGCAAGTCCCGGGCAGGGTCTTTGTATTTTTGGCCTTTTACATCTTTCCGACCTCTCACAGAGGTGTAGTAGGGGTGGCAGACTTGTAAGGGCATGTTTGAGGTCTTGGAACCATGGGCATATCATTTCGAAATGACCAAGCATATGTACAACTCTATCCCATCCAAATATTATGTGACATGCAGATATATCCAGTATACTCGCTCTTTTAGCCATCATCACATCACTCCTTCTTGTTGCCAGCCTTTGCCTTGACCTTTTCAGATCCAGGTGGACTCTTCAGCCCACCGAACACAATGGCAGCCACACCCGCAATCCCCGCGGCACCGATTCCATACGCGACATCGCGTCCCGCCCACCAGTATACACTCGTGAACAGAATCGGACCCAACCCGCGTCCGACCTGTCCCCAACTCCTCAACATGCCCAACTTGCCTCCCCGCTCGCCCTCTTTAGCTTCAAAGGAAGCCAGCGTGTTCAGTCCTGACACGACCGTCGCGGACGTCGTGGCCAGACATGTAGCAGCCACATAAAGCATGGGAACACTCGTGAGGCGGCCGAGGAGGACAAACGCAATGAGGCATGCGACCACTCCCGTCTTCACGCACATTAGTGGCGGCAGACGACGCGTGACGCCACCCTGCAGAAGGGACGCGACCAGTCCTACGAAGCCCAGCAGACGTCCGTTCTTGGCGGAGGAGTACCCGAAGAGGTCGTAGGTCATGAAGGGGAGGGAAAACTCCATTCCAGAGAAAAACAGCAGGAAGCTGAAGTGAACGAGGTTGAGGAGCGTGTGGGAGTTGGTGCGCTGGATGGGCTTCTGCTCCTCGGCCTTCGCCTTCTCCTGCTCTTCCCTCCCGTTGACAGTGGCCGAGGCATGACCTTCGTTACCCGACATGCTAGGCAGGGTCTCCGGTAGTGCAAAGTACAAGTAGACCGTCTCCGTGACGATTAGGAACAAGCTGAACCCAGCGGCCGTCGCGAAGGGGTTTGCCGCCACGGTGGCAATGCTACTGAGATATGCGCCGAGGGCAGGGCCAAACGTGAAGGCGATAGAGAAGCACGCCCCGATCAGCGCCATGGTGCTGCCCCTGTTCGAGCCATCCGAGATGTCTGTCGCGATGGCCGTGGCCAGCTGCACGTTGCCCTCAGAAAGGCCGCCGACCACGCGGCTCAGCAAGAACGTCCGGAAGTCTACCGCCATCACCCACAGCAGAACCGACAGGATATTGCCCATCATGCTAGCCAGAAGAGCTGTGCGCCGGCCGAATTTGTCGGACAGTGTTCCAATGATTGGGCTGGCAACGGCCTGGAGCAGCGAGAAGAGCGAGCCGAGCGCGCCGCCGAGGAGGACGATGTCATAGCGCGAGTCGATGGGGCGCGCGAAGGCGGCTTTGTAGGCATTGAGCTGGCTGAGGATCCAAGAGAGGATGGTATTCTTGGGAGCAGCGGAGGGGTCGGTCGGTGCTTCAGCTTCCCGGTAAAATTCGAGGAGCTTGGGGAAGAGTGGGAGGATGAAGGTGAAGGATATCTGTCCAAGGTTTTAGTTAGCTAGCTGTTAGGCAAGGCTTGGGGCGGGCACGCTGTGGTAGGGACATCATCGTACCAAATCCAGGAGAAGTGAAATGAAGATGACTTTTAGCACCCTCTTCCGGGTCGCAGCATCGACAGGTAGCGCCATGATGGGTTGTCGCAACGGGAGAGGTTCAAACGAAGGTGGAAGGCAAAGACGGGGCGGGTCACCACGATAAGACACAGTTCACTTTGTTCAGACAAGAAGAAAGACAAGACAAGATGAGAGCATCTGATGTTGGGAAAAGAAAAGGCTGAAACGAAACGAAAGCATGCCAGCTTTCAACAAGATACGCCGTACCGTACCGTTCCTGAGACGAATGTGTGCCACTGTCTGGAGATTTCTATGGGGCCGTTTGGGTTTCAAACTCCGATGTCCTGACGCTAGAGTGGGGCTAACACCACAGCGGCTGAGCGGGCAGCCCTTGCAGTCCGGCACGAGTTACCGAGGTCGGTACCCCTCTGCCCCTGCAGTGAAACATCCCACCGGATGGGCCCGTTGGCTGTTTCGGCCCCTGATCCTGGCACCATCTTCAACTTAAGCTCTCGACTTGGGCTTGCTAACGTCAACTAAACTGCTTGGCCACTTGTTAGCAAAGCATATTGATGCTATAGAAATTGTCGAGCTGAGGCCACGCATATGGGATTTGTTCGACCGAATTGAAATGTCGGTTCAAGGCTCAGCAGGCCGCGATTGCTGGCACGGCTTGTACAAGCTGTGTTGCTGTTGTCAATCAAAGCTGCAATCATCAAGTGACTCTGGCCGCCATCAAAAGCACATTTCGCGGAAACGGTATAAGCATAGCAACCGGGCAATCAACGCCCGTCGGATCTATCAAGCAAGATACCGTCAACCAAGACACACGGGAACCTGACTACATATACCCAGGCTGAACGAATGAGACGGAACATACACTCTTGTCATCTGTGGTCTCTCGACGGCGATCTGCTCCATGCTCAATATCATTGTAGCAATGTGCAGGATACTGACGGCACGCTACTGTTTCTGCAAGAACGAAGACTGCGCCAGGATCGAGCACAAGAATCACCTGCGCCATGAGCTTGGGTGGCGATGGGGGCGTCCCGTCCTCGAAGCCTTACTATGTCCTAACTGGCTGGGCTGTCGAAAACGGGTGGATGGGTTGAGGATGCTCGACCGCCTCTGTCCAGATTGCGCAAGATTTCATAGGACCAGCGGCCTTGCCATTCCCGAGGCCAAGGAATTCGAGGAAGCGGTGGAGGAGCATGCGGAGGAAGTCTCTAAAGCATCGTCGGAATCCATGGTGAGGTCGGGCTAGGAGATGAGGTGAAAAAGAGTGTGAAATCAGTGCCTGATGGACTGAGTAGAGGAGGCTGGAGGTGTGACTTTCTTCCCTGGACTTTCGGAGAACGACCCTGATCGTCTCTTCATGCGTGCCACTTCCTGCAATCTTATTGATACACGGTCCGTCGTCTTCTCTATCTCCAAACCTGAAAGACCTGCTGCTGCCAGTCATTAGGGTACACTCTTCGGATGTTCTCATGGGCAGTCAAGGCGATGTTCTCATGGGCAGTCAGGGCGATGTTCTCATGAATGACCCGACCCCTCTCTTGGATCAAGTTACTTTCCGACAGGCCGAATTCCATCAATATTCTGGAGAGATACGGTAGCGTATTTTTACGTTCTCTTCAGATTGACAGACTGAGGGGTTGGTTGGGTGGCTGGATAGGGAGAGTTCAATCAAATGGAGGGCCGAGTGGATGATGGACCCTAACCCTTGTGGATGCCAAAAAGAGGCCTACCCACAGCTGTCCCAATCGGGAAGGACCGACATCATCGCTCGAGCCAAACTTGACCTCAGTTCTTTCTCACTTCTTCCTTTGCGACTATTCCACTTCCACTTCCACTTCCAAATACACATCACCACATCCGTCACCATGTTCCGCTTCGTAAGTTCATACGGCATTCCTCCAGCTCCATTTACCGTCCATCTGCTGTTTCGAAGCTAATTGGCCTTATGAGAACAGCACAAGACCAAAGACATTGTCACCCTCTTCCACAAGGCTAGCTCGCCAGCCTCCGTCCGAGTTGCCACCGCCCTGAAGCAGGCATCTGCCAACGCCACGGAACATGCGACTGAGGACCAGGCCAGCGACCACTCGGCGCAGACCACACCCGACCGGGCCGAGTTCGACCTGAACGTCACCGAGGACCCGCCCACCCCCGACCAGCTCCAGACCATCCTGCAATACGTCGGCAACACCGGCATCTCCTCCGTGATCAAGGGCGCCTCGACGGAGAGCGAGGCTATGAAGCTGTTTAGGCAGAGCGCGGAGAACTTCCAGAGGCCTTTGGTATGTGTTGCCTCGTCTAGACCGGCAGTGTTCTAAGTGATGCTAACGTGGAAAACAGACGGTGGATTGGAACAACGGCAAGGCTATTGCTGGCGGTGACGAGTCCCAGATACTGAAGTTGCTCAGCCAGCTCCCAAAGGCATAAGCACGTTATTTGTTCCTACATATGAAGCAGGCATCGTCGAAAGGCCTGCGGCAGGAAGCGCACCTAGCATTTGAGTTCGATATCCCGGTGTGAGGCTACCCATGAGCCGCGCCATATGAAGGTCAGCCGGAAGAACTTGGGAAGAAGTCCCACTGATACGATAGCATAGGTGCCAGCGTCTGTATAAAATGAGATTCCCCTTTCCTTTCCCAACATGCGATTATTTTTGGTTCATTGTGAATGGTTCCTTGCGTTTCTGTTGCCTTGTTGGACTATTTTGGAATGCCTTACTCTGTGTGAGACTCTGTCTGTGGACGATGGAGAGGAATCGTTGTTCCCTTTGAGGTTGCCAGATAAATGTCGGGATCACAAAGCGCACAGTATCATGGAATGCAGCAGGAACAAGGTCTTTATGTCAGACCAGGTCCGATAGGTTGTCATCCAAGAAGGGCATCGAGCATTGGACTCGCAGGCTTGAGGCTCAAATCTGCTTCGAGAAAAGTGTTGTGGTCTGGACCTCATACTGTTATAATGATGCCTAGCACCACATGTACCCTTCTTCTTATGGGCCCTTGGTATAATACCTGACTGTCTGCTTTGGATTGTTCGAGAGGGAGCAAATGCTGATTTGTCTTGCCAATGTGCAGTCACCTTGGTGGAATACCATTTACTTCTAGTGCCCTGCCATATTGTCTGCTGCCATTTATGCCGACAGGGACGCTCTGCGGAGTGGTGGGATACTGTTCTGTCTGCCTTACTGGAGCTTTACCTTCACCTTCACCTGTACCTTGCCCACCCACAACATCTTGGATTCTACTTCCCCTCCGAACTTCATCCTACCTCACAGCTTGTTGTTTCTTCAAAACACCAAACCTTCCTTTACAATCAACCAGCATCCACTCCTTTCCTGTCTCATTGCAAGCCTCCTGTGTTTGCTACACTCCATACTCATATCATCAAAGCAATTGCGCTGGCTTAGTACCACTACTACTTTCTTCCATCATTTCATCTTGTCGCGATGGCTTCCACCGTTTCCTCTACCCCTCTAGGCTTCAGCGCACCCAGGCGGTCTACGACAGCTATACACGATCTCCCTCCACGAACCCATTGGAGCTACGTAAAGGACCGCAACGGCATGCCCATGACTGAGCCTGTTGTTGGATTTTACTTCAATCCTCCTGCCGACGCGAAGTGTCGTTGGTCGACTGACAACGGTTGCCGCGAGCCGCAGCATCTCCAGTTTGGCTCGATGCTGCCCCAACGCGCTCTGATCCTTTGGGATGACGCGAAGCTCGATGATGAGGCTGCTTACTACCGTCAGAAGTACTGGGAGGACATGAAGATACTGATCGCGCCCCAGCGCTTCGAAGATCTCTATGAGTATTTCGACAGCGCTACGATCTGGACGCATGGCGCCATCAACCTATGGAACCTCATCAACCTCCTCGTAGCCGATGCTCACACTAATTGGCAGGAGCACGAGAGACGTGTCGCGACAGATTGTAACGACTGGATTTTGGATTGGCTTGAGAACTTTCCCTCCGCTCAATTCAACCGCGACAATCTCAAGAGGTGGAACCAGCAGACTGACATTCTCACTGCGGTCCTTACCCAGTATGACTGGATGAACGACCTCAAGGACCTTGACATGGTGGGTCAGAACATCATGCGTGAGTGTATGTTGTACCACTACAAGCGCCTCACGGGCAATGAGCCTCCGGTCGCTTGTTTCAACCATCGCGCTACAGATCCACCACCAGTCCCAGCACCAGCGCCGGGACTTGTGATGGTGTCTACAGACGTTGCTCCCGACAATCTGCCCAGTAAGTAGTTCAAAATCTCAACTTTCGTCACCTCGAGATCGCCATGCTAACGGCATTACGCAGATGGCCAGCCTGATTTCAATATTGATTCCCCGCCTCCCCAGGGCCTCGCTACAATTCCTGAGCATGCCTCTCCTGTCAAGGCTTCGGCGAAGGCCAACGGACTCACCATTGATACCACTGCCTCGACCAAGATTCCCAAACACACGGTCTCAGCACCTGCGACTGCGGTCCCTCACATCACAGTTACGCCGCAGATTCCAGGCCAAGCTGAGGACGCCCTGGTCCACAAGGATGGCAACGACTCGACTAATGATGAGTTCTTCAATCCTCAAGCATTGGCCACGCGGATCGAAGTCAAGGCGCGACAGCTCTCAGCCCAGTCGGCTCCTGATGAGAACTTTGAGCCCATGCTGAACGCTGGCAGAAGCCAGAGCCAGCCGCGTGCATCGTCTACCACTCTCCAGCCCGCTGTGTTGCAGAAGAAGGACGTTCTTTCGCGACACACAGTCCCCGAGAAACACATCGCTGTCACTTCTGCTCACAAGGCCAACCATAACACCAACAAGTTGCCCTCCCGAGCAGCGCGAAAGTCTCCACCTCGAGGCCCCCTATCTCGCCGATACGCAGTTGCCAGCGTTCCCACATACCAACCTTTGCAACATCCCGTGGTGCAGCAGGGAGCTCCGATGGGACCTCCTCCACAGCCCCAGCACATGATGCCGCCCTTCGGTCCTCAACATGGCATGCCGCCGCATCCTAGTGCTTTCGCACCTCAGGGACCTCATCCTCCTCCTGGTGTTGGTATGCCACCGATGGGCCCGCCTAGTGCGCCCTTCCAGAACCAGTTCCCCATGCCCCAACCTCACATGGATATACCTCCGTTCAACAACCCCCAGGGACACCCTGTGAATGCGCCACCTGGTCCTCAGTACACGGCTCAACCGCATGTTGGAGTTCCAATGTATCAGCCTAATGGGTACATTCCCCAGAACCAGCACCAGCCTGGCGCCTTCAACGGCAACCGGCAGATCAACCAGAACAGCCGCCGCGGCAGCATGAACTCGAACAGCTCCCGCAAGCTCCGCGACGACCCAATCCACGGCCCTGTCTACGCCATGAACCCACGCAAGTCCAGCAACGCATCCACTGGCCGCACCCAACGCAAGCCGTCCAACGCAAACCCAGAGCAGATTCCTCAAGGTCCCAGGGCTACATGCGTGAATGTACAGCCGTATCGCCCCAGCCCCGACGAAACCCAGTTCGGGCAGCTGTATGACGAGTGCCCGTGCCCCCGCTGTGTCGAGGCCTCGAGGGCCGTGTTCGTCAAGCATCACGATCCGTCGTTGAGTGAGAGTAAGATCAGGGACATCCTCATGCGATATTTCGCGGCTTGGAACCCCGTACGCGTCAAGCCCTTGCAGAATAGGGCGGCCATGGTGCTCTTCCACACCGACCATGACGCCGTCAGTGCCATCCAGAGCTTCTGGTCTGCGGGTGACAAGCACAATATCCCTGGACTGAGCAAGAATGCCTACATCTGGTACCCGCTGTACTCGAGGCACTACACCCAAATGAGTCAGACGCCCACGGGTGCTCCGCGGGGGCTCGTAGCGGCCCAGAATACGTCGCGTCGGCTTTCCAACCCCTCGATGCCACGCCGTGGCTCCAACCCGTACCTGGGCCAGCGGCCGGTGTTCAACAACCCCAACTTTGGTAATGGCGCTCCTGGTCTCCAGCAGCTGCAGCAGCTTCCCCAGCAGAAGGCTGGCCATCCCAACATCAACAACCCGCAGCCTGGCCCCATCTACGCAGCTCCTTACCAGCCACAAGCTTCGCAGCGGACGCTGTGGGTGGCTCCTGTCAATGATAGCCGCCGTAAGGCCAGCACTACGGCGCCTACAAAGGAAGAGAAAGCCGTGTCACCCAAGACCTGTCCCGAGGACCAAGCTGAGGAGCTCCTCAAGAAGGAGGAGTGGCGATCGAAGCCGCCCTCCGAGGAGGTCATCGAGGATTCGGGCGATGAGGTTGCTGTCGTCGACACTGCTAGCAATGTCTCGTCTCAAGGTGCTAGGAGCATTGCGGTCTGCTTGCCGATTGAGACTGGGTCTGCACGCTCGCGCAGTGTTTCCCCCGAGGTCGAGGATAGGCCTGCTCAAGAGCAAGCTAAGGAGGAGCCGCCCAAGATGGAAGAACCTCAAGAAGAGCCCAAGGAGGACGCTCGTACCACTGTCGAGGCAACCCCCACGAAGGAGGATGACGAGAAGAGCTCTTCGAGACACAGCAAGGCCGCCTCCGAACTTACGGTACCCGTCGAGGAGGTCCATCCCATTATTGCTTCCAAGCAGGCGCAGGCCACAGAGGACGATGATCAAAAGACAGCCCACAGCTACAGCAAAGTCACGTCTGAGCTTACTGGGCCGACTGAGACGATTGACCTCAACACCGTCATTCGACACAAGCCGCAGAAACCTCGAGCCCCTCTTCCGACCCAGTGGGCTAACAAGCCAGACGGCGGCCGCTCCGAGCTTCAGTCCCGGTTTGCCGACCTCCAGGACGAATTCCAGGCCGGCCTCCAGGACGAATTCCAGGCCGACCTCCAGGACGAATTCCAGGCCGACATCCAGGACGGTTCTGCGCCAGCACTTGCGACCGAAGAGACGGAAGGCACGGATGCAGCCATGGCGCCCGAGGCGCCTGAGGAACTGGCGACCCAGCAGGAGCCACAGGCCAAACAGACAAATAAGAGGCGCGTAAAGAACAAGAAGAAGCAGGCACAAGCCGACAGCGACGCTCCCACGATCGGTCCTTCTTGTAACACTCCAACCGATGTCCAGTCTCGCCAGCCGTCCCGAGCCTCTACCAGCCGTCCCGCATCACGAGCATCGATCAAGCATCCTCAGTCGGCCGCCAGTACCACAGCCGAATCTTCACGCCCTTCGTCCGCGATGCAGGTCCACCGAGAAGACCAAGCTCCCGTTGCCGACGACGGGGCGACCCAGCCCAGGAAGAAGAAGAATAACAAGGCGCAGAGGAAGCGCAAGCAGGCGCTTGCCGCGGAGGCTTCCGCGAACTCAGAAGGGCAGGCGAAGACCGGGGAGTCTCAGGATCAGGATCAGGGTCGGGCTGTCTCTGGGCAGGAGTCGCCCAAGAAGAAGCCCAAGACTTTGCACCCTGGACCTGAGCATGAACCTGTTGAGAAGCGTTCTGTGCCCGATCCTGTTATTAAGGAGGCAATAGAAGACAATTCTCAGAAGAAGGAGGCTGACGAGCAGCAGGCTACGTTGAAGGATGCTGGGTACCGCGCCGACGCAGGCGGTTCTCTGCGCATGAAGAAGAACCGCTCGCCGACCAAGACGCAGCAGAAGAGCGATGAGAAGGACGGCGATAAGACTCCCACCAAGCAGGAGCCCCATTCCCTGCAGACAATCTTCGAGCCACCCAGCGAGAAGGGGCCCAAGGATGTCTCCCCCGATGCGAACCTCTTCCCCAACCAGAAGTTTGCCATCGATCAGGCGAGGGCGGGCGCGCCTCCCAAGATGAGCCTGGGCAAGAAGGAGACCATCAAGCTTACCACGAACAACGCCCGCATCGGCAGCCTGCCCCCGGGCTTCAACCCCTACCCTCACCTCCCGCCCAACACGAAGCCTTCTGCCTGGTCTACCGTGGTAAAGCGCCACCTCAACAACGATCCATTCTGTTCTGGCGATGACGTCGAGGATCAATCGAAGAACTGGATGAATGACAAGGGCGCGAATCCCCCCAGAAGCCTCGTGGCGCTGACGAGACTGTGAACACTTCGCCGACCCCCTCACCCGAGAAGAAGTCCAGCCATAAGAGCGGCAAGAGCAAGAAGAGCAAGCTCAACGCCGCGGCCAAGGCCTTCACGCCGTTTTCCTCGCCATCTATGAGCGCTGCTTCCCTACGGACGGCCGCGACCGCGCAGACCAATGCCGCCGTATCTGTCGCCACGTCTACAGCCTCCGGCCTGGAGGACGGAAAGCCTATCCCTCACCACCACGCGAAGAAGCCCTCCCTCCCCGGCCAAAAGGGCAGCGGCATCGACACGCGCTTTGTCACGCCGGCGGAGCAGACCATCGACTCCACGAAGGTCGAGCAGCCCGGCCCCCCTACGAAGGAAAGGAAGCGCGCCGGCGGCGGTCCAGCCCCAGACTGCGGCGGCGGCGGCGGCAACCCGGCCCAGCAGCGACAGCAGAAGCCCACAGCAGCTCAGGTCGCCACGGCTGCAGCCGGCAGCGCGCCCGCGCTGAGCAGCCAGAAGGACTTTCCGACCCTCGTGGCGGCGGCGACGGCCCCCCAGACCCGGGCCGCTTCGTTCGCACAGGCTGCTGGCGGGAGCACGGCTCCTACCACTGCTTCTTCGTCTTCTTCTGCTGCCGCTTCTGCTTCTCAGAAGGAGGCTGTCAAGCCTACCTCGCCCGCGGCGCCCGCGACTTCCCCCAACGATATCAAGCTTGGACAGCGCGGTGCGGTTTCCGGTATTGGCTCGGGTTCGGCTGCGCGTGTCAAGAAGGCTGAGCAGGAGATGCCCAAGGAGGACGACTGGACGACTGTCGGGCCTAGCAAGAAGATTACGGGTGGGAAGAAACCTGCTGCCGGTCGCGCTGCTAGTGGTAGAGGTGGCAAGTCGACGCAGCAGGGTAGCCGCGGTGTTGGTGGTGGTGGTGGTGGAGGCAGTCGTGCTCCTGTTGGTGAGGAGCGCAAGGGTGGTTGAGCGTGTGCCGGAGCACCGCATTGTGGAGGTCAAGAAGGCAAGAAATCAGACAAGGAGCATGGGCGGTTATGGGAGGAGAGACTGGCCCGGTCGGTTTGGGTGTCTCTCCTGGATGCGAAAATGGTGGATGAGTGACGATACGAGACGTACGGTACGAGGGACGAGAATGCGCCTGTCGGTTGGACATGCAGGCCAATGGAAAATGGAGTTAAGAAATTGATTGAGGAATGAGCAAGACCAAAAAATACGGAGTAGTTTACCAGGGCGGGCGGTCCTTGGTCAGCTAGGTTGATGAGCATGTCAGGATACTTTGTAGGATACCATAGCACATGGATTCGGATAGTGAACAGAGCAAGTCACTAACTGAACACATGCCCCCCCTTCTTGCCACGTCGAACCCAGGCCTGGTCGTGAAATGTTACCGTTCACGCTTGCTAGTACCTACTGGATGTCGGTGAATCATAGTATTCGTAGTCTTTGTACTTCGAGGACTCCGACTCCGTTCCTGGGCTTATACACTGAGCCCCGCCCGTGACCTGCTCGGGGACGGAGTCGGAGTATAACCACTGCTTCTTCCTCATCCATTCATCATATCGTGTCATGCCTTCCAGGTGACGTCTTTTCCATCATGCTCCCTCCTTGACCAGAGTCGTCACCGCGTCCTCGATTTGTTTGTCCGACAAACCTGCAGCATATAATGTCAGCCAATCTCATGGTCCAGGTATACGATCTCGATTCCCGGCAACATAGCCTAACTGCCTAGACAGACAAATCGATCGGTTTTCTTCCAGGATTCTGTCCGCCGTACCTTCTAATGACTTGCTCTTCTCCTGGCCAAACTCATATCTCGCGTACACCTTGGGCAGGGTTCCCTGAGCCTCGCGCAGCATGATGGGCAGCGAGGGGTTGTGTTTCTTCATGGTCGGGTATGTCCGCGTGAGGAATTCCCTGCCCCGAATAAACACACCATTAGCATCTTTTTTCTTTTGTTTAATTCTGTTTCCATATCATCCATCCATCCTCTCCTTCGTCTGGCCGCTCCACATAGACATGGATGCCCCAGTTTGGCGTTGTCGGCCAACCACGACGGACCCATAACGGATTACATTAAACGTACCTGGTGGCAGCACTGTGCTGGGAGGTCTGGCAGAAGAGGAAGCGGACCTCTTTGAGGGACTTTGTGAATGCGTATCTGGTGGCCATCTTTTGCTGATTGAAGCCGTCACAAGCCCAGCAAGTAGAATTGGGTGCTGGTAATTGGTAGTGGTGGTGGTGTGGTGGTGGTGATCAATCAATCACCTGGGCAATTGGGGAGAATTGGAATTGGAATTGGGGGAGCCTGTTGTTGTCCCGGGGGGGGGGTGGTGTGTTTAATAATCCGGGGTATTATTTGGGGGGATGATGGCCCCCGTTCCAATGTCGAATTCGGATTACATAACACTGTGCACTGTGCACCGCCCGCGCCTGCCCAATAATAAGGCAGAAGAGTAAAGAGCGGGATCGGGTGGGACGTGCGTCACATTTCTTATCTCCGGCGCGCAACTTTCCCCAACTTTTCCCGCCAGTTTGGAGCAGCACCAAAGCACCAAAGCACCAAAGCAGCAGCAGCCTTTGATCGGACCCCGACTTGCCGCGAGTGAATAATCGCGACCTCGAAACCTTGACCTCACCCTCGAACCCATATCCGAGACAATCGAAACACTCTCCACTCCAAACATCGCCCTCCCTCGTTTCCCCAGGTTTTCCTCCCCCCCCCCAAATACAACACAAACCCCGAAGACAGCGACTACAATGGCCTCCTCCACCGCCGCCACCACCCTCCTCCGCGCCTCCCGGCCGCTCTTCTCCTCCGCCTCCGCCGCCACCCAGACCCGTCAAGCCCTCACCCGCGCGACCCCCCTCCGCAGCGCCTTCGGCCGGCAACAATGGGCAGGCCGCAGGTGGCAGTCCTCCACGGCCGAGGGTGCCGCCGCCCAGAGCTGGTTCCAGAGGATGTGGGATAGCCCCATCGGCTTCAAGACGGTTCACTTCTGGGCACCCGTCATGAAGGTACGTTTTCTTGATTACACATCCCCACACACGTCTCGCTTCCCTTACTCCTACCTACCTACCTACCCAATTGGAGACAGACGACAAACACCATAGGAGCGACCACCAGATGGGATGGGGAAAAAACATGACATGTTGGCTAACTTCTTCCTCCTCTCTCTCTCTTCCCAGTGGGCCCTCGTCCTCGCTGGCGTCGCCGACTTCGCCCGCCCCGCCGAGAAGCTCTCCCTGCAGCAGAACGGCGCCCTGACCGCCACCGGCCTGATCTGGACCCGCTGGTGCCTCATCATCACCCCCAAGAACTACCTCCTCGCCGCCGTCAACTTCTTCCTGGGCCTCGTCGGTGTCGTCCAGTGCTCCCGCATCCTGATGCACCGCCAGAGCGTCAAGAACGAGAGCGTCGTGGACCAGGTCAAGGACAAGGTCGCCAGTGCTTAAGCTGGGGGTGGGAGAGAGGTAGACGGATTGACGGGTGTACGTGGGGGTAAGGTGTGATTATTTTGGCTACTGGGCGTCGCGCAGGGCATCCACCCCGGTGGTGGAAGATTTCGGCATATCACCGGGCCGTGGGGAAGAAGGAGAATGCCGAGCCGTGAAGGCGGGTGGTCCGGAGGACGAACGGCATGGGATCTATGGTAGATGTACTTCCAGCCGGCCGAGGTGCGTTGCGCTGTTCCGCGACTTGGGCTCCGATGATGGCCGCTGCGGTTTGGTGTTGCGGAGGGTGATGCGATAGACTTGCCCGAGTACTGGTCGAATATGAGCTTTTACATACCCACCAAACTCTCTGGTGTCCTTATCTCGTGGGTTTCCTTGAAATGCCTCCTCTGAGACGTTCTTCGGGATGCTCACCTCGTGATAGTCGCCCTTTTACAGCAGACCTGGAAGCGGTCTCTCCTGCAAGGACATATGTGGTTGAAAGCCATCAGAATCTCGTCGTTAGCGAGACTGTTGGGGTCGTTTCGACAAAGACATACATACCTTCGCCAACGTGACAACTCCTCCAAATCCCAACTCGGCATAGCACCGCCTGTTTCAGCCCAGACCCCCCCCCCCTTCCCAAAGTCCTGGATTGGCTGGTTACGAGTATGTATTTCGCGGCACCATTCCAAGGACTTCCTATTCTGAAGTGCAGATGCGGGCCCTGCTCGGCGCAACGACTCCTGTCCTTTCAACCTTCCCTACCGCCAAAACTCCTCGCGCGGTTCCGGACATGCAAAGCCAGGAAAAAGGCCGGGCAAAACGCCGGGCAAAACGCCGACTACTCAGGTGGTATCCTTGGCAAATTCACATGCTTCACACATACAAGTAAGTCTCTTTCTTTCTCAGTCATGACCATGAAATAATCCTCTTCGTCTTCATTCATCCACATGTCGCCCTAGTCTCTTCCGCCACTCCTCCTCCGGCAACGACGCCACGGCCTCTCCTCTCGTTTCCCCGCCGCCAGGCTGTGGTAGCTTCGGGGCTGACTCGGAGCCAGGCGCGACAGCAGGCGACTCGCACGGCGAGGAACTGTGCATGTTACCCATCCTCTCCACCTCGCCGGACCGAGCAGCTGAGGTCTTGGTGCACGAAATTTCCAGGCGGTCGTGGTCGTGGTCAGGGGCCTTCCTCATCGGCCGCCCAGGCGCCCGCTCTCATGCTCTATCTCGTCGTTTTCCTTACCATCCTCTCCTCGTGACCATTCGTTTGTGGTATTGATGAGCCAAGCTCGTTGGGTTCCATTGGTGCCATTGGTACCATGGGGCCCATGGGAGCCATAAGAGCTATGGTCTCTCGGGAGGAGCCTGGAATTGCGCTGTGATTTCTCGTGCGTGGGTTGGCTAGTTGGCCAAAATTGCTTGATAATTTCCCTAACATGACCGGTTAGTGAACTGGTCATTGAAGTTTAGGGACCGCCTTACCAACTGCCCAGGTGGTCATGCCCGTGTAAGTACAACAGTCCACATCCTTTACAAGGGTTCAAGACGCATCTATGACTGTTGGCTTGGTAATCCTCGCCGTGATCCCGCATTCGTCTCCTACGGCGGCGGCCTAGCCTTTACCCAGGCTGGTGTATGGCTTCCGGGCACGGCGTCTAAGTCCTTGGTTCTCCTTTTCTCCCTCCCCGTCACCACGCACATCTTCGAGCTTCTGTTTCGGCTCCCGCTGAGTTTTCCCCTTAACCCTTGAGCCCGAGCCGAGAGGTGCCCCCTTGGCGGCGTCGGCAGTAGGGGCAGTAGGGGAAGCTACACCCGATAGATGAGTCTGGCGTAACAGACCGAGTATGCGCTGTTGAAGGGTCTTGTAGGGCTTGTGGGGAATATCTGTCCGGTAAATCTGGAAAGCAACGGCGTCGGGTGGGGCCTGTAGATTAGGGTCATCGAGCTGTGCGAGGAACAGCGTCGGAATCCGTGCTGAATAGAGGTACAGACACTGGCTACGGCTGGCAAAGCCCGTCGCGAGGAGGTAGACCTTTGTGTGATAAGGCAGATAAATTTAGTCAAGTTTAGTAGTTTGGAAAGGTGATACTTACGGTACGGTACTGAGCAGTCATTTCTTCAGCTGCTTGTAGCATAGCTACTGTCCGTGACTGTGACTGGGCTAGAGCGACGAGGAGGGCGACGATGTATGGATCCTCCAGAGGATCTGTAGGCCGGATAGACCGCATGCGGAGTAGGCGGAGACGAAAACAGGGTTCGTTGTCAGGATGGCGAGCAGGCCAGGGAAGACAGACCAGGCGGGCCTGGCTGATAGCCCAGAGATCGATATAGGCCAGGGCTGGATAAGCCCACGGGCGTTTCTGCGCATAGTCTGGCGAAGATGTGTACCGGTGGCCAAAGACGAGACCAGAACAGGGTAGCCGAATAGCAGGCTTGTGGTTAAAGAAGAAGGGGAGGCCCTTGCTGTATTGGAGCAGGGTAAGGCGGTGCGAGCGAGCTAGCCCTCTGGTGAGGAGGTAGATCACAGAGTCATTTTTGCTCTGGTAGGAACGACCGGTAGCCAGCCCATGTGCTGCGTATAAAATATCGGCCTCTTGGTACTCCCACTCGCCCTCAACCTTGTCGTTATCGTAGACCTCGGAGATGCTCCGGTTCCCCCGCCGGTTGAAGTTCTTTCCTTGTGGCTGCTGCAGCATACATGTGTCAAAGGGTGGCACGCCATCAACAAAGGAGCACCGGCCAAGGAGGGTGAGATGGTTTTTTGTCCAGGCAAGCGGCTGAGCTACAAAGAGCTTCTTGCGAGGGTTGGCATGGAGTATGTTGTTGATAGAGGTCAGCTCTTGTCCACTTTGATTGTTCCCATCATGGGCATCTGCGATAGTGAGGGTTGTGCCTGCCATCTCGCTGGGCTGATGGGCTGGGGTCGCGATGGTGATAATTGTTGTAGTATGCCACTGGCTATGACGGTGTATTCGCACACGCGAGGACGAGGACGAGGACGCGATTGCGCTATCCTATACACGCGTACACACACCATGTCACGTGCGGCTTCACAGCCGGCTGGAAGCTTGAACTCGGCTATACTGTATTTCCGACTCCCTGAACCTTCTGCCGGGTATCAGGTCGCGCCGAGGGCCGGGACGGGGGCCACAGTGAGGCACGATGGCGTGGCAAGTGAGGAAACAACACGGTTGGGCAGGCACCTTCACGACGGCGAGGTGACGATGGATTTATTGTCGCCTCACAACCTGATCTGACTCTGAACACATCTTGCCTTGGTCCGACCGGGTCGGAATGCTGGCTGAGATCATGTTTCTCACTCAAATTAGGTAGGGATGACGGTCACTTCATAGCAATCAAACCCATTTGTTCAAGTTGCCTCGTCTCGCACTACACGACGCTGAAGTCGCGCACCTTGTACGATCTTTCCCCGTGCCCGATTGACTGACCGCCCATGCGCTCGCGTGCGCACCCACGGGCTGTATGGCGCCGTTGTACCTCCGGGATATATCTGGTGAGCATTAGTTTAGGAAAGCGACGGGCAGGAGGTTTACTTGTAGACGAGATGCCGGACGAGATACCAGCAGACGGGTTCACCAAGCAGTTGTCCAGGACGAGGGTTGTCGCTTTGCGATTACAGATCTCACGAGAAGAGACGTCTGTCGCCCACCGTGGCCGGTCTCAATCACTCACCACGATTCTTTGCAAAAAGTCAACAGTCACATACCTCGGGTGCTTGGGTGACAAAATACATCGGCAAACCCCCCCCTCCCCCCGGCAAGAAGAGAAGCGGTCGGGGGAGGCTTTAACAGCCCTGATTCGCATGCGCACCTTGTAACACGTGTAGGGCTGGCCTCCCGGGATATACCCGGTGGGCATCACTGCTGTGGGCAACAGGCGCGCCAGATGGCCCACTTCACGATGCCCCCTACCCACGCATATAATTTACTTATTCTTGGTACGGCTATATATTCGAGAGCCCTGAATCAGGAGAATTGAATGTAATAAATTCATGACCTACAAAGTGCCTGTTTGAATTGGCAACGTGGTGATATGCCTTTTGGCATTGAGATCCTTATGTGCCTGGCACCACCTAACCTCACGATGCCCTCAATCAGCGTATACAAACCACAGGTGTGCGGCGGCATCATTTGATAGCCTAGAAGGAGGGGAATTGATCAAATCGGGTTGATTGCTATAAAGTGATTGTTGTCTCTACGAAATCCGAGTGAACCGCTGCCTCCGGCAGTCCGGCAGCACGGCAGCATTCCGACCCGGTCGGTCGGACCAAGACAAATTTTGAGGGGGAGGGGCTGGATCCGTCGTGGGCTGTTTCTGGCCTGGAAACGAGATTTCTCGGGTCAAATCGTTGAGACCTGCTAAAATTGGAGATTACGGCCTCTCGTTGTCGAGGCAGCTGAAGCTTCGCACGGCGAGGAACTGTGCATGTTACCCATCCTCTCCATCTCTGCCACTTGCGTCGGGTACTCGTAACTGAAGCTTCGCACGGATGGTAAGAGGACCGGTCGGCTCAGACTCCGCTTTAGGCTCGTGCTTCGCTGTTGCTCTTCCAATGCCTGATAGCGCTCCCTCACCAAGTCGCTTCGGCTCTGGGATCGCGATGGACCCATCATCGACCCGGTCGTCACCGCCCGAATACCTTCCCTTACAGGCGGCATAGGGGTTGGCGTCCCGGGCCGTCCCATCGGTCCTGGTACGGGTGTCTGCGGCCTCCTTCCAAGGTGGCGCGCCGGGACACCTCTGTACGCCGTCGCCGTGAGGCCCACCGCTCTCGCTTGTTGCATCGTCGGCGGCGGCAGCATTAATCCGGGGCCCGCAGGTACAGGAGGGCTATTACGTGCAACGGTAACACACTACATTACGCTGCATTCACCCTCGTTCTCCTGGCCAATTTTGCTTCGCGTGATGCGCTCTCGTTGGCGGGGGCCGTTCTTGCCGGCCCTCTTCAGCTCTTCAAGTCGCTCGCGCGCTTGGGGAAAGTCCTGGGCTGCCATGGGCGTCAGTATCAAAGAAACCGTTCGTATACGGAAGATGCAAAAACGTACCGGCAGCTCTCCAGTACCACCTCTTCGCGTCCTCCTCATTGGCAGGGACACCGATACCCATTTCAGTGAAATACCCCATCGCATACTCCGCCTTCGACAGGCCCGCCATCGCGGCCTTGCGCGCCCACAGGTACGCCTCGGTGTCATTCTGGCCCAGCACGTTGTCGCTTCCCGTCAGGTACCAACCACTGAGGGCCAATTCGGACTGGTGCTCGCCCTGCTCCGCCGCTTTAGAGTACCACATGATAGAGAGTCTCGGATCGATGGGGCACCCTAGAAGCCCGTACTCGTACGCACACCCTAGTCTGAACTGAGAGAATTTGTAGCCCAATTCCGCAGCTTGCTTAAAGAGCGTGAACGCATATGCCTCATCCCGCAGAATCACATCGTTAGGGCCGGCAGATTGGTACAGGAGGCCAAGTTCGTGCAGCGCGTGTGGGTTCTCGGCGTCAGCGCTTTCAGCCGCACGTTTGAGCCAGCCGATAGCTTCCCGAGGGTTCTTTGGCTGTCCTAGCAATCCCTTGAGCAGGATCATGCCCACCTTGTACATGGCCGGAGTGTCGCCGAGCATGGCAGCGCGTTTGTACCATTGAATGGCCTTCAATGGGTCTTTGCGTGTTCCACCACCTTCCTCGTTGCCGATCTCGCAGCACACTGCTGTCCGGTATGCTGCTGCTGCGTGGCCGAGCTTAGCTGCCGATTGATACATCGTAAATGCCTCTTTATTATCCGGTTCCGAGCCAAACAATCCCTTGCCGAAGCCATCCGCCAATGTGAACATGGCTTCAGAGTTGCCAGCATTCGACAACTTCTTGAGGACCTTCTGCGCGTCCATGATAAACCGCTCACGAGCTCGATGCCGCGCCTTCGGGTCTGGCACATTAGGCACAAGAACATCGGCGGCTTCGATCAGCCTCTTGGCGAGTCGAATCGCAGACTGCTGATCCTGTGGGTGCGTCTTGACTATGTTCCTTAGACGCTCCAATTCCTCCCCAGACACAGGTGGCTCGTTCTGTGGTGAAACCCGAGGCGCCGGACTGCTTTGGATCGCAGGAGCCGCCGGTGTCGGAGCTCCGCCATACTTGCGCACTGGGGCTGGTTTGTTGTTGACAAGAGAACCAGGCATGTGGCCTGCTCTCACGGGAGCGGGATGAGACGGCAAAGCATCAGGGTTGACACCTAGTGGTACCTGTTGATGACCGGGACGGATCGGCAGGGAATGGCTTGGGAAGCCAGCTACAGCATGAGGAGGGCTCGCGCCGTTCATTCTCGGGTCATAGCCCCCCTGACCCCCCATCGGTGGCATCGGTGGCGCGTCAGGCGCCATTTCGAACACTGTTTGCTGTGGCCGGCGAAGGTCTGGTTGAGATTTGGCGGTGTTCAGCGCGGTTAGCCGGCTTGGCCCTCTCGCAGGGCCAGCCTGTAGTGATAGATCCAGAGAGTTTCTTCCTCGAGGAGCCGCGTCGAAATTGGGCATGTCTGGTTCGGGTTCGGGCAGCGGTGGTTGTCCATAGCCGTTCGCTCCACCATCATCATAGTACCCATCATAATATTCCCCATAGCCTCCCGGACCATATCCTTGATCATGATTGTCATACGCTTGACCACCATAACCTCCTGTCGGAGGTGGAGGCCCCTGGTTCGGCGGATACATTGCCTGATGGGGCGGTCGATATCCCTGTGAAGTCGAAGGTTGTGATAGAGGCATTCCTCGGCCCACAGGACCCCCGTAAGGTGCCGAGTCTGATCGTTGCGCTGGCGGTACCATCATAGGCATTCCTCCTATATTCGAAGGCATCGTCATCGTCCTTCCCGAGTTCTCGGCTGCTGGATGAGGGTAGTCGCCGTACTCTCCTAGGCCTGGGGGTGGACCTCGTCGTGGGTCTGGATAGCTCTGTGGTGGATAGTTCCGTGGCGCGCCTGGCGGGCTTCGTTGGGAGTCCACAGATGGTCTGGCACCGTAATCCTCGATGGAAGCTCCTCGTGTTGGGGCCCTGTGTTTCGGGCCTTTTTGCTGAGAGTCAATATTCATAGCTCCCATTTGGCTGATAATCTGTTGTTCCTGGTCGAGGTCTGTCTTACGCTGCTGGCCTGGGAATGTCGGGAATGGGCTGTCGCCGAATCCTGGCTGTCCTGGAGACTTTGGAGGGGGCCCGGGTAGCTGTCTTGGACGGTTCACTTGACCGTGGTTAGACCTCTGCCGAGATCAAGGAATTGACAAAGAAAAGTATTATAACTTACTGATGGGTTCTGAGCTGGGAGATGCGACATGAGGCCGACTACGACCCATCGCGCCATTTGGAGGATATGGTCGCCCAGGTCCAGGTGGTGCTCGTTGACCAGTCGCCATTGCAGGTCTCTGCATTGGGGCACCTCGACCTCCATTCATTGGCGGTCCCCTTCCTAGGCCACTTGGGCCTGGGCCATATGGATCTCGTGGGGGCGGCGCTCGCGGAGCATAACTCCTGTCATCATATTGCGCTCCATAACCCTGATCATAGCCCCCATCGCCAGCGTAGCCTTCGTGTCCGTAGCCGTGATCATCCTGATACTGATCATACTGCTGTTCGTATTGTTGTGGGACTGGCCCAGCAGGGTATTGGCGTTGTGGTGGAGGGCGAGCTGCGCCTGGGCCGTTGAAGGGTCGCTGGGCGGGATACCCTGCGTTGTATGCCATTTGCAAAGACTGGTAATGCTATGTATGCAGCTCTCGCAAGCAGTCTCTTCGCGTCCGTGTCGGCTAGCGAAGCCAAAAGGTCCTTTTTCGAGAAGTCGGTCGTCGTTTGTCTCTTTCCCGAGTCCACGCGTTGTGTCGACAGATAGTCCAACTAGGGAATGTCCATCCACTGTGCCTGCGCTTCGGAAGTACCCAACGCCCTCAAACTGTGTCCGTGACGAGGTGTATACGCAATGCGATGCTGGTTGGTCAAGGCGCCGTGTGCTCGAGTCTAGTCACCCGTGTCCGTGCCTGGTCGTTCTTGAACTGTCGGGGTACCTTGGTGACTTGGTGACTAAATCAATCGCGGCGAGGAAGACTTGTCGCGCAAGGGAAACGATAACGTGGACCGCCGGGGTATTTAGATTGCGCTTATCGTCTGCTATCGGTGGCTGGATGCGTTAAAGCCGAGTGAACTGACTGACTGACTGACTGTGGCTGGCTGGTTGAATTGAGGGAGAGAGGGATACGGCCTATCAAAGGAGTGACTGGCGCCGTAACAATGGACGTCCCGCTCCGTTTGCGAACAAAGAGGGGGAAAAGTTACTATTAAGAAGGAAGGAAATGTTATATGCGAATGCTGGGGTTTCAAGTGAATGGAGGATCCAGCTGTCCCAACTGTCGAAATGCGCAGTCTCAGGAGGCGGCGAGTTGGAGGATGGAAGTGGAGCGGTCGAAATGGAGCAGTTGCAGATTTGGAGGAGGCCTGGAGGAGGCCCTGTGCAGCTGAGCTGGGTGTTCGGGAGGCGGGAAGACGGCCGCCGTCAACCGTTGCAGCGCGGTAAGCAGGCGACCTCCCAATACTGGGGTAGCTTTTAGGTTTAGGGAGGGGCTGCCGCTAGCTTTCCCAAGGTTTCTAAGGTTCCTAAGGTCCCTGTCACTAACACAAATTACTAGGTATGTATACATTCCGTAACAGCCACTTTTGACGCCCGGGTACTGAGAACGGCCGATTGGTCTCCAAGGCCATGGTTTACGGCCATGATCAACTCGGGAGGATCATGACAACTGTTCAACCTCATGTACTATTTTATTGTGTGTTGTTTGGCTTGTGCTGTGTTGTCTTGGATCGTCATTGTTTATCATGGCGCTAAGGTCGATATGTACATTTCTACATAGCAATACCTACCTAGGTAGGTATTTACAACCACGGCAACGTCCCGGATCATGACCTGCCAAGGCTGTTTGCCCAAATAAATATCTACCTAGGTATGCATATGCTGCTTAACCGTACAGGTAGATGTATACTATGTATCAGCAGCCAAGGTTGATGTCACCTTGGAATTCCAGCTTCCTTCTCGAAGTTCTTGTCGAGCATTGACGGGCATGTGCGTGCGCATTGGAGTGACCTACAGCTTGTATCCCGCGTGTTGGACTGCTGGGCTCCCCCGGCCGGGAACTGATCGACCACGGCTGAGACGTGGAAACCCAAATTTCAGTCTTCGTCTGATGGTGATTCTTGACCCACGGACCACGGCCGAACACGGCCCATTGTCCGTTGGGCGCATTCTGTACTCCAGGCAGTATCCATGGATCTCAATCATGTATCATACAGCCTCGCCTGAGGGCTTGATTGGACCTCGAGATAGTTGAGCAATGTTATTCCTGGCCTCCTTGATGCCCCCCCCCCCCACCCATTGTATTGTAGAGTGAGATGACGGTTGGAACCGAGAGGAAACTCGTCTATTGGGAATATTTGGTCATTACTTCAACATTCCGAGGGATCGTTCTGTGCCCAGGTGCTCGCAGATGCTTTATCGTGAGCCTCGCATGCTCGTCCAAACGCATGAGCTGGCCCGGGGTTCTTGAGCCTCGAAGACGTTCAAAATCTCGCTTCAAAATTGAATGAAGTGGAGGCCCTCAACAAGAACTGCCTCCAATACCAGGAGGCCTCGACGGCTGAAGACGGAGCATGCCGTTCGACTGCTCTACAAAGCTGATCCAGTCATACTTGCGCTAGGCGGATGACACTGATGATAGGCTCAATTGAGAGTGGGTGTTAATTCAATGGTTGACTCCTCTGTTAAAACTCCGGAGAATTAACCAGTGGCGCAGCCGCTGTTTTCAAAGCCGGACTTGAGGGATCGCAGTTTCAGGATCTCATCTCATCCTTCATTCAACGTGTTCATATAAGGTAGGCGCGAATCTTGAGTCCCGAAAGGACATCCGCACCGTGCAACATGCCTTCCAAGGTCAGCAATACCGGTCGCTGACTTCTGTGCTTAACTAGAGGGTGATTCTTACAGGAGCACAAGCAAAGGACAAGTCCGAGACGCCGTAGCAAACCAAGTCTACACAGTACGCGGTGATCCAAACGTATTGGATTGGGCGATCGAACCACTCGCAGTCGCAAAAGGCAGTTTAGAACCTCTCCTGAAATGCACTGCCATTGCATGAACTTGATATCAGGCAAGCCACACTATCCTTGCAGGACCTAAGCCACGTTCACGGAGCCTTTTTACCGTCGTTGGAAAGAAAACGCGAAACATTGTCCATGAGACCTCTTGGCAAGGAAGGACGTTTGATATCATGAGTTTCCACCAATGCATATACGCAGGGACTAGTTGTAATGAAATGCTTCATCCTGATGCGCCAAATGAAGTCTTTGTGGTAATGATGTTGTCACCGTTTAGTCCAAGCGTTCAACGCTTGAAAGTCCAAGGGTGGGTCTATACTCAGCAGACCAGCCAATTAACGCACCTCCGACTGCAATGACAATATTGCCGCTAGCTGCCGCCTATTTTTCTCAACGGGGGAGAGCGTGCCATGAAAACAACGTCGGCGACGGGAAGCGAATCGTCACTTCTCAGCCTTTCCTGTATTGATAAATTCTTGAGTTGAAAACATACAAAAGTCCAACATCCTAACTCTACTCTATCACCTATTAAAAAGAAACAACCGCCACCATGCCACCAGCAAAGAAACCAGTAAATTGGGGAATGTGGGCGAAGATGTTCTTTGGGTGAGTGAGCCCCCTTTCCCTCTCAACCTCTCATTCGGAACATCAACACTGACCCTTGACCACAGCGGCGGTGCAATAGTCGTAGGCGGGCCGGCGCTCACGTACTACGTCACGCCGACAGAGGAGGAGCTCTTCAAGAGGTACAACCCAGACCTGCAGAAGAAGAGCCTCGCGAACCGGGATCAGAGGCAGAAGGAATTTGACGAGTTTGTGACCAAGTTGAAGGAGCACTCCAAGAGCGACAAGTCAAGTACGTACCACCGAGTCTCGGAAATGCTGGTGAGGTTTAAGGGGGACCCCTTACTGACGATTGCTTAGTATGGATTGTGCAAGCTGAAGCATTAGAGAAAGAAAAGGAGATGAAGCGGCTGCAGGCCACAAGGGCTGCCGAAGAGGAGAGGATACGAAGAGAAGCGATGAGGAAAGAGGCTGGGCTATCAACTGACAAATGATGAGATCCATCCGTTTTGTCACGACATGGCGAGACAAGGCAAACCTTCATCTGTACGATATTTTGATACGGCGCAATACGGCATAGGGCAGGTTCTACGGCGCTCAGGGAAAATTGGGATTGGACATGCATTGCGGGAAACCAAAACTTGGAAGTGTTGTATGGGCTTTTAGACTTTATGGGTCCTCATCTTAAGTAGCAATGAGATGCGCTTGGGATGGAGGTGTCAGACTCAACTCAAAACAGAAATGCAACTGGACCTGTTGGTTTTAATATCTCACCCTCTATAGAACCCGGCGAGCACCGCACAGAAGTGACAGAACAGAATAAGGGGGTAGATTACGTCAGGCGCTGAGTGATTTGTACAATGGGGACGTTCTCCTGTGTACTCTTAAGGAGTTGTTTCAACTGAGCAATTCTCCTGTAGGCTGTCGGGCCTGGATTATGGACATTGTATAGGCTGGCAGTAGAGAGGTTCGTGCTCTTCACGCATGAGTTGAGATGATATGCTCGTCATACAGATTAGATACGGTAGCTTTTTTGATGGCCCGTGCTCCCCAAAGAGCTCGAGCATTTGGCGGGCTGGCGGGCTGGCGGGCTGGCGGGGGGGTCCCTTTTTTCCTTCTGGGATCACGTGGACCCGGCGCACAACGAAATCTTCCTCCAACACCAACATCTTCCAGCATCCCCAATTACGTCGACGACGAGTACGAGTTAAATTCAAATGTGAGTGCGTTCAGATTCCAGGGTCGATTTCGTTAGCGTTTTTTTGGAGCGGAGGAAATTCACTTCTAGGCAGGACCAAGAGGGAGAGAGGGGAAAGAAGAAGAATAAAAAACTAGCAAACAAAAGACGGAAGGGAAGGCTTGGGGCGACACCACCAAATTAACAGCTTGGCTGACACGACCTGCAAAACCACAGTCAGGCGGAACATCCTGAAAAATCCTACCCTCACCACTCCGAATCACCCCCCACCTCACATCCCTTCGCAAAGATGGCCGACGTCCAGGAGCGCCTCAAGAAGCTCGGTGCTTCGGCACGAATTGGTGGAAAGGGTACCCCGCGCAGGAAGATGAAGAGGGCACCCGCCCGATCCGGCACCGACGACAAGAAGCTGCAGCAGGCTCTCAAGAAGCTCAACGTCCAGCCCATCCAGGCCATCGAGGAGGTCAACATGTTCAAGAGCGACGGAAACGTCATTCACTTCGCCGCCCCCAAGGGTATGTGGGCCCCCACTCTCAACTCAACAACCCCTCCGGACTGGTGGTGGTGAACTCTTCTCGATTTTGCCTCGCTGCCGCCAGGAGAAGAGAAAGCGGCAGCAGGCATATGAGAGAAGTCACAGACACACACGAGGTCATCGATGATGGAGGGGTTCGAGGGGCTTTGCAATACGAGAGTGGTATGCTGATTGTGAATATAGTTCACGCCGCCGTCCCCGCAAACACCTTCGCCATCTACGGCAACGGCGAGGACAAAGAGCTCACCGAGCTCGTCCCCGGCATTCTGAACCAGCTCGGCCCCGACTCCCTTGCGTCCCTGCGCAAGCTTGCCGAGAGCTACCAGAGCATGCAGCAAAAGGAGGGCGACAAGGAGGCCGACGATGACGAGATCCCCGACCTGGTCGCTGGCGAGAACTTCGAGGGCGAGTCCAAGGTCGAGTAAAGCGTCGGCTACAGTGACTAGTTTGAGGAATAGGAAAATACAGTCCGGTTAGGAGGACAAAATTCCGGTCAAGACAAACACCGATATCAGCGAAAGCTACAGTCGATTAGTGGAGATGATATCCATGGCATTCTCCATCTTTAAAACAATTTACGGTCAGGGTCAAAATGGCGGATCGGAAACTGTTGTGGTACTTTCTAGCATTGGAGGGCCCCTAGCTCGCGTCTGGGTTTTGCGAGAAATGAAAACGAATGAAATGAACCCACATGTCTGATACCATACCAGTTGACCATGCATCTTCCGGCTGCGCACGGGCACACTGGAGCTTTACCAGCATATACAGAGACTGCCCAGAGGATGCATGTCCTATGATAGAATGCAGAGAAGAGACAGACAGTTGGCCGTGTGGTATCCCTTTTATGCTATGCCAGGTCCAGTCGCTCGGAATGGGTATCTCCTTGTGACACCATACTCCAAAGCTGCAGACATATCGCAGAAATACAATATCGCGGAATGTCCGCCCAAAGTTATTAGATGGATATACCGAAAACCTCATCACCAGTGTTTCTGACCCAGCCCTTCAAAGCCACCCCTCTCACTTCTTCCTTCACCTTCCTTCGCTCAGCCATCAGTCTTCCCTCCTTCATCTCTCCATACGTTCCATGGAGATGCATTAGCTCCCCCATGCCAGCCATCCTCGCAACTTCAGCCGCCAAGGCCCACGTCTTCCCCCTCGAGACTACACTACCTCCGCGCGGGTCTGACTGCTTCCGACCCTGCAAGACACCGCCGATGACGTTTTCGGCCAGGCCATTGCACGACCACGCCGTGGCGAGGTTGCTGGCGACGTACTTTGGCGTCTCCTTTTCCTGTGACCCGCGGCGGGAGTATTCGAACTCCAACCCCGTAGTCCGGACTTCGAATGGTCTAAAAGCGTACCCATCTTCCCACTCCCCTTGGGACTCCATAACAGGCGCCATCCTGCCCCGAGCGGTAAAACACCTCTCACAAGCTGTGGCAGAAAACTGGCTCTCCGGCAAGATCAAGCTCGATAGGTACATTCCCCGCGGAGAGACGAGAAGCGAGGTAAGCGAGTTGAGCAAAGAGGTACACTGCTTCAAAGCGATCTTGTCGGAGCAGGATTTCGACAGCGTAGATGGCGCATCGGCCCGAGACGGCTTGCGTCTAACCACCCCAAGCTGGGAAAAACACGCGCGGCCCAAGAGTGCCAGCTCCGGGGAATCGCCGTCCACCTTGTCCATCAGGTGTGGGGGCAGGGGCGCTTCCCACGGCGAGGCGTCGTCTTGGGCGGAAATGGTGAGTTCCATAGAGGCATCGCCGCATGGTGCCTCGGAACAGTACATGTGCAGTGCAACTTCTTCCCTCCAGGATAACGGCTGTGTTCCGGGTTCGTCGTCCGTCTCTCGGCGGATGTATGCTGAGTCTTTACCCTCAGCGAGTGCCTTGCACTCCTGCAGGACAAAATGGTTCAGGGCTCTCATGGCTAGGACCTCGGCATGCCAATCGTGTAAAACGTTGCCGTTGGCGGAGGACAACTTTGATGTTGGGAGGCATTTCATGCCCGTTGCCAGCACCAGACACTTCAAAGACCCATCGCCACGTCTAGCGACGATCCCGCTCAGGGGCACCCATTCGCGGGTGCCATTGTCACGGGCACGTGGCTTCCTCTTGGGGGGAAGCCTGTCAAACTCTTTCAAGACGACACCGGCGATTGCGTCCGCCTCACTTGTCATCAGTGAAAGTGAGTGTGGTGAATGAAGTTGGAGATAGTGAGGCCGGTCTGGCTGCCGGTCAGGTAGCCATATGCGAGGTGAGATATGTTGGTGTTCCGGTGGTGTAAGTTGCAGATCGACAGAGCAACCTTGATAATTTGTCTTAGTGAAGCAAAAGTGAATACTCGCAGTTGGTAAGGGACCAAATATTGGTCGCAAAGTGAATGACCCAAGGATAATCGGACGGATATCTACCTCCTCCGTAAATATTTATGTACCTTCAAGGTTCTCACTTCCAAAGTTGTCAGGCTCACCAGAGACATCGACCCGTTCATCTACCCGCCAGCCGACCCGCCAGCCAGCTGCCAGCCGGCTGCCAGCTAATTGACAGTCCTGCACTAACAAAAGCCGACCCACACGCGCTGATTCAGAAAAAAATCAGCACGGACCACCTCTCTCAGTGTAGGGTCCGTGTTTTGCCCACCATTCGAAATTTCAAAATCGCCGTACCCGACCTCATCGTCTCGACAACCTCATCTACGACCAACCCCGTCTATCGGCAAATCCACGACCGCCATTCAAAATGAGGACTTACGACGACACATTCTCTGGCCAGAGGATCTACCCGGGCAAGGTACGATGATCATGAAAATATCCCTGGAAAAGCGCGGGCTGGGCCACTTTGGACTTTGATGGATGGACGACTGCAAAAGAGGAGGGAACAATCGCGAGAGCAGGGGGTGCAGTGGCCATCACGACCGTCCATCGGAGGGCTTTTTCGCAAATTTTTGAGGTTACAGAAATGCTGACTCTGCTGTGAACCGCAGGGTAAGCTCTACGTCCGTGGAGACTCCAAGGTCTTCCGTTTCCAGAACGGCAAATCCGAGTCCCTCTTCCTCCAGCGCAAGAACCCCCGTCGCATTGCCTGGACTGTCCTGTACCGTCGCCAGCACCGCAAGGGAATCACTGAGGTACGAATTGAACCGATCCCGATCCGAAATGCAACCGAAACACAACCGAAACCAAATTCCATCATGCGAATTCATGACCAGACATTTGCGAAAATGTTGGGAGAGACCTTGGGAGAAAGAATGGATGACTGACATCCGAACAGGAAGCCGCCAAGAAGCGTACCCGCCGTACCGTCAAGGCCCAGCGTGCCATCGTCGGTGCTTCCCTCGATGTGATCAAGGAGAAGCGCTCCATGCGCCCCGAGGCTCGCTCCGCCGCCCGTCTCCAAGCCATCAAGGAGTCCAAGGAGAAGAAGCAGGCCGATGCTGCCGCCAAGAAGTCCGAGAAGGCAAAGAACGCCGCCCAGGCTTCCAAGGGCCAGACCCAGAGGATTGTCGGCAAGCAGGGTGCTAAGGGTGCTGCCCCCAAGGCCAAGCCCACAACCCGATAAAGGATTTCAAGATGAGCGGGTGCTAGATTAATGCAAACGGTCACGTCTTTTTTTCACTCTACTCGGGAACATGGCGATTGAGATTCAGGGAAAGGGGGACTGGAGTCGGGTTCTCATCACAAACCTTGTTGTGCTTTACCAAAGCCTGGCGGTCTTCTAGAAACACACGTCTGAAAAAGGGCTGGTTGCATGGATTCCTACATGAAGGGGACACGATTTTCGCGCGGCATGGGTAGCTCAGAGAAAATAAGCAACTCGTGCATTGATCAATAAGGTTTTCCAAGAAATTTTTGTCTATTGTGTCTGACCAGGTGGGAAGCGCTCCATGTTCCATTGAAACTGAGGCCAACCCAACGGGCTCCTTTCTAATTAATCTATGGCACACGGCCTGGGAGATCTATCTCTGGGAGCGGCGTGTACACTAATAGATGGTATTACAAGGGGTGTTAAAGAGAGCATTTACAGCTTGGCCAGGACAGAGGCGGCATCGGATCCCTCGACACCTCCCTCGACAGCCTCCTGGGCGTAGACGACCTTTCCGTGGTCGACAACAATGGCGTAACGGCCAGTCCTCTCGCCCATGGTCCAGCCAACCTGCTTGGAGAACTTGGTCTCGATGTCGGACGCGAACAGCTAATTGTCACATGTCAAGTCAGCCAATGGCCTTTCTTACTCCAGCCTGTAGCGTGTGGGTCTCTCTGCAACCAGAGCAAAGCGGAATTAACTTACAATGAAGTCATCGGTAACGTCGTTGGACTTGCCCCATGCGGACATGACGAAGGGGTCGTTGTATGCGATAACGATGACATGGTCGACGCCCTTGGCCTTGAGGGCGGCCTTCTCGTCGATGAATGTGGGGATGTGCCTCTCGGAGCACGTGGGGGTGAAAGCACCGGGGACGGCGACGATGACGACCTTCTTGTTCTGGAACTCTGCGCGTGGGATATCTGGTATCAGCAGCTGTGTCTTCCCAAGCTCCACGTAGGAGGCAGCAGCAAGAAAGGGAAACGGGGGGGGGGGGTGAGCAAAACATACCCTTGCTGGCGTTGTACTTCTGGGGCAGGCCGCAGGCGTTCAGGCCGGCCTTCTCAGGCGTGTAGGGGATGTACATGAAGCTGACATCCTCGGGGAAGGTAGATCCGACAGTGATAGCCATTTTGACGGGTTGTTGTTTTGGTTTGGATTGGTTAATTGGGTGGTGAAAGGTGTTGATTTGGTTGTAGATTTGTAGAATGGATGGTATGGGACAAAGTTAACAAGAAAGGAGAGCTCTTTAGTATTGACTCGCGGTTGGTGGAGGAGGGGTTCTCTTTTGAAGTTCAAACCACCTCTGCAAATCCCGCCCCGCCATGACATGTTTGCACCACAGCAGCTCCAGCAGAACGCAGCTTGGAGGGACCCCTGTCCGTACCTGCAAGTATTTGTCAACCTTGGAAGCGCTTAGACTTTCTGACTCTCCGAGCCTCGGATGCGACACACCACCTCGGGACTTGCAGGGACGGTGACGATGGCCTCCCGAGATGGGTGAAACGGATTATCAATCAGATCGATCTGCTCCGGCTTGACCGAAATCTCATCCTCTCGATCCCGCCCACGTCCTTCCGGTCGTCGGCATCGCACGTCTCGTCCATCACCATGGCCAGTGACCACACACGACTCGGCCCATATTGGCCGGCCTCCCGGGCGGATCATTCGGTCAAGGGTCTGAATGTTGTTCGCTTGACCAGAGCGGGTTCTCTTCCATTCCATTCGCCTTGTTTCGGCGGGATATCGTCAATGATGCTCTCCGCTTGCTTTCCACAGACCTGTCACTTTGAGTGGCTTCGTGTCGATGACACCTTGAAGACTGTGTCATTTGACGATAAACCATGCGAAATACCTCTTTACTAACTAAGGTTCCCTCTCCCCTCCCTTTCCGCTACCACTTCCAAATACATGTAGTCTGTGTAACAATGTAGACCGGCGCAATCCCTAATTGATGACTCGGCCAGTCACCACCAGTCGGCCCATAGTCTGGCGTCTCACCGCTTGCTTCCCTCATCATAAGCAATGCCGTATACCAACCAAATCCGATGCGTAGCCTAGTTGTTGGCGTCCCTGGCTCAGGGCACTTTTGACGATGTGTACAAAGGCCTTCCGTACGGCTTCTCATAGACACACCCTGCTTAGTCAACAAATGATTTCCCCTCGTACGTGACTTGTACAAAGACGCGCCAGCCCGGCTCATCTTCCCTCGTCCCATCAGTTGAGTCAGGCATCATCACATCGAGAACACCATGGCCACCGAATCGAGACCACCATTCCCGCCTTTTACGGAGGAGACGGCGACGAAGAAGGTCAAGGCAGCACAGGATGCCTGGAACTCCAAGTGGGTCCGAACATATCACCTCCCAACATCAGGCCAGGCCCACTGACGGACTCGACGTAGAAATCCCGCCTCGGTCAAGTTGGCTTACACCCCAGACTCTATCTGGCGGAACCGTGACCAATTCTTCCAGGGCCGCGACGCCATCGAGAAGTTCTTGACGGACAAGTGGTCCGTTGAGAATGGCTACCGGCTGAGGAAAGAGCTGTTTGCTTTCAAGGACAACAAAGTATGAACTCCCGCTTCGCCTGGTTGGTTCCCTTGAAACTTTAAGGGCTGCTACATGTATATGCTTATAGGAGCTGACTTGCTGTGAAGATCGCCGTCCAGTTCTGGTATGAATATCATGATACCTTTGGCCAGTGGTGGAGGTCATATGGTCTCGAGGACTGGACGTTCGCGGAGAACGGCCTCATGAAGAAGAGGCAGAACAGCACGAACGATGTGAAGATTAGTGAGGATGAGAGATGGTTCAAGGATGGAGTCGATGTGAATACTGTTGAGATCAGTGAGAAGCATTGGTAGGTGACGGACAGTGAATGAACACTACATGTATTTCGACAGTCAAGATCGTCAAGTGCAACCTGACAGACTCGATGCCTTGATAGATTCCGCAAACTTACCTCTGGTCTTCCTGACATGCTATCTCATAAGTGACTTCCCACGAGGCACCTGGGCATGGACAGTCACAATTACTCACTCGTAGGAACACAAAACTCGGGGACTCGTCCAAAGCAACCGAGATTCTCTGCTTTTTACATTCTAGCTTGTCAAAAAAAGTAGCTACCACACGGTCTCGACATCACGATACGAAGCCAGCAACACTTGGCCCGATACCTTACACAGAACCACCTTATTTTAAGTCACAAACATAGGGTCATTCCCATCGAGTCCTGATCTCAAGGGAGCCCAGATCTCCGTCGTCAAACACGAGATAACCTGACCATAATGGCGCCGAAGGACACACCTCCATCCTACTCAGCCGCCGGCGATGCCCAAGATGCCGGCGACCAGCCAGAACCACGCACATTGTCATTCATATTGCGCTTCGCCGAGGTACCAATTCCCAAGGGCCCACAATTAACATACAAGATAATATCCACAGACCATAATTACTAACGGCTAGCTATACACAGTTGCTCCCGACCGGGCTTGCCGCAGGCCTCTCCCTCTGGATGCTCCTCAAGGACCTCGCTGTCCCCCCCGCGGGAGCTACGTCCGCCATACAGGCCGCGATTTTTATCTTCTGCGCAGCCCTCGTTGGCGTTGCCAGCGCGATATGGGGGCTTGTCGCCCTCTGCTGCAAGTTAGACCTCCTCGAGGCCCTGGAGCCCAAATCCTTGAAGTTCGGCCGGTTCCACTACCTCCCCATCTATATGGGCGTATTGTACCTGATAATAGGCTCGGTTGGCTCATGGGCAAGTATCATCTCTATATCTTTCTGGTGTTTCTCTATTTTGACCCCAAAGATAGGCTCGTGTTGGCTAATACTCTGGCTTATATAGTATGCCGTCAGACAGGTGCAAGGCGAGTCTCAATGCGCTGCGAACCTGAGCGCTTACTGTGGTTGCAACGTACTGGTCGCGGCCATTTCCATGAACTGCTGTGGCTTGGCCGCCACAGTCGTATGCGCTGTCAAGGAGCACATGCGTATCAGACAGTGGAAGTCAGTTATCGACCGGTGTGAGGTTACTTACGGAGCCAGCCGAGGAGGTGCTTAAGAAGGCCATGGGCGCCGGAGGGACGGAGATGCTTCATGGGAAGCCTGATCGTTTAACTGTACGGAACCATGACCAGACTTTCTCTATGAAATATACATGTTTGGATTTGCAAAGATATTAGGCTTCTGCACAAAGTGCCCGATCGTCCGAATTCCCTGCCCCTCCCGCACTACTGGATATATATCACTACGAAGTAGGGACTTAAGTATATATATATAGGCACCTATAAGACTTTCTATAACAGAATGCAGTTATTTCTTCTGAAACTCGTATCTTAGGTTAGTTAGAGAATGCGAAATAATTTTTTTTTTCATAAGGTTAAGATATAATAATTGCTATTCCTACTGAAATTTAACATAACCTTAAGCTCAGTATATAACTAGCACTTTAAAAAATAATAGAATTGTACCTTATAGCCCCTGTCCTTCTCTAAATACAGAATAGTTTCTAGAGCGTTATAGATAACTATTTAATAAAACAATAGCCTTTCGCAGTATATATATTAAGCAAAAAAAGGATCCTGTCCTGCATCCCACTACCTAAGTAGGTAGTTCGGATAGTAGCAGGTTTTCGCAAGTCACGTTATAACACACAATACCCAGGAGCCAAGTCGTCAAGCGTAGGTAGAAGGATATGGGAATGTACTTACTTTTTTTCAATGCCAGAAATGCTTGTTTTTAAAATCTTGTCAGCCATGAGGGAAGTGTTTTCCTCTTTGGCGGGTTTCGACTAAGACCACTTGAGTGCTCCTATATGGAGTTGAACACACGGCTTCTGTTAATCTTGTTAGCATTACTGAGAGTCGAGATATGACGCTTGACGACTTGGCTACTGGGTTGAAGCAATGGGGGGTTGCTATGATTTATGAATGGGACGGGGCACGGGCGAGAGGGCAGGTGTGCAGGAGGTTGGCCTCGTCTGTTTTGATGTACTAGCACGGTATGGTGAAGTGAGATGCTATGGGTGTATTGCTCACGATGTGCTCGAAGTGTGCATACAGTACAAACCAAAGGTCCCGTGGTCAGTCGGTGCCAGCCACTGTAAAGGAACGTCCTGTCTTCCTTCCCCATTTCAGCTTTTGATCTCTGCTCTCAACAAGAGGGACCGAGAATAAGCTGAAATGTCTAGAACCTCGTGTCAACAGCGTGCCCAGTGAGTAGCTATGGAGGCAAGAGCCGTGGCTTGGTACGGCATCCATAACCTGGCCTGACCGACTGTGCCAAGTCTCCTTGCAGAGTTGGGCACACATCAAGGGCGGTGGCTGGGGAAGCTGGAGCACAGGAGAGCCACGCAGACAATGGTTAAAGTCACATGGAATGGTAGACAGGACAGCTCCCGTTTCCGCACTGTGAGGTATCGTACGTGGTATGCATGAAGACGCTCGAAAATCAGCCATGGCTCATGTCGAAGGTAGAATAGCCTTGATGACCCTGCGATGCCAAATACAGAAAAACGAAACCAGATCATGCCAAAGGCGCCATATTGTTACCAGGACTATTAGTGCGTCAGAAAGAAGGTTATAAGTAGCTTTAGAGGAAGGTATTTGAAAGAACTAGGTCACCAATCCCTGTGCATTGTGTTTGTTCCTGATTTTATTATGGTAGAAATTGCTGCGCACATACGCGATAGCAAAAAAATACATCATCTCCTCTTCATCGGTATCATGTTGCAGACAACAAGTTGTGAGCCGTCCGCCATAAGACCAAAAAAGAAAAGACTCGGACAAGACCGCCAGCTGGTGCCGTTGACTTTGAACGTAGGGTGGTTCGAAAAGTCTCTGACGCCAAGCTGGAGTCGAACCCAGGCCTAGGGGTCGCCTGCTTGGGATGGCTTCGAAAGCATAAGACCACTAGACCGTTCGGGCTCAGGTTGCCTACCTGGTAGTTATGCTGTTTGCATATAAGAGGGCAGTCACTGCAGCCTGGGCAGGTTTGGCCAGCCAGAACAAGCACCACTCAGGCTGTGAGGCCAACCGTTCTCTCTCCCCCTCATACATTGCAAGATGCGATGGACCGCGTCGTTGCCATGAGGATCGTACCAGCCATATATTTCCAGAGCAAAGCTCATCCGAATCACTTCCTCGGACTCGCCTCTGTCAAACCCGATGTCACCACCGAAGATACGATCTTCAGTGTTCCCAGCACCGTCGGCGACGCCGTGGCAACTAATGCTTATTCTTGACCGAATAACCAGATTGTCTACTCGTTCATTGCTAAGTAGCACGGCTCAATCGCTTGTTATACAGTGTCAGAATCTTATATATATATATAATTCTCTCCTGTCACACAATCTCATATAATACTCTACAGTATAAAATTCACCCCCTACTTGCCCGCCGACAACCTCCACGCCCTCATCGGCAAGCTCTGCAGCTGCAGGACCTTAGGCCTTATATACAGCACAAAGGTGATGAGGCCAATAACCACGCACATGACGTTGACGATGTAGTAGCCGTCGCGAGTCATCTCGCAAACACCACCGCCATTGATGCACCTCTCCTTGTCGGCCTGGACCGAGCAGGAGAAGGGCTCGGTGACAAGTAAGCCCTTCACATTGGCGGCTGTGTCGGTGACGGAAGTGGGAGGATGGCAGGTGGCGCTGGTGAGTTCATCGACCAAACGGAGGACGAAGTACCGTGGCAACGTGCCGCCAAGGTTGGAGATGCTAGATAACAATAATCAGTAAGCCTGTGCTTAAGCATGGGACAAGTGGGAGAACTCACGTGGCAAGAAGGGTCATGTAGGTGCCGCCGATGACTGGATCCGCAATCCTGGCGTGGAAAGCTGAGACGGCGACAAACATGATCGTGTTCATGAAGGTTGAGAAAACGTGCTCAGCAATGACGACGAGCAAATACCAGAACGTAACGCCCTCAGAAGGGAAGATGATGACGACGAATTGCGCAAAGACAGCAGCGGCCAAGCGGCCCATGAAACCCCAGCTCCAGAGACGCATGGGCGTGTACTTTTGCGACCATACTCCAGCGTAGTAACCCAGACCAATCTCGAAGGGAAAGTCGATCAGGACCGTCAGAGCCATGTTGTCAGTACCGAAGCCCTTTTCCAGCAGCTTCAGGTTCGTCACGCCGTCGTTTGCCTGGAAACCAATCTTGGCGATGAGGTGGACAATCATGATGGTCTGGACGCTCTTGAGCTTCAGTACGCCCCACATGATCTTGTACACGTCCCAGATGCCGTCCTCGTTCTTGGTCTTCTCCTCTCGCTTCATAGTGGCGAGACCAATAGTGACGATGATGTAGAGCCAGCCTGCCATGTTGAGATAGCCACCGAGACTGACGAGTCCGACATCCAGGGGCTCGGCGCGGAAGTAGCGGTTGGCGAAGTCCTTGGAGTTGAAGGCGAGGAAAACGGTGTATGAAAGGAACTGGCCGGCTGTCAACCCAACAGTTTGGGCGGTAGAGGCGTATGAGACGTTTCCAGGAGTAAGCAGTGTCAATGCCCACCCGTCGACCGCGATGTCTTGGGTCGCACACATGAGCACGAGGAAGAACCACCACCCAGTAAAGTTCCAGACGGTTGGGCCACCTTCCTTTCCGACCATTGACATCATGTCCTCGACCTCAGAGCCAAGCCACAGCATTCCTATGCCAGATAGAAGCTGAATGGGCAGGATCCAACTCTTTCTCCGTCCAACCTTGGGGCTCCAGATGGCATCGACGATAGGGCTCCACAACAGCTTCAGTGAATACGGGTATGAAGCCAAGCTGAAGATACCGATCTCAGCGTAAGACATGTGGCTCTTGAGGAGGAAGGGCACGGAACCCGTGGCTAAGCCCAAAGGCACACCCTGGAGGAAGTATAGTAGCACCAACAGCCCAAAGTTCCTCTGGTCGCGCCTTGGCAGCTCCCAGAATCCATGATTGTTCAGCGTAGGCGTCTTGGGGACGGGTTCGTCGAGGTTAAAGGAGTCTTGAGCCATGATGTTGTCTGCGGCGGTGGTGGAATCGGACTTGACGGCGCCCTTGCGACGTTGTTCTATATTGTTCATCTTCCCGTTGGCTTTCCCGTTGGTGCCTTGGGACGTGTCCAGGGAGAGCGGGGACCCGTTCTCTTTCGAGACTTTGGCGGACCGTCGAGTCTTGACACCCATGGAGTGATTGATAGGAAATAAAATGTAAGTGTTTGGGGCAGTCGCGGGCGATTTTGTCAGCGGCGAGAAGAGATATGTCGAGTCGCAATGAACAATGGAGATATCGAGTTTGTCGAGTGTCGAGTTTGTCAAGGGAAGAGAAGCTGGGTCTCGTTGGTCAAGCGACGGGATGGAGAGGCTTCGAAGGAAGGGACGTGAAGGTCAATTCAGGCTGGAAGACTGCACAAGAATAGTGAAGTGGGTGTTGGAAGAAGAATATATTGTTGTTGCTGGCCTTTTTCAATAACGGCCGAGGATGCGGCTGAGTACGTACTTGGGCAGTAAAGATGTGAAGTCGAAACACCGGCAGCGCCAGAAGGCAGATTGGCAGGGTTCTGGAACTGCAGCACGTGGGGAGTTTCCCTGCAGGACCTTGGGAGGTTAAACCGGCAACTTTTGCGGCTACCGTGGCCTCTGCGCATCGTGCCTGGGCAGTGGCAACAAAACAAGCCTGAATCAGGCCTAGCTCAGTGGGTTTACTTGGAGGACGTCCAAGCAACTCCCGAGACTGCGAGAGTGAGTGATGAGGATTTCCATTACGGTTGACACGACTGGACGCGAAGTGAAAGTGATAATTCATGGATGACACTCAGATCAGAATGTAACGGGGACAAATCTACATCCCTGCCCACTTCAATGCAGCTGCCCGCCCGCCTGCCTGCCCAGGATCGCGGCACGAGCGGACTTTGGGGGCAAGGGTTCAGTGGATGACACCCCCTGTTCAAAGCACGTACAGTGGTAGTGGACCCTGACAAATAAGGGTTGAACCCTGGCCCTCAGCACAGCAACACCAAAGACACCTGCGACGCGCTCTCATCACCACCACCAAGGCAGCGAGCGCGTCTCACCAGCAACGGAACCAAACAAAAACACCGCCAACATGCCATCAGAAGCAGGATTAGACGACGAAATCGCCACTCTCAAGGCGCGAGGTATACATCCACTTGAGTCGTCTCATTATAATACCATTTCTAGACTGCTAAACATTAAATCATTTCACAGTCGAATCTCTCAAAGGCCAAGTCCGCCTCCAGGCCAGCGCCCTTCTCACCAAGGACACCACGCGCCAGGCCATAGCGGCAGAAAGGAACAGCCCCGCGAAGCAGGAACTCCAGGCCCGGCTCGATGAGCAGCAGGCCCACAGCCAGCAATGCCTGTACCGCGCCTGCGCCGGCATCACCACCTTCCGCGTGCGCGACCCTGACCCCAACGCCGTGGACGGCGGCAGCGTCCTGGGCGTGCGCATCGAGGCCGTGACGCGCTCCAAGTTCGTGCGCCCGTACTACGTCCTCCTGAACCGGCCGTACTCGGGCGGCAATGGGCAGAGACGGCGGTTCCTGCGCGTGCACCGGCATACCGTGCCGCCGTGTATCCCGGTGGGGGGCCTGGCGGCGCGGTATCTGCCTGCGCCGCGGCATCTTGGTGATGCCGGCGAGAGTGGAGATGGTGTTCGGAGGAAGGAGAAGAAGCAGGACCTTTCGCGCTTTGTGAGGTGCCTGAGGCGGGAGATCCTGCGGTATCACAACCGCGTGGCCGTCATCGCGGACCTGCGCAGGGCGGTGGGGCTGGACGGCAAGAAGAGGGACGCCAGGGAGCTGGCGGGGCAGAGCTCGCTCCTGGGCGTCAGCGCGGCCGACGCGGAGGCGAAGCAGGTCAGGATCGACTGGAAGGACGGCCGGTCGGGACGCCTCGTCATAGGGGATGACGGCGACGTCGTCAAGCTGGTGGTGTTTGGGGAGCAGGGGCGGGACCGTGAGATGACGCGCGAGCTGTTGAGCGGCGGGTCGCGCTTGGAGGATGTCGCTCGCAAGCTTGGGTCTGTGTGAGAACTCATGTGTCGGTGGAGTGCATTCCATCCTCGACCTCACCGCCGGCTACTTGATGGCGGCGAATTTTGCGTAAAGGGAGCTTGGCCAACGGCGCTGACGACCGTTGCCAAGTGCGCACGAGTAGATTGAACAGTGAGTGGCTTTGCAATCCTCATCTTGCTCACTAGCTGACCCCTTGTCTTGCAGGTGCATATTACCATGATTTCATCCGAACACAGATGACAATTTGAGGCGCCAGCACACCATTATTCAGCATGCGGAACAGGCAGTACACAGTCAACTTGTACTGAAATCTGCTATAATCTGCCTCAACCGTTGAGACAGTGGTACAGCGGCAACTTGACCTGTCCGCCGTCCGTCATCAGCTGTTTATTCGGCCGTTGAGTATGAGGCTGGCAGCATCGCATTCTGCTATCTGCATGCATGGACGTTCCGTTATGGACGAGGGCGGCACCATGATGGTCCTTGGGTTTTCCATCATCCAGTAGAAGTCGCCGGACTGAGGATGGTGGCTGCTGTGAGGAGCATCAAGACGATCTGCCTTAGGCCTCCAGGGGCCTTCAAAAAGGGAAGCAGGTCAAGTTGGTGGAGACGAGAAAGGAGTCACCACACAGCCAAAACCATCCGCTGTTCGGCAAGCGAGTTATAGCATTGCCTATATTACACTATTTTTAACAATGATTCTGCTCTCTTTCTTTGTAGAGTCCGGCAGATCTGCAAGTATAGGCCCGCTGGTTTCTTTCCACCTCGTCTACAGCTACTCACTAGTAACCACCAAGGCCATTTATCTCTTTATACAACCTCCCATCTAGCAACCCACCCAACACTCTCCCCAGCAGTCCTGACCACACACACCCTGCCCTCCTTCTCCCCACCAACCCGCAGGGCCTCCATGACCCTCTCAAGCGAGACACACCCGACCGCAACGCCCCTGCCCTCAGCAAGGTTGAACTCCCCCTTCGTCACATACCCGATGAGGTCCTCCTCGCCCGGCACCAGCGGGTGATCGCCGGTGGTGCTCTTCTCAGGCGGGAACGGCACCTTCTTCGTCATCAGGGAGTGGGCCAGCAGCAGCTTCCGCGTGTCATGGTCTGCCCCTGGGGGGAAGCGGGTGGGTTGGTTGTTGTTGGTGGTTTTCTTCTGGGCAGATGATGATGATGATGTCGAGGGGATCTTGGAGAGCCACTGGTCGCGGAGGTCTGACGGGATGGTGTTGTTCTGTGAATGCGGGTTGGTCGCTGGGACCTCGGCTGGGGTGGGCGACAGGACTGTCTCGACTGTGTTGCGTGGCGGAAGGCGGTAGATGCGCGCGCACGGCTCTGGGACGCCTCGGCCAAGGAGTGTGATCTTGATGGTTACTATTGAGCAGGGAGGTGGTAGTTCGGGGGTCTTGGAAGAGGTCAGGGTATTGAAGGCCGATTTGGTGAGGTGGTGGATGCGCGTCAATGGATGAGGTGCGGCATTCTCCTTCTTGGGTTTTATGACCGCCCCTCCGCCGACTTGATCCACATCCATCTCATCGTGATTCTTCGCGGTGCCCTCAACTTCCGGCGCCTCTTTCCCAGTCGAGTGCTGGTCCTCCGTGGTCTGTTGCAGTCCGAACAACCTCTCAAACTCACAAGCCCAACCAATACCAATTTCGCCTTTCCGGCCAGCCCCCAGATCAAGCGACTCCCAAGCAACCCTCTTCGACTTGGGCCTCCTCTCCCAGTCCGCCTTCCTCCTCACCCGCTGCTCAAGCTCCCACCCGGCACCGGCCTCCGTGCCCGGGAAGTCGCCCGGGAACCACGGCAGGCCCTGCTCGAACGTGACCTGCCGCAGCTCATCCAGCCCCCCGACCCGAGGGTTCCCGCCCGTCGACAGGGGGTAGTGCACGAGGCTGTACCAGATGGGCAGTATGCACTTCCACGGCGCGAGCAGCGTCCAGGTGCCCTGCGCGGACTGCCTGGCGCCGGGGCGGGAGGCGAACAAGACCACGGGGAAGGGCGGGTCGGCGTTGGTGACCTGGAGGGGCTGGCCTGGTGGGCTTGCGCCCTTGCGCCGGTCGAGGGCCTTTTGGGAGGGGAAGCAGGAGGCTCGGAAGCGTGCGTCGCGGTCGAAGAGCAGGGACGGTGCAGGGGCAGTGTCGGTCAGGGTGCGTTGTATGTCGTTGAGATGCGTGGAGGGTTCTTCTTCCACCTGGACTGTCCGTGGAGGGTACTGTAGGCGGGGATCTTGTGCGGAGAACGCCAGCACGAGATCGGCTGGAAGGGCTGCAGCGTTGCTGACTCCAGACAAGGATTCGAAGAGCTTGGCATGCGCTTCTTCCGTATTGTCTTTGCTGTGATAAGGGCGGACAATGCCCATCAACGCTTCGGTCGAGCCAGGACCAGTGAGCTCGATGCTGCCGATTTCGAATCGTAGATCCTCGATGTAAAGGCGAGGGGTCTCGCGCTTGGTCAGTTTGACGAGAAGTTCGAAAACCTCGAGGAAGCATGATGGGTGTAGCCTTATATAGACCTGCCTCTGCACTTTTCCGGGCTGTTTCGAGGGCTCGCCTCCTGCAGCCTCAGGTGCGGCGGTTGCTTTAGGATTCCACATGACCGTGGCAGGGCCAATGTGCTTTCTGCCGTCGCCGACTTGCTTGCTCAACATGCCTGACCACTTGCGTCGGCCTTCTCTCCATTTCTCGCCCCGGCCATCCCAGAGACTGTCATGTGACATGCCCAAGGCTTTCAGAGCCCTCTCGATGCCCGGTCCGTGGCCGTACAGACCGATTGTGCTCATGTAGCTCATATCCCACACAACAGCCCCTTTCATATTCGAAGCTCGATGTGTCGGCCTGTATACCTTCTCATTCGGCGTCAACGGAATGGAGAACCGCCACAATGGCTCCTTAGGAGGGGTCATCTTTGCCCTCTTCGCGTGCCATAGATGCGTAGGTAACCAAGTCTTATCGATCTGGCGTTTCCTGAATTTCGCCTTTGGCTTAGGCGGATCGTTCGGAATGTTCCTCCTGATTTTGGGTTTTGCCGGCCTAGTCTCGATTAACTGTTTCATCGCAGCCGGCACAATCTCCTCCACAGCAACATCATCCCCATCTCCACCACCACCACCCTCTTTCGCCTTGCCATTGGCCTCCCTCAGTTTCCGCTTACGCTTCTTCTCAGCCAAGACGCCCAGCCTCTTCGCAGTCTCGACGCGTATCCTCGCCCTCGTGGTCCTGGGCGTCCTCTTCCCGGACACGACGGTGGGCGTGTTGTCCTGCAGCTGCTCGCCCCTGGCCCTCCTCCGCAGGCGCTTGGGCAGCTTCTTGACGTTGTGCGAGGCGGTGCGGCGGCGCATGCCCCGGGGCACCAGCTGGAAGGCGCGGCGGTTGTTGACGGCCTTGGACTTGCGCATGCCGTCCTCGAGGGCCCTGATCTCGAACTGGCGCGCGTTCAGGAACGCCTGCAGGTCCAGCTCGCCGTCCTTCAGGGCGGCGTCTGCCGGCTGGGACCGGATGGAGCGGGCATCCTTGACTTTGACGCGCTTGAAGGAGCGTGCGCCGCCCCCGCCGCCGCGGTCATCTTTGTTGAAGGGCGGCTTGGAGGTGCCTGTTCTTGCTCCTGCTCCTGAACCCTGAGGAGGGTCTTTTCGTTTGTTACTGCCGTCTGGCCTGCCTCCGGAGTTTGAGGGCTGTGGGGCCATGGTGGGAGTTTATGGATGAGGCCTCACATAGACTCATCTCAGTGATTTGCTGCCTCTTGATGCTGTTTTGACCCCAAAATGTCGATGAAATTGTGTTATCTTATCGGGGTGAGCTATAAACACACCGGGCGTTGAGTTGACCCCGGATAATTCTCCCGAGTCAGATTCCAATCTCCAGTGCACAGGCACACTGAATCTAATTTTGGGGCTTGATGTCAGTATAGACCCTCCTGGAGTGTCAATAACACCCACTTCAGTGGGTGTTACCACTGAAGTGGTCGACCACTTACAGTTGACCCGCCCACATTTGCAGTGGCAGGTTGACAATGATGATCAGTGCATCCGCTCTACAATCTCGCTCGACGTTCCTCTTCTCCTGTGTAATGGATGGTCTTCGCCATTATAGTCCCGAGTGCGTTTGAAAAACTTGATCAGTTCAGTTCAGTTTAGTTCAGTTTCAATCCGCACCAAGACTGTCTTCTATAATCCAATCCGGTAAGTTGTTTTCTTCTCTCATCTCACAAAATGGTCATGGTGATGATCCTCATGATGGGGATGCCACAACTCATACAGGAAATACAGGGGCAGGGATAGATAGTCACAGTAATTACATGCCTCTCATACTGACAGATGAACCAGTCCCTTTCCCATTCCATCTGAGGGGCACACACGCACACGCACACACACACACACATACACACACATCGATCGATCGATCCTGGCAGCACATCTCCAGCTTTTACTACGCTCTCTCTACTATCTTATCAGATCCAACATTCCAGAAGTCGGACCCGGGATATTCATTCGCACTTGTCTTACTCGGCTGACCCCGGACACTATCGCGCAAAAGTCGCCCGTGGACAGGACAAGGGCTAAAGGTTACCCGGTTGTCCCGGAGGTCTGGACTTGGATCTCGCCAGCTCTCATGACTGACGAGCGGCGTATTTTATAAAAACAAGCGCAGATTTATTAGCCGCGTCTCACTTGCATTGATTCTTATTTTGACACACGAGAGAGAGAGAGATAGAGATAGAGAGACAGAGATGGCACCCCTCAGTAAGCTCGATATCAACAACATCTCACTCTCACCATCAATGCACCAACACCAACACCAACACCAACACCAACACCAACATCATCTTATCCTCCGTCTCATCCGTTCACCCTCTGGCCTGGCCTGACCCGACCCGACCTGACACGACACAACACAACACAACACAACACAACACAAAAACACAACACCACACGAACCAAACTCTGGATGAAAAAGTGAAGTGGAGTGAAGCAAGGGAAGGGTATACAAGGTATACATACTGTACAAGGTTATACGAGTTGCCTTGTGGCCGGCGCTCCTTCCCGCTCACTCGTTCTCTCACCTACAGCCTCATCCCGGGTGACTTCACTCTACCCAAATGGGACTCCGGAGTGGTTAATGTTCAACAATCCCGATTCTGATCTACATTCTACATTCACCATCATCTCATATTCTGGACTCGCTACACCATCTGGCCTTCTACTTTCTCATATCTTGGACACATTTCTGGAGAGACAATGGTCTGGACTAACGTGAAGAAACTCCCCTTAGTCAACAAGGCCAGAAAGGTAAGTCTGTCTGCCTCCTTTCCGTCTCCCATACCTATCTATTCACCCCAGAACCGCCACCTTTGAACATGCCACCCGAGAGGCCTCCAATGATGAATCTCTATCAGTTTGACCATCTCTAACTAGAAGAACACGTTACTAACGAGGACTCTACAGCCTAGGTTCGAAGTACACCTCAAGGTAAGTGAGACATGAGCGGAAGCTGAGGACAGACGGACAGGCAGACACCAGTTCATCGTCCTCTTGCCTAATCCCCCTTCCGTTACGTGCCCACAAGCTGACAACCTCCCAGGTCTATGACCTTAACAACGTCCCCCTGGTGCAAGGCGCCTCCTTCCTAAAATGGCACCTCCCCCATTCCATCCACGGCGAGCACCGCGGGCGAACCGCCAAGTGCCCCATCGCCAACCACAGGGTGGAATACAGCTACGCCAAGATCGTCCCCGTGCGCATCACCATCGACAAGAACAACAACCTGTCGGAATGCCCTATCGAGTTCGAGGTCGTGCAGGAGTTCAGCACCCACGGCGGCGTCATTTCCGCCAGGGAGGAGAAGATCACCCTGGGCAAGGTGGCGTTGAACCTGAGCGAGTACGTCGAGGAGAGCGAGGCCATCATACAGAGCACCGGCTTCCGGACGCGGAGCCGGATGCCTAGTACCAGCGCTAGCGCCGCGGCTGCCGCAGCTGCTGCCGTCACCGCCGCCGCCGGCGGTAGGAATGCAACCACGCCAGGTCAGGGTCACGCCCGTAAAAGGAGCTCCCTGTCGATGCACGCGCCCATCACCGCCGGCGAGGCAGTAAGCCCGACCACCGTGCGCCCCTCCTCCAAGAATGGGGACAGCGACAGCATCAACAACAACAACACCACCCCCGCCCCCTCCATCAACGAGCCCGCCCTCCTGCCGCCACCGCACCTCCCCGAGCAGCACGTCGAGGACGGCGTCGTGCGGCGGTACCTCATGCACGACTCCAAGATCAACTCGACCCTCAAGATCGGGATCCTGATGGTACAGGTCGACGGCGAGCGCAACTTCTCCGCCCCGGCGCTCAAGACGGCCCCGGTCTTCGGCGGCATAGCCGGCATGGTGGGCGAGGCCAACGCGGCCGCGACCTCGATGCTGTCGGACCCGGCGGCGGCCGAGTTCGGCGTGCACCTCCTGCAGGACGACGGCCGCGACGGCGCCAGCCTGAACGCGCAGTTCTCGCTCGGCGGGGGCGGCGGGGGCGGCGGCGCGGGCGGGATGGTCGGGGGCGCCAAGTCGCGCGACGTCTACGAGCTGCAGGACATGTACCGCCGCGCGCTGGCGGCGTCCTGGGCGTGCCAGCCGGGGGAGCTGCCCGCCGACGAGTGCATCGAGGACATATTCTCCGGGGGCGACGGGTTCGGGCCCGAGGGCGCGTGTGGTGCGGATTCTGTGCTCAGGGCTGGGGATGCGACGCCGCGTGGGCATCATCATCACCATTCGTCGCATCACTCGCTGAGTCGGTATACTGGACGGGTGGGGTTGGGGATGGGGATGCGGAGGAGGGGGGATAGTGGGTCGAATCTCCCTGGGGTGGGCGGTGGGGAAGATGACTTTCTCCGGCCGAGTGATAGGAGGGGGTTGGGCGCGAGGAAGCACATGAGGCACGGGAGTGGGGAGAGCATGATGACGGTGAGGGGGAGGGGTGGTGGTGACCAGGGCGGCCACCGCGGTGCCGGTGGTGGTGGTGGACATCGGAGGGATGGGAGCAAGGACAGCATGCGGCCGCCGAGCGCCGGGCTGAGGGGTCGCAGCGAGAGCCTGTCGAGCCTGGCTGCCACGATCGAGAGCGAGCGGGGGCGGAGCGGGTTCAAGAGCGCAAGGGAGGTCGACGAGTATGAGGTGCGGGATGACATGGTGGCTTGGGCATTGCCGGGAAGTGTCGCCTAAAATGTCAAAAGTAAGTGAGGGGGGGGGGCCCGTTCGGCGCATTTATATATACTTTAATTGGCTGGTAATTTCTTTTCTTTGGGGTCGCAGTCATATGTCACACGGCGCAAGGCTTTGAATTTTGAGAGGATAACATGAACGGTGCATCAAGCTTTGGGTTTCGTGGAAAAGCAGGAAATATGTCTTGCCCTCCTCTAACATTAGATGTTTTGCTCACGTCCAAAGCCCTATAACGCTCGGCTAGTCCACAAAGTATCCGCTATATCGCCAAAGATCAATCTTGTACTGCCTGTTGGAAGGGAAGGACAAGATCAACCTTGAACATCAAATGCTTCGTCTTTCTCGGTAGTTGTTGACAGACAATGCCGTCTCATCCATGCCTTTGCTCTTTATGGGACGGTCGACTCGTGATTATGCCCATGTCGCCAGTGACGACGCAGCAGAGTTGATTTTGTTATGCCTCATATACAATACTCCTCCTAGGGAGGTATCGAGCGTTTATGGGCGGTACGGCTCGCGGTTATCCCATCAGTCCCCATTGTTGCCTGTGCCATCTAGGGCCCCTCATCTCGGGTGGTCCTTGTCCCACTCCTCGAAGTCTTCCTTGATCAGCTCGCACTCTTTCTTGAGGTGTTGTAGTTGCTTCTCGTAGTCCTCGATGATCTGTCGTCACGTTCGTCAGCCTACGTCTCCTTCAGCGCCTGCTACCATTATAAGCGACTCACCTTCTTCACCCGAACCTCGACCTCCTCACCCAGACCTTGGTCCTCGCCCAGTCCCTTCTTCTGTAGCTCAGCCTGCAGGATCTGTGCCCTCTCCCGTAGCCAGATCAGTCGGCTCCAGAGGTCCTCCAGCCTCGCGTTGACCGCGGGATCCTGCACGCCCCTCTCCATGTTCTCCAATTTTAACCTCAGCTCGTCCTCATCTGCCGACAGCGCATACCCTCTATTCCGCAGCACCTGCACCTTCCTAGCGAGCACCAGCGTGCGCTTGCGAAGGGCATCGTGTTTCCGTCTCGCGTTGATCGTCCTCACACTCCACTCCAAGTCATGCATCGACAGGATTGTGTCCAGGCAGCCGTTTATCTCGTGCAATTTCTGGTTGAACCGGCCAATCGCAAAGCGCTGCGCCTTAAGCCGCTCCGCGACAGCGGCGAACCCAGAAGCGAGCACGGGCATGGAGCCTGGAGCAGGCTTGTTCTGGAGAGCTTCCTCCCATTCCTTGGGGTTCTCGTTGGGGCCGGGGTGGTAGAAGGGTACGTTTGCCTCGTCGACTTTGTTGTAAAAGTAATGCTTGAACACACATTCTTGGGAATCGGGTTTCCACTTGTTGAGGACGAGCTGGATCTGGTCGGGAACGGAACGGCCATCTGCAACGCGCGATCGCTCCTAGTCAGCCCTCATGAGCGCCTCCAGAGTCGAACGTGGGAATGAAGGCATTGTAGATAGTATGTTCAAGGGTATAATTATGAGAGACAGAGGGTGTATACGTAAAAATAAGGTCACTTACAAGCCTGTGGTGGATTAGCAGACTGAAATAGTGAGCTGCCAGCTGGATTATTCTGCGGCTGTCCCAGCAAAGACTGGCCTAGCTGGGGCGCTTGCTGCTGCTGCTGCTGCTGCTGGTTGTTCGCATTGTTCTGACCGAAAAGACCGCCGAATGACTGCGTGGGCTGTTGTTGTTGTTGTTGCTGCTGCGGTTGTTGTGTGGCCGCTGTTTGTCCGAAGGGATTTGTGGCGGTTGTCGTATTTCCACCACCGAATAGCGAAGTGCCGCCAGCAGGCTGACCGAAGAGCGACATTGCAGGGCGACTCGAAGAGTATTCCTATCGGATTAAGTAGTGGTAGTGGGATATGGAGGATCGCGTTCGGAAGACTGCTGTTTAGAGCTGGCGAGCTCTGGAAAAACAAAAGGGTATCAAAACATGCCGCTGCACCAAGCGTGTCCCCAAGCGAATTGAGACAATATCGGGCGATCCGATTGTCCCACTGTCAGAGGTCTCGAGACGCGTGGTATTATCGTTTGGATGTGCTCAGGGTGAGGATGATCAGGCTGTTAAGGTGCTGGTGTCGTCGCTACTTTTCGAGAGCTGAACGAACTTGACATTGAAGTCGCAGCTCAAAAAAGTCCAAGCTCGGACCTGTCCAGAGTGCCTGCCGAGTGTGTTATCCCCCAAGCGTTACAACCCCCTCCCCCCAGATCTAGTACCCCTGCTGGGCTTCCTTCGCTCAGATCCACAATTCACTGCTCTTTATCTCATCGCAACAGACCAGCCAACCAGCCAAGCAGAACTCATCTGGCAACCTGAGACAACGTTGGGGTTGATACGTGCTTCACAACAACGAACCACGGGCAGCCAATCAGGCCAACCGCATAACACTTCACCTATACCGTGTAAGCCGGCAACTGCCATCATCACCGACGAGCTCCTCCGCTTCCGCTAGCATCCAGCACAACCACGGCCTTATCCCGAGCCCATTAATCGCCAAAATGGCGTCGCGGAGCCCTCAGTGAGTCAAGTCAACCGCAGTCTCCTCCAGATCTGACTACGTCAAACGTCCAATTGCGGGGGCTAACCTAGAACCGTCAGGTTCAATAATCAGGACCTCATCGACACCACTCCTCTCCCCGACTCGATTCCCAAGGTCAAGGAGCTCGGTGCCAGCTCCGCGCCTCTGCTGTCGGCGTCCTTCTTCATCGGTGCCCGGTGCAAGGACTACAACGATGACTTTATGAAGTGCAAGACCGAGAACCCCGGAAAGGGCGAGTTCGAGTGTCTAAAAGAGGGCCGGAAGGTGACGCGATGTGCGAGGAGTGTGTATGTGCGACCATGCCTGTGTTATTTATCGATTGACCCGCCTAACCTCGACTGTACCTGGGAAACATCCATCTCTGGGGCCGTGGGCGTGGAAGTAAAGCCCGGCAGAAGTGAAGAGACGGATCCCCGGGACTACATTTGGCAAACAGACGAAATCAAGGGCTTACTGACGGTTTACTGATGATTGTGCTACCTTATAGTATTGAGGACGTCAACAAGCATTGCTTGGAGTCTTTCCGCGCCCACTGGCAATGCCTGGACAACAACAATCAACAACTATGGCAGTGCCGCCCCGATGAGTGGCGCCTAAACAAATGTGTCTTCCACAACCTGGTTTGTCTCCCTCGACTCCATCCACTCCTCCATGCCCACTTTGAGGTATGCCCTTTCCCGGTAGATGGCTTACCAGTAGGGCAACTACAGAAACTGGAGAAGACGGTCCCAGACGCTGCCGGCAAGGTCCCCGTACACCTGCGGTCGCAACAGATCTACGCGCATGCACCTATCCCGTACCAGCCGCATGCTAAGTACGAGGATGCGAAGTCAGCATAGAGGGGGTGCCTAAGCTGCACCCGGGGCATTTATAGTTGCGTGGTCACGAAGCATCAATAAGGCGGCGGCTGTGCTGCTAGGTTTGCCATTAGATGGCGGTGGTGCGGGAAGTTCTACAGGAGCGTGTGTAGTTACTTCTATGAGGCACGAATTCAAGAACACACAACATTTTACCTTGCGGACGAGGACGTCCTCAGCGATGATCTATGGCTCACAAGCTCGTGTTCGGACCCGAGGCGTGTTGCAGCTTAATGTGCACTGGAAATCATGTGCCCATTCCAGGAGATTGACAGCACGAAACGGTGACAGAACAAGCAAAGGAGAAGAAAACAGAACAAGCAAAGAAAGAAAAATACGAGGAATATAAGGGGTGCACAGGAGTTTGATTGACTGTTTGAGGAAAACGGAACGAACAAAAAGCAAAAGAAGACATACAACACCGGGTATTCGCTGGTCGTCACCGACCCAACTACTAATCCAGCCCTCAGCGGCTTGTCTATGGGAGAGCGGACGGGATCCCGAATTTTCCACTGGGTATGGTCGTATGTGCTAGTATTTATTGTAATCGTACTTATATACTAATAGTAAACACCTATCCCGTCATGGTCGGCACAAACTTGGTCCAAACTGGCTGGGCGTGTACGGATCCGTACAGAATACGACGGTGTATATGGTATCGCATTTAATGGTCCGTGCATGGTACTATTCTCAGACACCGTTTATGCAGAAGCAAATTCATGAACCAGCGGACGAAGGGATCTGAACTTCGAAGGACTGGCATGGGTGCAAGTCACATGAGAGGGGGTATTCGACCGAATGGTTTATGACCACTCGCATTACTACTAATCCAGGTCCTTGTCTACATAGGAACCCACCTACATTCACCCTGTAGTCACAACAGAGAAGCGTAGGTCGTGAGGCGCTCAGAGAAAGGGCGAAAAGCAGCAATAGCTTCGTCTCAGCTCATCTCCGCCATGCTGTCTGGCAGGCTTGGAGGGCCTTCAGCTCGTCCACAACGGGGCGGCCGCCACTACTTTACGTCGAACGCTATGTCGGACCGTCATCATGTCGACATGGAAGGCAAAGGAAGAAAGCCATCATCCTTAATGCTCGGTACAGCCCGGGCTTTGGGCCCCTTGTCAATCTAGTTTCCAGAAGGGATCCACCTCCGGGGACGGGTCTAGATATCTAAGACAGCTCCGGATCCAGACTCTGACCCAACGACAGCCTATTCGCTGTTCTCCGAAGCTGAAAGGGGGACAAGGTTAGAAAGGACAGGAAGGGAAGATCTCGTAAAACCCGACAGATGTCGGCCATATCAGAATCCGACAGATGTCCTACCCGAGCACAATCCGAAACCCGCCCCAGCCGGCTAGACCTGCCCATATCGCCCCTCATCTATATTAACGACACCAGCATCGTGTAACTTTTCCCTCCCCCCCCCTCCGCAACGCGTTGGGGCGGGGGGTTATGAACGGAAGAGTGCAGAGAACCCCGGCCGGTGGTCGGCAGGATGCCGTTGGCCCTCGCAGAGGGCTGAGGCACGCCACATGCGAATCTTCGGCTCGGGGTGAGACTTCTCGGCCGTTGGGAAAACATCGGGCGTCCCTGTTGAAGGGCAAGCCGGTGCGTGCTGCGCCAGGCGCGCAGTTCTCGCCTCCCGTGTGGCGGGGCGAACGCCCGCTATCCAAAATATCCGCGACTGGCGGGACATTTTGGCCCACTGGGCGCCGCTGACCTGGCCTGGTGGGTTTCGGTATTTGGCTCTGGCGGTCGGTAAAATCTCAAGTCGCGTAGTAGGTTGCCGACACGTACCAAGTGAAAATTCGACCCCGGAAGACGCCTCCAGGGTTCGCGACGGATGCAAGCAGCCGGCAATGATTGACAACCCGGGGTTACACTATGCGAACAAATGCACGTGGGCGACCAACATATATGAGAAGGCGCCAGAGTCTCCTGCATGAAAGTCCACTTTGACTATCAAGAGTATTGCGGGAGGGAAACGAAAGCGAAGCGGAGGAACAAAAGCGGCCTTGAGCTTTGTCTGGCGGCAACTCACATGATGAACTGTAGGAACTCCAGACTTGTACAATAATCTCCACGAGTTGAGCGGGGCAACCACTATCCCAAGTCCAGCTCCTGTGTTACACTGTTCCGAGAACTGCGCTTGTAAAGCCATATAGCTGGCGAGGTGACACTGTGTCGCCTACCCCGTTGTGATATATCGCATCAAATCCCGTGTCTGGCAAGAGTTATGAATTTCCCGGCTGCCATGTTGAGTGTGTCTCTGGATAGAGCTGCGCTCGAACCTTCTGAAGATTGAGGAGCACACAAATCTGAATAGCTCACAGCAGCATCATAGTCTGAGATATATGTCACTATCGAGCCCCGCAGGGTCCAAGACACCCAGGAAGTGCACTATCAGTGATCCAGTGACGCGGATTTCGAAACATGATCGGGATGCTATTCGCCACTCTTCTGTAGTGCAGAGGCATCCCGTCCCCATGGGGAGAGGCAAGACTGTTCCAGATGCAGCATCTATGTGTCTTGCACCTGAGCCTCTCAGTATAAGACTCTAGTTCTTCCGAGTACCTTGGATACCGAGACTCCTCGGTTACATGCCAGAAAGCCAACGGCAGTCATGATTTCCTTTCTTGTTTTTTCGAAGGAATCTGCCCCGGATAGGCAGCACATCATCTGCGCACAATAGTGCGACGGGATAAGTCTCAACTCTTTTCGACACCTGATAAGAGTGAAGTGGTGTACGCCACATGAGGAATGGGCCGGCCATTCTCGTGACCTTGGCGTAAGCTGACGACCAAGATGACCACGTGGCACCCCTACCACATATCCCAACCGACAGTGATGCTCAGTGTCGACGCACAACAGATCAAAGTCAGAGTGTCAAACTTCGTAGTATGGCATGAGATGGTCATGTGAGATCGTGGAGGCAGCACGGTGAGGTGCCTAGTCGGCCAGGATTATCAATTCTGTTCGGACGCAGGCATGGAGTCGGTTCCTGGCAACTCGGCCGTCGCCCCGTAGCTGGCGACCACAGCCCATGGTCGGAACATACGGTGTCGTCGGCGCGAAGCCTGTGTCTGGAAACAATGCCCATGTCCAAGGTGAATCTTCCACGGACGTCCGTTACACAGCAGGTTCCTTTCCCGGCATCCCAGCTGCTTGGCTGAACCCATGTCGGCAATCAAAACACTGGCGCGGACCGCGACTTCGTCCAATGAGCAAGCCGAGGTTGCTGCTGCTGCTGCTGCTGCTGTTGTTGAAGAGAAGCCGTCCTCCCTAGAGGTTTCTCCTTGATGAAGGCGAGAATAGGAGAAGAAGAGGCTGGCCTAGGTAGTTTCATCGCTAGGGGTTTCAAAGGGCCCCATTCATGGTCCACGTCGGAGTGGCTCCAAGGGTGCTGTGCCGCCTGTGCGCAATTGGGTTGTGGAGAAGGCAGGGCCGCTGTAACTTGGCCCAGCTTCATCGACCGTCCATCGACCGGAGGATAGAGTTGTCCTGTGGATCGTCTGGCCGTCAAGATGGGCGCCCCAGGCTGAAGTGGCCGCCGAAAGGGTACTCCGCATGTCAACTGTCACCGGACATTTTCTCTGCTGCACTGCAGATCTCGAGGGAGAAGGGCCTGAAAACCCCACGTAGCATAGTTTATAGAAACCTGATGCATGGGGGGAAAAAAGAAGGGGAAACAAGGTTACATGGCACGGATGTACAATGTCTTGTATAGCTGTGTTGTCAATACGTCAGAGGCTGCCCTTTGACTTCCTGATGCCGTCGACAACTCTTGATATCTAGAAGTTAGAAAATTCCCCTTGAGGAGTTGTCGCCTTGATGACCGCACCGACGGCACCATGTGCAGTTCTATCGATTTCTGAAGCAATGGTCCGTTAGGCGTTCTGTGGCCCAACACAGTGATGTTGTGCGGGCTTTTTGATCCGTTTTTCCCGTGTCTCTTGTGCGCCGTGGCGCTTGCAAAGAATGCCATGAGTGCCATATGCCAAGGTGAAACGGAATGTGGTCGTGGTGATGGTGATGGTGAAGGTGATGTGGTTGGTCGTACCCGGTGTGAGCCTCAACGAGGGGATCGCAAAGGATCGTTGTGACCAGTGTTGTGACCAGTGTTGTGACAGGCAAATGATATCTACAAACACACACAGACACATGAAGAATGCAGAAAAAAGGCCAGAAGTTACATTCCATCTCTTGGGTTATCCTAATTATATTGCACTTTGCGTGTGTGTTTTCGCATTAGTCGGCACGGGACGGCACGTTTTGCGTTTTTATATACAGAGGTGGACTGTGAACTAGCTGGGTGGTTTGATATCGCATCGGTCTTGTTGAGCAGCCGTCCAGCGTGCCAAATGATGTGATGATGTTTGTGATGAACCGAGCAGCCGGTGGATAGATAGTTGAGAGTCGAGACGGGCTTACTCTCCGTAGTGCGCAGACGCAGACGGGAGAACGGAAAGCCCATGCAAATTAGTTTCGTTTCAGGATCGACGCTTAGTGGGGAAAGGGACAATTGACTTTGAGATCCAGGGATGTGGTTGGTGGCTATATCCCTGCACGTTGCCCTGGCAGTTCGCCAGTCTGCAGGTACAATGCACGATTTGAAGAGACTGGGGAAAGAATGCCCAGGTTGCCCCACACTGTTGTTGGGCTCTCGGCAAAAAGGGGGGGGGGGTGCAATCGGCCGCTAGTCTAGGTTGAGCAAGGGAAAAGAGCTGCATTTATTGCAGGATGGGGGCGTAAGTATATACTACTCGAGTCCATAATATAACAACAACGGCATCTCCTTTCCCTTACCCCTAGGGCTCCCTACCTCCTACGGGAATCCCTACGGGAATCCCTACGGGTAATAACAAACAAAAGCTCCATTGGAAGCACGAAATATACAAGATGACATCACGGGAGAGATTGGATGAGTGTGCCGAGTTCCGACAGCAGAGACCCTTCCATGACGAAAAGATATGATATACGGGTTGTATTTATTTCGGTCCCTATTGATCTTCCCGGATCTGCCTTGCGAAAAGGTGTTGCAGTGTCAGAAAAGGTGGGCAACCACCAGGTGATATTGATAAAATCACCCCCCGGTGGCCAGTTAGCTGTGGCCTGCAGCCGCCTGCGTTGCAACGTCAAATTGCTTAAGGGGAGGCTAAATCTACGCCAAGTAAAGGGCAGAAAACTACACGGTAGGTGAACTTATAAGCCTTTCTTCGAAGGAGGTCCAACTACCCACATGATGCATATGATAAGCAACCGATATGGATTCTTGACCAGGAACCAGAGAGCCGGGTCGAAGAGAGGTGATGATCGCTCGTACCGATGCTGACAGCTTCAGCAAATTCCTATTTGGGAATTAGGGATGCTGTCAAGCTTCGCGTCCAGGCCCCAGGCCCTCTGATCACTCTGAGGGTCTGTTGAGGGGCCTCAACTCGGGCTGGGCGACTTGAGTGGTTCCCAGGCCCTGCTGAGCCGCAGCCAATGAATGACTCCCCGAGGTCCCTGAACTAGGTAGGTACCTACCTACCTAGGTAGGCACGTAATATGTACATACTTGATGTACATAGTATTGTTGTTCTACTATGTACGCTACAGGGGTACGGAGTACGTAGGTAGGTACGTAGGTAGGTACCTAGGGGGAGGTACTACCTATACCTCCTACAGCATGGGCAGTTGACATGGGGGGAGGGGGACGACCCACTCGTCAGCAGCCCCGATGGTCCAGATGGTCCAGATGCCTGATGTTCTGGCAGTTGTTGGATGTTCGTTCTGGCAGCCTGGCCAGCAGCGTCGCTCTTTTTCCCAAACCTTATTATCTGCCAGTGCATGCATACCCGATCGTACCTAGAGGCAACAACCACCTCTTTTCTCTCCCTTCTTTCCCTCCCTACGTACTTCAAACGTAGCATCGTCGGCTTAACTTGAGCCATTCCGTTCCTTTTTTTTCTTCTTCTTGAAGAGATTCAGGATCTACCGCTGCTTGTTCGGCCATTCATTCATTCATTTCTCTTCTTCTTCTTCTTCTTCATCATCCTGCCTGCAGTGTCTTGCACACACTCATTCGTTCTTCCAGTACAGTCAAGTCACGTTCCTGTGGATCGTCACCGTCAACCGTCAGAACTCGCTCACCACCATCGAGATATCTCCCGATTCTCGACCATACCGAAGCCACAAGGTCTCGCCTCGCCTCGCTCGACTGTTGATTGATACCTTTCTTGTCACCCCTTCGAGAAGGCCTGTTTCGCCTCAAGTCTCGTCCTCCCACATCTACCCATCCATCTGTCCATCGTCTTTGACAGACCACACAAGTCCAGCAGCGCTGTTCTTGTTGCCTGCTTTTGAGAAGCATCTTTAAAACCGATCGTCTTTCTCCTTTGGTTGATCTCTGGAGACTCATCATTTCCCGGGCCGTACTTCACACAAAGAATAAGGCAAAACACCAAGCCCACGAGAAACATCAAAGGTGCGTAATGTTCTAGCCTGTTGCTAAATTCGGCCCTTCATTGTTTATATCATCCGTCCAAACACATGCCCGCTATTCCTGCCACAAAGCATTCCTGTGACGTTCAAAAAAAGAAGGTCAGTGCCTTTATCGAGGTTGAGGAACGTGGGAACGTGCCTCAGGACGAGACTACCACGTTGATCGCAATACAAAACATTCCTGATCGTCACTCAACTCCGCCAACAAACATGGTCCAAACATCCACATAGCAACGCCCACCAATCTTCAGATTACTTTTCTCTTCTGTTTCTTTACATAACCTTCATTCACTTCAGCTTCGGGGGCTCGAATTCTCGCTTCCAGCACAATCATTCTGTTCTATGCTTTTTGGCTCACGCCCGCCCCTCACTCATTTTTATTTATTTTTTTATTCAACGCTCTCCTTCAACCTGTATGGACTTTGAACTGAACTGACGATCCCAGCCCGTCTCCACTCATTTTTGATCAATCTCAAGGAATCCAAAACGAAAGAAACAAATTTCCCAACATGAAGTCATCGTCACTTTTCCTGCTCTCCGGGGCTTCGCTCGCCCTGGCTAAGCCTGTGATGGACGTTGTCATCGAGACCGATGTCTACTACTACACCGTCACCCAGGAGGTCACCACCGTCGAGACTGTTCCCGCCGAAGCCCCCGTCAACGCCAATATGAACTGGGCATGGACCTCCACTTTTTCCACTTCCACTTCGTTCACTCCTGCTGCCGCCGTCGTCACCGTCACTGTCGGTGCCACCGAGGCTGCTGCCACCAGCGAGGCCGCCGCCACCACTGTCGAGGCAGCTCCCTCTTCCGTTGTCGAGGAAGCCTCCACCGCTTCCCCCACCGACTTCGCCGGCACTGCCACCTACCACCACAACATCCACCGCACCAACAACTCTGCCCCTAGCATGACCTACGGTGACGAGTATGCCACCTACGCGTCCCAAGTCGCCGCGTCCTGCAAGTTCGCACATGACCTGTGAGTTTCTCCTTTGTTTGGCGCTCGCCATAGCCTGAGTCTCGACTTCCAAGCTGACAATTCATAGCACTCCTGGCGGCGGCGGCTACGGCCAAAATATTGCCATGTATGCCGCTACCGATGCCGACTCCATGTCGGAAGAGTTGGCCATTGCTCAGGCAATCACTCAGATGTGGTACAACGGCGAGGTCGACCTCTACCCTTCCAGCTCTTACGGCCAGGCCAACCCCGACATGGCCGACTTCGAGGGATGGGGTCACTACTCCCAGATGGTCTGGGTTGGCTCCAAGCAGGTTGGATGTGCCGCCCAGTACTGCCCTGCTGGTAGCATGGAGCCTAGCATGGCCGCTTGGTTCAGCGTCTGCAACTACTACCCTGCCGGTATGTCGCAACCCTTTTGCTGTTTGTAATGCCATGTAAGCTAATAATTCGCAGGTAACGTGGATGGCGAGTACGGCGACAACGTCTTGGCGCCTGGAAGCGGCGCCACTGTCTCCGTGGATATCTCTGTATAAGAGCCTCTCGCATTGATCTCACTCAGCACTGGTGACTGCCAACTCTGCGTTTCGTGTAGTGTATGGATTCGTACACACACAATGTCTTGCAGAGCAACGAGCGATCGAGATTTCTTATCATCATCCAGACAGCAGAGGCGCACATTCTAACGTGACGGAAACTCGCTTTGCATCATTGCATCATCACTTGACGATTCTAGGACATGAAAGATGCCGGATATGAGGGGAAAGGGCCAAAAACTCTGGGAGACTTTTTTTGTGCATTTGAGTTTTACCTTTCGTTGGTGACTGGCTCCCGTACGCCTTCACCCCCAGTTTGTTTACAGGAAATTGAATTCATGTACATAAAGTTCTACTTCTGGCTTGGCAATCGAGGCGTCCTTTGGAATGTTAGATTTTTGATGCGCCACGCCTCTCCAGTCTCCTCGTAGTGTACCGTGAACGGTGTAGATGCAAAGAAATGCACTTGAGATTGATGCCAAGGTGTCAGGAAGGTGTCAGGAATGTGTCAGGAATGAGGCTCAGAAGAAGGCTCCGACACATTCCCTGTCTTGCCGTCGGGTGCCGGAAACGAAGAAGGAGGCTGAACGGCGATCAACATGCAAACCTTCCTGTCCAGGCGGCTGGGGCCACGCTCCGAATGATTCTCGAATTCGGAGGGCTCGACTTCCAGTCAAGGTAAAAACAAAAACAAAAAAAAAAGGGTTCAGGGCTGAGACGAAGCCTTTGTAAATCCCGGACGCATGCATTTGCATTCTCCCTCGCGGTCGGGCGTTGGCACTGATGAAGCTTAGGTATAACATAACTCATGACGTCGAGACATAGCCGAAGACAGCCGAGCAGACCAGACTGTCGTTGAAGGGCTCGAAAAGGCACATGATACCATGAAAGGCTGGGAGAGGAATTTCACAAGACATTGTGCAGAGACAAGAGCCAGCAGTAGCGCACTACTGTACGAACCTCGCCCAGCCAGCTGCCCCATGTCTTGCATTCCTTCCAAAACCCGGTCCGGGCCAATAAACGAGGGCGGTTACTAGAGGCCATCTTGATACTAGCAGCGAATCTAGATTATTATCGAGCTCATATGAACGGACAAAATGGGTCATCGGCCGGCCGGCTCTTCCTATTCTCCAAAGTTCTGAGGCATGAATGACATCTTGGATCTTGCTCGTCTGTTGGAGTCCGCTGATGTCCGTTGGAGTCTGCTTGGGTAAGGCGAGGCCGTGCGCCCCGGGTAGGAAAGGCATCCCGCGGCTATGTCCCCAAGCTCTAACTCATGTTTACTCAAGTAGTGTGGTGAGTTGTCCAGACCCGCGCCTGGACTGTAGCCGGCGCCGAGCTTGACGTCGTCGGAGGACACCGGCAGACGTAATAGAGGGGAAACGCTTGAGTGTGAAGCCAATGAGTGGACCAGTGAGGGCAGTGAGCCTGGTGAGCCTTACAAGGTCTCCTTGACTCTCCTTCCTTGCCCCTCTAAAAGTATTCCCAGGACACACAGTCCTTGGCTTACGGGCTCGTGTCATCCGGACAGAGCTGGTGTCTCTGCTGCTGTCCACGAGCGCGCTCCTGAACACACTGTCTGCCAAGGTACATACCTCACCAGCGCTTTGACACCGCGAAAGGGCCCCCCCCCTCCTTGTACAAGATGCGGATGGTCTCGCCACTCATATAGGAGGGGGGTTCTGAGCATGTGCAAGCGAGGAATATTGTCTCCGGATGTCTATATATATTCCCCCGTGACCCTCCGGTAGGAACTTTGTTCCACTTGGAACCTTTGATCATCCTCCAGTATTTTCTGAGAATCGCCCTCAACGAGGAGCTGAAAGCCTTTCCAGGTCTTCTCTCACCTTGGACTTCATAACAACATACAACAAGAACGACAACAAGAGCACCAACACAACATCACCACCACCAACAACCAGCAGCCATGAAGAACAACTTCGCGGGCGTCATCGCCCTGGCAGCCCTGGCCTCGGCGTCGCCGCTGTCGAGCAGGAGCCACTCAAGCAAGCCATTCCACGTCACCATCACGACGACCGTCACCGAGAAACCCCAGTACAGCCTCTACTACCCTCCCGACTACCCTCCCGGTATCCCCATCCCGGAGCTATACCCCCCCTTCTGGCCCCTAGGCGAGGAGCCCGGCCCCGTCATCGACCCCAACTTCACCAACCTGCCCCTGGAGACACCACCCCCCACCACCACCACCACAACAAAGTCCGCACCGGGCGACGGCGACGACGGTGATGACATCTACCAGATCCCCACGGAGACCCCGGGCCTGTACGACATCGCCTGCCTCCTCCCCGAGGGCTGCGTGTACTACATCCCCGAGGAGGGCAGGCTCCTCACCGTCCCCGCGGGCCGCCTCATCCCCACGGCACTGCTGGCCCCCGAGCTGGTCACGAGGCCCGCGACCGCGACCGCCACCAAGACCAGGGACCGCCACCACCACCACCCGCCCGAGCACACCGGGCACGGGGACGGCGGCATGCCGTGGCTCAAGCCCCCCATCGTCCCTGACGATCCTGTCATTACCACGCTTCCCGTCGTTGGTCCGCCGGGCGTCCACGTGCCTCCGCCTCCAGAAGACGACGACGACCCGGACGACGATCCAGTTGACGATCCTATCATCACTACGCTTCCTGTCGTTGGTCCACCGGGTCTTCACGTGCCCCCGCCTCCAGAAGACGACGACGACCCGGATGACGATCCTACCAGTGGTTCACCGGATGGTCTCTGGCCTCCGTTGGCAGGAGAGGACCCAGATGACTATCCTATCCTTACTAAGGTTCCTGTCGTTGACTAGGTTTGTTCGAGGGGGAGGGGGGCAAAGGGGCCAATCCACACCAGATTGTGTAAGTATAAAAACCAGCTTCAAGCATCATATGTCGATTCGCTGGAAATCCCTTGCTGACCCGTTTCCCGCAAAGCTCGCCCGCGCCAAACAGAGAGGGGATTGCCCGGCTGGCGGGGGTTCCAGCCCTCTGTGGCGGTGGGCAGTGTGATCGGTTGGGAGTCAGGCTGGTAGGCGGGATTAGTGATTGATTCCTGTTCGGATAAGGACTAGGTGATACTTTGCCCGAGGAAAGAACACAAAAGGAAAAAAGGGAAGAAAAACAAAGAAAGATTCTTCTCACAAAGGGTGAGGTGATCGACCTAGAAGTTCTGCCATTGTATCATGTAAAACAAGTCTTCGATATTATCTATAAAGCAATACGATAATTCACTTCCTCTGGTCACTCACTTGAAGCCACCATGTGTGAAAGCCGTACTGCTCCGGACTGGCGATTGAATGAATCAACCACTGTCTGTGGAGGAGGACCGAGGTGCGGGTGTCAGTGAGCTGTAGTTGCTTGGTCCAATGATGCGAGACCCTGTGCGTCACGTACCTCGCTCGGCCCTCGAGCAAAGCTCAGTAGCAGGAGCGAGCTACTCGGCTATCTGCTCCCGTGAATAACAACCACCGATGTGATACCTACCTAGGTATTCAGCCGGGCTAGCTGTTATTTGTCGATCCCTGAACACACGCTAGACCAACCGCTCAAAAGCTCGTCCACGTTGGAATGCGGCTGAACAATGGTTGGCGACTGAACCAAGTAAGCCTGCGCGTCCGTCACGATATTGCCTGCATAAGAAACCCATTGTAGTAAGCCAAGGTCGAGACCGAGGGGGACAATTACTTCCATTTCCCATCCCATCACTAGAATGGTTTGCCCTGCCTGGTTGCCTCTGGGGTATAGATAGTTATCACCTATTCATGATCCCAAATCTATAGTCGTCTCGGGAGGAAAAAAAATTGAGAGAAAGGTGAATGCGAAAAACGTTTTTTGTTCTTTCTCCCAGATCGTCATGCGAACTTCCCACCCTGTACCTTCTTCCCTTTGCCTTCAGCCAGTTTCGTTCCATGCGTGGGGCTGCTACATCAGCCCCTACGCGATTTCCCAAACAAGACCAAAGTGACATATAAACTCCGTCGCGCCAACTTTTGTTTTAGTCGTGTCGTCGAATGGACGAAGAGAACCGGTGCCGCCAGGGCACCTCTGTCATGAAGAAACCGTAGCTCGTTGCGCATGATGAATTCTCAGCGTCACCGCTGTTCTGGCTCCTTGAGCAGCGAGCCGGGGGCTTCCTGCTGTCCACGGATGAGGGTATCGTCCGGGGGGGCGTTTGTGAGTCAATCGATCTGCTTCTCGCAGCCAATGCGATTCAACAGCTCCTTGCGGTCGCTGTGACCAGGGAGGCTGACGCCCGATGAGGATGTAGTCGTCCTCTTGACACCTGTCCTCCGCTCCCAGCTCTTCAGGTCGAGTTCCTCGACACCAACCTCTTCTTCAAAGGCTTGGGCCTCCTCATATACGAATTCCATCTCGTCCTCTTCCCCCACTTCGTCGCCCTCGTCATCACTCCTGACATCATCAGCGCCGGCTCCCCTCAGGACCCTGACAGCTACGTTGACGATCATGGCGAACCAGAAGATGCAGATGGCCTGCAGCGTCAACAGCAGCCCCAAGAAGGCCAACCTGATGGTGTCGTTGTGGCACAACAGTCCGTTCGACTTGAGGAGGGGCTGGAGGTAGAACCCATAGCCTTCGGGTTGTTCGAATGGTCCCTCGAGGTTTTTCTGGTTTCCCTTGAAGCAACCATAGGTCATGGTGCTCGGCACGTCCTTGTAGATGGACCAGCACACCAAGTTCATGAAGATGTGGCGGCAGACAAACCACGAAAGCATGAAGAGCCCAAAGCCGACGTCGCAGGCGTTGCAGAAGCCCATGTACTTAAGACACTTGGCAGCCTGTTGAACTCTGTTAGCTAGCTGGTCCCAGCGAATTTGACAAGGCAGAGAGAGCATACCGAGAGTAGGATGTCGCCGACGTCGAACAGCACCAAGACAAGGTTCCCCACAGCATTATGGTGGTATCGGTAGGATCCAACAATCAGTGCGATGGTGATGAAGTGATGGGACAGCATCTGCCAGTGGTCCTTACGGCGTTCCTCGATGTTGATGACGAAGATCTGCTGGAGCCAGAACCCAAGCTGGGCGAGGATGTAAGTCTTGTGCAGGCCTCCAAGTTCTCGGTTGGGCCAGCTCGCCCAGAGTTCCTTCATGTTCAGCCAGTAAGGAGAAGTGTAGTAGATATACTGTGAGAAGAAATACTGTTAGCCACCACCATTTGCACGCCCTGGGGCCCGCGCCCGTCATGGGCTCGAGCTCCGGACTTCGTAGCAGCAAGGGAGCAGATGTACATACGAAGCCGAGAGACCAGAAAGTGGTGCAGTACAGAACAAGCCAGGCCTGCTCGCTAAAGCGGGTGACCTCCTTCTTCTTGCTGATGCCCATGTATTTGGCGAAGGGTGCCAGGAGGTACTCCATTGACGCAGCGCGCAGCCCAGTGAGAAGAACGACGCAGAACGCAACGAAGTAGACGTCGTCGAAGCCGGCGCCATATTTGCTCGAATTGTCATTGTAGTACTGGAGGTTAAAGAACTTGGATGTGTAGACTTGAGACTTGGGGAGGAGGTAGTGGGCGCAGAAGAGGAGGGCCAGGAGGTTGAAGGAGAAACCTGTTGTGTTCGCGACGAGTTAGCCAAGACTCAGCTCCTAAATCTGGTTCAGGCACACAATGTGTTATCTGTGGGCGGATTGGCGCCAGGTCGTACAACACACAGCATGCAGTGTAATGGGTGTGCTTGGCGGTGGAGCGCACAACTTTGGACAAGTTTTTCTTGACGATGCGCCCGATCCTGTTCCTGTTGGGGATATGCATTGGGGGGCATGAGGCATACCAATTTGGTTCTCGACAAACCAACGGGCCAATTGCTTAGAGGGGCCGTTTCCCTTCCTCTTGAGACGCCTGACAAGAACGGTGTTGTTGCAGGTTTGGCGGTACAAGGGACCGTTCATGGACTCTTTCTGGCCCAAGTGATGGCGCTTGGTGGAGGAGGACGGGCGAGCCTCGGAGTTGGGAACTCTGAGGGTCTCCCTTTTGAATCCATTGGCAATGGGGGATTCGGGTGCAGAGGACATGGTCGCGCCCGTTGATGGTATAGCTTGCCAATTGGCGCGATCCAGTACCTATGTGATGATGCGGGCGACCAGCAGGTCGAGGTTGTTGAAGTCAAGTCGAGTCGAACCGGGTCGAGTCCACGTCGCAGCAGTAGAGGTTGCTGAGGAGGAGGGGGAGGGGGGTTTTGGCGATAGGGCGTGGACTCTCTCTTGTCTGATAACGGAGCCGCTGAAGAAATGTGGAATGTACGTAAAGAATGCTCGATTCTTTTCCTTTTGTTGTAGTCGACAGGTCTTCAATGGCAGATCAGGAGAGCACTCAGTCATTAACTCTGCTGTCCTGAAGTGACCAGCATAGAATGATGAGAGTGTCGCGTATCAAAAACGAAAGGCGTGTGGCGGGGATTGTCCAATTGATACGGAACGGAGTGGAGGGTTCGAAGATGGGGATGGTTAATGTTGAATGGAGCAGTGGCCAGGTCAGAATTCAAAGCAGCAGTGCAGTGCCGTGCGTAGTCACTGGTGCTGCAATCTTCCAAGGTCTGCTGCGGGCGCGGCGCGGCGTAATGGACCCCGAATTTTTTAGCGGTTCAACAGCCGTCAGGACCCAACGGCACCCAATTGGACCCCCCTGTCAAACCTTGGAAGCTGTCAAGGCGCTGGCATGTTTCGCCTGGGGCGGGACGCACTTGCAGACTAGAGGGGGGAGGGGGGTGTTCTGGGTCATCTGGGAAAGTTGTGGGAGGGTGGGAACCGCGGACGGGAAGCCTGTCTGTACCACAGTATTCCGTAATAGCCCTGAAGGCCATGTAAGGATGTACCTGGGCATGTATGTACCTGGAAGGCGGTGAGGCTCATTAGAGGAGTACTTAGGTACAGATCCGTACAGATCCTCGCACAGCAGGTGATGCTCTTTGGAAATTGCCAATCCGGGTCAAGCTGGTCGAGAGTTCAGCCGGCAATCAAACCAATCTGCTGGCTTCTCATTGGCGCTTAGTAAATGTTGAGAGCAGAGGACTCCTCCTCCACGGGCAGAATTTTAGGAAAGGGGCTGGTCAAGGCTGGCGCCTCTGGGCAGATACATACAGTACAGTATGCCAAGCAGCAGCCATCAATGATAATTGTTGATATACCTAAGGTATGTATAATAGCAGTGACCTGTCGATACCACTAGGGTTTCGTCTAAAATACTGGTAGCTAATAATGGTATATACACAGTAATAAATCCCCAATTGGAGGAGGAGCAAGCAGGGCAGGTGAACAGCAAGCTCCCAGCATTTTACATGAGTTGACCCAGCATCTTGCAGACCCCGCATAAGCACATCCTGCCGCCCAATTGCGAACCATATCTAGCGTATTCAGCGTATCTGCTTTCACACCATCTTCCACTTGGCTTGCAGATCGCCGTTATCCCCCAGTCTCGACACTGCGACCTTCTATAAATTACACATGCTTTCCAGTCACACATACCGTATACTACGTACCCGTACAGCACTGACAGCATGGCGCTTTCGAGCTGATCTTTGAGGGGGTCCCCCTCCCCTCAGATCGGCAAATGTAATTCACGCAGGAGCTGGAGCTCCCCGTTGCGTGGGACGGTGTAGATCAAGGTTACTGAACCATGGTTCGGATGAGCTTCATGCAAGTGCTCGATGCCCGTTGTCTGCATATATAATTCACACACATGTCGCGGTCTTGAAGGCCTCTCCGTTTCTCCCCCCTGTCTACTAGTATATAGAGGGTAAATTGGAAGAGACACTTCAGCCTTTGTCCCAGCCAGTTCCAATCTACCTACTTGATACCGCTTTTTGGGCTTCCAAGGTTCTAGGTTCTTGGTGTCAGTGTGGTAAAAGAAGCAACATGGCTTAGCTACTATGCTCGTTGTTTCGTGGTGATATCTTCTGGCTGGAAGATACATATGTCATGTGGGATCTTTTTTGAGACACCGAGAATCATTATTCCTCTGGAGACAGATACGGAACCTTGGAAGTGATGCCATCACGTTCAGAAAAGGTGAAGTTCTCCGGCTGATCTTCGAGCCAAATGAAGTGTTGGGTCACGTGAAGAAGGGTTCAACACCATCAGTAGTTAACCAAAAACGTGCCTACATACTATTCTATCCACACAATTTCACCACTTAGTATCGTGACTATAGGGGTGGTGACTGGTGAATATCAAGCTTAAAAAATGCTGGAATAGCGAGAGAGATATTCAAGAAAAGTGCCAAGGTTGTCAACACTACAACACCTGGGCAATCTGTACATTGCTAGGTACCTTGGTACATATTACCCTTGTCACAGTTACCATCTATGATTGGCCTGGATGACCCACTTCTTCTACCACCAAAACCACTTCTGCTGCTACCAAAATTTTCTTCACTGCTTCATTGTTCTCTCACCTCAACCAACTTCATACTTGGGACAGGAAGCATCAGGACAACATGCCATACCTTGAAGTGATCCAATCCAGCTTGCAGCTTTTGGCTTCAAGCTCGTCATCTGCGCTTTGGCTACAAACTGGCCTTTCAAACAGGAAATCATGATCCTTGGTAAGTTCAAGTTTGTTTGCCCACTGTCAGGGCTGCCCTTCTTCCCCTCTGCCCACCCACCATTGCACACACACATCTTCATGATGAACAGCCTTTTATAATGGACGACTTCCTAGCAAATTATGCGGAGAAACAGGTACCTGTCTGATTGAGATGTCAAAATTGCCTTCACTTTACCATCTTACTTCTTGCTGGAGCTGCAGGCTAACATTCTTAATAGCATCTTTGCAAAGCCTCAGTCGAATTCCGGCCATGCTGACCTCGGCATACACACGAACGATGCCTCAAGGGGCTAGATGGTACTGCTCAAGTGACTTACCATCACCCTGTTTTCTGTTTGGAAATCTTGATTTCATCTTTCCTGAAGCTCTGCATTCATCTGGGTGATTGGCAAGCAGTGGTATCGCTCGTATCAAGCTTGCTTCTTGTCCGTGAGTTTTGGCCTTCCGTCTATCAGACCAGCCTACGTGGAATCTTGCTGGTGTCAACTTTCCTTCGCTTGAAAGTTAGCCGACCTGCTTCTCAACTGCATTGCCGGAGAACAACCAGACTATAAGTATTGTGGGTGGGAGGGAATTGAACATGGTTGAGGAAGAAGGTTTTCCGTCCTCCAACAACTCCTTTGTCCACCCTCCCCCAATCTTTCCCCTTTGATCTCATTCTTTTTTCATTCTCATCCGTTCCTTTCTGCCTGAAGGTCCTTCCAACCTCTTTTCGAACAAGAGAGTCGTGCCACTTACGGCACCTTCGTAGCCTAGCCAGACCTCTAGAAGGAATAACAATCCAAAATAATATATATGTATATTTTCACTTCCTGACCTGGTGACATTCCACGTGATGCGGCTCTGCCAGGAAGCTGGTGAATATCTCCGGAGGTTATTTCTAGGGAGCAGATATAACACCGGATCACTCACCACCGACCAGACAATCACTGTCCTGGCCTTACAGAGCATGGACTTTATACACAGGTAGCGATACCCATCAAAGTGTTTGGGGGAACTGAAGTCACTGATATGGTCCGTGCAATCCTGGCTGGTCCGGGGAAGGGGTCACAGTAGCTTGCATCAAGTTCCTCACTTCCAGTCTACAGTCATCTGTGTCAATTTAAACCGAACGGTGATGATCACTAATGTCAACAAACGGCATAACGGTCCATGCCATCGTTCTCCCTTTATCACTACATTCCTTCGTCCTAGTCACTAACAATCATCATCATCGGAAAAGGCTGTTTAACTGACTCATCGTTTTTCCTCTATCATCACACTCTTCACTTCCAGTCACTGGTCATGATGTCAAAAATCTTCATGACTGTGCAAGCCGATATTCTTCCTTTCAAAATCACATTCCTTGCTTCTAGTCACTACCTAGGTAGTCACTATCTTTGAAAAACGTCTTCGGCCTTTCCACTATTCCAGCAGTAGTTCTTTCCTCTTTCTTGCAGATCTAGCTGTTGGAGCAACTTCTTCGGAAGGGTAGCAGTCATCGACTTCCTTCTAGTCACTGGTCGTTATTAGCAACTTCTTTGCTTGATTTAACAATCACCATTATTGACTTTCTCACTCGTTATGTAGGTGATCGTTCCTCTTCCGCGTTCATAAGTCTATACCAGCTATTAAAATCACTGCTTCGGAAGGTGTTGCATAGGACTTGGGAACAACTATGGTCACTTCCTTGCTTGATGCTCTATTCATTATTGTCGACTTCCCTGCTTGATTCACTATTCGTTGTTACCGACTTCCTTACTAGCCATCTAGGCAATCGTTCCTCCTCTCCGTTCTCATTCAACTTTGGACTGTTACTTAGGATGTCGTTACACTATAGCTGTTATCATCGACTTCCTTACTGGCCATCTGAGAGATGTTCCTCTTCCGTTCTTATAAGCTCCTAGACTAAATACTTATAAAGTCATCACATCGTAGCTATCGTTATTAGCTTCCTTACTAGCTATCTGGGCGGCCGTTTCTCCTCTGTTCTTAACATCCTTAGACTGACTGACTACTTGGTCAGTCGTCACATGGTAGCAGTTAGTACTAATTCCCTTATTAGCTATCTGGACCATCGTTCCTTCTCCGTTCTTCTAGATCCTTAGCCTAATTATTCAGGAAGTCGTTATACAGTAGTAGCTATCGTGAACTTCCTCACATCACTTACTAATCATCTGTTGGCTATCAAGGTGATACTTCTTCCTCCGCTTTTTTTTTTAAAAATCTTTGGACTACTTGGGAATGCTTCACATGGTAACAGTCCTCATCGGCTTCATTACCTCACCCAGTAAACATTATAATCGACTTCGTTTACTAGTTATTGGGGTGATCTTTTCTCCTTTGTTCTTTCGAATCCTTGAACTATTTAGGAAGTCTTCACGCAGTAACAGTCAGCTTCGACTTCCTTACTCCACCCAGTAATGATCATCGTCGATTTCGTTTACTAGCTACAGAGGTGATTATTTCTCTTCTGTTTTCTTGGATCTAGCACAGCCTTCCGACTGACAACTTAGAAAATCATCACATGAGAAAAATCATTATCGACTTCCTCACTTCTAGTCACTGAGGTGCAAGTTATCACTATTAAGGCTCTTTAAGATATTTCGGACAACCGTTCTTACCTTCGTTCTTGAGAATCCAGGACAACCGGGGCGGTCGTTCTTGCCTTCGTTCTTAAAAAATCCAGGATAACCTGGGAGTCGTTCTTGCCTTTATTCTTGAGAATCCGGGATAACCTAGGGGATCGTTCCTACCTCCGCTCTTCCTATTCCACACTACACTTGGGCTGACTCCATGAGAAGTCGTCACACGGGATCCTTTATCATCCATTTCCTTCTAGTCACTCAAGTGCTAGGCACTATCTTCGGAAGCCTTTATGACTATCTGGGCAATTGTTCTTACCACCATTTCATTGATCCAGGACACCTTCAAGGGCTGACTACGTAGGAAGTCGTTACACGGAAGGCTTCATCATCCACTTCCTTAACCATCGACTTCCTCACTTATGGTCACTCAAATTCTAGACACCATCCTCCAGAACCTTTATAGCTATCTGGGCATTCGTTCTTACCTCCATCCTAACATTCCAGGACATCTTCTTGAGCTGATGACTTAGGAAGTCGTCACGGAAGGCTTCATTATCGACTTCCTTAATCATCAACTTCCTTACTTCTGGTCACTCAAGTTCCAAACACCATCCTCCAGACCTTTGTGGCTATCTGGGCATTCGTTCTTACTTCCGTTCCAACAATCCAGGACATCTTCTTGAGCTGACTAACTGGGAAGTCGTCACGGAAGGCTTCATTATCGACTTCCTTACTCCTAGTCACTCAAGTGCTGGACATCACCCTCGAAACCCTTTATGACTACCTAGGTACCTGAGCGATCGTTACCTCCGATTCATAAATCCAGGACACCTTCTTAGGCTGAATACTTGGGAAGTCACACGGACCGCTTCATCATCGACTTCCTCATTCCAAGTCACTAGTCACAATCATCCCGACCTTCAAGACTGACTATCCCATCGTTCTTCTTTCTTCCTCATAAACCCAGCACACCTCCTGGTTGACCACTTCTTCACGCTAGCATATATCGCCCATCTTTGAATTATTCAGGACGACCCATCGACAACATACAATCTGGATTCCACCTAACCGCGGCCTTGCCTTTCTCCTCTCTTCGTTCCTTCTTCACTGTAGTACTTGACTAGTGCGGCTAAGAAAGTCTCCGTCTCTTCAAGATGCCAGCCAAGCCTCGGATTCCAGTGTCCGGAGGATGGAAGGATGCGCACGGAATGGGTGTTAGTCCTGATGACCCAGACGGAAACATTATCCAGAGCCGCCTGAGACCCCGCCTTACCAAGAACGTGGCCAATGCGACCGAGGTCAAGACTCAAACTGTGACCACTCAAGCTATACAGCATGAGGTGAAGATTAAGCAGGGTGGAGTGGAGACTAGCCTTGCTACAGCGGTGGTCAAGCACACGGAGGAAGATACTTCTGAGACTCTGAGCAAGGTGCGACAAACGACTACGGCATCCCGGAGCGTCGGTACCGAGATAGCAGACATCCCGGAGGGCACAGAAAACGTCCCAGAAAAGAAGGAGGTTACTATAGATGTCATCGTTTCTAAGGAGAAATTCCGTGGAGGCAAAGGAAAGAGAACACCGCGGCTTTTCATGGCTCCCACAGGCCGCTCCGCTTACGAGGCCTATGTCAAGGTTCCCTGGAGGACGACACCTTACCCGGACTTCCACGGGCCATCCTCCGAGGACTGCGAGAAAGTCTGCGCGCTCCTTGAAGGAGAGCACGGCCGATGTCCACGACCTGCGGATATTCCCCCTCCCAGCTTGGATGTAGCGGGTTGTGGCCAAGTTCGACAGGTCATCGACGCCATTGTCCGCACGGTCGTCAGTGCCAACACTACATTCGAGAATGCAGACAAGGCAATCAAGCGTCTCTACGAGGCTTTCGGCACGGTGACCAAGAACCTACAGCTGGACGCCGATAAGTACCCAGGACTGCATCACTGCCTGGACTACAGCAAGATACGCTCAGCATCCGTCGAGGATGTGGCCAGTGCGGTCAAGCCGGCAGGGAGTCAGTACATGAGAGCAGGATGGATCAAGGGACTCTTGGACGGCACATACAAAATCAATGCTGATCGTGCCGAGGCTTTCCGCAATGAGACTCCGGACAACCCAGCCACAGTCCTCGCCGCCAACCAGCTTTCCGACAAGCGGAAGCAGTCCGAAATCTGGATGTTTGACAACGGCATCCTACACCTTGAGCACTACCGAGCTCTGTCCGATCACGAGGCCATGTGCGAGCTTGTCGGCTGGGACGGAGTTGCTGTCAAGACGGCGGCCTGTGTCATGCTGTTCTGCATGCAGCAGCCTATATTTGCCCTCGACACCCACTGCATACGTCTGGGAAAGTGGCTCGGATGGGCGCCTCGTGATGCGACGGCGGACGAGGCCTTTGCTCACCTCGACTCCCTTGTCCCTGACCACCTGAAGTACCCACTACATCAGCTCTTCATCCGACATGGACAAGTGTGCCTGAAGTGCAAAATGGGGAGCAATAAAGGATCGACTGGCTGGGACGACTGTGTCTGTCCGCTCGAGGACCTACTGAAGAGGGATGGGAAGGAGATTCCGACCCCAAAACCAAAGAAGGCTGTGAAGTCGAAGGTGGCAGACGTCGGAAAGGAGGAAGACACAAACATCGAGGCTGCACCGACTAAGAAGCGCGGTCGAAAGCCAAAGCAGGAGAGGGAAGAAGATGATGGTTCTGATAGTGATGATGACTACAAGGAGCCCCTTAAGAAGCGAGCCCGAAAGCCCACAAAGAAGGCTGCTAGGGCGGTGCCTCCTAAGCGTCAAGCTCGCGGCCGAAAGTCAGTCGACAAGGATGCATCTCAGACGAAGGTTCAGGAGGTTGTGCTGGAGCCGGCTGATGCTGATGTTGCTGAGGCTATGTTGAACCCGGAGAAGCGTGAGGAGTTGGCCGCTAAGGTGCACGTCGATGATGAGTTCTCGGAGCTGTCGGAGCATAGCGATAGCGAGTTTTTGGACTGAGCGAGTTTTTTTTCTGGAGCTTGTTGGGATTTTATGATTTCATAAGTGAAGGGCTGCCCATAGTAGCTACTGTTGCACTTGCTTCGGATCGTCGAACACATTAGTTACATGGCAGTTGCAATGAATCTTGATATTACCTTTGAGTCTTATGAACTTGACGTTTTTGTCCACGAGGTAGAGTTGTCTATGGGTAGAGTTGTCCACGGGTAGGACCAAAAAGTCCCATCGTGAATCCGGCCGCACTTGGGTTCGAATTCTCCGCTGCGGATTAGTCCACGTAAGAAGTTATCAGCAATGCAAATAAAACCAGACTACTTCACCTCTGGGTAAGGAAAAATGGGGTGGTGAATGAAGACTTGCGCACGGTTAAAGAACATAAACTTGGCACGTGTAGTATGCACAAACAGTACTCACTTGGTGAAGGTGATTCACATTAAGCTTTATTTGATATTGTGCATTGATTGAAACGAGGATAGATATAGGCAGGCAACAAAGGTAGGTTGGCAATCTCCCCCTCTCCTCCCCAACCCCTTGTCATCCCATCCGCCACCCACCGGCCCACCCATCCATCCTCCAGGTATATATGAGTATGTGTATGCGGTTGTTGCGCTGCTTCTCAGTGCTCTCTCGCCTTCTCACTCTCTCTCCTCTCGCTCAATTCCACTCTTCCCTTCCCGGATGCAATGCGTTTTGTTTGCGTCGACCTCGTAGTACAGCATATGCCCTTCTCTTCCATTCATCTTCCTTCTTCCTGCTTCAAGCCGGCTCACGCAAATTCTTAAGATGCCCTCCCGAAAACGCCGGACCAGAAAATTACCACCAGATAAAACATAACAGGGGAGAAAGACAGCTAGGAGAAAGCAAAAGCAAGAATAAAAAGGGACGAGCGAAATGTGTGTTTTAGGAGAGAAGCGGCCGTTGCGATGATGCGCGCTTCTCTTTCTCAACACGCCAGAGCAAGAACTCGTAGATCGCTTTTCATGCGAAGATCGTAAATGCATTGGAAGATTGGGATATCAACAGGTGTGTGGGAAAAGGGGAATATAAACCGCCGCGTGTATAGTACAACGAGTATAATAAGGTGTGATTGCTTGATGCAGAAAATGCCGGTGTGTGGTGAGGGTGATTAAGTTGGGTTCTGTTCCTTCTTGCTCTTGGATGAGATGATCGACATCCCTCGTAACCGCGACCTGTTGAACAGACTGTGGGAGAGGTGGTGCCCGGACTGAGAGGACTCCACGCGGCTGAGTCGTGCCGCGGATGTGAAATCACTGCTCTGTTCGTAGCTGGGCCGTACACGGTCCATTGACGCGCGTATCCTGTCGTACGACGGACGTGGCCGGTCCATGGACGGACGCAGCGCTGGTGGCTCTAGCAGGTCGGGTGACGGTTGCCTCGGTGCCATGTCGATCGGACTCTCATGGCCGGTGTAGTTCGTGCCATCGCTTCCATTCTGTGCTCGCGTATTATGCGTGGCAACAGAGGGAGGATAGATGGGACGCTGATCTTCATCGACACTGGCGTACTGCACGTGTTTGGACTTTCTTGAGGATTGGCTAGAGCCAGAGGACGAGTCTGTGACGGCGTCGGATGCCGACTCCGGCTTAATGAACCGATCGAACATGCCCATGGTGACCTGCTCGCGCACAATGTCGACATCGTATGGGAAGTAGACCTTCTGCAAAGCTTTGATGGCGAAGCGAGGGAAGATGCAGATGACTGGCGTGATGAAGAAACATGCCCAAAATGTTGCCTCAGCATAGACTTGAGCGCCGGCTTGGTAGAACGACCCCGAATAAACGGTCGACGTGTAAACTCCGGTCCAGAAGAAGATGAAGAGATCACTGATACACACGACGAGCAGTATGATCCAGTCCCAACGGTAGCAGTTGATGAGGATGTACAAGTTGATGGTGAGCACAGCCGGATGAGCGATGTAACATCCAAGACGAAGCCTGTCAGAGACATCCAAGCCGTCGAACGTGACGAATGAGCTGTTGATCACGGTGAGGTAGGGGATGAAGAAAACCATGACAGACTGGTAGGTGCCGTCCAGCATGTACAGCCTAGAGTATCATTAGCGACGATTGTTCGAAATATGAAAGGGTGTGAAACTTACCAGAACTTTCGCTGAGTCCACTCCAACCGCTCAATACCTCGGCGGTACAGTTGTGGAACAGCCAGCGAGACACTATCAGACACGTCTTGGTCTAGAACACCCATCAAAATAACCGGGACCGAGGTGAAGAAAAGGTTGAACATGATGATGTAGGAGTAGTCGAAAATATAGGTGATGTCGAAGTTGCAGAACACTTGGAACCAGAAAATACTGAACGTCCAGATCATGTTCTTGTAGAAGAAGTTACTAATAGTCTCCGCCAGCCGTCTGTATGACCAGCGACCATGGACCAAGACAAGTCTTTGCAAGAACCGGAACTGGCCAATGGCATAATCGGAAGACATGACGGCTTGACGACCTTCCTCTCCCGCGATACCGACACCGACGTCAGCTTCCTGGATCATGGCCACATCGTTGGCACCGTCTCCAATAGAGAGGGTCATGACGTCCAAACCATTCTTCACCATGGAAACGACTGCAGCTTTCTGAGCAGGACTGACACGACAGCAGAGCACAGACTTGCAGTTCTTGCACAGAAGCAGGAACTTCTGCTTGAGCGACTCGTCCAAAACCCATCTGAGTGTGAAACCATCAATGACCAGGGCATGCGTTGAAGGAGGAGCCTTGTGCTCGTGTCGTGCGATTCTGAGTTCCTCGTCGCTGCCAGTGATGCCGAAAGCGCGCATGTGCTGCTCGAGTGAGGCTTCAATCTCACGCAGGTATTGCTCCGGGGGTGTTTGACCGGACTCGTCTTCGATGGCTTGCAGACGGATCAACTCCATATCATTGTTGAGGAGATTGCAAGAAAATCCAATGTTGATGGCAGTCTCAACCTTGTCACCGGTGAGCACCCAAAGCTTGATGCCGGCGTCACCTAGCAGAGCAATTGTGTCGGGAACACCGTCTTGGAGTCGATCTTCGATGGCTGTCCCGCCGAGTAAGGTGAGATCTTGCTCAATGAGATCAGCAACTACTTCCAACTTCTCTTCTCGCTGCTCCAGCGCGGTTGCGGCAATCTGGTGCTCCTTTTGCCATGTCTGATACTGCTGCTCTGTCAAGTAGCGTTTAGCAATGCAAAGGGTTCGCAAGCCTTCCCGCGCAAACATCTCTAGATGTTCCGCCGTTATCCTGCGCAACTCTTGCTGCTCTCCCCTCTTCAAACGGGAGTAGATAATGCTGTCGGCGCCCTTGCAGTACAGAACAATTCGGCCATTTGGTAGTCGTACGATTGCACTCATTCGTTTCCTGCTAGAGTTGAACTCGATGGTGTTGAGAATCGTAAAGTGTCGGTCCTCGCCCATAACGTTCACATTGATACCGTCACCCGTGTGCCCAAGCACAGTGAAGCCCATATCGCGGGCAGTGGCCACCAAAGCCGCCTCGTCAGGGGACTGAGCTTTGAATACCATTTTAGGAGGATCTCCAAGCTGCCTCTCTGCAATGACTGTGTGACAAAGTGCCAATGCAAGCATGAACTCCTCGTTCGCTAGTTTCTGCTCCTCGCCATGCTTGCCAGCCAAATCATCAACGAAGTCGGGAGCAATGAATGTGAGCTCGTCGTCATGCAAGTAGGGGTTGTCGTGTAACTGCCTGAGGCCCTTCACTGCTTGTATCTTGGCTTCCGCGATCTCAGCCTTAATCTTGACGGATTCCTTTTCCACATCGATGCCCAATCGTTTCTGCATGCCGGCCTGGGCTTCTGTGTAAGCCTCGCCATACGGCTGGCTGTTGATTGTTGCCTTCTTGAACTCCATGACGTTTTGGGTCAATGTGCCTGTCTTGTCTGAGAAAATATACTCCACCTGACCCACGTCGTCTGAGATGTTCCAAGACTTCGGGATGCATGGCTGGTCGATCGCTTCGTAATACATCTCCACATCGCTGTAGATGAAGACGGCCTGCAGAGTACGCACAATTTCCAGAGATATATATAGCGAAATCGGCACCAAGTTCTGGAAAACGATCAGAGCTGCCCAGAAAGTGATAAATCCAGTCATAGACGGCGTAGACCCGATTGATCCAAATTCGAAGTAGTGAAGAGACGCATCCGTTTTGGCCCAAAAGACACCGTTGACGATCGCCGCAACAAGACACATGACGAAGAGAATAACGAAATTGCAAATAACGTTGAAGTTGAGCTCTCTCGCGATCCTGGCCCGCTTGGTGGGCGTGATGCCAGCATTCATCATGATTTTGGTGTCGTGTCCGGTGAAGACGACAACACCGAGGACCCACTCCGTGTTCCGCAGATTGCAGCCACGCAGTAGAATGTTGTCGATGGAAATCGGCTCCGACATTTCCTGGACAGAGGAGCCCTTGATCTGCTGCTCCCACTTGATGGCACCATTGTATTTGTAAAGATTGGCCTGGGGCGGCTCGCTGTTGACCACGAATTGGGCCATCTCGCAATCCCTGGCGTGCTTCAGAGAACGACCGCAACGCAGGGCCTGGCGCACCTTCAAGTTAGTCTCGCCGTCCAAATTCTTCGTCTCCACGTAACACGCTCCATCTGGGTCTGAAGTTGACAGGATGACAATATCGGCCGGAAGTTCGTCGTCACCATAAATTCGCACGAAGTCGCCTACACAAAGATTCTTCCAGGCGTCTTTGTGGAATCGAGCTTTCCCTGATGCCTCGATGTCGTGATTGATCAGATCTCCCTTGATGGCCTCGAACCTTTTTTCACCTCCATCCTCGTAGGAATAGCTGGTTCCGGGTCGCGACACGTCCAGGCGTTGGCCGTTCTCCTGTTGGGCAAGAGGGGACGGCACGGGCGTCATTTGGATATCCTCGGTAGCGGAGGCAGTGGATTGTCGTTTGCGTGTAACTCTCGTCTCGATGGACATGCGAGGATCGCTGTTGTCGTATACTCCACTTCTCCTTTGTCGGGTCGCGGCGTCTTCCTTCTTCCAAAGTCGCTCAATGGAATGCCAAATCGATCCAAAAAACTTGGTGGTGGCCTTCTTGATCTTTCTCCAGGTGGAGACATTGTCTTCCAGCACATTCGGATTGTTCCAACCACAAAGTCGGTGGACTGGGGCATTATTGAGTTCGTTGTCGAGGATTGTTCGCCGGTAATCTTCGACGGCGTCTTTTATCGCCGTGATGGCGACGATAGCTATTAGAGGCACGGCGTTGAGCCCGGGGTTTGTACCACCGAATATAGGGAAGATCTGAGAGGGTGTAAGCCGTTGGATTTCACATCAGTACGGGCGTCACAATGACACTCACAACTAGGATGACGAGGAAAAGGAAGAAAATGTTGGCGATGTTTTGAAATTGGAACCACAAGTTCTTTGGAACGAAGGATAATGGCGTGTACTTGGCCGTCCGAATCTTGTTGCGCGTGTACTGTTGCGCTGGGTGGCCCTCCTCGTCAAGAAGGTTCTCTGGCAATGGCAGGTTGAAGTACAGTTGTCGTGGCCCGGTAGCATGCTCATCGTCTTCACCACCGTCGGGATGTGGGCCATCAAGGTTTTGTTGTGATTGCAATGTTCCCGAGCCACCGGATTGCCTTTTCTTCTCGTTGTGTGCGTTTAATGTATGCCGGCCGATTAATGAAAGTCGCTTGAGGCTGCTGCTCTTAACGGTCATCCTCCGCGTCGCCCATCTTGCCCTTTTCGTCTGATCTATCTTCCTCTTGTCGGGGCTGTTGCTATCAGGGCTATTGCTTCCACTACTAGCTGTGCCGTCTCCAGCGTCGGGTGGTGTCCCTGGTGCCATTGCGAGGCAGTCGCGGGCGAGGCCCGATCAGACCTGTGTGCTCGCCAGACTGGGCCGCGTCGGCGTCGGCGTCGGTATTCGTCCGCCTGGCCTTTGAATGAGGTCGTCGCTCGTTTTCCAGGTTGTGAGAGGTTGTCGAGGATTAAAGTGAAGACGATGTTGTCGGGTTGCGCAGGTTACAGGTTGGAACGGAACAATTAGAGCGGCGGCTGCGAGGGGGTGTGTCTTGGTCCGGGCTGCGTGTCGAAAGGCGGAAATGAGGGAGGGCAGCGAACGGCGTTCGATTCGTCGGTGGATTCTTTTGTGTTTTCCAGGTCGACTGGATTGGAAAAAAAGGGACGGGAATAAACGAGGGAGGGAGGCTAGTAGGTTGTGAGATGTTGGTCCGAGGGTGCCGGAGAACTCGAAGGGGGTTCGGGGTTCTGCCCCAGCCCGCTGTTGCAGAGAGAGGAGCGGAATGGCGGTCGGTTCGTTTTGTGCTTAGGTGCTTGGATGCTTAGCAACCAGCAAGCCAGCAACAAGGAATCCCAGTAATAAGCACCACACTTGGGCAGGGCCACCCCGTAGGCACCACCTACCTAGGTATCTTGGGTACCTAGGCTGCTAGGTATACCGATGGGCTGCACTAAAATTACAGGCGACACTGCCTGACTGCCTGGAGAGATTTCGCAGAACGCCACAAGCTGTAAATGGCAGGGTGTCTTTGATTACCGACAATTGGCTTTGGGTTAGGTGGTGGGGAGAAGGGGGCGGGAAGGCAGTCTGATGGCAACAACCTCGGGAAGAGGCAAACAAAGAAATGAAAAAAATTGGAAGAGGAGAAACGATTGATGACTGATGACGGCCAAAAGGCTCCCAATTGCAATGCAGCCTGCCCAATGAAGGAATTCGCGACTTGCCGGGGTCGCTGCGGGCTCGGAGAGTACATTTGAATTGCTAACGGGCGCTACGGATTGATTATCTCACACTAACACTTAACTAGCAGGTAAACGGTGACGCCTTTAAGGAATACAGTATCTGGCATCCTGCACACAGACTAATTAATTAGCTGCGTAGCTGATGGCAACAAATTTGATGGGGGGTTCCAAGGTTATCACAGGGCTGACATTCAATACATCGGTGACCATGCATATGTACTACCTAGGTAATCACTGAACCTGCTGCTGCAGCCTTGAAACGGTTCAGCCAGTGCCACAGCTTACAGCGTACTGAAATCCCTCGGTAAATATTAGATGAGACGAGCTGACGAGTCGAGACAAGAAAAAGACGAGACGAGACGAGACGAGACGCAGATGCCATCCGCGGCAAAAACGGGCACCTCCATCTGTATTAACTGATCAACATGTCGATGCTCTTCTTCCGCCTTTCGCGCCGTCGCTATCCTCGTCCGGCGTTGCAGTCGAAATCGGCAACACCCCAGATGATTACAGTGTATGGAGATCCGGAGGTCGATCGCTCTTTGCCTCATCGGCGCCGAGCCACCCTCCAGCCCTGGCCCGAGCCCAAGATTGGCTGCGGTTGATAGTGGTGGGGACCGAAAATAGGGGAGCTTTCCCACAAATTCAGGGACCAGAGAGGGCGACCACAAGGATGTTTGGGGGGGGGGGTGGCCACAATCTATCACCACCGAGTGAACCTTGGCAGCTTGGAAGGGCCCAACTGGGTCCCCACTGGCCATCCCCTTCATCTGTCAGGATCTTGGCTGTTGAAACTTTCGCAAACGCATCAGTGGGAAATGAGGCGCCTTCCCATTGCTACCAGGCACTGCAAGGCCTACCCCAAACAACAGCCCCCAAGTGGCCCAAGCAGGTATGGTTGCCGTGCAAGTTTTATTTCAGTTTGCAAAACGGGGAAAAACTTCGTCAACGCCTTTCGCGTCCTTCTCCTCGCTCCCTGACTCAGCCGCGATGGAAGCGAATGTGCGATTCCATCAGCCGCCTAAAGTTATAAATAATAAAAATAACAAATAATAAAAATGAAAAAGACATACAATCGGCATATACTACCTGACCTAGGTATTAGCCATTGACAATACCCTCTGCCAAACGGTGAGACGGTTTTCTTCAGACAGACCACCCTCGCTATAGAGTAGGTACGGATGACCGGATTGACGCACACCCCATGTTGGTACTTGGAATCCCAAGGCGCCATTTGATGTGGGAGTGGAATTCCCCTAAGAGATGTCCCCCCCCCCCTAAATATAAACACCACCCTCGGCCTCGAAGAGGCAGCCCTGCCCTGCCGTTATCTGGCCATTCGTGCGAGGCCAATCTATTGCGACGGAACCAACAGCTACAGAACAACATCTAAGGATCCGTACGGCATGAATTATTTATACTCCGCAGTCAACGAAACTGCTCTTCAACGTGGCAGCTGGATGTCAGCATCAGTGGCACAGACGATGTGACACTGATTCACAGGAACGGCTGGAGCGCTTCTAGACCAGTAAAGTGCCCTAGCTCTCCATCGAAATTATGCAGGTGATGTTACACGAAGCATGTCAACGTCTCGTGCCAGCCCGCCAGCCTCCTTGGCTGCCCAGGTGTTTTCCCAGACTGCCAGACTACCAGACTGACAGACACTCCCGGATTTCTATCACGGTCCCCGCTGTGACGCAACTCGCTGCGCTGTGCTTTGTTACTTACGGAACTTTACGCAAATTGCTCTCGCTTGCTCTCGCCCTGAAGCACAGCCCTCAATTCTGTCAAAATCAGCCCTACTCGGATACTGGCGAGATTGATATCGACACAAACGACCAGCTTACGACATGGACATCACATACCTAGTACTGACCGACTGGCGTATGGCCCTAATAATAGCAAAAAGAATTACGATCAGAGGTATTTCATCACAGTGTTGGACGTGAACACAATCTGGACGCAGGTCCACTTAACGTGGGGACTGTCACATCCCGTCCATGTCGGGGTCTGCGTACCAAGTTCCACGGGGAGCCTCATCAACGTGAGATGCTTCAACTTGACAACCTCTGGATTCATGATGGTTATGAATGCTACATGGACCCTTGACTGGACCCCTCCCAGCTGTGACCGGGAGCCGTTGAGACACGAAGATGAAGCCTCCAACCGGCCAGAGTTAAGGGGTGATTACAGGCACACAGAGTCTGGCCCCCAAGATGTGATTTATAATGTCATTTCCAGCTTCCTCGACATGGGGGCTGGTCAGACGCAGGGGCAGAGTGTTGGATTCACCTGCAGAAGCTGAGGCAGCGGATCGCAGTGTACGTTTCCACCTATCGCTTCTGTCTCCCTTTAGAGGATCGAAAGAGCATACTGCGTACACAGCGAGACCAAGCTGGTCAAATTGAATCTTCTTCTTGAGCAGACAAGCTGCAGGTGATATTGGTAGAAGCGCCAAATCGGGAAAACATGATGTTGCTCCCGTGTCTTGGGTTGTCTAGGAGACGTGACGCAGCAGGAATGCGCCTTTAAACGCCCCCCCCCCCCGCGCTTCGTGTTGGCTGGTCTGCATTCGGCGCAGATCACCCTCACAATTTGACATGCCGCGGTAAGTAGGAAAAAAGGTATTTCGTAACGATAGATGTGCCAGAGAAAGGAATAATCGGGCACATCATTCCATTGCTGCCGATATCGAAACCCCTGGACTTGTAATATGCACTAGATCTTCTGGCTAAATGCACTCTGCGCACGGGTCCCTTCTTACACCTCTCAACGCGAGTGCCTGCAGGTCACGTCCAGACGCGGTTGCAGTTGCGGTCGCAGGCGCATCACCAAATTATAGACTTGGACTCCTTTGCGCCTCACACCAGTGCTTCCGTACTCCATATTTGAAATTGCCCATGGTAATTCAATCCGTGATACACCTCGACACCAGTCGATATGGTTTCCAAAAAGAACGCAGACATCCGCAGCTTCTTCGCAAACCCCCAACCATCCAAGCCGCCAGCCTCGCAGACACGAACATCCCGTATACCGCCACCTCCCGCTCCAGATTTCTCATCACCACAACCAGATGACGGGGCCCCTCACTCTCCCTCAACTTCATCACTCCCCGACGTCCCCTCCTCCCCACCCTACATAACACCCATCGACGAGCCCACTCCACGAGCCCCCCTCAACCGCGACGCCGTCATCGCCGCCTCAGACGAAGAGGACCCGGACTCGGACGACGATGACTTCTTCCCAGACCTAGGCTTCATCGGCGGGCCCCGCAACGCCGCCGCCACGTCCACCCTCCCACCAGCATCCAGAAGCACAGCGCCCGCCGCACGGCGGGCCAACAACCCATGCGTCACGCCGCGGGCGAGGCGGACGGCCGCGGCGCCCGACTTCCTGACCTCGCCGCTGACGATCCAAAGCAAGAAGAAGAAGTACGACATGAAGGCGCTGCTGGAGTTCACGCGCAAGGACGAGGAGACGCGGGCGGGCGCGCAGCGATTCTCGGCGCTGCTGGAGCAGGAGGCGGAGATGCAGCGGGGGGACGGCGGTGTCGGTGATGATGATGACGACGAGGACGGGGAGGAGGGCAATGTGGCGGCCGCGCTGAAGGAGCACATACTCGAGTCTGCGGGCGCGGCTGGTGGTGGGGATGAGGGGGAAGGGGAAGGGGGTGGGGCGGATAGGATGAGGATTGTCAGGGCTCTGGAGAGGACGGAGCTTGGTGGGGACAGCAGGCGGTATTACTTCTTTGAGCAGAAGGAGCCTGACATGGACGTCGTGGGGAGGAAGTTCCCCAAGGAGACGGCCAAGGGGGCTTGGGCCATCCTGGGCGGTGCCCAGGACCGGGCAAGGCATTTTGCGAGCGGGTTCCCGTACGACATCCAGAAGAAGCTTGGGAACATGCCGGATGAGATATTCCTCTGGGTCCTGGATGAGGTCTGCTCGGAGCGGCGAAGACCATTACAGGTGGAATATCGCAAGCTGTTGGGTATCTGCCACGACCAGACGCAGTACCTTGTCACGCCTACCCTGCTAAAACAGATCTTGAAGAACCTCGGGGCGACGAAGGACGTCGATGACCTTATGGGTCGGGTCACACTGAGAGAAGAAGCCAGCAGCCCCTATCTGAACCGCAACTGGACATGCGTCGAGAACTTCCTCGAGTTGCTGGGGATCATGTCGGCTCACTTCAGCCCGGCTACGAGATCCACCGCGATGCAAATCCTCTTGCGGCTGGGTATGGACAGCATAGCCGTGGATAACTTCGGGTACGCGCAAAGGTGGCGAGAAGCAGCAGACCTCGTCGCCCGCAGCGTGCCCGACGAGCAGTGGATCAGCTTTGTGAGTAAAGGACCAGTGTGCTTTGGTGTATCTTCGCTGACCAGCTTGTTGCAGTGCCAAGATGTGTGTTGCTCGCTAAGTGAGAGCACCCAAAAGGCAACGATGCGATGGCGAGCTATTGTTCTCCTCGGACCCGCCGTGACTACAGGTCCTAGTTCTTCCTCATTACATTTGCAAACCCGTACCCTAGATCTCAAGAGACGGCTAGCGTCCGTCTTCTTCTTCGATGACCTGCAAAGGGCAGATAAAAAGCCAGAGGACACGGTCCATATACGGGCGATTATCGACCGGTTGGAAGATAACGAGTTCCAAATCAACCAGAACACTGACTACCATGAGCTTGGCGCGCTGATGATGCTGCTTAACGTGGCGCTGGGCGATGCGTCGAAACGAGCCGAGATGACGGACAAGTCGACCAGCAACTTCGACGCCGAGGTCGATGAGCTGGCAGAGGGGTTGAAAAGTATGCTCACGCGTGTGGCGCCGTTGAACAAAGGTATCCACGTCTCTAGGATTGAGGCGAAGAATGCAATGGAGCTTATTCGCGAGAGGTTGCTGTATCAGGTGCGAATCAAGAATGTTCCCAAGATTGGGATCTTTGGGAAATTAGAGGACGAAGATACTACTCTGCCCAGGCAGAGGGACTTCATGAAGTGCTTCTTCTCCAAGAAGAAGCGAGAATCGTCCGTCAAGGCTGAGTCGGCTGTGGTCGAGGCCGAGCCAGCGATTAACATGGAGTCGACGATCAAGGTTGAGACGGACGCAATTATGGCTGGATGAGTTTATTTCCGGCAGCGTGAAACAGATGTATCATACAGTCTTGCAAATTCATACCCCCCGGCTGGAAACAGCTTTGCATGAAGGGTTATCACCATGACCTGCAACCCCTTTCCCCCGCCTTCCCGCTATGTGACGGCCGACCATGATAAACGTAAAAACAGGTGCAATGCATACATGCGTTGGAAACACCCCTTAGTCGAAGAACTTGCGGTTGGGGTTGGGTCCGAACAGCGTCTTGCGCACAACAGGCAAGGCACTCTCCTCGAGCAGTGCCAGCCTCGCCTCAAACGTGTTGTCGATCTCGATCTTGCCGCCTCCACCAAGAATCGTCACACCACCAGCACTGCAAAATAGGTTAGCGATATATCCCTCTCTCGTAGCTCATAACTCAAAAGGATAGCCAGCCGTCTCTTCTTACCTTCCCTCGGCGACCGGTGTGCTCTCATCAATCGTCACCTTGGTCTCCTTGCCGATCTTCTCATTGTACTCCTCCTCCGCCTCGCCGATCGCCTTCTTGACCAGCTCGTAGTCCGCCTTCCTGGCCCGGACCTGCAGCTCAGGCTCGGCCATGGCGTACATGCCCTCGAGGATCAGGCCCTTGAGGGCGACGGCGTACTTGCCCTCGTCCTTGGCGCCCTCGGCCAGCTTCTCGCGGGCCTGCTCGAAGATGTCGTCGAGGAGCTCCTGGCGGGCGGCCAGGACCTTGAGGCGGGTCTTGTTGGCGACGGTGGACCGCGTGATCTGCTGCGACATGGTGGCCTGCTTGAACTTCTTGGCGTAGGCCGTGTCGATCGAGTCGGTCTCCTGCCGGACAAGCTTGGACTTCTCGATGGCGAACTCCTCGTTGGCCTTGATCTCGATCTCGCGGGCCTTCTCGCTGGCCTCCTGCCGGATGAAGGCGGTCATCTTGCGGAGCTCCTGTCCGACCTGGGTTGGGGAGCGGCATGGTTAGCACACACACAAAGTCGAGGGGGTTTGTTGGAGGTCGTCATGTTGGGCTGCGTACTTGGTCGTCGGACAAGGCGTGGACTTGCGACATGTTGGGCGGTGGTGGGTGGTGGTGACTGCGCGGGATATGAAGTCGTTGAGCGTCGAGGCGGGGAGCTTGATGCTCCTGGGATATGTATATGGCAAGCTAAGAACAAAGCAGGCAGGCGGTGGCGGCTATCAAGAGGAACGGGAAGTGGTCAGTTGTTGGGGAGGTCGTATGTGGATTTATGGTTGTCGAAGCTATCTCTCGCTGTGCCTATGCCTGTGCCTCCTGGAGGATGGTGGTGGATCCTATTGTTGGATGGGAGCTCCGTCATAAGCCTCCAGCACTCAAGCCACACCAGACCAGTAAGCACAGACAGCCCAGCAGCTAGCTCTCTGCCGCCGGCACTTGAGCCTCAGCGCGGGCGCTATCCTCAACCTGTAGTGGCAACACCGAACTGCCGTTACAAGAGGTACCATCATGCATCACGCCCACTATAGATTCTAATCCAGATCATGTGATGATTTCCTATGTACTCGGCTATGATTCCTGGTGTAATCGGTCAACCTGCCATAGGTTGTGCCATATGCAGCCTGACCATCACGGCAGTCTCGTGTCTGTTCATCTTAGTTCTTGAGATACCTACATACAGTACCAAATTGCCTAAGTGGGTGGTTCACTGCGCTTCTCTCGCTTGTCAACTTCCAAGGTTGTCCTGCTTGTTCCGTTCCCAGGTGCCGCAAAGACCTGGGCAGCGCCGAATTGGCGTCTCAGCGCACTAGGCGCACCGCCACTTCAGCACCCGTTCAGCACAGTTCAGCACTGACCGCCCCCCATGATTGGGGCACCCAGTGGATTGCTGCAGGGACGGAGGCGGCGGCATGGAGAGACAGACGGTCTGGATCAACCGTATCCATCATTTGATCTGATTCATGGACGGTCACGACCATGACCATTGATGATGACTTGGGCAGCTGCTTGCGCACTTCTTCTGTTTCGTCTCTCCGTGCTGTACCTAGTGCCAACCAAATTATAACACTCTCTATCCTATTGTTCTTCTCCAGCCTTCGCCTTTCTACACCCACTTAACCCGGTCCAGAGTCTTTATTGCTAGAACGGGCCTCCGCCCTTGTGACCGACCCGACCAAGTGATTTAGTCCCTGCAACCCTGCAACACCGCCGTCCTCAACACTTCGAAACAGACCACTCGGATGTCCCGCGGCCGTGGCCGTGATATCTTTGTCCGAGGTCACTCCTTGCCAATCGAATCGTCCCCCTCCATACTCGAAACGAACAAGTTCCCCCGACCCAAAACTCGACACAACAAATCCCGAGAACGCCGCCTCAGCTCTTATCGACGACTGTCCCTCCTATTCATCCCTTTCCGCCTGCGAGACCACACGAGCTTGGCCAGGTGCCGGGTGCAGGCGCAAGGCACAAAGGTCGCAAGTGCGAGACTGCGGCACTCTTGCAGTCATTCGATTTTTTAAACAACGGCCGACCCTAATTATTCTTAATATTCTTTATGTCCAACAGTATCCGCAGTTGCCCTGATACACCTCTTCTGGCTCTGTTTGGCAGATGCGTCTCTGGATAACCGCATCGGCGCAATGGGGACCCTCGGCGGCATGTCCCCTGGTGGGAGCATAGCGGTATGTTTCTGGAATCGGTATCCGATCTGCAGCACACTTGGAAGGATGGGTGGCCTTGGAAGGAATGGGTTGAATCGCAGGGCTAACACGCCTTGCAGCTCGGAATCATAGTCGGACTTCTCTCTACAGGCGTCCAGAGCTTAGGTCTCACGTTACAACGCAAGTCGCATATCCTCGAAGACGAGAAAGGACCCCACGATATCCGCCGACCACCACATCGAAGGAGAAGATGGCAGGCTGGCATGGCCATGTTCATAATATCAAATATCCTTGGAAGCTCGGTCCAAATATCAACTTTACCACTGCCCGTTCTGTCGACGCTGCAGGCATCGGGCCTGGTGTTCAACTCGATATGCGCCACTCTCATATTAGGAGAGCCCTTCACGAGGTGGTCACTATGGGGGACGTTATTGGTTTGCAGCGGTGCCGTCCTGATTGCGATATTCGGCGCCATCCCTTCACCGACCCATAGCTTGGATGAGCTACTGGCGCTGATGGGGAGGAGCGCGTTCGTCGTTTGGATGGCGTTGCAGGCAGTTCTTGTCATCGCAATCTGTGTCATGGTGGATGGCGCCAACCACTTCCTCAACCTCTCACAGAATCCACGATTTCGCCTCGTCCGCGGACTGTCCTACGGCTGCGTCAGCGGCATACTATCCGCCCACTCGCTGCTTGTGGCAAAATCAGCTGTTGAGCTCATCATAAAGACAGTGGTCGACGGAAAAAATCAGTTTGTCCGCTGGCAAGCCTGGGTCATTGTCTTGGCCCTGATCAGTCTCGCCCTTACGCAACTCTACTACCTGCATCGGGGCCTTAAGCTGGTCTCGACGTCTGTTCTATACCCCCTAGTATTCTGCATCTACAACATTATCGCTATCCTGGACGGGCTCATTTACTTTGACCAAACGGAACTCATCAGCACTCTACACGGTTGCTTAATAGCTCTCGGGACCGTGATTCTCCTAAGTGGCGTACTGGCCCTCTCCTGGAGGCTCAGCGATGAGCAGCACACCCCCGTCGGGGGTCAGTCCTCTCTTGCGCCAGGCCTCGGTCTTGTCGAAGATACGGAAGGCGAAGAGGAGGAGGAGGAACTGCTTCTCGGCCACGCAACGCCCGACGACGAAGACGTCCTGCCGACGACCTACACGTATAATACGTTTGACAGTCCGGAGCACGACAACGCAAATCGGCGCAAAAGGCCAGAACCTCTGCCCCTCGCGCCTTCCACGTCTTCCACCACCGGACGGAAGAAAGCGTCATTCATGGCACCATCGCATGCACCGCGCTGGCAAGAACGGCAGGAGATTTGGGGCGAGCTAGATGACGACGAACTCCCGTACTCGCCAGTGCCCGTGGGCAGGATGCGCTCAAAGACGCTGCCAGTTGGTGAGGCGTCATTTGTCATAGGCCACAGAAGAGGAGTCAGTGAGGCATCAGCAAGCACCGGCAGACTTTCCCAGCCGTCACGAACATCGAGGCCCGAGGTCCGGGTTCGGAGGAAATCAACGGGGTTCCCCGGCTTCACGGCCCGGAAAACAGGCAGGCGGAAGTCCGTGGGTCCCAATGCGTTCCAGGGCGCGATAGGAGGGTTCTCGCGGTGGTGGAAGAGCAGGAATAATATCAGCTCCAGTACTGGCGATCTGCTCGCGAGGCCTTCGAGCTCGACACTCCCGGAGTATAGGGACGAGCCTGAGCCGGCCCTGGCCGTCGGGTATACGGATGAGCCTCAGCCTATTGAGCCTGAGCACGGCGAAGGCGGTCAGAGTTCGGCCGAGGTCACGGGAAGGATGCGGGATGGCGATTCCCCTGTATAGCAGATTTATGGGTTAGACATTGACGGCTCTCTGCGTGTGGGCAAAGTGTATCTCCGGCGTTAATTGGCACCTCGGGCACATCGGGAGGGGAACAGGGAGCGATGATACGATATATACCAATAGATAACACATGGAATATGGGATTTTGCCTTGGGAAGTCCCACCCAGTTCGAAGTTTCGGGACTTCTTTGTTGATGAGTTTGATCCCCCTCCTGATTTGAACATATTGCCGTGCCTGGCCAGTTTTTTGTTGTTCAGATAATCAAAAATACGATCAGATCAGTACCAGGCCTCGTCCCTTTGCTCCCAGTCGAGGCTGACATGGGAATCTGGGATACAACTGTAATATCACAATGCTTTGATGATGGTCTTGACCATTGCTCAGGCCAAGTACATACCCAATGTGTCCGGGGTGCATCCTCCTTCTGTATCGACTTCTTCATTTGAGGGTCGTCTGTTGTGTACAAACCATTCGTCCATGCGTGTTCCTTGAGCAGTGTTCCTAGGTTCCAGGGGCGATCGACGTACGAATCAACTCAACTTAGATGAGTTTTAGATTGGCGGAATCTCTACACGAACGAGTCCACAAGTGCTGGCAGGTTCGGTTCTATGTTTTGACCTCACCGAAGTAGTGATTCTCACTCATTTGTGGAGGGCAATCCAGCAACCTAGATAGATGGCAAGATGTAACTCGGCTAGGAGACTTGAGGACATGGACGGGAGGGGAAGAGTCTTGGGTGTTGTCTCAATCAGAGGCTATTGAAAGCAACCAGCCACAAGCTTATCAGGCTGTGGCAAGCCCGAGCAGTGAGATCATGGAAACGTATCAAGTTCTAAGAGAAAGGAATCGCTCTAGCAGATATCCGTGTCTACCCCTCCCATCTCCTGTGCTTGGCACACAAAGAACTGCGAATAGTACATATAACTCAGAAAGCATATACTAGGATATAGAAAATAGACAACAGACGACACCGTGGTACGTTCCGGAACCAGTTCTGCCAGATACAACGAGTTTTGTATAATCTGTTCATCATATCCGTGGTTTCAGGACCTTTACTGCCACGTTAGTGGAGCCACACACGCTCGTAAATTACCCCTTGCTGTTCATGTACAGCCGTCTTCATTAACTTGGCGTTAGGATTGATCCTCGGCGGAGGGAGCTCGGTTGGCAAGGCAACCGTCAGAAGCAGTGATGGTAAAACAGATGTATTACCATGTTGATCGAATCGTCGTCACTTTTTTGACCTGGCACCCCTCCAAGTCTCGACGCACAGAATCACAGTGGCCCCCGGGGAGATTAAAACCTCGAGAACCGGGACTTGGAGTCGATATAACGGAAACGCTCACGCTCCTTCCGATCCTTGAGCAGGCAGGCGGTAGCCAGGACGAGCACGCCGTCGATGCCAGCCATACCAAACACAGCCGTGAAGATTTGATCGACAAAGACGTTGGAAAAGCTAGCGATCGATCCTGCACATCCTGTCAACAGGGCGGCGGCGGCTGGGGACGGACATGTGGCGTCGGTGACGAAGGCGGGTGACGTGCTGTTGAGATAACCGCAGCAGTCGAACTATAGTTGGATTAGTATCTCTCAGCCTCACGCAATTAAGGAGAGAATGAAGGCGTACCTTGGTCTGCATCAAATCTTGGACTTGTGGCGTCTGGGCGTTCCACACAGGTGAGAAAGTCTCCTTTGTCCGCAGCGTAAGGATCCATAGGTACAGACCCAGGACCACGGAGAAGATGGCGTTGACGACGATCATGTACCCTGAAACCTTGAGCCAACCGCGGGTTGGTATGGCAATGGCAGGGAGAGTGAAGACGAACGCGGCAAATATCATTATTCCGTTGACGATGCCAGCTGCGAAATGATGTTAGTCCCCATAATTCTCATGCTATATCGTGTCGTTCGCCTTCTGTGACTTCAACCTCGATTACAGAGCCACACCACCCGCCACTTCGTTGCTGGATGATAGAAACACGTACCTGTTAAAGGGAAGCTTTGATACAACAGGTTCCTTACTGCTTGAGTGCCATCGGTTGGTGCTTCGAACATGGTGTTCTTGACAATGACACAGAAGGCGACCATGATGGCGCCAGTGGCCACAAACAAGAAGTCGATAGCCACGTAGGCCGCAAGGACTTTGTTCACCATCTCGCCGTCGATTTTGCTGCCTGGGCTGATGGAATTTTTGGCTGCCCGTCAACCACTCCTAAACCGAATGGTTCTGTCGACTCCCTTCCCTGCTCCTTTCTAATGGCGTTTGAATTAAGGACGACCGGCGTCTACTGGCTGTGGTATAAACTGAAGCTCCTGCTGTTTGAAAGTATGTATTTTGGAAAGAAGTCGTCCAGCGTATTCCTCCCACCGGTTGCAAGTACGAAAAGAAAGCGTGGTGTCGCGAAGAACAAAAAACAGATGAATTACTTAAGGGGAAGTGAAGAACAGAAGCGAGGACACAACCACGAGACGTTAAATGGCGAACCGGCACCTTTCGACAATGGACAGCAAGGCGCTCGAGTGATGCCAAAACAGAGTAAAGGAAAACCAGGGAAAAGAAGGGAAACAGCTCCCAGGTAAAGGGGAGGTTAGAGACACACTCTCGACACTATACGAGTTAGGCGAGCAGAAACGCAACAGAAACGCTACCTACCAAAGAACTTCACCGACGGGAGACAGCCTATCCCCGCCATCTCGAGGCGAGCGCTACAACACCACGAGTTTTGCAGCTTTCGAGTGCTATCGAGCGTGGTGGTGAATCGCATTGTGAGGCAGGTACCGTTTCAGAAGGGCGTTGAAACCTCGAGACGCCTGATCGAGGAATGAAGATGAAGCGTGCAGGGGGCCACATGTTGGCGCCTCACGGCCGCGGTCCGTTGGGTCGTTGCCGGGGCGCCTGCAATTGCCTGGTAACAGCAACAACAATGACAGAGCCTAGTAGAAGTGAAAATATCAAACCAACCTTGTAATAAGCATCTCTCTCCTACACTCAAATGTGCTGGTCTTCGAACGTGCCCCAGGTGGGCCCGGAATGTGCTGGTCCGTGTACGGTAAATACCTAGGTACTTAGTTCCAAGGTTCCAAGGTTACTAAAGTACAGTTCAGCCGGCAATGTCACCGAATTGCAGCTGTCAGCTCCCTTCCACACTACGTAGTTCAGCCTTGCCCTTCGCAGAAATGGGTCATGATCGCCCATGTTGTACGCCCGAGATCAAGATGGTATGTTCTCGATCCATCGATACACTGTGGATAGACACCACCCGCATTCCGAACTCCTTCCAGTCATCTATCCGTGCCAATGGCGGCACTTTCAGCCCGGTGTTACCGTTCCAGCGGCCTGATTGCCTCACCCGTTGTCCTAGACTGCTTCTGGACAAATCAAGACCTGACAGAGGCGAGGCGACGAGACGCTGTTGATAATAGCCGCGCTATTTTGACCCTTTTGGGGGATATACTCAGCAGATGGGGGATGCAATGCCATGCCCGTCATCAACCGGCTCGATGGATAACAGACCATCGACATCTAGACCCCATTCTCGTACGTTATCACCGCAAACCTCACGGGAGACCTCCCGTGAGGTTTGCGGTGATAACGAAGGATGGTGCAGGTACAGCTACAGTGGTTTCCTGGATGTAGTAGGCCGTGCCGTCTTCGCCCCTATCGTGGCGACCTTGGTATCTTACTGCTTGGAAGTCCAACAAAAGCCCACCTGGACTTCTTTGTTTGGTAAGGTCCCCAGAGTCCAGACAGATCGTGTCATAGAGATAGATACCCAGGTACATAGGTGCGAGGAGGGCTTCCTACATACAGTGCCATCATCGGCAGTGTACCTAGGATAGGTTGACAGATAACCTATCGGTAGATATGGAAGCAGTTCCGGATCTTCCGGTTTATCATTCTCGCCGACAAGTGGACAGTTTTGGGGCAATGGACAATACAACGGCCGAAAGATGAACCGAAAGAGCTTCTTGAAATGGAATGGTCTTGGAGCTCTACGGTCACAATCTTGTTTGATAGACGGCCATGGATGACGGATGATCTTGAGGCGTCGCCCTCAGGTTCCTAGATTCTTGTTCACTGCTGTGACTGTTTGCAAAACCTTGGAATTCGGCATTCCTATAACAACCTTCCTAGGCACGCAGTACCCAGGTACTTAGGTACCTAGACCTGCACTAGGTAAAAGTACCTCCGTACACAGTACCGTTAGCGTGAACTCCAAAGAGGGGAAAGCGGCGCTAGTAGAAGATCCTAGCCCCCCGATGGCCCAATCAACGGTAGCCTGCCGTACTTAAAGGGAAGCTGTTGGTTATTTTCCGCCCTTTCCGTTTTCAGCTCCAGACCTTTCCTTTTCCGAACAGTTTCAGTCTGCCGGGCCCCACCCATCACTGCCAGCACCTTCAGCACCTTCACCAGCACCTGCCCTTCCTTTAAAAAGTCTTGTTGATGGCTGAACTTTTAAGAAGAACTCGACTTTATTAATCTCATGAGTCGCTCTTAACTCTTGCGGTTCAGTAAACAGAACTTTCGACCTTTCCATTTCGAGGTGTATGTCCAAAGCTCCATTTCCAGGACCAGCAAGAAACATCAAATCACAACCACACCGTCGCACTGTCACAATCCTGCCCTGCCATCCAGGACCCCCAGGATCTTTCAAGCTTCGACACCAGTACCGAACGGGAAAGAAGCCAAACAAGCCCGCGCCTTTCCCAAACCTGAACACGAACCGTCTCCAACCGGGGAAGCAAAGCTGACCGGCCGAATCGACAAGTGGATGCGGCTGCAGCGGTCGAGACTTCAGTGCAGGTAAGCAACAACAACGACCACAGCATTGCAAACAAGATCAGTCAGCGAGCAAGCCGCACTCTTCACATTCGCCCATCACACATCACACATCACACATCACACATCCCCAATCGCATCACTCTGTCCCCCTTTGCAAGTGCCAAGTCCTTCTTTTACTTTGTTGGCCCCTCCCCCGTTATCACTGCATACCCACCTAGGTAGCCACTGTAAGTCGGTCAGTGTCAACCACCCGGGCAGTCCCTCGGTACCATACACAGTCGCACGCAATTCATCTTCACGTCATCTCACCCCAATTTGGGGGCATTTGCAGCCTCGGCTCTGCCTTCTTGTTGGCCAGTGCTTTGCAGTTGAAACTCACCACACTTCACCTGCATGGTGCATCTCTCTCATCTATGCCATTGTCCGCGGACCGCGTCTCACTGTCAATCCCATCGGTTGCGGTGACATCTGGCCTGGCAACCTGGCTGGCCCGTGATCCTTGTACTGTTATATCAGTATTCCAAAAACAAAAACACACTGGCGCCTGGGCCAGGCACACACACGGTACATACCGCGTATCCACCACCGCCGCAATTGTCGTGGAGCCCATCTTTGATACCGCACCTGCAAACCCCGATCCTACGATCCATAAATACTGGAACCACTGGGGCCAGCACCACAGCAGAGCCCGGCCAGAACACTGCTGCAAATCTCCCCCCAGATCTGCACAATTTGGAAGGCAGGCCGGCTACCACATCCAGAAACCGGACACATCTACCTGTACAGATCACCAGACAAGAAGCACATGGAGAGCAAGTCCACAGCCAGTCCGCTCGGCTTCCGCCCGGACGTCACGACATTTCTACATACCATGCCACATACCTGGAATGCCACGCCGATATCAACATGCTGATTCACTGGCTGGTTTACTGGTTCACGCCACGAGGGTGCCCGTGTCGATCCGCCTTGATGCATGCCTCAGCACCTCCAATCACACGCTACCAAAGCAAACCCCCGCTTTTGTCAAGCCCTGGCAAGTCACACACCGGATCGCCCATCCACATCCACATCGGTTCCCAATCTCTCCAGTGCGCTGCCGGATAAGGCCAGGCCTGCCAGGCTGCGTCGGCTCCGTCTGCAATCTCCAGTCTGCGACTCTGTAGACACCCCTGATACCCAACAACTGAATCCTGGGTTGAACGGCACGTGTTGCTTGCACTGCCCTGCCCCGTCGCTGTCAGCAGCATGTCATGCCCTTCGACTCTTTACTGCCTGGCCCCTGGAAGATGCCTCCTGCCCCCCGTCCGCGTCTGTCCAAAGCGTTTGACCGCGTGGTCAGATTACCACCACAGTGCACAGCACATTACCGAATCCGAGGAACCGGTCATGGCCCAGGCTCAATTTTTCGGAAGACGGACAAATCGTTTGGTGGCCAATCCCGTGTCAGACAGGCTTTCCCCAGCTCAACGGTTCGGTTCCTTTGGGAAGGTTCCGCTCTGGGACCATGAGGATAAAGAAACAAGCACGGCGTGGCGGGACAACTTGACAAAACGTCGCCATTGTTGCTATCACAACCTTCATCGAGATTCTTTCATCACCTTCGGATGATTGATCACTAGCAGCTCTCAATAGCCTCGGCCCCTGTTTCTTCACCACATGCACCTATCTGATGAATGACATGCGTGAGAGTGCGCCTTCGCATCCAGCTCATTTGAGACAGTCATCCAAGTGGTCCTGGCCCTTGTCTCCATGTGGAGCCCCGTTTCTCGCCCACCTTCCCACCTTCCCTCGCCGCACAAGTTCATTGTGGGAAGAAGCACAGTGGGGGCGCAATACCCAGAGGCACTGTGTATACATCCCTCTCCCTCGAGGGCCGGTGCGGCGGCGAATGCCCTGCTGTAGCCATTGAGCGGTGGTGCGCTGCACTGTCACTAATAGCCGCCGTCTGCACGAGTTTTGCCGAGAGATTTGTGCATGTGCAGGAAATACCAGATCCTCCTCATCATGCCTCCAAGGGTGGCAGTCATCTCGGGCAACGAGAAGCTGAGGAAAAGCAACCATCCACACCTTTCTCCATCACCAGGTGCTGTCTCCACCGCGCTTGTCGACCGGCGCTGGTCCCCGTCAGCATGGACATGGGGCAGGCGCCTGCAGTTCGCAGGGGCTGCCCTCGCACTGGGCGCTTCCCGGTCATCTCCCATCTCCCTCATCCCCACACTCTCTGAGCTTGCGAGTTTTCATTTGCTGCGTTTTGTCCTGTTTCTCAGAGTTTCCCGGGGGATTTCGTGAGCACCCGTGCCCTGACCACAGCTTCATTTCATTCTCGGTGCACTGTCCGTCCATTGCGGAGACAGGAGACTGATTTGTTTGAGCCCTATTTGCTGACGATCACTGGAAATGTAACAGATTATTACTCCGTAATACCGTATCGACAGCATACTGTGGTATCTACCCAGGAGTCGGGAGCTAGAGCGATCGCACAACGTCCAGCCGGTTTACAGATAGCAGAGGTGACATTGACAGCACCTTCGAGCTTCGTCGGTACGCCCAAGAACGTGCACGAGAGCTTTTGTCAGCGCATCAGAGGACCCTGAATCCAGAGGTAGAGAGGTAAGGAAACATCTACTCCGTCTCCCTAGAAACCTGCCAGAAACATTCCAGTGTGTTGCGGCAAGTGCCTTGTCCTCGACAAAATCAACCTTCAAACACACACCACCCCCGCAAGCCCGACGTCCGGTTCTCATTAGTGCGATTCGGTTCGCGACAGTGTCAAACTTCGCACCGAAGAGCACCCCTTTGCCCGGTTCCTCTCACAACTTCCAACACGCCGCACTGTACCAATACTGCATCGTATGTACAGATTACGCAGTGGCACGGGTGGTGCTGGGAACATCAGCTGCAGGTGGTGCCGCTACTGTAGCGGAGCTGCTTGCTCTTCTGTGCTCCCATGTTTCCCACCTTCCCCCCTTCGGCAGCCACCAACCTCCCCGGTCAAACCCCCCTACCACCACACCCCCTTTGCTCTCCAAAACGACAAGACCGCCCCCCGGCGCTCGTTTTTAACTGTCTGCCCGTGGCCCGCTGCCTGTGTGCTACCACCTCACTATCCTCTTTTCAATCATTCCGCAGTCACCCAAGCCTGATCAGTCGAGGACCCAGAAACTGACATATTTGCTGGTTTCTCTACAGGGAACTCCAAACCCAAATACGTATTCGACTCTTGGTGATTCAGGCGACATCTCTTTTCCTGAGTCAATCTTGAAGTCGCGTCCGAAGATTGGCGCGTTCCCTTTTTTCCCCGCCGTGCATCCACCGTCGATACTTCCACCTGAAGATCAGTGCCCACAGAGCGCGTGCCATTACTCGCCAAATACCTGGGACGCCCCCCATTGTCAGACAAAGCAAATAAAAATTGATTCCTCGCTTCCCTTCCCGGGCACACCAGACTCGATCAAGCGCAGCGCCCAACCAGGTTTCTGCGACAATCACCTACAACAGAGCCTCCTCCGCTCAACGCCAGATCAAGTATAGGCCGTCGGCACCACACTCAAAACAGCATCTCCACCATTTTGCCTTATTAAGCTTTTGGTGATACCATCCAAGACAAAATGGCCGACATCACAGATCAGCACGACCAGACCTCGCCCACCGAGCTTGAAGATCACGCCGGAAATGGCACTGGCGAAACTCGCGGCGTGAAACGCCCCCGCCCTTCTGCCGCCGATGACGATGACGACGACGACGAGAAGGGTGGACGCGAGAGGCGCAAGATTGAGATCAAGTTCATTGCGGACAAGTCGCGCCGGCACATCACCTTTTCGAAGCGCAAGGCTGGTATTATGAAGAAGGTGAGACGAAAATATCCATAAGGAGCTTGCGACTGCAAAAGCTGGCGATAGTCCTGCAACGTGAACGAACTATTGTCGGTGTCAATGGCATGGTAGAACTGGTGCTAACCTCGGTTTACGACACAGGCTTATGAGTTGTCCGTCCTCACTGGTACACAGGTGTTACTGCTCGTGGTATCAGAGACAGGCCTGGTCTACACTTTCACAACGCCAAAACTTCAGCCGCTCGTCACCAAGGCCGAGGGAAAGAATTTGATTCAGGTAAGTACTGCACATCGTTGCACGACGTTTCCTGGCCAGGCGCAATGCTAATTTTGTTGCACACAGGCTTGCCTGAACGCGCCGGAGCCTAGCCAAGGCAACGAGAACGGTGTTGACGACTCCAATCAAGTCGAATCACCCGAGGAGCCACCCAACAGCCACATGCAGCAACAGCAACAAGGTCGATCAATGCCCCAAAACCCCCACATGCCTCCCGGTTACATGCCCAACGTCGGCCCAATCGATCCATCGTCGGCGCTCGCATACCAGAACTACGTTCAACGAGGGGGGCAATACGCCATGCCGCCTCAAACCGGTATGCCGCAGCACGCCCAGCATCAGTCATAATCCCCGGCATACCGCCTCGACCAGCGTGACTCGACTTTGACTTGAGCGTTGATACCCGAATACACTGCATACTTGTGAGATGTCCACTCAAGGACAGTGATCTCATGGTTTGCAACGGCTTAGGTGGTTAGGCGTTTTCCGGTATATGGTGCCCGTCATCACCAACAAACTTATTTTGTCTTCCATTCTCTCCGTTCTCCGGGGGCATTTCATTCTTTCCACTTCGCCCCCCGGTGGAACCTCCCGTGGTCTAATATTCGCCGCGCGTCATCTCTGCATGGCCACGGTTCTGCCGCCTCATCAGTCAGAAGTGGACTTGCCTCACTGGACGACTACATATTTGCATGTTGGCTGGCAAATGGGCCAAGCGGTGAAAAGGGTGGTTGTTGATACCGAAAGAAAGAACGTTGTAGCGCGAGCTTTTGTCGCGTTCTTTGCATCTGCAAGAATAGGGCGTACGTAGTGAGGCACAGCTTTGAATTCTTTCCTGCCTCCTTTTTTCTTTTCTTTTCTATTTTCCAAGGGCGGCGGCGGAGACGCTTCGTTCCGCCCAGAGTCCAAAAGCAGCAAACATGAACACATGAGTTCACGACGCAGCAATGAATTGGATGATGGGGATGATGCGCACCACTCGCGACGACGGGGCCAAATGGGATGGTGTTCTCTGGGTTTGGCAGGGACCATTCCGACCGCCATTCATGCCTCTTCCCCTCGCCTCAGCTCACCTCTTCGGAAGCATGCACCTCCTGCTTGCTTCCGTTGGTGTTTTTGATGGGCGTTCATCGGGGGCATTTTGAGATTTTCCAGGGTTTTCTGCGATGGAGAGAGAATGAAGGAATTGAGAACCTTTTCAGAGGAAAGAAATAGCTACATCACAGCACCTTGTACAATAGTAACCGTCTTCCTTTATAGACGCCTCTGACATACGCCCTCTGGCAGACTTTTAATGCATTCATTTTACAGAATCACTGGCAAGACGAGCCGAGCGAGCACCTCTACTGCACACACGTACGTATGCAGTACAGTGTCTACGAGCTTTGGTGGTTTGCTGGTCTTCGTCCTGAAAAAAAGTGATGATATCCAGGTACATACAGCTGCTTCGTGTTCCCAGATGTCGAATTTTCTCTTTCTTTTTCGGTAAAAGCAGCGAAACATCAAATTCGAATCTTTTTGCTCCCTCTTCCTCTTTGACTCCGGAATTCCCAAGGGGGAAAGGGTCGGCTTCCCAACATGGTAACTTACACGAATTGCCACTTTGCCTGATGTGGGAGCCAAGCAAGCCCACATCAGCCTTACCCCATCGCGGTGTCCCCATGTGCCATTTTGGCATCCTTTTTTTTTGTTCCCTTCTGGAAAGTATGGAGCAAACGAAGGAACGTTTTGAGTAAAGTGAGACTCAGTTCGGGATGGCCCGAGAATATGATTTGCATGGCTAGCACCTTTTATTTTTTCCCCCCCCCTTTACCAGATATATAGAATATGTAACATCTGAAACAACGATATGGTCGACATACAAAGATATTAACCTTAAATTGATGTATGTACGATGGGGTCGCATGGAAGAGGGCCAGATGTGGTTAGCAAGCTATGCTTGAATGGGTAGAGATCTGTCCCCTTGGAGGAGACGGGGGGTGGTTCGTGCCTCGTTGCGCCACCATGACTTGAGAGTCTCGAGTTGAGGGTCCGGACTTGACATGACCAAAATTCTGGAGATCTTTGTTGTGATGATTATGCTTGTTGTAGCTGGCTTTATATCGGGATCATTCGCCCACCACCACCAGGAAGCCTCTGGGGGCTAGGGGAGAGGGGCCTGATTGATGTGTTGATTCGATAAGATCTACGGTTGCATGATCGGATGGAGGGATGGAGGTGTTTTCAATGCTGGCTCGCCCCCCCCCCCCAATTCGATGGGAGCGAGGTAGGGAAGTACGATGCTCGATTGAGGGTGTGGACGCCGGCGTCAGGTTTCAGCTGCCTAAGCCCTGCCTGCGTGCATGATATGCGCATCCACCAAACCCCCCCCCCCCTTCTCCCCTTAGCAGTGAATCGGACTGACTTGGGGATCTTCTGCGACCTTCGTCTTGACACCAGGGTCGTCCACAATGGGATGGGCCAAACACCGTGGGCAAGTAAGGTTGACAACCTGCTCTTTCGCAACGTGATCGTTTTATCAATTTGTTGAGCTTTCCTCAGGTGGATGAGGAAGGTTGCCAGAACAAAGCCAGGGCCCGTCAATCCGGTGTGTAGTATCCGTGTGCAACATCGTCGAACCCACGGATGCCACCAGGCCACGAACGAAGGCATTAGCCCCCACCCTAACCACGTGGCAGCAAGTGGCATCGTGATGGCTCATCCGAAACGAGTAATGGGCTGGAAGCTGGCTGGTAGTTGACCTCCCGGCAGCCACGTTTGAAAGGAAGGGGATCGTCCTTGAACCCCTCGGGGTTGGGTCCGGCTCCTTGGTCCCGGGCCTCGCGGCTGAACCTCACTTGAGTTCTAAAGGCACTTCCGCAGTGTGTTCCCCGGCGTAGCCGAGCCCCAGCACGCCCCTCGCCACTCTCCCCGTCGTGCCATGCTCAACCCTCGGACCTCTCAGTGCTGCATCAAGACGCCAGTGTCCCCTTTCGGCGTGGGCGCCAACAACAGTTGACTATCCCAAGACCCTTGGGTAACGGCTAGCTCGGCCTTTGTTTTGATAATATAGGCAAGTCCTGGTGCGTATGTATTCCAAGACCAGTGATAGGTCCATAGGGGCCGAAGGTCAAAAGACGTCTTGTCCAGTCTTCACACTCATAGATCAGTCCGGTTCGATTGAGATGTGGAATTATTCAGCCAGGGCGAGCAAGTGCGTCATATCAAGAACTTCCTCATATGTGGCCTGGCTCTCGGGGGGGGGGGGGAGAGGTCGAACTGCATGTGGAACGGGGAAGACAGGACTTTTCCTGTCTGACAGCCGAAGAAGATATGTGCGATATAATCAGTTTTTAGGGGTCGCACCCACGAGTGACCTTTCGTATGCTGACCTAAGCAAATCCGAGAGTGGCACCTGTTTTGGAGGAAGGAGGAGCCCTGGAGGGGGTCTCCAAGTGGGCGGGCCCCGGGTGAGCAAGTAGGTTGAGCACGTTTCTGCAGGGCCGTCTTAGCGGCCGCAAACAGTGGTCCGGGGTACCTGTGTATTATGTACATGGCCTTTTAGGGTGCAAACTATCACGACTAACAGCACACGAGACGATCAAGGGGCTGCAAGGGATCGGACTTGGAAACATCAGGATGACTCGTTGAGGTTGTCATGATGTCAATTGTGCGTCTGTGAACATCTCTTTGTTTATGTATACCTGTAATAGTATAATAACACTACGTTAGGAGCGATGGCGACGTTGGTAGCGACAAAGTGCGTCTTATTTGGATCCAATATCAATATTACGATTCCGTAGGACCGAATCTGTTCCACCCGCCCCGCCATGTCGTCAATTCATTATATCATAGGTTGGTATCGTCGTTGCACGTCGTCTAGTGTAATATTGTACAATCATCCTCCGCCCCAGCAGTGGGGATGTCGTTCAGTGCTCGCTCAAGACAGCGTACCGGCCGACCGCGAGACTACCGAGGAACGTGCCGCCGAGGATGGAGAGGAAGTAACCAATGTTCATTGTCATGACCGCCAACATGCTGCGAGGGGAACAAGATTAGCAAGATGCACTTGGTTCAGTCGGTGATGATAAGCAGTAACTCACAGCAAGTATCCAACACCCGCAATAATCGTATCAACCACAGCCCGCACCGGGTCGACCGACAACCTCCACGGCCTAACGTGCGAGTGCTTCTTCTTGACGACCATGACCTCCTCCTCGATGCCGTTGGCCGACAGCATCATGCTCTGCTTGAGGCTGTCCCCCGAGACGTTGTCGTGCATGGTCTGCCTGCCGTTGACGACGACGTAGCGCCTGTCGAGCTCCTTGTCGAGCCACCGGCTCTCCTGCAGGGCCCGGAGGGCGAACAGGCCGCGGAAGATGACGGCCAGGGCGATGAGGAAGATGCACGTGCCGGCGTAGGCGCCGACGCTCGAGGGCGTCCACTTTTGTGAGTAGAGGGTTGTGGCCATGTTGTTCTGGAAGGAGACCATCATGGTGGACATGGTGTTGGTGGAGGTGGACGAGGAGGAGGAGTCGCTGCCCATGTCCATGTCGCTCATGTCCATGCCGGCCATGGTCGCTGCCGCTTCTATCGTGCCGTGTCTTGGGAGGACGACCATCTCTGGCGTGTGTGGGTTTTGCTTCTGCCCGCCGGGGAGCAATACTGTGGTATCAAAGAGAAGTAGCACGGTTTGTGTTATTGCATCAGTGAAGCTTTTGGGAAGAACAGAAAACTAAAACATGCTCGAAGTCGAGATGGGGGCTATCCAGCCTTTTTGGTGTGTTTTTTTATTTATTTATATATCTTTATCTTCGTGGTTGATCTGGGAAACTTGCTCAATCCAAGCAAACACTTACGCCGCGCGTAGTAGTATTATTACTGTACGTTGCGTTGCACCGAGTGCTGAGACGGAGGGGGGGGGGGCTTCGCTCCTACCCCGAAGTAGTCTTTGTTAGCAGTTCCCCCCAGTGTGATTAGTTTGTCTCTAACTGCAAGAACGAAGCGTCAACTTGTGAACTTGCTCAAGCTAAACAAGGGTCCGGGACCACATTTAGATTCCTGCTGTGACCGTTACGGTCACCGTCTCATCACCCTCCTGCCTCCCATTTCGAGTTGCCATTGAAAGCTTCCCCCGATACGGATTAGATCATATATCACCGTTGTACATGATACTTGTCGGGACGGATTGACACTAACAGCTGTCAGGTTTCGGCAACGACAACGCCTCGTCTCTTGTCCTCCACAACACCACCACCCATGCTTTCATCCATGCTTTCATCCATCCATCTGTGACCCTCGCAAGTGCGACAAGGTCGAGGTGCGTCAAGTAACAGAACAACATCTTTGGACCCTCCCCCCATATTTTGTCACCCGCCTCTTTCTGGTGGCTCACCAACTTCGAGACAGACGGTCAATACCTTACTACCTGGTGCATATTCCACACGATACCGGAGAGGATATATCCAGTACTTGCGTGCCATCCGATTCGTTTCCGGCCAGACGCTTGACTTAAGCCCGGAGTGGTCACTCTGCAACCGGCATTTCCTTGAGGGGGCAGGCCAGGAGATCCGGATCGTCACCTAGCAGCGATGGACCGAGCACGAAGGCACCATGCTTCGTCACCTTCGAATCATCCCATCGTCTTGTCGCAGGGTCAAGGCGAACCTTTGGGCATGACTACACAAGCCGGAAATTCACACCACATTATGGACCACAGCCTACTCTATACAGTATGGCAAGATAAAGGACCCCAAGTCCTCCTGGGAGAAGAATGAGAGGGTCGAGGCTTCGGCGTATCAGATGCTTGACTGAATGTCCAGTGTAATGAGCAGTCAATGAAAATAGGAAAGACCAGGACCAGTCGGTCTCGCCATAGTCAACGAGTGTTGACTGTGACGGAAACAATGGGCTGCCCATGTGGCAAGTTACACATGGCTACAGATACCTCTTCCCATTATCATTTGCCAGGAAGAGGGCAAGTGGCAATGGACAACCTCGAGTTCTCGGCTAGAGCTTTGGTTGGGGACTCGGGAGACCGGTGATTCTTGTCTTGGGCTTCGCGAGCCGTATCCGCCAACCATATGGACTCGCTGATACCAATCTTTCTCTCCAGCTCTTGTCCCATGCGTTATTTGGAGAGCAGGTCCAGATACATCTTACTCTGAAGCACCAACAAATGTAGGCTGCGGGCTGCGGGCTGAAGTAGGACTGGCGGCCCCCCTCTGACCAATACACGAGTTGGGGCACCATGACCACGCGGTGGCATTTCTTTTGAAGGCTTCTACGTCTATCGTCCTGTTCCATCCGACTACGCAGGAGATTTCCGCGTCTGTGTATGTATGCTTGACGAGTTAGCAACGATATTAGCACCCAACGGGCGTGAGAGGTCATCCGTGTCTCCTCCAAAGCACTGGACCCTCCTCTCAGGAATGACTGACTCCCTGGCGATACTTCGGCCAACCCGGGAAATCGATATCCACGCCGGCCTGGGAGACTTCCATCGCACAATCCAGACACAAGGGGTTCCTGATGTGTTGATTAGATTGAGACCGGAGGCGACAGAATGAATACCTCGGAACCTGTATAATGGCTCTGATTATCGGATAATGCGGAGTCGGTTCCTACAACTCGTCGAAGGAAATCCTGATAACGAGATAATTGACGAGGGCAATGAGGTGGTTGATCTGGTCACGTCCGTGGACAATATGGTGTCTTACCCCTCGGAAGAGAGGCAGTGTCAAGGAGAGGATCGCAGCCAAGGCTGATCTTGAAAGTTTCAACCGGCTGGAGGAGACGATGTTGGTTCTCCCTCGGGGACAGACCGTTCTACCTCATCCTTTGCCAGGCACTTCAAACGTGGCAAGTATTGCTCGCTTTGGGAACCTCGCAAGGACTGCACAGTGTAGTTGACTGGAGGTCCATGTGCCCATTGTGCTACGCTTCGCCTGTAAAGTAGTATTGCAATTATCCCCCCTTTCGTATTCCGGGTAGGAAGGTGACCTGTCGCCTGGCTTCATGCCGGGCCTTCTTGCTCTGACAGTGAGCCTTTTCCTATTGGCTCATGTCATATAGGAGTAGGACCCAACAGTAGTCTCGATCTCATATGTATTCCAGCAAAGACCCTTGGACATCTAGCCCTATTTGACCGTATCGACTTGGCCGTGAGCACATCTCATATTCGTCAGCAGCAAGCGACAAATCAAGCACATCAAGTCCAAGCGCATCTAGAATGGGTGCATTCGCGACGCATCAAAACAGATGATGCTGCTGTTGACACAGTGGTTTTAGATTGGAAATTCCCGGTGATGTCAAGAACAAGACAAAGAATTCCTGGAGAAATCCCAAATAAATCTTGGGAAGACCACGATGCGGTCCAGGAGGAGCAGTCGGGGGGGCCACTCGCAACAGAGTCGAGATGAAAAAGGGAGCCGTCAACACAACCCCCGGGCCGAAGACCTTAGAGCCTCTGCATAATTCAAAGACAGTCAAAAGAATGTCCGAAAGCTCTTCAACGTCATACAGGAGAAGGCCAGGCTCAGGGGAACGTGTACTTGTATTGTGAACCCGTATGATGCCTTGCCCTTCTTGACGACGCGATCTCCGCACTGCCGCGAAACACCAACAAGTACCAAATAACTACTTAACTACCCAACACGATCAGTCCCCGCGTCAACCCTTTGCCTTTGTGCTCTCTCCGTGGGGAAACTACATGAATCTACTGTTCCACATCGAGGTCTGTCTCGGCCTGGCTTGCCTGGCGCTGCACCGCAGCATACTGGAACCAGACACTTAAGCACGCGACCTACCAACGGCCATTACGGGTAACGGTTTTGTTCCTTCAACCACGTTGCCGGTAAACTTCCGGCCTATCAGGTGTGTTGTTGTGTCAGCTCGATTGGCTGCGAGGGAAGACCCCTTGTGTCTTCCCGCACGGGCAGTCCTACTCCTCCATCGATGTTTTGCATCCTCCTGTCTGCGGGCCTGATTTCAACTGCCTGGCTGCTTTATCAAGCCACGATAACAGGAACTACAGGAGCTATATCAGCTGCGACGCAGGCAAGTGACAAGGGGGAGAGCCGTCTTCGTGTTATGACCTCTCGCAGGGGAGGCTTCCCGTTTGGCATTGTCGCCTGGGTATGGAGCATATCGTTCTCCCTGGTACCCTTCAGGCGCATGTTCGAGCCCAGGTCCATTATACTGTGGAAATAATGGTTCTCTGGCCCTCAGAGGTAATCAAGCTCATGCCCAGTCTGATACTGAAGGCCTGTCCCCGGTGTTACTTGCTGAACTACTCCCTGGCATCAATGAGGATAAAGGACTTCACAGTTCTAGCAGCGACTTCACTGGAAGTCGTCAGGGATTAGAGTGCAGTGATGCTTCCAGAGAACAGGCTCTGTACCGGTAGATGGTTCTCCCTCAGAGGCACACGCATCGTGAAGGTGCACGTGAGACCTATATCATGGACTAATATTCCTCCACTCGACAATCTTATAACTCTGGGGTGGCCGAAAAGTGTCTATAAGATCTGATATAGCGCTTGCTACGTAAGTAGTCTGTCTCCTCGGCTGTGTCTCTGGTTCTCCTTACGGGGTAAGTAGAAAAGGCACTGCACTGAAGCATCTGCAAAACAAAAACAAGCAAAAACAAGCAAGAACAAAACCAAAAAACAAAACCGACAGCACCCGACAGTTCCCCTTCGCCCGACAAAGACACGATGGGACTTTTGCAAGTAAACTGCACCCGTGTTCCGGAGCATGTTCGCTGGGAATATGCTTGCGAGTACAGCACACCTCAGCCGCGAGCATGACAGCTGACTGATGTACCACCGAAATAGAGTATTACGGGACTGCTCGGGCTCCAGCGAGCAGGAAACCACCTCCAATCGCATCACTCCTGAAGATCCCGAGCCAGAAAAGAGAAAATAAAATTCATCCCTCATCCCTTGCACAAACACGGAACCTCACTCACCCTTGACGGGGCCTCGCTCGCAATCGCCTCACTCGAGAGCGAGCATGAACAAAACCAACGTGACACAAGGCCAGCCCAATCAGACCCCCGCCCCCCCCCCAGAGCACCTGATCTCCCGCAGTCGTACCTGTGCGTACACATCCTGACGTGAAATTTGGAACCCGAGGAAAAGGAGAGGACAAAAGAAAAAGTGAGTGACTCAATCTCAAGAAATATTGGTACCACAGCATCTGAACACACACACACACTCACCCACTCACTTCATATCAGATTGTATTCCCCCGGGCCTGCCGTACAACGACCGGCCGCCAGGAAATTCCAAGACAGGGATATTCCGTGTTCACGAAATGGCCCGGGGTTTTCTGGTGCAGAGCGTCGAGAAGTAGATAGCAGCAGCCACGGCTGGCCTCGGCAACCTAACAAGCGCAGCCGTCTATCTGCGTGACCTTGCACGACAGTATAGCAGGTTCCGAATTTCTGCTGTTGTATTTTCGAAATGGTTTGGTAATTGCTGATATAGCATGAGAAGCAAGGTGCCGCCTGAACAAAAAGGGAGCCCTTGGTTCGATTGTGGCTGGTTAAACGTGACGGCAAGGGCCGCAAGCCCGAACGTCGATATTGCTATTGCTATACTTATGTATGTTAGCCCAGACCGGAAAAGAAACGCAGTGACTGGATATTAGGCCACGCATTCTTTTCCTTTTGCCTCATAATGGAGTGTCGCATTCGTGTTTCCCACTCAGACGTTGAGACGTCAGGGATCGGCGCTGCACTGCAACGACAATCTAATTCCCTGGACCAGTTGCTTCTCTAGAAAGGCGAGGGAAGAAGTATTCCAGCCCACAACTCCCGGCGTCCTGCGTGCCTGCCCACCACCCGCACGATGCTCCCCTCCTCGGCGGGTAGACCTTCCGAGCACAGTTCTTTTCGTGGCCCCTACCTCGAAAAGAAAAAAAAGAGGCTTGTGTGGCGACTGTCAGTAGCCGCAGGCGTTGGTGCCAGAATCGAGAAGCGGGACATGGGCTGATATGCAATGGTCCGCCAGAGTCGCAGGGCGTCCATGTCAGAATGGCTGGCGCTCAATGGAGGTGACAGCTATGGCTTGCCTGCAGACGGGGCACCCGTCAGCAGTAGCCAGCCGGGCCGGGGCCGAGTCCCTCATGCTGGACCGATGTAATGTTGGCGACTGCAGCAGGTCGAACCCGTCAGATATCTCGAGTCACATCGGCATCTGTCGCCCGAGGGAACCAGATGCCACAGACATGTGTCTCTTAGTCTCCACTGTTACGCCAGATATGCAGGGATACCGCTCCAACTGTATCCACCGTGGTCCGAGGGTCAGGGTCACTATCGGGTCTCTATCTTGGAGCCTAATTTGACGACATCTCGTGGTACCGTACCCGCCGTTGATTTCTGTCTGCGATCCGGAGTCGAGTTTATACCTATGCTATGCATGTATCAACTGTCTGTCTGCAGCCCAATTCTCCTTTTTGCATGTGCCTGAATATGACATCGGGAAGAAGATATCGTCCAGCGGATTGCCCGGATGCAAAACCGGCAACGCAGGCAGAACCTTCGCCGAGGTCCGGGGATGTGTCTGCTTTTCCCTCGGGTGCAGCCGGTCAGGGGATCTGACCCGTGGAACATCATCCAAGACAGTCGAGTCGGGCCACGATGCCCACATCCGGAAAGCTGTGGGGGGGGGGGATATATTAGACGAGACTCTGATAAGACGAGATGAATAGAAACGGGGAAGGGAACCATACTGAGAAGGTCCATGTCTCGAAGGCATATTGACAAATACGAAGGCACTTTCAGAGCAGTCAACACTGTAGAGTAAGTAACCTTCAGCCTTTCAGCCTTCGCACCCACCCGGTCGGTCCGAAGAGACTCGGTGTCGCACAAGGCGGAACAGAACAGTTTCTCGCCCCCATCACCCCGTTGATGACATGGTACCGGCAAGTCATTACGTGTATCTGATTGAGGGACGAACGTATTGAGTCAAAACCGGTGACAGGTCTGAGGAGGGAAAAGATTCCGTAAAAACTTTGGGAACCACAAAGTCTCCCTGGTGCGACATGTTGGGCACCCGGATACAACGTCACAGATTTGTGAGATTGAGGCCGGAAAGCATTGGTGGAGAAACACCATATTCGAGGCAAGCTTGGAGTGTCAGGATTGATCCATGGGTGGGGACAAGACGCTGTGCTCTCCCTCGATTACTTGCACATTTTTATTATGGTGTTGAGACGTGCAGGATAGGGCCAAGGTCAATGATGGTGGCCTGACGCTCGGATAATTGGACAAGGCAGCGGAAGTCGATACCCAGGGCCTGGCATCAACAAGGGTCTGACGCTGCTCGCTTACCCTCACCCCTCCCTTTTCGGTCATCAAGGACCGGGCTCTTGAGACATGCGCTTTTCGTGGCGGATTCGACGTACAGGTAAACGTGGTCTGCTGAGCGGTCACGGGAGATTGAGGCCTGCCCGGATTGGGCGGCTTGCACGATAGGATCTGAGATGGATGACCATGGCCGTGGCCATCGCCTGCGCAGCTGGCCACGGGTGTCTTCGATCCAGGCGTGGATCTTGGAATGTGTAACCATAGCAGGAGGTTTCTCCAGGAAGATCCTTCAATGGCCGTGGGAATCGAGGCGGGCGCCGATGGGTCAGGCGGGAGGGGCGCTGGTTAGGGGGACATTTGTTGTTCAGATCGCCGCCCCCTTCAGGGTCTCGACACCATCTGACCCGATTCCCCTCAAGCCATGCCTTCCCAGTACTCCGGCTCTGGCGCAAGCCATTGCTGTCCAGTCCCTGCAACAAGGAGATTTAGATCGGAACATTTAGCTCGGGACGTTCGTGGATCGCGGCTCTTGCATGGTCTGTTGACGTAAGGGGAGAGCAGAGGAGTGTGTGTGTTGGGATCTGAATCGGATCTAATGGCAGAGACAAAAGCTTCCAGGATCAACGAAAACCAGCCAGCCTCGTTCGTTTGAGGGTCAATCATGTCCCACCAACCATGGTAAAGGTGTCTCCCACATGCATGCGTCCGCCTCGGACCTTCCAACAACCTGCTGCTGTCTTTTGCTTCTTCAGTGCCATATTCGTGTGTGTTCCGGCTCTGCCCAAGGGTCCAGCGGCTCGGTTTAGGGGAACAGCAGGAGAAGATGACGGGCTCCCAAAAGCTCCCTCCGTCCGAATGACGACGTGTCGCGCTATAACAGTTTAGGACGGGGCTGAAGCGACACTGATGGAAATAGTGTGGACGATAGGATGGCCTTTTGTACTCTGTTACCTGTAGCATATCGAAATGTCTCACTTATACGTACTGCTTTGTTGACCGCGGTGGGTCATTGTCGAATAAACCTTCCATCTTTGGCTTGGCCAGGTCAATGAATCATCGCTAGAGTTGATTTTTAATGAGCTCGTGACTGATGTCTGACTGACTGTCAGTGGAAGAGAAAAAGTTCCACTCACACTGTCCGTCGGGAGGCTTGGAGGCTGAGCACTGGAGGGAGGAAGGATAGTCGGTAAGGGGAAGGAAGATAGATGAACTTTTGAGATGCGAGGTGCTGTGTGGTGCAATTCCCGATCTAGAGAGATCGAGAGGAATCTTGGAAGGTTCAAGGTAAGGTGAGATTGAAATGTGAATCTTGGTACAGATCGATCGATGGAACGTCGTCCCCGATCTTTATGCCCCGCCTCGCCTCTGCCTCCGCTTGTTTTGTCTGTATTGAGCAGGTGCGGCAACACTCCCAAGCTGGAAGGCGCAGCTGTACTTCTCGAGGTGCCTTTTGAGTGCCTTTGGAGTGCCTTTGGAGTGCCTTTTGAGTACTCCCAGGAAATACGACGATTTACATGGCGAATGTTGGACTTTTCAATTTACCCACCAAAAGGTAGGCACATCATCAATCACATTGACTTATGGCTAATATCACAGTGCTGTTTGTCCTTCTAATCCCATATTCATCTGTCTCTTTGAGTTGTCCCCTTTCCCACCGAAACATCATGAATGCAAATAAAATCCAGAATCCAAAGCCCAATAGAAAAGAATAAAAACAAAATAAAAATGAAGAGAGTAAAAAGATCCGCCCGCCGGTCCATTTGCCCATGTTCCATGCCCGCCTGTAAAAGATGCTGTGCAGTTTGGTTCCGTTTCACAAAATGTCCCCCGTAGAAAAAATGTCAAGAGGAACTCCTATGCTCTTCTTCTCCTTCCTCTTGGTAACCCATAACATATGCCATGAGAATGGAATGCCCTCCCGTCCGCCAATTTTCCCCATGTTTTCTAAGCCGTCCATCGCCCGTTCAAGTCCCAGAGAAAACGCCCGCGAGAGTGATTTCCGAGAAGCCGGTCCATTTGCCTTTTTGTTTGTTGAAAGAACCCATAAACTCAGAAAAGTAGAGAACGCCGGTTGTGTTCTCCATGTCCCAGTCTGGTCTTTTGGTAACGATCGTGCCCAGAGTTTGCCCCCTTTCCTGTCCGGCGATGTTCATGACAGTAGCCGTCTTCATCCCGTGATGCCCAGGACTCGCAGGCTCGACTTGGTGACTTCCTTCTCTTTCGGCCTCTGTCACGTCGTGATTGTGCTTTCCAGGGGTGCCCAAAGTGTCGTATAAATGTCGGTTCGGTTCGAAAACCCATTTTCAAAAGACCAACTACCTCTTAGAATCCTCCGGTGACATTTCCCCACTGGCAACCTGGCTGACCGACGATGCCGGGCTTCCCTCCCTATCCTTCCCTTCCTTGCCGCAACATTTCACGAGTTTGTGCCTCTAGCAGGTAAAATCGGATTAGAAAAACTGTACAGGACATCAGAAGTTTTGGGGGTTAACACGGGGAATTAGAGACAAACCTTGAGAGCGTCCTTCCTCGAGAAAGCCTTGTCACACCCATCACACGGGAAAGGCTTCACGGCCCAGTGTATCCTCTTGTGCCTCTTGAGGTCGTGGTTCCGCGTGAACGCCGTCGGGCACTGGTCGCACTGGTGCGGCTTGTCCGGCGTCCTCTGCTGCGGCTGGAACATCATCCCGCCGAAGTGGCCCCCGTACGCCGTCGCCGCCTGCGGCGGGTAGTGCGACACCAGCGCCATGGGCTGCCCCGGGTTGCCCAGGTTGTGCATGTACTGGTGCTGCTGCGGGTGGCCGCCGCCGCTGCCGCCTCCCCCAGCCGACGAGTAAGGGGACACCCTCCCCGGCCCGCCCGGCGGCGGCTGCTGCTGCTGATGCGCGCCTGGGTGTTGTCCTGTGCTCCCGAGCGGGGAGAGCGGCGCTGCCAGGCCTGGCCGCGCCGAGGAGGGCACTGTGGTCGTGGGGAACATGGACGAGATCCCTGGGACGTAAGACTGCATCGTTCCCGGTGGGGTGGAGAACGTTGACGGTCGGCCAACTGGTGGTGTCGGCCGGGGCGTAAAACTGGCGGCGGAGTTTTGTCGAAATGGTGGCAATATGCCATTGTTGCTGGCGTGATTACTGGCTTGGTCGATAGAAAGATGTGACATGCTGGTAGCGGGCGAGGAGTGGAACGACGGCAGCGCATCACCCGGTGTCGTCGCCGTGATCGGGGAGATGCTATTTGCCGTCGTCGATGGCATCGTGCTTACATTATGGAAGAAGAAAGGGCCCTGGTTTAATGCGCTTGCTGTCCTGGTTCCGTACTGCTGAGGTGAGCGTCCAGACCAGGAATCGTTAGTTCCCCATGTATACCCGGCGCTTCCAGTATGTGATTCTGGAGAGGAGCCGCCGTTCATGCCGATCGGTGATGCTTGGAGGGGCATTGCTGTCCCGTCTGCCACTGAGCGTCCTAAAATGGGAGTCAGTATGCTCTGCTTGCTGCACCACGAGAAAGAAACAGCGACGAACTATGACCGGAAGCGCCATCGGAGCCAAACAACGAGGCAGTGTTGACTGGGATTGGGGGAGGTCTACTCGTACTGGGAATATCTGAAGTTGCGTAATGGGGTTGCGGCGGAAGACTCTGGAAGGGCGGCATCATGAGTTGTCTGCTACTAGAGTCTGGTCCTTGTCGTGATCCATGGCCATGGCCCAGATGGTCGGTGTGATGGTCCATCATTGAAAGATTGTGTCTTGCCTCTGCAGGATATCAGAACACCACGGGACTATACTGCAGTGACTGTGACAATTCCGGCACTGTTTGGTTGTTTGTCGAAACTGCCGTCGAAGGAGGTAATCAAGTACAGTTATGCCGGTTCAGGTCAGCTGTGGCCTTGAAGGCTCCCCAGAAGCTCGGGTTTGTCTGTTGTGGTCTAAGGGGTGCTTTTATACCACTCCGCTCTCGGTGATGGTAAAGAGGATGCGACAGGTTGCGTTCTGACCCCCAGGAGAGAAGAGAGGAGATTCGAAGATTGACGTGTAGAAGAACGGTTGATACGATAAGATAGTAAGCTGAGATGCTTGCGAAGATATGTGTTTCTGTGCACGAAGTCTGGTCGATCGTGCTTTCCCAAGTTGAGGCTTTCCGTGTTGGCACAGCCCTGCCGTTTATGTCTCTTCTCAATATTGAACAAAGTTGAATTCCCTGCAATTAGGAGTACTGATGGGTTGGGCTGGAAGGATCCGGGAAGCTTGATGGGTGGGGACCAGGGAGGTCTTCTAATGGTGAGCCGTGTCGCACCGAGACCTGCGAGCTGCAAAACCAGCCGGGATAAGGCCAGATATTTTTGGCCCGGAAGCTATAATTTATCCAATGTCTTGTCGTATGGCCTCAAATGGAACAAGATGAGATGTAACAAACAAGACAACCGTGGAGATTATCCCAAATACTCAAGATCGTGTCCGGAGAACGAGGTGACTGGTCGGACAACTGGCTTTCAAACTCTCAGATGTGGATTGACTTGTCGTTTCGATTATGCGAGATGGCAGCGTCTTCTTTCTCTTCCAGAGGATGCCACAGCTCTGTTCCTTGTGCTAGTTGGGAAAATGGTATGCAGCCTTGATTGATATCTGCTCGTGCTATTATGGGCTGAAAGGAAAGACAACCTCAACACGGTCAGGGTACGCAAGACGACAAATCAGGCCGCCAAGTCAGTTAGATACCCTGGGGAAGTTAGTGTAGGTAAGTGGCTCCGGGATGGATATGTGCTGTGGCGCTCCAGGAAGCCTCTCCGGACCAGGTTGTGGAATACTGTTTTTCTGTGAGTTAATTGAGTGGACTCTCTATGCAGGGGTGCCCACCACCAAGGTAGCCTTTGAGCCCCCGAAACCATGCTCCTCCAGGATTGGTCCAGTGATGGTGTCCATGTGGTGTACGGAGGGTGGAGGATACTTACATTATGATTATCCAGCCAGGCACACTCCACACACGCAAACGTAGTGTTAAAGGAACGGCCTCTCCTCGCTTGGAGACACGACTGGGACAAGGCAGCTGGGCAGTCCAAAAAAGAAATTTTTAGACAAGATGCCGGGAGTTTTTTGAAGATGGCTTCCAGGAAGACAGTGCTCAATCTATGATAATATCGCAAGCGGTTCGAATTCTGGGTCGAGTAGTAGTTTTCTGAAGGCCGATTGATGATGACCCCGTTGAAGGATGTGGTCTGTCTGCTATGGATCGATCCTTGGATCGGAATGGCGATGACACATGGCTGAATAGATAGCAGCAGGCTGAATGAGAAGGAGTAGCGAGTTGATCTCGACAAATATCAGAGACGAGGTGCACTGGTGAGGGACCCTTAGTTCGGCTGGGCAGAACCTCCGGGTTGACTAAAATGGTCTGTCGCGTGGATGAGGAGGTAACTTGAAGGGGAAGCACTTGTGCTTCAAGGAAACCCAAATGAAGTCACCCCTGAAGGTTGAGAACGCGCTTGAAGTACCAGGCCACCCTGAGCAAAACAAGGATGGTGCAATAGGCAGAGCGGCTGCCGAAGTGGACATGGAAGATGCAGATGCAGACAGCGTTGAACCCTGTGTTGCGTACGTACAGTAGTAGCCAAAGACCAGTTCATCAGACTCCCGACAAAATATCAAGGGATCTACTACTGTGCAGTAAACCCAGCAGTGAACACGGGCCTCCACCTTGGGCTTACGTCAACGACATGTGTAGGCTATTTCCAAGGAAATATGTACTTTTTGACAGGCGGCGCAGAATCCCAGTGGAAAGGAACCTCCAGCCCCTCGACAGTTCCCGCGCACTAGTCACGCCTGGCCCGGATCTGGGCATGTGCTCTGGATCCCAGGAGGGCTGCGTATCATACATAGTACCGTACCATGCATTGCAACTTTGTGGGTTAGGGGCGGATATGTCGAAAGGGCAAGGGGCAAACATGATCATGAACCCCCTGGGTCTGTCCAATGAGGTTAGCAGCATCCCCATGTCGGAGCTAGTCCAGTCTACCATTGAGTACACAGTAGAGTATGGTCAGCTCGCGCGGCTGACAGGACACAAAGGGCGATAGTGAATACGGAGTACGTTTGTGTGTTCTGGAAGAAAGGAATGGACGGGCTCCAGGCCTTGGCCTAAGACCCACTCGCGAGGAGAGACGAGATTTAGGCAAGACACAACACGAGTGTAACCGTACAAAAGACAACTGGGCAGAGGCGAGAAGACCGACAGAATGAAGTCAGCAAAAAGTGCTAAAGACTAGGACCACTGAGGAAGTTTCCCATGCCCAGAAGGGCTAGAGGCAAACTGAGCCAAACCCAGCACCCCTATTCCGCGGGACCCCTGTTTTTCTGCCCGAAAGAGCATAGGTGAGGTAGCACTGTGGTAGTCAAGAGGGCGCCCCATGCCCGATGTTCCTGGTCCCATCGCATGCACCAAGTTTCCGGGATGAGCTTAAAAAAAGCCTGGGCTCGGACGCTCGCACTACTAGGCATGCGTGTCCGTCAGGACAAGAATGTTTTGTTGTACGAGGGAACGAGCAATTGGTGTCCAAGTCGGGGATGCCCGCAAACCATAGTCGTTGACAGACTCGAGATTGAGATGTTCTGCACTTTGAGATTATACGCGCTGTCAAAGAGACCGACCGCTCGGAGATATGTCCTTATTAGGCAGAATGATTCGAAACGCAGAAGGAAATAAAGAAGGGCCCGAGAGACTTGGCCACAGAAACCGCTGAAAGGAGTGGTTCGGCCCCGAGTCTAGTAGCAGTCAGCTTTGAGTTCCGTGCGGCCCCTGCTATGTTTTCCTTTCAGGGCCTTTTGTTGGGCGGAAATTGCCAGGTTATGTACCGAGTTACTGGGCAGATCCACAACTAACAAGGTGATGCAGATGGTCTGAGATAGACGAACGAAATGGAGCTCGGATCTCGGGGAATTATCCGGGTAGCGCGCCACATGCGATGAAGAGAAGCCCTCCGTACTGATCACGGCCATCTGGTATGAGTGCTGAAGACACGACGCGAGGCTGGTATTCCACCTGGAAGATTTTCAATTGAGTTGAAAGGCCAACTCACCGGTGTTTTGGACTCTCGAACAAACACCAAATTCCAGCAAGACTGAGATCTCGAGCTGGGATGTGGAAGGGTGGTCTCGTCGAGCTTTGAACAGACAAGGGTCAAAAGCAAAGCTCCCATGCGGAACAATTTGCTGCTGACAGCACAATCCCGCATATGACAGGGGCCAATTCTAAAATCGAGATGAACTCGTCGCATCTTGAAACCCGAGTTCTGTCTTACCGGGAATCATCTCCTGTAAGTTTTGTAGCCTGTTGCCGTACCACCAAGTCAACTACCTGGGGCGATGTGAGCGCTGAACGGTGACGGCCTGCAAATACAGCTCGAGGAGTTGTCAGATCGGCGTGGTATGCCGGACGGATGCCACTAGCACACGGGGGGGGGGTTACTGCAATTACTATTTGTCCAGGGCGCAGTAAAATAATAATAAGGCCACTGCAAGACAGGCAGTGGGCTGAAGAGCCGCATGTCAGCGGGTTTAATTTGAAGATGGATAGATGTCAAGGTTAGCAGAGCTGCAACGGCAGTGGCTTTGCCGGACGGCGCCTCAAACAATGTTCGGTCGAACGCCCCGAGGCGGCTCCCGCAACCATGGCTGGCAATTCGTACGAGCGATCTGCCACCAGATCTGGCATACCAATCCAAGAACCATGCCATGTCATGCTATGCCATGCTATGCCATGCCATGCCACGCGACGCGACGCCATGCCGATGTCTGTCTCCAAGCGGACCGAATACCGAAGGTGTGGCTCCGTGCTTCGTCGTTGACGTTCACCTTTGATCGGGGCTTTATCCGCCCTGTCAATGGACGCCGTGCAACAAGTTTTCGCGCTGGTCCGTTCCCGCGTTGACACAGCGTTATCGCCTTGGTCCCGCGCAGTGCCCTTTGTGAACCCTTGTGCAAACCATGCTAGTGACCGTGAAGCACAGTCGTCCAGGCAGGGAGGTATACGGCGTGCTCCATTTTCTGTACCACCAAGCAAACGCGGAAATAGACCAAGGCGGGTTTCTCATCTCGATTGATACAAGGCCGAAGACTAGACCGCATGATGCGTGGGTCTTTGGAGATTCAAGAAGCATGTAGATTAGTGGAAAGGCATCCGCATCTGGCATCGTGCATCTCAAGTCGCCAGCTGAATGTGTAGTCTTTTTGATTGCAGCAGGAGATGGGACGAAAAAAACCTGGAATGAGACCTGGGGACTTGTTGCATGTGGAGCTCGCACTGCACAGTTAGCTTTGTCATACTTGGTCTATCGGCAGTCAACAGGGAGAGCCTGCGACGAGGAGCGTCAGTAGCGCTGCTGCAGCTGCAGGTTTCTGTCTGCATGAGATGGATCGAATCTGACCTCGAGATAGGGGATTTGCAGGGGCATACACACGTACGTACAGTAAGTACGTACAGTGAGTAGTACCTAGAGTGTGTACGGATTATCACTGTGTAGATACGGATTTCTGTCGCCCCGCTTTGTTGGGTTGACGTGGAACATCCCGTCATGTCACGCCCGGGTAGACACGAGAGAAGAAGAAGAAAAGACACAGGGAAAGAGGAGGGATTGAGGCTAGGGAACCCCTACGGTGTAGTGTACTTGGGTAGTATCGGGTACGGCGAGGTCCGTGGGAGGCCTGTTCAGTTTGATCTTGTCGCTGACCGGCCAGACATGCGAAGGCAAACTCGAAGCGGAGACTGATCATATGACGAGAGCTGGTGTTGGACAGTCTGGAGCATTTGACGGGGTTGACAATACCCCTGATATGGAAATAAGCACTGGCAACATTCTCGGTACTTACCTAGGTAGTGTAGAAGATGCAGTGAAGTTGGAAATGTTGGACGGTAGGTGAGGCTGCCAAGCTGTCAAATTCATGCCAAAACCCTCAGAACCTGGGGAGATGAAGCGGTGGCTTGCGCGAGTGCAGGGATTTGTGGACCCTGAATTTGCCTAGGTACTTACTTCAGTACCTACCAGGTAGGTATGTATGTACATGGAAAATTCCAAGGTTCTGTCCGTTCCTCGGTGCTCAATGTTCTTTCCCCACGAAAGCCACAATGGACCAGTGATAAAGCCAGCCTTCCTGAACGTTCCAAGGTTCCTCAACCTTTCCCAAGGCCACCAAGACTGCGCCTTCCCGCTGGACTCGGGAGATGGGCAGGCGGGCAGGTGGCCGATCCAGGCCGTCGGGCAGGCTATTCAACTACCTCGCCTTGTGTGCATTACCTACCTACCTAGGTAGGTAGGTACCTAGTAGCTAATAAGTACAATGACACCTAGCTAGGTACGAAAGTATTCCGCCACCCGTACGCCAGTACGGATGCAGCTTACCTTGGTTGACGGTAGAGGGTACCTAGATACATAGGCGGGTACGTACCCAAGTACTATTCGCGTAAATGCCGGTGGTACCTAATATTGTTTATACTACAGGAAGGCGTGATGGCCTTTGTTCTCTCCTCGCTGCTTCTGGCGGTAATTAATTTAACGAGCTGACTGACTGCCCAGGTGGCTTGTTCCTTTTTTTTCTCTCGGGATCTAGTACTTTACATACCTCTTCGTCTGCGCATTGGTAGCCTTGATTTAATCTGAGATGGATGGAATGGATAAATATAGCAACATCTATTTCATTTCCTTCTCTGGTCGGTCAAGGGGCAATTGCCGGGTAAGGAATCATGTTGCATCTTCTTATTGAGTATTATGAGCTGTCATCCCTCAAAAGAGGCCAATAGGTCAAGAAGTCAGCTTCATCATTAGCACCAGTGACACGAGGTGACGGGGTTTCGCAAAAGTCCCTTCACCCTCCTCCTCCAATCCACATTCCGCTCCGCTCCTCTCCTCTCGCCTCCTCCTCGTCCTCCTCGTCCTCCTCCTCCTCCTTCCGTCTCCATGCCCTTCTCCAGGAAAAAAACCACCACCGTCAGCAGTCTGGACTCTGGGGATGACGATGAGCGAGTGTGCACTTGTGGCTTGTGGCGCAACGTTAAACAAGGTTTAAGTACCCGGTGCCACACTGCAAGCCACACTCCGGCAATCTGGCTTGTCCAGCTGTCTGGATGCGAGGAGAGAGATGGGATCCACGGATGGTACCGACAATTGACACTCCCCGAAAGAGGCGGTGCCAATTTTCCAATCCAATCGTCATTGGTGACGCGAGCCATGATTTACAAACAATAGCCTCGACCTTCTGTTCCACTTTGTTCCAAGTCCAAACGGGCCCCAACCTCAGCTTCGGTTGCTCGCCTTTTCGCCTTCTCGGATGGATCCGCTCCATACAGAGGCCGGATCGCGGCGCGACAAACAAATACCACACGAGTGACTGTCAGTGCCCGCCCGGGTACCCATCCCCATCGCTCGTCGGTTGCTTTGCTTCCGGTCTCAATAGCTCTGCCTGATTTGTACTAGGGGGAGGGCGGTCAGGCAAGCACTGGCAAGCTGTCCCCCCGTCAATGGAGTGAGTATGAAGTCGGTCTCCGAAATCAGCTTTGCCCGATCGGGAATCATCTGGGTAGACTCGCGCTTGGGCCATGTTACATCCGATGCAATAGTGGGCTCCTCCTTCACGACCAGGACGACCTTACATCTTGGCTGCCACCACTGCACCACACCACACCATGCTATGCTGCCAGGCTGCCTGGACCAGCAATCCTCGACCATGACAGGTCGACCCCAGTCCTTCCTCCCCAGTCTGCCAGACAGCCATCAGCCATCAGCCAGACAGGGTCGATAAAGTCTAGAGTCAACATGCCGAATCCTGCGGTGGGCGGACCTTTTTCCGCTGCTGGTCTTTTATCAATCCTTGTTGAACCTCGTGGCATCTCCTCACAGGGAGCGAGCCCTACGCCAGGTTTGACACGCTGCAGGCAAAACTGCTGCAGTCGGTGTGTACACAGGACCAGGGTCGTCACAGTATCACCACGATTCTTCCAAACCAGAAAGGCTCTTCGATCTGATCTGTGCGGGAAACTCGCGAACCCCATCTCGCAAGTACCCCGCTCCCCGCCTCCAGGCTAGCCCTGTCCCGGAGTTTTAAGCCCGGAATCCGTGCGCACTGCCTATACAGTACATTTTACTGATGCTGATACTTCAACTTGAGGTCTGATTAAGAGAGCAGATGACAGGTGAAGCCTGGGTCAGGGAGGCCAAGAAAGAGCGGATTGTCACAAGCTCAACAGCCTGGTTCGAATAAGAACCGGTCCTTGATCTTGTCGCAAAAACACACACATATGCCCATCAGTTGGGCGCACAGGCATCATTGCCTGGTCGGAAGGATCCCCCGAGATTGGTCAGACCCAATATTCCGCTGCAGGTGCTCAGTATTGCGATCTCCCCAACTGCCTTGGCTGCCACATCACTGGGAATGACCACCTCCCCCCTCCCTCTCCATCACGTGGAACCTACCACATCATGGGAGGGAGGGGGAATGTGAATGCTAGACGGCGGCTGAGTTTACGCAGTAGCGTGTGCAAGAAACCGCATCTTCTCATGAACCGGGGACGGGTGGCTGCCACTGGCACCAGAGGCTTACCACCACCCTGTTAGCCGGTCTGTGATGGGCGAGTCAAGAGGTGCAGGTCGGCTGCAGAGCTACAGGCTAACTGCATGTGTTTGCTGTGCTCGCCTAGAGCGGATCAATTTGGCAAGGACTGAGATTGGTGGACGGGCAAGTCTCTAAGTGATATCTTGCTCCTACCTTCTCCTATTCATTACATACCGGAAAGCGATCTCGCAAAAGCGCTCCACGGCTACATACAGCTATGTTGTGCGGAACCCGCGCATCTTGCAACTGTGACTGCATGTGGATTGTGGACTATCAAGGGGGCTGAAATGGGATTGTGACGGTCACTCGCAAATCTTCGGAAACCGGCAATAGACCAGGGATCAACCACCCATCAACTCGATCCCTTCGGCCTGTATATCCGAAATGCCACGGAGATTGTTGCTTGGTTGATATTCTCGACAGGCACATCCATACTCCGGGCTTTCAGCTCCCCGCAAGGGTTGCGCTGTCAGGCATTCATCTGGCAACCAACTCGGTGGTCGAACTATCATCGTACGGCCTAGCGAAATGCGGAGGCGGACTCGCGTGCTCTGCCGCTATCATAGCACAACGGGGCCTTTTGCACCAATTGACGCTTTCCCCGACCCTCACAAGCATTTTTAGACGGCAGAACTGAAGACCATCTACCGCGCGGCTCCAGGCTATTATGGTCGCTTCGACGAACAGCATCGCGGTGGAGGATGCAGACTATCCCATCCACCAACAATCGGTACCCATCACCCCAACTGGATGATGGCCGGGCTGCTTTGCTGGCTGGCTGGTCTACCTGCCAGGCCTGCGTGCGTACTCTACCCATACCCTTCGAGCTTGGCAGGTGACATCAGAGCAAGAGGAAGGCACATCACGTCGTCGAATGCCATCCAGCCATTCAAGCGCCTACCGACTGTGGGTACGGAGTCCGGATCGACAGAGATGCTGTTCTCTTTCCCCGCTAGAAGGTGGTAAGAACCCCAACCACATACGTATTATATGATTGAGATCCAGCAATCTGGGTTGCAAGATCCCTGTGTCGATCACTGCCTCGGGATCTACCTAAACCCGCCGATGTTCCTCGGTCGCCATGCTCATGATGAGGGAATTTCCACCTTCGCTCGCGGTGGATATATGATGCCAACGGAACTTGCCATGTCCATCAGTGACATGACCTATTCATATACATACTAGCTCGCTATCTTCCTCCCCTCCCCCACATCCAAACGTTGCTCATCGCTGTGCTGTGTGCACGGGGGCTGCACGAGGCCGAGTTCTCGGAGCTTCTCTGAGACAAGAGCTGTCTCAACCACCGCAGAGATGTTTTGGAGGGGGTGGGAAAACCCCCGGCACCTCACAAGCATTATGGCATCCTAGCGGTCGCCGTACATCCCCAGAATCCCCAAAATTACCAGCTGCTGTCGAGGTCTACAGTAGTCTGAGACTTCCCGCGCTACTATCGTACCTTGTGTCTCAACCCAGCAGTGGGCTAAGGTTGCTCGTGACGTTAGTCCCTGAATGCCAGTTTTGTTACTGGCTGGGCAACCTAGTGTGGTCGCCGTGAAGAATATTAGCATCGGTTAGCCAGGCAAGGCCAGGCTTAAGTCTGGGTAGTGGGGGGCGTTGCAAGAGAGTGGGGTTTTCAGCTCTTTCACATGTGTAAATCTATTCCCTTAGCAGGCGGAATTGGCACCGCCGTCCCTGTTTGTGTACCGTACAACCTGCGTGCCAAAGCATTACCATGCAGGAAGTTGCCGGGCCATTTTATTTCCCAATTTTTCTTCCCCCTGCGCTATTGGCGGGGCCCCTGGAAGGAGACCACCGGGGGCCCCGGGGCCATGGTCTCTTCGGGAATTATTATTAGCGCGCACTCTCTCTCTCTCTGTGTGGTGTGCCTGCCCTGCCTTGGGGATTTTCAGCGGCAGCAGCAATTGTGGGGATCCGTCTCCGATCTGATCCTATTTGAGTACAGAGTTGCGAGCGCGATTCCCATTCTCGGTCTTTTTCTGGGCAACATACATACTGGCGAGAACCCTTTTTGCTCGCTCATGACGCAGGCTCACGCACGAGCCTTCTTTCTCTGCAGATCGCCCTCCTCGACAATGGTCACCCAATTTGGTGATTTATTGTTTCTTGAGGGAGGCAAAATCATCCGCGGAAAACCTCACTCACGGGCGGAGTCGATTTCGTCGAGTCCACCGGAATGGGTGGGGGGGGGGGATTGGTCCTGTGGATTTCTCGCCCTGCGAACGAGCCATCGATTGAGAGAGAGTAATTCCCAGCGGAGGGAGCGTACGGTTCTAGAGTGTTGTTGATGCCCATGCAGTTCGAGGGGGGCAAAAATGGACAATAACGCAAAAACGCGTTCTGTGCGTATCGGCTTGGAGAGGGCTTCAATCCAGCCAAATGGCCTAGTTTGTCGTGGCCAGAACCCCGGAGTACCCGGGGAGTTCTCTATGAGGAGAATCAAGGGCTAGTTGGGGGAAATTGAGGGTCACAGACTCGAACCCGAACGTCTTAGATCGTTGTGGTAATCTTCGAGGATAGGTGGATGACATGTGCGAGCGCAGAATATGCCACCCAGTCTCGCGAGGACAGAAAGCAGCTTGCTAACTATTCCCACGCTTCGCTAGCCCACACAGGGCGGGTGGACAAGGCACAAAGAAAAGTCTCACCTGCGACGAGGAACAAAACCCACGGTCTTTTCAGAGGGAGGCTCTCGTTGCTCCAGAAACTCCAACGGTTGCTCGACGCGGTCCACCGACTGCTGGTGGGCTGACTTGTCAGCAGGTAGTTGCGACCCCCCGTGGACGGACGGGCTGCGATCCATGGGCGGGATGAGACATGAAGATTCCCACGAAGTGACACTGGCAGGATTACGATGGCATTCCTCGACGGTTTCAGGTCCGTGTGGGCGCTGCCATCTCATGTCATGTCAATTGTCGATCGGGAGGAAGCCTCAGGTCGGGTTTTCGGCCGGATGCTCGCATTTCCTCGAACATCCGCGCGATCACGGTACACGTAGGACGGAATGGGCCAATCTGGACTCTGTTGTCCTTTGTTCTGGCCCGGGCCCATGTTCACAGTTCTCCCTTCTCCCCGCCGCCCAGGAATGAACGAGGCTCGAAATGGTGATGCTTCTCACTTTTGCAGAATGCTTTTTCAGTGAGTCGACTAACAGGTAAGTTTATCCTCTACACAAAGATGTCATGCGTCAGGCGGGTCACACGGTCAGACAGTGCGATGGGACGGTCTTCTACAGGTCGGCTATTTGGGGCTGTTTGGGTTCGTCTATCCTCTCACCGGGAGGAGGAGCATACGAGCGAGGGAATTTCACTGAGATGCCGCTGTTGATCGCGCAAAGCTTCGTGGCTGAGGAGGTCCTACTTCTGTGAATGTCAAGGCTTACGTGTCATGACAGTGAAAGGATGGTGGCCAATCCCCGGTAACCATCCTCAGCACACCGAGCGATGTGTATCCTATTATCTGCGCCATCACAGCTCTGGCCCGCGTCGTGATGCACGTAGGTAGGTGGATAGATCCAAGCGTTATTAAATTGGAAAAGTGTTCGCTACTCGCACATATCTGACTGCAAGATGTACAATGTGCCTTTGTGTCTGGTCAATACAGCCAGCCTCAAACGTATGCCTCTCAACTGCCCGGCCACATCCCTTCTCATATTCCATCACCCGCTATCCCTCCTCCTCGGAACCAACCTCACAGTTTCGAAGCAGGAGCAGCGTTCCCAACTGTTGTGATCTCATCATACAGCAACCTACAACATCGTTAGCACGCCTCCTTCCCATACCCACAACTCCGGGGGAAATTTAGGTCAGTGGGCGGGTTGGTGAACTCACGATGTCAGGAAGTCCGCATAATCCTCGCCCGTCACCTGGCCCGAGAAGTACTGCGCCGCCAGGTGGAACTTGTTCCCCTGGGGCGCCTTCTGGGCCAGCTCGTCGGTCTGCTCCTTGAGCAGCTGCAGCGCGTAGGCCTTGTCGACGCGCTTGCCCTCGGCCGTCGTCACGCCGTGGCGGACCCACTGCCAGAGCTGGCTGCGGGAGACTTCTGCGGTGGCGGCGTCCTCCCTGTTGGTCCCCGGCGGTCAGTTACCTGCCCTGTCTGTCTGGCTGACAAGGTCTGTGGAAAGGGGGGGGGGAGGGGAGGTAGGTATACTCACATCAGGTAGTTGATGGGCACGCATCCGACGCCCCGGATCCACGCCTCCATATACCCGAGGCCGATGTTCAGGTTCTTGCGGATGCCCTCCTCTGTGATCTTGCCGGGCACGTTCATGTTCAAGAGGTCTTTCTGGCCGATCTCGACATCCTCCCGGCGGTTGAACAGCTGATTTGGCGTTGGCATGTGCTCGTTGAAGATCTCTGTGGCGATAGATGCCAGGGCAGGGTGCGCGACCCAGGTCCTGCGAGAAGGAAAAGTCAGTCTACTGAACGAGGGTCATCATATGTGCAGAGAGAACCTAACCCATCATGCCCAGCAAGCACCTCCCTCAGCTTATCAGCCCGCACGCCCTCCATGGCCTTGTCGTTCGCCTCCTTGTCCGTCTTGATCGGGATCTGCGCCGCCATGCCGCCCATGGCATGCACGCCACGCTTGTGGCACGTCTGGATCAGCAGCTTCACATAGGCGTCCATGAACGGCACCGTCATGGTGACGGCGCTCCGGTCCGGCAGCACAAAGTCCGGGTTCTGGCGGAACTTCTTGATGGTGCTGAAGATGTAGTCCCACCGCCCGCAGTTGAGCCCCGACGAGTGGTCCCGCAGCTCGTAGATGATCTCGTCCATCTCGAAGGCCGCGAGGATCGTCTCGATCAGCACCGTGCCGCGGATCGTGCCCCGCGGCACCCCGACGTAGTCCTGCGCCAGGTTGAACGCGTCGTTCCACAGGCGCGCCTCGAGGTGCGACTCCATCTTGGGCAGGTAGAAGTAGGGGCCCGAGCCGCGCCTCACCGTCTCGGCGGCGTTGTGGTAGAAGTACAGGCCGAAGTCGAAGAGCGAGCCCGAGATGGGCTCGCCGTCGACCGTGACGTGCTTCTCCACGAGGTGCCACCCCCGCGGCCGCACGATGAGCGTGGGGAGCGTCCGGTCGGTGCGGAGCTTGTACTCCTTTGCGCCCTGCTTGAAGTCGACCTGTCGCCGGTTGGCGTCGTACAGATTTACCTGGCCGTTGATCATGTTGTCCCATGTTGGGGCGCTGGAGTCTGTGTTCCGGGAGAAAGCGTCAGCGCCTTGGTTTCCCAGCAACCCCCTGTTTGTTGCTGCTACTTGAGAGGGGCAATGCAGCAGTGTCACCTTCCTCCAGCTCACTCACCTTCAAAATCGGCCATATAAGTCCAGACATCCGAGTTCAAGGCATTCACCACCATCTTCCTGTCCGTCGGGCCCGTGATCTCCACACGACGGTCCACCAGCCCAGGGGCAGGCGGTGCACCTTTCCAGGTCGCATTGTCGCGGATGTGCTTGGTCTCTGGCAGGAAGTCCGGCAGCGTGCCCTTGTCGAGCTCGGCCTGGCGGACCTCGCGGCGCTCAAGGAGCTGCTTGCGGGTGTTGTTGAAGGAGCGGTGCAGGAGGGCCAAGAAGGCGAGGGCCTGGGGCGTCAGGATCTTCTTGTGCTCATCCTGAATGGGGCCGAGGATGTTGACGCCTTGGAGGATGGTCTCGGTTGACGACATGTTGATTGTAAGGTAGGTAGGTAGGTAGGTGTTGGCTATGCTTGTACGGTTGTGTAGCAGTAACTGTGAATTTGCTGTTGCTGGAAAGGGGGGGGGCAGTGTTGTATCCAGCTCAGTCAGGTCCAGCCTTTTTTTTACACAGGATGGCAATGATGTCTAGATAGTACTACGTTAGACACAAGTCTTATTGCAGAGTGGAAGGGGCACGCACAAATCTTATAACAGTCTGGAGCTCTCACGGATGGAAGGACTAATACTTGTGTGGTGTGTATTGTTGTATGGGAATGTGACACTGATGATGACGAAAACGAGATGGGATAGCATTTATAAGGTTTCGGCAGTAAGGCAACTTTCTACTCTTGTTCAGAACTCTGGGTCACCGAGCTTCCTTCAAGGTCCTCCGGTTGGTCAATGGGGACAGTATGATTGTCCCTCTTGACCGTTGGGGGGAGGTTGATGTCCTTCAATGTTGCCGCCTCGGGCGAGGGGAGTCGTTACTTGGCCCAGATAGCCGGCAGCTTGTGAAAATGTGGGGGAAAGGGAGCTAGAGCTTGAGAGCTTGAGTGTGTTCTCTGAAACGGGCTGCAGGATGGCTTTTTCGTCTGACATGTGAGGGCCCTGATGAAGGCTGCTGTCGTCATAAGGTACCGCAGTCCACGGGGTTGTATCCTTTGTTGTTGATGAGGGGATCCGGATCTTCATGTGAATGACGTTTCGCTAACCATCCCAAAGGAGTCTTTTCAGTTCACTCAATTTTTATTATCATTATTATTTACTTTTCATTTTGCACGCTCTATGTTCCGTTGACATGACTGGCGACGACATATCATTTACAATCTTAAACCACACATCGAACACTGAGTCCTCTAAACCTTCAGGTTGAGATCCTCTTCTGTACGGTGCTCCGGCGCTCTCCCCTCTCAAATGGTGATGGAGGCCGGCGAAGTCCATATACCTTACTATGATGTTCCTTGTAGGCCGTGATCCACAATCCCCAGATTCCAGAGATTCCAATGCCCCGATATCGTATCTGGCCCCTCCATCCAGCTCCGACACCAATAGCTTGGGTCAAGGGAAGCAAAAGAAAGTTGCTAGGGTCCGGCCAAGTTCCGATCTGCCGAAGGCTGCATGGTAAAGCTGGGCCGAGGTCGATGAACCTCTACCGACATTCCCCGAATTGCAGTGTGCCCTCTCACTCTCAGGGGTTCTACATCCACACCCATTTTAACCCCTGAATACTAAAAACACACCCTGGCCGTCTCTGCTGTCAGTCGGTCACTACTTCATGATAGTTATATTCTATCTTCTTAATATAGTGCTATAGATAATAATCTTTGCCTGTGGGATTACCTCCAGGAAGACACCTAGGTGTCTTGAGTGACTCAACCCTTATTCATAATTTCTACCGATTTTGCCTATCGTGAGCTCAAGCCGTCACATCGATCGAGTTCCCATGCCACGCTACCCACTATCACCAGGAGAAGGGGTGCAGACAGGCGTGAAGGAGCCTCGCCGAAGCCAGAGTAGAGTATATTACATTCCGACAGCAAGCACTAACCCGTCAGCTGCCATATGGTAAGCACGCTCATTCCCAAATCAATCAACAGCCTCTGTACTTTGCTCATCCCACTCGGGACAGGCTTTGCAAGCATGCGAAATTCCCTTTTTGGTCGCATGCCCCAAGCCACCATGCAGAGCAGCCATGATCTTGATCAATTTCATGCCATGAACCATCCGTCTATCCATCATCCAACGTCGTTTTTTCCAACAACGCCAACAGCAATCCAACAATAATTAGCCTGGTGTCGTCCCAGATGTATTAATTCACACAACACTATTCGCCCAGTCCGCGGCCGTCCGCTTTTTGTTTTGTCCATTTAAGTGTTGGGAATTCGGAAATCCATGAAGCAGCCAGGAGAACGTTTGGCTAAAATTCGAGGTGGGATCCGCTTCCATATGAAATATATCGAACACAGAGTCTCGTACCACAAGACGAGTATAGGTCAGATCGAAAGGTAGGTAGATGGTCGCCGAGCCGGAGTCACAGGACCAACCATCCCGCAGGAATATTCCAGAGTGGTCCGTGAAGGAGGAGCGGCTGTCCGACGATGATGAGATCTTAGCCTATTAAACTCAAGAGGTGAGCGTCTTGATCATCATCTTGGCCTTTCGCTTATCCTGGACAAGAAGGCCACGGCTCTTGAAGACGCTGTTCATCGTCTCGACCACCTTGTGGAAACTGCTCGCTGCGCCCTTCTCCTGCGTGAACCGGACGATGCTGAGGTGATTACGCTTGCCGTGCTCGATGACAGTTATGATCTCGACGGCGAAGTTGACTTCCTTGATTTTGAGGACTACACCCAACGTCAGTCAACCAGGAACTGGATATAGAATGGTGAGGTGTTTAGTATAGACTTACAGTTCTTCTTGCCCACCCTCGCAAACACAATGTTCCGCTCCTTGTCAACCTCGACATCACGCATGCCCCACTTGCGCCACTCCCGCAGCAAGATCGTAACCTCCTGCCGGGCGCGGCGGCGTGAAATCTGCAGGCAGAGGTACCGCATCGCAGGCTTAACCCGGAACAGCCGGGCGAGCCAGTTCTGCCGTGGCTCGATCTTGCGCGCGACGGTGTCACCGTTTTCGCCATTTCCGTTCCCGTTTTGACTCGGTGACGTGGCTCCGGGGAGCCGATGTTTAGCATCAAGATTGATAGACTCGTCTTCATAGTCTGGGGCTGCAAAGTGAGAGTTAGCATGTGGTGGCAAAGAACAAGCTGGATGGGCATGGGTGTTTGGTTTCATACCTGCGATGGACATTCGATTGTCACTCTTCGAGTTCTTCCAGAACATGAAGCTGTTCTTCTTTGCGGGCTGGGTAACCATGTCTGGCGGCGCAGCGCCAGTGGAGGTGGAGTTGAACCGTTGAGGAGGGACGGCGGAGGAAACAGCATCTCCGGGTTGATCCTCATTCACAATGGACTCATTAGGCATCTCGTTCACATCACCCTTTGAGCTAGTCTTCGAGGTGCGACGAAACCAAGTCGAAAGTTTCTTCTTCGGTCCAATGGACGAGCCATTGCTGCTGGACCTAGACCTACCATTCGTGGTTGGCTCCTCGGGGAGGTCAGGCATTTGGTTGTGAAAGGTGTACTTCTTGCGGACATCCATGTCCTGCGAGAACTTGCGGCTCTCCAAAGTCTGGTTCAAGCCAGAGGCGGACTTCTTGCGCACATTGAGGGGCTTGGGGATTATAGCCGATCCTGTCGACCTCCTTGCCGTAGGAGACTCGACAATTCGAATCGTATTCTCACCATTGGCGGCCAGGAAGTCCAGATTATGGTTGTCATTGGGAGTTGGCAACGGCGCCGGGGTTCCCAATGGTGGTGCCGAGACGGTTCGAGGCTGACCATTGACGACATCTGGCGACTCAAAGATTGACGGCAATGGGCGCGAATCACGGGCATAGAGCGCATAGGCCGGAGCAGACGTGATGCGGCGTTGGTTCGCAGAGGGCGTCGCCAGAGGAGCCACATTGAGGGTGATGTTGGGGCCGTACCGGCAGTCATTGGCTTCCTGAGGCGTCTGGCGTTCCACCTTGATGTCGATGTGCCGTTGGGGGCTCGGAGTGAGCTCAATAGGAGGCGTTGGTGGCAATGGCCTCGAGTCCCACGGATTAACACTCAACCGAGGCGTGTAAGCTGGCTCGGGTGTCTTTTGAATAGACGGGGAGCCAAATTCGATCGAGAAGGGGGTGAGGCTCCGCCGGTTTCTCTCCGATGAGTCGGATGGTGAGCAAATGAGCGAGCTGCGGAAAGCATCATCACAATCCTTAGCGATGCTGTTGCTGAACTGGATCATCTCCTCCTCGCCGATGAAAGGAGTAGCAGCACGAATATCATCTACAGATCCAGTAGGGTTGACATTCTCTCGCTTGGTTCTCTTTTTAGGGCTCTGTGGCGACGTGTTGTCCCTGCTGTAGGTCGTCTGGTCACCCGCGATGCTGGCTGATGCATGGATACTCAGGCCACGAATATGCTGGGTAGCTGGCGCAGCACCCTTGCGAATACTTGTAAACTCGACCCCACGCTTGTGGCGAGGCTTAATCAAAACGCTCGTGGTTCCTTGTCGGCTGCTTCGAATGGAGCTCATCGAGCTGCGCTGTGACTGCGCATAGCTAACAGTCCGCGAGCGGAGTGACGAGTTCAGTCTCCTCCGAGCCTGTGACGAGGAGCCTGTTCCCATCCTAGATGGCACAGAGCCGGACGCCACACTCCTCGCAGTTCCGGGCTCCAAACTACCGCGGTGAACAGTAATCTTTGCGTGACTCGCTTGTCCAGGTGCCAGGTTTCGGGAGGCGTAATATGGGTCATAGCTGCGCACCGTGCCTCCAGCTTCCGTGTCCGCGACTGTGGAGATGACTGTAAAGCGGGAGGGCGTTCTCCCAAGAGTCTTGAATTGGCGAGTCGAGACACGTGTTGTCCAAGCTGGTGGCCGCAGATGGTGGTAGTCGCTGGCAGAGTGTGTCAGATCGGGGTCGTAGTCCTCCAGTAGTCGGTCCCGGTGGCTGACAAGAAGGTGATAGAACATCTTCTGGTCATTGGGCCCTTTGCTGAATAGTTTGGACTTGATTTCCTCTTCATCTGTCGAGTGCCACATTGCGCGGAGCTGCCGCAGAATTTGAGGATCGATGTCGCGAGGGTTGATGGGGGCATCTCTGGATCTCATCCTCATGTCGACTGGTTGCTTTCGGTGTTCCTTAAACCCACGAAGCTTGTCGTATTTTCTGATCAAAGGGTGATCCCACATTTCCCGGATCGAGATGCGCTTATCAGGATCAGTCACAAGGATACGCCGAATTAGGTCCTTCGCTTCAGGACTGAAGTGCTCGGGCATGGTGTAGATTGCTCTCTTTGACAGTGACAGCATCGTTGGCAGATGTGGGTCGTCGAAGGGAAGACGCTGCGCCAGCATCGCAAAAAAGATCACACCCATACTCCACACATCTGCCTTGTCTCCACGGTAATTCTTTGATTTCAGGAGTTCAGGTGCGGCGTAGTGAGGGCTTCCGCAAGAAGTACGCAGCTTCTGGTCGTTCTGGTGGAGCGCGGCCATCCCAAAGTCTATGATCTTGACTTCGCCCATATCCGACAACAGTATGTTCTCCGGTTTCAGGTCACGATGACAAATGTTGAATGAATGACAGTACTCCATTGCGCACATCATCTGTCGGAAGACATAAACGGTATCGTGCTCGCTCAGCGGTCCATATTTGTTGATCCAAGAGAACATGTCCTTGCACTCGCAATATTCGAGAATGAGGTAGCTGCCGACATCATGGTTAGCGGAATTCTGGAGAGGGTCAATCATGACATGGATTGGAAGCAGGGTTACATTTCGTTCCGGTTCTCCCAGACGTCAAGGATCTTAATGATGTTGGGATGCTCGATCAGCTTCATGATTGCGATCTCCCGTTCAACCGTCACTGGCAGCCGCCGGAAGCCATCCTCCTCTTCAGGTAGATCTCTCTCCACTTTGTCTAGCTGAGCGATGCTGCCAGCCTGAGATAGGTATGCTGTCCTCTTGGAGATGATCTTGACAGCGACGGATTGGTAGGTAACCTTATGACGGGCAAGCCGTACGCGAGCCGATGAGCCCTTGCCAAGGGTCTTGCCAAGCTGCCATGGCCCGATGTGCGTCTTGAGCTTGCCGCTGGTGTCATTGGAATGTGCCGTTGACGCGGACGCGGTTGAGACGTGAGAGCTGCGCTTCGACGTGTGGCGGTCGTGAGAGGCCTGTGAAATGACGGAGAGGCGGGGGTTGACGGGTGGCTGAGACACGGTTGGAGCTGCCGTCTTTTTGGACTTGCGAGAAACAGGCTCTTGTTGGACCACCACAACGGGAATGTTTTCCTTGGATTCATTCTCGTAGGTCTCCGATGCTTTGAGTCGGGTTCTCGGAGGTACGCTGTTGCCTCGCGTTGACTTGTCCTGGAGGGGAGCGCGAGACCCTAAATTGTGGGTGCTCTTGCGTTTGTCCATATTGGAGCTGCTTTGAAGACGGCGGCAGCTTTGGTAAATCTCAGTGCATAGCTCGTAGGTCAAGTTTGTGAACGAAGTAGAGAGAGAGATTAGGAGAACATATGGATAGAGCAAGCGCTCAAGGAAACGAATTGAAGTAGTAGTGTCGTCGCGTCCTGAAGTTATAGGAAGCGATCACTTCGGGTCGCAACAACAAAGGCTTAGCAAGTAGGGGATCGCAAGTGTTGGAGACGATCGCGCCAGGGATATCGCGTAGAGGTTGTCGAGGTGAAGTTGTTGATGTTGTGCCTGAGGACGGAAGACACGCAAGATGCGACGCGGGTGGGTTGAACGCTGAGGAAGCCAAAGTTTGGACTAATTCGCCAATAACCAACTGTCAACGAAAAGATGATATGCTCAGCTCTCAACCAGCGTCAAGTAGAGTTGCAGGTTGAGCTTTGCGAAGAGTTGTGTAAATGGCGGGTGAGGTGGGAGGAGTGGCCAAGATGAGGTACGTGTGAAGGAAGGGAGGCAGGTGCCAATGTACCCAGCTTGCCTAGGCAGACCTTAGCGGCGTCGCTGTGCCAGTAACCAGTAACCATAATATGCCTACCTAGATACCTCTAGGTAGGTAGGCAGTACTCAGATAGGGTTAGGTAAATCGATAAGCTACATTGCAGCTTCCTGACCTAATTATATACCCAGATACGTCTCGAAATTGAGGCGCAGCGATTTCACTGAAGCATTGATACGGCCTCAAATGGATCTTGGTCTTGCAGTCCGCCAGCATGCAGCAAGTCCAGTTGCTTTAGACACCTGGGCACTGCTTCGGCGCACGCGCACTACAAGAGCATATGGTAGATGGTTCAACCATCCTATTAGGAGATATGAATACCTACCTATGTATGCCGGCTTTATACAAATCATTTGGCAGACCAAACCCCCTTGATATCGGACGGTCGTGGGACTCACTCACTGCATCACGAAGACTCCAACTGAAGCAACCTCCATCCCCAACTTTCATGAAGTCAAAAGACTCAATGGTTCATAGAGGAATAAACCGATCAGATATACATTGGGACACATAGCTGTATCTGGTTCCTTCTGCCATAGTGGTTAGAAGTATACACGAAGTTGTATGTCAAAGAGCTGTGGGAGGTACTGCTAAGCAATGGCAAGAGACTCTTGTTGTATGTACCTACGGATGAGATCCGAGTCCTTGTGTGCGTAATTGATAGTAGCTAGTTTTGAACTTCTAGGAAAACATTGCTTGATTGTCTTGAGTTTGAAGTTGCTGCTGTGTCAAAGGCCTCTCAAAAGACGTTGTTGAGAACCCGGTGATATTAGTCAGCATCTGCCACCCAAATACGGATTACATGGAGGACCCTGAACCCTCCCACCTGCAGTTGCCCGGTTTCCCCACTTGCCCATTTACACAGTAGTCAAAAGTTTAACGGCGACGCGTCGAACCGCGTTCTGAATCGTCATTTCCTTCCGCCGACGTCGTTTCTTTACAGCCTTCATTCCACTCCAGGGCTGCTTCTGCTGTGTCGACTCTCGCATCGGTCCGGCCGCCTGGATTTGGTCTAATAGACCGTCACTTTGTTTGGGTCTAAATTGCCACCTTCAATTGAAGCCCACACGATGTCCGACGCTGTGGCAAAGCGACGACCGCGGTCGCACATTGAGACCGACGGCGAAGCCGATGCCGCCAGATTTGGTGATCGATCATCCCCGGCCTCGTCCTCGTCAGATGGCTCCAAGAGGATGCGATTGAGAGGTGGTAGAGGCGCTCCCAGTCAACTTGAAGAAGACGAAGACGAAGACGAGCAAGGCAGCAGCGACGAATACCACAACAACGCACTTCCTGCACGAACGAACGGACATTCCACCAGCAACGGCACAGTAAAACTCGAATTCTCAACCGGCGCCATCGTCCGCGTCATGGTCGAAAACTTTGTCACCTACGAGAAGGCCGAGTTCTTTCCCGGCCCCAATCTCAACATGGTTATTGGTCCCAACGGTACAGGCAAGAGCTCGCTCGTTTGTGCAATATGTTTGGGCCTGGGCTATCCTGCAAGTGTCCTCGGCCGCGCCACTTCGTTCGGGGAGTTCGTCAAGCATGGCAAGGAATACGCGATAGTAGAAGTGGAACTGAAAAAGAGACCAGAAGACCGTGCAAACTACGTCGTTAGACTCAGAATCAACCGCGAGGACAACAATAGGAAGTTCTCGTTGAACGGAAAGGAGATCACCCACAAACGAATTCAACATCTGATGAGAGAGCTTCGAATCCAGATCGACAACCTGTGCCAGTTTCTGCCTCAGGAGAAGGTGGCTGAATTTGCTGGGCTGAATTCTGTCGACCTACTCACCAAGACCCTTCAAGCGGCCGCGCCACAAGAGATCATTGATCAGCAGCAAGAACTCAGGAGAATGTTTGACGAGCAAAAAGAGGTGCAACGGCAGCTCGAGATCGATGCGGAAAAACTTCGTGGCTGGGAGACTCGGCAGCAAGGTCTTCAGGCAGATGTCGAGCGCTTAAGGGAGCGAGAAGAAATCCAAAAGACGGTCGCCGATTTGGCGGATGTTCGCCTTGTCCTGGATTACAACGAAAAGAAAGAAGCTTTCAATCAAGTCAGGGAGCGCAGGAAACAGGCGACGGCGAGACATCGCAGACTCGAGGAGAGGTCTGCACCATCCCTTGAAAATGTGAACCTTAAGCAAGACTATGAAGGCAAGGTCCAGGCTGCTTTCGATGCAAGAAAGCGAAAAGCCAGAGAGACGGAGCAAGAGGCTGAGAAAGTATTTGCGCGTGTTCTCAAGATCGAGGACGACATACAAAATATTGAGGATAAGAAGGCGGCGGAACAGAAGTCATTGACTTCCAAAAGGCAAGAGATCTCAAGTTTTCGGACCAAGATCACCAACCTCGAGGCCAAGTACAAAAGCAATCAAGTCGATTTCAGTGCTGCTGATTGGAATCACAAAATTGTATGTTGCGAGGTCATTCAACAAATAAGAGATTAGGAACTAATGTGTGACTAGCGAGAACAAAAAGCCCGCATCGATCAGGAATTGAGGGATGAGAGGCAGGAGCTCGAAGCTATGAAAGACGAACTGAAAACCCGCGCAAGGGAGAACAAAGTAGAACGAGACTCGATGAAGAAAGAGCTCCAGACTCTCAATTCTCAGGAAGGCCAGAGATACCTCCAGCTCCGAAAAGTCGATACTGACGTTGCGACGGCTTGGGAATGGCTTCAAGATAATGGACCAAAATTCGAGAAGCCGGTGTTCGGCCCTGCGATGCTGACCTGTTCCATAAAGGACAAGCGATATTCCGACCAGGTGCAGTCCCTGTTGCAGAAGGACGACTTCCTCTGCTTTACTGCACAAACCAAGAATGATCACAAGACTCTCACCGACCAATTCTACAGGAACATGAGACTGGCGGTCACGGTACGCACTGTAACGGCCGACTTGTCAAATTTCCCCTCGCCTATACCTCGAGAAAGACTCCAAGGCTTCGGTCTTGATGGCTACGCGTTGGATTTCATCGAGGGTCCGGGTCCGGTGCTTGCCATGCTTTGCTCAGAGAAGAGGGTCCATCTGACTGGGGTGGCTCTGAAAGACATCAGCGATGAACAATACCAAAGGCTCTCTGAAGGTGAACGGATCAATTCGTTTGCCTGTGGCAGCTCAATGTATCGAATCACTCGTCGCAAAGAATATGGACCTGGTGCCACGTCCACGATGTCCCGCACTATCCGCACTGGTCAGTTCTGGAAAGACGAGCCTCTAGACACGTCTGCGAAAACCGAGCTGGAGCAGCGCCTCCGGGAGCGTGAAAGCGAATTTGCCGAAATGAAGAAGCAAAATGATGAGATCACTGCGAAAGAAGAAGCTCTGGGTGAGAAAGTGACAGAAATTGAGGAGGAAGTGGTAAGTAGTCCATCTCGAGTCCTTGAAAGCCCACCAGCTAATGCATCCTATAGAAACGGTTGGAGTCAGAGAAGAGCACTCTGCAGCGAGAATATAATCAATGGAAATATCTACCTGACAAGATCGGTTCGTGGAATATCATGGTTGATGTTTGAACTGATGCTGACTTGATACTGTTCACTAGACTCGGAGAACAAGAGCCTGCAGAACAAGCTAGACGACCTCAAGGAAACAAAGCAGAGGCTGTTGTCATATGACAATGAGTATGACAAGCTCATAATAGAGAAGGCAAAGGTTGTTTTGCAACACAAAGAACATCTCTGCGTTATGCGTGACGCAAACCACGCTGTCACTGAAGCAGCTATTCGCCTTATCGAAGCCAGCTCAGATGTTGCCGCCTTGAAGGAACACAACTCAGATATTGTGAAAAGCCTCGAGGATGAAAAGCAGAGGGTGCAAGCACTCATTCTCGAAGCCGAGGTCGCCAAGTCCCAGGCCAAAGCAGCCCAAGAGGCCTTCGTATCAGTCATATCAACTGGTGTGGGCGACGGAGTGGACACTGACAGGAGAGATTATCTCATTGGGGTGTCAGAAGGCAAAACGGTAGATAGAATAGAGGCCGACATCGAGGCTGAAAATGCCAAGCTGGAGCTTATCTCTGCTGCAGACCCAGGCGTTCTGCAGGAGTTCGAGAAGCGGGCGAGGGACATCGAGCGAAGCCAGAGGGAGAAAGCTAGGAAAGGACAACAGCTTGACGAGCTCAACTTGGGGATTCAGGTTCTGAGGGAAGCGTGGGAGCCGCGTCTTGACGAAATCGTCAGGCAAATCAACGACGCCTTCAGCTACAACTTCGAGCAGATCAGCTGCGCTGGCGAGGTCGGCGTCCACAAGGACGAGGACTTCGACAAGTGGGCCATCGAGATCAAGGTCAAGTTCAGGTACGTCGCTCACCACCTCCGTGGTGCCTTGCGCTTTTCAGCTGACCGTGCCACAGAGAAAATGAGACCCTCCAAAAGCTCGACCAGCACCGTCAGTCCGGCGGCGAGCGCGCCGTATCCACCATCTTCTACCTCATGTCCCTCCAGTCGCTGGCGCAGTCGCCCTTCCGTGTTGTCGACGAGATCAACCAGGGTATGGACCCGCGCAACGAGCGCATGGTACATGAACGCATGGTCGAGATTGCTTGCAACGAGCACACGTCACAATACTTCCTCATCACGCCCAAGCTGCTCTCAGGTTTGAGGTACGACGAGCGCATGAAGGTGCTGTGTATCGCCAGTGGTGAGCACATGCCCGAGGAGGGCGGGAAGCTGGACTTTTCGAGGTGTGCTAAGCTCAAGAAGAAGTTGCTGGCTGCTGCCGCCGCTTGAGACGGTCACGACTGGCGTTTTTGAGGCTGAGAAGGGATGTACTCCATTGCTTGGTCGGTATGGTTGATATTATTTGTACGGCGAGATACTCTATTATCTAGCAAAAAGATACCCGTTCCCTCCAATTTCCGCAGTTCCTTTGGCAGCGTTATCAGCATTAGAGGTATGCCTAGTCCATCAATGGGATACGATGCTTCGAATCGCCGTCGACGTGCATTCTTGACTTGAGCATTGCTCCTCTCACCTCATGGACTGAGCGGATGGAGACTCTCGGCCGGACCTTGATCGGGCACGCAGTCAAGACGAACTCCTCCCATTCATGTCCAGCGCAATATCCTGCCCTTGCCTCTCGTTTAAGCGGCCTCGGTCCCAGCTTTGCTACAAACCCTCACCGCCTCACGTCACGGCGTCCTTCAGTGCCGAGTCCTACCTAGGTGTGCCTGAGCCCTCCCGAGGCAGAAAGGCTGTGTGCGCGCGTGTTGTATGTAAGTAGGGAACAGGCTGATCTAAATCAGGCGGCAGAAGCAAACAAAACAAAATGGCGCCCGCCCCCCCCCCCCGCTCTCGGGAAGCAACAGTTGGGAACAAAACCCATGTCCGACGTCCGTTCGGAATCGTTCGACCGCCACGGGTCACTGCGTCTCCTGTGACACCGACAGGACAAGCCACCTCGACCTCGTTTCCTGCCATTCGGGCGCTGATCCATCTCCACGATTTGGTGCGCGTTGAGGGGGGTTCCCTCTTTCCTGCCCACGCCACCCGTCGTTTTGGACATGTTGTTTTTATTTCTTATAGGGGATGGGGAAGAAAGTGTCAGCACATCTGAAGCAGGAGCGAACGAGGTGGTGGCGATGACGGAGGATCCCGCAGTGATTTTCTCGCTGATGTTGGAGGTTTCCTGGAGAGCGAGCTGGTTACACTACCATCAGTCTGTGGACGCAGATGACAGGGTACAGGAAGGAGGCTTGACATTCGAGACGGATAAGCTTACAGATGTAAGCTTAATATGCCCCTGATGACATTTCCATCCAATGGGTCTGGAGCCTACCCCTTCTCGAGAGATCGCCCGGAAGTGGCAATTTTGATATCTGCATCGGAAGGCTACCAGCATGCATCCGGACCATCCGAGCCCCTGGTCCCCCTGGTGACAACAGCCGGGGTCAAATTGCATTCCATGGCCATGAGACAGTCAGATCATCAAGGAGTCAAACAGGAGGCAATATATAATTTCGTGTTGAAGTGCCCGAGCTGCAGATCTGCATTGCTGCTGAAAAGAAGAAAATGTAATCGTCATCCCCATGCAGCATGTGGTAAAGAGCCGGAGCCGAAGCCAATGCCGTCTGCATCCAGACCTCCAACGTCCTGGAATAGAAAAACGCCTGCAGCGAGATCTTCCACAGCTTTTCCCCAGGTTCTTGAAACTTTTCGTATCCGGTACATAGCGTGCGTTTCCCCCCGAAGATGGGACTAGGATCGCGCGTTCCCGCTTCACACGCGGCACGGCGGCGAACGTCCTCCAACGTGTGCCCTGACCTCTGACAGCGTGCGAAGGAAATGGGGTCTTTCTAGGCGTTGGTGAATCTGGAGCAGCACTCACTTGACACGCCATATCCACAGATCCAGTACGCGTGCCAATCACCACGAAGGACAACACGGCATTATGCACTTCCAACATGTTGAAGTGAGGCACATGCATCCAAAATCCCAGTGCCATGTTCGACCACAGGCTGTGTGTGCCAATGGAGGTTGTATAAGAGGTCACACCATGCGGCGATGATCTTCAAGGCAACGAGACCAGAGGACGCGCTGCCCTCCAATGACTAAGTTCCCAAGAGGAGCTACAGTACCCATACACGTGCCATCCTGTTCAGGCAATAGGTGGCCGTCCAGTAATATATGCGACTGGCAGATGGGACGGTCGAATATGGACATCAGAGTCTCTGGCTTGGAAGCAAACCGCCCGACTACTATCCTCCTTTCGACTTACACTAGGCCCCGTGTGGCGCAACAGTTTCTCGATCGGGGATAACATACCATCGTGCCATACCAATAGGCAACGAAGAAAAGCTACCTGTAGCCACGTGTATAGCCTTTAGTCGGGAAGAAGGGGGAAATGGGAGGTTGGGGAGGCGATAGTAGTGTAAATCTCACCCCGTAAAGCCCGCTTCGCATGGCCAGATCCGAACGATACGTTCAAAACCGGGTTCGTGGCGAGAATGTCTGTGGATGCCTCACCGCGCCGCGCCCTGACAGCTGGCAAAACGGCAGGCCGCGGATGACCGCGGGTGTGGCAAAAGGGCATCAAGGCGGAAAGGAGCCTATAGCAGCTCGATGATGCCCTGGCCCCTACTGCACTGCACCTCTGGGTCGCCGCCTCAATTTCATCTGCCAGCCGCTTCCGCCACGCCGTCATGACCACCATCCTTCAGGGGGGGGGGGCGTCGTTGAACTTTGTGTGAAGCTCGAAAGATGAAGAGGCCTTGGCTGACCAGATGATAGGAGTATTCGGCTTGGGGGGGGGGGGGGTGGTCAATCGTAAGGTTGCCAACCGCGACTCGGAATGGCTGTAATTGATGAATAATTCGAGATGAAGTTGCGACCGGCATTCAAGCAGCCAAGTCTGCTGTGCCCGCGTGCCGGAGATAAGCAAGTCCTTCGCAACTGTTTCACGCATGCTTCGTCCAGCCTCGATAGTCTCCGGATGAGCTTATCGAAGCCTCAGCGACGTTGGTGTTCGGAACAATCAAGTCGTGCGAACAGACGAGTTAAAATAAAAGTTCTATAGGCCTTCGAACTATACTTTTTTTTTGGTCCAGCTTGAAACACATCCGGGCAGTCTGGGGTACCGGCACTGCCGCGACCTCAAGGAGTGGTGTGTAGTAAGCCACAGTCGCCATTGGATCGAACACAGCACCTTCATTGGCAAACCCCCGACGGCAGCCACAGAATTCACAAACTGGGGTTTCCCGTGGGGAAGGAGATGGGGTGCCCAGGGGGTTTGATTCGTCAATTGAATTCTCCGAAGGCAAAATCAAGTGGGTGTGGTAGAACGTTGTGCTGCGAGACACGTCGTTGGATGAACCCTGACACGCACCGGAAGCTGCTTGCTGAGACGGAAGTTCCATCCAGCCGCGACTTTGCGACATCTCTTTCTCGGGATTTCATCCTGCCATCTCGGCATCTAGGTATCATGATGCATTCAACCTTGCGTCACGGTGGAGGTTCACATGTGGTCCGTGGTCGACCGGGGGGGAGATCACAAACACGCAGAGACGCGCACTCCATCAACGTACGCCCCAGGCACTGCCCTCTTCCCGAAATTTGGATCAGATGTGTTGACATTTATAATCAGCATCGAGACTCTCATAGGTTGCACCAACCCCTTGAAAAGGTCCGGGCAGGTGGAGCCATGGGCAAGGCTGAACTTCTGGACCGAGGTAATATATATAGACCTACAGGTCGGGAGAAGGGGCATTATAATCGTGGATCTCCGTGCTGCGGTTGGTGTGTCGTTGCGCCGCACGGAGATGAGGCTCAATTCGGCTTGTAAGCACCCCCAGCTCGAAACGCAACGACAGGGAGAAGAACTTGGACAGGATGCCTGTCGCGTTTGTGAATGGCGTCAAGTCCTGAGATTACATTCCGAGTTTGGAGAGGTCAACGGATGGCGGAGATTTGATCGGTAAGTAGAGCCATGGCTTGGGTCCGCGATACAATATGTGCATATGTAGAGGGCCGAGGAGGGTCGCAAGTGGTCAACAACTGTAGTTCCTTGAACATTTAGCCTGGATGTTGCAGTCATTTAAGGCTCGGATTGGAAGGCGAGCCACAATAAGAGCCAGGCGTTATGGCCTCGTCTTATCTCTAGGAGTTTCTTGCCTTGCAGTGTTACATAGCCGATGAGCTCTCGGTCTTGCTCAACCAAGGACTTGACTGGCTACTGTGAGGAGGGCAGGACAGGCTCCCTGGAAGACACCAGCTCGCCTCCCACTCCAGGACGATCTCAAAGGAGTGTCTGGTTCGATCAATCTCTTTAAGCGCGACGCGTCAACCTGCCCGGCCATTCGTCCCACCCGGCGACAGCCAGTACGGTACATTGGGACGCACGGCAGGGGCCAGTATGCAAGGACATGGGGGTGTAGATGGATCGTCACGGGCGGGCACGCGGGTACCGCAGTAGTGTGTAAAGGAACGAGAGTCCGCGAAAATGGCGAAAGTTGAAGGGATGTCCAATTGTGCCGCTTGATGACCGGGTCTTTGGGTTTCCCACACCGCCGTGAGATATCGCCGAAGAGTGCATTCTGCGGCCTAGCGCCAACAATAGCTCCGGCAGGTTGGTTCTCTATGTGGACTTGGCGCGACGTGGTTCCCTTGGCGCAGTCGATATTATTTTGGGCTTTTTTCCCCCTTCTTCCTCTTCTTTTAGACTCCCTGGACCGTGCTTGTGGATAGTCGCTTCCGATGCGTCATGCAGCCATCATTGTGGGGAGGCAATCGAACGCGTACCAGGGCTCCACTTGCTTCTTCCAGCCCGCTGGATGAACAGGCAATAATTAAATGTGACCTAATATGTTTGACTTTGTGGTATTGCAACAAAGTTTGGCGGAGAAGGCGTTGGTACCTACATAGTTGAAACTCGAGGGCAGCCACAGACTGCCACGCCTCAGAAGGTTGAGCTGTCTATGCGAGTTCGTAATAACAGCTTGCTGTCAAAAAATTGCAAACCATGCACAAGACCGAGCTAAGAGGCGTTGGTCTCAGGGGCTGTTGGATGGCAGATGCAGCATCAGCACCAACAGGGGGGAGCATAGATCCTGCAGTGCGATGCGATTCTACCAATTTCCCATTTCCAAGTTTTTGCCAACTTGTTGATCGCTTCACGTTTCCCGACTAATAAGAGGCATCTGGTCGGGGCGCTCTCCACACTACGAAGCCAAAAGTTCGGTGAAGAAAGAACCACTTCGGGGAACATTGTTGTAGGAGAACTTGCAATTCAAGGTACCTACACTAGCTATCGAGGTTGCCGTGGTTAGCGGTGGATAGCGATGAACGGAATATCTCCATGCACGCACTGATATGGCTGTATGTCAGTGGGGACAGGCAGTCCAGGACGACACTAGTGTAAAATACGTCGACGAGCTGAAGACTGACGAAGTGTCCACCGGCAAGGTAACTAGGCGCTCGGCTGCGTTCCTGACACTATCGGTAATGTGTTTGGCTTCAACCTGCTGTTGGACTGCAATTGAGTTTTGAGTTTGGTCGCATCGCGACCCTCGCAGGCCTCCCTGAAGGCTTTGTTTCCGCTCGAACATGGGGTGTCCCTGTTTCCTAGCCTCTGTCTTGTCCGGAGCTCTCGGCCATCGATCACGTAATTTCACGGATGAGTTGGTTGGTGAAAGTCGGCTTGTACTTGGAGGTTTTTGAAATGCCGTTTCACAAGTGCGCAGTGGGTAGTGGGTTGCGGGCTCGCGCTGGTCTCAACTACTTCCAAGACAGGGATAATGTACTTTTGGGGGGGGGGGTGATAATGTCCATATCCATTGTAAATCAACGGGTGCATGAGAGAAGGTGGTCCCGGTGGTGTTGATGGATACATCCGCGCATACTGTGGGTGGTGGTGGCACGGCATCAGAGCGTACGGAACCGCACCGGCTGCCCCTCAGCTACCGGCATGCCAAATCTCGTTGAGCCTCCAATGGGCCAGTTCGAGTTTTTCAAAATACCGCTAGAATGCCCAAATACCTCTAGAAGAGTGAGGGGCGCCCTGAAAATTGAATGCTTCGAGTGTCTGGATTCTCCGTGATGACAATCGGCGCGCGTGGAATAGTGGGTTGATGATCCAGGTGGCCGGATATCCGAAGAACCACGGCTAGACAAGGATTGAGGTTTGCCAGTGTTCAGAGGTTCCAGGTTTCGCTATGCCTAGCAGATTCAGTTTCAGAATCAGATGTCGAGATTGACGGACCGATTTCCTGGACCTTGACGTCGGTCCCCGCAGTAATGACGGTACCAAGAGCAGCGATCATTCTTCATGCTCGACATTGTAGGGTCCTGGGTAATACTTCAAAAGAAGGGGACGGCAATCGATGATGAAGGTCTGCCGATGATGTTGATCGGTTGGCCTATTTAGCCATGCCGGCCATATCGGGCTTGCCTGGCGTGTCGGAGCATTTTCTTTCCCACCCAGTTGCAGCCAGTAGATACCTAAGTACGTATAGAATACGTGCACAGGTGGTCGACCAACTTTCCCCCTTTAATTTTTCACTAGCACCGGCAACCCCACGAGCCGCATGTGAAAACGGGGACGGAATTGGCTTTGGCGTGTCTGGCCACCTGGCCAGCCATGGATGCTCCAGGGGCAGAAACGGGTGATGAGAGGATGGTACAGTACCGTGGTAACTCGATCGGGATGGCTTGACGGTGCCGGTGCCAGTGCCAGTGCCAGGCTGCCCGGTGCCTGATCGCCCAAGGTCGGATATAGGCGTTGTTAAAACCAGGTATGATGGAGCCCCATTTTCGAACATCCAAAAAAAGACAGGATGCTTGATCCGGACCCAAAGGGCCCAGCCCTGATGCGGACCATGCAATCTTGGGTCCACACCAGGTGTCAGGTCAGGGGGGAGTGTTCAGTCCAGCAGTCCAGTCCAAAAGGGCTTATCGAAAACCCATCCCAATGGATGAATGGGTGGATGGACAGATGGATGGATGTATTCCTGGAGTTGCATGGGGACAGTCCATTTCAGAGAAAGCCCTCATTGGCGAAACCATCACCAACAACGGTAAATGAGATAGGAGAGAGGGGCGCAAATAAAGATATACTGCAGAAAGAGAGGGTGAGTGAGTGAGAGAGGCGGCGGCAACGATAATAATGAGATAGATTGCCAGCAACGACAGGACGCAGGAGCGACATGCCTACCTACCTCTATACGAAAAAAACACGGGCGAGTAGTACAAGATGATAAATCCCGTGTAGTGCCCAGGTGTCTCAAGCCATACTATGTACCAGCCAGCCTACATGCAAAGGAAGCTGCTGGTGTGGTAGTGGTTACCTACCTAGGTACCTAGGTACCCTAGGTAGTTATGGTGTGATATCGAACAGGGACGACTAAAAAGGTACGAGCATGTATGTCCGTACCCGCCTCGTTGCGGCGGTCCCGGCTGCCACTGACGTGTCTTCCTTGACAGTCGCCATTCGGTCTTGCAGAAAACCGTTCTGAATGTTCGGATTTTTCTATCACTCTGGTGTGGTTCATCATGTTGGAACACTGGACAGGTTTTATTTTGCTGGTTTCACTATACCACAGTCTGGCAGTTAGGCAGTAGGGTACGTACCTCACAGCCAGGCAGGGCTGCCCAGGGCTGGCAGGGAAGAGAGAGAGCATTTATCCTTCCCAGCTCCTCAGTCTTCCCAGGCTTATCCCAGCAAATCCAGTCCTTTTTTAGGTACCCACACTCGTGCAGAACAGAGTGTCAACCTGTTCCACTCGATCACACGCACCGCACCACCACTACAATTGACGCACAGTCCATGGGCCGGGGCCACAGTAGGTACCTTAACAAAGTCATGGTAAACACAGCCAAATGTAATGTACCTTTTACTTGATCACCTAATCACCCAATCACCTAACACGAGCAAGACTTTGGAAGGTGACTGGAGAAATACTTGCAAAAGGGCAGTGTACGGCAGTGTACGGTAGGTACCTCTGCGTATCCATGGGTGATCCAGCACGGCCTGCACAGCCTGCACAGCCCATGGCGACAATCTGCATCTCCACCCTTCCAAGGTTTCGCCTCAATCAATTCATCACACTGGCTTGATTGACATCTGGACTTGGGCAGACTGGATCCTCCCGGCTCCTGGCTCCTGGCTCCTGGCTCCTGGCTCCTGGCTCCTGGCTCCTGGCTCCTGGCTCCTGGCTCCTGGCTCCTGGCTCCTGGTGCCTCTCTCTCCTGTGGCATCTTGCTGATGAATGGGCATGCTGGGTTCCAATTGTATGTAGCAAGTTGTATGTAGTAGCAATCAGTGGCCATTGCCTGCACCGTGCTGTGGTGTGTCGTGCTGTATTGTATTGTATTGTATTGTTTTGTGCTGTTCCGGTATGTATGTACATGCATGCATGCACCGGGCTAGGAATACCTACTATACCGTACTGTATCATACTGTACTGTGCTGTACTGTGGCCTGCTGCAGACCTGCATTTTCCCCTTCCTGCTGCTTCCTCTCCAAAACCCTCCAAGCTTGTTCTCCTCCCTCTCACTGCAGACTGTAGCTTGAAGCTCTCTCTCTCTCTTTGCTAGCCACGCTATCACCCCGTTTACCTAGCCGCCCACACCTTTCTACCTTGGCTTGCATTACATTCTTATTTTTGGTCCTGTTTTGTCTGTCCACCGAAACCAAACGCACGCACTTCTTTTTACAACCTCCCTCTGTCCTCCCGTTTTCCATAGTTATTACTCAGTATCCGATCGACATCATCGCCTGTTTGGGTGGACGTACGCATGACGCTTTCGTGAATTGGGGAAGGAGGAACACATACACATACACATACACATACACAAAACACATACACTTACACATTACACATACTTCAAGATACGCTTCTCAGGGCTCACCAACACAGTCGCTGCTTCCTTGAACCCTCACGTCACGATAAGAAACGCAATCCTGCCCCCTCCACGTCGCTCGCTACTACTATTACCTGCCTCTGGACCTTAACGCCGTGGATCCTGACCAACCTCGGGAGAAAATTCCCAATCCCAAACGGAGACAAGCCACAAACCACAATTTTATCTACTAGGTCAGTAACGTTGGCAGATGGCAATCCCTGGTTCAAGAGGAGCCTAAGCGCAAGCCCACCCACGCGGCCTATCAGCTTCAACCCGCTCTACCTTCGCTTCACTAGGGCAGATCCCCCCCCCCCCAAAAGTCTTGAATCCTGAATCTTGCTTGAATACCCAGATACAACCGCCAATCCCAAGCCCAATCCCAAGCCCCTCGAGTCTGTTCCCAATTCCAACTGGACACACTACCTTCAGCTTCAACTCTTGCTCCTGGTCGCAAGGCTGTTTGTTTGATTGTTCTGCCCACTTCAATCGCTCAGTCAAGGCAGACGAGACTCCATCCAGCCATCCCACTAAGACCGCACCGAACTCAGTACTGACTTCGATCCCGCTTCTCAGGCGCTACCTGTAACGCTTGTCGCTCGTTAAAGCCACCTACTCGTGTTTTTCCTGTTCAGCGGAACAGCCGCTTGTTACTCTAGTCCCCACGAGGCCGTTCTATCTACGCCGCCATTCCCCTCGGTTCCGCTGCATTCATCGTGCTCCCAGGTCCCAACACTCGTTGACTGCTCCACCATCTACCCTACCCGCTTGTGCCGAATGGGATCCGCGTCTACAACTGAGACATCCCTTTCCCAATACTCACCTGCGGCTCTCCTAATCCTCGCGTACGACGAACCATAATCCGGAAGCAACTGTTGGTGGAAGACGGGATACAAGCAGAGGAAGGGGAAGCAGCAATACAAGGCTTAGGCGCAGAGACCAAGGGAACGGAACAGCCCATCACAATCGTGACACCGCCTCGGCGAACAGAATTCCGCGAGAGCAGATCCTCAAGAAGACAAAGAGGGAATTGTTCAGCCCCACCCAATTCCGCAAGGGAGGTGCAGGTACTCGTGGCCCCGGGCTACTTTCACTGGCGCCAATCTTCCGTCCTTGCTGATCGCGAGAGCTGCATACCAGCTGTGTGAGCAAGGCCGCTCGCTCAACTCCACAATCGTTCTCGAAACTCGGCATCCCGCCGCGCCAATCACCCAGGGATCCATTATGGCTTCTACAGCGCCCCGTCTAAAGATTCTATCAGGTGTGTTGACCCCGGTTCCGTTGTACCTTGTACAAGCATTCATCTTCTGCCCGTGTTGCGCTGCCTCCGTGATTCTGCATCTGCTTCCTCTCACAAGTGCGACACTACATTCTTCGGAGCGTTGGGGGATTTTCTTCCCTTGTATAAGCCCCTTCCCGCCAGTTCCACGCCTCATTCCTCCTAGTCCCCACCCTACCGCACACTCGTTTGTTTTATTATTCTTGGGAGTTTGATGCTCATGCATCTTCAATCCACCCTCCTCTCGACATGGCTGACATAGAACCGATGAACGTTATTACAGTTGGTGGAAATGCCGTCTCTGCATTCTTGTCCTGGAGGTTACAGGCCACCAATGCCTGCGATGTCACCCTCGTGTGGAAGTCTGGCTATGATCACGTAGCCCAGTATGGCATTTCATTCAAGTAGGTTTTGCTCCGCGCTGAATCCACACAACACGGCCGTCTGTATCCTAACAAACATCCCTCAGGTCCGATGTCTTCGGTAACGAACGATTCAAGCCACGTCGAGGTAAGTTGAGCAATACCCATCCATCCTATTCCTTGACCGACCGCTAACAACGTTCATAACAGTGGTCAGATCACCCGAAGAGGCTCTCAGCCGCAAAGAATCCCACTTCGACTACGTCGTCCTCTGCGTGAAATCACTACCCGACGTGTACGACCTAGCCTCCGTCATCGAATCCGTCGTGGTTCCTCAACACACATGTATCCTGGTCAACACCACGAACGCCATCGGCGTTGAGGCAGCCATCCAGGAACGATACCCGACCAACGTCGTGTTGTCCCTAGTAGCGGGCGCTGATATCGTACAACTCGGTCAAAGCGAGTTTGAACACAAGGGGTCAACAGAAGTCTGGATTGGGCCGGCGAAGAGGAATAATGAAATCCCCGCAACAATACAGGATGACATGGCCTCTGCTCTTGCTATGACGCTGAGTTCTGGTCAAGTCGACGCCAAAGTATCGCCCAACATCCGGCAACATCAATACGAGCGAGTAATCGGGTTAGTCTATCCTCTTTACCCCCCCTCCCTCTTGACCCTTTTTGGGGTTTGAAACACGGCTAACCATAGTCTGTAGGCCCATTGCTTTCCACCCTGCCAGTGTCCTCTTCGAGACTGCGAACTACGCCGAACTCCTGACCAAGCCTGCCGTGAAGCCTCTCATTTCGGGGATTATCGATGAATTGCTCGAATTAGCGGGTGCTCAAGGCTGCAAATTTGCCGCGGACTACAAGCAGAAGGTCATGGACGACATGGTCAAGCAGTCAGGAACGGATAGCATAATGTGGCAGGATTTCAAGGCCCAGCGTCCGATGGAAGTGGAAACATATCTTGGCTCCCCCGTCAAACTGGCCAAGGAGGCTGGTGTCAAGGTGCCACGAATCGAAACCATGTACGCGATGCTCCACCACCTGAATGTGGTCAACCGAACCAGGCCAAAGATCGATACGGTAGCAGCAGCCGGCCCGCCGCCGTCATCTGGCTCGCCGACGTCTATAGCTGTCGCGTCCCCAATGCCTCCTCGCATGTCGATGCAACCTGCACCACGGGGAATGCCACCCAATGGTATGCACAACGGCAATGGCATGCCTCCTCGAGCACGACCACGAGGCGCCTCGCAAATGGGACCACCTCCAGGCTTGCGCCGTCCTTCATCTAACGCCGGCCCCATTAACGGTTACGGCCGACCATCGATGAACGGGCCACCGATGAATGGGCCACCCAACGGTTTCCCGCGGCAGCCAGTTAAGCGAGACTCGCTGGACGGCACTGATCTGGAGGAGTTCAGCCATCTGGTTGTCTATGATGATGTTCCTGAAGGTGGTGGGGCCGCGGCTCTCGACCAGCCAGATATGGCGCTGAGAGAGCGCGAGTTGCAGATGCGGCAGCGCGAGCTCGCTTTGAGGGAACAGGAGATGAGAATGAGAAGGGGTCCTCCGATGGGACCGCCACCAGGATCGCGGCGTGGGCCTCCGCCAAGGATGCCGAGTGCTGCAATGTACGACGACGACGACGAAGACGAGGATTTCTTTGACTCCAACCCCGGACCGCCAGTGCCTATGATCGACCCGGATAACTTCGACATGATGAGTGTCACCTCTAGGAAAAACCGCCAACACCAGACAAAGACCACCTCGGCCGCCCAGTTCCGAAAGAACCCAGAATTCGACAATGCCGCCCCGCCTTCCAGGACGAGTCGATTCCGGCCCAGCTTCGGCAGGAACCGTTCCAGCCAGATCGTCAGCCAGGTCCCAAACCTGCGTGACAACATCTTGGAGGATCCACTCATGGGTTTCACGTCCAACAGATACGGTGCAGTTGACCGGACCACGATGCAGCAGGAATCGAGAGCGAATTCAATGACGTCCCAACGCATGGACGATATGAGCTGGGGTCCTGGTGGCTCCGGATCCATGGGAATGAACGGACCGTTTCCCCGAAGAGCGAGTCAATCTCCCGGTTATGCTCCGTCAATGAGAGGAGGAAATGGCAGGCCCTCGCCGCCCAATGGGCTTGGCGGACCTGTAAACGGCCGACCTTCTCCGCCCAATGGTGTTCGCCAGCCGAAACCACAATATCCTCCAGGTCATGGCAATGCTGTTGCACCGCAACAAGTCGAACAGCACGCTGGGGTGAGCAACCTTAACCCGCCCAACAAGGGCAAGAATGTCCCAAGTCTGACCGGAAGTGCGAGCGCCAGCGCGGGCAGTGGTGAATCCACTAACCTGGACACGCCATCCGCACACAGCAGTCAAAGTAGCCTCGGACCTCGTCCTCCGATTGCAGCACGCTAGGGGCGCCGCATTCCCGGGTATGGCTTTTTGAGCCGGGCAGGGCGGTTGCGGTACCCAAGTTTTACATCGCTACGAAAATCGAGTATCAGGTCAGCTCGTCCTGAGGACGTAGACTGATGAGGGCGACGCCCTGTGCCTGGGCTACCTGGAAGGCTCCGTCGACACCTCGCGGACGACGAACTATCACCTGCTTCTCGCCCTTATGCAGCGCGAGGTTTCTTTGTGCGAAATCTACTGCTACCTATCCGGGCACTCGAAACGAGTGGCCTCGAACCCGAGAGACGACGAAACACATGGCATGCATATGAACATATAGAGCGGGGAAGGCAGCTGGGACGAGGGGAGCAACGGGCTGGATTACGACACTTGGGCCGGCGCACATCGAGAAAAGGACAATGACCGTACAAAAATCACCAACATAATATTAGTGGATCGGGTCCCACGGGATGATGAGAAGGGACCGAATCCGACAGTACATAGGACATTTTGGCGCGGCAGGCGAAGGGAGACCACATATCACCACATACTTATTTTATTCTGGTAATACAGCAAACATCAACATTGGAATCCTCGCCCGACCGTCTTCAATTCGTCCTCGTCCCTTTGCCACCGCCTGCCCGCCCGACCGAGAAATAGCATGAATGGGGAGTCCGAAAAAGGGAGCGTCTATCGTGGCGTTCATGGAGACAGTGGGAGTAGGAAGGGAAACATAGGCGAGGTCAAGAGTGGGATACACTGGTTCTGATCTCATTCCGGATTAGAAGGATTTCTTAAAACCAAAGCATCGTTGAGAGGAGGAACATAATCTGCTGCTGTATAAAAAAAGCCGTGGTCGTCGAAACCACAACATTCCTTATGTCTGTTTTCCTTGTCTTCTTTGTCCCTTTTTTATTCTCTCTTTTTGCTTTCTGGTTTTCTAAAAAGTTGCATCAACCATGACACGACGGCGGCAAAACTTCTTGTTTTTCTTACATCTATGGGGAGTTCTCATATGTTTTAGGATATATTCAGCGACGAGGGGGGGGGGGGAAGGGAGGTGTGCCTACTACCGACTTGGTAGGGCACCCTAGTGCGGCTGATAAGCATGGGCACTTGAAATACTATCTTATTGAATAGTTAATGTCAGCCCTCGATTCGGTCTGGCCCAGGTTCCAATCTTATGCCCGATATTCTCATATTGCGCTCCGCTCACGTCGTTATCTGCCATCAAGGTTCTGTAATCAGGTTTGTCTAAAACCTGCCGTAGGACGGACAGGAGACTGCCGTCCACGATGCATGCGCTGGTAAAGAAAATACAGGGGGGTATGGAGACGTTTGCGCAGCGAGACAACAGGGAAACAAACGGTTGGATGAGTGTGACAGGGCTGTTGTTGGACTGTTGGTGATTAGTGGGCTGCGGTGGTTGTTGGTTGTCGGATGAGATGGAGCCTTCCGCAACCCCGCCCACCTTCCAGCCTCACCAGTCTCATCTCTCGCTGCCACGAACCACTAGAGGTGATTGTAGGCCTCAACAATATAGCACAAATCAATCCCGTTGATTGTACAACGTTAAAATGCCCAAACTAGACTTCGACCTTGAGCGGGACGTGCCCGAACTGACGGGCAAGGTGTTGCTCATCACCGGCGGTAATCCACCCCCTTGCGATGCCATCGCATCTATCCGCTCTCTCCATTCACTGTAGCATCAAGCTCACACCTGCCCCAGGCACAAATGGCCTAGGCGCCGCCGCGGCCAAGATGCTCGCGAGACGCAACCCGGCCAATATCTACATCACCGGACGCAACCAGGCCGCCGCCGAGCAGACCCTGTCGCAGCTGAGGTCCAGCGGCACCACGGCCGAGGTGGACTGGGTACAATGCGACCACGCCAGCCTCTTGTCCGTCAAGGAAGCCGCGGACAAGATCCTGGCCCGGGAGACCCGCCTGGACGTGCTCATGGCCAACGCGGGCATCATGGCGCTGCCCCCCGGGCTCACGAGCGACGGTACGAGCTGCACTTCGGCGTCAACCACGTGGCGCACGCGCTCTGGACCCGCAAGCTGCTGCCGCTGCTGCGGAGGACGGCCGCCGAGCACGGCGAGGCGCGCGTGGTCCCCATCTCGAGCCTGGCGCTGGTGCTGGCGCCTGCGGGCCACGGGATCGTGTTCGAGGACCTGAAGACGACCCAGGACTACTGGGTCCTGGGGAAGTGGCAGCGCTACGCGCAGAGCAAGCTGGCCAACCTGCTGTACGGGCGCGAGCTGGCGCGGCGGTACCCCGAGGTGCTGACGCTTGTCGTGGACCCGGGCCCGAGCAGCACGGGGCTGGTGACGAGCCTGGGGTTTGCGGATAGGATGATTGTGTATGCGGGGAATATCAATAAGTTCCTTGAGGACGGCCAGGGGCATTGGAACCAGGTGTGGGCCGTTGGTGTCGATAAGGACAAGGCGAGGCAGGGGGAGCTGTATGAGCCTGTTGGTGTGCCGAGCGAGTCTTACACGCCCTTCTGCCTGGATGAGAAGCTGGCGGCGAGGTTGTGGGACTGGACGGAGGAGGAGCTCAAGCCGTGGTTGGCGTAGGGGGGTTGGTGAGGAGGGAGCGGGGATTGGGTGGGCGCCCGACTTCATCGAGATTGAATAGCTTGTCTTTAGGAAACGATCATCAGGTTGGTATATTTGTTGTGTTTCTTTCGCTGCATTTGAGCTGCGGTCTATTCGAAGTATCGGAGATCATACAAGTCCTTGGAACCCATAGAGAACAATAGAGGGACATAGAGGACTACTATCACACTGGAACAGGTCTCAGCATCGGGCATGTGGATTTCCCTACTCGACACCTACTGTGCCCACCTGGTATTCTCTGTTTCCCATTGCTTTGGTAACAATGCTGGCTATAGGGGCGTACATGGACGGCTATTGCAGGGTCCTTATCTCACTTCTCACCCGTGCCTCCCAGCCTTACTTGACTCTACTCACGCCAAAGGAAAACCATTATCCTCTTGTCAGCCAGCCCCATGTCCCCTTGGTTGCTGTAAGGACACTCGATCCGCACCTAGGGCACTTCCTATTTGAGAACCTGATGTACCGCTATCCAGCCACAATATCAAGAAACCTGTCGCCGCCTCCAAGGTAGATACTCGCGTGTGGGGGTACCCACTGTGATGAGATGCGATGAGATACAGCTGGACTGGAGTAAAGCTAACCCTGTATCGGATTCACTGATAACCCTACGATGTGCCCGAGTGATTTCCGTCCCTGGAGGGTATAATATTGACCCAAGCCCAATCCTACTGAGCTCTCGGAGGATCAACGCACGTATATTTGTCACTGAACACAAAAAGACACAGTAGCGTGGCTACCATGATGGAGGTCGCGGTCACTATACCTGTGCCTGTGCCGGTCAAGGGGACTTTTCATATCCCGCCGTCGAACTTGGTAGCCGAAATCCACCCTCTTCATGAAGAGGTCACTGCCGAGGCGGACGCTTATTTCCTTCAGCACTGGCCCTTTTTCAATGAGAAAGCGCGCCAGAAGTTTGTGACTGCGGAGTTTTCGCAGGTGACTTGCCTGTACTTCAGCAAGGCGCTCAACGACCGCATCCACTTTGCATGTCGACTGTTGACGCTGCTGTTCCTGGTGGATGGTAAGGTCCCAATGGCCCAGGTATTTCCTGGTATCCCGAAGCGCGAAGAAAAAACAGACATCGACAAGGAGGTAGATATACTCGAACACATGTCCCTTGAGGAAGGACGCAAATACAACGAACGGCTGATGCCTCTGTTCCGGGGGCTCCGTCCCGCCCGACCGCAGTGTGCCTGTCGAATTCATTAGCTATGACCTGTGGGAATCCATGCGTGCGCATGACCGGAACATGGCAGACGAGATCATCGAGCCCATATTTATCTTTATGCGCGCGCAGACGGATCCCACACGTCTGACCAAGATGGAGCTGGGCCGGTATCTGGAGTACCGCGAGGCCGATGTGGGCAAGGCGTAAGTCGACTGTGTCTTTTTGTTCTGCTGCCGTCGAATACGGTGAACACAGTCTCGAACAAGAGTTGAGAGGAAGGTCCTTCAGCTTGGTGGTGAGAGAAATGCTGACAAACTCTTGAAGCCTCCTCGGTGCACTGATGCGCTTCTCCATGGCTCTCTATGTTCCGCCCTCTGACCTCGAGCTTGTCCGTCCCGTCGAGCAAAACTGCTCGAAGCAGCTCTCCGTTATCAACGACATCTGGTCGTATGAGAAGGAGGTCCTGGCCGCAGAGACACTCCACGAGGAAGGCGGAGCCCTGTGTACGGCTGTCACGATCTTGGCCAGGGACGCCGAGATCGGTACCGACGCCGCAAAGCGCGTGCTGTATCATCTTTGTAGGGAGTGGGAGCTTGAGCACAATGCCTTGGTGGCGAGGGTCTTGGCGCAGAGGGACACGCCGGAGTTGAGGGCGTATATGCAGGGCCTCGAGCTCCAGATGAGCGGGAATGAGCTTTGGAGCAAGTTGACGGCGAGATACTTGGCCCCGGGGGCCTGAGATGCAAGTGATGTCTGGCTAGAGTTGAATGCTAAAATATAATATGCAGAGAGCATGTAGCTATACAGATAGAAACAGAGGAATCACAAGACCTCTGAGTGCAACACAATGTCCACTTGCTGTTCCGCAACGTCCAGTCCAGCCCTCCGATGCTCCGGTGCTCTGGTGACCACGAGGCCGCGCCCTCTCGTATTACTCCCTTGAGTGAATCACAGCCTTTAGCAACAGCGGATTGTTGCAAAGGTGGCCTGGAGTATGCAGATATCCATCTGTCGTGAGGCCATCCTTACATGATGAATAGTGAGGATGCTTATCACGCGGGGATGAGGGTGTGTCTATCCGCCCAGAGTGGTACGGAAGTTTTTGGGAGAGGGATTTTTCCTCCCCCGTGCCTCAGTACTCTTTGTTCTGGAGGTCTTGGATGTCGAAGCGATCCAAGAAGAAATGGGAACATTTGAGAAAAGGTTTGAGGGTTGCTCTCTGCTCTGGCTGGATTCTTGGGCGAGTGTCGTTCAATTAGGAGGCTACCAGCTGGTGACAGCTGGCTCACATTCGGCAGCTGGTGGGGGGAGGGGGAGGCTGCTTGTTGCCCCTGCAGCGCCTTAGACTCGCTCGACCGCGTTCCGCGTCAACAAAAGCGCCCTCCCAACCGCTCTACCACTTGAAGCACGATATTGTTAGAAAACATTTTTGAAACGACGGGAAGGTTCACAACTTCAGCCTGGCACTTCCGCCTTCATTTATCCATTCATCATGAACACCAACAATCAGAACACCCAGCGGCAGTCCATGCCCACCTCGGGCAGCGCCGTCAAACAGAGACAGCTGGTACGTTGTTGATCGTCTGGATTTACTTTTCATTTTTTGTATTCAAAGTTCTCAGGACTAATTATATTCGTCACAGACTCAGCTGCATTCACAGCTCGCCCAGCTTTCTGCCAATCTCTCCGACACTGAGAACCTCCTCCGCATGACCAGTGTCCAAGCGGAATGCATGCGCGGACTCGGAAGCTGGCATGGTGGCCTGTAAGTCTTTTGGCCCGTGGTTCTTTGGCGCCCTTGCTGACCGATATTCTCTCAGGTTCATGGCTGCCAGCAAGGTCCTCGGCGAAGAGTCTGTGAGGGAGCAGGCCCAGCAGCAGCACGGTGAAGGGCAGAAGTGAGAGGACTTCATTGACAGTATTCTCCTGAAAGTGACTCTTCTGCTGGCTTCTCGGGTTGGCTTACTCGTGTGGTCCTAAGGCCAATGGCGGTGAATTATGGTCTGGAAGCTCCTATGGGACGATGCAGTGCTACACGCCTTCCATCGGCGCCAAATCCAAGGCTATCTATGGTTTGAGGAAAGGAAAAAACCCCCGGGACCGGGAATCTCAAGGAGATTTCTGGGGCTGAGGTTGCGAGTCTATGGTAGCAACCTTCTCAGCGGCCTCTTCGGTAGCCTCTTGGGTGTCTTCCTGACCCTGCTCTTCTGAGACCCGGAGAGGCCGCCTTTTCTGTCTCGGCGCGTTGACTGGGTAGCGCCTCTTTCGACCGCAAGTATGACACTTGATTGTCAAGAGATCTGCCCATGGCTTCTTACCGCCTTTGCTCTTATTCTCGACGGTAGAGGTACATGTCTGGCCCTCAACGAGAAGTGTGTCGCAGTATTTGCAAATCGTCCGCTTGATGTCTGAGTTCATGCGGATTTGGGTCTTCAGGGTGACTGAGCGGAGATCGCTGAGCAGTTTCCGGGACAAAGCCTGTGTTGTTTGGGGCGTATTCCCGACATGGTTGGTGTCGTCTTCGTGGTTATCTTGTTCCATGTGGGCGTCAGAATCCGTTGCTGCTGGAGGTGTTGTTTGGGTAGATTTTTCGGGCTCTGGTTCGCCGTCTTGTGTCATTGCCATACATGCTGCTGCTGCTGCTGCTTGGTAGAGGAACGACATGCGACTGTACATGGCCCGTTGTTGAATCGCGGGCGCCTTTTTCTTCGCCATGGTGTCAGAAGTCCAGACCAATCAAGGAAAAAAAGAGCTTGTCTCGATATCAAACAACAGAATGACTGCTCCGAATAAGTCCCTGATTTGATTGTCCCAAGGTCGAACCGATGATTGAAAATGCGACAACCAGCTTCCTTCCTGTAGCTTCGAATACAATTGGCGTTTCGAAAAACCGGGCCGACTGTGTTTTTCTCCATTTCAAGCTTAGCTCAGCTCAGCTCAGCTCAGCTAAGTATAGGGTGTTGTAGAGGGCCAGAGGCAAGTCTCAGTCAGGGCCACCCCCGCGAAAGTGGTCCGTGCATCCCGCGTCTGAGCTCCTCTTGAAAAAAGTGGAACGCTTTCCCAGAATAGGCTAAAGCGTTTGGGAAGGCAGCCATTGAGGCGGTGCAAACATTGAATCGGCACAGCGCACGGTGGGCGGGCCAGGACGCCCTGGCCTCTTGAGTTGCCCCTGCCGCTTCTGTCACCTTCACCTGTCGCTGGCCTAGCCTGGCCTGAGCATTCCAAGCTTTCACTTCCCTTCACCTCCAGCCTCTTTGACCTTCCAAAATTTCCTCCTTCAACACCCCAATACCAACAACAACAACCACAGCCCATCGCCGGCCCTTCCTCTGTACCAAACTTGACCTGCTCCTTTGCAGTCTGCACTTCGACAAACACCTTTTTTCCCTTTCTGCCGCCTTCTGTGTCCTTCTTTCCTTGTTTATTCACTTCGCGACCGACTCGGCCGCGCGCCCTTGATACGACTTTCGACACCCGCGAAACACCTTAATCAACAATCAAAATGTCTGCCGAAGAGGATCTCATCGACTACTCCGACGAGGAGCTCGAGACACAAAAGACCACCGCCCCCGCCAACGGCAAGAAGACCGAGGCTGCGGCTGGCGACGGCGTCGACAAGAAGGGTTCCTATGTCGGCATTCACTCCACCGGTTTCCGCGACTTCCTTTTGAAGCCTGAATTGATTCGCGCCATCACCGACTGCGGCTTCGAGCATCCTTCGGAGGGTCAGTCCTGAAATCTTTAATCCATTCCAGCCTACCGTTGCCCAAAACCCCTCCTGCATGCTATGCCAAAGGGTCCCGTCCATCTCGCAAGCAAAAGCAAAACGTATCGTGTCAAAACAAAACAAAACAAAAGTCAATGTCCGGTCTTGGAAAACGGATGTCGATGTTGTCGCGGTCAGAAAAAAAGGGGGGGCTTTTGCCTACCTGAAACAACCGGCGGTGTTTGCCATCTATACTGGATGCACGGGGGAGGATCAGTTTGGTCGTCAAATGGCTGATGTGGGTTGTATGCTCTGGACCGCTTGGTACCACTTTGAAGCACAATTCTGCTGGCCATTTTGAACAGCTCATGTTGAGCGCGGGCCGTCTTATGACGGTCACATTCGGGGTTGTCGCGTTGACGGCTTGCCTAGCCGACCGCACCTCGAAAGACCTTGGCACACGGGACGACCAGAACCGCATTTGCGAAGCTAGTTCTGTGACCGTTATGGACTGAATCTTGGGTTGGCTGATGTGTTCGCGACTGCATACGACGACTTTGTGTTTGTATTGGGCGAGACACTTTTGCTGCGACGATGGACGGACCTTCGCGACTCCCTCTCCGTCCACTTTTTACAACTTGCGAGACAATTTTCTAACATCCGATCGCCCGTACAGTCCAGCAAACATGTATTCCTCAGGCGCTCCTCGGAGGTGACATCATCTGCCAGGCCAAGTCTGGTCTGGGAAAGACTGCTGTCTTCGTCCTCACAACTCTTCAGCAAGTCGAGCCAGTTGCCGGCGAGTGCTCAGTCTTGGTTATGTGCCACACACGTGAGCTGGCCTTCCAGATCCGCAACGAGTACAACCGCTTCTCCAAGTACATGCCCGACATCAAGACTGGCGTCTTCTACGGCGGTACCCCCATTCAGAAGGACGCAGAGATTCTCAAGAACAAGGAGACTCACCCTCACGTTATCGTTGGAACCCCTGGTCGTCTGAACGCCCTTGTTCGCGACAAGTACCTTCGCCTGGGTAGTGTCCGCATCTTCGTGCTCGACGAGTGCGACAAGATGCTTGACCAGATTGGTAAGCTCACCGTGCTCTTCGAACACTTCTCTTACAACCGCTAACCAAGTCAGACATGCGCCGCGATGTTCAGGAGATCTTCCGTGCCACCCCTCAGCAGAAGCAGGTCATGATGTTCTCTGCCACCCTATCGGATGAGATCAAGCCTATCTGCCGCAAGTTCATGCAGAATCCCACGGAGCACTACGTCGACGAAGATACCAAGTTGACGCTGCACGGTCTCCAGCAATACTTCGTGCCTCTTGAGGAGCGTGAGAAGAACCGTAAGCTCAACGAGCTTCTCGACGACCTTCAGTTCAACCAAGTCATCATCTTCGTCAAGAGCACCATCCGTGCGACCGAGCTGGACAAGTTGCTGCGCGAGTGCAACTTCCCCTCCATCGCGGTCCACTCTGGTGTCAGCCAAGAAGAGCGGTAAGTTTTGCGTCTGAAATAAAAAAACACGACGACGGAGACTAACTGTCATCCAGTATTCGTCGGTACAAGGAGTTCAAGGAGTTCAACAAGCGTATCTGCGTTGCCACTGACGTCTTCGGTCGTGGTATCGATATCGAGCGTATCAACCTGGCCATCAACTACGACATGCCTGCTGATGCCGATTCTTACCTGCACCGCGTCGGTCGTGCCGGCCGTTTCGGTACCAAGGGTCTTGCCATCTCCTTCGTCAGCCAGGAACAAGACAAGACAGTGCTCGAGGCTATTGGCAAGCGCTTTGAGGTCGCTATCCCGTAAGTGCACATCCTTGAGCGATTCCCCATGCAGACACCAGCTAATATCTATACAGTGAGTTCCCGAAGGAGGGTATCGATGCCAGCACCTACATGGCCTCTTAAAGGACCAGCTCACCCGCTGCGTTGTGTGTGTGCTAAGTTTGGTTGAGGTGTGAGAGAGCTCTGAAGTTGGGAGGATGGAAAATTCAAACATCAAAAACAGGATCTGAGTTTTGTCCGGGAGTGTAGGATTATTTGTGCCTTCTGCGGCTTTACACTGCCGCTCTTCTCCCTGCTTTGCAGAGTCGTGATGGGTGGAAGGGAAGGACTTATCTATTTGCTTTTCAGTCAGGGCAATTTGAAAGCTTCTCATAGACAGAATGGATCGTCTTGGCCCGACTATACTGCGTTTGCCCTCTTCTCCAGTGACTTGAACCAGCCTGGGAGCTCTCGCGACCTTCCTTCCTAGCACATTCGTGCCGTCAACTTATTTCGTCGTATTTTAGTCAACAATTTTAGATGCGATGCTTCCCCTAGACAACTTCCTACAGAAATTGTCTTCACGGCCCGAGCTGGTGGCTCAACTTCCGAACGATGCCCAGGTGACCTGGCCGAACTTCCGAAGGCGTGGTTTCCTCCCCTCACACCAGTGCGAGTGATTGAGCTATGTCCAAACAGATGGATTCAATGGCTTTAACAAGTGGACCAGCGATGAAATTTTTTAATTATTTTTTTTTGGCACAGTTTACAAGCATGCACTCCTGCAGTTTGAGATCTGGTGTTGCTTGGAGGCACTCACTCCACTATCTATGTATAGGTGCTTGGAGGAAACCCTCGCTAGGTGATTCATATCAAAGGAACACTTATTTGCGGGTCCTGATGCATATATAGTACCCTGAGCCTAGCTATCTTTCTATGTAAAGCCCATCCGTACGCTATGGCAATCCTCAGGCCCACATTGATGGCACTTAATTCGGCGGACGAAGCTGGGAGTGAAGAAGGCCCAGTTGTACAACGACCGAGCCGCTCAAGGCTACCATCACCAAGAGATTATGTAGGCACCAAACACATGCATAATTTTCTACCATATTCATTATTTAATTGAATAACAGGATAATAAAACAAGAGACAAGTTAATAATTAGAACCCGTACATTCCTAGCTATTAAACGCCACCGTCGACGCTATCCCGGCATGGTCATCCTCGTAGCCAGGCAAGCGATGGGAGTAATTGCATACCCACTACGTATGATCTTCCGAGTACATGGAGCCAGTAGAATAATTATAACCATAACTGTGAACTAGCACGACCTTGACATAGATTTGTGTCGAATCAAAAGACCTCTTGGAATTCCAAACAAAACGCTGAGTGCTCCTAGGGTTCACTTACCCTATTCATATACGTACCGACCACCTAGCAGAGATGGGTAACCAAATAATAGGGATCAAATCATATTATACCATTAATCAAGTTCAAGACGGGTCTGCTAATTCTTCCGTATATACCCGTGCCTTCTCAACCCCGAGATAAGTATTTTAATTCTCCTCGGGGTCTCATCAGGTTCCGCGTCTATAGCCTCTTTAGTGGTAGGGCCGAACCCGAGAATCAGGTAGTTCTCGTCTGTTAGGAACGCGTATATAATCCTATGGCCCTGTTGCAAGCGAGAATTGTTAACGGCAGCCCTCGAGAGGGACTAAGCAGAAGGGGGAACACCACGCAAAGAAATCGCATACCAGCCCGGGGATCCTCGAAAGAAGTGAGCCGACGAAGGCTAGTTTGAACCCTCTCTCTCTGGGTAGCTGTATTTCCTTCTTGTTGACTACGTATACAGTCTCATCGAATATGATGTGACGGGCCGGCGAGTCTTTCGGCAAAGCTGGGCCCTCCTTGCAGATCTGTGCGAGGTTCTTGAGGGTGGTCGGTTCGACCTGTAGGGAGAAGGACATAATTACTCAATAAGCGAGATATGTAGATAAGAGGAGTGAGGGAGTGGAATGGGGTAGCACCCACATGACAAGGGAGACCGACAGATCCGAGTCTTTTAACGTCCGTGCCGTTGAACTTCCCAACGAAAACCTTCTTGATAAACTTGTAATCGCTACTGCCAGGTTCGTGATAGTAACTTGAGGTAGGTTAGATGGCTGCTCAGTTGATGGGTTCTATACTCTCTGCATTTATTGCATTTATGGGTATGATGCTTACTCCCAAAGTATTTCTAATATATGTCCGAGTCAGACAAAGTCCAAAGTGATGAAGCAAAGACTCGCTGGAGCAATGAGGAGGGGAGCCGGAACTTGAGGAGCGTACGAACCTTGCCACGGAGTCGGCGCAGGCGTAACCGCAGGTTGAGAGGCAGGTTTAGCTGCTACTTTGCCAGCAGCACCAGCCGTGGTAGACTGGGTCCCATTCTGAGGACGAGCTCGAGGCTGTCTCGATGCCATATTGACTGCCACACACGGCCCTCTTCGATAGTGTTGTGTGTTTATACAACTTGATACAGGTATGGTCGATCTTCTTGGAGAATTTTCAACTGGGATGCCAGGGAGATGTTGGGTATTCAGATGTGTTGGAACACGTTTAGCAGACAGGAGTGACACCGATGATGGCTTTGCATCAGAGCCTTATACTGATTAGTCCTACTACGGCCGTGGAGTATTATTGCTATGAGAGCCTCAGGGCCGGCTTGGGTTCAGGAGGACTGTTCTTGTCATCGGCCCTCTGTGTAGCCTCCGAAACAGCCTGGGTTGCTGTTGTGTGGCCAGGGTCTCCTTCTGGGGCATCCAGCCAGCCCAGGAGTCAGGAGTAATTTTGATCAAAACAAGGCATAAATTATCAGGCCTATGCGCTTTTATCACGGTACTTTTGGACAACTACATACGTATGGCCCGGACTGAGGTCGAAAGTTCCATTCAGTATCCAGAGGAAGCAATCCACTCGTTTCGAAAGTAAGGTTTCAACAGGCCGGGTCGCGAATCCCAACCCTTCAGGTTGCGAGTTGGTGTAAATTAAGACTATAAGAGCATCATATGTTGGGAAGGTCAATTCTTGTTGCCTAGAAGGATCAACATTGAAAGGCTCCTCCGTATGTTGAACTCGCTAAATCTCCTAGATCCTACTCCCATCGCCTACTCCCTCCCCATCTTTGAAGACAAAATTCAGAATTGTCGCATTCAGAGAGGATTCCTCAAGCTCGTCAGCTTCGACAGAGGGGGTTGAGTAAGGGAATCTGGAGCTAGTGTGCTCACTCACTGCATTGTTTTATCCATGGGAAGCTGCACCGTGGTCGAACACCAGGTTGTTTGACTGCCCAGGTGGGCGGCTGGTGGTTCGTAGCTCTGACGAGGGCTTCCAAGGCTGGTTCAACTGTTGGCTATGAACTTACCTAGGTATGTAGGTACGTACCTCTCTGTAAGGCCTCCTCTCCCACCGACCAACCCCCATCTCCCCCGGCACACTTGCTGCCTCGCCTACATAACCACTGTCAACCCTACAACCACCTAAGGTGCCTGTTGGCCGATGGGAAAAAGCGTTCAGGTTGAAACTCTTGCAGCTCTCCAAGCTCGATTTCATAGCCGGGTTGGGCCCGAGTGACCTAGGTTCGATTCTTCCGTAAGAAGCAGGAGCTCCCGAAAATCGAGTGCTGGGACGGTAACCCTTCTTCGTTCCCTTCTATCGTCCCTTTTATTTTTTATTTAATTCAATTTTGATTTGTTTTTTAAACTGTCCTGGGAACTCTTCGTGTCACTACCACCTTCTGAAGAGATAGTGCTGGGAAGTTTGATGATAGAACGAACCTTGTACCCTTGTCGAAGAGGTGAGAGAGGTGCAAAGGCCAACTTGGCGACGACTGCGGCATACTGCCGGTACGTACCTGAGTACCCTTAGCAGAAGGAGAGAAAGAATTGAAGACCACAATTCAGCTCATCACCTGCTTGAGTATTTCCAAAGGTGCAGCACAGCAGGTTCAGCCGCCCAACAGTGCCACTCATGCTGCAGCAAGAGAGCAACAGCAGCACTACCCACCGACGAGCAATGGAAGTAAACCGGTTCCCCAATGAAGGAGGACCACGAAGCTTTACGCAGACACACCGTTCCATACCTTTGGAGACGTAGACACAGGCGAAGTCAGACTCACAGGAGCTTATCGACACGAGAAAGCCGGAGTATTGGACTGTCCACGACCACAACGGCGAGGTTGAATCCGCGTCGCATAAAAGGGGGGGGGGGTTCCATTGATGAGAAGGAAACACTTTGATTAGCCCGTGGATACGAAACTAGGAACCTCGATGTCGCGGACTTCATTGAACACACTATAGGTAAGAGTGGCAATATCTCATATTGCGTAGACGACTATGACAATGGGCGTGCTGTTGAATGGAGGGTAGACCTGCCATCTTCAGGGGCATCCTCTAGCCTGAGACTCAGTGCTCCAGGCTGAACAGTGATATGTCGACTGGTCTTTGGGCATTGCCCAGGTGGGATCAGTGTTCACTGACGGCCCGCCAATACACTTGGAAGGGTTCCACCCTCGCCCAAAGGTTCGTGGAACAGACGGTTCCTAGCTCCATGACTGTGTTGGCAGCGTAGATTCTTGGTCTCATATTACTTGACGGCAGACATACTGACATGGTGGTCTTGGAATCTACCAGTTGACGGGTGGGCGGGATCATCATGGAACATAATGAGCATGCGAAGCGTCCACTGTCATCCACTTGTGTCTTCCACTATAGCTCAACAGATTCCAGCGGTGCACTGAAACCCTCAGCACTTTCCTGGCCGCACTGTTCTGCTTGTGCCATGTGAAGAACCGTACCCTCGACAGTGAGCTCTGACCCCAACCCTAGCGGAGATTGAGAAGGCAACACAATGGCCTCGCTGACATGATCACGGTGAAGATGAGACCCGAGCTGAACGTGATTTGCCCCCCTGCTGCCTACACTAGTAGACCGAAGGAGCATCGACAGGAGCATCGACTCCGTCGACCCCAGCCATCCTGCCCGGTTTGGAAGCTCCCGAAGGTCCCGAAGCTCGGAGACCAATGCGCGCCCGCATGACAAAGACAAAGCGTGAAGCTGTTCAAGTCGAGAAGTAGACCTCACGATCCTCGTGAACAATCCTCCCAAAAGTCCCAGCCATGGGATCGATCCGTTCATCCCTGACACTTCCTGAACCGCGGTAATGGAGTCACTTGACACGTCCGAGAGGCATCCGAAGGCTCACTAGCGACCTATCATGAGCGTCGTCGGGGATAGGCTTCACACCGCGGACGAACCAAAAGTGGCAGGACGAGATCGGACGTTGGAATGTCGGAGGGCGAGTGACTCAGCGGTGTGAAAGGTCGTATGATCCTTGTCGTTCCTTTGCCACCTGGCACTGGAGTGGAAAGCCAGCTGGTAGGTTTCCAAGCAAACCACTCCCAGTTTGCCCTCACCGCTTTTGCCCGATGTGGGACTGCAAGGCATAAGGCGGGGTTTCCTTGGGCGCCCGACAACCAGCCATTTCGACTTCATGTCGTGGTTCGGCGACGGGAAAAGGAAAACTAAACAGAAAAGCAATGTGTTGTCGGTCATGCCCCTCTGCCCCCTCTCCTCATCCAAGCTTGCTTGCCAGCCCTGCCGGTGAGAAGGCTTTTCAGCATCGACACGATGCGACACGATCCCGATGGCAGCCTGCGTGCCTGGCCTTAGCTTTCCGGCATCCCCGTAAAAGCCTGCGGCGCAAACTGCGCCGCCCACCTGCTGCCCGCCCGATGGAAGGGCCGAGGCGGCATTGTTGGTTTTGAGGCCTCGACGGGACCATCGTCATGCTTCACGTGTACGACCTTGGCGCTGTGCACATGTGGAACATATCCGAGATCTACCGGCATACCTCCAACCTTCATGGCCAGACAGACAGTATCTGAACAGCTTTGGGAGGGGGTGGCGCTGTCGACATCGTTGGCCGCCCATGGATTCACGTTGGTACTATTGCTGGGAAGTGAGTTATTGTACTATTGAGGGGGCAACATGACAACCCGCCACAAGGCTCGTTTGAGCCTCGATCCAACGGTCACTCACCAACCTTCTGGCGAGCGTATTGTCTGGCGTGTGACTCAGCCTTCACAAAGGATGGCTGTCCTTTGTCCCAACCGCGCGGCAAAACGTCCAACCCATCAAGTCGAGTCTGTCGGCCGCTGGTGCCGCTGTTCGGTCACGAAGGACGTTGAGATTTTCATTCACTTTGTCATTGCCCGTTGCTAGAGCCTGCTTCTGGGGGAGAACAGGGTTTTTTTTCTTCTGCTCTGCCCAGGCCGAGGTATTCGGCCTCCAGTGTTAGTCCCAGGCTATAGAGAGTAGATCCCGTGAGCTATTATTATGGGAGCGAATAACGTCTTTCCGTGTGCTCCGCGAAAAATATGTGTCATCAGTCGCTCTACGCGCGCTATATGGCAGGCGACATCCGATGGTGACGAAGATGATGGTAGCCTCGCATCCTCGGGGGTCCACTCTTGGTGAGACTGCTTGCGGAGGAGACGTTCCTCGCTCGCAAGGCTGGACGGGAGCCTCAAGTCATATTTTGAAGAACCCATAAGGGTTCCCATTGCTAAGTTGAAGCGTGCATGGCTTGCTATGTCGGGGTGCACGAGCTGATACATGGGTTGTTTCGAACTGGTGCTAATATCAGATTTGCCCGGACGTTGCCTACCGGTTTGACCACATGGCGTACACATGGCTGGATCCTTGGATGATCTGCTAGCATTAGCTGCTGTCCGCCTTGCCGGACCGGTCGGTGTCCAGACCACGGCGGACTTGTACAATAGTGTGTAGCTGTTCAGCTCATATCCGGATAAAGGCGCTATCTTCCTCGTGAAGTAGCATGGCTGCCCACTTCGCACTCACAGAGGCTCATCTCGAAACCAACAACGGAGACCGAGCCATGATAATTGCTGGGTGTCCGGACATCTTGCCGCAGCCCAACTAGGACGGGCCAGGGAACAATAACAGTATCGAGAATCGAGGGGGTGGGAAGCTTTGTGAACTAGACGCCTCCGTCACGATCTCCCTGCACCACCACCATCGACACACACAGTCGGACTGAATCCCTCGAGTAGGCAGTGTGCAACCACGGCGGAGCGGGGAAGGCTACGACCGTGGCAGTTGGGCATCGTGTAACAGGGGCCGGCATCTCATTGTATTCGTTAGTGCATGATGGCAACTCGGACTAACACTACGCGTTCGAGGTTTCGCTACAGCTGCTGTGTCGTCAACGGTGGCGGATGAATGCCTTGCTATGCGGAATTGTAGGGTTGACTATTTTAAGTCATCAAGGCATCGCGAACTTTCTCGAAGTTATCAGAAAAGCAGTGCCGTGACGTACATGGGAACAGTCTGGGTCCCCGCTGGGCGGTCCGCCCCTCTCCTCCTTCGAGACCAGCCTGGCTGGCCGGCCGGGCCTGGTGCTGCTCCAACAAGGTTTGTTCTGGAAAATTCCCATCGGGGCACCGGTGAGCAAGAAAGCGCAGGATGAACTGCATGAACGGCGCTGGGTGATGGGCGACTATGTGTCCGAGTGGGGGCCCAGAGTTCCCGTGATGGCGTTGTCAATGCTTGTTGTGGAGTCCCAACTGTGTAAGTGCAAGGAGGTGGAGTGCATGAACTGGGCGAGTCGCCCGCCGTAGCCACACACACTCACGCAGGTGGTTCTGGGGGATCGCTGGCCCCTGGCCAATCTGCTAACCACATTGGCCCCCAAGATACTCCGGGTGTAAGCCCTGTGTGATCCACTCACTCACCAAGGGGAAATCTGTTGGCTGATGTCTGTTCAAGCTGAACATTCACGTAGAATGACAGCCGTGTTGTGTGATCATTCATCATCGATAAGCAGGTGGGAGGCGCGAGGGATGAAGCAGGGCCTGCGAAGTGTTCATCACGAGCCGGGGATTGGCTGTCTCCCAGTGGCGTGTTATCTCATGGTCATCGAGATGTAGTGAACGGCAATATGAGTGAGTGTGAATCGAGACTCTCGGACACCAGACGTGCCAGAGTTTCGGGAGATCAGACTATTCCTAATGTCGAAAGTGCTGTGGACGTCTGGGTGAGAGGTGTGTGACTGTTGCAGCTGCAGAGTCACCAAAGTCACCTTATCATCACTCTTGGCTCCCAGAAGGCGGGAAAAACACGTTACTCTGAATCCTTTGGAAGGCGAACAGAACAGTCGGCTTCCCGTAATTGTCTAGGATCCATGGATCTGGCAAAAGTTGTCTGTCTCTTCGCAGAGCCCTTGACTCGTTGATACGAAGGGTCACTCATAACAGCATCCGATGGCCGGTCGCCAGTGGCCGAGCAGGCGCAAGTCTAGCCCCCGGGGTACGACAGCCACAGCTGGTTCCTGTGGTGGCGGCTAGAGACATGGACGGGATAGCCTCGTGGCTTGTGGGCTGATAATTGCTATGTGGTCTGCCAGTCTGCCTGACATGTCTGTCCCGCGAAATATGCACTGTCTTCCGGCAGTAAAACCCTAATGTCCCGGATGTTAAGGCTGTGTCTTTGATGAAACTGCAGGATGGATATTGGATGCCAAATTTGGTACAGGATGGGCGATAGCTTACGACGATGGGGTGGATGGTCCGGGGTGCGGTACTTTGCGTGATGAGGCAGCACGGACGGAAAAGCCGGGTGTTAGTATTAATCCGCAATGTGCCGCGGTTGATTCTAACAAGAGCACTGCCTATTTTAGGGGGGCGCTGGGCGTTGGAAGGGGCTTGGCCCGGATGAGGAGGCCAGAATGCGAACGGCGGTTCGGGCTTGGCTTTAGATAGATACATGCTTGAAGTACACAGCTGTATTCCTTGGTTCCGTATATCGAGTCGACATGGCCTATAGCAGCAGGGTGAGGTCATCGCAATTTCGCAAGTCCCGTATTGCGTCTCGTCTTCTGGGTTTATCATCACGATATATTCGTATCAACGGGCGCATAGCAGAGTGGATGTCTGAGAAGAAACGGCGAGATATGTAGCAAGTTGAAGCGAGTTGAAGCAAGTTGAGACCCGGCTGCGACGGTATGTACAGTACTGTGCTGCTGTGTCATACTGCAATTGGCAGAGTTTTAGATCAATAGTGGTGGTGTACGACATACAGTACGGACGAACTGGTAAGAGTGTCAGTAATGTGTGGCAGGGTCTCCATGCTCAGGCCCCCTTCTCATTATCATCCGTGATGACTCTTGCAAGTCCAGACAGATGTATCTATTCACCTCCCTCGCTGTTGCTTTTTCCCTTTCATACATTGCAAAATACTTATGTCATATGAAGAGAAGTTTTTTGGTCATCTCATAAACAATCATGAGGCCTGACGTGAGACGGACAGCATGACATGAGAGTGAAGTGAGCTGGTAATGACAGGACGACGCTGAACGGGCATGATGGGAAAGAGTCATCGCTTTGGCAAACCACTGGCAACCTTCATTTACTGATGTGCGCCTGTTCATCAAATAAGCTAGGCAGAAACGGGGCTGGTGGTACTGTGGTGTTATACACAGTAGGTACTGCAAGAGCAGGGGGGCAGGGGGCACAGGGGGAAGGCACGGAATACAATGGGAGGGGTTATCGACGAGTCACTCGTGTTTTCGTTATCAGCCAATCGGCGCCGTGCTGATTCCTACTGCTAGCCAGTCACGCCAGCCCACACCATTTCGCTAACAGCTCCCATCTATTCCCGTGTCGACGAACGGCAAGGTACTTCTAAGTCTGGTGCCCCCACCCGCCGTTCCGTAGGTACCGACTGGCTGCTGGACTGCTGGTGGACAGCTGCCAGGTGTAATCTTCAAAACTGCTTCAGTGCCCGCATCACCAAAATTCCTCTCGCCTTCCCCCTTCTTCCCCCCGCAAAGAGCAGTCGAGATGCTCGAATTCAACGTTTAGAAATGCAAAGCGACTCCTCGTAGTCTGCTTGAGCATTTGGTTGACAGGTCGACACCTTCCTCTCTATACTCATCTCATGATTTTCAATATCTAATTTTTTGCTGTCTTTACATGCTCTCTGAGTGAAATCTCCTCTCAACCCCTTCCGATTATATTTTCCCTTTCTTGGGTCTTGTCTGTCTGTCTGTCTGTGTCTGTTCTGGCTATCTCATCTCAAATCATCATATCATATCTTTCTCTCCTCGGATCAATCGACTGGTCTTCAGCTTGTTTTCTCACTCCTTGTGCGGCATTCGCTTGCTCCTGCGAGGAGAAGACAACAGATTGAATTGATTGATTGAATGACTGACTGACTGACTGACTGACTGACTGAACCGACCGGTTTACTGCCTGTCTTAATACCACATTTTCCCCGTGATCGACTCACTCACCCGTCACCTCCCTTTCTAAATCCTGGGCAACTTGAAAACGGCGTCTTCTGTGCCTCCTGGCCGGTGTCAGTCAAAAATCCCACAGGGATCCCTCCTGTTTCGGACTCCCCATAGAGTCAGTCACAGCCTAGCCATTACACGCTACGCCGTACACTCGCCACAAGTCCAGCTCAAACCCAAGACAAGCCTGAAGAAGAGGCACTCGGACATCAGACCCATTCTCAGGCTTCCAAGCAGCCAAGGTTCCGTCTTCGCCCCCCCTCAGGCCCGTCATACATACAGTTCAATTCCGGGTCACAGGGTGTGAGTCGCCAGGTACGTACGAACCCAAAGCCGCCCAAAGCCCAGCCAGCCAGCCTACTAGCCTAGCCTAGCCCATCTCATTCCCTTCAACAGCCGCCTCCCCCTGCACTTCCCTTCCCTGCCACTGCCTGCTCCCTCTTACCACCAAGGCCTGCCACTCCTCAATGCGGCAACGACCGGTTGCGCATACCTCTCCACTCACCACCGTCTTCGCCACTCTCCCTCCTATCACAAGTCCGGAAGAGTCATCCAGAGACACGTAAAACGGGAGCACCACCTACCATCGTGGCCATGATTTCTTAACCTCATCAACGCCGAAATGACACACCATACTCTGTCAGGCTGACCTTTCCTTGCCTCTTACTACCATCACCATCCTTACTCATTTTCACAACACCTTTCAACTCCACATGCTACTTTGAGCCCGGCCTGGTCACTGCCTATCAGGCTCCGGTCATCGCATTCTCTTTGGCCCTTGCTCGTGAACGACAAGCAGTTACTCATTCTCTCTCATGACAGTGGCGCCTTTACGATATTAAAAAAGAAACTCCCTTCCTCTTTACTCAACGGCATGTCCTCGCCAACAAAGGACGATTGCATCAGAAATACCCAGCGGATCTCTTCATACTCCTTCGATCACCACCTCTCTCTTCTGCTTATCTAGTGGAATACGATACCCGGTGGAATATCTTAGGACCTCAACCTTCAACCATCACAACACTCGATCCGACACCCAACTAGTAGTATTTATCTGGCACGATGGTTTCCGCATAAGGTCTCGATCTTGGTTGGATAAACTGCGCCGGAAAACACCAAGGCTCTTTTCGCGCTCGAAACAGCTCGACATTGACCCTTATTTGTTCTCTCCCGAAGTTTAAATCAAGATGATGCCCGCAGACGTCGACTCGCCGGTCTTCGTCCCAGCCTACCGAAATGTGCTCTATACTTCCTCACTAGCCTCCTCCGCGACGGCCTCCTCGGCCTCGGTATCTTCTGATGCATCGTCTCAAAACTCCGACGACACCACGACTTCCTCCCTCACCGATTACTCCGACTCCTTCAACAACTACCTGCCCCGATCCAGGCAGGCATACTCCCAGACTTCACATGCGACCTTGAGATCTAGCGGTGGTCTCCCTCAGGGATTGCGCCAAAATCCAAGGCGGACTTCGAGTAGTTCTACGACTCGATCCGGTTGCCCTCCCACTTTGGTCAGACAAGCCGAGCGGAAGCTCAACTTTGTCGACAACCTTGTTGGTAAGCCGTGCTGAGTACCCAAGCACGACGGAATGTTCCGATTCTTACCTGTTGTTGCCCTAGATTCTTCCACTCAAATCGTCGAGGCCATCTGGCCCACGTCTTCAGTGCAATGCCGTGAGGAGACTGGTAACTCGAGCGTCCTGCCTCTGCGGACCTTCATTCAAGAGACACTGCGCCGGTCTCGGACAAGTTACTCGACTCTGCAAGTCGCACTTTATTATTTAGTTTTGATCAAAGTCCACCTCCCCGAGCGTGACTTTACCATGGAGCAGACTGACGACTGCCATGCCAGTCGTGCTTTACAGTGTGGCCGCAGAATGTTCCTCTCGGCTCTCATTCTGGCCTCGAAGTACCTCCAAGACCGGAACTACTCCGCCCGGGCCTGGAGCAAGATATCGGGCCTCGCTACCCATGAGATCAACCAGAACGAAATGGCATTCCTGCTCACGGTGAACTGGAACCTCCATATCACCGAAGAGGTGTACAATAGATGGACCGACTGTGTCATGAAACACACGCCTTCTCAGCCACCCTCTCCCGGTTCTGGGATCGCTACCTTGCAATTTGAGCGTCAGTGCGATGATTTCAAGAGGATCATTCTTCACTTGAACCCGGACCTGGAAAATCTTGAAGATATCCTCTTGATGGGTGCAACTTCACCGGCACCGTCCTTGTCTCCTCGATCACTGTCACCCCGATCAATCCTGGCTGCAGTCCAGGACACCTCGGTTAACTTTGATTGCGGTTCAAGCGATGTCACGCCAATCCCGAGAGTATACAGCACGCCGAACACAATGGAGCCCGTTCCGTCACCCTCACATGCAGTCTGCCGACTGCCCCCGGCCTTTGGACTGCTTCCCACGCCACGCCTGACCCCACAGCCCAGTGCGATTCGCGAGCCATCCCCTGGATTGGCTAACATGTCGCACAGCTTTGGTAAGAGCTCGTCAATGAGCATGGCTATGAGTGCCGCTGGCAGTGTGCAAACTAGCGTTTTGGACAAGTGGCCGATCACGTCTTCGCCGCAGAACTACTACACGCGTCGATCATCGCTTGCCAACTCTGTCTCGACCGCGTCTTCACCCGAATCAATGATCTCGGATACGTCTCGTTCATCCTCAATCTCATCAACGTCATCGCTGACTAGCGCACCGCACACCAAGTTGGATGTTGTGGCGCGCTGCCGGTCTGCGAAGCTATGTAGTGAGAGGTATGCTCTGAGGCCCACGATTGCTCCGGTCCCCGAAGACTACGAAGAGACCATATCCTCTTCACCCGAGTACTACGTCGGGCCGGTTGGGTATGGCATGTCGCTAGATACCTTGCCCATGAAGAGGGAGTGCGAGATCGACGATGCGACCAACGACGCGGCGCGAGCCCTCCAGGAGTTGCACGACAATTGGCGGCGATCATGCGGGCCACCGCAGCAGGCCACCTCAGCTCCCAAGGCTGGTTCTAAGCGAAGCCGTCCGGTTTCCATTGATCATGGCCTGCAAGAGAACGTTCGCGAGATGCTGTATGGCCAGTACCCACCGGGTTCTGGCCTGGCTGGAAGCGACAACTATCAAGTCTCAATTCCGTCTTCCTCGCAGGATGGCCGGAAACGAGTTTGTTGCTCCACAGAGGCTGCCCAGTACAGCATTTCGTCCATGCACCCTGCGATGGGTGGCTTGGGAGGTCCCGGAATGTGGTCAGGCATTTTAAATTAGGTGATAACCACCCACTCTTGCATTGTACCATCATATTGTTGGCATCAATGCATATTTGGGCTCGTCCATCCCTGTCACGATCATTTATATTTCTTTTATTGTCGGAACATAATTTGCAACAGCATATCACTTTTGGGAAGGGATGCGGGAAGGGATCTTGATACCATTTCCCTCATGGCGACACCTCTTCCTCAAAAAGGGTTAGACAGTGGCCATAGGGACCAAGGGGTTGAAAAGCGCGCCTTTGCGTCTTGCATCATTGGGAAGGTGTCAATTGGGCTCAATACAGGTATTATTGCATGGGAATGGAATATGTGGTGGATGGACTGTGTACGATGAAGTGTGAAGTTTTTGCTTTTGTTTAAACTATCATCAAGCGGAGTTGGTGGCTCCGCTGGGGAAGCGCAGCGTCTTGACGATGCGTTGGAAGAGGGTAGACCGTGGCGACGGGTAAGAAATGTTTACAGGCAGCAGAGACGAGACGGACCAAACTCGGAGAGGCCGCGCGACAGGCGCCAGTCTTGAGCGAAAGCAAAGACACGGCAGCCAGCTCCGTAACCACCCCTGGCTGGAATATCTTGAGGCTCTCTGCCGACAGGTACACGAGACCTGCACTGGACAAGACGAGGATGGAGACCGGTCTACCACTTCGAAATTTCCCAGCACGGGCTATCACGAGACAAGGACCTGGAAACCCCTCTACCAGGAACTGCGACACGAGCATTCCCCATGGAATAGCTTTCGGTATTCAGCCATTCGCTATCTAAGCAGAGCAGAACAAAGCAAAGCAAATTTTAGCCAAACAGTCCAAAGTTTTAGAACTGAGAGTCGATGACTTCGAGTGTCCGTGATACACAAGAACAGACCACTTTGAGATCCGATGACAGCCCAAGACGCTATGGCCTACATGTTTGGTTTTGCATTCGCATGGATTAGGGCCGGACGACTCGAGCGCCAGCCAGGGAGCACATGTGAAATCACGTTCAGAAATGCCACTATAGCGAGACTGGTCACGCATGTTTCGTACTGAATGGGGAAGACCTGAAAGACCCACAGTCTGCCCCGATCTCACCGAGTTGGTCAGGCGGTTGGACGGAGAGGCCTCTCACTTCAGCGGTTGCCCCTCTGGCCAGGTGGAAGACTCACGTCCAGTCGGCCGTCTTCGCTGGCCGGGTCGTGGTGACGCTGAAAAGGAAGATGCCGAATGAGTCATCCGCCCCCCGACAACGCTCATTCGCCTCCCCGGCCCATACCAACGCAGGGAGGTTAATACCCGCGCATGATAACACCACCTACTTGGCACACACACACACACACACACACACGTACATACACCTCTGTCATTATGCGGTCCTTTTCATTGTGACACGGAAAAAGCCGCGGCATGGAAAGGGTTGATGGGTTTGGACTGGCGTGCTTGGTCACGTTGATACGTACATACGATACTACCGAACCCGCCCCCTCTCCTGCCCTTTGCGCCTTCGAGCTGCGGAGACGATGGGCACAATGCACGACTGCGGCCCTCTACGCACGCCGAGGCCGGCCGTACCTGATCTATTTGATGGTCTTCCTATCTATCTAGACATGCAGATGGACATTGTCCAAAGAGGGGTGTCGCATGTTGTATCAGGTATGTACATGTTTCCTAAATGCATGATGCTGACGAACCCTCCCCTCCCCCCACAAGACAAGCAAACAAGGTACTTGGGCACAGAGAATTGTATATCTAGATGCTTGGTTACCGAATCCCATGCCCAAGCTCGCAGTGATCACTGCCCATTGAGGATGTGTGTGTGTGTGTGTTGTAGGTCAAGTACAGGAACGGCGCAGGTCCTCACAAGAGCATCCCCTTCTCAGGAGGTGAATCGCGGTGTTTTGCAGGGTTGGCCATTTTGATTTGGCATCACATACTCATACGCTGCCGCCCTTGCCGCAATGATCTGTCACGAGGGTAGAATGGACAAAGCCAGCTGTCAGACGGTGAGTGGATCTGGGGTTGTACTGGTGCTCGCCAGCCTCCCTTCATCCATCCCTCCCTTCCGTCAAGAACAAGGTCGTTCATCAGCAACTGAGCCTTTTGTCCCTTGACCGCGGCGTGCGTCAGAGCGGCGATGGTACAAGATTGAGTCGACGAGCGTCTGCATTACCGGCGTCCCTCCGTCTCCCCGGGAGCCCAGTAGCTTCCGGGATGGCTCATGATGATTACACGGAGAGTCTCGTATAACCTCACGCCTGGGGTTCACGCCCTCGCTTGCTGTTCGTAAGCACTACCTTCCCTGTCGACGCCCTCCTGTCTGTCCATTCCTTTGGTCTCTGTCAATTTGCGATCCTCTGGTTTCCCGAGCATCCCCGCCGAGCCGGAGAGCTCGGAGCATGACCTGTCAGACTGCACTGCAAGGTTTGACAGATTCTTCTCAGATTCCACAGATCCGTGGAAAACGCATCGGTCCTTCGTCGTGTCTTCTTGGGGATCGGCCGGCCAAGCGGCTCGCGGCTTGTTTTGTCTTGGGTTGTCGTTGTGGGTAGGTCGGGAGGCGACTATCTGTTCTTGGCTCGCCGAGCAAACGCACGTCTATGCTGGTCGGCGAGACAGATAGGGTAAAGCTCATAATAATGCAGAAAGGAAAACTTGCCGATCTTGCCGAACTGCCCGTCTTATGTTTGTTCTGCGATGTGGCCCATCTGGATGTGTCTGCCTACCTGCTTTGGTGTCGGCAACAAGGTAATGAATGTCCAGAGAAGGGGAGGAGGGTGAGGTCAAGACCCTGTAGGGCGCGCCGTGCCGTTGTGACTCAACGCAGGAGGGGAGGAGAGCTGGGACCGGATGGACGAGCACACTCGTCCTCCATTCCGAAACTGATGATTCTGATGATACGAAACTTGATGTTCAGCTCCTGCCCTCCCCCCCCCCCTTTTCCCTTCCCCAAGACATGCCCCAGTCCTGCGGAGCATAGAATAGATGAGGTCTGGGAACCCACGACCCACGAGTTTTCAGACCCCAGCCCGCCCACGGCGAATTTGCTCAGAATCTGCGGCGGTGTACGTGGGCATTGTGCCGCCTATGGTGTCTCCTCGTTCGAAGATGGGAGGGTGAAGCACCCCTATCCTCGGGCACAGTTCATGGGCGAGGACAATTTAAGCGATTTGCCTGCTCGCTCAAACCAAGGCCTGCTACTATCGATGTCCTTACAATATATCAGCGGCTGCAAGGTGTTCCCGCGCGAGATCATCCTCCTTCACCGGTCTAAGCAGTAAGATTGCGATGGACCAGATATCGGAAACGAGGTTTGTGTATGTGAAGTACGGTTGATAGTTCCGAGATGTGGTCAGTTGCTTGTAGGAACATGCCCACCTCAGGTGATGACAGCAGCAGCGGACAACACCACCCTTCAAATTTACCATCTACTCAATCCTCATAGCATCATCTGTGATGTGACAGTCACCGAGTTACCTAAACATGTTTCCTTACTTCTCCTCACCCAGAGATATCAAGGACGTAGATCTCTTGTCAGCACTTCAAGAATAGACAGCGGCGGGATGAAGACTGCAGACGGCACGGCTGGAGCGTGGCACCCCATCAAGCACCAAGTTCCTAAAGTGTCACGGAGAATGACATGTCACTAGGAAAACCACAAGATATTCATGAAATCCAGGTTGTTGATTTTTTTCTATCTGGTATGGAGTATACTTGAAGATGTGAACAAATCTGAGTGAGCATGCAATGGGACACATGCATCATCCAGACTGCCGGCCTCAACAGCCAATTAGTTTCTTCATCAAAATATCTGCCACCCATTTCCTCAACAACCATCAAAACGAACGCACATGCAAATCAAATCAAACCCCGCCATTTTGTTGACCAAGACATTTGACCATGATGCCAGGCCGTGCTGCGAAGAAGCCACAACACGAGGAAAGTGAAGTGATTGGCTTCTTACCAGCCGCTGCCAGAGGCACCGCCGCCACCGCCGGCACCCCAGCCACCAACATCGGCAGCATCAGCACCAGGATCGCCACCACCCCAGGCGTTGCCAGAAGTATCACCATCGCCGCCGCCAGCGCCCCAAGCACCACCAGACTCATCACCCATATCGAATGCAGACTCCAGCTGGTCCTCCGACTCGAATTTGAGGTTCTCACGATCCTCACCCTCAGGCTCGAACTGCTTGAGGAACTCGGGGATCACCTGCTTGGTCTCAAGCATTGTGCGCACGAGAACAGAGGCGATGGGCTCATCGCGCTCGGTGTAAAAGGAGGTGGCCATACCACAATGACCGATACGACCAGTGCGACCTGATGATTGTGAGCAAAGAATGATAATCGAATAGAGAAGAATTACTTACCAATGCGGTGAGTGTACTCCTCAATGCCACCGTGATCCATGCTAGGCAGGTCGTAGTTGATAACGTGGCAAACGTTGCGCACGTCGATGCCACGAGCAGTAACACCAGTGGCGATTAGAATTGGGGACGATCCAGCGCGGAAGGCACGCATAGCATCCTCACGCTCACGCTGAGTACGGTCAGCGTGAATGGAGGTGCAAGGCAGACCCTGGTTGAACATAAAATCGTCCAGCTCGTCGGCGGTGCGCTTGTTGTTGACGAAGACGATGGTCCGAGCCGGGGGCATCGAATTGAGAAGATCAACAAGACACTGGCGCTTCTGGGACGGGTCAGTTGAGACAACCACTTGCTGGATCTGCTCATTTGCAATGCCCGCGCGGCCAACACGGAAGCGGACGTGCTCAGTGGCCAGGTGCGTCATGGCCAGCTCACGAAGCCGCTTGGGGAAAGTGGCAGAGAAGAGCATGTACTGAATGTTGCCCTCCTCCTGTTCTGTAAGAAACTGTTAGTTATGGGGCTCTCGTAGACGGTTGGGACCCGACTTACCACCACCACCGAGAATCTTGTCGAAGTCCTCCTTCCAGTCGTCATGGAGCATCTCATCTGCCTCGTCGATGACCATGTACCGAAGGCGGCGGAGAGTAAGCACCTGAGGCCGGTCAATGAAGTCCAGTAGACGGCCCGGGGATGCAATCAGGATGTCGCAGCCCTTGCTGAGCTGGTCGATCTGGTCGCGGACGGGGCCGCCACCGTATACAACGCAGGGCCGGAGCATGCTGCGGTAACAAAACTTGCGGGCCTCCATGAAGATTTGAATGGCAAGCTCGCGGGTAGGCACCACGATGCAAACCAATGGCTCTGCACGCACAGGAGGGTCGAAGCCGGGACGGTAGGTGGCAGGGTTGGGCCGGGGAGCAGCAAGCTTCTTGGCCTTGCCCATCAGCTTGTTCAGGATGGGGATGAGGTAGGCTGCAGTCTTGCCGGAACCTGGAACCGTGTCAACCGCTGAATACAAACCATTACTCTGCGACAAGAATGTAACTTACCTGTCTGGGCGATGCCGATCACGTCGTGGCCTGCAGTGATAGCAGGAATGCAGTACTTCTGGATGGGGGTGGGGGTCTTGTACTGGGCCAAGTCGACGTTCTTGGCCATGGCTGGGTGGAGACCGGCGTCCTCGAAGCGCGTGATCGGTGAGATACGGACGGGGCCCTCCTGCTCGAGGTGAACCATCGCAATCCTGCGCAGTTGTCAGCAAGGTGCGACGGATGATGGCGGTGCAAGGGAACTTACTTGGTGAAGTCGATGCCCTGAGGCAGCTCACGACGCTCGGGAGGACCGAAGAGTTCAGCCTCGAGCTGAGGGAACTCGGGGCCAACGTCACCCTCCTCGCCATCCCAGTGATAGACAGCAGCATTGCCATCGAACTGTCCACCACTGGTGGCATACTCTCCGTAGTCGTACTCCTCGGGCTTGACCCAGCCCTTGGCGGGGCCATCTCCCGAAGGGTTGGCAGCAGCGGAATCGGCGTCACCAGGCTGAGAAATGCCGGCGTTGTCGCTGGGCAGAGCAGCAGACATGGCAGACGTCTCGAATACGGCGTTGTCTGGCTTCTCAGGATGAGCCGCGGCCGGAGTGGCCTCGGAGGTCCAGCCGGTAGAGGCATTGTTGCCCTCCCAGCCAGAGCCAGGGGTGGGATTGGCGCCCCAACCAGACATGTTGACAGGGTCAAAAACGAGAATCAGTGACCTGGGTTGAGACGAGGTATCAGTACCTTACGAATAATATTGATAAGGGAAGTCGCAGAGTAGAAGGTGGGATTGTGAACGTGTTTGGAATGGGATAGCTTGGGAAAACTTGGGAGGAAGCAGTGGGAAGCGGAAGTGGAAGAAGGCCCAAAATCATTATATCGTTGGGTAAGTGGAGGATAGGTGATGACTTACAAGTTGAGGGATGGCAGCGACGCGCAGCGTAAGATGCGCCACTGAAACCGAGGGTTGAGTCAAAAGGCTGCAAAGGTTGTCAACAAGATGCTTCGTCTAGTTTGCATCAAAGAAAAAGGATGCAAGGCGGAGGCTTCTTATAATGACGTGTTAAGAGGATCGTGTCTGAGAACGGAAGGCTTTGAGGAGACTTGATGGATTGATCTGGGCAGAGACAAACCGGCAGATCCTCCTTTGAAGATGGCACCTACTTAGGCCAAAGAAACCAAGAAGCCTTGGGAGCTTCACAGGCTTTCAGGTTAGAAGTGGCACAAGGAAGGAAGATAGCTTTGCAAGACTGTGTAAAGAAGGAACAAGAAAGGCAATAGATTGGTGGATGATGTGTGTGTTGGAAGACTGTGATATAGGATGTCTGAGGGGAGGTTTTGAGCGTTCAACGTGCTGGTGTTGGTGTTGGTATTGAGGTTGAGATGGAGGTTGACCCTGACGCGTCTTGGAGGAAGGAACTACACAAGTGCGTCTTCACCCAAGGAGGGGCACCAAACAGAATAGATATGATGGGAGAGACGAGAAGCAGAGGAGTCCAAGCTGGTATATGCGAAACAGGACAAGACACAACTTACCAAGCGTGTCGAAGATCATTGTGTGTTGGGGACACTTCAAGGTTTTGGAGGTTGGAAGTGTTGAAGGGAGCAAGTGAAGAAGATGGAGATGGAAGATGGAAGAAGGAAGAAGGAAGAACAGACCAGGACGGACTACCCGTTGGATAACATCAGATGGTTGAAACGTAAAACAAGGTGTATCGCTCTCGAAAAGGAAAGACTTGATGCTTAGGAGGAATAAGGGCAGGTCGAGATAGACCTTGGGTGGTGATGAGTGACGGTGACGATGGTGGCAGTGAGGGATTGAAATATCAAACGCGTCAACAGAAGTCAGTACTGCTTACCTGAACCTCGAGGATGAAGACCAAAATAATGGCTGACGATATCTTCAAGTGGTTGCAGAGTCGACCTTGACCAAGGCAGACTGTGTGTCCCGTTGAAGAGTGCGAGGGTAGAGATCAAAAACCGGTGATGATGTTTGAGGAGGAAAAAGGTGAGTTGGGAGACGCCAAAGGGGACCGAGAGGGTACCTAGGTATTTAAGTAAAGGCCTAGGTGCTCAAGCCTGGGTGGCACTAGCTGACGGGGAAGGTGCAGAAAAACCTAGGTACTTCCTGAGCTTCTGGCGGTAGACATGCGAACCCTCTGGTGGAAGGTGAGGAGGCCCCTGGAGAAGACAATCGGTGTTGAGGCTGGATGTACCTAGCTTTCCAAGGAGTTTACAGGGGTATTGATGGTGAGAAGCCTGCCCAGGTGGGGTTATTGGGGGATCTTCTCAGGGTAACGACTTCCAAGGTTTAGTGAGAGCCCCCAACCGTTAAGGGCATCAGAGCGAAGAGCTCGGGGGCGTTGAGAACTTGAGGAGTTTGTCCAAGGGGGAAGGAACCCATCCAGGCAGGCATGTGGAGAGCCGCACCTTCTCTTTGATGATGAGACAGTCACCGGTGACAAGACCCTTTGACTACCTAGGTAGGTACTTGCAACGGGAATATGCAGACGCAAAAGACTCGAGGCAGTGTTTCCGGGAATTGCCAGACGGGCAGGGTGCTGTTGGCAAAGACCATGGAGGCAATTCAGCTTGTCTTCTCTTGGGTGAGGTTGGTAACCGGTACTCCTGACTTACGGAACTCGGTTTGATATTGGGGCGCAGCCGGGATACCTGGAGGAATATGTCAGGATTATACCACGAGGACAGTCGAGCTTATGTAGGCGATAGCAGATGAGTTTGATTAAATGTATTGAAAGCATGAGTCTCGAAGGGCAGACTCGAACTAGCTGATAGAGAATGCAACAGGCACGCAATGACTTTGAACTACTTGCGATGCAGTCGGACGGAAAATGGCCACTTGACCCAGACTTACAGGGACCAAGAACAGGAACGGAGCATGAACGTAATGATGCAAAGAAAATAAATATCTGCGTACCGTGACAAGATCTTCTACCTGATACCAATCGTGGTCCAATTATCTGTTACAGCACCATAAATACGCCGCAGAATGGTTGGCCAAACGAGCCTCGTTGACAAACTACCAGTCCAGTTCTTCCAGGACATCATGCTCATATCCCTGGTAACCCTCCTTGAGCACCTTGGCCAAATCCCTAGCAGCCCTCCCCGCAGGACCGCCCTCCATCTTCGCATGCGTGGCCTTCTTCTCCATCATCTCCTTCCACAGCCAGAGCGCCTTCTGCCTTGACTCGAGGTCCGGGCACATCTCGCCATCCTGCGGCGGTCCAAACAGTTGGAGATATCCAAATGGGTTTGGGCCCTGTGGTAGCCTGTATATGTGGTCCAGCCTTTGCTCTTCGGTCCACGGCCTGACGGGCGGCAGCTTCTGCAGGCCCAGCTCGATGAATTTGGTCAGGGCGATCATCTGGTGCGCATACGAGTTGCCACCCTTCTCCGCACCAAAGGTCGTCTTGGGCGCCGAGGTCCAGCCCTTGGCCGCGCCGTTCGTGGTGGATACCTCGTTCTTCCACCCCATCATCGCGGTGAACGCGTCCAGTGTCCTGGTCCAGCCGCCAGCGATCTCTAAAACCTGATCCCCGGCGGCATCGAGCAGCCAGGCCATAAACTTAAGCGCATCATCTCTCACCTCTGCCGACAGGTGCAGCATACCCAGACGGACCCATTTGATGGCCTTGTCGGCATGGGGTTGGATTTCTGCACCGGGCAAGGCCTGGAAGATTTTAAGCAGCGTGCTGCGGACACCATTTGAAGTGTCGGTAATTAGAGGCAGGAGCTTGTCCAGCAGGACAAAAGTGCCCACCGGGTTATTGGGCGGAGTAGCTGTGAGCTGGCTGACGAGATGAGAAAGAGCCTCGCGACGTTGTTGGGGCGTACGAGATGTGGCAAGGGACAAATTGTGCCTGAAGACCTCGTCGAGGTCTGGTGCGGTCTCATGAAGAGACTGTTGGTTGACGACAATAGCTATGAAAGGTGTCAGTGAGGAGTCGTTCGTAGTTAGCGGAGAAGAGCACGAGGAAGTTCGTCTCAAGTCTGTCCCATCTGCGGAATGAGCTGCCAAAAGAAACTCCGACCACAAGAGCAGCTCATCACAGAAACGGCCATGGATGAGTGTTCTTGTAATTCGGCTTTGCGCCGGAGGCCGCGCCATGGCAGACGGTTATGCAGTTTGTCTCATGTGACATCGGCGTTTCTCTTGACAGCAAGGTCCGCAGACAAGCATGAGAATCTCACTCGCTGGATATGCCAGTGGGACACCGAATGCAGTGGAACTGGGGAACACTCTCATGCGGCCGGCGTATCTGAGTAGACACTCCGATGCGCCCTGGACTTGAATCCTGCCTTACGCCCCCCGGCATAGTTAATGCGTACCTCTGGACTGAAAACTTGTGTCTGTGAAGTTGTCTGCCTTCGCCTTGGCCTTGCCGACCTTCAACTTGGGTTTCTGTTCTCATGTTAGAGCCGGTGGATCACTTGAGACATGTAGAAGACGTACCTGGAAGTCCTTCTTCTTCTCCTTCTTTTTTCTGACACTAGAACCCATTTTGACTTCGTTCGAGACAGAGTCAGTCTCCGAGCACTCAGGTATGCTCAGAAGAGCAGGATATTCGCAAAGGATACACCATTATGGGATACTAACTTACCTTGCCTTGGGGGAGAATTCTTCAATGAGGTTGTGAGGAGGACCAAATTGGGTAAAGGCGGTGAGATCATGCAGAGGACGTCGGCAGACGGCAGGAAATTGCTTGGCGTTGGGCGGGAGCTAATGGCTTGAGTGGCAATAGGAGCCAGCTCTGCCGTATCTATCAGTGCATGTAAACAAACCCGCCCCTACACACGACAGTTGCGCAACAGTCAGTACCAGAATTCTACGGCCCATTTCCGAACCACGACTTGCACAAATGGCAGACTCGAATACGGTACGCCCGAGAACTACAACTCTCCTCTCTATGCATCCTTGCGGCCTCTCGCGCTCTAGCGCTAACAAATCACTGCAATACAGTCCAACGGCGCCGATGCGCTCGAGGAGACCCTCAACCGCCTCTCGAAGAAGCCCGGCGTGAAAGCTACCATCGCACTCGACCGAGCTTCCGGCGCGATCCTCAAGACAGCAGGACAGATCTCTCTGCTCCGAACATCCAAGTCACAGCCACCAACGCAAGATTCGCAATTGTCGACTGCAGCCGTGGCCGGGTCGTTCTCTGCATCCACGGGCGACGTGCCCGCGTCCTCTGGCTCCGCCGCCGCCGCCGGAACGGGGAGCGAGACACAGGGTGCCGAGGAACTGGCGGCCATGGTGTGGGCTTTCGTGAATACGGCGGGTAGTCTGGTCGAGGGTTTGGACACTGAGGTAGGCTATGCTTTTCTGCGCAGACAAACAGAGAGATTAGGACCCAAATGGACATGAGGTACTAATCGTTGGTTTTGCAGGACGAGCTGAAGCTGCTGCGGTTGCGGACGAAGAAACAAGAGCTTGTCATCGTACCGGACCCGAGATACCTGCTCATTGTCGTCCACGAGACGCCTGCCGCTTGAGCCTGCGACGCTAGGTGAGGTTGCCAAAATGGCGGGCCTTCATAATGTATAATCTGCAAAGCGCAGCAGGGTCCTCTCGTCCCCATGCAGCTCCGATCGTGCCCTTTCGCACCTCGCGGCTAGGGGAAGGGATGTGCCGTCAGGGCCAAGCGGATGCCCTTGCAAGCATCCCTTGGATTGGAGCACGGTGTTACAGGTCGCACTGCCCTATTAGGTCCATACACTTGCAGTCGGCACTCTTCCAGTTTTGCAGGACCGAACTGCACGATCTCTTATCTGACAGATCTTGAATCATCCTTAGGCGCGCTCTGAAGCACCCCGGGCCCGGCTCTGCCAACCGCCAACATGCATTCCGCGCATATAACGCAAATATGCAGGGACCAACCAGGGTAGGGCAAGTATTGTTTCAGACACATTAAGAAACAATCCGTGGGCTAGCAGTGCCAGTAGGGTGTTGAACGAAGAAAGAACACAAGGCACGTTACACGGTCTCGGTGGCATTCCGGGCTATGGGTTATGGGTCTGGGCATAATGATGATGGTCCTGACAATTTACAAGGACAAGCATCCTGGTGGCGTATGTGGCCTGGGTACCGTAAGATTCGGAACGAACGCCGACAAAAGAACCTCGGAAGCTTGGACCCTGGAAAGCTGGGCGCGTCGGGCGGGCCTTGGCGAGTGATGCACACACCTAGGAAGCTTAGCTGGTGGAGCACTTTATGCTGCACCAGAAACCTGGAAATTCGGCCTTATACAATTTATCTACCTAAATAGTGCTAAACTGGCGGTGACATTCCGACATCCGAATGGTTGCAACCAAGTGCAGTTGCGTCAGATCTTGAGCTCGCATAACATGGGAAACTTGAATTTAGCACTCTGAAACTTTGTCTCAGGGTTGCATGGTTGCATGGCTGCAAGGACACACTGCATACCCAGGTACCTCTTTTCTATGGCTCTTCGGCTCTTATTCCACAGCGACGGCTAATAATACGAGATAAACCCTCAGCTACCTATGCTAAAGCTGCAGGGTGAGAGCATGACAGCTAAGCATCGTCTAGAGTGGTCCGGATGCTGTCCTGTGTACCAGTTAGACGAAACCAACATAAGTACAGTACGGGACCTGAGAGAGGCTGGCGGGAGGGAACAAACACAATAACCCTTTTATGATGACAGATGCAAGCATTCCAGGTATAACCAACCCATTGTCGGCTCCTGGTTATCCAAGTCATCCAAGGCTTGCCGATTCACCGTATTTTAATCCCGTTTTCTCGCGAATTTCCAGCCGTCGTCTTGCTCTCCTCAGCTTTGCCATGACGTCGTTCCCCTTCTTCAAAGACATTAGTTAGAGCTCGAGGCCCATCGAAACCGTTTGAACCAGCAAACCGTTGTTTATTTGCAACAGCTGGACCCGGACGCCCGTTGCCACCCTCGTCGTGCACAGCGATCACCGATATGCCGTCTCTTTCGTTCTTCAAAAGAAGGCAATCCCGCGACTCGAAAAGGACCTCGAAACAATCCGACCAAAATGATTCCGTGGACGAGACCCCAGAGGAGCTCACTGGTCCTGGAGAACGGGGACTATTGTCACCCACGAGCTTGGGCTCTCCGACAGCCGAACCAAGCATTTCCGGGACGGGATTGAGCGACCACCACAACGGTACATGGACATCGACAACACCATCATCACCAGAGCCCAGAGTTGAACAAGGGAATGACAAGTCGACCCGACGCAGTTCGACACGGCACCTGATTCGAGGGTTTTTAAGCCATTCGTCTCGCGGAAGCCATAGCGAGGGCGGGGCGCCGAGTCCCGGCTTGACGACATCGAAGAGTGCTGCCTCATCAACACCATCTCCCGCGCACGTCGACGAGGAAATCCATGTCAGTGAAACGGCAACGGAAACGGCGAGGGCGACAGCATCACCACCAGCAGTCAGTGATGACCACATGCAGAATCAAGGCCCGACCAGCCCCACTGTTTCAATAAGTTGCGGCGGCGACGGCGGCAACAGCAGCAGCAATCCACCCTCGCGTTGGAAGTCGCAAAGGTTAAGGAGGCTGCAGAGTCTGGCTCTGAAACCGCGGCAGAAGAAAGAGAAGGTGAAGGCGCCACAGGTCATAGTGACACCAGCCACAGTGGTAAGTTGATCATTCATTCCCTTGTCCCTTGATGGAGAGAGATCGTCTAAGGACACTTCAAATTCTTTTTATTTTATTTATGGCTTCGATTCCTCTTTTGTCTCCCGCGATGGTCCAGACCGCGTCAAGAGTCAGTTCAGACTCCACATTTACCCCGGATTACGATCATCGATCAGCCCACGTCAACGGGGACTTCCACGTCGATGGTTCCCTCCGGTCGAGAGCTGGTTTTTGAGCGGTTCTCTCGAGTGATGAGCTCTCGATGATCATATCCTCACTCATGCCACTAGCATCCCGAGATTCTCGCGTGACTGGGTACCCTTGGGTAGTCTCCCATCTATCATCTCCCTCTTCCTTGTGCTCCTGCATACAGCTGTCTGCATCGTATGATACTTGTGTGTCTCGGATTTCGAATCCCTTTATTATACAATTGCTGTTTGAGGCTGTCTGTTTTCTACGCCACGACTCGCGTCTTTCATGTGTTATTCGGACCTCAATTCGCATTCAATTTGACGGCCTTTCATTGCATCGTGGCTGACATACTTCTCCTCACTCCTCACGTTTATAGCCTCCAGTTTCTCCATCAGCATCAACTTCTCCCTCCAACAAATCACCTCGGTCGCCACCGGCTGATCCAAACAAACCATTGCCACCCCCTCCGCTATTTGAGGGCTACCAGGATCCAGGAACCACCATTCCTACACAACCATTGAGGCTCAACCGCATCATGGCCACACTCACTGACCTGGACATCGAGAGATTATTCTCCGGTGCCCCGCAGTTTTTCGCGCGTGCTGAGGGGCACTACACAGGCGCGCCACACCCTTCAGTTGCATTCCCCTGGGACGAGCAACTACCTATCCGGGATCTGACGGACCACGCCCAGATAGAGGATGTAGCCTGGGGATGCATCACCGCATGGCCTCATATCACGCGTGATGTCCACAAGGGACCGTCGGCATCGGCAACCCAGAAAGTCGCCGAGAAGCGCCGGGCTCACTTTTACCCAAGATGCAGGGAAAGGCCGAACATGCTCAGCATGCAAGGGCTCGAGAAGGGTACCATGGGATACCAGGCCGCCCTGGAACTAGGTGTTTCTGACGCCCTCAAGGATGAGCAGTGGGGTTTCTGGAGCGTGGGTGCGAAGGACAAGGTCATCATCGAGGCCCGACAGATGGCGCTTACGTCGAAGGATGGACTGAGGAGGATGGATGAGACGGCAGTCATGGATCACCTGATGAAGAACGCACACCGGTACCAGGAGAAGCACAACAGGGATATGGCCTCCTGTCACGAAATGTTCCAGGAGCTGTTTTCCCAGATACTGCACCAACCCATCAGGACATTCACGGATCCGTACAGTCTAGCTGTGCAAATCACGGCAATCTTGAAGGTTCTCGCCGCACCGAATGTGTGGGTCGACTTTTCCCACGTCGAGTGGAGGATACGGCTGGGTCAGGTCCTTTGGGGAACGCCGGAGGACGGAGAGGACAGTGTGAGTGATGGTGCGTCCATCACGGGCGCGGAGGATACGCAAGGGCTCCACGAGGAGAGGTATTGGCTGCTCCTGCAGATCCTGCTCGCATGCGAACTTCTGGTCCGACTGGACGCCATAACCGAAGGCGACGAACTACCAGGGAACGTCAAGCGCTCGGACATTTACCGTTTCGAAAAGGACGCGAATTGCTCTGTGAAGTGGTCCCTCCACCTCGCACGCGTGTGGCTGGAGAACATCGAGATTACCAAAACGAAGGTGTCAGGGACTAGGGAAAATGAGACACCGCCGAGGGGTTGGCTGGCGAGTTTTACGGAGAAGATGTCACTGGCCAGTGATCGTCCTCATTCGAAGCACCACGAATCTCACAAGGAGCAATACATCTACGTAATGAAGGGGAAGTACTGGGAGAGACAGGTCCGTGGCTTGACACATTTCGCGAGGAGGCTGAAGTGGCCCGAGATCGAGACAGAGGCCACGCAAATATCCGACAAGTGCCGCGCGGTCACGGAGGGCACACCAATCAGCACGCCACTAGCAACTCCCATGTCTGCAAGGACAAACAGGACAACTTCGACGTATTTCACAGCAACGACTAAGGACAGCTCTTCGGGTAGAAAAGTGTCAAGGCGGCCAAAGGTCGGGGCAGCACTGCATCAAGCTGGTTGGCTGTCCAAGAGTTATATCTCTGGTTTGATGCTGCCAGGCGAGGGGCTTTACCATTTCATAATGTCGACACTGATCGAGAACGACACTGCCGCGATGACAAGTCTTGGACCGATGGCGAATCTATGTGGTGGATTTGTGTACCGCGGGAAGAGCTTTTGGAGCACAGCATGCGTCGTTGGCCGCGTTCTCGCTGCTGGAAAAGGTGCGGTGGAGTGTATGGGGTGGATATCGAGCGACGTTACGCCTCAAGGCATCAGCGACAGCTGGGTGGACGTCGATGTTGAAGACATTCCAGGTAAGAGAGAACGACCCAACTACCTCACCAACTGCTTACGGTGTCTTGGCCGATTCTCTACAATTCAGTTGGCCAGAGCCATGCTAGGCGCCTGAAGAGCGAGAGGTTCAAAGCTTGTTGGGGTACATTGGGCTAACAACATCGACAGAGGATGTCAAACACACTGATAGACAGGCCAGACTCTGGGGTAAGCTGGCCATCGAACGAGAGTCTTCAATTCTGGGCGCAGGCGGAGACGAAGATTCCATCTTACCCGCAGATTTCGTCGTCCCGTACGAGAACAATTACAAAGTGCCACCACCAACCATCAGTGTCGAACTCAAAACCCTAAACCTCATTGCGCCTTTCGATTCGGCCCACACCACACCAACACTGGAGGCTACGACGCCATTCTCGGATGCCACCACACAACCCGAGATCAAAAGTTATACGCCATCGGTAACTTTCGATGTAGCAACGTGGGAGGACGACGAAGATCAACAGTACACGTTCAGCGTGGCCAAGGACGTCCACTTCGTCACTGCTCACCCCTGTGTCCCATCGCACCATGTCAGGATCTTGAAGTCGCCTTCCAGTCCTACCATCCAGCAGATCGACCTCTCTGGGTACCCAATAGGCGGCATCGCCAAACCGTCCAGCCATGTCAAGATTTTGTGTAAGCATAATCCTAACGACACTCGTCCCCGTAATGTACTTGCCGCTGACAGGTATCCAGGCCACCCACTACACAAGTTCTACAGGTACACATCCATCCACCTCTCCGAACTCCTCAACAAGTCCGCCTGGACCCTCGAGCAGCTCCTCGACGACTCCGCATCCAACACAGCGCCGAGCATCCTGCCATCGTCCAGCTCCGACCGGGCCCCGCGCGTGCTCGTCATCGACGCCATGACCAACTTCAAGCCCCAGCCCGAAGCACACGAGATCCCGCTCTCGCCCGTGACGAGCAGGACGAACACGAGCTTCAGCTGGAGCGCATCCACCAGCCGGCACTCCTCGCTGAGCAGCATCGTGAGCGGCGGGGCCCCGGACGCGGTGGACGTGTCGGCGCCGTCGCCGACCCCCAAGGAGAAGGCGAGGGAGAGGGACGCCGAGAACAGCCGCAAGGGCGCGGCCGAGCTCAAGATGCACTCGGAGACGAGGAGGAGGCAGTTCGGCAGCGACATGGAGATCCTGGTCAGGGCCATCTGTGCAGAGAGGGGGTGGAACGCCTTGATTGCCCGCCGTAGGAGGGGGTGCCTTGCTTGTGCGATCCGGGAGGCGGGTGCGCTGGGGTGGAGGGTTGTGATTCGGGTTGATTAAGGGGGCTGAACTGACACGATGTGTGAGTTCTGTGTGTGGAGATGGAGATGGTCCAAATGGTATACAAGAGTCCAGAATAATTTTCGATACCCCAGATGAGCGAGCGAGGAAGCGTGATTAGCAGGTATTTATAGCGTTTGTTTTTGGTAGGCGATAATTATCGATTAGGTGGGATAGTATGGGACAAGCTTCCGCTGGACGGGGATATCGAGCCATATTCACTTGGTATACAAGCCCACTAAGTTGACACACCCCTTCCGAGCTACGAGGAAGAGCAGAGGACCGTCTGCCAGACTTTATATGGGTGGTAGTAGAGAAACACGGCCATGGAAATACAATCGTACCAGAGGAAGAAAATATTCAACCCTGGAATTTCGATTGCTAAAGTGGACATGGAACAAGGATGATCTCGGGAATTCATTCATATGCAAGTCTCAGCCAAGAGACCATTCTCGTCCAACACAATGTATGTATGCATGTAGGACAGGACTCCTCGTTGACTCCAAGCCAACGTTGTAGATAGTATGCTGAAATAGCGAGCAACGCGTGCCCGCCAAAATCCCCATAAGCAAAAACACCCTTTCATCTCTCATCGTTCCACACCACGCATATATACGGCTCACAAAACGCGGATCACAACTCAGACCCCCACCCCTCAGCACCAACGCTCCACTCCTTCCAGTGCTTCTCCTCCCCCGGCAGCCTCACGCCCTCCCACTCGCCCCTCGTGACGTTCTTCCACTCCTCGACCGGGATCCAGCCGATGTACGCGCGGTCACCAAAGCCGCCGATCCAGTACACCTGCGTGACCACGAGGCGCACCCACTCGGCGGCGTGGATCCGGTTGCCCGGGAGCCAGTACTTGGCGTCCGGGTGGTACTTGAGGAAGCACGACTGCAGCGCCTGGGCCTGGGCCCCGGAGCCGGGCGTGACGTCCTCGAGGTAGCCGAGCAGGGAGAAGCGCGGGAGGTTGGCGGCGCTGTAGGGCACGGGGTCGTAGTGTGGTGGCAGACGGGCCTCTTTCTCTTCGTTATCCTTCCCCCATCCGAGCCAGCTCCGTACCCACGACCAGGCCGGGTTGTATGATTTAATGCGCTTCTCGGGCGGGTAGGGCGGTACCCAGCTAACGCTGATGCTCATGTTGCTGCCGGCCTCAACGTTCTTAAAGCTGGTGGCGATCTTGATGGCCAGGATGGTCGGGTTGCCCTCCTCCTCGGCGCCACAGTCGGCTATATAGTCCATCAGCCCGATGGGGACGCCGCCGAGGTTTGGGGGGCGGTTCTCGAGGGTGTCGGCATCTGTGTCTTTGGTATCGGAGGGGAAGACGGTGGAGAGTGTGGCGAGAGGGGATAGGGCGAGGATGCGGCGGCCTAGGACGGCGGACTCGTATGAGGTTGGGATGCGGAAGCCGGATTGGGATGCTTGCTCTTCGTATGGGTTGGTGAAGAGGTGACGGCGGTCGAGTAGCGACTCTGAGGACGGAGAGGCGGGTGTAGCTGTTGCTGCGGTGCTGAGGGCCGCGATGGCCGAGAGCGATGTGGTGAGCTTCATTCTGATGGTGAGAAGCTTGCTCGACAAGTCAAGCGTTAAGAAACTCAAGCTGTGTGTTGTATTATAGCTGTGCTGGGTACGTAGTATACAGAAAGGTCGGAGGCAAACAACGGGGGGGTCGACAACCGCTTGAGCCGAGGGACGCGGAGCTTTATCAGATCAATCTTATCACTTGGCAGTCTCCACTATTGATCGTTTTCAGCCGGCTACAGCAGCAGGGACACATGATGTGAGGTCATCCATACTACCTACGTACCTAGGTATTTACCTTGTGACCGTGATGGGTATAAGATGACCTTCTATAGCGTCGATTGAGGATGATATAACGGCGAAATGAAAAAGTGTCAGAGAGCTCCCAATGCCCATAAGGTACGTTCACCGTTACCTCGACAACACCTGGAGCATCCATGTATCTCTTCCTACGTAGCACCTGCCGCTTGGAAGAAGCATAATAGATGATGAAGAAGAGTTAATGTGACCAGGTCATTCAATGTTCATTCTACTGTTTTATTCATCCCTCCAGTATGGTCTGTCGCTCGACGACCTTCGGCCGCCGTTGGGCCCCCCCAGCGTCACTTACACGCTATTGGTCAATTAGAATACGCAGCAGGACAGTGCATGGACCCCTGAGAATTCCCACGCCAAGGCTTGAAGGGCCCCAGAAAATCATCCGGCTGCGTGCTTCAAGTGGCACCACCACGCGACCGAGACCACAAGCCTAGTCATAGCAAAAGTCATGGCCTTGGAATTTGGTGCGGCCTTTTCTTCTCTTCTTCGTTCTCTGATGGAGAGTACCTGTTGGTGGCGAAGAGACACCATGCAAGCAGGAAACTTCTTCGAGCGGTGGCTCGCCTACGCCCGGACCCAACTCCAACAGCTCCCGTAAGTGCTCCTGCTGCCTCGCCTGCCCTTTTTACCCCTGAGTAGTAGTCTATGTGTCGAAAAATCCTGGGCCAGCTGATATGTAGGATGATTATAGGCTCGACAATGCACCTATCTTTGCGTGGACAGCACTCTGGCCACTGGTCCTCCTCGCTGTCTTCTTCTACGTGAAGAGCGAGCGCGACGAGCCCATACGATACCGAGTCCCCTCCCCCAAGGTGCCAGAGCCCAAGGAGATCCTCGAAAGCCCATCCGTCAAGGTCTCCGGAACAAGCGCCATCCAGTGCTACGCACCTGCGACCGGCCAGTTCCTCGGCTTCATCAACCCTTCGAGCCCCGCCGCCATAGACCGAGCCATCGACGCCGCCAAGGCTGCACAGAAGACATGGGCAGAGACTACCTTTAGAGAGAGGCGCAAGGTCCTGCGCTCCATGCTGCAGCATGTCCTCGACAACCAGGAGGAGATCTGCCGCGTGGCCTGCCTCGACTCCGGAAAGACTATGGTCGATGCTCAGCTCGGAGAGGTTCTTGTCACGGTTGAGAGGCTGCAGTGGACGCTTGCACATGGAGAGAAGGCCTTGACGCCGGACAGGCGGCCAACGAACCTGCTGATGATGTACAAGAAGAACAAGGTCTACTATGAGCCCCTGGGTGTCGTGGCTGCTCTTGTGTCTTGGAACTACCCCTTCCACAACCTGATAGGCCCCATCATTTCCGCCATCTTCTCCGGCAACGGCATCGTCGTCAAGGCCTCGGAACAGACCGCCTGGAGCTCCAGCTACTTCGCGAGCGTCGCCAGGGGTGCCCTGATCGCCCACGGCCACGACCCAGCCCTGGTGCAGACCGTCGTCTGCTGGCCCCAGGTCGCAAACCACCTCACCTCCCACCCCAAGATCGCCCACATCACCTTCATCGGCTCCCGTCCCGTCTGCCACAAGGTCGCCGAGTCGGCGGCCAAGGCCCTGATCCCCGTCGTCGCGGAGCTGGGCGGAAAGGACGCCTGCATCGTGCTGGACTCAGCCCGGGGCGACCTGCCGCGCACCTGCGAGACGCTCCTCCGCGGCACCTTCCAGGCCGCGGGCCAGAACTGCATCGGAATCGAGCGCATCGTCGCCACGCCCGGCGTCTACGACAAGCTGATCGAGCGGCTCGAGCCCCGCGTCAAGGCCATCCGGCTCGGGCAGGACCAAGACATGGGCGCGCTGATCTCGGACGCCTCCTTCGGCCGCCTCGAGGGCCTGGTCCGGGACGCGGTCAAGGGCGGCGCCAGGCTCCTCGCGGGCGGGAGGCGGTACAGCCACCCGGAGCACCCAGGCGGGCACTACTTCAGCCCGACGCTGCTCGTCGACGTGACGCCCGACATGGCCATCGCGCACGAGGAGTGCTTCGGCCCCTTCATGGTGCTCATGCGCGCGCCGGCCAACACGGCCGCCGCCGTGCTGGCCATCGCCAACGCGCCCAACTTCGGGCTCGGCGGGAGCGTCTTCGGGCGCGACTCGGACCCGGTGCTCAAGGCGATCGTTAAGGGGCTGCGGTGCGGCATGGTGGCCATCAACGACTTTGCGGCCTTCTACGCCGTGCAGCTGCCCTTCGGTGGCGTGGCGGGCTCGGGGTATGGCCGGTTCGCGGGCGAGGAGGGCCTGAGGGGTCTGTGTAATATCAAGGCGATCTGTGCGGACCGGTGGGGATGGGCTGGGGTCCGGACGAGTATACCGCCCCCGATCAGGTATCCCCTTGAGAGTCAGGAGCGGAGCTGGAGGTTTGCGAGGGGCGTGGTGGAGACGGGGTATGGCATCGGGGTGGCGAGGAAGGTTGGTGGTGTGGTTGGGATTCTGGGGAATATGTAGAGAAACATTGGAGCATGAGCAAGTTGCATGGTGAGGATGGGAGGTCTGGTTGTGGAGGTCGAGGGTGAGTGGTTGGTCGAGAGGAGCAAGCAACTTGGGTGTACATAATTATAATCTGCTAATGCATCACCACCACAGGATTTAACACAACGGCACGACAATGGTTCGATGGGTTGATTGGTATCCTTCAGTAAGGTGTGTTGGCGGTTGCCCGCCCTTGCACTTCAATCGCTACTTTGATCGGCCTCAGGGGCATCTAACCCATATGAACAAGGCATGATCGTTTCAGGCAAATTTGCCTTCTTGATATGTAGACCGTATTCTACCTCCCCCCTCTCCTATTAATCCAGCCCAAAATCCGACCACGGCTCATGCATCACCAGTCCATGCCCCACAGCACCAGGTGCCATAAGAGGCGAGTGCTGCTGCTGCCCCTCCCCCGGAACCCCCAGGAACAAGCCCGCGCGGTGCCGCCAAACATGTGTGAACGCCGTCACGTGCATATTCCTGCTGTGCATCGCGTGCCGGCCCTGCAGCCGCCACCGGCGACCTAGATGCCGGTACACATTAGCCCCCTCGTACTGCCCCAGGGTCTGCCGCAGCAACGCGGCGACCTCGCCAAGCAGCGCCTCCTGTCTGGAGCCGGGCGCGGCGTGCGGGATCAGCGCTGATACCTGCGCGAGGGATGTCTGTACGATGTAGCGGGGCCAGTGCAGTTGTGTGTCGAAGACGCCTAAGAGGTTGAAGAGGGCGAGTAGTCGTGCCGCGAGCTCCAGCCTCTCGTTGCTATTGTTGTTGTTGTTGGTTCTATCGTCTTCATTGTCGCTCGCGGACTTGCCGTCCGCTTTGATCAGTCGCAAGATCTGCTTGAAGCCCTCCCGGGTGACCTCCCACGTCTGGTTCTCCTGGAGACAGGCGCCGCCACGGACGAGCCAGAACAGCCGCAGCATCTTCTCCATACCCACATCGATGGCCCCGTCGTCGGACTCGAACGGTCCAGAGAGTATGTCCCCCGGTATCCTCGCGCCGGGGTGGACCTCGAGGTGCATCCCCAGCATGGCCCTGAGGCGGTAGGTGTTCTCCCTGAGGGGTATCTGGCCGGTGGGGACGTGCGCGGCCGAGCTGGAGTGGGAGATGAGAGCCTCGAAGTTGACGAGGTCGAAGGCGAGCTTCTCGCGCATGGTCATGGTGGTGGGGCTGGTGGTGTCGTCGGCCTCGTCGATGTAGGCCCTTTCGTAGAGACTGCCTGGCTGGGGAGCCACCTTGAGGCGGTCCTGTTCCAGCTCGGGAATGTGGAAGTAGGCTCGTCCTTTGGACTGCTGCCGTATCCATACGTCGAAGGATGTGAGGAGCATCGGGAGTTTGGCCCAGGAACAGGCGAGGACGGAGGACTGGTAGTTTTGTTAAAAACCTCGATGATTCGGCTGCTGCTGGGAAACAAAATGTTCCAAAAAATAAGAATAAAAGTACCTGAAATGTAGGAACCCCTTCAATCCGCTCCGCATCCGACTGCCACCCATCATAAGACACAACCTCGAAGTTGTCGCAGCCATAGTATGCGTCCCACGTTGGCCCAAAGGCGGCTCCGACCAGTCGATACTTGATGGAGTCGCTCGAGAGCATGTGGTAAAGCTCGCGGCTGGCGAGGGGCAGGAGAAGGTTCTGTGATGCGATGAAGATGCGCTCGAGGATCTCATGAGGGAGCTGATGTAGGCGCGCCCTCTTCACTCTGATATCGTCTCCATCACGATGATGCTTCTTGGCTCGCTTTCTCTCGGGTTGTCCGTATATCTCCACATTGTCCTCCCCTTGCCCGTTTGATCTCTTTTGTGGCTTGGGCTGTCCTCGCTTTCCGCGTACTCTGATCGGAGTCAGCTTCATGTTCTGGCCTGGCCAGGACTCATTCGCTGCTCTATAAGAGCGGCGTTGAGAGGTTGTCGCAAGCTGAATGCTGCCCGTATTTCCAACACCCCACGAATCCCAACACCTGATAACCGCCAAATCTGGGATGGCAAAGATCAAATCATGCCGTTCAATTAGTAAAAAGAAAGAAGCATTTTGAAAGGAGAATATAAGTTGCTACTTTGAGGTCAAAGAATCCGGCTTCGGTGCTACTTAGGTACATCTTATCTCAGACAATGTTTGATGTGCTATTTGCACGCCTTTAGGCCACCAGGTACTGATAAGCTCACACCAAATCCACTAGCCAGACCTGCTCGATTAGGGCCCACACAGGGCGTCATCGCAGTAATCGGGGAAGTTTTCCAAGGTTTAGCTTTCCGAAGCACCTTTGACGTAGTGAAAATCCTCACGTCGACTACCTCAACACCATGTTGCGCAGGCCTTGCCATTCCGATATCTGGAGTGTCCAAGTGCTCAAATAACCCAATCGCTGTCTATTCAGGACAGTCAAATTCCAATTCGGGATGCGCTCACCAATACAGCCTGCGGTTCCTTCTCGCAGGCTGCTCCGGTACCTACGGTTCCAATCCGAGGGAATTGCCTTCTTCAGTACCAACCACGGCAATGCTGCAGCTGCGGCTACAACTACAGCTGTAAGATGCTGTGCACCACGACGAGACCCCAGGGAGACCGTCTATATTGCTACTGGAGCCAGGCTCTCGTCACGCCGACTCTCGACCTCGAAGCCCAGAAAATCTGAGGCTGTCCTCCACTCCGCGGTTCTCGACCTCGAGAGCATCCTCCCCAAGTCCCTGAAAAGGGTCCGCCCGACCGGCACCCACCTCCTGGGTTCCAACAATTCCGTGGCATCGAGGAGGTCTGCCTCGACCAATGACTCAGGCGAGGAAGACGGGAGGAAGACATCATGGCAGCAGAGACTATGGGGCCCAAATACCGTGAAGCCGGATTTCCGAAGCCGGACCACCACCGACGACTTCGATACTTCCATTTTCACAACTTCCATGACGGCCAGGAGAGCCAAGGCTGCGCTGGAACCCGTTCTGCGGTGTACTGAGGTGGATGAGAAGGGCGAGGCCATCCTCACGGACGGCGCTTTCAAGAAGAGCGAGCTGATTGCGAAGGTAGGCACAACACGGCAGCCACTCATCTCGGGCTATGCGCATTGACCTATGGAGAGAAAACTGCAAGAGAAAAAGGCCTGCTAACTCTGGATTTAGTACGGCCTCATGCCCCGTGATTTGCGCAAGATCGACTCCTCCAACTTACCACACATTCTCGTCCGGCCCTCTGCGATCCTCCTCAACCTGCTCCACCTCCGTGTGCTGATCAAGCATGACCGAGTGCTCCTCTTCGACGTTTACGGCTCCTCCAGCTCCTCCGCACAGTCCGAGTTCATGTACGAGCTCCAGGGCAAGCTGCGGCAGAAGCAACCCCCAGGGACATCCGGCGATCAGCCATATGAGTTCAGGGCTCTCGAAGTGGTGCTCATGTCGGTGACGTCGGAGCTATGGAAGGACTTTGGTACGGTTCAGGACCCCGTCATGCACTTGTTGAGCGACTTGGAGGAGGACGTCGACCGCGAGAAGCTCAGGATCCTGCTGGTGCTTTCGAAGAAGGTCAGCACCTTTGAACAAAAGGCAAGGCTCGTGAGAGATGCCATTGATGAGTTGCTGGATGCGGACGACGATCTCTCGGAGATGTACTTGACGGAGAAGACGAGGGATATCTCGCGCGAGGACGACGACCACACCGAGATCGAGATGCTGCTGGAATCGTACCACAAGATCTGTGACGAGGTGGTCCAGGAGGCAGGTAACCTGGTTTCGGGTATCCGAAACACGGAGGAGATGTAAGTGATCTTCCCGACATCCTTCAGCCTTTCAGGCCGACTAACTTGGTCCGTCAGTATCCGCGCCATTCTTGACGCTAACCGTAACGCCCTCATGCTCCTCGACCTCAAGTTCAGCGTGGGCACACTGGGCCTGGCAATGGGCACCTTCCTGGCTGGTCTTTACGGCATGAACCTGGAGAACTTTATCGAGGATACCAACTGGGGTTTCGCGAGCGTCACCGCCGCTTCCGCATTCTTCAGTCTCCTGGTATGCTGGTACGGCTTGGTCAAGCTGCGCAAGGTCGGGCGCGTGCGCATGGGCCAGTCCGCCAGCCGCGCGCGCAAACTGTCGCCGTCCAAGGACGGCCTTGAGCCGTATGGAGCTGCGCACTGGTACCGTGACGACAGCCCCACGGCGCTGCTGGAGGCGAAGCACCGCGAGAAGTTGAAGAGAATTGCGAACATGAAGCAGAAGCAGGCTTCGACTACAGGACTTAGGGGATGGTTGCAGCGGTTCCAGTGAAACAAGGATACGGCACATGGCTTGGGCAGCTCGGGCGATGCCGAGGCGCCGAGTCAAATTATACGTTAAATGATGGCACATGTCCATCATCTGGTCTGGAAGACTGTTTCGGCCTGTGAGATGGCCGGCCAAGAGACTCTGGGCTATGCGGAATTGCGCATATCGCATCGAACTGTATGAACATCTGGTGCCGTACTCATGCGACGGCACTCCCAACTCACCTCATTTCAAAGGTACTAAAGGCGTACGATACCCCCCTTAGAGCAAAAAATGATGAGCATTATTACGTCTCATGTGATCTAATCCATACGGTGCTGCAGTTAGGGCTCCAAGTGTGTTCATCGTTGTTCTTCCCCCCGTTCGACCCCTGTCTTTTATTTTCAACGTGACAGCAGCTCCTTCAATTGGAACACCTCGACGACTCCCTCATCACTTTTAGGCAACCCCCTCCGGATCCGGATCCACCTCTTCCCCTCCTGCCTCTGCTTCTCAAACGCATCCGACCTCTCATCCCTGGGCACCGGCGGCATCTCAAACACGTCCCGGCCGCTGATCTCCCGGTCCGGAGGCAACACGGGCGCCCGCAAGCCGGACTCTAGGCCGGACCTCATGCCTTCTATCTCCGTCTTCAGAGGATTTCGGTTCGAGATAGTCACCGTTACGCCCTCCTCCTTCTCCTGCCCCTCCACCTTACCCTCCACGCCGCTGCTCCTGCGGCTACCCCGTCCCGGCGCGATCAGCGCGGGCACGACCTCGGCGTCCTCGATGTCCAGCTGCCGCAGGGCCTTGTGGCGCACGTGCTCGAGGACGTCCTTCTTGTACCTCGATACGTAGGCGGCGTCGGCCTGCCTGCAGAGGGCCAGCGAGGGGTACGACGAGATGAGGACCAGCAGGTTCTCGTCCTGCGCGGACTGGAGGAGGAAGTGGTGGGGCCGCGCGGGCTTCGGGGCCAGGGCCAGGTGGATCTGCGAGCTGGAGGAGACCGGGGCCGGCGTGTAGCACGCGCACAGCTCGAGGATTTTGGTCCACAGGGTGAGGAAGGCCGGGTCGGTCGCTGTGTGGTTGGGCTGGAGGGTGAAGAACCAGAGTCTGGTGATGGCCATTGCGTGTTGGGCTTGTGTGTTTGTGTGCCCAGATGTGTGTGTGTAACCCAGATGTGTGTGCGCTCAGAGGTGTGTGTGTATGGGTGTGTGTGTAGTGGAGGAATGTGTATTATAGGTGTGTGTATGATGGACCTGAATGAGGACGTCCAAAGTATTGGCAGTATTGAGCTTATGGAACAGGTGACTATGTACGTACTTGGTAAAGTGTGCTCAAGTGATGAAGACCATGTAGAAAATTTGTCTGTGTTGTTGGCAAGTCGATGATGATGTGAGCTCTATTCTGCGATTGTCATATTGTCTTGGCTGGTTGGACATCAGTTTGTGTTAGGCCCACCGATCGATCTCCAATATAGTTTGAGTTGCCGCCCTACGACGTCACCGTCGTGTTGGTTGTGCGAGCCTAACGTTGTGCTAGTCGCACCTACTCCATATTCAAATTGGGCGAGATCCTTCGGACCCCCCTGATGATCCACTATAGCCGACCCTAGGTCGCTCCCGTTAGTAGAAGTGGTTACTTGATAGTTATGAAATATCTGCTTGTATCACTTAGTTACCTATGTATGGATGTATATAAATCGCCACACGCACACCTCATGGCTTACGCAGCACAGATGATATATATCTCGCAGAAATAACCTTGAATTTAAGGCCCAGTAGACTGCATATCAATTTTGCCGCTCTGCTCAATTCAGCCTTATTATTCTTACCTAAGATCATCTAGAATACAACTCCTCGCAATAAATACAGACATTCCACATTCCTTCACATCCTGATTTTGCGCAAGAAAAACACTTTCTTGAACTAGAAAACATACATAGGTATATTTTATACCAGACTCTGCGGAAATATTCCATTAAATTCCATGTGCCAAAAAAACCTTATATGTATTCGTAATCAACTAGGGATAATAATCAATTATCATTGGAACCATACATCACCCCCCCCCCCAAATTTCTCAATGTGTGTGAACTCGGTATCGAATTAATAACACACACACACACACACACAGACGACCTATCTTGGGAAATAAAAACGCCCTTTCAAAACCTCATGCAAGCCAACCTCTAGGTTTGTAAAGTCCTCTGAAATTGTGGCCCCTGTACACCATGATCATTCTCGATGATGACCTCTCAAACTCCCCGTCTGCGTGGAAACTAGAGCTTCTTCAGAAGATGCCTGCCTTGAGAGCTGTCGGGTCAACGACTGCGGTGATAACGGCTGGGCGAGGAAGTTGCCCGCCCGTAGACTGACTTGGTCTTCGCGAGGAATGAGAATATCTCACAACGGTGCTCTTGCCCGCGCTCGCCAACAACATCTTGAGAACCGACGATTCCTCACTGGCACCGCATAGCCTTGTCGCGCACCTCTCCAGTGAAGAGACAATGGTCCTCATATCGGTTGACCAGCCTCTTATGCTAGTCTCGAAATGGGAAATGCCGTCGATGATACCGTGCACAAAGAGGCCTGGCGGCAAAGTGCCACAGTAACTCTTCGAAAACCTGACATAGGAAGGGGACTTGATAGTTGTTAGATCCGGGACTCTGTCCAATCTCAGAAAGAATCGTAATCGATTGGAGGTCTCGTCGTCTTGCCTCCGGCCAGGCCAAGATCAATTACACGATGAGACCACGCATCAATTCACTCGGGCCTGGCAGGCGTCCGTTTGGGTCCTTGTGCTGCCCACAGAAGAAGTACAGCACGACGAGGGAACTCGCCGGGACTGATGAGTCGGCATTGATGTCCTCAAGACTTTGGATCAGTGTGGCGCAGAACGCTGACATTGGCGTCGTCCTTTCGTTGCCCTCACTGCCAGCATGGCCATCCACGAGCAGGATATCGGATTCCCCCCCCCCCTGCCATTGATGATATCTGCTCATGTTGGTGAGATACGCGGCTTGAGCCAGGGCTTTGTCGCTGAAGTCATGGTGCTTCCGGAGCGTGTAATACAGGTCGTAAACATGCGACTTGGTCTCTTCATCGCTACACAAATCGGTGAAGAATTTGCCCTGGACCAAGATTGAGTTCGTGCAATGTTGTTGGCGCTTGATCCGTATTATACAATGCCCCATCCTTTGATGAAGAGTTGGCAGCCAGTGAGATGTTGTCCAGAAGCACGCTCCGTTCCTGGTCTCGGCATATTTCACGCGTCCTGTGTGACTCTGCGTGGATAACATAAACAGAATTGAAAACCTGCACATTCTGCTCGCGGACCTTCTTGCGCAGTTCTGCATAATCGGCGTGTAATTGGGCCACCTCAGCGAGGAGCATGTCCACTTTGCCCTCGGTGCGCTCAGAGATCTGACTGGTGAATCTTACTTCTGTGATGGTCTCGACGTGAACATGTAAAAAAGAAACTAGGTAACAAATGGCAAAAAGGGGGGGTGGGCGCGATTATAGGCGAATAATAATCTGGTACCAGGGGGATCGAACCAGCAAGCTGGCCGACGAAGTTTACTACCCTCGGGACTTTAATGAAGAGTTTTCAAACTACACCACACACCCCAGTGCTGCCCACAGGAGCGATAGTCTGAGTTTACAAGAACATATATGCCCTGGCCAAGCCTTGGTTGGGCCAGTAGCTGTCTTCCTGTCCAGGTGGCCCAAGCTCCCAGCTGCCCTAGGATATCAGTTGATACGTCCCTGTACCTGACCTATACCTTAGCGCCTAGCACTCCCTCTATAGCATCGTGGTGCAGTTCGTTCTGGCGGAGTATGCCTAGTTCCACATGAGTTGTCCTGAGAAGCTTGGGTCCCTCTCAGTCGCCAAGTGGGAAACGACTTTCTCCACGGTTCTCCGAGCGGCAACAACAGGACGTAAGATATTCTCAACTTCAAGCACCTCGTTTCCCAAGATGCATCGTCCCACGTTCTTGTATCCTAGACAACTTCATGTTAGCCCCGATTGGTGTCTCTGAAAGGAATACGTGACTCAATGCCATACCTCGAAACTTACTGGGTTCGCTGGAATCGCGTTTCAAAATATCGATCAGTACAGGTATTTCCTCGAATAGAGCATCGTACAGTTCGTTGGTGAGAGAGAAGAGAGTGACATCCTTGAAGAATCGCCTTTGCTTCTGATGCGCATCGGCGATGACATCCAGGGCAGGCCCCAAACTTTTCGAAAAGTTTTCGCGGGCCTCTGACCTGCTTTTTATCGCCTGGTCCAAAATTCTGTCAGTCGTCATGTCATAGAGCTTGTACCTGGGTAAGTCGTCCCTTTTGGCTGGGAACAGTCTAGACTTACATGGACCAAGATGATGAGACCAATTTGCAAGAAGCCCCAGCCCGTCATTGTCAGAAAGGCCCTCTAACATGGAGACAAGATCTCTCACCAAAGCCTCGCTACGGAAGACTCGGCGGATGGAGACCCTTGACGCCTTTCCCTCGTACTCGGCCTCCGCCTCTTCAGCTGCGTCGACCCCCTGCTGCTATGTACAAGTCTCTGGGTCGAACTCATCCCAGAACTTGTTACCCCTGTTCAGACTTTGGTGTCATTTTATAAGACAATGTACCTGCCTTCTAGCGTTGTCAAATCATGTGAGACTGAGGTAGCTGCAAGACACATACGTACACGTTCGGTTTGGTAACCACAAATATGCTCCCTTGTTTGCCATAAGGGGCGGACTTCGGCAGGGTACCATCCAGTGTCTCCTTGTCAGTTGTTTCTGCCCACGCACTAATTGCCACGAATACTACGGCGGCCATGGCTACAGATAAACATTTGCCTGCGTCATCCTGGTTCATATGCTGTCGCAAAGCTGCAGGCAAATGTTTATCTGTAGCCATGGCCGCCGTAGTATGCCGAAAGGCACACTATCAATTATTCACGGCAAGCTGTGAATAGCGCTCCGGTGGGTGTAGTTGCAGATACTTAGATATGGGTGTCAGTTCTGGAGGCGAGATCCAACTTCCGTACATTGGAACCCAATGATCAAGTGGCTTGTGAATAACCCACGAGCTGCTTACAACCTTGGGTTGGTTTATTCGCAAACCTTTGAACAACTTCTTGACCCTTGGGAACCTTGGAAGGGTTTGTGGCTGAAGTGTCTTCCCTGAAAGACAGCATTTAGCACTTGTGATTGGGTTTCTAAATAACATGTTTGTTACGCAAGGTGCACATGTAGATTTGGTCAAGTGTCAGCCCGTATAATACCACCTTACCACATCGTCATTGCAATACGACGTCGGTCTGGCTGGATTTGCAATCCCTGTCGAATACATGCAAAAGATTCCCGTCCTTCCTCAGCGCCAAGGCGCTCTGTGATGCTGTGGAACGCCATATGCTAGAGGTATCGGAAATAGATACTCCATCAGGGTGTAAAGCGCACGTCAATGATTGATTCGCGAGAGCGGAGTTACGCCTGGGCGGTGGCTGTGCCATACTTCATATCTGTCGTCCTCCACGTGAGAGCGTGCTGGAGGCATGTGACAGACCACACGTCAATGAGGCTCTTCACGCGTCGGATTTGGGTTTACTTGATTCTAAGTTCACTGCCCTACTAAGTATATATACCAATGTTGCTCCAGAGGTTGCGGGTACGTACTCAAGCATGGTCATGAAGACACTGCAATACCTGATCTCGAGCCCAAATCACAGGTATCACACTTATTGACAGTAAGTTCTACATTATTCACCAAAAAACACAGTTCAGCCCAGGATGGAAGACACATCCACTCAGAGCCCGACCACCGTAGAGAGGTCCGTTACTGAAGGCACCACCAAGCCCCATCCTGGGGTCACAGGCGCCCAACAGTACCAAGATGAGAATAATGACCCAGGTGGAACGCTGGGAAATACCAAACATGTCGATGATAGCATGAGACACCAAGAAGAGAACGAAACTCCAACTGAAAACCCGTCCACGTGTGACACTGTAGGATGACATTACCCAGGACAACATGCTGGGAGAACCTCTCGTGAGCACATGATCCGAAGTCAGACGGATGCGCGATCAGCAGCTAACACAACCATGGCAGCTGGACAACATGTATCAGGCCAGATGCAGGCGGGTGACGCACAGGTCTCACCAGAGAGACCGCATACCGATGGTTCAAAGATATCACAGCCCGATTGACATCCATCAAGGACCGGCTCGTCGAAGAAGACAAACACGGCGCCAAAGACAGCACAGTACCTACTGACGATGATGACTCGCAGACAAAGCCGACAAATGCAATTATAGTGTTCCAAAACAACGTATTAGAACCGCCGTTGTAGAAGACAAAGTATACTGTGTGCAACTTCTGCCAGTATGTTTGTAATCCTCGGAAATGATGTAGTGCGTGCCCTGGAGAACATATGGAAGCCTGTTCCAGGAACTTACCCCAGAAGGACCTCCCAGACCGCCAGGTTGGTCAAGTAATAGGCGAACAGCTGAGATGTTGAGAATAGTCTTCGTGTCCGAGTCTGTTGCTCGAAGACGACATCACTTTCGGGCGATATGCACTGGCTCTTGCCTGAGACGTCGACGGAGGCATTGTTCTTGGTCTCGGCTTTTATTTGGACTGCCTCTCGAATATCCATCGCGTTGTGTTCTTAGTATGGGAGACCAAGTGTCACGTTGAAGAAAGGCTGCGAACTGAGTAGTAGGAAGAGTGCGGTGTGAACAGCGACAACGAAAGAAGAGAAGGAAAGCCATGAGGCACACTGCGTCTTGTCCGAAGGAATAAATGATGGGCGTGGATCTTGCGGCATACTGCATGCATCCCGATGCAACACAAGTGTGGGTGGACCACCCGGTACTTTCCCTGTCCACCTAGGCAAGGTTCATGTTGAAGGACAGGGAGTTGCGCTCCGCTCACAATGGGCAGATGAGGCCAACTTGATGATTATATTTCCATCCTTGTCCATAATCCTGGGTTTGGAACATTGAAAGTCATCAAGATCCTCGTTTAGCTGGGTTAATACGCGAACGTCAGTCCTGTTGCACTTTTTCTGGCCAGTACGCAAGCGTTTGAGGAAGTCAAACCTGATCCCGTCCTCTGCAAAGCCCAACGCGGGCACTGCCTATCAAGCTTATCGTCATAAGTAGGGACACTTTACCGCCTATCTTCTCGGTGACGGCGGAGAGCCATTCTGCTTGCGTCGTTGTTGTATCTGTGGTCTTCATCTGCACTCTCTTGGGTATCACTGCAAAGTTGCTCGTTCGTTTCAAGCACAACGTGCTTTGGTCTTACAATTACATGCTGATATTAGGAACCGTCCTCTTATTTTTCCAGACCTCGCTGATAATCGCCGCTTGCAACACCGGTCTCGACCAGCATATCGATGCACCTGATGTTGATACCGTCGTCCGTTACTATAAAGTAAGTCTTTAAATGGAGACCGAGGCAATGAGGCTTGAAGCCTTGCTGACACTGTGCCTGCTGTTCTCTAGCTCGACCATGCCGCGGTCATCCTGTCCGTCCCGGTGAACGGCTGCGCAAAGATCTTCATCTGTCTTCTTGTCAACGCTATCAACGGCTTCGCAGGCAGAATTCTCTTGGCGAACAAAGCTCTTACCGTGTGACCATTTTCTGGGTAGTGTCCGGTGTCTCTTTTGCCGCGTTCCAATGTCCCATGCCAGTATCGTGGACAGAGGTGAACGAGACAAAGTGTCCGGGCAGAGGTCCCATGATCTTTTATAACACGGTCATGAATCGACCGACTTGGCCCTCTGTTCACTGCTAATTGCGATGATGTGGAAAGTTCACACCTTACACATCAGACAACTCCAAATCATCGCCCTGTTCGGCGTTCGTATCATGTATGTTAATTTGTCAAGAACCGGTCCCTTATTTGCCGCCGATACTCACAGCAGTGTTCCTGTTGCAACCCTCTCAGTCCTCATTACGGCTCAGAGGCTTGCTGAAAGTCCTAACCAAGCTTGGGTCGCCGTCGTACCAACGATCTGGTTTCAGATATCCTTGAATCTGTCCATGCTGACAGCATGCATCCCAAGCCTCAAGTCAGTACTCGACAGTCTCATGGGCCAGACCGCTGGCGCAGCCATTCGAGCGACATATAATCACAGGGGGTTGAGTGGAGGACAACCGTGAGTGCCGGCGAGGGACCCGGGGACACAACCGATATGGTTCGAGACAACGCCACTACGTACACCCCGAGCCAGCGTCAATGCTCAGACAGTGAGGAACGGTTTCTCTGGGAATTATGGGTTGCTCCGGCGTGAAGATACTTTCCAGGAACAGGAAGGATTCGAGGGGGAGGATCAGCAAAGCAGCGAGAGCACACGGTATCTGACTGGTCGGCCGTCAACGAAGAGTGGCTTCGAGTTGCAGTCAGAGCATTCGCGGGACTCGGATTACGCGGCCGAAACAAACCATGTACCGTAGTATCAATACTACTCTTTGGGTCTTATTGTCGTGTTGATACCCCTGTATCCGAGCCGCTGTTGGGCTCTCTTCTCAATGAAGTGATGAGAGCGAATTATGCAAGAGATTTGTCTGGTCCCTGGTCTTCAGTCAACCTAGACATCTGCACTCTCTGTCCCGTAGCAGTGGTGAATGAAATGTCATCGAGTCCCATTGATTATCTGTACAGATTATCTCTGGATGTCATGTACAGGGGGGAGCTGAGGTGAAATTTGTCTTGCGCCTCGACGTTGATTCGATCAGGAACAAAGTGGGATATGTGAGAGTGCACATGTGATAACTTATATCGAATTTCACCTTTCATGCGGGCTGAGGGGTAACTCGCTCTCAGCTCCGGTAAACTATATCAAGCGCATGAATTCCTGCTATCGCCATGACATGAATCGGTCAGAGGCTTTCGCAATCCTTGACAAGGCCGCTGTCCAGGTGATATGATGGAGTGTCGTGGTAGGTGGATTGTTAGTGGAGCTGTTTCTTTAGAACACCATGTCACCCCCCCCCTGTCGACACATTTCTCTGCCACACACCACCCAATTCCGACCAAAACTCTGATATAAATCCAATAATATCTTCACTAATATATATATCTAGAACCTAGGATTTTATATATATAAGATATGCGCTCTTAGGGCTATAATTCAGTGTATTAATGATTGGAATTAATCAAGGTTTAAGTGAGTTTGCTTTTATGTTCTTGTTAATGTGTGTGTTAAAATCGGTCTGACAGGGGGGGTGACATAGTGTTCTAAAAGTAAAAAACAGCCTAGAATTTACAGATTCCGTATAATAGCGTCTAATACCGCTATGTGACTAGTAATATATATATATGTATATATAGCTAGAGAAAATGCGGTTCTAATGAATTAGGGTATATGATTTTTGGAGTAGTATATACAGAGATATATCAGTTGGTAGTTTTGAAAGTAGGTGTGTGTGTGTGAATTTCGATTGACAGGGGGGGGTGACATGGTGTTCTAAAGAAAACAGAGACATGGGCCGGGTCGTACCGAACTCCTGGGCTGGGTGGGGCCACCGCGGGACATCCGGTTGGTCATGATGGCCACGATGGTTACTGTAAGTATCTACTAAGTATACAGTGAACTGCACGGTAACATCAGTATGTATGAGACGCTGAGTTGTACACTAGGATTGCTCAGTTTGTCTGCGCAGTATGCCGTGTTGGATCTGGAGGGGTGGAACCCGACAGTAAGCAATCGTTGGTAACAAAACCGAATAATTGAGGGAGCCCGGGCGCGGCAGTGTCTCCGGTGAGCTACCCTGCTAAGTAACATAACCGTGGAGGGAGTCTCGGTGGGGGGCAACAAAGTACTTCGCTACTAACAGTTGCTCAGTTTCTGAAGGAGGGAGCGAGGGGCTGGTTCAAAATGTTTATAAAAGCAATCTTGGTACGGTAAATATACTGAAGATCTTTCCTCTACAACATCAATAACACTGAGTACCTTCAGCTTAACCCAAGCTGTCATTGACTGACTGCACCGTTGGCTGGCTGGGGGTGTTGACTTGGCGACTGCCCATCATCGTAGATCCCACCCTATACTTGCTTCGCGTGCAGGTCGTCGAGATACGGCAACAAGACGTGCTCATATAGGTGGCGTCCCTTGTGTCTAAAGGTCAAAGACTGTCAGCTGCGTATGTCCTGGGGTCAGGGGAAGCCCAACGACTTGGAAGACTTACTCGGCTAGCTCATGTCCCCAGCTACGGACATGAGAGGCGAGTTTTCCCGGAACGCCTGGCTCCAGGGTCACCTCTGCCATTGGCTCAATGTATGTATGCACCATCCAGACGACAGCCCCTGACTTTGGCAGTCGCCGAAGAACTTGTCTCTCCTGCCGGAACCAGATCTCTGATATGCCATTAACGGGGCCAGGAGGTTTCCACGTTCCGTAGCTAGACGTTCCAACACCAGGTCCTCGAACCTGAGGATCCCAGTCATCTTCAAGGCCCATGGTGAACTTTGGCCAATGGTATTCATCTAGCGCGTGTAATGTGTCAGAAGTGTCAAGGGACAGTGCAGTGTATAAGTAGGATTCGGGGTTTACCGTGGATGCTTATGGCGGTTGCTGAAAAGGCTGTCAGCGGAACAACTATAATAAAAGTGTAGAGTATGTAATCAGAAGGCTTACTATTGCGCTGAATCGGACCGTCGACCTTGAGCTTCGACACGAATCGATCGAGTGGACGCTGCAACTGCTCTGCGTAGTGAGGAACTTGGCCGTCGAAATGGAGATCTGCCAGATTCTTCCCGAGTTTATCTTTGATACGCTGGCCGCCCCCAATTCCAAGCATCATTGCGAATAGACGGTAATATCCATCATCCCCGGGAAGCAGGATGTTAATGTCCGCCGGCTGGATAAGGCCGGCCACCGTCAAGGGATCTTCCTTTGTGAGGTCGTACGTTACCCCTAATGCAGGGATTTCAATCTTCACAATGGACCCCATCCTGTACCAGCCAAGAGTGTCCCTCTTAGAGCGCTCAATGGTGTGAACCTGAGGGTATCCTCGGGAGAGAAACTCCCCTAGATCTTGGCAGAGCTCATGGGCGGCGGGTTGGGCGGGTGGTAATGTCTGGACAATCTTGTCGCCTCGGTCGGCTAATCGCTGCACCTTGATCCGGTGATAAAGTGGCCATTCTTTGTCAAGCTGCGAGTTGTGTTAGAGGTGCTATTTACCAGTTGGTAAGCAACGAAATAATGGTGGAACAACGTACCATCACCCAATCGTCTGGACTGAGCCTTTTCACGCGGATTGTACTGCACGCATCAGCTGTACTACTTTGTTTCGTTTTCATCATCCTGAGAGTCAGTCATACTGCCGTTTGTATGCGTACCCAAAAGCCCTGAACTTTGGGCACTCAGTCTTTTCAAGGTCGAAAGTCCTGTCGGGAGCTGGCGCAGGGTATTCCCAGGGCTCTGCTCAAGCCACGTATAATTAGCTTTGGGATATGCACAGATACAGATGTCCTACAGGTGTGCACTTACTTTCGGTGATAGATACGGTCTGGCTTGGCTGGGTCACAGACCAACCACTGAACCATTTCATTACGCCTCAGAGGCAGCAGGCGACTGCCAACAAGGCGTATATGGTGACTCTGTCCATGTTGAGCTTACTCTCGGCTCGTGCTGTGATGTTGGGTTGCGTCCCTGCTTCATCAAACGAAGATCAACTGATGACCATCTGGGCATGTCTAGTCAGCCCATGCACCCAGTATTTTCTGCTCCTCTCCGAGTCTGCAGCATGCACCTAACAGAGCCCCCCATGGCCACATGCAGCCCGAGGCGTGGGCTGTTGACAATCTCCTATCACCTGATCTAATGATGACATATACTTACTCGGTATTGCGGAATAAACGCGCCTTTGCACCTCACTGAGTGGCTGTTGGTCCGATATCAGATGGGGAACTGGGCAACTGATAAGCACGCCTTATTCAGAGTAAGGGCCCCAAGATCATTGGTCCGGATCCTCCCTATACCTATCCCGAGGTTCAACGTTAGTTTTCGAAGTACTTTTTTCATTGGCAGATCTTGACCCACAGGTCACTATTCTCGCAGTTTCTAGGACGAGGAACACAAAGTGGAGAAGTACACTATACTGTGTAACATTAACGTTTGAAACCCCGTCAACAGAGCTATTACGGCGACGGGTCTCGCTATCAGTACCCTCGATGCCTAGACGTTGGTTCATAATAAGTGCGCCTTGAAGAGAAGCTACAGAAACTCACACTTGAATATACCCTCTTCCGGGCACATATTCTTCATTGCCCAGCCGAATCGACCAAGATTTGGAGTATCCATGGACCAGTCTCGGCACCCCTGGCTGAACACTCCCCGTTCAGTGGAAAGGCGACTTGGGCAAGTCGTCCCGATGAGGAGTCCCTCCTCGTGCGAATACCACAAGACCAAGACAGACTCATGATTAGACTTACTCTCTTGCATTAGAACCTTTAACATTAAAGCATCATGGACGCTAAGCTCTCCGGTAACGAGAGGGCTCAGGAGGTGCCATCTGATGCCGTAAGTCTGACTTTGTGTGTGCAACTATCTGCGCGGAATAATACTGATGACTTACTTGCTTCAGCGTTCATGCGAAAGAAATGGAAAAACTCCAGTTATCGAATTATCTGAATATGGCCTCCATCGTGAACTCAAATCCTACCATATTCAATTGCTTGCAATCTCGGGTGTCATCGGGACAGGTAAGTTGGCATGAAGAGTATTTCAGAAGGATACATATGCTGTCTGGCCTTGGGTAGAGGTCTACAGGTGACAAGCTGCTGATGTTGTATAACTCCAGGACTCTTTGTCGGTACCTCAAATGTGCTGAACAGTGCTGGGCCAGGTGGCCTCCTCATCGGCTACTCGACATGGTGTATACTTATCTTGTGCGTTGCACATGCCATGGGCGAAATGTCGGCGCTACTGCCGGTGCCAGGGTCATATGTCACTCGTGAGTGCTATACTATCTCATAGCAACCTGTGACTTTGAAGCTGATATGGCTGGAGACATTGGTCGTTTTGTCGACGAGAGTGCCGGCGTGGCAATGGGCTGGGTATATGCATACTGGTGAGCTCTCCCTAACCTACTCGATGTTGTAAAGCTTATAACGTGATGCTCTAATTATAGCATGTAAGTGTGTCTTGTGCAGAGCATGTGATTCCTGTACTGTACTAATCTTCGATCTTCTTCTTTTCATCCAGGATGTAAGTTCCCGATCTTACACATCACACAGTCCAAAACATTACTGACCGTTCTAGGATATTTACTGCCGCGGATTGCACAGCCATAACTGGGTTGTGGTCGTACTGGTTTCCTGACATCATTCCTGGTGTCTGGGTGGCACTTACGCTCGTCGTGGTCTTCGCCCTCAACTGCCTCGCTGTCAAATACTTTGGCGAAACCGAGTTTTATGCCTCAATTTTCAAAATCTTTCTTATAATCGGATTCATCCTATTCACCTTCATCATTGTGTTGGGGGGCAATCCGCAACACGACCGAATTGGATTCCGATACTGGAAAGATCCTGGCGCCTTCAACGAGCAGTACATCGGCGGTGGCGCTGGTAAATTCCTTGCCGTTTGGGGCGTCTTCAACACAGCCGCCTTTGCGATCGGAGGTCCGGACTTCATTGCCAATTGCGCAGCGGAGGCCGTCAACCCTCGCAGAAACATTTCCAAAGCGGTGAGGCGCGTCATCTACAGACTCATCTTCTTTTTCGTTCTGTCTGTTCTCGCGGTTGGACTCCTCGTTCCATATAATGATCCTACTATGCGTAAGTCCCAGGTTTCTTTTGACTGAGCCTCGCTTGGTCGCCGGTTTAGCTAACATTAATAGTTACGGCCCTTGCGTCTGGAAATGGAATCGCCAAGTCACCATTCATCATCGCCATGAAACGACTGGAAATTAAATTCTTGCCAGACCTTTGCAATGCCCTCGTGTAAGATTCTCAAGACTCGAGACCACGTATGACCCAAGCTTCAGCAGGCTGACCAGACCTCGGCGCGCACGCAGTATCACCTCAGCCTGGAGTTGCACCAACTGTCTCCTGTTCCAGGCATCAAGAACCATTTTCGGCCTGGCGAAACACGGCCGAGCTCCTAAGATATTCGCAAAGACGACCAAGAGTGGAGTACCAATGCCCGCTTTGCTCCTATCTACTGCAGTTGCAGCACTCGCGTTTTTGTCATGCAACACCGCGTCAGCTGTTGTTCTTAACTGGTTCATCAACCTTGGTTCGACAGCTCTAATGATTGCATATATCCTGATGATGGTAAGGCTGCCCCATTTAAAACCATATGGAAGAAGCTCGAGATCTGATGTTGCTGGTAGGTGGCCAACCTGAGGTTCCATCAGGGCCTGAAGGCACAGGGGATTGACCCATCAACACTGCCTTTCAGAAGCAGGCTCACTCGTAAGTTACTAGTTCCTCCTCTGCAAGTACAGATCATGAATTCTTATTATGTGGGGCAGCATATTCCAACTACTTTGCCATATTCTGGATTGGCCTGATTCTATTAACAAACGGCTATGGTAAGTGGACTTGACCCTAGTCGACTTGTGTGTCTCAGTGCTAATGACACAAATAGGTGTATTTATTAAAGGCCACTGGAGCTTCTCCGGATTCTTCACAGCTTATTTCACCCTTGTGTTCTTTCGTACGTCTGCCAGCTAAGCCCCAAACCGAGTTCGAGCTGTGTTGATTAAACTTGATTAAGTGGCAATATATTTTGGGTGGAAAATCTTGAAGAAAACCTCATTGATCAAGCCTGGAGACATGGACTTCCAGACTGGAATAGCTGAAGTTGAAGCCCACGAGAGATCACTGGATTATAAAGCCCCGGCTTCGCGGTACGAAAGGTGAGTTATATCATCCGAAAGCGGACCATGGCCACATTTAATACTGACTTATGCAACAGGCTCATGGACTGGTTTTGGTGACCAAGTATGGATGAAGACTGTCTTGGTAGTTCATGTGTTGTGCTGGTTGGGCAGGGTAAACACTTATAACGGCGTTTACACAAAAGACTTGTCGATAATGTAGGCAGGCTGCGACTTTGTAAAGTCGGCAGCATACTTGTAGATCATTGCCGTTGGCACCCTTCTGCGCGAGCGGCACTTATAAAATACCCCTCCGGGCCGTAGCCCTTTCCAATAACCAAGCAAAGACTCTATCCATCACGACAAGGTCGAATCAACCGGCATTCGATTCTTACCGGATCATGGAGCAACGCAAGAATCGTAAACGGAATGTCTGTTGGAGCGCTTCAGCTACATACTCTTTCAGTGTCCCAGCTGACGTGAGACTGTACTGCAAAGCTTCGAGATTAGGTAGAGTTGCAAATTAGATAAACGGGTGTGCAATTGCTGTCTAGCAGTAGAGGTGAGCAAACTGAGAGTTTGAAAAGACTCCTGTTTTGGGCAGCCGCGATACATAGCTGATGTACTTCCCGGGTGGGGACTCTACCCGCTCCGGTAAAACGGGACTAAACATACCCGATCTCGGGACGGAGCCCCGGCCGGACCCACAGTGGTGCCGGCTTGACCGCAACGTCAGGGCGGAGCCTTCAATTTTGAGCGGGTCTCGTCAAACGAAAATTTTCAAAAACAACCACCAACGTAACAACGTCTGAGCGACAGAATCAGCCAAGTCCTCAGGACAATACCCCAGATCTCACACCCGTGGACCGGAGAGTGCTCTTTTGGACGCTGCGCCAGCTGCCTACGCCACCAGGCATGGAACCCCAAGATGGGCGAGCTCACGCCGTCGCCGACGAGCGCGCTCCACTGCTACCAAACGGCGGTACGACGTTAGACCCGGCCGGCGTCGACGTCGAGGTCAAAGATGCCCACTGGAGCGTCGAGCTGGGGCTGCTCACCAAGTACTCGCTGCCCCTCATCGCCACCTATCTACTACAATACTCTTTTTTCGTGATAACTATCGCAATCGCCGGCCACATCAGCGCCGATGACCTCGCCGCCGCGAGCATCGGCGCCACCACCATGAATGTTATCGGCCTGGCCGTTATGGAGGGCATGGCGACGGCCTTGGACACACTGTGTGCCCAGGCCTACGGCTCGGGGAACAAGACGGGTGTCGGCCTGCATATCCAGCGGATGCTCCTGCTCATGGGGCTCTCGTTGATTCCGATCGGGGCCATTTGGATCTTCTCACCGTGGATTTTGCCCCTGTTTGTCAAGCAGAACAATCTAGCAGTCAAGGCGGGCGAGTTCCTCGTATACAGCCTCATCGGCCTGCCTGGATATGGCGCCTTCGAGGCTGTAAAGCGGTTCCTGCAGGCTCAGGGCGACTGCAATGCCGGCATGGTCGTGCTCATTGTCTGTGCCCCGGTCAATGCCGCCCTGAGCTGGCTGCTTGCCTTCCCCTTGGGCATGGGCCTGGGAGGTGCAGCCCTGGGTGCCGCCCTGAGCAACAACCTGCGGTTCATCCTCCTCATGGTGTACATAATATCTCCATGGGGCAGGTGGTCCCATGAGTGTTGGGGTGGTTTCTCGAGGGATGCCCTTCGCAAGTGGGCTCCCATGGTGTCACTGTCGTTTGCTGGTATTGGTGTATTGATTGGGGAGTGGGCTGCGTTCGAGATACTGACGTTTAGCACGTCGCGCCTCAGTACAAATCATCTCGCAGCCCAGACGATTATGGTACGTATTTTCAATTTGCCAAGGTCACGTCATATGGACGCTCAGTCCTTACACATGTACCCTGAAACACACCCCGTATCCCACCTAAAACGTCTTGTCCCTATTGCGCAACCGATCCACTAACGTTTACATAGACTACTGCAATGGTAATCGTCTGGCACATACCATTCTCGATCAGCGTGGCCGTGACCACCCGCATTGGACACCTCATCGGAGGCGGCCACGTAGTCGTCGCAAAGCGCGCCACAGCCATGTACTCCTTTGTGTTCGTCGCCGTCGGCTTCTTGGACGCGGCCATCCTTTGGATCTTCCGCTACCCGATCGTGTCCCTCTTCTCCGAGGACCCGATCATCCGCGAGCTTGCAATCAACTCCATGTGGCTGGCCGCGGCCTTCGCCATGATGGATGCCGTCGTCTGCGGGACTAATGGCCTCCTGCGCGGCCTGGGGAAGCAGAACATCGCGGCATACATCGTCTTCGCGGCGAACTACCTGGGGGCTGTGCCGTTCGCCATCTGGCTTGAGCTTGGCTCCCCGGCTATGGGGATAGATGGCGTTTGGATCGGCTTCGGTGCGGGCGTTGCGGTTACTATTGCGTTGGAGTGTTCTTATATGCGTTGGCTCGACTGGCAAACAGTGGTAGACCTCGTCAGGTCGAGGGAGGAAAGTTATATTTGAAGCTCTAGTGACAAATCTGAAAACTATATGATCAATGGATATCGGCTCCAACATGGTGCCCTTTAGAAGTGACTGTCCCTTCCTCGACCCCACTTCGTTCTGCTTTCAATAGTCAAACAAAAGTAGCAGAAAAAAATATAATTCATACAATAGATGAAGGAAGGGAAAGAATACTTCGCAACCCTTGGCCTAGCTTTCGTAATGGGGCTGTTGTTCAGTTGAAAAGTCGAGATTTTGTCCTCATTACATACATAGGTATGTAGGACTGGGCTCTGTACGGTAGACTCCCAAGATATCAATCTTCCAGTCTCTTAATGGCTGATAAAGAATGACAGAATACTTAATAAGAGAGTATCACTATAGAGCTTATCTACAAATTCAAGATGGCGCTCATAGCAGCAAGCAATGTCTACATACATGAAGGGAAGAGGACCAATTCTGATGAGGAAGAAAATTTGTTCAGCCTACTTTGCGTTGTATCTGTGCGGCCAATCAACACTAGAATATAACCATTTCTGGTTGCCTTGACCGGTGTGCCACCTTATATACATATATGTACCTAGGTACTGACTAATAGCTCAAAACTCAGATAGGCTGTCCCTCGAAGGAAACATACTTACTTGAATAGGCAATTAACACAGAATAACAGGTTAGTATAACTCTTAGTTTATAGGAGCAATAGCTAAGTTTGGCGAAGTTAACAGCATAAGCTAAATAGTCTGGCGATAACAGTGTAATATTGAGATTCTAATTAGATAACTACCTAATAAATAAGGAGTTATGCGAGATATGCTAATACCTTCATGCTACTCTAATTAGAGACCCTTAGGCCCTAGCACGTGTTACTACTTGGTGTCTTGCGACAGTTCAGATCCCATCCACTTTGAACCCTATTAAAAAGTCTACTTAGTTTCAATTCAAATTGGAGGTGAACCAAAGTGAGCCACCTCAAACGCAGCAACATCGCCAAGTAATTCCAAGCTGAAAGCCCTCGCCTATAATCACTACATCACACTCCAAGCATCTGTTCTACTCATAACAACATGGAAGCCTCAAGAATCCAGCAAGATGGATCCGATGATCTCCCTGCTCCTCAAGACCAAACGAATGGAGGCAGCCGCACCACCCAAAGCTCCAACACCGACAACGGCCACAAGCCAAACGACCCATTCCATGACAATGCCGCACTCTGGCTGAACGGCCTCCCACCCGACTGCACAGTCCGCCAGCTGATTCGAGCCATCATCAGCGTCGGCCCCACAGGACGGATCCTCTTCTGCAGGATCGTCCGTCCATACCTCTTCTGGCATCGTTGGGCGGCCAAGGTCGTCTTTGCAACCCATTTAGAGGCCCGACGGCTTCTGGCCGTGGCCCGAGCAGGACTGTTCTCCGTACAGGGCCATCGCATCTTCGTGGACTGGCACTGGGTCCTGTCGTCCTCCTTCTATGCTATCGAGCCCCTAAGCAGAGTCCTCGTGATCGAGGGCCCTTCGCACATCGTCAATCGCCCCGCGCTGGAGGCTTACTTCAAGAAGAAGTTGATGTGGCTCGACAATGAGGAGGTCATTGAGCTGGGGAAGCCAGATGCTGATCGACAGCGCGGAAGCATTGTTTGGCGGTTTGGAGGCTGGTTTAATCAGGCCCAGAACGCTGTCGCAGCCCTTCAGGAGGATTACGCGCAGTTGGTGGATGTGCGTTATGGGTTGGACCCTTGTGCTTCTCTTCCTCCCGGAGGTTTTCAGCCCTAAACAAACTTGTTACGTTGATGGCCTGCTTAGGCTCTTCGATACCAAGCGGATACATGTCGATCAACAACCAAGACTGCTTGCTGGGCAGTCGGTTGGCAGCGGTCACCCAGGCGCGGCAACCCCTGGCAGGCGCAAAACAGGGATAGGGCGGATACAGTTAGGGAATTTCAGACCCCTGAAAGATAATATTTGCAGGATTCCTTCGCAATTAAAAACAGCTTTCTTGAGTGGTATGACCTAAACCCTGGTTAGGTGGTGTTGTCAATGAAATACTGGCAGGGACGGTTGACCCGTCGGGAGACGCCATCCACATGGCAATGACACCAGTTGACTCGACAAGTCTATGTGAACTTCGAGTGCTAACACACTAGACAATGCACTCGTCGATGGAATCAACTTTCCCATGCGTCACTTCACCTAGAAGACCATCCGTCGGTTGTCGTTCGACTACCAGGGTGCCTTGTCTTGGCAAGACTCGTGTAAGTCGGCCCGGCCCGCTTTGGTCTCGGTATCCCGAATGACGGCACGAACGGCTAACGAGGACGAGGGACTGGATCTTTGCAGTCGGGGGTTTAGATCGCGTAGCAGAACGGGGAGAAACGAAAACAACAGACCCTTTTGTGGCAAGACATTCTTTTACTTCGAAATCGGAGAAATTGTTCCGAATATGCAGAACCCATACTAGGTAGGGATCTGCTCACGGTGAGCAGAGTGTTGGTCGCCGGTTAGGGATTAGGGTACGCTTATTCAGACCCCGATGCGGACTTCAATCGAACTCTTAGCGACCGAACTCCTCACAATGGAAAGAGGAATGGTCAAATGACCTTCTAACAAGCTGTTCACTCTCGGAAGAAATGCAGGATAAATCTCGTTTCTGGAACATTCCAGGTTGGGGATGTCTTATCCGACGATATCGCGTGCGCAATATGGGCAGCACTGGAGACCGACCGTCCTTCGTGGCGAGGCATAAGCCATCCATACTGGTAATCGCCTCTCAGATCTCGGCCGCTGTGATTCATGGGATCGTCAAGGTCCTCGAGACCGGGTCACAGCCAGTTCACCCATTCCAGATTCTTCATATCCGGTTATTGATCACCGCGGTTGGCTGCACGCTGTACCTCTGGTCCAGAGGCGTGTCTGACTTCCCTCTAGGCCCACGGAACTCTCGAAATCTGCTGTTCCTGAGAGCACTTGGGGGAGTATGTGGAGCCATCGGCTTCTATTGTACGAAGGATCCGGACCCCTGGGCCAAATTTGTGTTCACAGCGGCTGACAGCATTCCAGTTTCCATCCTATACCTCACGCTCGCCCAGGCAACGGCGTTGAATTTCCTCGCTCCGCTGGGTGCAATGGTGTTGGCCAGGTACTTGGACTATGGGACATTCACTTACATAGACCGAGTCGGGGGACTCGTGGCCCTTGCGGGTGTCGTTCTAGTGGTACAGCCAGATATACTTGGCCGTGGCGACAAGCCCTCTTCAGGGATCAAAATCGAAACAGCCGAGAGATTGAAGGCCGTGGCTTGTGGCATGATTGGCGTCTTTGGCGGGATTGTGAGTCAAATTCGAGATCCTGGAGTCCTTGTGTATACGAGAATCACTAACAGTGTGTTTGTGTCTTTCAGATTGCCTTGACGACCATTCGCCGTCTAGGATCTCGAGTTCATCCACTTATAAGCGTCCACTACTTTGCATGGGCGGTCGTTGTGGTAACGGCAGTCCTCACCGCCATTGAGAGGATACCATGGCCAAAATCAGCCAGGGAGTGGTCCTTGTTAGTAGTGGTTGGCATCCTCGGATCATTGATGGTCGGTGTTCAGTTCCACTCATTCTTCTGTATCGTCCTGAGCGTGGCAACTGACGACAGTCACAGGAAGTCCTACTTACGGCTGGAATCTCGAGCGATGCATCCTCCGTCGCGACTGTCATGCTATATTCTCAGGTAATTTGGGCGTTGGCTCTTGACCGTGTCGTTTGGAATGTGAACGTGAGCCTCTGGGCCCTGATAGGGGTGGGCAGTGTTGTGTGTAGCCTCATCTTGGTGTCTCTGGCAAAGGAGGTGACGACGAATGACTATCGAGATGGGGCGCAGTATGGATCGATCACACCTTTCGCTGACGGTGGCACTCGGGATATTGACCTGGAGAGTCTATGTACTTCCGAAGATCTCAACCAAGGTGGACTGGCATAGGATAAATACATGACTGGCTGTGATGAAGGAGAAGGTCGACTCCTGGAGATAATACCTAGACATGCTTGAGACACTTCCACGAGATATCCCTTCCAAGTTGCCCCGGTGAAGGATTACGGTGACGTAAACTACAACGTCGGGCTGGGATGTGTTGAACAGTTTTATCCGACCCGGAACACCTGATCAGGAAATACCGAGGCGACCGTTGGCAGGTGATGCGGGGGATGAGACAGGGCATGCTGGGGAAATCCCGGGGAAGGGCCCCTCCCCCACACTCTTCCCCATACCTTTAATGCGGAGAAGCCTTGGGAACGCACAGAAGGTTGGAACAACTAAGACAGCACGTGGACGGACGGTTCCATCCAAGGTGGAGGCTCCGCAGAAATGCCGAACAATGTTTGGTCTTGCAAGTAATCCCTCCCTGATTCGGACATCCTGCGGTTTTTAAAGGCTTTTGTTACGAACCGGGCTACCAGGCGCCGGAGTATAAGATCGAATCCACGGTATCGTTTCCTCCGTGGACGGCACCTGTCCTCCTTCTCCCATCCAAACTGATGCCACGCATGCACAGCTGAGCTACTCACAGACCTCGTCCGGACTACTACTTCCAGCGCCATGAAGGCGTTTTACGGTTTGAGGGGGACATCCCTCAACGTTGCCATCGCTGTTATCGCAGGCATAGACTTTGCTCTTTTTGGATATGACCAGGTGTGTACTTAAGTACTTATGTACCAGAACCGATATACGACCTGGAAGCCCCTCTGACACTGGATCGATCACAGGGAGTCCTTGGTGGTCTGTTGACGCTAAAGTCTTTCCTAAACTATTTCCCCCAAATCGACACAGACAATCCACCAACTGGATGGACGGCTTCCCAGGCCTCCAATGTCCAAGGCATCACAGTTGGAGCATACACGTTAGGCTGCTTCTTTGGGGCCGTTGCTACCATTTGGCTGGGTAACTGGCTTGGTCGTAAGAGGTCCATTATCACCGGCAGCATCATTATGGTGATCGGTGCTGCTATTCAGGCTTCTTCCTTCTCCCTGCCTCAACTTATCGTCTCCCGGTTGATCACAGGATTTGGAAACGGTACGCTCCTCTTTATCTCAACTTCGTCTGTATGGATGTGCTGACTCCGACTGAAGGCATGAACACGTCAACCGTACCGACGTGGCAATCCGAGACGTCAAAGCCCCATCGCCGTGGGCAGATGGTGATGATTGAGGGTGCCCTGATCGTCTTTGGCGTGATGATTAGCTATTGGATCGACCTTGGCTTCTCGTTTCTCGAGCCATCCACTATTTCCTGGCGATTCCCCATCGCCTTCCAGATCATCCTGGCCCTCTTCGTCGCCCTCGCCATTCCAGGCCTCCCCGAGTCTCCTCGGTGGCTGATCCTTAGGGGACGGGAAGATGAAGCCCTCAAGGTGCTCTCCGCCCTCTTCGACCTCCCAGAAGATGATCCCAAGGTCCATGCGGAATTTGCAGCCGTGAAGGATGCAGTCCTTGAGATGGCAGCAGGCTCATTCTCCGACTGCTTCAAGTTTAACGAGAATCGCAATTTCCACCGCACGGTTCTGGGTTATGTCAACCAGATGTTCCAACAGATCAGTGGAATCAATATCATCACGTTGGTTGCCCCTTTTCCCGGAGTCGGATGTGAACCACTCATATCATCGGACTAACACCATTTTAGATACTACGCCGCAACCATCTTCCTCCGCATCGGTCTGTCACCTTTCCTAAGTCGGCTCCTCGCTGCCCTGAACGGTACCGAGTATTTCCTCAGCTCGTGGATCGCGGTCTTTACCATCGAGAAGTTTGGCCGACGTAAGCTCATGCTCTTCGGGGCGACGGGCATGTCTGCCTCCATGATAGTGCTGGCCGTTACGACGGCATACAGCGATGCGGACAAGGGCGCCGGTATCGCAGCGGCTGTTTTCCTATTCGTCTTCAACTCGTTTTTTGCTATTGGGTGGCTGGGCATGACTTGGCTGTACCCTGCCGAGATCACACCGTTGGCCATTCGGGCCCCTGCGAATGCTATCTCGACGACCGCGAACTGGATTTTCAATGTGAGTTGGTCGAAACCATTCTCGCCTTACCCACTGGGCCGTAGTCTGACGTCTTGCAGTTCTTGGTGGTCATGATCACACCCCCGGCATTTGCAAGCATCGGCTATCATACCTATACCATCTTTGCCGTCATCAACTTCGTCATGGTACCATGTGTGTACTTCTTTTATCCAGAAACTGCATACAGGTCCCTGGAAGAGGTAATTCTTTCCAACCCTTACAACATTACCCACAGGTTTAGCTGACTAGACCTACTCTCAGATGGATGAGATTTTCCAAGAAGCCCAGGGCCTCAAGGGCGCATTCGATGTCGTCAAGATCTCCCTCAATAAGCCGAGGCGCTATGGCAAGCACGGCGAGCTTCTCATCGACTACGACGAGACGGACTACCACAGAAGGCACACTGACGTGGCTCATACTGGCTTGCAGCACCGCAACGCTTCTTATCAGGAGAAGAGCGAGACTGATGGTATATCCGAGGAGAGGAAGGAGACGGTCTAACTTGCGAAGTGGGTGAGCGCTTAATCTGAAGACAAGATTTTGCAAGAGAAGCACCCATATATAAAGCTGGTAGAACCATGTTTGACAGAGACCTTGATTATCGAGAGCCTGAAGGCCCGGGGGTGCTCGGGGCATCTGCTTCCATATGCGGCTTCGTTACAATATAGTATTTAGTTAGATCTAAACTTAAGTCGTATGAGGTTAGCATTGTCATATATTATCTGGATATAGAAGTGATCAAAATAAAGCTGGCCAATTAATAGGTAATTATCAGTACATTTGTCTGAGAATGTACCTTGTCCCGGTGGAGATGGCCCGACAAAGAGCATCATCTTCGTCACCAACCGCAGGTATACGCTCCGTGGCTTCATCGAAGTTCTGATCTTTTATCAATGCTCTTTTAAAGAAAACTGTGCTAAGTGAACTGACTGCTGCCTAATACATATCGCCGCATCTACAGACTTACCTACATATAGCTATTGCAACATATCTCACCGCAACTATTGACAGCTAATATAGAGAGGTCGCCCATCAGTTTCGTGCACAGCCATGACTAAGTGGGCTTGTGAAGTACACACCTGTATATATGTCTGGGCGTATATAAGCTAAATCAGTTGCGTGTATGCTACAGCTGAATTGGGTCTTCATCATGGTTTACCTCCTGACGGACACGCTCATACTAATCAAATATGCTAGAGGGCATTACGGCTATAGTGATTGGAACTATATCGAGGCGTCGCTGCTAGGCTTCTTCAGCTTACTTGGTGCCTTGGCTACCAAGTATTTGATTAGTCTCTTCATTGGAGAAGCGATGTAGAGACTTTCTACCACGCGATCGCACTTCGTACTTGTCCTAACTTTCTGGCCCCAGTTGGCATATTGCAAGATAAGCACGGAGGACTCCAAGGTGATTAGGGAGTCCCTTACACCCAGAAGTGACATAATTACACAAGAAGACTTTTCATGAGTGCCAGTCCTTAAATATTGACTGATCGACCTCGGACTTGTTGTATAGCTACCGTGTTACATGGGGTTTCTTCTTCGGCCCCTCGTGATTTTCTTTCTTCTCACGACGTCCATGTCTAGGTATCGATCGAAGTATCCGAAGCTTGCTCAAGCTCTTTCTCAACCTGAGTCGAAGACTGACCTCCTGGTGACGGCGGCGCCGTTCTTGGATTTAACCTGTTCATAACCTCCTCATAAGTCTGGCTGCTAATTATACGCTCCTGCCTGAGGTGCTTAATTATGCAGCCGTCTGGCCGCATATCAGAGGCTCGACATCTATCTTCTATAATATGGTCACGGATATGATGCATGCGTATTCGGAAGTTCTCGGACTTATTACCGCCGCAGAAATAGTTGTTCGCGTCGAAGGTAAATGTATCGCAGAACCCTTTACGTAGGAAGTAGATCGAGATTAGCCTTCCCGTAATAAAGGCTAGACTTAGCTTAGAAGATAACTACTCACAGCATCTGAGCTTAGTCGGAAACTTGTGGTTTAGGTGTACCTCGTGGTGTTCCCTCCACGCTGTCTCCTCGTCACCTTGGAACATAATAATGCAACCAGTCAGGTTTCGGAACTCGCAAGGGAGTTTATACCGGTTCCGTGGCGGCTGCTGTTGCGCGATGTGGTAAATCACCGTGTCGGGCTGGTATATAGAAGGGGCAGTCGATACAAACGTGCGCACAGAGCCGGAGGACGCATATGAATCTGCGTAATCTACCAATGGCCAATCTTGGTAGTTGGCGGGTTGAGATAACCGCGTGGCATGGTTATTCACAGTGCCTGTTTCGTGGTTGGAAACAGATGGCTGCATTATCGTCCGGTCTGGGGAGTATACCTCCGAGGGTGGCCGAGATTGTCTGTAAGCATGATCCGACCGCGGAGCTTTGATGCTAGACTGCTCTCCGTGTTCTTCACCCATGGAGGCGATAGGTTCTTGGCCTCTCATTGCTCTCAAGAGACCTTCACCACTTGAGTCAGCCGTAAAGTCCGGTATCTTCAAAACTTCGTTCAAGCTGTTTTGTTCGTCGGGAAGTCTCAGTTCTTCAATGTCCTCCTCCCATTTTTGCACGCAGTGTGGCTCGGTCATTCCCTCAGGGACGTTGTTTTGCTGATCAGTTGGGTCGACCGTTTCTAGAAGAATATTGTTTCGAGAATCAGTACTGTTGAAGCTTGGCCTAACGTTTTCTTCGAACTCATCACTAGCCCTCGCTTTCCACTCGGGGTTCTTGTCCAAGTTGCTGCTTTTGCCGGTTGGCTCAATAGAAGTGACTTTTGCATTGTCAGGCAGTCCTATGCCACTCACATCGGGAACAGTAGCCAAAGCTATGTACTTCAAATGGCCGGCAATATGCTGTTCCATGATAGAGCCATTATTCTCCCTATCTTTGCACTCTGGTGGCCGGGACTCACAGAGAGGGCACACGTAAGATTCTCTGAGGTCTTGTCGACGCTTCTGCTTCGTCAACAGGAGCACTTGAGCAGCATTTGGCGATGCTTGATTTAGCGGAGACTTATGTGCATCCATAATGTGAGCCTTGAACTTTTCGACATCCTGGAAAACCTGTGTGGGGTCATGTTGGTCACAAAACCATACAGTACTGTGCACACGGCGTGTCCATTCTGGTTTGTGAACAGCTGTCATGTGCTCTACCCAGGCTTGAAACCTGGAGAAGAACAAAGGAGGCTTGCTGCAGTCCTCGGACAGACAGATGTAAGGTTCAGCGTGCATATCCACATGTCGCCTTGCAAATCAGCCAGAGCTTGTTAGCCATGAGATACACAAGTAATTGGGCTCGAGTATCCTAGCGTGCAAGGGAATGATAAGCTCACCTCCAAGCCTCTAGACGTGCCTCATCACTCGTTTCCTTTATCCTCAAGATTTTAGGGCAAAATAAGCACAGAAATTGCCTGTCTCCTGAATTGGCTAAGGGAATGGTTGGATACAGATGGGTTATATCAACATCCGTGGCAACAAAATTTCCCGTCACCGAAATGCGGCTCGGTGAAGGCTTTTTTTTGTGGAAATTGGACAGCAATGCCGTTGTTTTGATAGGTGACGCTTGTGTACTCGGAAGCTGTTTTCCGATACCCTTCAGCTCAGATATCTTGTCGTCCTCTTCTGGAATAGAGGATTGCTTGGTTTCTCTGTGTTTGCTCTCATGCTGCCACTGGTATAGCAATCTCTTTCGGCGACGTGAAAGAGAATCGGCTAGATGGTTGACCAGGCTGGGTTTGATGATAGAGGCGCCAAACAAGTGTCTTAGGAACGTTTGCGCAACACCTTCGAAGTAAGGCTCGATAACCTGGTCGAGCAAAGGCCAATCGGAAGGAAGCTTGAATCTGGAATTGGGAGCAGAGGCCCGCCTGATTGTCATATTCAAGCTGATGAGCTCACCGATTGCTTCTCCAACCCAGTCTCTGTTCGTGACGGGGTTCTTTGCATTCGGTGACTGAGCACTAGGCCAAGACAACTCTGGTTGTTCGAATACCGGTGGTATTGAGCCTGAAGGCATGCTTGATGTCTCTTGTTCCTCCAAGGACGGTAGGGCTGAGCCGACTCTTACTGCATTTTCGATGAGCTCTAGCAGCTCCAATACAGTCAGTTTGATCCGCTCATGATTTCTCAACCTGTAATCAAGAGAAACCATGTTTTTCTGAAGCGCTCCACTGCTGAGCGCCCATAGTTCGAAGCGCTGTCGGTGGTTATTTTGTCCGTCCCCCTTACTCCCTTGCGGTGCCGAAAGTAATTCAAGACACTTGTGTGTGCGATCTGCGATTTCATATCCGAATATAGAAGAAGTCATTATCAATGACAAGGAGCACCTGCAGTCTCCAGTAGACCTAACAGAGAACAATGTAATGAAGAAGTTGGATTCCCTGAAGCTGAACTTCTGCTGAAGTTCTCTTGATGATGGCGCGGTGCTGACTGCATACACCATGATGGGTGAACATCGCATATAACTCGCTGATTTAAGCGCTCACATGATTACCCCTCCATACGCAAATTCGGAATTGACTCTGCTATCAGCTCGAGCGAGGCTCTAAGCTGCCGACTACGACACTCGAGTCGAGACCGTTCGTAACTCTTAACTTGTGCCAGCAATCGAGACCTCAGCGCATCCATGGTATGCAACGAGTACATGTTTAGTTATATACAGGATCTGGCCCCCGGGTGCATACTCAAGTACGTTATACGAACACCGACAACGAGCGACTTCCAGACAGGCGTACTCTGCTCCAGCAACCAACAACGGCGATGCCTCAAGACATAGATGCCTCCACAGACGCTGAGCCCCGTGTACAGACCCAGTCCAAGCTATTTACTAGCATCGCCTTGGATATCGCTAGTGCTATAGGATCACAGCGGCAGAATCTGGCTACGTTTGGCGAGTGGGCCGCTGCTGGTCTCGAGCGTGCCCGTTTGACAAGAGCTGCTCTTGACCTCAGCATGAATATGCAGGAGTTGCCCGAATCTCAAATCAAAGGATTGAATGTCATCGAGGAGGCTTGCGATATTGTCCTTGTATCTTTGGAGAATGGGATCAATGAAGATATTTTGGACAGTGTAAAAGGCGGCCACGGGCAGGACTTCGTAGACATTCCAGATGATAAAGTGGGTCAATGTTTCTTTGCAACAAATTTGCAACCCATAGCAGCCTACTGATGTTCCTAAACCAGGAAAGGCTGCCCAAGCTGCATGCCTTATCGAAAGTGCGACGAAACTTGGAGTTTCCGAAGAAAACGTTTCGGGAGGAAGATGCAGCCGTTGGTAGACAATTATCACGCTATATCGACGTCGACTACCTCCTTGACGAAACAAATGATATGGAAACAAAGTGGCAGAGTTTCGAGTCAAAAATCACGGAAGGGTTTGACTACGCGATCGACCAGGCTGATCTCGAGGCTGATGATCAGGATACCATCAGTTTGACAGAGAATGAGGTTTCCAAGCTTCGTCAAACACAGGAATTTGCCAACGCCTTAGAGAATCTTTTCGGCCGGCTTGACAGTCATCTCAAATCATGTTGTGATTTTACACACGATTCAAGACTGTACCTGTCAGATTTCTCCCAGATCCGGTTGGATTTCCACGTTCCAGCAGCCATGTCGCCCGATATATGGTGTCCGGTAACTTTCACGGATCACAGGCATGTATAAAGGCCCCGATCACTGGACTTATGGTCTGGGTTGACTCGCTAACCTCGATCGACAGGTATTGGGATGCGCCAAACGCCGTGGGGCCTGTGCAAGGCCTCGACAGGATCGATTCTCTCTGTGGTACAATCAATTCATCGGCGAGACTGCGAAAGAAACTTCAGCTCACCTTCGAGAGTCAAGGGCTATGGCTGCCGGAGAACAAAGAGGATGCACCTATAGTTGCGGTGTCGCCCCGCAAGCAATCGTCTATCCAGCAACTCCTTGGTCTACAGCGTCTCAAGTTCAGTAAGGCAAGTAAAAGACGACTGCTCGCCGGCTTGGCTCGAGCCTTGCTGCTTCTTTTTGGTACCTCTTGGTGGAGAGAGCACAATATGATCGAACGACTCTTCCTCGAACACGATCCCAGCGCCACGGAGCTCTCCCGTCGTCAAATACCATACATCTACCACCAGTTTGGCTGTCACTCTGAAACCACAAAAACTGATGTGCCGGTGTATGGAAATTTGCACCCCGTGTTTCTCGAATACGCCCTCCTCCTCTTACAATTCGAAACGGGCAAAAAGCCTGAACCCACGGATGATGACCGTGACCTGTTCACTGGTGAGACCTCAGCTTATATGATGCTCAAAAGGCTTTTAGATGAGGCACGTGAAGAAGTTAGCATCAGGTGTTGTCAAATCGGCGAGGCATGCCTTGAGTTTGATAACCACTTACGTAACTTTGCCGTGCAGCATCCCGACTTTGAGGACAACATGAAGACCAGGGCCGTTATATACAGTCGGATATTCAAGCCTCTTCTTGAAGTAATCAAAAACGACTTCCCCGATGAGGCCGACGGGCTTGATCTGCCAGAATGGCCTAATGACATAAATCGGCCTACGGAACCAGTTCGAATCATGAATAGGACAAGGCCAAATCCACATACAGATCATTCAAAACGAGCTTCAAGAATCAAGGCAGGGAACCATGAAGCATTAATTCCATCTAGGCTTCGCGTCGTCAGTTCCGCCGGACAACCAGCACCTCCCAGGCCTAACCTGCTTCTTTTCGATGTGGATACTGATGATCATGCTGAAAGGTAAACTGTTTAAAAGCCTTTGGGGAAAGGGCAAATACTTACTATGTCCTCAGATCCGACTGGGCTTCAGATTTCTTTGAACATCACGAGCAATTTCTTGCTTCCCATATCCGCCGACACGATTCGCAGCTTAGGGTTAAGATTGCGGTACTTGATACCGGCCTCGACCAAAACAATTCCAAAATACGAGGCTTCTTGTCCAAGGAACAACGTACTGGTCACAATCCTGCTATTGCTGAGACCGTGTCCTTTGTTGATGGCACTGCGGAGGATACCGATGGTCACGGAACTCACACCGCCAGCCTTCTTATGAAGATCGCTCCTCATGCCGACTTGTACATTGCGAAGATTTCTAGTACCGCTCACAGGGGCGTGGACGGGTTGCAAAACGTGATTGAGGTACGTCGGTGCGAGACCTTGTGGATCGAGTTTTGCTATGCTAATATCTATGAAGGCTGTCAAATGGGCTGTTCAAAGACAGGTCGATATTATATCAATGTCTTTCGGTTTTCCAGACAGAAGTACCGATCTAGACAAGTTTGCCAGCCAGATAGAAACAGCGCACAAGGCCGATATAATCTTGTTCGCAGCGGCTTCGAACATTGGGGGCAATGGGCGGAGGGCGTATCCCGCCAGCGAGCCATATGTAATGTGTATTCATGCTGTTGACGGTCTAGGAAACAACTGCGGTGGCTTTAATCCTTCGGCTATTGAAAACGAAGATAACTTCGCCACGCTGGGAATCGGAATTGAGTGTCTATGGGACGAAGAGCAGTTTTGCAGGTCTGGTACATCGTACGCGACCCCTATCGCAGCTGGTTTTGCGGCCAATGTTCTGGAATATGCCATGTACCACAAAGACGGGGGTAACTTGCGAGCGACTACCTATAAGCGTCTTCGGAAGCCATCGGGTATGCGGCGAATGTTCAAGCTTATGGCTGATGAAAGGGAAAGGGGCTCAGGCTACCTCTGGGTTCGCCCTTGGAAGTTCTGGCCACAGAGTGGTAAAGACGCTTGGATATGTGAGAACCTAGAGCAAGAGCTTGGGCTATAATTGTTGCATTATCTCCTCGGTTTTCTTCCATCTGATCTTAACAAAATGGGAATTTACCAGGGTTTCGAGGGTACACTGTCAGTGAGCAATCGATGGCATACACCGAGTCCGTATGAACGAAATGCTCATTTGATTTCTCCATATATTTCAGACGATATATTTGAAACTCCCCGCCTCGGGGTGGCACCCAATCACATTTAGATCACGTGTGGAGGCGGCCTCAGTCTTGCCTGCAGGAGAGGCCATAAAGAATTCCTCAGCGTTGTTTCCGTTGTCAACTGGTGAGTCCATGACCTAAAAGCCTCTATGTTCCAAGCATAACTGCCGAATCTGAGCGCTCAAAATTCATGATTTGAGAAGCATTGAATATCAATAGCTGCCAAGTCACCATCTGGTTACCAACTTATCATTGCAAGTATGTCTGTCCATTCTATAGGCCTTCCATTTCATCTTTACCGTGAAGCTGACCCCATAAGCCAAGCTTCAACAGCCCCTCGAGTAGCCACAGCAAGATGATCAGAACATACGTTCGAATTCCAAACAGCTCAACGCTGCCGCCGCCTGACGGTCCTATTCATCTTGGTCATGTCCTGGATGGTCTCACAATGATACGCCCGTTGAATCGCAAGTCTCGGCTCGATATACCTCCCGACGATCTACTTCCGCCACAGGAACAGCTCGGGTTCGAAGCAACAACGAGGTCACTAAGAGATGGAACCTATGGAATAGGTGCCAAGCTTCTGAGCATCCTTGGGGCCGGTCTTGACGCCAATGGAATTCACGGAAGCCGCTGGGAAGAGACTATCAGCACCGAGTGCTTGCGCACCATCTCATTCATCCCGACAGATGAGTATATTCAGGAAACACTCAACCTGGCAAGCGTACGAAGCTTTTTAGAGTCCAGTAACTTTAAGCCAACCCTGTACATGGTAACGGGGCTGAAGATTGCTGTCGGCGCGTCCGTACAAACCAGTGTGGGAAGACGTCGTGGTTTTGGCTTGGATCTTGCTTTGAACCTCCCAGGAACCCCACTGGAAATTGGTCCTACGCTTGAATTTGCCAATTCAAAGGAGGAGAGTGAATCGTTCCAATGCTCAACCTTTGTTCTAGCATTGCAGATTGAGAAGATCAAGGTCAAGAGACAGGGCTTCAGCCACAAACCCCACTTGAAAGGAGAGATGTATAGGCTCGGGAGAGGTGTTGCGGAGAAAGAGGCTCAGTTGGATCTCCTTCGCAAGCAGGTTTTGACGGAGGAGGATATTGGGATGATGAGACTGGACAGCCCGGGAGAGGACTTCGCCCTTGAGGAGGGCGCGGATGTGGACGGTCCGGAGAAAACATTCTGGATTATTCCACAGAAAGCTCTCGGCGTTCCAGAAGACAGACTCTGAGTTCCACACCTTTATCAACTTGATGATATTTATTTTCTATTTCCTCTCCTATTGCAATTGCCTCCCTTCAATGTGTCGGTTCTCGCAATGTCAGCTATACCCGCTTCTATACTACGTGCGTCGACGTACACGTACATTGTTAAATAATGGACAGAGTCTTTGGCTAATCGTCATGCCTTTGGTTTCTGGAAATTTGATACGACGTGACTGTAACTTGATTTCTCTGCTCCGTACCTTGTGAGAACCAAGATCGATTTTCGGTGGGCAAGTGGAATACAGCACATTGACGATGTACTCTGCCATCTCGACGTTTCTGCGCTCAATGTATAAATTCCAATGGATACTTACTTAAGTTTTCAATGTTATTTGGCACGTCGTATAGGCTTAGATACGACCGAGGGGTGTCGCAGTCTGGACTCCGTTTCACTTTTCATTCCATGTTTCACACGGACCGTCGACTTGCCCCTCGTCCGTGATCTGTATATCATCAAGCTAATCAAGACGTAACCGTTACCAACACCGCAACAACAACTCAACTGACAACAGTACCCCCAAGCAAGACGTTTTTCTCTTTATCGTCTGTCATGGATGCTGCCGAAGATTCACGGGAAAGCCCTCTTGATTGGCTCTTCACCATCATTCTGGCCCTCGATCTGTGAGTGACGCATCAATTAAGCCGAGACAGCATGTACGTACTAAATCCACCACAGGAACTTCATCATCACCTTCTTCTACAACCAATTTCGGCGCCTGCCCTGCCCCAAAGACGACTTCACCGGAAAGACAGTCATCGTGACAGGCGCCAATGTCGGCCTAGGGCTCGAGGCAGCTCGGCACTTTGTCCGCCTCAATGCGGCCAAGGTGATCCTGGGATGCCGCAGTGCCGAGCAGAGCGAGCGCGCTAGGGCTGACATTGAACGTTCGACGGGCAGGAACGGCGTCGTGGAGGTCTGGCCCCTGGATCTCTGCAGCTTCGAAAGCGTGAGGCAGTTCTGCAGACGCGCGGACAAGCTGAACCGCCTGGATGTGGTTGTCGAGAATGCGGCTGTTGCCATGGTCGACCCGCAGGGTACGTTGGCGGAGGGCTATGAGTATACGGTCACGGTCAACGTGATATCTACGTTTTTAATGGCTTTGATGTTGCTGCCGACGCTGAGGAGGACGGCGACGAACTTTAATATCCAGCCGAGACTGGTCGTTGTCTCGTCAGATGCGCACTTCATGGTGAATCCAGGCTTTATCTCTTTACCCTACCAGTGAGGCATTCGTGTTCCAGGAGACTGACCAACCAATCTTTTCCTCACAGGCCAGCTTCAACGAGAGGAGGGCACTCAGCATCTTCGATGCCTTCAGATCAACCACAGTGGCCCCAGACCGATACCAGACGTCCAAGCTGCTCCAGGTCTTTGTCGTCCGGCAACTCGCACAGCGCATGTCGCAGCCGAGCAGCAACTGCAAGGACAGCATTATCCTCAACTCTCTGAACCCAGGCTTCTGCCGGACCTCGCTATTCCGTCACAACAAACCTCCGGCTTCTATCATCCTTGCCGTCATGGGCAGACTCTTCGGTAGATCGGCAGAGATGGGCTCTCGAGTGATCGTCTATGCTGCAGCTGCTGGGCCGGATACGCATGGTAAATGGCTGGACAGCTGTGAGTTCCGGGAGCCAAGTCCATTTGTGCGGAGTGAGGAGGGCCAGAAGAACGAGAGGCGGGTGTATGGAGAGCTCACGGGTATCTTGGAGGGGATTGAGCCGGGCATCACCCAGAACATCTGAAGTTCGAGGGGCAGGGCTAGGGTTCCAACACTGACTACAGTTGATGGTATCGGGGCTTCAAGATAAACATGGTGGTATCAAAACTAGTATCTTAAGCCTGGAAACAAACCACCACCTCAAGGAGCCGGCAAACGCTGGCCCGGGGAAACAAGTGGGACACGATGACGCCCCTACCGGGCGAGACAAGGTCAAACGAAATATCGACCAGCGCAGGAGACGCAAGGCATCAAGGAGTACCGATCTACATCTGAGCGGGGAGTACAACGCACGGCAGAATGAGGGGCGTCAGACTGCTGCACGTATCCGAACAGTCTTTATGCTAGTTTCAGAATATCACCGTTTGCTCTGCCACGTCAGACCTTCAAGACCTCTCTTTTCTTGTCTGATTCTCAACTTGGTTATAGACCCGAGAAGCCACCACGAGCTTGAGTTCCATACAACAACAAAAACAACAGCAACAAGAGAGCTCCCACAATGAGATTCAACCAGGTCCTCGACGTGGCCGCCAAGGTGGCTGAGGTGTATGCGCCCTCAGGCATGGACGACAAGCTGAAGTCCCTGTATGATCAACGCACCCGAGAGATGGCTTCGGTCTTTGTGGTCTGCAACGAGGAACATGTGACAAAGATCTTGGAAGTCGTGTTGGTATGTACCCGTACTGGGTGGTGACAGGCAGCAGCATCTAACCAGTCAGGCACAAATCCTCGATGCCAACGCGGCCGCGGCCGTCCAGCGGGCGAGCAGCGGATCCCAGAGCAGCATCGAGCTCATCGATTCCATCTGGAAGACTATGAAAGGCAGGTTGACAGGTCCTGCAGTAGACATATGTGCTGACCCTAAAAGACAACAAAGTGACCGGGCCCTCGAACGAAACTCTCGCCGACGCACTCGCATCGGACGCGAACACACACTCGCCGGACGTGCCTGTCATGTCCTGCGACACTACGTACAAGCAAGACGGAGGCGAGGGCCCAGGACCCAGGGGTGCCAGGGAGCAGAGTGTTGAGCTTGGGTCTCCCTTCACCACTATTCGTACGGACTCCGCGGCCCGGCTGCGTGTGGCTGGGCATGCCTTTGTCGACGCTCTGGTGGACCACTTGGACTAGGCGAGAAGGGGCGGAGGCTGCCGGGCAAGTAGAGCTTGAGTATCCTGATACCAGCTTGAGTATGAGGGCGTTGATAGGATAGTTTAGATTGTTCTCGGTTGTATCATCGTCGCCAGCAGGGACTCGAGGAGGCAAGTCCAGAATGAAATTATGCTACCATATATCTTGACCTCGTCCCATCAACAACGAGACAGACGAGTTTGTGATACCTCTAGTTTGTCAAAGCTCGCCATTCAGATCCTCACAGGTGACAGTCTCGACTGCTGTCACCAGCGGACACCAAGAAGACAAAAACAGCCGACGATGTCTATTTCAACCAGGTCCAAACTGTACCCCAATATGTTGCAGACATCATCAATACCCTCTCCCACTACTACAATGGCGACTTAATTGGGGCTCTGTCGACAACCGCCTTGTCTTTCCTCTTTCATTTTTTGATTTTCGTGGAAAAATCCTTCCAGCCCCGAATTCAAAGATCCATCATAAATCTGATGCAGACCGCCGCAGGTGGCTGCCTGCGCATATTCCTATCGAGGATTTGACCATCAATCTCTACCGCCTCCTTAGAAAGGCAAGCAACAACACCCTTTTCCCGCGCTTCGTCTTTAGTGAAACTATCACACCCAAAGATGACGGACACATTGATCTTCGACTCTTCAACCTATCCCCTGGCCTCCTCTTTAGCGTGCCCGTCCACATACAGACGAAGGACATCATAGAAATTGTACAGGAAGCAGCGCGGCAGCAGGCCAAGCATGATCTGGCCGAGGCTGCTCCGAACCCGGCTACAGTGGAGGCGGTAGTGACCGGCGAGGATACGGATTCCGATGACGGAGTAGCTCCAGAGGAGGACATTCAGGGCAGGGACAGACGAGGCGTTGCGGTGCTACAGGTCAAAGATAAGGAGTAGATGGAACAGTAGAGGCGTTTCGGACATGATACCCCATTCGGCACGAGAGTTGAGAAACTAGCTTGGTACAAAGCCAGCGCAGATACGGATATACAGAGGTATGCGGCGCTCCTGTGCTGCAAATAATAATCAAGTGTACAAGCTCTTCCCATACCGAGCCGCAACCAACCCAAAGTGTTCGTTAAACACCGATCACGATGTTCTCTTTCACACCGTGCAAGGTCGATCCACACTCCGACCTGAAGCTGCCATCCGATTTTGTCGGGTCCCGGCCTATCGTCTTGGACCAGTCCGAGATGGTCACCCAGCCCCCGCCATTGCTGCCACAGCTGTCGTTGATGAGGTCGTCGGCGCGCCAGTACTCGTTCAGAGAGCAGTCGCTTGGCGTGAATCCGTGGTTGCAGTAGTACACCTGGACCGACCCACTCTTCCATGCCAGCACCCCGTCGCCGTCGACCTGGCTCCCATCCGCGTCGCACGTCCCGTAGAGTCCTGATGTGGAGCTCGCAGTCACGGCCGTGTCGAGGTCCGTCTCCCAGTCGTCGTCGTCGCCATCGTCAAGCTTGCGTCCGGAGCAGTGAACCACGGGGTCGGGGAAGTAATTTATGGTCTCGAGGCTCTTCGTGCTGTTGGAGAGATTGTTGACGTTTGGGGCGTGTGTTGTGTTCCAGATGGAGCCGGAAAGGATCTTGCCCGTCGGCGCTGTGTTGCTCCTGACCCGGATATCTGTCGGCACGGCGGATACAGGTCCGGCTGCCAAGATGGGGAGGAGAATAGATGAAAAGATCAACGAGAGATACATATTGAAGGGGGGGGGAGCCTGCCCGCGTATAAGAAACGAATGTGAATCCGGCCGAGTGGGTTTGTGGAACTGCCAAAGAGAATGACAAGACAGATCTGCGAGAGATCGTCGAGAGAACGGACGGGCGGGGAGGACTGGGGGAAAGAGAAGCGAGCAACGATCGTCACAGGCGAGAGGAGAGACACCGCCGGCGATATATTAAATATAGACATGGGGCCGTTGCCACATCTAGCGAGCAATTTTACTGGCGTGCGCTTGAAACGTTCAAACGCCGACGACACATGCAAACAAGGGTCCATTATTCGGGTTCGGAGCGTGCCGAGAAATTAAGGGCCCTGTCGACGGGATCCGCATGTACACCACACTATGATGTATCCACTCTCTACACCATGGCTGTCAGACCACCAGTGCACCAGTTCTTTTGTTGAGAGGCCTCTTTAAAGATCCTACACAGTATATTACGGATTATTATAGCTCTCAAGGCTCTCGTACTTCCAAGTTGACCTGCCAAGAATGGATGGCGGGCGCCGGGTCTGTGTTCTCGCGGAAACCAGCCTTTTCGGCCCATCGGTATGACGGCAGCCGGACGTTCCTTTGGCCGCGATCAGCTAGAATTGGCCGGGTTGCATTGCGACCGCATGTTTACTTATTATGCTCCAAGCACGGTTCACCATCCAAACATGATGCTCGCACGCCCAGACGCCCAACGTTATCTTCCAGCTCGCATGATCGGATTACCACGTAGGTATGGGTGGAGACTGCGTGGGTGACGCAGGGGGCTAATGATTGGCTAGGTCCGCATTGCTGCCTTGGGAACGGCGGGTCTTGAAGCATGCACATGTCAACTGTTGACGTCCTTGTCGCCAGCCAATCTCAGAGCACATAACAACCACCTCGTCCTCCCCTCCGTCTTCATGACCATGGCTCGCACTCGAGCCCAGACAGCCGCCCAGAAGGGGCCCCCATTACCGTCGTCAAATGATCAAGGTGCGTATTTCTTCGCGGTACCGAAGGTCATGCTTTGCTAGTCGTTAACAGACAGCCAAGCACCTCCAAGCCACGGCCGCCTCCCAGAGCAACCCGCAACCAAGCGTAAGCAGTCAGTCGAAGACGCAAGCCCAGAGCCAAACCACAAGCGACAACGGACACGCCCTTCTGGGTATACACCTGGCGAGCCAGTGATTGGTAGCAGCGCCCCGGAACAGACCGGCCCGGTTGCTTTCTGGGTGGAAGAAGGGCGCTGGCCGGAGGAACAGTACTGGCCGGACGAGACCTCAGAGATGAATCCCACCATGGAGGGAATACTTGCGCGGAAGAAATCTCCGTCCAATTTCTCCCGAAAGCGGTCGAACTCTGCCACATCCATCACGCCGAGTGACCAGAGGCCGAGAGAAGAGAAGAGCGCCCCGTACAGGAACGCGCAGTACCCGCTCCTGCTGCAGACCAAGGGCTCTTACATGGGGAAGTCACAGTTGGGTATCACGGACCAAAGCAAACTTCTTTGTGAGACCCTCCTGAACAATGACCAACCGACGCCAAAAGATTCCCTCTTTGATGACGATATCTTCGAGAGTGTTTGCGATAACATCGAGAACAAGAGCGAGGCTAGAGTTATTCAAGACATTTCACGACTGATTGTTCCTTCCGCGGAACAGTACGCGCTTCGGCGGACGCACCTGCAACACCTCGTCGAGAGCGTCAACGAAGGCTGGAACAACGCGATTCCTATTAGTCTAATAGGGACACGTCCCCAACCTGACTACTCCGTGGGGTTTGGGCGGGATGCGTTTACCAAGGACCAGCTTACCAAACTGTCGCCATTCATTGGCGATTTTCTATTTGGGGATCAATCCTTCTTCATGGCCACGTTCTACATGTACTTCCCGTTCTTGACCTGCGAAGTAAAGTGCGGCGCCGCAGCGCTCGACATCGCAGACCGGCAGAATGCCCACAGCATGACCCCCGCGGTGAGGGCCGTGACTGAGCTCTTTCGTGCTGTAAAGCGCGAAGATGAGGTCAACCGGCAGATCCTTGCCTTCTCTGTTTCACACGACTACAGTTCAGTACGGATCTACGGCCATTACCCGGTGATAGATGGGAAAGATACAAAGTACTACCGCCACACCATCTACGAATTCTATTTCACTGCGCTCGGTGGGCGGGAAAAGTGGACGGCATATCGATTCACGAAGAATATATACGACAAGTGGATGCCAGCACATTTCGAGAAAATCTGGTCCGCCATCGATCAGTTGCCGTCCGAATTAAATTTCGACGTGCCGCCAAATGATTGAGGCAACCGGGCTTTCCCAGAACCTGGGGAACCTGATGCAGTCTGGTGCAGCTTCGGCTTCCGCGCCTGACGAGCAGGATGATCAGTCGAGCAACGCCGTGCAGCAAGAAGCCACACCAGATACCTCGTTTATAAGGCCGGAGGTGGTGAAGAGGAGAAAGGCCTAAATTCAGAGATAACAGCCAGGCACATCTCTGGGTTCAGGCCGCTGTGGTGGTCTGCCGATTTGCCACTTCCTGGTATATATAGCAGTGCCGACACACTGATGCTTTCCTATAGAGCTTACCTGAATAGCCGTGATGTTTGTAGTAGCAAGTACTCGTCCTTTAAGAGCAGAGATACCCAGAAGAATAGGAAAATAGAAGGTAGGGGGTCGGAGCGTAGAAGAGTAAGAGGGCAATAGTGATGATAATAGGAATATTATCGCAAAATAAATTCGGTATATTTTCTAAATAGCTGCTATACTGATTTATAGATTGCTATATACGTGGGGAACCACACTCTAAGTAGAGCAAGAGTTTGCTTGGAATATAAGTGTGCGACAATATCGACTATAAGTATGCAGACATGTAATTCCTCCCCGGTAGAGGATCTAACATGGTTTCAGAGTCCCGCACAACTATTCCAGGCGTTTGCTTCAAGGTTGCTTGAACCGCTGGATCGCACACCTTTCGTTTCTAGCAGCTTACTTATAGAGCCCATCGATTGCTTAAGTGTGTAAGGAGCCTGAAGTAACGAGTCTATCTCCCATCGGAACTTGAGGTTGGAAAGGAAGCGAAGTGTGTGCAAAGAATTACCAGCTACAAGCCAAGGATAGTTTGATGGAGGAAGGCTAAAAGCTCTCAGCAATGTTGCCCAGTTTGCACGGCCGTACCAAAGAATGAGCGTCACAGCATAACACTACAGCAGGCTAGCCGAGGGTCAGCAGCAAGAAGCCCTTCTCGTTCTGGATGCCATTGCTGTTCCTGAGATAATTCTTGCCGACATCACGAGCCTGAAGGAGCGGCCGATATACCTGGGCATCATTGCTGTATCGAGTGCCACGGGCAGCATCACTGGCCCTATCGTTGATGCTTTGTTCAGCGGATACGTGAACCTGAGATGGATCGGATGGATCAACCTGCCAATCATTGGGCCGTCTTTCATCCCAGCCCTTTCCTTTTTTCACCTAAGACCTATCGACGAGTCTTTGAAGCAAACGACCCCGGCGGGTGGACTGGGTCGGCATGCTGATATATGCCGCTCAGTTGGGCTGATGCTTTATACTCCTGGTCTCCCTGGCGTACGATCGTGCCCTTGGTGATTGGCCTCATCCTTTTAACCATCTTCGGTGTTTACAAAAGAGGCCTCTGAGCCAATCCTGCCATACCGCATCTTTGGTGCGCTCATCGGCCTGGCCGTCGGCTCGATATTGTCCAGCTCCCTGTTCCAGCAGCAAATATCAAGTATTGGTGTGATCCCGGCACAGGCCAAGGTTTTGGAGGACGCGAGCCAGGCGGGCAGCTTCATACCGACGCTTAAAATGGTTCACCTTCCCGACGACACCATGGGCAGTCTTATAAAGGCATACCCGAAGCCGTTGGTGGTTATTTGGATATTCATGACATGCTGTTAAGGGGTAGGTCTTCTCATTTCGTTGGTAGTGCGGGAACTTACTCTCGAGAGTGAGGCCATAACCGGTCTCTTTAGTCAGTGGAGGCAATTACATCGACGGCTCCTGGGTATCTAGCGCCTCCACAGTGACATATTATACGGATAAGCGGTTGCGGTGGAACAGATGACCATGGCTATGACAACAGCGCGGTTGTTGCAGTACATGTAGTGGGCGTTACCAAGGCAGGGGAAAGCTTGTGGTAATGGCCTTGGATCGCGTGTAGTCGTTCTATCATGTAATAATATCTCTTGGTGACTCAATACCGGAGGACTTCCAATTTATTCAATGGCAAGAAGCGGTTCAGAGTTGAGACCTTGACACTACCAATCACTAAAGTTGATACTGCGGCTGCAATATCACGATATCTAGGCTATATCATCCTCATGTTACCGAGCCTTTCTCCCATTGTTCACCCATCAAACGATGACGGTTGATCCTTAGACCCGGCGAATACAGCATCCGAATCTCCATCAAGTGTGAGTGAAAGCCCAGGCCCGTTGACAAAGTACAGGTGGCCGTGTAGTGTGAATAATGCGGTATACCTGTGACAATGGTTGATATGCTGCACTTGATACCCACAGGTCCCTCGATTTCGTCACTCAGACTGTAATGAATCAATGCCGGATCGGATTTGCCAGTATGAAGCACTTGAGATAATATGCCCTTCCGGTAAAGCTACTGCCATTCATTTTATTTGTGATCAAAGATGGAAGCACGTACGCTGGGGACCTTGCATGGAACCGGGCAGAGACGGCTACAAGTAGTAGGCATAGGAAACCTCACCGCAACAGACCTTGTAATTATCTCACAATCATGTCTCTCCACCAACCAGAACGTCTTTGTCTGCAGCCTTCCCAACCATTCCCTACAACTACATGACCTACCCCTGGAGGAATTGGTACGAATTGCCAGGCTCCAGCAAGGTGGCCCACCAGTTGGTTTGCATAAATGCTTCCTCTCTTTGACATCCATCGAGCTGCCATCTGGGTAGGCATGTATCGAAGGGTGCGTCGAGGTCGTCAAGCCAGCCAATTCTGTTCGGACTGCCCAGGTATCTGACACTAGGGTCCCGACAACCCTCCACTTGGAGTGTGAGTGACATGCACGACCGCGATCCGCAATGCACATCAGCGTGTCCAAGCTGAGTCTGCTGGAGCAGGTGCTGTTGTGCCCCCCATCCTGTGCCCAGTCGATTCCCTCGTCAGATGCGATTGGTTCCCTGCGCGACAATGAGCCTCTGGTTGCTGTCATACAGAACTCCCGGTATTTTATATCCGCACACATATCGCTCCCTTCCCAACCTCGAGCGCCAGCGCCAACGCCAACGCCAACGCCGCCAGACTCGTAGTCCAGCGGGATACGACGTCAAGGTCCGTCATCCGGACATAATAGCCCGGCTGCTGTAAGCCTATGGTCCATGATCCAGTCATTTCGGTAGGAATGCTCCCAAGAAAGGGCTCTGTTGTCCAGAACCCCGCCGTATCTAGATAGAACCTCCTCAAAAGTAGGGGGTAAAAAGGGCTCAGGGTTAGGTACCAGCCGTACATGACAGAATGACTTGTTGGATTCAAATTGATCCCGAATTGGATATCAATGAGTCTGCCATTGATAGTGTATTTTGCTGATCTCGCCACGTTGATATACCGTTGGTTGAGCGGCAAGCAATTTGACCTTGACACCTGGAGGATGGGGAGCTTAAAGGCAGCTCGAAGCGAGGGTTGTCTTGGCGTCACTGCAGCTCGCCAGAAGAGGACTGCAGAAACAGAAGTAGAAACACCCCCTTTCTATTGCCTATCTATTTAGGCGGACGTTGAGTGGTTCGCCTTTCATCAATAAGACATTGCATGCATTCAAGGTCGCAGGGGCCCGAGACCGGCAAGATATGGTTCGCATTGTTGGTGACACCTGCTCATCTCTGCAGCCGCCTGTGAAGATCGGAACATACACACCGGGCACAGTTGGCAGTTTGACAGCTAATTGACAGCTAATTAACGGCGCTGAAGAAGTCAGCCCAGTTATGTGAGACATTTGTAGCACCTTACCTCGCATTCTACGCTGACCGACGCTACATCCGTATACCGCAGTATACGCGCATAGGTGGTACTACTTATTCTTGGTAGAACCGGTTATTATAAAAGCCGTGTGTTCAATGTTGGAGGGAAGATCCCTCTTTGGAGCGCGGGACGTTGGGCGTCAATGGCCGAAGGCGGGGAAGAAAGCGTGAAATAAAACGGTTGGCTACCATTTCGAGAGCGACTGTTGCACAACTGCACAAGTTCACACCAGCCTTTGGGCAGCAAAAGCCGAGGCGAATCAACAGCAGTGGATAGGTACTCGAGTCAGGGCTTGTCGAGCGAAATCTTTGATTCCCGAACAAAAGTTGACGTCAGGAGCCATAGCCGGCGTGACATTGTAGCAGCAGAGGACGGACGATACTTGGTAAACGGGTGACCGACCATCGACATGTCACTACATGTGAGACGCTACCGCGAATCATGCCATTGATATTTCCCGCATTGTGGCCCCAGGTGGTACTGGCATCGACACCTGTAGATCGCAACATCTTCCTTCGGGGTAGTGGGCAGATCTCCGCCAAGACCAATCTGCTTTCCGGGCCTCATCAGCTCGCCCAGCACCGCGACGTGATAGTAATAATGATGTGCGCCGTGTGCGTGCCAACGCGTCTCTCCCACCCATGTTTAAATATAGCTTGGAGAGTTGCAGCCCTTTCATTGCCGAGTTGTCCGGCAAGGTAGGAGGCAAGTCCGGTGCAGCGGGCCGTTGACATTCGATGGTCGATCAAAAGGTCCAGAATTGGCGAGGCGTTCTGGCCTAAGCGCTGATCGAAGGGACGGGCGGCTTCGGACGAGGCTGTGATAGGTTGTCCAGCGGAGCAACCAGGCCGTCACCAGACCGCCTGCTGAGTCTTGTCATGCTGTCGAAGGAGCTCTTGATCCGAGTTCGACACGGTCTGCATGTCGGATTCACCACAGACATGGAGTCTGAGGAAGTTAGCAAGACAGTAAAGTGCATCGATAGCGATACAGTCCTGTTCTCATAAAGAAGCAAGGTGCATCTAGTGGGAGACATCAAAGATCTGGAGAGCCTTGCCGAGCGACCGGGAGCCCCGGTGTGAGGAGGTCCGACACCCGAACCCATCAACACCAAAAGGCCGGGTAGAAGGAGGGGGCGGGTCGCTCCGGAACAGGGAGATCTTGACGGCAAGACGGACGGACGCTGTTGATGTCAGCCCTGACATGAGGCAACTGTCAAAGCTGTCAAGCCATCAAGCCGGCGACGTCGGTGGCAACAGCCACTCTGCCAGTCTGCAAGGGCTCGGAGACGATCTGACCATTTACCACAGCACACTGTACATGTAAGCCGGGAGGGAATGGTCTCGTGGTTACCTAACCTACCTAGGTAGGTAGGTAGGCGAGGTGCATGCCATAAAAGGGTACCTAGGTACCCTACCCTTTTTCAAGGTATGGAAAACCGAGGCTCGGCTGTCAGCGAACGCAGTGTTGGTCGCTGACTGCGGGCCACTTCATCAGGCAGATCTCAGGACCTAGAAACCGACGGATACATGGTATTAGTAGGTAGGTACGGTAGGATTGAAGGTTGCATTGCATTTGCAATGAAACTGTTGTTGGCTCCCTTGAATTGGCTGTGATCGCATCTGCCTGTAGACCCGTTTGCAGACTGATTGATGGTCCACCAGCCAGCCACAGCAAGCCGGTCCACGGGTTGCCCAAGCGGGTCGCCCAGGCGGTCGGTCGCGGAAGGCGACGATTGCCTGCCTGCGTGCCTGCCTTGTTTACTTGGGTCCCGCTGGGAGCATCGGGAAGGAAGAAAGCGGGATATTCCAATCTTCCAAGGCTCCAGATGTCATTCCTGAATGAGGCAGACGTTCCAAGCACTCATCACGGCTCACGCAGTAACGTGGCAGACAGTGCAGGAAGGGGCCATGAGGCAGCAGGTGTGCACACAGTGAAGTAGAAGTAGTTGCGCGTCTAAATCTTGTCGTAACAGGCCTGAATGGTACGTCGAAAAGTGTCTTGCCGCGATGGCCCGTACAGTGTCAAGACGGGATGATGCTTTCTGAAGGATCTCAGGCTCGCCTGGCTAGCTGGCAGGCTGGCTCGCTCAGCAGATCAAATCCGGAGTCCTGACCTGAGCTCTGCTTTCGTAGCGTGTGTGAACCCCTGGCTTAGCTGGCTTCAGGCCCAACCGTGAGAGCCCAGACGCCCTTTTGCCTGCAGCACAACGCCCTGCGAGCCCACATGTGGCCATTACCCACCTGTTTTTTGCCCAGCACGGAGCAACGCCCAGCAACCAAGGGTTCCTTTTTGGGGGGGGGGAAGGGGGGAGGGGCTGGGGGGTTTTGTTGTGGTGAAGGCGTGAGGTTAGGTTAGGTCAACTTTCTGGAGGGTGGAGCGCTCCGCTCAGTGTGAATCCTTTTTCCACTCCCCGTCCCCCCAAAACGCCTTTCTCCTCTTTCCGCAACTGCCCTCTCGCTCGTACCTTTCTTTCCCCTTCCTCCTCAAAACCAAACCACAAGTGCACTTCCCGCCAATCTTGAACGTCGTCTCGATACAACGGACGGCGAAGGAGACTCGAGCAGGAAAGACCGTTAGCGTGTCTCTTCTTTCTTCATTCATATCATCGATCTTCTTTCTCTGCATTTGCGATTTTTTCTCTCTAATCATCTTCCTATCCGTGATCGTTACGCCTGACCATCGCGGCTTTCGTCATCCGTCCTCAACCCGCCCACCGAACCACCGAACAAAGCGAACCGAAACCACGAACTTCACCTGAACACTACACTGAAAGCAGTATTCTCCATACGTTAGTACCATCTTTCCTGGTTCTCCCATATACAAACTTCACCCTTCACACAAGTATTTCTCTGTCTGTCGGTTTGGCAATCGTGTCAGCGAGCCAAGTCGGTCAGGTCAGGATTGAATTGGATTGTCCGGCCATCCAAGCCTCCAGCCGCATCTGGCCTCCTCAATCCAGCCCGGCCCCCGGGGCGCTTGCGTTAACCACCGCAACCCGCCCGCTACTAAGGCTGGCAGCTTGTCGGACTTTCTTGCTTCCAGGGACCCAAGGCTCCTAAAATAAAGCTGCCTGAGTCTGCAATTAGCCACCACCACTTCACACTCAGCGGCACAGCCAGCACAACACCCTTCATAACCCGATTAATGCTCCACCAAACTTGCGGTTCCTTGCATTTTTCGTGATTGCATCACACCGCCCTCATCACTCTGTCCTCTCAACTTACCTAACAACCTAACAACTCAACTGCCATTTTTACACCTCCATCTAACTTCCCATGTGCAAACAGTCTTTCAGCCTCCGAACCTGAATCGACCCGACTACTTCTCGGTCGCCAGCAATCAGCTACCTTCCTTTTCGTGGGACCGAACCACCCCCAACATCCGCCAAGATGACGACCATGGTATGTTGTTGACTCGAGGACCTCGGACCCCATCCAGCCTTGACTACGCGTTTGACATCTTCGCCCTCGCGTTTTCTACCGTTGTGGCCTACACTTTGCTGTTTAGGCCACACTAGAATGATGATAATCGTGTCTTTCAAGGCTGTCCACGTCCAGTCCATTGGCATCTCTGGCATGCACTTCAACTAACTCTCCATTTGCTTCAGGATCTCCGCGTCGGTAACAAATACCGCATTGGACGTAAGATCGGCTCTGGTTCTTTCGGTGACATCTACCTCGGCACCAACATCATCTCCGGGGAGGAGATCGCCATCAAGCTTGAGAGCGTCAAGGCCAAGCACCCTCAGCTTGAGTACGAAGCCCGAGTCTACAAGTCTCTTGCCGGCGGTGTCGGAATTCCTTTCGTCCGTTGGTTTGGAACCGAGTGCGACTACAATGCCATGGTCCTGGACCTCCTCGGTCCCAGTCTGGAGGACCTCTTCAACTTCTGCAACCGCAAGTTCTCGCTGAAGACTGTCCTCCTGCTGGCTGACCAGCTCATCTCCCGCATCGAGTATATCCACGCGAAGTCCTTCATTCACCGTGATATCAAGCCCGACAACTTCCTGATGGGCATCGGAAAGCGTGGAAACCAGGTCAATGTCATTGACTTTGGTCTTGCCAAGAAGTACCGTGACCCCAAGACGCACTTCCACATCCCGTACAGGGAGAACAAGAACCTGACGGGTACCGCCCGTTACGCCTCCATCAACACTCACCTTGGTGTCGGTATGTGTTAATCCACCCAGAGATCACTGGCCAACGTCCACTAAACATGATACAGAGCAATCCCGCCGAGACGACATGGAGTCTCTTGGTTACGTCATGCTTTACTTCTGCCGTGGCTCTCTGCCCTGGCAGGGTCTTAAGGCTGCTACCAAGAAGCAGAAGTACGACCGCATCATGGAGAAGAAGATGACCACCCCTACCGAGGTCCTGTGCCGTGGCTTCCCCAACGAGTTCGCCATCTACCTCAACTACACTCGATCCCTGCGCTTCGACGACAAGCCCGACTACAGCTACCTGCGCAAGATCTTCCGTGATCTCTTCGTCCGTGAGGGCTTCCAGTACGACTACGTCTTCGACTGGACCGTCTACAAGTACCAGAAGAACGCTGCTCAAATCAAGCGGGACGAGCAGACCGATGACAAGAACGCCTCTGGTGCTGCTACTGGACAGCCCACTACCGCCACGGCCACCAAGGCTACTCCTGCCATCCAAAGCAACCGCGCTCGCAAGATGATCGCCGATACTCCGGAGCAGCGTGGTGTCGGGACAAGCGATAGGATGTGAGTGTCAAATAAGCCCGGCCCACAGCATTCCTTGTAAGGAATCTCCTTCGAGTTTGGTGTGCTTCATAACGCTGGCCGAGGGAAAATGCTGACACGAGTGCTGACCGTCAGTCTCCGATAATAGGCTGCGCTCCTCTACCAGAGGGCAAGGCGCTGGCTCGGGTTACGCTTCCGGCTCTTACCAACGACCCAAGTGAACGCGGCACGGCCTTCCGACTCAAATTGTTTACTGTGGAAAGATTGTTTATCCCTGAGCGACTCTAGTAGATGGCACGCCGTGATGTCACGGGGCAGTCTGCTGGTGTTTCCTCTCATTTGGCAACATGCCGTCGCTCAGGGATTCCATTTTACGAACATCTCCACTCCACAATCCTGTCTTGGGGATTGTTCTCGTTATTCGACGTCTTTTTTCGGTTAATACTCTCATGGCTCGGCCAGTTTGGGTAGAGTCGACGGCTGGATCAGTGGCATTGGGCCATTCAGATCCGGTCTGCGCACTCATCCCGACATCGGCTGAACGGCACGCCCGGTACTTCAATCGCTGGAGTATCGGCATGTGAGGGATATTAGTTTCGTTAGTGGGAAAGCAGAAGCACCAGCTTGACTGCCAAACGAACCGAACAGAGCACAAGGTCACTGGAGCCAGTCTCGACACAGTCATGACTCTCCAGGTACGATCAGCTCCGTCGTTGCGACAATCCGGCTAGACTTGAGATAGCCCGCCCGCCGCATCTCCTTCAACTTTTGTTTCCTTTTCTTTCTGATTACTGCATTCGATTGGACTTCGTGGACTCGTTTCTGGGGAGGTAATGTTTGGGAGATGCCGACTGCTCGGGTCTCTGACATGATTTGGATTTTCTGGACCCCATTCACGGCGAGGGACTTACGGTTGTTCAGTGTGGTTGACTAGTCGACGATACATCTGACTGCTGTGTCCCAGTCGTCCAACGGAATTGATATTGAGCTTGAGCCACGGAGGGCCGAAGACGCGGGGATATTCTTGTTAGGTTCTCGCGTCCTGGGGGGGGGGGTGGTTTGGTGGCTTTTCAGGACCTGGCATGTTGATTCTTGGTTGCCACAATCCATTCCTAGCACTGTCGGGATTACCGACGTCGACCTTTGACATGGCAGCTTCTCTATCCCCTCCGCCCGTCAACCCACTTGCGATCTCGGCTTGTGTCACGCAAGTGCAGGCGGAGGAATGAGGGTTTCAGCCCCGGACATAGCCATGGGACTGGTCAGTCGAGATTAAGAAAACGAAACACTCCTTAGAATTTGCTAGTCTATCACCGAAATAAAATTGCTTTTATACACCCACACACAAACTGACCCCCTTTTTTTCGCTCACGCCTAACTGCGTCCCGATGTTAAGAGTACACCAAGCCTCAAGTCCACGATCGCAAGGTCATCCTTGAAGGTAGGAAGCTTCCCGGTCAATTCAGGCCCAGACAATCTTTGCTACTGGTGACATCAACGCCGGAGAGCGAATGACATGGCGGTCATGGTCCAGCAAGCCAAGCCAAGAAACACCTGAGGATATCAATGAGACATGAGTGACACGGAATTGCTCTTCAGACCAGAAGCAAACGCGCCATGACGGTGTTTGGTTCACTAGCAATATAGACTCTCGTGAACCCGGAGCCATCCAGGCTGGGGTCCTCGATCAATGTCTCAAATAAGAAGGAAGCCACGATCTCTCTACCAGTGACTACCTACTGGTAACTATCTAGTCATTATGATGCCTCGTACCATGTGCCTTCTGCCTTCTCATTTAATTCCTCCACCCGGGCCTTCTCCAAACCATGGAAACTCATGCTTGCTTGGTCGTGTGATCGATCTCCCGTCCGAAGGCAGTCACGAGTAAAGTCCAGACAAGGAATCCCTTGAGCAATTCAAGTCATGTCCTACCTGTCTTTCAACTTATTCCCATCTCATATTCAGACACACTTCTTTCATGAACACATACTTACGGAACTTTGAACGAAGGTCATCGTCGGACGATCAGAGAGATCTCGGTAGCATCCGAGTACATCACGGAATAACCCCACCATCAATCAGATCAGATCAGGTAAAGGTCCGCAAGGACGACTCGGAGCGGCTTTCGGGCCGTAGCGCACTTAACCTTGTGTGGTGCCGTCCCAAGGACCCCCACCAAGACCCTTGTTCCTCCGATCGTGGTCCGTCTCCCAGTGCCACCACCACATGCAATCACTCGAGGTATCCCGACACCGCCACCATCTGCTGGCCTACCGGCACCCTTAACTAGTAACACCATGAGCCCAGCCCTCTCGCTGGACCTCTTCGTCCTCACCTTTAACTGCGCCAAGGCCATCATCGATGTAGACGTCTTTGCACAACATCTGCGCGGGGCGCTGCAGGAACATGGACAAAGGAGGGAAGGGGAGGTACCGGACGACCTTGACAACCGGCTACAGGAGGATGAACCCGTTGATCTGCCCGACCTGGTTGTGTTGTGAGTGCCCGGATGCTATCAATTGACGCATTTTCATTGATTACTATCCCTCTGGAAAATGTCTACGGCCGGCTAATTCCGTCCCTCAGTTCGCTACAGGAGATATCGCCCCTGGCACACGGCTTCGTCGGCGGCTACCTGTTAAACCCCTACCTCACGCCCTTCAAGGAGGCACTGAACCTCGCCGCCATCGGGGTCCAGCAGCCACAGGCCAAGAATGGACCGAGACCGAGCCCACAGCGGTCGGCATCGACAATGTCCAGCGTCTGGCGCCGGCAGCCGGACTACCCGTACAAGCTCGTCGAGGCCCGAAACGTCGGTATGACCGCCATCCTGCTGTTCGCGAGGAAGCCGGATGCGATACACCACATCCAGTTTGCGGAGTGTGCCTTCGGGATCGCGAACATGGGCAACAAGGGCGCCGTGGCGCTGCGGGTTACGTACTCGGATGCTGGCACGGCGGCGGACGAGGACGGCGAGGGGCCGGCTGGGGGGTCGTCTGCCACCGCGGGGACGGCGGCGGAGCGGAGGACGACGGAGCTCACGTTTGTGGCTACGCATCTGGCTGCGATGGAGTACAACTTGCGGCGGAGGAATGCCAATTGGGCTAGTATTGTGGTATGTTCTGATTCCTGACTGCCTATCCCTTCCCGACGACGGTCTGCTGTCACATGTATGGGCCATACTGACAAAATCTACAGTCTTCATGCACGTTCGAAAATCCAAAACTGATCCTCCCTGAGGAGTTCCATACTGCCGAGCCCGGCATTAAGAATGTTATCGAGTCATCGATAAACAGCCTCTCGTCTTCCTCCTCGGCGACACCTGCTGAAGGTAAACAAACCGACGGGGGTCGGGACATCCCCCTCCCGACCGAAGACGAGCGTGCCGCGTTTCTCGCGCGCGAGGAAAGGGCCAACTCGATACCCTCGGATTACTCTAAACAACTGCATAACGCCAGCATCTTCAAGCCCGGTTCGCACCTATTCGTCGCTGGGGACCTGAACTACCGCATCCACACAGACAAGCCACCCGCGCTGGCGCCCTTCCCGACCTTGGAGCCGGAGAACTTCCGGACGTTCTTCGAGAAGGACCAGCTCACCCGGGAGAGGCTCGAGGGACGAACGCTGCACGGCCTCTCGGAGGCGGAGGTGAAGTTCCCCCCGACATACAAGATCAAGCACCTGAGCCCCGAAAAAGCCGCGGATGCGGTCAACAGGGAGGACTTCGAATCCGGGAAGGACGCGGTCCCGTGGAAGTGGGCCTCCCACCGCTGGCCCGGCTGGTGCGACCGGATCCTCTACCTCGACATACCGCCCTGGGTGAGGCAGAGACAAGGCGGCGGCGGCGGCGGCAAGCCGCCCACCGATATGGCCGTCCACAGGTATCACTCGATGCCCGCCATGTCCAGCTCGGACCACCAGCCCGTCTACCTCCGGGTGTCGGTGCCGCTCCTGACGGCGCAGGAGCTGTCGCCGCCGGCCGACTGGGAGGTTACCGCCGCCGGGGAGGGAGGAGATGAAGAAGGGGCCGGGAAGGTGGTGGACCCCCGGCTGCGGCTGCCCGTGCCCATCGACACGGGGGCGTGGGAGCGCCGGGCGACGGCCAGGAAGCGCGAGGTGATGACGGGCATGACGACGCTGTTCTTCTCGACGAGGGAGGGGGCCGTCGTGATCGGTACGGTGGCTGTGGTGTCGCTGCTGAGCTGGTGGCTGTACCAGGGGCTCCTGTAGGGGAAAGTCCGCTGGGGGGCTGTTGGTGATGTGGTGAAGGGCTTGGTGGCTGGTTCGCGAAGACGTGGTATGTTGGACTTGCGAGCACTTTTGGACTGGAACGCGGGGTGGGGGGCATGGAGGTGGTGATTAGGGGACGGGTGAGAACAAGGTGAGAACACCAACAACAACATGTACTACATATAGATACCCGGTATACGAAATAGCGATTGGGTGGTAGGTAAGCGAAAACAGGCATAGCGACTGTCTCGGGTGGGTGGGTATATAGCTATACCACTGGACTTTGTGCCTGACTACCAAGTAGGTATCTGAGTGCCCGGAGAAAAAGTGTGACTACGGGGATTTATCGCGACTGGGAATGGGCCGGGGCGTGTTGCGCGCGATGTCAGCTGCCGTCCTCCATCCTTGTTATCTATCCCCAGGCACAAGGCACGATGACCTCAATCTGTCCAGTGTAGGGCACAGGATCCGGCTGCCCGGCCCTCCATCCTCCGTGGCAAACACTGGGCAACGGCAGCTGCAGCCGCAGAGGAAGGTGTGCCGGGCAGCGGCGGGATGGTTCCTTTCGTTCCGAGGTTTTTGGTAGGTAAGTACCTAGGGTAGGTACCTAGGTCGAGACGATGGCTTCCTTCCTGACCCCCTGCAACGCAGGCATCGCTACCTGCTCCTTGTAAGCCACCAGGCCATGACTTGTCCGTCACCAATATTAGTAGTTCCTTCCCACTTTCCCCCAATGCACCGTATATGGATAATGTTAAGTCAACAAATGCCTCGAGCAGTTGGATTGCTAGGCTATATTATACCTAATATATACCATTTCTTCCCTGGTTCGACATTTGTTCTTCCCTCCCCCTTCAACTTCTCCGGGGCTCATCAAACCTCCACCGAAAGACATCGTCAACCCCCTCGCACCCACCAATATTCCCTCAGTAACCAAGATCACTTCACACCACATCTTCTCCTCTTGGTATCTGTCGTTCTCCGTTCCACCGAGGTATTTGTTTTTCTTTGCAGTGCCACATCTTCCGTGCTGCCACTGTGCGTCAGCTTGTCATTGCAGCCCGGACATTACCCATCCCTTTATCCTACCCAGTCGGCCAGACATGCAATTTTGCAAGCAGCCCCCATTGGGCCGCCGGCACTTTCTGTCACGTCGCTTGTAAACCATTTCCCCCCCCAAAGGTACCACCGACCTATCGCTCAGCTTGACATTGGCATAGCTCGGAGTAACGAGCCGGAGCAGGCGGTTCGATTTCGTTAGAGGCGTCCAGTGGTGGGAAGGTTTCGGGGCTTCACTACCTAAGTGGCATCGCACCTGTCGGTACTCAGTGGCCGTCACTGACCCACTTTTGGGCATCTAGGAAACCGAATCGTTCACAGTCTTCGATCCCGCTCCCCGACGACGACGGCGTAGGAACCGGCACTGACGACGGCGCGGACCCGAGACGTTGGCGGGTAATGATGGGGACGCCATCGCATGTGGATGGGAATGGCTGGTAGTCTCTGGTTGTCGTTGGCCTGGGCTGTTGTTGGGACTGATTCCGATCTTTGGGTATTGTCTAGCCAATGCGACCAATCTAGTAACTCGGCGCAACTTGCCGTCGTGCACCACCTTCATCTGTGCCTCCTTCGTCATAAGTTCCCTTCCTCGGATCGGCCAGAGAAAGAACTCGTCACCCGCCCGGGCCGCTTTTGGGCTCCGCAAGCCCTGCTGTCGTGCCTCTACTGCCAGCCGGTTCGCCCTGGTATTACCCGGGATGTCCGCATGTGAGTGTCCGGGCACCCAGTGGGGCTCTACCCTGCAGCCATGCCCCTCGAGCTCCTCAGCCAGTGCCAGGACCGCCTTGAGGAGAAGCACGCAGTGCCTCCCCTTCTTCCTGCGGATCCACTCCAGGGCTACATGCGAATCTGTAAGCACGTAGATCCCCCCCCCCCAGGCCCTCCTCGACGGAGCCGCGCAGCATGCGCGCCAGGGCCAGCGCCTGGTGGATGGCGGCGAGCTCGACCTGGTGGATGCTGTGGTGGCCCCGGACGCCGAAGCTGCACTCGGCCCATGTGTCCTCGTCCGGCGGCGTGCCCCGGAAGGTGACTGCAGCCCCGGCGCTGTTTGACTGCGTTCTGAGGTCCACGGATGCATCCGTCCAGAAGACGATGTCTCTTTTGGGCTTTTGTTCTCTGCTGTGGTCGTCGTAGATGGCTGAGGCGTATGCCAGGGCGCCGGGGGCGTCTTCGATGGTGACTTGCATCGTCATGTGGGGTTGGACTCTGGTTGTTCTTGAGTAGGATGAGCGGTCTTGTAGGAGCAAGATTGTTGTTCTCTGGTTTGCTGAGAAGCCGTGTCATCGACATATGAATTCAATTCGCAGTTTGGGTGGATTGGTACATACAGACCCAAAGTGACGCCGCTCGGGCACCTAATAAGGTTTGAACTTCCGTGGTTCAATTAGTCCAAGTGTAAGTACAGTACTAGTTTTAGCGATATTTTCTTACTCAAGGGTACGGATTACCCTAGGTAGGCAGGTAGGTTGTCATAGCACGCCCGCTCTATTCCCAGGCATGGGGAAGTCCGTCAAGCACCCGTTCTGGGACCTAAATCCACCTGGGCACCTCTCTTGGGCAGGAGTGGCATGCGTGTCGTATGTATGCCCGGCCCAATGCGCGGAGGAGCCGCCTTGACGGTTTATGCGCATGCTTGTTTGGCCCCCCCCCCCGTGATCAAAGCCTCTGCTGCTTAGGAGTTAGTCGGTGTGCTGGGGGAGAAATGCAAGTAATTTACCACTGATCCTGATATGAGAACAGGGTTCAAGCCCTTTGGATCTTCCGCTTGTAGAACTCTGTGACACATGAATCACTGTTCACGTCGCAACATCATATTGGTGATTGTCGTTACGGTGACCATGTTGGTGGTTGTGCTGCCCAGGTGATCAACGATCCACCCATCCCTGAACGGGCTCGTTATGAAGTCTTGTTCTCTTTATATAGGTACCTAGATGCCTACTTAGGTATGCCCGCCCGAGCCTGTTTCCGCCCTGTTTGGACTCTAGTCGCTGACTTCTTCCTGCTCCCCCTCCCTGACCCTGTATTTTATATTGCATTGTATTGTATTGTACATTATAAATGACGAATGTATCATCATGTATGTCATCTTCATATCTGTCGTGCTCCATGCGCTCTCTCCCTATGTGATCTCATGTTCATGCTTCATGCTCATGACGCTGAAGGGGACAATGGGGGAAAAGAAGGAAAAGACAGCCATCTGCTGCCGAGGTAACTTTACCCACCCTTCCGACCCTCTTTAGAGGAAATGGTGCCAACCCCTTCTATCCAGGAAGATACCAGCTCGCCAAATTTCTAAGAATGTAGATTCATTAGATGGCCACCTCCTTTCCTGCGGAGGCGCCGTTTAGAAATCCTTGAAATAGTCGTCATACTTCATTCTCAACTCGTCCGTGTACCGCTCGCTGTTGGCGTCCTCCTCCGGGTATATGTCGAAGCACTGGGCGTCTCCGGGGAACCTGATGGGTGGGATGATAGGGCCCTTTTGCCGTCGGTTGTACACGTCCTCCCAGTCGACACCCCTGAAGAAGGGGTGCTCCTTCACCTTCTTCGCGCCCCCGCTCACGTTGCCTAACCTGCGGGACCGGTCCGTGTTGCAGAAGGATCTGATGATATCCTTGGCTTCCGGGGAAATGGGTGGCTCTTGTGGGAAGACGACTGGCTTTTCGACAATTCTAGGTGGATCAATGTCAGTTATCTCGTTCGTCCTAGTCCGCACGTGCTTACGGGACGTTTCTGCTTGGTCGTACTCACTGTTTGTATATCTCAATGGGGTTCTGGTGCCAGAACGGGGGATATCCCGTCAGGAACTCGTATATCAATATCCCCAGTGCCCACCAGTCCACGGCCGTGGTGTGTCCCTTGTTGTGTATGACCTCTGGCGCCAGGTATTCGGGTGTGCCACACAGCGTATACGTCTCTGTGGTCGCTAGCCGTTTTGCGAAGCCAAAGTCCACAAGCTTAATGTGTCCTTCCTCGTCTAGCAGCAGGTTCTCGGGTTTGAGGTCGCGGTAGGCCACGCCCCCTTGTTTCTCGTGTAGGTATTCCAGCACCAGGACGATCTCGGCGGCGTAGTAACGCGCCATGGGCTCGTTGAAGCGGCGGAATTTCCGAAGGTATGAGAATAGCTCGCCGCCGGGGACATAGTCGAGGAGGAGGAAGAGGTGGTCGCTATCGGAGAAGGAGGCGAGGAGGTTTGTTATGAATGGGTGTCCGCTCACGTCGCCGAGGATTTCGCGCTCGTGTCGCACGTGGTCGATCTGTTTGAGTTTGATGACTGCATGTTTGCGATCAGTTACAAGATCGAGGTCTAGAACGAAAGGGGGTCCCTGCTTTCTTTTTCCTCCTCCGGACGAGTCGTTGCACAAACCTTCTGTTTTCCGTAATATCTTGAGTGCGAACACCTTTGTCCGTTCGGCTTCGTTCTGTGGGCTCGACAGTCGCACAAGGCAGACCCGAGCGAAGGTGCCTTGAAAAGGGTGGTCCGAGTAAGCTTGCCGTATTTTCTTGGGCCATCTCTGGAGTTGCGATTCTGTCTACCTACCCGTGCCGAGAGTTCTCACCCTGGAGAAGTCGTCCAGCCTCAGTTTCCTCGACGTCTTGGAGGCATCGCTGGGCGCCCCGGGGGCTATCACGCCGCTCATCGCCTGCGTCTTGTCCAGAGTCCGGCTTGCGCCAGCGTGACCAACCGTGGCTGGCACCTGCGCGACGGTGGCAGCCATCTTGGTGGACTTGGGAGGGGAGGACAAAGGGGGGACCGTGGTTCGGTTTCGTTTGTATGTGTGACTTCGAGTACGCTTGCAGGTTTGCGCCCCGAGTTTCTGTTGCAGCCTGCTGCTTCTTTTAAGTGGTGCAAGGAGGGAGGATGGGTAGGTTTGCACCGAGACACCGAGTGGGACCAATGCCGGCTGGGTCGAGGGACGGAGCCGAGTGTGCGTATCCGTTGGTTTACATGTAGCGCCTTGTCGGTCAGTAGGAAGGAGGCCAAGCTACACGAGTCCCGGTCCGATCTTTGTGCGACCTCTGGTTGGCGGTTCGCGCAGGCACGGCGCTGAATGCTGAGAGGGCAGAACGGGAAAGTCGAAGAATTCAGTCGGTCAATCAGTCAGTCTTTGATGGCAGTCGGCGGTCGGGGACTTTAGCAGGATCGCGATGCCGGGGGGGGGGGGGCTTTTTGTGTGGGGCGGGTGTGCAGGAGGTGGTCCGGGAGGATCAACAGGGTGGAATTGTCATTGTCTGCTGGTCGATTGTTGTTCGAGCAGGAAGGATATGTATGGATGGATGTAAGGAGCATGTATAGGTAGCTAGTATAATAGATGATGAGATATCTGGTAAAAGCTGACAGACAAACGGGTAGAGGTTGAACAGGAAAGAAGAGGGCCAGCTGGCTGTGCATGCAAGGAATTATGTAGGTGATCAAGTGGTAAGATGGAGAATGAGCGTGAGCTAATGCAACCTTCCTTCCCACGGAGAGTAAGTGAGTTGAGTGGCACAGGCCTGGCCCGGGTAGAGTGGACGAATTGGGCAGTTCCTAAATGGTGGGAGTGTGTTTCGTATCTGGTTTTTGCGGGTTGTGGAGATGGATATGGGGAACGGAGAGATGGGGTTTCGAATCAATTGATATTTGGCGCTGGCGTTGGCGCTGGTGCTGAAGCAAGGTTGATGATGATGGTGCAAGTGGGTGGGTGAGTGGGAAGGAAGGAAGCGAGGATACCTAGGTAGTGAATAGTGAATGGTGAATGGTGAATGGTGAATGGTGAATGGTGAATGCCCAGGTGGTGAATGGGTCCCTCACTATCCGCAACTAGGCCTACTACTACTATTCCTACTACAGTACGTATTTAATTAAGTATTTGTCTGTCGTTGCCGTGCCGTTGTCGTCGTCGTTTTTGAACATTATTAACGTTGTATTTTGATTTACTCACGTTTACTGTACTATAGGAACTACAGAAGGGGGGGGAAGGCTGGAATGTTGTTGTTGTTGGAAGAGCGACCAATTTGACGTCACTTTTCTGCAGATCTATCGCAGAGCCCAATTCTGAAGAGAGTTTACCTAGGTTGATTGATGATTGATGATGAGAGCGGAGGTTCAAGGTTGTGTGGTTGAATGAGGTGCTGGGTTGTGGGTTGGGCGCGTGGGGGAATCTTGGGACTTTCGGAATTGGGACAATGATGAGATCACTTCCCCCCCTCCTCAAAGGTTTCGTGCGTCCTGGCGCCCTTCTTCTGAACCCTTGTCCTGGTCCTGGTCTTGGTCCGGGTCCGGGTCCAGGATCCTTATGTAGCTCGCTCCTCCTGCTTGACTCGACTCGGGACGGGCTACGTACGTAGATCACCATGTTTTGATGATGAAGTTAACGATAGTGATAGGCGAGACTGTATTTCGAAAATTACCTAGGTAGACATGAAAGGACGATATAGGCTAATGAAGAAGTAATGCGACGAAAATATCGTGAGGCATCGGTGACTGGCTGCAGGTGACTACGGATGTGTAATGTAAGTACACCGTATATAATCCCGGCCTGCCACGAGGCATACATACTCGAGGCTGTTCAAGTATGTAGACTAATATCTACTGTAGTATCTGTCTTTACTACGCAGTCCTTGGTTACCGATCCGATCCCATGTTACACGGCAGAAAGACGAATCTGGGTATAATAATCATGGTACCTAGTATAAGTACCTGTACCTATATGTCAGTACGGATATGTAGGTACTACCTAGGTAGGTAGTACTGTGTATGTATGTATGTACTACATACTTGGGCCCGGACATCTGGAGACATCACGCGTGGGTTTTGCAACGTGGGGTTTTCAGCGTGGGGTTTGGGGACGCAGATTAAAGTGGTGGCTTCATCATCATCATCATCATCATCACCATCATCGGTCAGATGCCGTTTTGTTGCCATTGCCCATTATTATTATTATTATTATTATGCCGAGCCTCAACTCAACGGCGGACAGCGGAATGGAATAGTCTGGGTAATCAGGGCAATCATGATAATATGGAGCTGATTTATTCTCGATACATAGAGATGGACTGAAGATCCTGAGACGACTTTCGCACGTCAAAATATTAAGGACGAATTTCAGGATCCGCATATACATACTGCTCGGACCGCAGACGACAGGCAGTTGCTGCCGGAGAATGGAGACACGTGCGCGAGACGAGAATCAAGATAAGATAAAATGTAAGATAATAAATGAATGGGTCCCGGGTCCATTGATGGCTTCACTCAACAGAGATATATGAGACAAAAGAGACATGAAACAGCCGTACTCTGTCAAGAGGTCATTGACAAGGAGGGGTTGAGGTATCTACCTAGGATCTACTGGCCGTCCTAGGTTCCAAGGTTTTCAGGTTCCAAGGTGAGAGGTCGCTGATAATTAGGTACCTAGGTAATCAATTGAGTGGTGGGGGGAGCGAGGATGGATTGTAGCAGTTATATCGGCCATTCGGTCATTTTTAGCCGCAGGTGCTCTCCAATTGTAGTGGACCTCCAGGCTGACTGACCCCTGGGGCCTGACAACCCAGACACCTGGGCACCCCTGGCGCGTCTCCAAGGCGGCTGCCAGCACCCTGGCACCTTGGGCCCTGACCTCGTTTAGTGTAGTCCCGCAGCCGCCGTTCCATTTGCCTGCCTCTCACGATTGAACCCTACCCTAGGTATTGTTTTGTTGTTGTGTCTGTGTACGCATTACTCACTCCAGCAATGAATGCATCGCATCACCTTTGCTTTGCAGCAATATCGACCACCGCCACGAGACCATCAACATCCAAATCCACATCTTAGCCATTGACCCATTTGACTTCCAACCAATCAAGGCGACAAGAGAAACACAACAACATTATTACCTTTCAAGGCCATGCTTTGATTTCCCCCTTCGTTGTCCTCATTCTGGAGCCCCCCTGGCTTGAATTGAAGGCTTGAAGCTTCCCTGCTCAGCATCACCGCCATCGCCGCATCGAGGGCGTCTTCGCCCTACCACAACCAGTCATGTTTAACATCTCCAGCTTCGTTCAGAGGGCCCAGCAGCTCCTCGACCCTCTGCAGGGTCTGAATCTCACTGACTCCGACAGGAATCCCTCCAAGGCAACCCTCTTCCAGAACCAGTTCCGACTCCCCTCCTCTCAACATCCCTTGTACGAGATCACCGCCGAGCTTACCATTCCTCCCTCGAACATCACCCAAGGCGGCAAGAATGATTCTGGCTTCCACTATGCCGGCAAGCTGCACCTTTCCGAAGCCTTCATGTGCTTCTCGACTACACCCTCGAGCTTCCTGTCGTCCGCGAGCACCTCGACCTCCTCGGCATTTACCGGGCAGACACATGGCGGTGGCCCAGGCGGCAATGGCTTCACATTTCCTCTGTGCTCTATCCGAAGGGTAGAGAGGCTACACAGTCAGAACTTCCAGGTTCGGACCTCCGTCTTCGAGACTTACACGGTCCACGATGCTGACACCCCGCGCAGTTCGCTCTAGCCATCACCACTTGGAACGGTCTGACCCAGAGTGCCGCCAAGGATAAGGATGCCCACAAGGACAATAAGGAGCTTCGGGAGCAGAGAATAACAATCACACTCGCCGGTAGCAGGCAAGCTTGTGAAAGGTTCTGCGACGGCCTGAAAAAGGGTCTGCGTGCCGGAGTGGGAAACGTCGGGAAGCTCAAGAAGGTCATGGGGGAGTGCTACTCTGAATATCTGCTGCGCACAGAGGACCAGAAAGGCTCAAGCCCCCCAGATGCTGGACTTGGAATGATGTTTCGATACCCAGGCGACCCGAAGAAGCTGCGGGACCGCGCAAAGATGCGCCTGTGGGCAGAGTACCTGCGCGATAACGGCCGGAACATGAACCTCATCCGACAGCCTACATTCCACAAGCTCATCCGAGTTGGTCTTCCAAACAGGCTAAGGGGCGAAATGTGGGAGTTGACCTCCGGCTCCATGTACCTGCGCCTCGAGGAACCAAACCTATACAGCGACACCCTTAAGAAATTCGAAGGACAGGAGTCTCTCGCTATTGACGAGATCGAGAAGGACCTCAATCGAAGTCTTCCGGAGTATCCTGGTTTCCAGAGTGAAGAGGGAATCGGCCGGCTGCGACGGGTCCTGACTGCTTACAGCTGGGTGAATGCTGACGTCGGCTACTGCCAAGCCATGAACATAGTTGTGGCAGCACTGCTCATCTACATGTCAGAGACGCAGGCGTTTTTCTTGCTATCAGCACTATGCGATCGCTTGGTCCCCGGTTACTACTCCACAACCATGTACGGCACTCTGCTGGATCAGAAAGTATTCGAAAGCTTGGTCGAGAGGACGATGCCGGTCCTCTGGGAACATCTGGTTAAGAGCGACGTTCAGCTGTCTGTCGTGTCCCTGCCTTGGTTCCTATCGCTCTACATCAACTCGATGCCCCTGGTTTTCGCGTTCAGAGTCCTCGATGTGTTCTTTGTGGAAGGCCCGAAAGTTTTATTCCAGGTTGGCTTGGCCATATTACGGATCAATGGGGAGGATCTTTTAGACTCGACAGACGATGGTGCCTTCATTTCGGTTCTGAAGTCTTACTTTTCGCGGCTGGACGAATCAGCCCATCCGAAGTCCGAGAATCCCAAGCTGCGAGCTGTCACGCGGTTCCAGGAGCTTATGGTTGTGGCATTTAAGGAGTTCTCACAGGTGACACACAACAGCATTACGGACCTGCGACTCAAGAACAAGGACGCAGTTCTCAATAACATCGAGAACTTTGCCAAGAGAACAGCAATCCGGAATCTTGGCCCTGATGCCAAGATCATGAACGCAGATGAGTTGGGTGCGCTATATGACAGATTCTTTGGTGTGCTGTACGAGCGACAGCAACGAAACAAGCTTCTGCAGCAGGAACAGCAGCGCCGGGCTAAGACCGGTCGGCCGAAGCTGGGAGATATGCAGGTCGATGAGGCGGTTGAGAGAGGCAGAGCAGGTCTTGGAGCTCCTAGTACGTCGGAGATGGACTACGACGCCTTCCGTGAATTCTTGGCTGGAATGTCGAAATGGGCAATCTCGGACTCGCCAGCGACTCCCCGTCAAAATACCTTTCAAGAGAAAGACAAGGGTGCCTGGACAAATAGTATGCGGAGAGGCGATGTGTACACTGGTCCATGGGGAACTGGGCCTGAGCCGGCAGATCATGAGTTTCTGCGGCGGCTCTTCAAGCGCTGGGATAAGGACGAGAAGGGCCAGGTCACTTTGCAGGACGTCGTCTCCGGCATGGCGCAGATCAAGGGAAGGCGCGACATCATGGGCTCCATCACCTACTTCTTTGAGCTTTATGACGACGACGGCGATGGCAGGGTGGATCGGGAAGGCATACTACGCATCTCCGAGGCCTTGCTATTCCTTTCGCGTCGGGGGCTAGATGGTAGCCTAAGCCCCTCAGCATCACATCTGGGTCTGAATGGGCTTCAAGAACCTGGTGGAAATGACAACAGCCTGGATGACTCGTTCCCAGGGGCGTCTGTTAATGAGAGATTTCTCGGAAGCGTGAGCGCTTTTATTCGACGTTGCTTCGAGTACGCCGATCCGGACCATCCCAGGAACCAAGATGCGGCAGCTGCCGGGACTGGAGGCAATGGAACAGGAGACAGCATTCCTGACCCTGGCGCATTCACCATCGGAGATGAAGATGAAGACGAGGAAGAGGACCTTCTAGATCTGGAAGACACGCCCGAAGAGGAAACTGCCAAGAAGATGCCCAAGAAGTCTAGCATACCACCCGCGGTCAGTGTCAACACTACGGGCTCGGGTGGCCGCCGACATGTATCCAAGGCCGAATCCGAAAAGGCCAATATTGCCCTTGACCCCTCTAACCCTCTATACATGACCCTCCCTACATTCAGGATGGTCATCCTGGCCGACGAGCTACTAGAGCAGTTCTTCGAGTCCAGCTTCCCAGCCTCCTTCCACATCATCCAGGGGTTGCCGAGTAGCACAAGCCCCTCGAACCTCACCACCTTCTCCAGCATAGGCCAGTCTGCCGGACGCGCAGCAGCAGCAGCCATTGGCGGCGCACCTGTGGCCGTAGCAGGCGGCAACCGCGGCCTCAGGGGTGTCCTGGACGGCATCGTCACCGACGGGATGCGCGTGGCTGCTGAAGTCAGGAGGAGGATGGACGAGGCGCAGAAGGAACTGGAGAAGAACGCGACTCCGGGACAGAAGGCGGCACAGGACGAGGAGGAGGAAGACGATGAGGATCTGGATATCCACTCCCTCCGGACGCCGACGACCTTCAGTGACATGGAGAGGAGGAGCATAAGGAGCGTCAAGCAGGAAGACCGCATGTTGCTGGAGGGGGCGGACGCGGAGGCAGGTGGGGGCAATGGGAAGGGCGACGGGGCGGAGGGAGGGGCAAGTCCTGCCGGGGATGGAGGGCCGAAGGCGAGGCCGGGGAGTGTCGTCGAGGAGGCGGGCGCGACGAGGACGGTTGAGTTTGACGGCTGAAAAGGGCTGTCAAGTGTAGTAAGTTGTGTATGTATGGGCTTACCAGGCATCGTCTGGTTTTGTGTGGCTATGGGTTAGGCGTGACTCCTGGAATTGGATGGCTTGGTATCCTGTCTTTTTTTCCACTCTCTTTCCCTTACATGTTCTTTTCCCCCTTCTTTCTGCATTGTGTTTCTCCTTTGCTCAGGCGTGCAAGGAAGGGTTACAGGTACGGGAGGGTAGCAAGGAGGGCATAGACTACATAGCCAACGAAGTCTGGTTACCAGAGAGCCGTGGGCAGGGTCCGAGATCATGGGTGCTGCGATAACGTGCAAACCGATGCATGGTACCCGAACAGGTAAGAAACGAGAAACATCACTCACCTCCGGAAGACTAAGGCGCAACCTCAGGTGTACATGAAGTGGAATCGGGGTTAGGGTCGGATGCGCATTGTGAGGTAATAAGGACTCGAATCTCGACCTCACCCGTCCCTCAGCCACTTGCATTCCTGTTCGAGCTTCTCCTGAGAGAATCAGATTAGTTGATGATCACTTCAAGCCACACATACCTGATGATGTCTTCCAGAAGCAGAGCACTAGTTCCCCCCCTCGTGAGTCTAGATCTCAAAAGATCTCGTTCCTATGGCGCTCGTTCCTAGCCCTGGCAACAATCAGCCGAAGAACGTATGCCCCGCGTACATGGGCTGTCTCTTCTTCTTTCTCCATCATCATCCTCCCGCTCAGACTAAACGACTCATCGGCGCGTGGACGCAGAATGTATATGCGATCATCCAGCCAGCTTGAGTGAGTGCCCCTTTTGCCGTCTAGGGGCGCCGCAGCATCATAGTTCTGCCGAGGGGGAGGAGGGCCTTCGCATTATAGTTCCCCGGCCCTGATCTTCTCGCTGCTTCTCCTGTCTACTTACTTCCCCACGCTTCGATGGTGTTACTTGCTCGCCTCCTCTTCTCTCATTATTCGCCATCCCCTTCGCCCCTCTTGACGCCCAGTGTCGCGATCGATGGGCTGGTCTTCTCGATCCAAGGCGGCAGCAGCTGGTGCCGGTGGCCAGAACCTACCGACCCAGCCCTCGTCTGCTGTTTCAGGTTCCGTCACGATTATCACTTCGACTGGTACGCAACATATTACTGTTACTTTCGGTGCTCCTAGAAATTCCTCTTCGGCTGGGGATGGGCAAGGGAGCCTTCCTCCCATCGACTTCACCACTATCCCCAAGACCAGTGAGGACACTGCTACAGTGCCAATGAATACTCAGGACTCTGTTTCCGTAGACTCTGCTACCATCCAAGCAGGTAGCAACAGCTTTACCCCTATCGGCCTCACACCAACGGCTGGTAAGGGCACTGCTCCTGTAGGCTTGACCACTAGACCGACTGGCAGTAGGGTCTCTACTCCCAACAGCTCAGCCACTAGGTCTGGCATAACTCCCGCCGGCTCCACGATCCCCGCCCACAAGGCCATTTTGATCTTCGTCGTCCCAGCTGGCGTCAGCAACACCAGTCCGTCCTCCACTCCTGGCTTGAAGCGCCGCCGCGCAGGGACCGGTAGCTTCATAGGAAACGTTGGTGTCAGGAACCCGTCTGATTGCTCTCAGGCCATGCAGTTCTACATCGTCAACGGGGAGCTGGTCAGCGGCGGCGAGATCGTCAGCGCGAATGTTGGGGATGATTACGTGCCTTTGGCTGTCAGTCCTGCCCGTGGCTCGACCACGACGAGCTGGGAGTCCCTGGACGGCGAGCTCCTCTGGGCCAATGGGAACTTTACTGGTGGTAAGGCTGGGTTCTGTATGCTACCTTCAAGGTTGGTGAGGCTTACCGGCATGTCGGCTGCGAAGACGTGAAATTGTTGGCTCGGTTTGTTAAGTTCTTTTTGGAAATTGGATCATGCTGCCCATTTGTTTGTGCTGACAATCGACTTACAGCTTCTACCTGTCCTGGTCTGAATCCCGACCCGGGTGATCAGCTGCTCCCTGCAAATGCCACCCTCGTCCTGCCCCAGAACGTCTACTCCCCGTCCACAGCGCCGACCGACGAGATCTGTGTCCCTGTCATGGAATCCTGGATCATCGGCCAGTTCACAGTGATTCCGTCCACCAATGCTTCAGGCTCGGCTTAGCCAGTCGAGGGCCTCGGGTATCTACTCGTGTGCCCAGTGAGGCAACCGGTTGTTTTCCGTGTCGGGATACAGAGAAGTGAGAGCGTCAGCAGGGACCGTTAAAAGCAAAATGCTTGAGGAGGTCGTCTTCAGACGTCCAAAGAACACTGATACACCCCCTCAGAAACAATGGACGTATTTGTCTTGGTGTTGGGGACCAGAATAACATCAACAGTTCTTCTAGCAGTGATAGTCATGCCAATAGACATCGTGTGCGGAAACAAAAAATAATTACCGTATACCGAGAACCTTGAGAATCACAAAGCCTCAAATATATAAAAAGCAACTATATCAAAATAAACTGGCAAAAATGAGGAGTTCGAACTGACGACAACAGACGAACGCACGGTGTAAAAAATTGCGTATATTGAATGTTACAACTACACCACGCGCCCGAGCACTCCCCATTGATAGCATGAGTTGGCCTAAGGCTATATCCTTTGGTCAAGCCTTGAGCCAGTGCCCAGGTGGCCGCAGTTCCCAGCCTTGCAGCCATACCATTCGTCCCTTCGCCATTAGGCTGATAACTCTGTTGTCGCACTTTCGGAGCTTACCGCTCTCAGAGCTAAATAGTACATGATGTCTGCCGAACTTTTCCTTGACGATGGACTCGATAAGAGTCTGCTGGCGCTCAAGCTTCTTGAGGCGCGACTGGAGCTGATGATTCAGCGCCAACGCTCGGGTCTTTATCCTCCTCGACCTAGTCGTACTGATTTATCAGCTCTAAATTATCTTGCATCCTCTGCAAGTACCTCTACTACACGTAAGTGTGCTTTTCCCTTAGCACTATATTTATTGCCTCCAATTCATTGACCTCGGCTGCGGCATATCCTTGTCCTGGGAGGCTTCGTTGCGTAACTTTGCAATGCTTTCGCTCAAGTCAGACGGTCCCTTGACGCACGCCCCCCTTCACATACATGCTGAATCCACACGATTGTGACGGTACACCATTTGCCCGACTGTAGGAAGTTTACTTCGCCGGATTTTAAGACTACTGTGCGGAGCTTGACTGGTATCAAGAAAATCGCGAAAGGATAAGGAGGGGGTAGGGTAAGCGACTTGTTATTGAAATGAAGTGACGCGATTACCCGTTGGCTGCTATCATATAATATCTCGTCTCTAGTGGAGACATCTGGAGGAGCCGAGCATAACTTGCAGCTTTCAATCCAATCGAGCAGTCGGCTCAATAAGAGGGAATCTAGTGATATATGTCTTTAAGGAGTTTTAACGGCCAGCCGCAGGGCACCGATTCCAGTAGAAATAGACGCACACTTTCTGGAATTGTGTGCCTTGTATGGATTTCATTACTTGGTTTCTCAAGCGCCCGCGTGCATCGTCAGATTTCTCACTATTCACGACCACGCTCTTCCGCTTGTCGAGCCCTTTACACGGGTACCTAGTTCGATCCCCTGCAGTGTGCTGCCTGCATCATCGTTTCCACCACAACCACCACCCCTTGGATCAATGAAGCCGTCCTTGGTGCGATGATCCTCGACGACGACCACAGTAGTCGCTTGGATCATGTGCTCTGGGCCAGACTGTTCTACATCGTTTAGGCGGCGGTGAAACTTCCTTCTGCTGCCGCCGGTGCCGGAGTACGAGTGACGTGTCCAAGTGTCCATCCACGCGTAGACAGGCTTAAGCAGGGAGTGAAAATTGGGCAGGCACGCACAGATGATGCCGACATCAAGTTCAAGCCCGGACCAGATTCCGACTTCAACAAAATCCACTGTACAAATGGAATGTTAGAAATTAGAGCCAGGCGAAACCAAATGACTTTATCCTAATTGGTTGAGGCTGGGAACAGTCATATCTGGAAACCTTGCCACGGATCGAGCAAAGGTGGAAGGCTGAGCGATGTAATTACAACTTACGAGTTGGGTTGTGTGACAGAGTGGACTTGTTAATCGTCGTAAGGCGGTAAAGACTAACGGCGATGACGCTTGATTCGACGAGTGTAATTAGTTCCGAGGTCCATCCCAGTCTGACTTGTGTGGCACCTACAAGATCCCAAACGTAAACATAATAGCCGACAAGATCTTCTTCTGCAGCGGTAGGTTCAAGCGCAAGATAAAGGGAATAGGTACCAGCATGACCCCAGAGGTCGATGGCGATGGTGACGAAGGCGCCCGCCCAGAAGATGTCGTGGGTGCTAATACAGGAACCGCCGCCACGACCTTCCCAGGCTTTCCAGAAGTAGTCGATGGGCGTACAGCCAAACCAAATAGCAAGGTCAAAAGCGATGCAGCACGAAAAGAGAATATATCGCTTTGAAGATAGTTGTGATGTCGTCAAAAGGGACAGCCCAGATGTCGGTTCCTAAGCCATGAGATTTCACTGCACAGAGGCGTCATCTTAGCTGTGTTGCAAGAATTTCGATACGTGAAATATTGAAAGTATTTGCAGACGTACTTGACCATGTTACCGTCGTAAACGCAACGCAACCTAGCTGCAAGCATGAGAGGGTTCTAGTTAGCCTTCATCTGGCCAAAGCAAGCTGGAAGCAACAAAGGTCGACTCACAAAGGACATTGCCACAATAAAGTCATCCCACCAGACCGGAACCTTCGCCTTCAGTCTCGCGATGACGCGCAGTAGGACACAAACTGCAGCTATCGCGGTGAAGGCCATGAGTACAGGTACATAAGAGTGGTCAACGTTCGGAGAGATGCCACAGAATGTAGAGGTTAAGTTTTTGGTGAATAAGCTCTCCCGGACGGTGCAAGTCTCGGTGACGCAGGCAGTGCTTTGTGCATTGAGATCCTCATTGTGACAAATGCAAGTCTGGTCGGAAATAGCACAGTTTGAGGCTCCAATTGCGATGACCAAGCATTTTTTCCTGAAGAGATTTCAGAAAGGACTCAGATGGTTCGTAGGTAGAACTTACAGCACATTGGGGCAAAACAGCGGCCAAAGCCTGAACGGTGGACATCGTGAGAACCGATGGTATTATTTACTGTTTCGTTTTCATACGCAAGACACAAGTTAGTTTCACACTCTCTGCACCGTCACCTTTATTTATGTTCGACCATGACCTTGCTGACGATCCTGACATTACTTTGATTTTTGGCCACATGGCTGCACCGCTTTCAGCTCGTTTCTGGTCGAAAGCTAGACGTGTGGTATGCAGTCGCATGGAAGTATAAACAATCTCAGGCTGTATAGATTGCAACGTTGGTCGCCTATATTCAGGTAATGAGCTCTTGGATGTGGGTTTGGGGGCGGGAGGTGGAGGCGTTCACGTACCATGAACTTTAAATGCAACATTGAAGTGTTGTGCAGTATGCAGGCTGTGGATGAAGAAGGCAATAAGCCACAGCTCTACGCCCCGGGATACAATTGTAACTCTATCTTGTAATAGAAAGAAGAACTTTGACGCCTGGAATGCTGAATTGATCCTCAACAGAGTCCAAGAAAAACGATGAGGAGACAAAACAGTATACATGTGCGCTCAAGTTCATTATATAGTTGGACTTCATTATTATTGTTCAAAGGTGGAAAGTACCTGAGGCCTTGCCGAACTGGGTACTCAAGGCAGGTAGAAGCCTTATCGGCTTTTTCTGCAATAGTCGCCAGATGTGAGAAGAGAGAAAATGGGCAGGTCTATCGATGATCTGCAGCCAACGTGCAGTTCAGCTGGCTATAGAGTGCTTGAGCCACCTATCAGCGCGCCGGGCGCCACACCCGGGCAACGGCGAACGCCCAGTCATATTATTTGTACATGATGAGGTCGCATTTCTCGCCATTCGGGGACATCCCCTCACTCTGCGTGACGGAACACATGCAGTATGTGTTGAAAGGCTCCCCCTCCAACATTCGATAGGTTGGTCGCTCTGCATAGCTGGGGGCTGAGCATAATGCGCGCTTGGCTTCCAATTCTGGCTTCTGTGCGGGAACGCCGGGGTCTTGACGAGGAACCTCACTCCAGATTGACAGGTCACTGCCTCGAGTACACATCGCCGCTTTCCATGCCGTTTTGTCTCTCTACTTTGACTCCCTTGCTGAGCCGAATACATTTCGAGTCACAACATCGACTGTCCAGTGCATAGCAAGGATGAGTAACAACATAATAAAAACAAGCAGTGTAAGTTATTGGCACCGCAGTGTTGATTTAACCTGTTCATTAATTGGGATCTGCCACACTGGCTTGGTATCTGCAGATTGTGGTGCTCTTGCTTGCGGCTCTCGCTACATTCCTGGCCGCGAGAGTGCAGGTGTTATCGCTAGCTTATTTTAATGCGCCGGCGCGAATGCCCAAGCATACGAACTTCACTTCGTACGAGGTCAAGTTCGCAGATCAGGTCCGGAACTGTGAAGATGTGGTTCTCATCGAGGATTGGGGTCTAGCAATCCTGGTCTGTGACCCGGGCCGAGAGAGTTGGAACACCGTCATGGTAGGACATCCACGTTCTAACTCCTTCTTCACAACGTGGGAGTCTCACAAGCAGCAGGGCGACTTTGTTGACGGTGCCGAACCTGATCCTAATGCGGAGCTCTACGCCTACAAGTACGACGATGTGTCGCTGCCTGACGACAAGGCTCTGAGGCGAATCGAGGTTATTGGGTTCAACTCAGAGCTGCGCACAATAGGATTCGAATATCATGAAGCCGGCTCCACGCTGTTCGTGACCAACCACGGACGCCAGGGCCCGCGCATTGAGAGGTTCCACCTGGATATAGAGGCCTTGACAGCCACTCACGTCGGCACCATCGCGCATCGGCTGGTTCATATCCCGAACTCTATCGCCGCGGTGGGTGAGTCGGAGTTCTATGTCACGAATCAGCACTACTTTACGGCCCGCGAGCACCCGCTCCTCTGGGCCCTCGAGAACTATCTCGCGCCGCCACTCGCGAGTATCGTACACGTGCGCATCTTGGCCGACGGGACCGTCGATGCCGCGGTCGTGGCCCGTCAGGCTTACCCCAATGGCATCGTGCTGCTCAACGACGCCACCATCGCCGTTTCGGCGACAAGTCAGCGTGCTGTCAATTTGTACGCCGTCTCCCAGCCGGCGGCGCAGGCGCAGCAGGCCCACCCTACCTTGAAGCTGGAGTCGAGCTTCCGACTACCGTTTCTGCCCGACAACCTTGCCGTTTCCAAGAGCGGCGGCGCGCTACTTGTCGCCGGCCACCCGCACCTCCCGAGCCTGGGAAAGTTCGCCCGCTCGCGACGCATCTGTCACCGGCCGGACGTGCTGGAGAATCAGGGCGAGGAGGCGCGGGACATGTGCGCGTCTATAGGCGCTGCGTCATGGGCTAGTGAGTGGACACCAGAGGGTGGGGTCCAGCACATATACGCTGGGTGGGAGTATCCGACATCTGCATCTGTCGTGAGGGACAGAGAGAGGGGCGTGGGGATGGTAGCAGGGCTCTATACGAAGGGATTGCTGGTTTGGCGGGATTAATAAGGACATGTCCCTAAGGGAGGGGAGCTGAGCAGACCTTGCAGCTCCTGTTCAAATTCAATAATCGGCTCAAGGACAGGGGGCTTAGAAACATATATCTAAAAGAGTCCTAAATAGGAGTAGCAAGGCTTCTAGGTTATAAGTATATAAAAGTCAAAACCCTTTACACCTACTTCTACCTTATTAACATATAAAGACGTAGTGCCCAGAGATTTAAGGGTTATTTGTTACTATAACCAGCTTATTCCTTTCTAAAAGGTCTAGGATAACTCCCTCCTCCGGCCGGTGCTCACGGCGGGGTTGCCGGGGTCACAGGGCAGCCAGGCACTACTGCGCACCACCATTCTGACCGCCTCAATACGCTCTTTCAAATGGTAGTCGTCTAATATCTAGGAAAAGTCCGTACGATGTGCTGAGACAGAAAACACACTGCAGGCGACCCGTTTTCACACTTTCCTCGACGACGACGAGGCCAACCCTCAAGCCGACACCACCACGGTGGCCGGAGTGAGAGCGGCGGGGACACCAAGCACTGCCATCTTGGTCAAGCCCTAAAGGGAGCAAAATTCAATCAGTGATGGTCGTTGCGCGTAACAGATGTTGGTTCTTCAACGCGAGGCCCACAAATTGAGCCACCACTCTCTCTGACTCTTAGGCTGCGGAGGGAATAGTGTGCAAGCACAAGTACCTACCAGGTAGGCACGCCGAGGGGAACGGGCGTAGGCACTGCGCAGTAGCCTAGCCGCTGCGCAGGACAGCAGGCCGCGCGGGGAGGTACATAGCAGGGAAAGCGAGGTACCGCATGACCTCCCTCAGGAGTGCCGGGGCGATATCCTTGACCCTAACCCTTTAGGCCCTACTGACTTCCAGTCCAAGTCTTCTCTTCCTTCCAGATTTGGCCCAATGTCTTTGATTTCAGGGAAGAAAGAACCGTCCTCAACGATGTTATTCTTTGGACCATAGTTCCTTACCATCTCGTCCACCAGCCAATGCTAGAGAGCCGTGCCGGCAGTCCGCAAACATTCCCACCTTCCCAACAACTCGTGAGACATGTGTGTTTCGTCTCTTGTGCTTCGATTCGGTCGCCGAGGCTTCCTTCAACTACGTCTGCGGTGCGGAAGGACTTACACAAGTAATGTTTGCGACCGCTCTTGTCGAATTCGTCCTACCACACCCAGCCCTGTGACATGCACAGGTGACGAGAACGACTTCGGTGCCGTGCCCTCGTCGTCTTCCTCTTCATTCATCGCATCATGAACCGGACCAAACATCTTTGAACCACTGGCCAACGCCTGCGATCATCTCAGAAGTCACCCTGCCTTTTTTGGACTCGATTTCTCCTCTTGCCACAGACGAGCCGTCGTTGCCAGCTATCGTTGAGGGTTTCCCAGCGGCTGTCACACTCGCTCTTACTCTTAAAAGACATCGATGCCGTGATTTTACGCTGGGCTTCAGGGAAACGTGGGATCTTTCTCCGGCATCATGTGTTGTGATACATGGAGAGTGGCTCGCCATGGCCCAAGACAGAACATCGGCTTCTTGAGCTGGGCAGCTTCTTTGCTCTTCAGTTCACAGCTTGTCACGGGCTACTACTCACTGGACCTGTCCTCTCAAGGTGAGCAAGCAAGTGGCAGAATTTGTCATGCTGAACAGATTTACTGACCAGGTTGCCATGAAAGCCTCGATTGTGTCTGTTGCTTCTGATATGGCTGATGACATGATGGCCTTTTATACTGGAAATCAGCCGGGCCAGACACCCGGTCTCCTCCCAGAGCCGTACTACTGTAAGTTTGTGAGACCGGTTCCCGTCTTTACAAGAGTCCCAACGGCTGACAGTAGCACTCGGCCTACAGGGTGGGAGGGCGGTGCTCTCATGGGCGCACTCATTGACTACTGGTACTACACCGGAGACACCAAGTGGAACGAAATGATACAGCAAGGTCTGCTCTTCCAGGCCGGCCCTCACAACGACTACATGCCCCCGAACCAGACCATGACTGAGGGCAATGACGACCAGGCAAGTTTTTGTCCCCTCAAACTCATTTTGGCCAGACAGCTAACCGTCCAACAAGGGCTTCTGGGCTATGGCCGTCCTTTCTGCTGCCGAGTATAACTTCCCCAATCCAGCCGCCTCTGAGCCACAGTGGCTCGCACTCGCGCAGGCCGTCTTCAACACACAGGCCGCCCGATGGGACAAAGCCCAGTGCGGTGGTGGGCTCCGTTGGCAGATATTCCAGTGGAACAACGGTTACAACTACAAGAACAGCATATCACAGGCGTGCTTCTTCAACATCGCCGCGCGGCTGGCCCTGTACACAGGCAACGAGACATACGCACTCTGGGCCAACCGCACCTGGGATTGGATGATCGACATGAATTTCATGCATGCAGACTCCTACTATGTTTACGACGGCGCTCATGTTGAGACAAACTGTACTCAGGTAGTACCCTTCCAGTGGACGTACAATGCAGGGGCGTTCCTCCTGGGAGCGGCAGCGATGTACAACTTCACAGCGGACAGGGACCCTTATGTTTCAGCACTTTGGAAGGACAGAGTCGACGGCCTACTCAGCGGCACTCATGTCTTCTTCTCTGGTGACAACGAAAACATAATGATCGAAGTGGCCTGCGAAATAGTACATTTCTGTGATCTTGACCAGCAAAGCTTCAAGGCATACCTGGCGCGATGGATGGCCGCGGCGACAAAGTGGGCGCCCTGGACACACGACACCGTCAAACCCCTGCTGGATGCTTCTGCCGTGGCTGCGGTTCAGCAGTGCACAGGTGGTGATAATGGCAGATTGTGCGGACTCATGTGGGCGAACAACGGTGGCAAATGGGACGGGACAACAGGAATAGGGCAGCAGATGGCTGCCATGGAGGTCGTGCTTGCCACCATGATTAAGGATCTTGAAGCGCCAGTCACGGTCTCAACTGGTGGGACGAGTCCTGGAGACCCTGACGCGGGAACAGCGGACATGGGACGGATGAACTCTTTTACCGCACTAGACATGATGAAGCCGATCTCGACAGTGGATAGGGTTGTCGCGTACATTCTCACAGTTATCGCACTTGTATGCATTGTGGGCGGGATGGCGTTTGCCTTCCATGATGAGACCAGTGAAAGGTCGTTTGGGGAAAGATGGAAGGGGTTGAGAGAAGAGCTATCTCCCGGAGGAGTGCTAAGGGTCTGGGGTAAGAAACACCTGAACAGCGACGCCGGTGGAAAGGACGGTGTGAAGGGAGCAAAGGACGGATTTCACGATGTCGAACTGGACGGCCCCTCGACGCCCGCCTCCAAACTCACTAGCAAACAGCTACAATCGCCCACGGTATCCCTCTCCATATATAGCCGCCAAACAGCGGAGTTTTCAGTGACCCTGTCACCCCCGGACGAGTACCCGAACGAACAGCCCTGGAGACGAGCAGCACGAGAAGGGGACTACGCGGGAGCCATCGACCCCAACCGTAGCAACGGTGCAGGGTTTGGGATCATTGACGCCCAGTTGGATAGCATCCCGCTCGAGCCTGTATCCTCAAGCCCAGGACCTGGCAGCTCCACGTCTGACAGCGGACCAAAGAGCCTGTGGAGGGCCAAGAATGGCAGTCGAACACTGATGAGGAACAACTTGAGGCTGGAGAAGAAGCCGCTTCCGGGCACACCTGGACTTGGGAAGAGGCATCAGGGACAGGGACTGGGTGATAGAAAGCTTTAGGGGACGTTGGTCTAGCCCACATACTTGCTTTTCTTGGAACTCTTTTTTCTTCTTCTTGGGAGTCATTGTGCGCCGGGAGTGATAACCACGGGTGTATGGGGGATATGAGAACTGCATTGGTTACGTTTGGGCAGGCTTTAGGACATCCAAAGAACGGCTGACAAGCTTGGATGGGTCATACTTTGGCAGCTGTCTGGGAGGGTCGTGGATCAATGTCATTGTGTATTTGGGGTTCATCGTTTATGGCTGTTGGGAGAGGTTTAGGTACAGCCGGAGTCCGCCGGTGTTCACGCATGGAGAGTTTGTATGTGTGACCGAACAGAGTGTTGTTTCGATGGTGGGAGTGTATACGGGCCTCAGGTAGATGCCAGTGAGGTGTGTCTCTGAGGACTCACAACGCCTGCTTCCCGCCTGGATCAGCATCGGCAAATTTGATGGGGGAAATATTTCAGCTTATGTATGAAAGTGAAGCAAAACATTCTCACCTCACCTCATCTCATCTCAACTCATCTCAGCCTGCAGGGTGAATAACTTGTCTTGAATGGGTCGCCCCACTGGTTCCCCATTCAGTGAGGCTTCCCAGGTGTGGGCTGTGGTCACACGACAGGTAGATCCAGATCTCAACGGCTGTACGTAGATGAGCGGTTACATGCAGATTCATCTGCGCCAGAGACTCGAAATCATTTATCAGTTTTGGAAACTTCAAACGGCCGGTTGGGGGATGGGTGCATGCGTGTGCATTACTTGTGCGAGGCACACCCGGGATTTCTTGTTTCGGAAAGTCTTTTGGAGGGGATCGATCCGCTTACTTGGTAGTGTGTAGACAGACGGGAGATAAGGCTGGCTGGCTGGCTGCTGGGGGCTGACGGACCCGGAGTGCGAGAGAGTGACGCGAAGGTGGATGCTGCCAGATATGCTTTGAGTAACGCTGATCTACATGGGCGGGAGCGAGGGATGCAAGTTGCAAGTCAATGCAAGATGCCGCGGGATGTGTCAGCCATGTCTCTGGGCTTTGTTGGATGTTGAGCAGCGGTTCAGTTTGTATTGACTAAGTGATGATGGTACTCAGGCCAGGAAGAAGAGGTCAGTGGTAGGTTTTGTTTTCTCTTCATATCTACCTGATGTCGTCTTGCTATGCTGGTTGGTCTCTCGAGGTACTCTGATCTTTCCTCCCTTTACCGGTTCAACCTCGAAATTCTTATCAGTAGCCATAGGCTTTAATTGGTACTTTTATCCTTGTGTTACGGACAGATTCTTTCGTGCGCTGCGGACGTGGTCGCTGAAACGTGACGCAAGTTGAGCACCGGCCGGAATAGAATGCTGGAGGGGACTTGTGGTCTACGGTGACTCTGGAGGCAGGACTTCAGGAATTACTGACACTTCCCCGGTATCATCTGGGCTCACATTTGAATGGTTGCCTTGGGACTGTTCAGAAGCTTATTGCAAAATTTCTTTGGGTTTCTTGCATCTGGGCTGCCTGGACTGCACACGCGCACGCACGCACTACAGTTGTGAGAGGGCAAATACACACGCCAGCTGGAGCACCACCTCATTTCCTCCCAGCTTCCAGGTCGAGCCACTATTTCGGATACCACAGTCACCATTCGAAGCTGGTGACCTAGGGGACCTTACCTGGAAATCAGAGGTGGGATCGCGTCAGGTCGCGTCAGGTTCAACTTCAACTGATGACTGTCTGAGTTACTCATCTAAGGTAAGTCTCATCCCCAAGCTGCGTCGACATTAACTGACAGCAACTAGAGTCCATCCCAAAACCACCTGTTTCGGCCACACCCGAATCTCTGTCTCTATACCAATCCCCCAGCCAGCCACCCGCAACCATGTCTCCCCAGTGCGTGAGCTGCAACAACCAGCCCAACGAGAACGACTCCCTCGGCGGCGCCGCCAGCGAGGGCACCGTGACCCCCGTGGTCATCGGCATCATCGTCGGCACCGTCGCCGTCTTCATCCTCGTCCTCTGCGCCCTCTTCTACTGCGTCAAGCTCGAGAACGAGAGGAGCCTGCGCGTCAAGGACGACGACGAGGAACCACCCACGCCCGAGACCGGGGGCGAGGCCTCCGCAACGGCAGCCAACAACAATAACAACAACAACAACAACAACAACAACCAGGAAGACGATCACATCCGTGTCAAGCCCGCTGGGTTCAGTCGTGGCCGCCGTCCGTCGTCCGTCACTGTGGTCGCTGGCCGGGAGCTTCCTTGTGCTGAGGTGATGACGGGCGCGGTCGTTGGGAAGAGGAGGGGGCTTTTTGGATGGGGTGGGAAGAAGGGTGGTCGTGGTGGGTCTACATGTATGTCTCTTTCCAAAGCAAGTGTGACATAAAGACGGTGCTAACTCGGAGTCTCTCTGCCAGTTCCTGCGGACAACTCGCCTGTAACGGCGATCGAGATGGTTTGAGACGGTGGTGGACACGATAGAGCGAGATGGCGGACAGCTGTTCACACTCCCTACACTTTGAGGACACGAGGGGGGGGGGGGGAGGTTTCATACATGTATGCTGGGTTGATGTGCAGGGCAACTCAAGTCCATCATGGCGGTCTATTGCAGCACGATATAAGGGTATTAGGGTGGCGTTTCTGTTCGTTCGAGGCAAGATGAGAAAGGACGTTCCCCTTCAAACATAGACGTGTAAAGAAAGTGAAAACATCAAAAGCTGATATCCTCGGACTTATATTAAATTTACGGTAGTGTGAAGGGCTGGTCCTAGAAGGGCTCCAAGGTAGCTAGCGCTTGCGGCCTTCGTTCGATGTGTGTCGAATGCCTTAGGCCATTAGGCCAAAAGGTACCCAACAACTGGACAGAGTCCAGTTGTCTAGCTACGCAAATCGCACAGGCTGGGCATAGCCCAGCCCGTGACAGGTAGGCGCATCTTTGAGACACGAACGCACGATGATTATACGCTGTCACCGGCGATTAAGGATTCTGAAAGGTCGTGTGGGGTATGTGCACGGTCCAGGCGTGTTTTCAATCCTAGATTAAACTTTCTAACTTAATTACGCTCTTATTATAAGTCTAAACTAAGAACTAATACTATTATTAGAATTATCTTGTTAAGACTTATAGAGCTATATAGATTACTAGATTTAATAGTAAAGTTTTAAAATCTCGGGATATAAAGGCAGACTCTAAAATTAAAACTAATTAATAAAATCTATTAAGATATATTTCAATACCTACCTTTAAACTTCGAAATTTATAACTTTCCTATTAAAATTTAGTAACCTATATAGCTATAGAGAACTCGACGAGCGATTTTAAATAGTAGCTTTACCTTTTATTTAGGCTTTCTAATTAGGAGTGTAATTAAGTTAGAATTTAAAAAAATACTGTGCACATACTCCACCCGACTTTCAGAATCCTTAATCCGGTAATAGCGGTGATTGTGCTGCAAGCAGAACTTCTGAGGTTGCAAAAAGAATTGAATGATGATACCCGTGGGATTTGAACCCACGCCTCTTTCGAGACCAGAAAACATATTTCAAATATGCAAGAACTAACTCTTGAGTCTGGCGCCTTAGACCGCTCGGCCAGAGTACCCGTATTCAAGTGTAAAATATATAAAAAATAGCGTATATAGCTCAAGAAATACTCTACAGACTTGGCCAAAGCAGGTAAAATGGACATCTTGAAGTCCTTTGTAAATTGAAATCAAGGTGAACTTACCACATAAGTATGCAAAAAAGAAAGGGAAGCGATAACCTCTAGGTTTGTGTGAAGTATGTTAGCGCGTAGGCATATCCACATCTTCGCCTGTTTCAGGCACAGCATCCTTCTTCTCCTCCTTCTTGTCCTTGGCATGCCGGCGTGCCTGGCGAGATGTGCCTTGTCCCTTGGCTAACCAACTCTTAAACAAATGATATGCTTGATAAAAGCAAAGCAGAACCGGGACAGACAGGATAGACCCTTAAGTCGCGTTTTCGATGCAACTGTAGAGAGTCGAAGCAACGATAAACCAAACAGAACTTTAGCAGCAGCAGCAGCAGCAGCAGCAGTAGTAGTAATAGTAGTAGTAGTAGAAGTAGTAGTGAGATTCAAGGGAACGAACGTTTTGCTCGCGTTCTTCCGGTTCTCCTTGATGTCCTTCTTTTCCAAGGGACACTGTTGGCACCCTTGAAGCCGAGCGACATACTCAGCAGTTCTTAAGACCAGCGAGGGAGATGATCTACCGACTGCCAAGAACACTTCGAGCACTTAATGTCGACGGTCTCACCTGGTCTACCTCCTCGGAAGAGGTCGGCCCACTTTCCTGCCTTGCGGAGCGAGACCATATTCTTGCGATACTTGTCCTTGACTCACATTTGCCCTGTTGTTCGCCAACACGCTCAAGGCGTAGGCACGAACTTCGGGGTCTTGTGGTAGTTGACCATCCCACATGTCGCCTTGTCTGACCATGGCTGATGGAGGGGTAGGGTGACGTTCAAGCCCCGTGCCGGCTGATCCAGAGGAGCATCCGTAGGTAATAGGCTTCCCTTCAACAGAATGGATAGTGATATGATCAGATGTGGTCAGATGTGGTCAGATGGCTATGGTAATTTAGCCCATATGGCGACATATTAGTGCCCATCACAGCCTTGAATAGCCGATGGCAAGGCCAGCAGATTTACATACAAATAGTAGGAAAGAAGGGCTCAAGGGAGCATGAAGATTCTCTTCCTTCTTCCACCGCAGTCAATACACTCATTTACCCCATGTGCTATTTGCTACTATCTACACATCCTCGGGGAGCCAGCGATTGAGGTCGTCGGGCTGGAGAGCGAAGAACACGTATAAGAGAGAAGTACATCTCTCCGAGGTTCGCACAAAGCTCGTCCCGTCATCTGGAAGTCCAGGTTCTTGAGCATCCAACTTGAAAATGTTGGCTTTGCGCGGCAAGTGGCTGTCGCTAGGCACTTCTCGACCACCGCTCTAGATGCCGAGCAAGAGCGAATTCTCGTCGGGATTCCAGACATTCCTTCTATGTTCGCCACACCGACCGCGAATGCCTCGTTAGTCTCTGGTTCGTTTCTGATCACAGGTTCGGTTTTACAAGTAAGAATGGTTAAATTACACGCCGACAAAACAAAGCTTTGAACCGCGATTCAAACCCTCGGCACCCGTCTTAACCTTTAAGTCGAAGAGCACTTCAACATATGATACAGTACCTCCACTACGTATATCACACAGTATCTAAGTGATACATATTGAGAACATAGGTGGTGTAATGTATAGGGGTACCGCAAAGGCTACCTAAGTTGAAATATAGAGACAAATCAGACTTTATATAGAGGGGGAAAGAAAGATGTATAGAAAGAGAAGGGAGGTAGAAGGAGAAGGATAAGAGAGTAGGAGGGCAGGAGGGCAGGAGGGCAGGAGGGCAGGAGGGCAGGAGGGCAGGAGGGCAGGAGGGCAGGAGGGCAGGAGGGCAGGAGGGCAGGAGGGCAGGAGGGCAGGAGGGCAGGAGGGCAGGAGGGCAGGAGGGCAGGAGGGCAGGAGGGCAGGAGGGCAGGAGGGCAGGAGGGCAGGAGGGCAGGAGGGCAGGAGGGCAGGAGGGCAGGAGGGCAGGAGGGCAGGAGGGCAGGAGGGCAGGAGGGCAGGAGGGCAGGAGAGTAGCAGAGCAGGCGAACAGGTAAGACTACGATGTAATAGATAGTAAGTATAGTCTCTCTTATATATTCCTTAAGACTAGTCTGTATATAAAGCTCTAGTACCTAATTGTAACGGAACGGCTAGCAGGGCTATAGGTTACAGGAATAGGCGCTTGCGCACAGATCAGGTGCCCTACTAGCCTCGCCGTTGCCTTAGTATTTAGACCTTTAAGGGAAGACCTAGCTACGCCTAACCTTCCCTCCTTCTCTTTAGCTAAAGTGCTTATAAATATACTAGAACTACAGCTTTGCCTCTCTCCTTCCTTTGCATCGACACACTAATTAGGACTAAGAACTACTCTCCTCCTTATAGTACTATTATCTCTATAATTCACCTTATCTTTATATATATATTATTGTAATACTGAGAAGTAGGAAAGGTAAAACTGTAGTTCTAGTATTTTTATAAAGATTTAAGCCAAGTATAATTAAAAAAAGAAATTTCGTATAGTTATTCCTGCTTCCTTAAGACTAGATATAAGCAACGCTTAAGGCAAACATATTATATAATCCTAGACTCTAACCTCTACTATAGAGCTACCTTATTATATAAGTAACTACTATACCTAATTATTATAACCTAGAAGAGGAGGACGTTCAGGGCACCTAGTCAGGTAATGACATGGTCCCGGATCAGGCACCTAAGTGCCGAACCAATAGCACTAGACTGCAGAGTCCACCTTAGTCAGCATCAGGGTTAAGGTTGTTACAGGAAGACTCGATAGACTTAGTATCGAGTCTATAAAGCTTTATACCAGAGGGACTCGATAGACTCGACTTCGAGTCTAACGATCTATACTAAAGAGCTAGATATATAATATAGTTATTACCATCTAGATAGCTTTTATAGTTTGCTCTTTAGTTATCAATCTAAGTATTATTTCTATAATAGGATTTATTTCCTCTTAATTACTTATAAGATAACGTGAGAAATTGCGCCGGTACACATATATACTTTCTAATAACATTAACCCTACGACTATAGTTAGGTATTCTATAAAGGTTACCACTGTGATTATTACACTAATAATATACTAAGTCTAGTTATTACAGCTATAATAAACAAAAACTAATATCTTTATATAATAAGGCATGCTGATTAAATATTTAATAAATCAAGAGATAACAATAGATAGGAACCTAAGTAGTGCAAAAGAGGAAAAAAATAATTTATGAATTGATACCCGTGGGACTTGAACCCACGCCTCTTTCGAGACCAGAAAACATAGTTTAATATGCAAGAATTAGCTCTTGAGTCTGGCGCCTTAGACCACTCGGCCAGAGTACCTTTCAAGTGCTTTTTATGCTAAAAATATAGTATATAATGCAGAGAGTTCCCAACAGAGTTGCGCGATAAGCACTAAAGTCGACATTCGGTGTTCATCAGATGTCCTTGTAGTACTCACAATAGTTCCTAGGAGGCTAACATTGAGATTTATAGGCTTAGAATCCTTGGGCATATGGTTATTATATTGTAATACAGCTAAATCAAAGCACATCTATTGTTAATATTTTCATCTATTAGAGCATATAGAACAGGCATTCAAAGGGCTACTTTAGAAAGCACTCCATCACCTTAAAGAATCTGTACTAGGTGCAATGCTGCTAGGTTACCTGGTTTGTAAAGCAGATCCTAGCATATAAGATAACAGAAGTAAATAGACTTAGGTTTACAAGGGAAAGATACACAACCTTATAGTCTAGAACTTGTAGTATTTATAGAGGTCGCAGTTGGACGTCTTAGCGGCCGCGGATATAACGGCGAAAGTACCTAGGTCATACCTATGTACCTAGGTATCTACCTAGGGTAGGTGGCCCTTTACACGTAGTACTTGACTTTGAGAACCCCGATCTCTCTGGTTCTTCAAGATTGAGTCACTGTGCACTCCTAATAGTAAAGTGGGACTGAGAATATTTTCCCTCTCCTTACCACTTACATGCGCTATTACCTTAGACCGTACTTGATCTCAGTGCCGGTGATGCTTGCCTGACTGGAAAGTACTTGAATACTTGCTACATTGGGTACATATGATCCCCATCTGATGACGCAAACGCCCCATAGTGGTCCGTGCAAGCCTCGACGTCAACCTTCAGCTTGTAAGATTACCTGTATTTGCGACACGGAGTGTGCATCCATCCTATTTTCCCTCTAATTCCGCCCCCAGATGGTGATACAACCTTCTATGTAGTTCCACGTCACTTCTTCTTTCCTCCCACTTGCTCCAAATCACTCATTCCCTTCCCATTCCCCCTCACGCGACGCGACGTCCAGGGAAGCCCGGGCCTCGAAACTCTACCCTACCCGAACCTTGTTTCCGGCCGCGACATCGACAACGGTCACGCAAGCACACTCGGACGGAGCACTCTCAGGGGCTTCGTTTCCCGACCAGGCAGGCGAAGAAGACGAAGAGCTCTCGACCTTGGAGTCGCATACCCCGCCAGCTCCGGCGCAATGCACGCCATCCAGCAGAAATGCCGGCCCAAGCACCAGGTCCTCATCCTCAAGTGCTACCCACGGACCACCAAGGGCGCTGTTGACGTAAAGCCCAACTCGAGCGAGCTGAGCTACCTGCTCTTCTATGCCACCTCTCGCAAGACAAAGATCAGCAAGGTCGGCAAGTTCCTCGAAAAGAAGACCGCCAGCGATGTCTGGCATCAGCGCATCGGGTAAGTTCAGGCCGTCGCATAACCTCACCCCTGCCCCACGGCACAGGGAAGACCATAGCAACTTGCTCACACGAGCCCTTTTCCAGCAATGTTCAAGTCACGCTCCAAATCCTCGAGGCCTTGATCGAGAAGAGCCCTAAGGACCTGCCCTTAATCGCCCCGTCGGTGCTCAAGATTCTCGACGAGGTCCTGAGATCCAACGACATCACCATGGTCGAGTCGTCGCTCCCCACCTTCGACGCCTTCTGCCGAAACCACGATGCCTCCTCCCTTTTTGCCGATCAGGCTTACCTGCAAGAATACGAATCTGTTGTGAAGCAGTATGCCTCCCTGGCTTCGACTCGAGAAGGCCAGGGCAAGAATCAAGCCAGCAAGCCGGTAGCATTGCGCTGGAGAACTGCGGGCCTGGAGGCCATCAAGAGCATTTCATCTTCCGACGCCCTGTCCTCCATCGCCGGCCGACAACTCGACGTCGTGGTTCCCATGATTCTGGAGAATCTTTGGACAGACAATGAGGATTTCTTGGACGTCTTGCTGCAACGCGCCAATATGGAGGAGAAAGTAAGTACGGAAGAGCTGCTGAAACGAAGGACCAGCACATCGACTGTCCGGACGGCTGATGCTACTGGAGACCCGAACCCCATCGCCTTGGCTGGCTCGGCTGGAGACGTCGACAAGCTGGCCGAGGAGGACACTGGTGTATTGGCCATGCAGTGCCTCAAGTCAATCTTCATGGTACCCAACAGACAGCAGATACATGGGGCGACCACAGCGTTGCTTAGATTCATCGAAGAGCGTATTCAGCAGGACGAGACGGTCGTGAGGACGAGCAATGGCAACGACAGCGGATGGGCCATCAAGATGTTTCGACTCGTATCGCGTTGGGCCCCCATGCAGGAACGTTATGTGATTTTGGTGACGGCTACGGATACCATGGTGCGGACACAACTCAAGGACAGAACGTTGCGACAACACCTCGTGCTGACGGCCATGATCGGATCCCTGCTACGCTCGGATGTGAACTTGATAGGGCTGAGTGTGATGGACGTGATGCTGGGACTGATACAGCACATGAAGCGGCTGGTACAGATGCCAGGCGATCCGACAAGCGGGACGAGCAAAGAGTTACTGGGTCGGATCCAACAGACCATGGGTGACCTGGCAACCCACGTCTACTACAACGAGCAAATCATCGACATGGTGTCTGCTCTTCTCCTGCAGCTGAAGCCATCGAAGAACTCGGCTGCGGCGAACTCGACTCCGCGTGGCGAGCAGACAGATGCGGATACGAAGGCGTCGGACGACAATCATCTCGACTCCTTGCTTTCACTCACCATCTCCAAAGTAACAGCCCTAAGGGCTGTCAAAACCATACTGAAAGTGGCGAATCCCAAAGTCAAAATGAGCGGCAGCATCACCTTGTCAAGATACCCGGTACCGATCGAGAAGTGGGAGGGTACCCAGTGGCTGTTGAGGGATCCAGATGGAGAGGTCAGAAAAGCTTACGTGGACGCTCTCATGACCTGGTTGGACCGAGAGACGAAGAAGGCAGACTTGATCGCACGGGAGGATCCCCGATCCCTGGGTCAACAGGACCCACCCACCCCGACCGATACTCGACGAGCGCGCCCGGCTGCAACGTACAGGGAAAGGCCCGGAAGAAAGCCCAAGAGCCTATTCCTGCATCTGCTGCACATTGCCATCTACGACAATGCGCTGCAATTCCTGGATTACGATGCAGATATCGTGCTGCTCCACATACTGCTCACAAAGCTTGTCAACCGTCTAGGGGTCAACGCGGTGCGGTTTGGTCTCCCCATGGTGTTCCGGCTCCAGGAGGACATTCAGGACGCCGACACGCCGCTGCAGAAGGTGCGGCTTGGAAGTTTGTGCCACGGGTACTTCTGGGCGCTGACCGAGAAATTCGACTTCGACGCATCAGTCGTTGGCAGTGCCATCCAAAACGAGATTATCCGGCGGAGGACGAAGCACTTCTGGGTCGAGGGCATCCAAGTCCCAACACCCCCGCTGGATAAAATAGGGACACTCGGTATCGCCATACAGCCATCCAAGCTATCGGTGCAACAAGCTGAATCCGAGGCACTCCTCCCCTTCGATGACCGTCTCTCGCTTGTCGAATGTATCTGCACGAGTTACCAAGACACCAGTCTCTCGCCACCGACCAGTCCTGCAGGCTCTCCAGGGCGCACTCTCTCGCAGCCAATCCTCGGCTCCGGTTTTGGCAGCATGTCTCCCACTGACGACAGCACCCGAGAAGTTCCTTCGAGTTTCAGGGAGGCGATGGTCTTTGACTGGTCTCGCGACACAGCCATGGCCACCATTCAAGCCGCAAGCAAGTCTGCCTCGCTCAGCGGTTCCCGTTCTGGAACGAACCGCTTCGGCCCCAACGGCGCAGTTCTTAACGGGCATAAGGACATGGGCCATGCGTCGCCCTACGGTAGCAATAACGATATGCGGCCACGTTCTCAACCCGCGCCAGAGGCCGGACGCAACCTGGCTCCTCTTCAGACGAAGATACGCAAGTCGAGTGTTCGCAGCGGTATTTCGCCCAGGACAGACGGATTTTCGTCCCCAAGCAGCGGTGTGAAATCAGTCAATCAGCTGAAGATGATACTTTCTGGTGAGGCGCCGGCCCCGCCCCTGACCGGTGCGCGTGACATAAGCAGCAGTGAAGACAGCATGGTCAGTTACGACATGTCGACCTCGGAGGTGTCTTTCAACCCACCTCGAACCGGTCAGACCAATGGCTCCCCTCCAGTCTCGCAGCGTTCGCGCTCCATGTCCAGGGAGCGGAAGGGCTCGGATGGCGGTTCTCTGGGGCCGCTCAACTCGAACCCCTCGGGGTCGATGAACGGCGGCGAGGGAGGGGATGCTGAGGAAGTACCGCCCGTGCCGCCACTGCCAATCGGCCTGGCGGGAGCCTCGCCTACGTCACATATTGCGAGGCATGACTATGCCAATGCCAACACCCACTCACCCGTCTCGCTGAGGGCGCCCAAGCAGCGGAGCATCAAGAGCAGGGGTGGCGATACCATTCGGTCGTCTACGTGGAGCATCATCCAGTCACCGGATGAGCCCCTGCCTACGATGGATATGCAGTCGCTCCTCAAGGGGATCGACTCACGATCGGGCGAGGGCAGTCTGGGGAACATCACGAGGCCGCCGTACTAGATGTAGTCTAGGCTGGTCGAATGGAGTCTGCTGGGAGGGTAGGACGGATCTTCAGTCGGAGACCGTGCGTGACGTTGCTGACGTCTTACACCTCTCAGCGCCTCTCAACCTCACATCACCCTCGACAAAACACCGGCAACCTATTTCGAATCCGCCGCCATTTTTCCAATCCCTATGATCGGGCAAGTCTCGAATTGCGATCACAAGCCTTGTCTAAACTGTACTCTTCCTGTTCCTAGGAACCTATCTGGTTCGAATCGTCATTTCTTCACTTCGAGCGAGAGCAAATATTCATTCAGCATACCCCGGCCTCGAAAAATTCTACATTCAGTCGTTCATATCTCTATATCATCATTTCATATTCTTATGCGGCGAAGGCGTTATGGGCGGCGATACGAGCAGACGTGGTGGCCATTTCCTTCTGTTCGGTAAAGGGGCGTGGCGATGGATGTGTGGCGAGGCGAGGCGAGGCACGGGATGGCCCGGTGTCGACGACATGATTCCCTTGGTTGTACGTACATACCTAATCCATACATACATCAGTATACGGAGGGCTTTTTGTTTTTGTTTTGTTTTGTTTTGTTTTGTTTGTTTTTTTGCGCTGTGTTTGCGCATGTATGTGTATAAGGCTAGGCGAGGCCTTGATGATGATTCTCTTTCCCTTTGTACTTGTACTTTTATCAGCGTTGTATGAGATGTAAAGAAGAAAAAAATGCAAAAAGACCTTTCCGATCACATATCGACTGGATATAAAAAGTCGGGTACGATCCACCTAGCGTGTAAAAAAAAAACCAACCGACTTATTGCATAAAGGGTCCCCTAGGAAGACCTTCCGGTGGCAGCAGGTCTCCAGTTGTTTGTGGGTCCCGACCCACGCGTCAAACGACAATTATTCCTTCCCCCCCGAGGAAAGGGGGCATCGAACTCGGCAGAGCACTTTGAGAGGAGGGGCCTGGGCTGCCTGGGACGAGCAGCCGGCCTCCGAGCATCTAGACCGCAATCGAGATGGGTGGTCTCTTGGTCGCCTTCCCCCCCCCGGTCAATGGGCATTCTATACGCGCATATACTCCATAACTTTTTACACAGTGAGTAATTAATAAGGGCGAGAGTTTTAAGAGGCGAAAACACACACACACGCCCTCACACCCACGCACACACATACACACAGACAAGCCTTTCCGGCTGTGCTTTTTGGCTTGACCCACACCGCTTGCGAAGTGGCATGTTATAAATAAAACGAGGGGGACCAACAACTCTCTTCTCTCGCCTCGCTCGCCACGTTGAAGTCAAGACCAGACGAATTACTACTTCTCTCACACACTCGCTCGTTCTCACTCGTTTAGAACATCAATCAACTCTTAATTATTGGACATTAAGACTTACCCCTCCTATCATTCTTGTTGCCTTCGGTTGATTACATACAAAAGTCATCGGGCATATATATATCTATCTAAATATATACATACATACATACATACATAACCTACACCATAAACATAAACATAAACAACAACAACAAGAAGAAGAAGAAAGGAGAAGAAGAAGAAAGAGAAGGAAAAACAAAAAGAACAACAGCACCGCACAGATGTACAAAACATCAACACACAGCACGATGAACATCGACACGCCAGACTCCCGCCGCTCCTCCAAATCAACAGTAATATCCCGGCTATCCGACCGGCCCCGCGAGAAGGTCCGCCTCCACGAGGTCGAACAGATGCTCCTCCCCAAGCTCCTCTGGAGGTCCATCGACGCGCAGCAGAAGGCCCCCGTGCTGGGCGACCAGTACGCGGGGCGGGTCCTCGACCGGCTCGAGGACCTGGACCTGGAGGGCACGTACGGCACGGACGAGCGGTGGGTGCGGTACGTGGCGGGGCGGGCGCGGCGCATGGACGACTGGACGCACGAGTTCCTGGGGCAGCACCCGGACGAGAACGTCACGGTGCTGCACCTGGCGTGCGGCCTGGACGCGCGCGACCTGAGGGTGCGGAGGGACCCCGAGAGGGTGCGCTGGGTGGACGTCGACACGCCGCTCGTGGCGAACCTGCGGGAGAGGCTGTACGCGGCCGGCGCGGGCGGGGGCGCGGGCGAGAGCAGCATCGACCTGAGCAGCAGCGAGGAGTCGCTGCGGCCGTACGGGGACTACTCGCTCCGGTCGCTGAACGTGACCGAGGGGCGGTGGTACTCTGACATACCGGCCGACCGGCCGACGCTGATCGTGGCCGAGGGGCTGTTCCCGTACCTGGCGCCCGAGGAGGCGGAGAGGGTGATCAGCGGGCTGCTGGACTACTTTGGCCGGGGCATGTTGGTGTTCGACACGGTGGGGAGCCTTGCTGTGAACCATACCAAGAGGGCGAATATACTCAAGCCTAGCGGGAGTAGGTTCCAGTGGGGGGTGGATGATGCGCGGACGGTGCTGGGGATTCATCCCAAGTTGAGGCTGAAGGACGAGTTGAGGTGGTATGAGTTCATGGGGGTTGAGGTGTCGAAGGATAATGCGCCGCCTGTGAGTATTACTGGTCTCTTTTTCTTCTTTTCTTTCTTGCTTTTCTCACCTGATTTGTGGTGACATCTTTACTGACTGGTTTTGTTTTACACAGTGGTTCGGACCCAAGGCCATGACATTGGCTCAACTCACTTCCGGTTTCAAAGACAACGGCCAGCTCCTCCGATTCGAATTCTGAGTGACAACCATGGCCTGAGAATATTCGAAGATTCGACAGCTACAGCTACAGCTACAGCTACAACTACAAATCCTACTGCTCGACACATCCTTGTCCTCCTTGATATATCATATACACACACACTGCTGTGCAAGCCATGATGAGGAGCACCGATCTCCCGGCTGCGGTCAGCAACGACACACGCGACACACACGATACACACGATACAACCAAGGAAAAAGGAAAGGACCCAAAAAAAACAACCACCAACAAAGGCTAGAGATCCCCACAATGGTGGCTCAGTTTCGCCCTTCCAAGAAGGCAGGCGTCGAACGAAATACCAGGACACAAAATCTTTCCCCCCAAGCCCACCAAAACGGGGTATTCGTGGGTTCGCGGGTTCGCGGGGGGAGAAGACGGCGGGCGGCGGGCGGCGGGCGGCGGGGGTGATTGGCACAATTTACACGCGGAGACACGCGCGTGATTGTGTGTGCTTGCAATCTTGTCCGATTCGCTTATTATTATGTCCTTTTTACATGGTTTGGTTTGGTCCTTTTGGTTTGATTTGACAAGCGGCGACAGCGAAAAGCGAGGAGCATTGCATGCGAAGACTGGCAGTACATAATCGGTCGGGTTCCGATTGGGTGGCGTTTTTTTGATTTGATTTTATTTTAATTTTAATTTTTTATGTTTATTTTCGAGCAGAGAACCAAAGAAAAAGAAAAAAAAGGGAAAAAAAAAAGGGATGGGGCGAACGAATACTCCTCTAGACTATGTACTGTACATACTACAATGAACCAAAAGATACATACTGTACTACATATTCGAAACCTTTGGTTGCCATGGATAGATAATGTGACCGACACGAGATGCACGTAATTGTTTTGAGTGCAGAAGTGCACTGTATTTCTTCTTTTTCTTTCTTCAACGTAGCCACTCCCCCCAAGCATTAATTAATACTGGAGACGTCGGGAACGAACCCTGCTCCGTTTCCGTCTCCGTCAAAAGCGGTCAAGAACTATCACCGTTGTACTGGTAGTCTGCTATCATCATCATCATCATCATCATCATCATCATACTGCATAATTTTAGTAAGGATTGATGTGCAAAGGTGGATTGATGCCGGTTGGTTCTCCAGCTTGTCGGGTGCGTTCTCTCAGGCACTGCCTCGGTATGTATATATACTATGTATATGTACATGTTGTGATTTTATTATTATCAATCGTCTTCAAAGAAAACAACAACCAAACACCAGATAATCATCTCGCCTTTTTGCCTCCTGAGGACGCTTTTATCATACGATATACGTCTTCGCGTTTCCACCGCGTTTGAACGCCGGTGACAAAAGAGACCCCACGACGCCACCCGACATTCCACATTCCGATTGATGGCTCGGTTGTCTCTGGTTATTCTGGTTATCTGGCAGTTCTGGCTGACTGACTGACTGGACTGACTGGACTGACTGATTTACTGGGGCTAGATAGATGATCAGCAAAAGTCAGTCCCTCCTCTATCCGATAGGCTGTCATCAATCTTGAAGACCAGATCGATCTTTTGACAAATAAACTGGCTGGCTAGCGAGCCAATACGAGAAGGCCTACAAGAGACCAGAACCATTTCAAAAACAATCGGAAGCACGGAGCATGAGATCGTCACACTGTCACAACAAAGACAACATCAACAACAACAACAACCCGTCGGTCTGGCCAGACTGCACCGCGTCCGCCCCAACATACATACATACATGCATCATGCATGCATCTATGTATGTACTAAGTAATGGGAGGGGTTCCCATGTCATGTCATCAAGTCAAAAACCCACCCACCGACAGCCTGGGCAAAAAGGTTTACCGTATCTATCTATCCACTTGCCGGTCAGCCGGGCGAACACAGCCGTGCTGCACCGTGATCCAGACGGGTGTTTTCCCCCGAGATAATCAGGGTGGTAGCCGAGAGGACTGGGGCATAATAATATTACTGGGGCCCTCTCCCTCCTACCCCCTCCCCCCTCCCCCCTCCCCGCGACGCGAACAAACGACAAGGTTCACGACAACGTTCCACAAATCCGCAACGTCTCCCCAGCTGTCAGGGCTTTCCTCCCTCCCCCCCCCAGCACCCCCTGCCCCCGTCTATCCCCGCCCTAAAAAAGTGGTAACCGCATGCATCAAATCTCTCCTCGTGTTTGGGGGAAGTCCTCGCGAGGTTTGATCTGTCAGATGCCGAAAATCTCCATTGTCTGTTCCTTCACTCGGCCGGACCGGAACGGTTGGTTGAGATGAGGCTGAATCAGAAACCTTGTGCTTGTTGTTGTGGTTGTGCTCCTGCGAGTTGTCAGATTTCCAAGCCTTGTCTTTGTCTTGGAAAGGTTTAATCCGGACGTCCATCCCAGCAGGAAGGGGGAGGGATCTCTCAAAGAGGTGACGGGGCGACTACCTAGTCAGCCTCCTTCCTCTCAAGGCGGCGAGTGCTACATTACTATTCTACTACACATCGCAGAATCATCGACGCCATCGACGACAACCTGCTTTGGGGGACTTGCATACGGGATGATGGAACGACGGAGGGCGGAATGGGTGTAAACCCCGCTGTGACCTTCCCTACTGTTCCCTACTGTCCCCTACTGTCCATGCTGGCTCCTCTCTTGCCCTTGCATGCATATCCTCTACATAATAGCGGCATGGCCTGCCATGCGGAGAAGTGATCCGGATTGTGATCGATCTGGCCCCACAGCTCACAAACCTCCCCCCCCCCGTGACTTGGAGGAAAGAGTAATAAGGCCCGACCTCCGACGAACCTTCTCGTGATAAAACCCCCCGGGGCATCGCGTTGGGCATCCTTTGTATGTATGGGTGAGGAACTGCCCATGCACTGTGTCTTCTTCCTGGTCTGAACCTTCTCTCCATTGAACATCAGTCTATTCTACCACACACTACTTGAACACACTCAACCAACCTGGCAATACAAGTCTATATTTCCATATGCGACTCCCCTTCTTCGTATTCGGTTGATCTCCCTTCCCATCCGGTCCCGACCCCACATCGACCACACGCCACATCTCGACTCGGACTCGACAGTCTAGTCTAGCCAAGCCAGCCGCAGCCAGCCCAGCCTAGCCATCCATGGCTCCCCTGGCACCCCCAGACCAGAACCGCCTCGTCGAGGCCATCCGACAGTCCCCCCCTGTCGACCTCACCAAGCCGTTCGACCCCTCCACCCTGCGCGGCAAGACCATCCTGGTGACGGGGGGCTCCTCCGGCCTGGGCGCCGCCTTCGCCCGGCACTGGGCCGCCCACGGCGCGAACCTCATCATCGGCGACATCAACGACGCCGCCGGGGAGGCCCTGGTCGCCGAACTGCGCACTACCACCGCCGCCAGGGATGGCAAATCCGGGCCGGGTAATGGTGATGGTGATGGCAATGGTGGTGGTAACGAGAAGCACCACTTCGTCCACGTCGACGTGGCCGACTGGCCCTCCCAGGCCGCCCTCTTCCAGGAGGCCGTCCGGCTCTCGCCCGCGGGCCACCTCGACGCCGTCGTCGCCTCGGCCGGGATATCCGACAGGCAGGGCGCCGCCACGGGGCTGGGGTTCGAGAACCCGGCGGGCCTGGACCTGCCGGGCCCGCCGGCGCCGGACCTCAGGTGCATCGGGGTGAACCTGGTCGGCGTCATGTACACGGCGCACCTGGCGCTCTTCTGGCTGCAGCAGGACTCCCGCCGGCCCGGGGCCGCAGGGAGCGCCGGCGGGGACGACAGCAAGAGGGGGAGGGACAGGCACCTCCTGATGGTGGGCTCCTACGCCGGCCTGGCCCCCATCCCGGGGGTCCCCGAGTACGTCGCGTCCAAGCACGCGGTGACGGGCCTCTTCCGGTCCCTGCGCACCCTGAGCTACCGCCAGGGCGTGCGCGTGAACCTGCTGTGCCCGTACTTCGTCGACACCCCCATCCTCGGGAACCAGGCCATGGCGCTGCTGGCGGGCCTGGGTCTCACGAGGCTGGAGGACGTGGTCGGCGCGGCGACGAGGCTCGTGGCCGACGGGGGCGGGGGCGGGGACCCCGCCGGCCGGATCAGCGGGCGCGCGCTGTGCGTCGGGCCGAGGCTCTCGCTGCTCAAGACGAAGGGGGGGCAGGACGTGCTGCCGACGCATGAGCTGCTCGGTGGGGAGGGGGAGGGGGAGGGGGTGGTGGAGATCACGGCGCGGGATGGGGATGTACTTGTTGACGAGGACGTCCGGCGGGGCGAGGGGCAGGCGGTGTGGGAGTGCTATGCGCACGACTACGACACGGTTGATTTCTTCCTCAGGCGCTACATTCGGGTCTTGAATACCGTGGCGGCGGTGAAGGGCTGGATTAGCTGGGCTAGGGAGTTGTACCACGCTTTGTTCGTGCGGAAGAACCCTGGGAACCCTCATCGTGTGGGATGATGAATGATGGTTATGATGGTTATGATGATTATGATGGTGATGCATGATGAATGACGATGGCAGGTTAACGCCAGGACACGAATGACTGGATGACTGGATGGATGATCGGGGAGAGAGAATAGATCGGATTCTATGCAGACATACATACGTCTGATCTGCATATCGCGAAAACGGATTTCTGGTTTTAGGCCCTGAGTGTAGGCATACTGACAGCAGGTTCCAGTCTATGGAGAGACTTCTTGACCGGGAGGTGAAGGGTGGACATTGGCCAATCCTCTTCGACACAACAGGATCAAACACAAGAACTCCCTCGCTTGTCACAAACTTCCCTCCCTGCGGTATACGTCCCGGATATGGATCGAGCACATGTGGAATAGAGCGTGCGTCAATGTTTGCCGATATGGACTGCTGGAGCGAGGTCACATTGCAGAGGGTTGGAGGAAGTATATCATCATGGTGGCGTCTCTCATTTTCTACTTGCCTGCTTGAAAACACACAGTTGGTCCAGTTCCGTCCTACTCCCTAGATCTCAGTGATGGAATAAATCCACTGTGTAGCCCAGGCGCGAAGGTAACAGCAGCCTCGACGCCTGTGAGGCACGAGGCGAAAATGACAAGACGCCATCAAGATGAACATACACACGTAGAAGCAGACGATGCAAAAAAAAAACACCAAAAAAACCACCAAAACTTAAGGTACCTGGGTACGCAGATATCAATCACAGCACGCGCATAACTGTAAACTGCAGCAAACTTCATAGCAGTGACAAAGCAGCACTCGAATTCTCTCACACACACTCTCGAGACGCACAGAACCCCGCCCGTCTATGTAGGAAAGCCGTAGATACCCAGCCTCCCCCATGAACCAAAAGAGAAGAAAAATACACGCTGTGTCTGGCAAACGGGAGAGATCGTAGACAACGACATGCTGCAGGGGAAGGGGGATGGACAGACGAGACCGATCAGGCCATCCTCGTCATCCCCAAAACCGCCAGCCGAAACCGTACGCTCGCGCCCGCCACCAGTTACATGATATAAAAGTAAAAGTAAGTAGACCGATACCCATCCCAACGGATATTCCCACGCTTTGGCTAGCCAGCCCATCTGGAGCCCCATGCTCCCACCGTCTTTGCAAACACTCAAACGCCTTTCTCAATACATTGTGATCAGAGACGGCCCTCTGTTAAGGGAAAAATGGTAGAGATGCCGGATGATATCGATAAGGGAAATAGCAAGAAGAAGAAAATAAAGATAACACAAGTCGAACGCTGCGGTTTCGGAGGGCAGGTAACCTAGGCCTAGGTCCAGCTTCGAGCTCCGCTGTTGCCCTCTGACACCTATCCCGTTCGAAACCATGTAGGCGGGCTGTCGTCGAGGAGCTTCGAACGTCTTCTGCCGACAGGAATCGTGTCGTTGTCGAGAATAGATGCAGCTGCTCGTTGACCACCCACATAACAGCGCCCACTTCGAAGACCTGCCAAACCGGTCCAGATTGATAGATGAGGGTATGGGTATGATGGAGCCTGAATATCCGTGGAGACAGATCCCCGGACTTGGGTGCTCCAGCCAATATATGAGATGTAGATGTATTGTCGCAAGACCAATCATGCGTTTGCCCCGCGCCGTGTGATGTGGTGTTTCCTGGCATGTTGTAGAAAGTCAAACCCAACCTCCCCATTTTTACTTCAGCTTTTGAGAACGCAAGTGGTATGTGGCGCTGGACAATTCCCAATGCATTTCACTCTCTTTTTGTTTTTGCTGGCTTTTCCTCTCGCCGTCTTTCCTCCTCGTGACCATCCCTTGTTTAAAATCCGCCAAAAGTGACAGGGTCTGAAAGAACCGGAGGGACCCCAAGAAAAGGTTACGGATATGTCCTGCGCCATGGACGACCATCACGAATGCGAAATCCCAAACTCCATATGTTTGCCCCTGAAAATGCGTGGCCTCCTCCTGAGAAACAACGTCGTCACCACGTCCAGTTCACTGTCGCGGGCAGCCCCTTTCCAAAATGCGCCTTGCCACCGGAGTATCAATTTTCATGATCATAGGTTAGAGCCGAAACCCTTGTACTAGATCATCATATTCGCGTGTTCTGGAGTAGGACCGAAGTACCCGGCTCGAGGAGGATGTGGAGAAAGGGACCGAGTAAACTCCTTCCATGTCGTGCTTGCTGAAAATGCAGAGGGGAATCTTGTGTGTCATAAGAAGAAGTGCGTCATCAACCCAGCGCGGAACCGTCGCGCAATCCAATAGGTGCAGTCCATGCCAACGTGGTGTGAACCAAGAAAATGAAACCATCAAGGGGCAAAAAGAACAAACATGAAGTGTATAACAAGTAACAGAGTAGAACCACGACCAAAGTAAAGATGGTCCAAAACCAGTCCCGTCGTTCCCTTTCCCCCAGGCATTGAGGTGACCCCGTAAAGTGCAAAGTATTAAAACTGGCCTCGCCTGAAAGTGCCGAAAGTGGCCGAACCATTGGGGGGCCCTGTCAGAGGTGGCGAGGAAACATTGTTTGGAGGAGGGGACATTGTAGAGCTGAAGTAGCCGTTTGAGCCCCATGTGCTTCCTCCGAAGCTGGAGACGCCGTTGCCGAAAGGGAGGGATGAATTCCCCGTGCCGTTGGGCACTGTCGCAGGCGGGTAAGACGAGATCCCGTTTGCCACGTTCGACCCATTTGGCATGGCAGAGGCGGAGTAGGGCCCAGCCGACCGGTTTGTGCTCAGTCCCGGGGGCGCGGCAAGACCGGGAGGAGGGCCGGCGGGCGTGAAACCGGTCGGGGAGGGACCCATGAGACCGTTAGGCCCACCAAGAGGGCCCGGTGGCCCTTGTCCAGATGGCTGAGGCGTGCGAACACCAAGAGGGTTCTTGGAGAAGCTCAAGCGGATGCCACCTTTGACGCTGTTGGTAAGCTGTACACCGTAGAGCTCGTGGAGAGCCTTGGTCGCGTATGAAGTATCGTCGAACTCGACGAAGCACATGGGTCCATTACTCTTGGCTCGGAAACACAATCGCTTATATCCGCGCGATCTCGAGAAGATCGCCTTGAGTTCGTCCTCCGAAGTTCCCATGGGCAGATTGCCAACATAGAGCGTGTTGCAAGGGGGATTTTGGTCGGCAGGGTTCGCAGGAGGGGGGGCATGCGTACGCCATCCCATGGAGTTCATTGGGTAACTCCCGCCCGTGCCGTTTATGGTACTCGGGGACATGGGTGTCTGGTGGGATGGTAGAGATGGTGGATACATGCCCGAGTGTCCACGCTGAGACGTGGAAACACCATTTGTTGGACCGGTATTGAGAGACAGAGACGACATGCCCCCCAGGATGGGCAGTTGAGGGGCTGTCGCTCGGCGCTGTGATGCGATAGACCCATTCTCTCCAAAAGCCCGAGGCAGCTGGAGGATGTCGCCAGTGTCATCGTCGTCTGTCGCGTCATTGATTAAGCTCTTGCCAGAGATGCGAGGCTGCTCGTTGAAATGATTGCCAATGGGCGACTGTGGAGAGAAGATGGCGTTATAGTTGTAATTTGGCTTCGCGCTGGCAAAGTCACTGGTGATGTAGTTGCCATTGATTGGGGGCGACGTCTTCTCAATGGGCGAGAAGGGACCGTCGAACCGAGGTGGCTGCGTTGCGGCCGTAGCGGGTGAGGTTGTCGAAGAGGCCCCGCTGGATGACGGACCCGAAGCGCGCCCACGGGTGTTCAAAAGCTCAACAGACATCCCCTTCTTTCCGTTGAGTATCTTCTTGGCTTCCTGCGCGCCTTCCAGAGACTTGAATCGCAGGATGGCGGAGGGCCAGTTCGCTTCGTCTTCCGATGTAGGGACCATCATATCGACGTCGACCAGTTCGTCGGAGAAGGTACACATTATCCGCAGTTGTTCCTCGGTCGTGTCGGGAGGTAGTCGACGAACAATGACGGCATAGTCGATGGTGGCTGGACGAGCGCCGATAGGGTTCGGCGCGTCTCTGTCGGAAGAATATGGAAAGGATGGGTATGAGGATTGGGCAGGACCAGGAGGGCCGATGGGTTGAGGCGGCGGGTAGAAGACAGATGCTGCCATGGAGGTTGTGGTCGGGGGCGCGACAGCAGTCGCAGCCGAATTCGAGCTCGAGTTGGTGCTTGCGTTGGATTTGGGCGCGAAAGGACTTGTGCGACTAGAGTTCAGGGACAGTGAGGTGGGAGGGTATGACGATGAGGGTGTTTGCGACTGGGACAGTGATTGCGACGGTCGTCCGGAAAGGGACGCGCCAGAGGAGGCGGCGGGATTGCTTGGATCACCGTACATGAGTCGCAATGCATGCAGCGCAGCCCTACCGGACCCTATGGGAGACGACGACAGTGGACGACGATCGCGCTGATCGAATCAGATTGTAAGATGGTCAAATGTGGAGAGGGTCGCGGTGCCTGAATCAAGTAGGCGAGGGTCAAGGTTGGTTGTTCTGAACTGTCCTGGTCGAACTTTGGAACAAAGAACAAGTAGGGTTTCCTGATCTTTGGAGGGGGGGGGGTGGTTTGGAAATTGGACCCTCTCTCAGGCCCAAGACGCGCCTGAGAAGGGGAAACACGAGGGTGGACCGCGGCGGTGTTGTGGATCGCGATGAGACAGGACGCGAAGCGGAATGCAGGTCAGAAAATAATGCGGTGAAGTGATGTCTTGCGGAAAGAGATTGTCGGAACAAAAAACGCGGATTTGTCGAGGGTGGCAGGGTGGGAAAACCAGAGAGCGGGAGAAAGAATGTGTGTGATTGATGTTTAAGCGTTGAGAGTGGAAGGGAGGAGCAGGAATTTGGCGGGATGGGGTACTGTAGGTACCGCAGCACGCAGGGTGGGAAAGGTCGAAGGTCGAAGTGGATATCCCCAAGGATACCTAGGTAGATTGATTGATTGATTGATTGATGATGCTGGGTTGTTGTGTGTGGGTGTGGGTGTGGGCAGTCGTGGATTGTGGGTAGGCGTGGGTGTTGGGTGTGGAGGGAGCGGGTTCCAGTGCTGCAAAGGGTCGGGTCTGGGCCTGGGGGAGGGACTTCGAGGTGAGACCTGGGCCTAGCGGATTGGCGGGATTGGATGGATTTATGATGGAGCCGGCGAAAGCAGGCAGGGTTGTGCTAATGCTGCTATGCTGCTATGCTGTTAAGCTGGCAACTGGCACTGGCAACTGGCAACTAGCAGCCCGGAAACTGGGAACTTGAAACTAGCAGACTGTATGTATGTATGTATGTACCTAATGTAGGTATGTATGCATGCAGACTGGTAGACTGGAAGACTGGAACAGACTATGAGGGCGGAACCTGAATGGGAAGGTTTTTGTGTCCTTGCGCTTGAAGAGAGGGAGCGTCTTTGGTCCGATATATGTATGCCCAGGTGTAGGTACACTCGAGTTAGCACTGAGGGTACCTAGGTAGCTACAGCGCCATATAGACACTACCGCAATAAACTTTGGGGGGGGGGTCGGGTTGGATATGCACTAACAAGGCTTATTCGGTTCGGCACCTGAGTCTGAACCAGAGCTTCTCTCCAGCGTTAGCACCGCTACCTAACTTAAGTACATCCGCAGGTTAGCCACACCTGGGCACACACGCACTCTACACACACACACACACTACCACATTCAAACGGACCCTTTTGTAACACCACACAGACAGTCCGATGAGTGGACAGCGCACTCTAGAAGATATTAGGTTGGGGACCCTGCCTGGCCCCCCCTGGCAATCAATGATCACGACTTCTTGGTGAGGAGGGGTACCGATATATTCTCGATCGGTATTACCGTGTCACACAATAGTAACAATACAATACTTACTCGCTGCAGGTGTTAGAGATACCGATTGGCAGCTGTGGTGCGCGTCGCTTGGACTGATTATCGATACCGCGGAAGTGATGACTGGTGTTGGTTCACCGAGACGAGAACGACGATGCAGTGGTTGGAGGTTTTGAGATGCATTGCATGTCGCGCGCCGTTATGGTGTGTACCTAGGTACCTTCCAATGTCACGTCTGCTCTGCTCTGGTGTGATGCGACGTGGGAAGTGTCTGGGCGGAAAAGGGGGATAGAGGGAGCCTCGAAGGGGAGGGGAAGGCGCAAGGGGAAGGAAGTAGGGGAAGGAAGTAGGGTGCACGGGTGGTAGACAATGGATGGGATGGGATAGGACGTTGGGATTGGGATTGATGTATGGGATATGCATTGGCATGTGGGATGTGGGATGTGGGATGCACTTTCTTTGGGGGGGGGGGGGAATGTACAAGGGTAAGGTTGTTTCTGCGCCTGATTATCTCTGATCTCTATGTCTGCAGTGCAGCTCTCTGCGTTACCGTACTGCTTCCGGTTGCTGCGTCTGCATATGCTTTTTGCCTTTGCTTCTTCTTCTGTTTCTGAATGCTGGCGACGCGGTTGACAGCTTTGCCAATGCAGACCGAGCTAGCGCACCCTTTTAGCGTAGGTGGTCCTGCAGGTCATGTGGGTCGACATCAGCCAGGTGGCCAATACAATTGCACACTTTATAACCTGCATGAGCGATGGGTCCCGGGGTTCCAGACCATGGTGCCTGATTATGTCAGCTATCAAGCTTCAAAGGTTCCACCATATGTATAAGTACCTATCTAGGTACCTGGGTCGGTATGTAACACGGTTTCTCGCCTCGAGAGAACAACGACGCACAAGACCAATAACGTCAACAACAAATAAACTAATCGCCGTTGGCGCTGCATATCTTCTTTCACTTTACCGAGAGCTGGATGGTTTGGGACGGTGCATAGGAATATAGAGAATCTTCGGCATGTCAAGGCATCTAAGGTTCCCGAGGTTGTCAGTGGCATAGTTGGATTAAATGGATGAAATCGCAGGTGTGCTATGCTAGTATGTACCTAGGTATGTACTGTGTACCTCTAACACATATTAGAGGATACAGGTGTGGGTACCGGTATCGAGAGCCGTCGATGCAAGTGCGGCCGCTATCGGCCCAATCAGACCTCTTTCCAGACTTCTCAAGCAGTAGCAGGACATCCCGGTCGACCATTTTCCTTCAGTGCCGTGACACTTTGGGTTGCATCGAAAGGGACCGCAGAAGAGACAGACGCCCTAAAATTCGACATCTGGCTTGAACTCGGGAGGAACAAGGAATATCCCCAAGCTCCCTTTATTACGGACCCGAGGGAGAAGAGATGATCCTACTGCTTTCGCGCAGGTCCCGGCACGTGCCTGATCACTAAAGGTCCTAGCCCAAGCCCTCATCAGAGTCCTTGTCTCAGATAAGGCTATGACGCCTTTTCCCTAATAGAGACCGACGAAATAGGGCGGGCGAATCGACCCATGGTGAGAATTGGGCCTCGAGCACTTGCTGGGAATGCCTTGCCACTTTTCAGCCCTTTCGTTGACAGGAACATATGATGGACCATATCGACCTGTCCACTACCATCTGAAGACCCGTGCCAATGTGAACAGGGCGGGGAGCCAGATCTCCAGCCTCAAGTTGATTCGCCCGTCAGTCCAGATGTCTTTACCAAATTGGTTAGCAAGCTTTGGAAAGGAGGGTTCGATCAGGGACCGGTGAGACGCATGAGCGCCACAAGTAACCCGAAGTGGGAAAACCCGGAGCCTCGTTGGGAAGCACACCACCATAAAAGTTCACAGTATAACTATGGATCTCTCTCACCGAGTTCTCAAGGTCCTGAATGTACCTTCGTAGTCCCATAGGAATGACAGTTTCATGCGAGCCCGCGAAGAGCCCCCCCCTCCCCATATCCCGCATTCCTCAGTGTACCTAGGTACCTACATACATGCCCTACCCTAGGTACCTAGGTAGGTAGGTAGGTATTATGGACGTATCGACAATCAGCACTCGATCTCTCCAAGATGATTTGTAAGTGGATCGATCCCCACGACGCCAGATCAGTGTCATGTCCTCGGCAAAGGCGCATATCACCTATCATACAAAGATTCAATATCTACTTTAACTTCAAGAAACTATAACCCCGCGACACGCTTACCCAGTACTGAGGAAGCCATACAAAGCACAACATACCTACCTAGGTACATACTGTAGAGCCGAGCGAGCGGACTGCTTGTTGACCGCCTGACCGCCACAGTACGTGATGGCAGCCAGGAGAATCACAATGAACCAGTCGAGATACGCACTTGGTATTGGTACCACGCTTCAGGCCGTGAATGGGCAGGAGCATCCGTCCAGGGGTTAAGCCTAGCGCCGAGCTTGTCATCAAGCAATGAACCGTGCACACCTCCCGTGTCCCGTGTCCCGTGTCCCGCTTGACCCTGCCCCACCTGGCCTCGGTTGAGCGTTCCCGGTACGAGGTACCTTGCGCTACGCTACCAGGGCTACGTAAGTGTACCTGAGCTCGACGAGAGGCCTCGTATACTACACACAATACAGTTCCTAGGTACCTTGCTCAGGGCTGCCTCGGATCTTCCCAATTCTCAACCCGCGCTCCCACGCTGCACCTTGACGACCCCTGACGACCCCGCCCTACCCTAATACACACCTGGGCACATAAGGACATATGTCCATAGCTGCTTAGCAGCTACCTATCCACGGCGACGGTGTCAACCTGGTCTGCTAGCTGAGATACTCAAATTCCACGGCGGAGCTTGTTCTCCTGGGGGCTGACATGCCGTACGCCGCTGTACAGACTATACCGGAACGAACCAAATAGCCTCTCAACAACCTCAAAAGGCTATCTCGACCGTGGTTCACATACGCACACGTGGTAGTGACAGTGACAGGATCGGGGGGATCGGGGGATTGGGAGAGTGCCGTCGTATCCTCGAGATCTGGCAAGTCCGCATCAGTGGCTTGCGCCGACCGTGGTTGAGCTGACGATCAGATCCCCTTTTGGTACATCCTCACGACATATCTAGATCGTGCAGCCTTGGATCGCGCCCTCCTACAATGTATATGTCTTCCGGGTCATTCGCCAGCCTGTTTCGTCTTGCTGGCTACTATATGTAACCATTTACCCGCCATTGCAACACAGAGACGAATATCTTGTGCAAAAAGCCGACTTGTCGTCTTTTCCTATTGCTATGGTTCTATCCACACAAAGAAACGGAAAAGTGACCAGTCAGAAGATCTGTACAACTCGCGTTTTTTCGATGAGACATCCGAAGCCACAGCAGGGTCTCCAAGCGCGGAAGCCCAACGGTGAGCCGCAGTGGCAGACGGGATAGGCGACATCATACATCAAGCCTGTCCCCTCTGAGGACGACCTCTCCTTATTTGCTGGTCCCCCTTCCCGTCCCCGGCAAGCTGGACGTTATACACAGTAAACAACCTTGGAAGAGGCAAGAGAACTGCACATTACCGAGTGCTGACCAATCAAATGTACGCAGTACCTACGGCTCAGTACAGCCTCGGGGAATTTTCTACCTTGTCCCGCCCGGAATGCCCAGTTGGCCCGGCTCACCACACCCGTTTACCCAAATGCCTGCTACTATCAGGCCGGAGTATGATGACGAGCTCAGCCCTCTCTCTCCCCCTTCACCTGCCCGGGGCCCAGCTCTGCACGAGAATCTCCTTGTGCCCATGGGCCCCCCAGCCCCAGCCGCAAATCGACGCCGATAAGCTCAGCGTTACTCTGTACAGCCTATTCTCGCGGGGACCGGCTCATTGGTTGCCGGGTACAACAATCTCCCATCTGTTGCAGCGCGCTACTGCACCATGCCTGCGCCGCTGCTCTGGTGCCGGCGCAAGCAGGGCACTCAACCTGTTCCAGATCGTGGAGGCCGCTGAAACCGTCCTGCGATGCGCCCAGGATTCCAACGGCTTTGCGGTGACCGACTTTATACACTTCTGACAGTGCATCTTACTGCCCCTAATATCCCCGTCACTGTACCTTACTTACACCTCCTGTATCCCAGGTCAGCATTGCCTTCGTGCTGGAAGGCTGATCTGGCTTTGAAGACAGGCCACGTTGGATCACATTTACCCAGGGGGACAGTGCACCACAGTGGGTCAGAGGTATAGGCTCCTTTTCTTAAGCCCATTCACTTCATCTGTGTTTCTGCCTGATGCTCTTGCTCCCCTGTATTAGGTTGAAGTCTCACATCATAGCCTGTCTTCCAATTTCCCGATGCAGAACAGAAAGAAACATCAGCCCCCACTGTCAGTACCTCCACCATATGGCCCGGGCACACGATAGCCTGCAGACCAGCACTTTCTGGTCCCCGTGAGGCCCGAACATGTACATGTCAGATGTGCTTTTGACGAGCCAGATCGGGCGGTGTTACAAAGGACCCGCAGCACACGGTGGTCACGGACGTTGCGCTGTTCCGCAGTGTCTCGTGTGCGCGCATGGGAATATTGGGATGGCAAGCACAATGTCGTATACTCTGTGGAGCTTGCACTTGTGACTCATGACTGATCTATCTGACTTAATCCCGGATGACGCTTCAATTGTATACGAGCTCGAGCTTGTGGGCTCTAGGAACGTAAGCAACCCCTTGCTGTCTAATCAGTGTTGGCAGGCTTTCGGTTACCACCATTGTATGTTCTCTGAGACGGCCAAAGGATACCCTACAGGATGGTATCGACTGTTGTGCTTATCAGGTCAGGATGCTGGATGGGCGGTGAGGTTTCGCCCCGAGATACTCGGTGGAATGCATGGTCATTCTGCGAGAGCATGCCGTGTTAGAAGACGAGCAGGCCGGATGGTCGGTTCGAATACACAGGCATGCCGCAATCCTGGAACGAGTTCACACATTCTCCCCATACTTTCTCCGTTCAACGTGACAACTCCAATCCGCTTGCCCGGATACCGTGTGTGTCACCATGCTTCGTGCTCCTTCTCCTGCCGGCAGATGTCTATGGTGTCACTCAAGGTCCGTCTAGGCCCCTCGCCGAGCGGTGGCAAAGTCCCTAGTTGTATATAGATATATCGCCCCGTCCCTACCGATCTGGGACGAAACTTCTGATGTGGTTGGTATCCAACTCGCGTGGCACTTGACGGGGACATCACCAAGATCATCGCTCTATCCGAATCGAGACACACGCACTCACACATCACTTGGAATTTCCAACGATTCTACAGCCCGACTTGACTTTCACGATTAGACCACTTCTCTCAGCTTAGTTCGCAATAGCACACTGGAGATGCTTGCCTCTCTTGGGGAATCGGACGAAGAGGGGAGTAGAAGCGGATGTTTCCACGAGGGAGGGTCGTACTCGTCAAGATGGACAAACATGCACACCGCCTCCCGAAGCATGATTATTTTGGGATTCCTCTTACAGAAACAGACGCATCTGTTTGCAAGGGAAAAAAAGGAGAATAAAAGGCCCGACGATGCCGAGCTGCAGGGTACCCGAAGCCTTGCAGTTCGCTAGCCCACGCCCTGGGCGGAAGTATACCCTCCTGCGCCGGCTGAGAAGCTGAGGGAGTGGTATTTGCTTGACATATCCCGGGAAGCTACCAAGAAATATAGTATTCTTCAAAAAGTCCGGAATCAACATCCCTGACCGACAGTACGAGGAAATACTGGAACAATACAACCAACAGCAGACCCCCCACCCCCAACTTATCAACCAGGGCCAGCAACTCACCCAACGAGGACCGCAAAGCCAGGACGATCTCCTGAAAGCCCTCGTCAACGAGAGCCAGCGTGGAAAGGAGTCCAACCCCATGGCCCAACAACCTCAACCAGGGGCCCTGATATTCCACCCTCGCGCCCATCATCACCATGACACCGAGCCCGACATATCATCCTCGTCATCCTCCACCTCCAGCGGCGACACCTCCACCTACCACCTCCACCACCCCCCCAGACGACGACAGAGACGTCGACACTGGCGCTGGCCGTGGTCACCAGTCACGTTCGGGTATCCCGGGCTGGTCGGGGGTGCCACCACAGCCGTTATTCCGCAGGCGCTACGGCCACAACCACAGCCGCGACAGTACGGCTACCGCCGCTTCCACTACCAAGGGGGCGAGCATCGCCGCTCCAGGGGAGGCCATCACCACCAACACCACCACCGCCACCACTGCCATGCCCATCGTTGCCGACAGCGGCGGGGCCGTTCGCCGCGGCCGTGTGTATTCACGAGGTGCTCCCGGTGGTTATTCGGAGACCCGACTGCGCAACACTGCTGCGATGGGCGGGATGATGGTGGTGGTGTTAGTGGTGATTGTTGCAGCAGGACGGTAAGCCCGACGAGGCATTGTGAGGATGAGTATTGGGGACATGGTGTACGTGCTCTCTCTCTCTCCTTGACTGCTCTCCTTGGCCTATACTGAAGGGGCGGGCTGGTTTGGTATCTCTGCTTGCTAACCAAGAAGTTCCAAACCAGCGCGGCAGCAACACCACCACCACCAACAACAACTGGGCCTACGGCCCCGACGGCTGGCGCAACTCCCCCTGGCGATACGGCGGCCCAGGAGGCGGGAATCCAGGATACCCCCTCAACGTCGGGCCGGGAGGGGCCATCGAGGAGATCGAGGAAGGCCGGACGGCACCTGCCGCCCCCGCCGCCACCATGCCCATAGCCACAGCCGGCATCCTCGCCACCAGCGACCAGGACGTGCGGCACAACCACTACCACCTCGGCGGGAGGCGCAGGCGCAGGCGGCGTCCCGACCGGTACGAGGCGGAGGCGGCACTCTGCGATGGCCTGCGGGACCGTGAGCGGCGGCGGGATGGGTTCCTGGGGCTGATGGACCGCGAGAGGGACCGGGAGATGGACAGGCATATCATCAACCAGGACGCGCTGCACGCGCGGGAGGGGCGCACGCTGGCGCTGTTGGACCGGGAGAGGGACCGGGACCGGGGGAATGTGAATGTGATGGATTTGTTGGATCGGGAGTTGAATAGGCGGAGGGGCTTGAGGCCTGGGAAGGACGCTGATAGTAAGGACGATCGTGATGACGATGATGATTCGGAGGGCGGGGATGAGAGAGGGGGAAGAGGGCTGAGGAGGGAGATTGAAGCTTTGAGGAAGGATTTGAGCAGACTGACGACTGGTGGAGAGGGAAAGACATGTAAGAGGGCGAAGGGCAGGAGGGATAAGTCAGGTGCGGATACTGGTAGAGATAGAGGCCGCCGCGCGGCACCTCGATCACCACGGGGACAGACATCGGCTGCGGTTGGTAACAACAACATCACCTTTGGCGGCCGGACCGATACTGATGATCAAGATAGCGGAGAAGACGAAGAAGAAGATGAGGACGAAGAAAGCGACGATGGCCATGGTAGCGACGACGAGACTCTTCCCCCAGACTGGGCAAGGGCCAGTGGGCAAGACATAAGAGAAAGGGGCCGCTCTTTGAGGAGGCCAGGATCACCGTCTGAATCTCCGGACTGACTTTTGGAAGCAATGAAAATAGGTCCCGGATGGTAGTTCGCAGTACAATAAATTATCAAAAGTAATGGTTGTCTAAATGGCTCCTCTCTAGTCTACATTTACTGCGTCGGCTTCCAGCGCATGTTAATCTGCTTTCGCCGAATCTATCGAGCAAAGTTAGCATTTCGTCGCTAGAATCACAATAGCACGGGGGAAACTTACAATCGGGCCCAATACCATAACACCAGCCGTCAACGCCACAACCGTCCCAACCAAGGAGATCTTGTCGAAGCCCTTGCCCAGGATGTCAAACACAAAGCTCGGCGCGACCCTCGTCCCAAACACGTCGATGCCATATGCAAAGACAAGACTCGTGCTCTCCACCACCGCCGGCGCCGTGATGATCTCCTGTACACCGAGAACGTCCCGCTCGTGCGTGATGATGAACTTTGGGTCAATCTCGATGGCCGGGTGGTACTTCATGAGCCCCTCCTCCATCTCGAGGGCGTTCGGATCACGCCCCACGACCCTCCGAGGCTCGAGAACATGGCGAGGGATGCCGTAGATGCTGTGAGTATCGGGGAGATAAGAAAGCAGCTGGCGGACGGTGATACCCTGCCTGGTCTCGGTAACAGCCAGTGCTGAGATAGGGGCCGCGACGATGTAAGCCTGAGACACAACAGACGGCAGTACGGGCTCCGCGGGGAGCTCGGAGGGTTCCAGGGACGAGAAGTTGGCAGCTTCTCCTAGAGGGCCGCGATCGTTCGCCAGTTCGGACTCGTACAGGTCAGAGACAACTAGCTGGTAGCCCTTCAGGAACTGATTGGGGTTGTCCCTGAGCGCATATTGGCCGAAAAAGGTGCAGACGAACCAGTTTTCGGACATGGCGCACTCGACAGATTTGCCTGTATCAACGCCTTCATAGGTGGCGGTCGATAGGATATCCCCAGACACGGTGTCCAACAGATACGTGGTAAGAGTTGAGGCGACATCATCCACTGCAGCAACAACCATCGTGTTGGGGTTCAAGTACTTGTACTTGACGCGCCGGTCTCCCAGGACGCGACCAATCGAGGCGATAGGGTCGTGATGCGATCGGGTAGCAGCGTTGACAATGCGCTGTGAGCTCGGCGGCATGAAGACCCAGGCAGTCTCCTCATGAGTCTCGGCGCCATCGACAAGGAACTTCAGTCCTTTGAGTTCGCCTCGTGCGCCCCTGATGACGACCGTCTGCTTAGGTGCCCAAGCGGCTGGTAGCTCACCCACCTTCCCGTCGATACCCACAGAAAGCAGGAACTCTCCGGAAGGGGTGTCCACCAAGGCAGTGGTCTGAACAGGGGGCCACGTTCCTGGTGGCATCGCTTCGATGATGTTACCACTGTCCGTCTTGACAATGACATGTTCACCTCCGGCGCCACGAATGGCGACAATGCCATTTGCCTCATCAACATCCATGCCCTTGACATCCCAAGCCTCTCCGGCTGCGATATTAAAGGCTTGTTGAGTCCAAATCACCTTTCCATGGTCTCCAGCGTTCAGGCCATAGAGCCTGCCGCGACGAGTGGCAAGGATGATGAGCTTGTTGAAACCGAAGCTGTCTCGGACGAGACCGCCCTTCTTCGAGACATCAGTTCCAAGTATGCTGCCCAGAAAGCGCTGGGGGACGGAAGCCAAGTAATCCGGAAGGTACTGCAGATCATCAAAGTGTCTTGTCAAGCGATGGATGTAAGCGGACAGGGGGTTATCATGCGCCTCTGCATCGAGGGACTTGACCAAGTCCTCCGACTCGGGTATCTCGGCCCAAGTGGCAGCCACGGCTGCACTCATGCCTTCGGGGCGAGACCAGCCCATCTCGCCGTTTCGCAGCAACACCCAGTCGTCGGCGTCCGTGACAATGGCGCATCGAACAGCATAGTCATCGCCGGACTTCTTGATGACCTCGGCAACGGCATGAACTGCCCCTGCCGTATAGCTACCGGTTTTGGGAGCCCAGCGGGCCAGGACCCCGTGGGAAGTAGACGAGAGGAGGGTCATTTCTTTCTCCGTGATCCGTGTGAAGTAGACGTTTGCGCCATCTGAGCTCGTCGAGATGGCACCCGGCCCGGCAAGATGAGGCAGATCATATGCCTTCTTGACGGCGTTGCTCTTCAGATCGATATGGTAGATCTCGGCTTTGGTGCCCACCTTGGTCTTGCTATGGACGAGGAAGTGCGCCTGCGACTGCGACAGGAAAGGGGCATGGATCTCGACAGCAGTGGTATCTGCGGTAAGAGGGAACTCCTGGACGTTCCTGGTTCCGAGCACGTTGACTCTCAGCTTCGTAAGTGACTCATCCGTCCAGGCGATGATGGGCGCGACAGAGTTGGAGCCGACGAACATGACGTCCTTCTCGCTGTTGACGCTGCCCTTGGTGCCGATGGTGATCTCCTCCAGCTTCTTGCCAGCAAGTGTGTCCAAGACAGTCACCTTCAGACTGTGAGAAAGCAGGTTGCCATGCAAGCTGATGACGAAGACCTTCTCGACGTTGGTGCTGACCTGCAAAGGCAGGTCCTTGCTGGTCTCCTTGAAATCCCACACTACGCTTCCATCAACGTTGTTCAGCCGCCTCAGAGTCGTAGAACCGTCTTCGTTATACAGAGCCAGGACATCCTTTCGGCCATTTTCGGTCACCTCCATGACCTCGAGGTCCCTGACCTCGCCTTTGAAGTTGGCCCACCATACATTCCTTCCACTAACAGCCTCCCACGCGTGCACGGAGCTGCCATAGGCGCTGGCTATCCAGTTTTCGCCCTCGCCGGCCCGTAGATAACCACCGCCGTTGGTTATGTTGCCATTGATGAGCTGTCGCCATACGATTGTGCCGCTGCTGGGGTGTAAAGCGCCTAGAACTCCGACATCACTAAGGGTGTAGAGCAAGCTGGCCTTGTCCTCTGGTCGCGGTCGGTGGAAGAAGGTGGTTTCGCGTTGTGGGAGGCCGACCAGGTCGTAATGGAAGTCTATGTCGCCGACTTCATCTTGGAAGACGGCTCGGACGGCAGCGGGAAGGGCGAGAAGACCGACGAGGGAGCAGAGGGAGGGGAGGATCATCTTGACGTTTTGCGCTGTTCGGCGCCGGTCTGCTTAGATATCGAGAAAGGTCAGACTTCTTGGTTTACTCCATGTGAGCAGCTTGCGCGCGCAATCGATGTCTCCAGATTGAAGGGATTATAGACAGAGGGGGACTGTCGTGTAAATGGAAGCTGATGGAGCTGACGAAGGCAATGGATTGGATTGTTGACGCCGGAAGCTCGACGAGGTGGCGCTGGGAGCTTTGACGTTTGTTGTGGGAGTTAGGCGGACCCGCTATTGGAGAGCTTCCATGTCACGGTACGTACCAGTCCGGGCAGTACATAGATCGACCTCACCTTACCTCTCTCTCTACCTAGTCTACCTAGGTATCTATATCAGCCAAGCGAAGCTGCCTCTATGATGTCCAAACGATCAGTCTCTAAGGTTCACTTTCAGTCCATGATAGGAAAGTCGGAAGTAAATATGGTAGGTTTGGCTTTTTGTATTGCACGCCACTGGCTACCCCCGAACCATGCCCGAAGACCATAACCCCAAAGTTGTCCGCTATTTGAAGATGTTCTATAAGGAGAAATGACACCCATGATCACCTAGTCAACACAATGTCTATGCTTATCGCCGACTGGATTCACCACGTAGTCATCGGTCAGCGAAATTCCACCACTACGCCAAAGTCGCCTAGGCAACTAACGGGTTTCGTGCAGGTCGAATAGTCTCCCCGAAAAGCAGAATGTCGCCCCAGGATGATAACATTAATCGGGCAAATATAGCACCCCAATTAAGATCAAGTCTTGCACATACGCCCGTCCCCACCGACCGTCCAGGCCTCACTCCCCACAGCAACGCCACAATAGAAGAGTCCCTCAGGATCCCACTTCTCCTTAACATCCAGCAACTCATCATAATTGCTCCCGTAAAAGACCCCCTGCCATCCAGGCTGCCTGAAGTCCCCCTCGTTGATATACGTGCCCATACCCGGCGTCGCCTCCTCGATGGTGGGCTGCATGACATTCGTGATGAGGTCCTGGCCCTCGAACACATCGCTCCAGGGGTCCGTGAAGCTGAAAGGGACCTCGAGCGAGGCCGAGACGACGGCGTCGCGCCAGGCGGGGAGGACGGCGTTGTCCCCGCCGAAGGGCCCGACGTTGGTCCCGACGCCGATGAAGATGCCGCCCTCGTTGGCGATGGCTTGGGCCGCGGACGAGAAGTTGGAGAGTTGGGGGCGGGATATGAGACGGCCGCCGAACTGGTCGGTGCCGACCTGGATCCATCCCTCGGGGAGAGGCCCCCAGTAAGAGCTGTAGTGGTCGTAGTAGGTCGGGTTCTCGGTGTAGTTGACGCTGTATGTCAAGCCCAGGGAATCAAAGCTGCTTAGCATTGGTGCCATGGCGTCCTCGAGTTCGACTTGGGTCTTGTTGTAAGCCGTCAGGGCGGATATGGTGAGATATTCCGTGGTGAAGTAGTAGATCACCATGGTGCCAAAGTCGACAAGGTCTGGGAGAGCTGCATGGAACGCATCCACAGAACTGAAGACCTTCGCTGTAGAGTTTCCATTATCGGCCTTTTGCACTGATAGCTTGAGACCGCTTACAGCTGCTTCCGGGTACGTCTTGATAGTCATTGAGACGACGACACCAAAGTTTCCAGTGCCACTCCCACTATACAAAAGTCAATGGATTATGCCGTTAAGGGCGTATCGCAGCCCGTGGGTATACATACCTGAGAGCCCAGTAGAGATCGCTATTCTCCGTCTTTGAAGCCGTGACGAGCTCGCCGCTGGCGGTGACAACCTCAAATGACAGTGTTTGGTCAGCCGCGAGCCCAAAGTTGGTGCTCAGGGCCGAGTGTCCTCCGCTCTGGGTATAGCCTCCGACGACGCCGACAGAAGGGCATTCCCCAGAGACTGCAACTCGTCCGAGTGCAGACCCAGCCTCGAGCAGCTCGTAACCCTGGACTCCGGCGCCAAGCTTGAGCGCTGTTCCGGTAAAATCGGTGCTGTTCCACTGGATAGGCGTGACGTCCTTCAGGTAGTGAGTCCAGATAGCCAATGCACCAGCCCCGGTCGAGCGACCTAGGTAATCGTGGCCAGTGTTGCGGATTACCAGACGGACATTCTTCTCCTGGGCGAAGTTGACGGCAGATCTGATATCATCCGTCCCCGTGACATTGACGGCGTAGCGGGCATAGTTGCCCAGCTCACATGGCTGTTCACGTGGGGTCCAGGGATCACAACTCTGGTTGGCGAAGAAAGGAGCCATCACAGAGGAACTCGAGTTCATACTGGAGAATGCTTGTTAGGCTGGTCCCTCATATGGCATCTGCTAGAACCTTGATCAACTCACTGTATCCCCGCGAGGAGCCATTGGTCTTGTAGGTATGCACATTCCTCCTCGTCATAGTACGGGTCGTGGCAGGGAGAACCAAGCGGCACAGTAGAGATGAGCCGTCCGCCAACGGTGGTGTTGAGGGTTGACCACTCAGCCTGGGACGGCCAGCACGCGTCACCCGGGAAGCACTTGCAGTCAGCAGATGTTGTGTTCCGCGCCTGCATCGAAGTTATCGGCTTCTGTCCGGAACCAGAGTTTGCGGCAGCATGGCCCAGCAGCAAAGCTGAGACGAACTTGAGACGCTGCATAGTGAGTGGAATACACAGGTAGCCCTGGATGCAGCTTCAATTGGTCGGGAAGAGGTGTGAGACAAGGCCAGGAAAAGAAGGCCAGACATGAAATCGCCTGTTGCAATATAGATATGTAACGGGCTGTCATGTCGCAGCCGGGTATGCAAGGGGGCCAGAACTGCTTGGGAGCAGTAATCTTTGACCCCGGCTCGCCTTCTGCAGATGCCCTCAGGGTAGAAGGAAAACACGGGGGCGAGGCAGGGCCTCCGGACTATGCCGCATCGTTTACGTTACCCCTTCGGGCCGTCGAGAATTGCGTGTTGGTTCCAAAATCGGCTCCGTCGTCCGAGTATTGCGGACCCGCGGTCACGTCTCTTCCCCACTTTCGTAGAAACCTTCAGTGTCCCTTTGATCCTTCTCTACTACTACGGTATGGTACACGATCTGGAAGACTAGGATGGCATTCCCCGACCAATGGCTACAGCCTTGGACCCTGAGACCGGTGTAACAACTGCCCCGGCCGGTGGGGGATGCTATGGATCTATGTATAAGTGTGCTGTGTAGTATGTACACAGTATAGTAGGTATAGTCCCACCTGTACATGTTGGGACTGTTATCAAGACTTGAGGTATGTTTGAACGTGGAGACTCTTTATCTTGATGAAATTGTCAACGGTGTGCGGATCAACCATGGAAAGTATGTACTGTACATGCGTACGTACCTAGGTACGCCATAGGGAGGAACGCGATATGCTCTTCTGAGATGAGAGCCTTTGGAAGAGTGGCAAACTGACTTCTGGCAATGTTCCCGAGTGTCCGAAGCAGCGAAATCAATGCGATACAGGTCCCTGCAGGCATCTCGGCTGAACCCAGCCGCGCATGCGTGGGTCATCACGGGGTGTGTTCCGTTCGGTCTTCTTGGACCGGAAAGGGTACCCGGTGAGCAATGTCTCGAGAGCCCGACAATGACTGCCCGCCGTGATCAGGGGTGCATCAGCATTGCCTCGCCGTCTCGAAATTGTGTGTTGCAGGGAAGAGGCTCCATTAGTGACTGAATTCGTCGGCGTGCAGCACCTGAAGTCACGAAAGGAAATTTATTCCCTAAAGGCCGTCATATCGAAATATGGGAGTTTCACCTTCTGTCGACGAGGCGGAATGTTCACCTCATATATCTTGACCACTCTCCATTGAATTGGGATGTAGATCTTCGGGTGCCATTCCCCATCCTTTAAGGGTTCTTCTTTTCCCACATTCCTTTCGCTCCTATTGCGGATACGATGGGCTGGGTCTATAATGCGCCAGATGACACACCTACGCGGGGCCCACTGATCGTGGCGATCGTGGCGACGTCCACGGGCCTCTCTTTCATCACTTGCTGCCTCAGGATGTACGTGAGAGTGGTCTTACTCAGTGCTATGGGTGCCGGTTGGTTCAAGCCTCTCCTTCCTTTCCGTCGGTCCGTGTTAATACCAGTATCTAATCGTTCTATCAGATGATTGGGCGATCATCTCCAGTTGGGTAAGCATTTCTCAGCGTATACATACTGTAGTATTATGGAGAGGATGGAGGAAATGACGAGGATGACCTAACATGATAACAAGATCGGAATCTGTGGATATGCAGTGACAACCATCCTCCGTGAGTGTGTCTGTCGAATGTGCTGTCGACACGGGCTGACTTCTTCCTAGAAACGAAATTGGGCCTGGGGATTACTCAACTTGACGATATGCCTGTCGAGAACACGAGGAACTTCCTTCTTGTGAGTTTTCCGTGAAGTCGATTGTCATTGCTCATCGGCTGATCCTATCAGATCGAATACATCGGTTCACCGTTGTAAGAACATCTGTTATACCACTGCCAGATGCATCTCCGAGTCACGACTGATGACCTTCATTCGCACAGTTATGTCATATGCCTTTTTGGTTTCAAATTCAGTCTCTTGATGTCGTACCTCCGTTTCATACCATTTGGCATCTGTAACCTTGGGACCAAAGGCATGGCGGTGGCTGTAACAGTAGCCCACATAGCCTTCGTGCTGTGCTTCACCTTAAGTTGCAATCCGGTATGTCTTTGCGGGCCAGTGGGATGGTTTTCTTCAACTAACGATGAAACGAGGTCGCCAAATTTTGGGACACCAGCATCACCCATGGAAGCTGCATCGGGCTTCCGTTCTACACGACGTTCTCTGCCCTGACAATCTCCTTTGACATTATAATGTAAGTAGCTCGTCTTGCCGTAGTGAGCCTACAGCAAAGTATCAGCATCAGAAACAACCTCTCCAACCCACCGTCAGTGGTTGAAACATACCTTGTGGCTAACATAGAGACTCCAGAATACTGCTACCGTTCCCCACCTTTATCCAGACGCAGATCCCAATCCGCAGGAAAGTCGTTATCCTCGGCCTATTCGCCCTCGGAATCTTCATTACGGTCGTACAGATCATTCGATTCCACTCGATCAAGACCCTCGTGAACCTCGTCGACTCCGCGAATCCGATCATGTGGTCCATAGTGGAGGGAAACCTAGGAATAATCACAACATGCATCCCCACACTCGCACCGCTGATCAGGTACTTCTCGGATCTGTCGAGACTGGACGGGGAGTCGGGAAGGGAAAGGTGCGGCACGTACGACACTCGCAGCGGCGGCGGCGCGATCGGGTCGCGGAGCTATCCTCTCAGGTCGTCACAGAGCGGCCTCCGAGGTGGGGTGGCGGTGGAAAGAAGCGTGATGATCAGTGGGAATGACAGCCGTGACAGCACCGAACTGGTTCATAATCGGAATGGGACCACAAAGAGGACTGAGTTGGTCGCGAGATCTTCGGATGGGGCGTGGCGGGACGAACTCGGGACGAGCGAGGATGAACTGACCGGGCACGATTCTTAGCCAAATATCCCACAGGGTCTTGTACGAAACGGTCGAGTCACCTACCGAGATAATTCTTGTGGCCAATGCATGGGTGACAGCTGGGGCCGGGCGCATGAGCTGACCCTTCTCTGATAAACTCCAACTAAGGCCATTTCAATAGCTCTGTCAGTGCAAAAGCAATGATGTTTGGTCTCATATATGACCTATGGTACGGGCAGGAGCAGCCTGGCCTCTTTCACGTCCCAGCTAGCGGAAACTGCTCGGTTCGGTGCAACAGAATTTACACACATAATCAGAGCCAAAAACCTCATGACAGCATTGTTTTTTTCGTTTCTTTTAGTCTTTTGATGTGGTCCAGTCCGGGTCCCACTGCTTTCCTCACAGGGTGAGAATGCAATAATTCAAGAGTGACACCCTGAGCCATAACCTGCAATAATGGTACACAATATCTATCCACCCCCCCCCCCCCAAATGCTCATCTCGCTGCGCACAGCAGTGAGAGAGGTTGGCCATGCTCAGCCAGCATCTAAGTGTCCCAGTGAAACGCCGATTGGGTATCATAATTGCCCATGCCAGCATCCAGGAGTGGACGCCGGACCTGTACACATGTCCTTCATGTCTTCCGAGGAGTCATCATGCAAGTAACCTGTAATTGCATCATGTCTCCTTACAGTGTTGATTTTGCTGCGGCCTCGGGAGATGCTGTACCCGTGGGAACATTGGCGATCTCAGAATCCTCTGCCGTATCCTTCTTTGGTTCTGCGTGGGCTTCTTGAGCCGACCCAAAAGGCTTCTCATCTGTGACCTCTTGTTTCACATTAACTTCCTCCTGAACATCGAGGACCAGCGGGTCGATCTTCGCTTCCGGCAGATATTCTTGCTTGACCTCCGGAGTGGCGGATGTGGATGGTGTGTTGTCGTATTGGCTGAGTTTGTCCTCGCTGACGATATCTGCGTACACCGCCTGGGATATCTCCACCTGTCCTGACGCCTCGTCTTCGTCATCGGTGTCAGTTCGATCGCGCCCACCCGGCCCGTCATCAATCTGCAAGCCCTCTCCCACCTTGTCCGCCAAATCATCAACTTCAACTTGCAGCTCGGCCTCCCGCTTCTCGGCACTCCTCAGCTGTCTCTCCGCCTCCTTCTCGCCGACAACAGCTCGCCACTTGGCCTCAAGTTCGTCTCGCCAGCCCAACTCATCTGCTAGTTTCCGTACACCAGAATCGCAGTCTCCCAACACAAGCACGTCGTCTGGCCGGGTTCCCAACGAGCCAACCCGCTCCAGATTGAACAGGACTCGTGGTGTGCTTTCCTTGGCGAACTCTGGCAGACTAGCGAATGGCTGGACTGTGAGACTCGTTCCCAATACGATAACCAAGTCGGCAGTGGCTGGAACGTCCTTGTTCTCGTGAAACGCCTCAGGCAGCTGCTCCCCGAAGAAAACGATGTCGGGTTTCACCAAACCGCCACACTTCTTGTCTGCACAGCGAGGGACCTCTTCCTTGAAAACATGCTCCTTCATGAGGTCGTCGGGGAATGGGGTCTTGCAGTCGATACATCTCTGCTCGGCGAAGCTACCGTGTGCCTCTACGATGAGCTCGCCCGGAACGCCGGCCTGTCGCTCGAGGCAGTCGATGTTTTGTGTGAAGAGCATTTTCAAGAGGCCCTTGCTAGCCAACAGAGTGATGAAGACATGCGAGATTGTGGGCGAGTAGTTGCCCGGGTAGAGCTCCCGCGCAAGGACGTAAAATGGGTCGGGATTTTGGCGGAAGTAGGAAATATCGAACACGGCCTCCGCATAGGGTAGATTGAGTCGAGCGAGGTTGGCATAGAGACCAGTATTGGGGGAGCGAAAATCGGGTACTGTGAAAGCCATAGATTAGAATTGTTGCCAGGATGGGGGTGATCTTGGGGGCTCAAAGTGCACTCACTTCCAGCAGCCGTGGAAAGACCGGCACCGGTCATGACAACGATCTTGCGGGCGTCGCCATCTTTGATAAGCTTGGCGACGGCGGGCAGAGATCGCTCGGTGAGGGTTTGGGGAGGGGTGCTTTCGTCAAGCAGAGAAGACTGCTCTTGGCCCATCTTTTTTCGTGACGGCTTCTGCCAGGAGCGGGGTCCTTTCTGTTGATGACGAGGGCGGTTCCGGCGACCTATTTTGGCGGTTCGAAGAGGAGATGGGCTCAAATGCAGCTATATGACGTGTGATGTGGGTGCAATAGTCCGATGCTAAAGATGTCCAATGAAGAGGGCGCGATGGTGGGCGTGAAACAAGTGGAAGGTGGGAATCAAGTTGAGCTTGGAGATCTGGAGAGGGATCAGTGGGGTTTGTTGTAGGGCTTATCTTATCATCATTCAAAGGCCTTCACTGCCTTCCAGGCTTCTGCATATTAGTGCAGTCCGTGCGGCCCCAGAGCCTCAGTCAATCGATCGCAGTCACTGCCCCAGCGCACTGTGGGGTAACGGGAGCTAAACCTTGAATGCTGTGCAGCAGTACATACCTCTAGGTACCTCTAGGTAGGTAGGTAGACTACAGTACAATCAACCTTGGAGCGTCTGAAGAGTCTGGGGTTGTAGGCACCAATCACCAACTCAATCCGCCAAACCCATGGCCATAAGTTTTACGGAATGACATGGCTACTGGTGAGAGGGCTTCCGTACTCGGAGAAATTCAGTGATACTCAGGAAGCACTTGCCAGCGGCCACGGAAATACCTGCTAAATGATTAGATTCTCACATTCTCAGAGGCCGGCTTCCTCCCTCCCATAGACATAGCTTTATTGTAGGCAGGAGCAGCCCCCCTCCCCTCCCTCCGCCCCCAAGATGTCATCTCATGGAAAACAGGAATGCCCCTTGACAGTTGCCCCCCCCCCCCAATATTTCCCCCCTGACTTCAACGATCCCTCTGGTCCCCCACAAACCCCGCACTTCACTCCCAGTCCAGTTCTAAGATGGTTTTGAGGCCAAGATCTGGAGAAGATCACGCACACTACTACACGCAATCAGACGGTATATATGATACTGCATAGGCGAGGTCTCGGTTATAATGGCCCCGATTCCTACAGCCCCAATAGATTCGATGACGGCTTGCATTCTCAACCTTTGGAACGCCGGATCAAACCATTTTCACTCAGTACGGACTGGCACCTCTTGTTGAGTTCGCCGTCATTGCCCACTCACACTCACACTCACACCCGGGTCTGTCCATGTACCAAATGTCAGGTCGTATAGGATTTTGTGGGCTTCTTGTCGCCTGAAGATGGGTTGTTCAGACCAGGTTCGAGGCAAGATGGACACGGTAACGAGCCCTGATGATCGCATGGAGGCCGAAACCGAGGCTGGCCAGAGGGACAATTCAACTATCCCGGATCAAGAAGGAGACGACCTCCACAAGGAACACGCTCGCCCCAGAAAAAGAACCCTCCGAGCATGTGACAAATGCTCCACGTCCCGGACTCGATGTGACGGCGAATGCCCATGGTGAGTTGTTCCGTGTCGCCCCTGCCACAACTCCGGAATGATCAGGTTGGGTTTCCCTCCCACAACAAGACTGGCCGACTGACGACATTTTACCCATGTATCTAGTCGCCGCTGCAAAGGTATGTTGGCAAAATGCTCTCCTCGGCTCCGTCTCTCCATTCAAGATCACTGCCTTCTCAATCTGAGATCACCATGTCTTGATGTCAAGGCTTGACTTGGCAATGGATCCTTGGGTAGACACTCCTCACCCACTTCCTCTGTGCCCGACCTTCCGCCTGTAGTATTCTGGTCACCGATGAACATTACGTTTATGAGCAGTTCTTAACGCCCGGCCTTCCAGACTACGGATACACTTGCTGTTACAACCGTGAAATTAAGAAGCGTGGTCGTGCTCCTACTATCCACCCACAGGGCAGCAACGCCGGTCGCTCAGACTCGAGCAGCTCGAGGACGCTTCATGCCGGCAACGAGCGTCAATCCGTGGGCCCAAGATGGCCATCCCCTCCGCTGGCATCACCAGAAGTGACTACATCACCTTCACGGCTCGCCGAGTTACTCGAGAAATATAGAGATCCTCGCAGGTATGCGGATTCTCAGCCTCCGTCGCCTGTCCGACCTCAGGATAAACGATTGCGGCTCGGCCAGTCGCTCGAAGTATACAGAGGGAGCCAGGGCTTGTCGTCTAATCACCCCCAGGATGGCCGGCCCCCGCTCTCGCACATCGTCAATCAGTCCACACCCGCCCCGACACCTCGATCATCAGCATACATAGAATCACCAGCGTACGGTACTTCGCACACCCAGATGCATCTCTCTTCTCTTCTAGGACCAACCGCAGACTCTCCTGCCCTGAAGAGGCCACACGAGAGCCCGCCACGCATGTCCGCAGGCACAAGGCGTACCAGTGAAGTGGAAGCGATGGTGTCAGACGACAGTATCGCATACTCATCTCCTACAGATGGTAGTCTTCCCTCCAATCATGCGCCTAGCGCTCGCGGGCGCAATTCTTTCAGCGTTCATGATGTATCCCTCCAGCAGAACCAGGACTCCTTCGGCACTACGAATGGTCAGGAGGGATCCACCCCGGACTTCCAAGGGGCCTATACCTCGCTTTACAGAGCACCCTCGGCAGATTGTCGATATCGATGCCTGGAACCTGTTCTACCGTATCTAAGAGACATCATTCCAGCATCGGTTGCCTGCGATCTCCTTGACGTGTACTTGACTGAACCAGGAAGCTCACTTTTCCGCTGTGCATCACCATATATCATCACACGCATATTTCGAAAGAAGTCATTACTCCACCCTATAAGCCCGCGTCAAACGACTCCAGCTCTTCTGGCGACCATGTTATGGTGTTCGGCTCAGACTGCAGATATCGTGCTGCTCCACGTCCCGGGGTCCCGTGCTAAAATCTGCAATGCTCTGTATGATCTAGCTACTGCACTGATATCAGATAGGGATCCTGATCGATGGCGAAGGATGCATGGTATGGTTTCTCCTCCTTGTCTGCATACTTGGGTGGTAGAAGCTGATGCCAAATAGGCGGCTTGCGTGATGAGAGCGACCCGCCGCAGAGTGGCTTCCAGTCCTCGCAGACGCAGCCACTCACCACAGCCAGGAATGAGCCCACGGGCGTTGTCGACGATGTGTTAACTTTCGTTCTATTGTCCATTGCAGTCTCTGGAGGCGACTTCAAAAGTGACTGCTTCAAATGGTGGAACAAGGCCGTGCGGTTGGCATTCTCTCTTGAGCTGAATCGGGAGGATGAGCGCTGTCCGTCTGCAGTATCTCCCTGCGCGAATCCCTTATGCTCCTGCAAACGTGATAAGGAGAAATTCTTCTCTTTGTCCAGTACCGAAGCGAGGGAAGAGCGGAGGAGGGTGTTTTGGCTGCTTTATTGCCTTGACAGGCACTTGGCACTATCTTTCAACCGTGTTCTCGATATACCCGATTCTTACTGTGAGGTTTATGGTAGGTACTTTGGCAGCCCGCGGACTAGTAATTCAGTGCTGACAGATCGCAGGGCCGTTGCCTGAGTATGCATGGGAAGACTTAGATACACTGAGTCCACGATGTCTACCACCAAGGGTCATCGGTCCATCTACTCTAGTCACCGGGACAGGCTTCTTCGAGTATTTCCTCCCATTAATGGCAATCCTTGGCGATATAATCGATCTCCACCACAGGAGGCATCATCCCCGTCTGGGCATGGTGGACGATGCTCAAACCGTTGCCATTATCAGCGGCCTCCTGGCCAACTGTGAAGCCAGCATCGAAAAAATGGGGCGAGAAAATGAATCCATCGAACGAAACGCACCGCTCTGCACAACTGCTACCGGTCCGAGTATCAAAGACCTCGTATCCACCTACACCACTCTCCCTCCAGCAACCCAGAGCTCCCCGCCGCCGAGCCTACCGGCCCCAGATTCAGACACAAGAGTCAAAGACCGCTCCCGTTATCAGTTGGTCACCGCCTACAGCACTCACATCCTCCATGTTCTGCATGTCCTCCTGCACGGGAAGTGGGACGCCATATCTATGCTCGATGATGACGATGACTGGATCACGAGTACGAGGTTCAACGACTGCGCCTCGCACGCGATCGCGGCATCGCAGGCTGTGAGCCAGATCCTAAAGCATGACCCGGAACTAACTTTCATGCCGTACCTGTTTGGTATATACCTCCTCCACGGGAGCTTCATCCTCCTCCTGTTTGCGGATCGGATGCCAAGAGTAGGGCCGAACCAGAGCGTCGAGCTCGCCTGCGAGACGATCGTGCGGGCCCATGAGGTCTGTGTTGTCACGTTGAGCACGGAGTTTCAGGCAAGTTTATGTGACTCAGTTTGTGGCCGGATTCGAGAGCTAATAGTAAGCGTAGAAAAACTTCCGCAAGGTGCTGCGCTCGACACTCTACAGCGTGCGTGGCTCGAGCTCCACGGAATGGGAGGAGCACAGGGCGAGACGGAGGGCGCTGTCGCTATATCGCTGGACTAAAGGCGCAAGGGGGTTGGCGTTATGAGGAGCACTAATCTAGATGTCGAAGTTCCGGTATTTTCCTACGACCACTACAGCATTTGATCTTTCCCGGTTAAAGGGACAGACGACCAGCAGGATGGGTTCGATCGGACCGAGGAAGAAGGGGACCAATGTGTCGGGGAACGAATATACGATCAAATAAGACGAAACTTTCGAAGAGGAACAATATACGCAGGACCCAAGCGTCCACTGCGTCGATGATACTCTCAGTATTAACCATTCGTCGGGCTCGAGTATATAATTAGAGATGAGGACATTGGCAACGGTCAGGGGCTTTAGATGTTACTCTAGACTCAGTGCCCAAAGGAGTTGTCATCCACCAAGCCCGAGCGCAGGACAGTGGCACCCTGCCAGAGCTTGCTACTGCTCTGGTGCTGGGCTAATATTTGAGCCATCAGGCACACTATACTCCAACAAAGCCCCGTGCGATCTCACGAGGCTGCTATCACTAACTATTCTTCCCTCAAATCACCAGAGTACCCGAATCACCAAACCGCCGAATCGCCCAATCTGGCTACCACCGACCGAGGCAGCCAGTCACAACCAACAACAATGGATCTCATGGACAAGCTCCTTACTACCTTCCTCTTCATCTGCGAGGCTCGCCCAACAGCTCGAGACGCGGGCACTCGCCCTTCTCGGCGCGGACACCCGCCCGTCTCTCGACCACCCCCTTCCGCATGTCCCCCCCCTCACGGCCCTCGCACTCGTCGGAGACGGGCTTTCAAGGCTGTTCCCATCTCAGACTCCAGTCATATTTATGGAGGATCTCTAAGGACGCTGCAGCACCTATCGAGCCTCATCCCGCTCGCCTTCGTCCCCTTCTATGCGCGGCGGGGTAACCCCGGGTACGGGTCCGTGTCGCTCGCTCTGGCGCCTCTGCTGAGGACGCACTGGTCTGTGGCTTATCTCGTCGGCCTGTCGCGGGTGTGGATCTTTACTGCTGTCTTGGCCACGGCTATGTATCAGCTGGCAATGGATCGGACCTGGGAGTGGTTCTGGATTTCTGTGCATGGCCTTGGTTTTATCTTGGTAGCGCGGCAAGGTAATGGGGGCTAGGCCTTGCTAGATTTATGGACGGTCTCGAGGCCGAGGGTACCTACAGAGGACAGTGGCGACGCGTTATAAAGGGCTCACGAAGACGCAGGAACGGCAGCCCCGATATATCAAGGCTGCCCAGGTCATTTGTTGAGATTTCAAGCTAGAGATACAGGTTTGGACTAATCCGAATCACTTAACAGTGGGTAACAAGTACTCGTGTATACCTAGGTACTTTTATACTGAAGACAGAATGAGGTGGCCTGTTTTTCTTGATTGGCCAGGAGGGGGGGGGGGAATTTACATGTACGTACCGTACCGCCAGAGTCGAATAGTTTGGACCTAGTAGAGTTATGACCTTCGAAACTAAGATCTCTCTTAGATCTAACTACCAAATACCCGCGGTTATTGTCCTTCAACATATGTGCATATGTGTAATAGCCGTACAGGATACCTTCCCTTTAATCCAGGGAAGAGGAAATCAAGAAACATGTATTCTTCCTCCTGAATGCAACTTTGTTGGTCTGGGTATTTGAGGATGCATAACTGTCTTGGTCTCTCGGAGATTTAGAGCATCAACCGACTGTCGTTCGGCTATATTTTCGCCTGGGGATAAAGGGGGCTGTGAGACAGCGGCTAGTCTGGGCATCTGGCTGGATTGAACACCAAGACAAGTACATAGGTATGTCTTGTCCGTCAAGGGAGGAGACAGCTTTGTCTACCCGAAGCTTTCGGCTTCCTTTTGACGAGTAGCACCGTCATTCCTTGACCCTCATTCTGATGACAGTTCCACGAAGGGGCGGTGGGATCGAAGGTTGAGGATAACTCATCCCTTTGCTCTGGATTACGACTCTAAATCGCTTACCCCTCCACTCGGCGGCGTTCCTGCAGGGAATATTGAAGCCTTGCTGCTCTCTTCATCCTCTTGTTTGGTAGTTCTGTTTATCTGTGGCTGCCAGCCGTCACTATGGCATCCTGGGTACCTACAAAGGCCGTAACGGTCATACTTTCCCTTCTTATTATATGGATTATTGCACTTGGACTGCATCGAGATGCACCTTTAACGGACCTGAAGGAGGCTTTGAGCGACATATACAAATCGGCAGGAAGCTCGATCAGTTATAACGGAAGCCCGGCGTCACCACATGCAACTTCTCTACCACCGACGAAAGGGCCCCAGCACCAGCAGCAAAAATAACCAAATCCCGATGCCGCAACGAAGCAGCCCCCGAAAACAGAAGACCCTTCCAAGTTCAAGACAGAGTGGCTTGCAACTGAGCTAGGCGGAAACTTTGATGGAACCAGACTCGAGAAGGTGTGCAGCGAGACGAAGTGGAGGAAGGATGTCGTGCTCCAGATGCTTCATTCAAGAGGAGGCATTGGCAATGTACGCGGCACCATCCTCGACTTCTTCTACTTTGCCATCCGTTCCGGCTCGCATGTTGTTCTTCCGGGATACGTCAAGCGGACGGATACGAGCCTCGACTGGATGGACGAATCGAACGGCTACCACCCCTTCGACAACATGTTCGACTCGAAGTGGATATTGGGTATAATGAGCCTGCACTGCCCTCAGATGCGCATATACCTCACCGTCGACCATGTACACTACAACAAGACGCTAGACGCCGAATACAACATGATATCAGCTAGGTCGGACAAGCAAGCAGCAAGCAACGAGCCAACCCTGTTCGCCCACTTCGACCACTGGCTAAAAGATCGACCGGATTACAAGCCTGATCAGATCAACCTGGTGAAATCCGTCGCGCAGATCTGGAACTTTGACCTGTATCCGCAGCCCAAACTACGGGCGACGTTCGGCAGACTGCTGAAGATCAGCCCGCAGATACGAGACCTCGCAGCCACCGCTGTGTTCAACATGCGATCCCACGTGAAGCCCAATATCAATCCAGGCGACCAGCTGCACCGCGATGCCTACTGTGGGTTGCACCTGCGGACGGAGGTTGATGCTGCAAACTCGGGGTGGCTCAAGAATTACGGAGGTTTTGGGACACAGACGGATATCTACCTCAAGATGTGCAAGAGTCAAGGCCTGAAGGTCATCTACGTGGCGAGCGGAAACCAAGAGGATATCGTCAAGTTCACAGCAAAAGCGGACAAAGATGAGATTACAGTCTTGAGCAAACACGATTTGCTCCTAGCGCCTCAGGACAGGAAGGTTCTGGACAGTCTGACATGGGATCAGCATGGCGCACTGGACTGGGAGATCCTTTCAAGGAGCAGCTTTTTTAGTGGTCCCGCGATGAGCAGATTTAGCTGGAATATTGCGTTTAGGAGGTGTTTCTACATCCAGGGTGATGAGCGGCTGAGAAAGGAAAACCCGTATGCTATACAAGAGGAAGACCCTCATGTCACGTATGACGATGGGCTGAGTAGGGTGGTCTTCAGGACTCCTCCGGAAACGATTATTGATTTCTCCATGGACGAGAAGGCTCCGAGGGGCATGTTTCCATAGGATCTGGGGAATATTAGCAACGCATGCCAAATACAGATCTACCCGCCAAGTTGATCATTTCTGCTCAGATCGCCATGTCTGCTTCTCGTACTCCTTGCGCCATGCCTTGGTCATCTCCAAGTAGTCATCCAGCACAGTATCAGCCATCGAAACAGTCATCCAGATGGGGGCGCCGTTCAATAGATCGACAGTCCACACATAAGCCAACGCCTTCTCCCCTCCACACAATGACACCACTTGCACCTCATACACTGGATTCTCCCAGGCATCCAAGATAGCCCACTCTTGAGCATTGAGACCACGACTGCAGGTAAAGTTAGAGAGACAGACTGTACATTCCAGGAGGGAGTGGCCGGGCCGGAGCCCAAGTAGTTGATACCTACTATATACGGCCGGAAGCTTCAGCAGACTCGTCGCGCACAAGGCCCGGATATGGCTTCCCAGGAAGACGTGATACGCGGCACTCGGGGCTGTGGTCACTTCGTACTCTGGGACGCGATCTATAAGAGCGGCAATGACGGCGTCTACCAAGAGAGAGCCATATGCAAAGAGGGCGGGGTTTGAGGCGGATGGATCAGAGACGAGATCTGCTATCGCGAGGGCGAACCGTTTACTCTGGCCATCAGTGGCCATAGCTGCTGTCGTGTGGAGAGTCCCAAGCCCAAGTGCTTACGCTAAACGGAACCTTTATGTGTTTGTCGCTCGGAGCAAGGCTGAAAAAATGTTGTTCAAGGTCAATTCCGCTCAACGTCTCGGCCAGCATCGTGGATTCAGGGGCTGAAGATGGAGAAGAAAGGGGCTGGGGTTAGGGTTGCCTGCTGTGATGGCTGTGATGGTTGCTTAGTAACACAGTCAACGTCAGAATTCTGAGTTAGTTGAAAGCAGCCCGTAGCCTTTACAATCTCGCGCAATTTCATTTATCTCATACGTTTGTCACTAAGACACATTGGCTTTGTTTGGGGAAAGGATCAGAGATCTCATCTCCGTAAGAATCACCGCCAGAAAGAAGAAACATGCCAGAAACGTGGTTGCGATAGCCCGGCGCATTTCATCCCTCGGTCATCTCACCTTATATCCGGCCTCTCACAACCACAAGCATCATGTCTCCCCTCCGCCTCCGTCATATCCACCTCCCCTGCTCTCCAGCAGAGGGTATTTACCCCAGCTACAAGACAGCGGCGGCTGTACAAGAGCTTCTCCGGCGACGCATGTTGGACTTCAAAGACACCGAGTCCTCGTCCTCGCCAGCGCGCCCATCTCGTCCACCCAGCCCAACGCTCATCTCCTTCACGCCACAGCCCACATACACACTCGGCCGACGCCAAGCCCAGACACCTTCCACTGCTTCTTCATCCCTCTCTCCCGCCGAGATCCTCCGCCTCGAAGCCCCCCTCCACATCCGCTCCTCCCACAAGGACTCCCTCCCCACCCTAGACCTGGCACCCGCCCGGCACGAGGCCAACACCGCAGACCTCCCGCACAGCGAACACGTCTTCCACCCGGCCGTGCTGACCTCGCCCCGCGGCGGCCTGGCCACATACCACGGCCCAGGCCAGGTGGTGCTATGGCCGGTGATGGTGATCAGGTCGCCCGCGTCGCTCGGCTACAAGCAGTTCAGCGTGCGGTGCTACTCGCGGCTGCTCGAGGACACGACGACCGGCCTCCTGCAGAGGCTCTTCGGTCTGAAGGGCTTCATCACGGACGACCCGGGCGTGTGGGTGCGGACGCCAGCAGGGCCTCAGCAGGGCGGAGAAGGGGAAGGCGAGGTCCGCAAGATCTCGGCGCTGGGGATCCACCTGCGCCGGCACGTCAGCAGCCTCGGCGCGGCCATCAACCTGGACATGCCCACCACGAGCTCCTTCGGGTCCCCGGGGAAGCTGCCGTCAGGCGAGGAGGAGAAGGTCAACCCCTGGGCGCGTTTCGTAGCCTGCGGCCTCGAGGGGAAGGGCGTCACGTGCGTCCAGGAGGAGCTGCGTGCGGCCGGTGGCGCCGGGATCCCGGGCCTCAGTTCCGAGATTGTGGCGAGGGCCTGGGCGGAGGAGCTGGCGAAGAGGATGGAGATTGACCAGCACGGGGTGGAGCTGTTGAAGGGGGATGAGATTGAGGAGCTTGTGGGGGCTGCGGAACGCGAGGGCCACTTTGATGCTGTGGGCAGGGATGAGCTGTGATCGAGGGCTGCGATGGTACTTCCAGGCTTTTTGGAGCTACAAGAGTGGATTGACCCTACTCAACAGGGAAGACGGTACAGGCTTGAAGCCACGCCAGGAGGTGGTTTGCATATAGAGAAGATACCCGGCTATGACCACATAGAAGCCGTTTTGTTCTGTGTTATCATCTATGTCAGGGGTGCCGGATTTGGAGAGGTATGGACGTCCATTGCTGGAATATCTGGAACTGACGCCCCAAGAACACCACCAAAACCACCATCTTTTGCTCTTCCTGGTACCGATCCTCTGCGACCATAACCCCCTAACCTCCGCTCCGGTACGCTCGCTCGGCCCGCTTGTGGTCCCCTAAGGGGGAAAGTTCTAATTCTCTGCCTGGACGCCTGCGGCGCTGAAATGCAATGCAAATAATATTCTGGGTCAGCGGTATCGAGTTGTCAGCCGGGTGGCTTGTGAAGTGCGTGCCCCACTACGTTGGTATGGAGCCAAATAATTTACACGCGCCTTGGCTCTTAGGGGCGTCGAATAACTATTTGGATGGTGGGGGGGGGGGTACATTTCAGAGACTTCGGTCCATTGCCACGGAACAACCGGAAGTACGCTCTGGTATTGGAACAACCAAGGACAGACCTTACGCCAACAGGAGGGCGTCCTCAGCCTGGCGATATGTTGGCCCCGCGTGAGTGAGCATGTAGCACGAGCAGAGCATTTGGAGGCCAAAAGGCTCAACACCTTGTTTCGGGCAATAGTAGACCGAGCCAAGAAAACGACGTCTCACATTTCCCTAAAAAGACCGTCCAACCACCACATCGTCAGAGAGTGTCGCCTCCGCCCTTCGTCCAAGGCATTCAAACGATTGAACCACGTGCCAAGGGTGGCCTGACTTTTGCTTCTCCCATGGTACCGCTTCAACGGGGAACTGGGACAGGCAGACCCGACGCCAAATCAAGGGGGACGGAGCCACGTAATTCCCCGAGACTGCAACGTGCCTGCCTGACTCCTTGATGGTAAACAGTATCATTAGCCGGGCCCTCGTCAGGCAGGGACTGACTGTTGCAGACCGGATAGGAGCCTCGCAAAGCATTCCTGTCAGACCGGTTTTCGGTGCCCGCGATTGGTTACCGGCTCCATGGATGACACTCCGATTAAGGCAGCTCCTGCCTCGGGGCTGCGTGCCTGAAATTGGCATGCTCACTCGTGCTTGTGGCTTAGCGGAGGTCGGAGAGGCGGCCTAGCGATCGCTGAACGTTGGCCACTTTGGAAGTAACCTGAGCTGAGGAATGCAGGAGTACTGTGGACATTGAGAACAGAGGTGGTAATGGACGTGTTGATGGCTGCGTCAGGTTTCGTGGACCAGACTGTCTGGCGCCCCGAGACGCCGATAACCCGTAGAAATACCCTGTATAGGTCACCCCGGGTAAGATTAAACGATTATGTTGTAGCGAAGCTTCAGGCAAGCATGATGGCAACATTGAGATGCGGATTGCAACAGTGTCAGCCAACGACTCTCCCCAGACGTACGGTGATTTACGTCGTGAGACTCACCTGTCAAAGCGGAATTTTATCCGCTGAGTAGAGTACGGACCCGTACATATAGTGCATAAATTCCGAAAATGAATATCAGAAGCAAATAATAAGAGATTAAAAAAAAAAGGCAGGAGAACAGGGTCCACGGACTCATTGACGTCAACCGACAGACGTCCAGCCTATGTACACAAGACCGCCACCAGGAGATAGTAGGAGAGACACCGTGGAAAGAGGCATGGTCCCTGGGGCCGGTGATGGCATAATCTCACGGCCTTCGTCCGGCTGTCATCACCGATGAAGAGCTCCTCTCCGAGAATATTGACGATGGTCTTTCCTTCTCCAGTTAAATGGGCCGGCCTCTCAGTCAATGACTGGGGCCATATTTAATCCAGGACCCCTGTCCTTGCAGGAATCTCCGGCAGCGATCCACAATACAAGCAAAGAATTGGGGGGAAGGTTCCCATAGTGTAGATCTGCGGGTCAAACGGGCGGGACGGCAAAGCCCGCGAGGGAGACGACGCCGACGACGAACCGGTCTGCAGGGGATATCCACCAGGGGGTTAGCAGAGAGGGCAAATACCAGCAGAGGGATGAAACAGAAGATTGCGTGCAAAAATCCAGGCACTGCCATCAATCAACAGATCGGCCGGGTCTCAGCAAGTCTCGTCATCATCAATACGCAGAGATCCATCCGTGTTAAAAATCTCCATTCATATTAATAAGAGAGGCAATATACCGACCGGGATTCAGCATTCGCGCGCCCGCATCTGTGTTTGCCTTTGCGTCTGCTACTGCAACTCAACGACCACGTCGACACGCAGCACTAGACTGCAACCTCCAAGCGTCCGCGAAAGGAAGGTGAGCACGCTCACCAAGGAACTACACTCGCCCTCCTGGAAATCTGGTTCTGCAAATTGCTGGGCGTCTGGACATGGGAGTTGATCCTGGTTCCCGATATTGCTTGTTATAGGGTCTGATCCTCTGCTTTTTTGTTTTCTTCTGCCTCCCCCACCCCCCCCCCCCCTGACGAACGGATGCACACCTACTTCTCCCGCAAGATAACCGAGCTCAGGATCGATGTGACACCGGGACAGCCCCTGGCAGTAGCCCCCGTGATGACTGGGGCTCCTGCTCACGGGACTACAGGTTGCCGGAGTAATAAGTGTCAAACTTTGACCGTACCGACCAGGGACCCTGTTCTGTGCCGCTTCTCACATCTTCGTGGAAATGTACTTTGTGTATTGACTCAGTGGGTCTCGCAGCTGGATCGACGCGGTCTCCTCGCACAGAAGTTTGCGAGAAGCAGTACAAGAGGGCAGGGCCCCTTGTCAGTACGGTCGAAGCTTAACATTTATTACCACGGCGACCTGTACAGTGTGAGATCTTCACATGTCACGAGGGAGGATTGCGAACCCTGGCATGGTGCTCACCGGTGAAGAGGTGACGCGCATTGTGCCTACGTAGCACTTGTACTCTGAGCCGCGGCTCTCCAAAGTTCTGGGCAGTTTAAAGGATGCTACTTGTACAACGTCAATATGGGAGCCAACGCTTGTTTGGAACCAAAGGACGAAGGGAGGAAAAGAGAAGAAGAGAGGAAGCGCTGTCATTAGAACCAGCAGAGGTGAACCTGTATAGACAAGTGTTGGCACACGGCCACTACACTGTGTCTATCTCTGCGGGCGTCCTGATTCCGCCATCCACGTACAAGCGTGCAAATTTGTCAGCACTTGCTCCGCACTACCGCGTCAAAACAACGTCGCAAGGCAGGATCCCATCGTCGGCCGTCCCTTGCTCCCGCTGCAGAGAGACCTGCAGAGACAAGGTGGCGGGACAAAGGGACCAATGTACGGCGCCGTCACCGAAGCGCAACGGAGCACATTGTCAGGTTACTCCGTCGACACCATCCCTCTTTTTGCTGCGTCGTGCTGCACCCTTCCTGCCGCTGGTTGGCTGGCCGCAGCGTGAGTTGCCTGCAAAGGTGGAGGTTGCGACGGCCGTCTGCACACTTGGCGCGCCCCCGGGTGTTTGGTGTTTGATAGAAACGCGCTGCCGCGGCAGAAACAGCCGCGAGGATGCCCACCGGTAGAAATTCACGACGTGCATGCCTGCGAGCTACTCGAAGCTATGACACGGGAACGTCGGCTGACTTGTCCTGCTGTAACAGTACAATCGAGAGTGAACAAAAGCGGTATGTCATCATCACCGCCGGAACCCGGTGAGGGCCCGAAAACATTCATGTGCGCGATTCGCCGTTCAACTTACCATATCGTACGGGCCTCCAAAGGCCAGACCCGAAGCAGTGCAAGAGAAGCAGTAGCTTGCCGACTGTCATTTCCAACAATGATCAGCACAACCAATGATGTATGCCAGGAGCAAAGCGTTTCGACCATATTTGGCTTGCCCAGCCATGAGGGACCCAAGGGCGTGGGCAACTGATGGTTTCATTTGTGCCTAGACCATCTGAGGTGCTTTTTAGAGAGCTGGAGTAACGTGACGGGTAATGGCTGGAGTAGAGGTAAGCAGCTATCTACGTATCTTGCTTTCACTCGCATGCCTGGGCGACCTGGGCATAAGCACCCTCTGCACCCCAGTGAGGCCACCGTAATTGCCTTCTCTGATGCAGAATCCCGTGTCTCGTAATGGAATATGCGCACCCCATAACCGAAAAGAAAGAGGCTCAAGCTAGGACGCCAAGAAACGAGGATGAAGCAGTGAGGTCGAGGTTTGGACACCCAGGAATGACATGGTGAAGTGAGCCGTCACGGAGCACAGACAAGAGCTGAGCGTAGTAATACGAACGAGCTTCTGAGCCATATCAGGCCGCGGGCTATCCTTTTTCTGCTGGTTAGCTGCAGCTATTTCGTGGGGAAAGTACAAGTGAAGGAGGCTTGGGACCAACAGAAGATAGTAAAACGCGTTTTGCAGGATGATACAAGCACCGTCCCGGCTGACAAAATCGCCGAGTTTGAACACTTACAGATTTCCGTAACACACGAAGTCTTGACGCGACAGCTCAAGCAGGACGCATTTCTTCGATTAGCCGGCACACAAGATGGTGCCACGACTGCAGCTCAGTGGCTCATGGCTGCGGAATCGTACATGAGGGCGCTGTCTCGGAAGGAAGATGGCTGCTGCATGATGTCTTGCACTGCAGACAGAAGATAGATGGTGGGGTACAATATTAGCATCGCAGAGGCCACTGGTGTGAGAAGGAGGTCCGAGGTTAGGACAGAGCAAAGCGTGTTGACATGCCCGCCATCCAGTGAGTAAAGCCCTGAAGTATAGAACATGACGTATCGAAAATGGACTGAAGAACCGGTTGGCAAAAACCGTTGCTGGCATAAATACATCCAAACAAAGAGTTTCGGAGCCATAAATATGCAATAGACAGGTAAGACTCCCCGGGATTTTGCCCGTGACGAAGGCATACTAGGGGCGGCGGATGCTGCATCGTGGTATTGAATGTGAATTAGCCAGCATCTTCAAGCCGAGATGACGAGATGTGAGCTTCGATACCGTGCAATCTCAGATCGACGCGACGTTGTGCAGTCGCGGATGATGTACGTACTATGATCGATCCTTGGAGTAAATCTGTGTCGGCAACGTCGGTGATGCTTTTTTAATACCGTAAGTTGGAAGATACCGTTTCTCCATCTTATTGTTGTACGTCGACACTTTGTGATCTCCTCTCAACAAGAAATAGCCACATCCGGCCGCTCAGGATTTGCTGGCATTTCCGTTTGGTCAACGATCTTGTGACACGTGGCTGGCGTTGAGAGCGGCGAGCAATCCTTGGTACAGATTTTCAACCCGTTTGCGAGAGAATTTGTACTGCTGCTAATTGGGCCCTTTGGGACACTGTACCAACGGTAACGCCTGCTGTGGCACGGCAAACTGTAGTCAAAATCCCCTCGACCAGCCTCATGTACTGGAGGTCCATATTGGACCGTATCCTGACAAGTGATAGACTTTAGTATCAGTACACAGGACATCATAGCCCACAGGAACAGCAGATCTCCGTCTTCTGATACAAAGGAGGTTAGGTTGGAAGGAACTAGGCCAGCCGATTCCTTGATCTCGCATAATGATCGCTACTAAGGTTGCACCAAGTCTCTTTGCAACGTCTTCACCGCGACACTGCGACCTCGTGGTATGGTTCCCTGAGAGTTCCGGAGTTGTAGTAACGACGCTCTAAGCCCAGTCTCAACATTATATGACTACCAGAAGAGAAGCGTACGCCTTCTCTTGGGTGGTATGAAGAAAATTCCAAGAACGATTGAAACCCTCCGAGAATTCATACCCTACGAGGGGGATGTCCAGCAAATACGACGACCCACTCGTGCACGCATGTCAGCGTGGCCGGCCGGTGCCAGGTCCAAGAATGGGGCCATCTCAGCTGCTGGCTGTCTCCGGCCCCTCTCCTTCACCAGACTAGTGAATGCACGATACAAGTCATAATACCAGTCTCGGAATCTGCTGAATGGGTTAGACAGCCGTTCGTACCCCGTTGATTGAGCAGATACATGATCAAATTTCAGTGTCTGACGGCCGTTGCAACCCTGTTCAGTGCGGTATCCGGAAGGTTAGACGTTGCACCCGAACAAGAATCTTGTTTGGTTTTCTTGTTGCATACCGAGACATGTCAAGCAGCTCTGCACAAAGCCAGGCTGTGTCACGAGGCCACAAAGTCTATTCCGACTGATGACCTCGCCGCTGGTGGACGCACCACGGTACACACCCACAAAAGTGAGTGGAAACTCCCCACAACAGCTGAACAGAGGAAACGCCGCAGCGGTTGTATGTAAGCAGCCGATGTGACTGCCAGATCTTGTCCACGGAGATAGTCAGTGCAAGATGGCCCAGTGGCTTCGTGTAACTGAGACTGCCGATGCTGCGCCGCCTTCCGGCACGTCACGTCACGCCGAGTGGCACATTCCATCTGGAGAACTTTGTCCGACCGGTCGTCTTGTGCACGCATGGCGATTGTCGTGGTGGGTCTGTTTGCTTTACGGCTTGGGAATTCGTGCGACCAAGAATATGAGGAGCCAAAGTTTTGACGCCCTGACGCCCTGACGCCACAAGGCAAGCAGTCAAAAGTCCTCCCACTAGGGGACAGTTGATGAATCTCCTGCCGCTTCTTGAAAAGTTAGCTTTCCCTTCCGTCTGGTTTCATCATATTTCGGGAATGGTTGCCCTGAACCTTGGATAAGTCCCTCCAGAGCGGCTTCCTAACATGATAGATCTGCAAGCCTCCAGTAACGCTTGGAAATGATAGGTTCTATGTTCTCTTTGGGTCCTAGGAACGAAGTGCATGGCTAATGAATGAATATTGGCGGTAGTGTATCGGCAAGTCCTTGGTGAGTTATTCTAAAAGGATCCACGGGCTGGTTAGAGGGGAGCGGCGTGTGGGTGAACCTCGGGAGCAGAGCCGGGGAGACATGCATGTTGCCTATATGCCGGGATTTAAGGGACAGCCAAGGCGACATGTCGATTGTTTGTTTGGTTGTCGAGTGTTTCAAAGGTGGGGATGACCCTGTTTGGACGTCATGGTGGAGAGAGTTGCTTCTGCTGTGATCATGCATATGTGTGAAGTAAATCAGGACACGGCATTGGAGGATCTTGCAATGATCTGCGTGTATGTGTTGCTCAACAGGAGCGTTTTCAAGGATCTCCCAGGTCGTGAGGCCTTCGATCCCGTCAGTCTCTTTTAGCTCCGGAGTCTGTGCGCAATCCATACCCTGTCACACGCCGTCACCTGTCTGCTGTAGCGTGCGTAGATATCAATAGCTGGTAGTTCTGCCGTGGCAATATGTGATGGCCATTGGGGAAGAATGCCGTCAGCGCCAACAACGTCCACTATGTGCAGGTATACGGTGAGCGAGGCCAGCATCAGTTAGCTTGCCGGGTGGCAACCGACTTAGCGATGGAAGTTGACAAGTGATGAAGCGTACAAGTGTGAGAGTGACCATCGGTGCGACGGTGACAAGCAAAAGCAGAATTGACGGAGAATAATTTGATCGCAAACGATACCATACTTACCAACTGTTGGGAAGCGGAAGCAGGAAGAAGGAAGAAGCAACAACAGCTGTATGCACTGTGTATGTATACGCAGTACGTACTTACAGTACCTAGGTAAGTACACAGCAGGAAGCCCCCACTTAGTAGGAGGTGGCCCCTGCCTCTTTGATGGGTCTTGCTAAAGAACAGCATCGAGCCCTGCACGGCCTGGGATCTTGGTGGGCACTGTGACCACGCCTGAGGCGGCATGGCGGGAAGGTAGCAAGCATTGACCACTCCTGCCACTGCAGACACAAATTCCGTTCCCACCCATTTAACTGAATGCATGATCATAATGGCACCGCAGCATCTACGACGGCTCTGCAACCCCCCAAAAAAAAAGGAAAAAGGAAGAAAAAAGAAACAGGAAAAAGAAAGCAAATACCCAAAAATCAAGGCATGGCCTGGCCTAGCCTGGGCCTTCAACAAAAGCATCAACCCATAGCGTGGACTGATGAGACGACCGGTCAGAGGTTGGGATGGATAACGACTGACCCAACCCATACTGTACATACATAAATAAAACGAACGGGACAAGAATGCCCCTGGCGTGTGCCTGATCGTCAACCATCGCCATCCATGGTTTCTACATATTACCCTTGATGCTTGATACCCCTTGACACACCGTACAGCACTGATACTGTACGGATCCGTATTCGATGTACTGACACACTACCCCCAGTATGGCACGGTACCTTTCTACCTACCTGGTCGGCCACTCGGCCCATCAAAAGATCACCCGTGAACCGTCAGGGCTCAGGGATTCCCCAACCGAGCGTCAATAGGTCGACCATCGAAGGTGAATGAGAGACACCGACAACTGGAGCTGTACCCAGGTGGAACTCCGGCCGGCATCAATGCATCAGACCACCTGGCCAGCCAGCCAGACTGTCTATCTCAATGCTAACGACACCCTACTAGTCACTGACTGGGTGATTCTGAGTAGGCCTGGGGAGGCTCTTGCCAATGTGGTATGCGATTCACCGTGGAAGTATCTAAGTCCGCCGGGCGTTGGGCGCTGGGCGCTGGGCGAACCGTCCAGTCCAAGACATCGGCACTTCCACCGGAGCCACTCCACCTTAACCTACTGGCTAGTCCTGCGGGCCACTGCGTCGTCTTGGTTGACCCGACCCCTTGAAGCTGGATTCTATGGATCCGCGGACTGCAGAGGCAAGATCGAAATGTTGTAAGAGAGTCAGCCTCTTACATCCGAGCCCTCGTATCAGGGGGGTCAGGGGGGAGGAGGTGAAGGGGGGCGACCTTGCCTTCTTGTTATTCCCATCTCCAAGCATTTCCCCTGGGCCAAGTCTTTTATTAGTCCTGGGTTGCACGGGATCCCAACTCACTTTTAGCCATTTTACCATTTTGTCCTCGTATCTGTATGTACAATCCTATTTGGGGTCCTAGATCGCCTGTGCCGCCGCCAGATATCCCAATCTTCCTTTATTACCGGAGTGCCTCTTGACCCTACTCACAACTTCCAGTCAGCACTACTGAAAATCCTTTGGCTTGTCTTGGACTCCCGCCTTCCACGACAGCAAGGCTACATATCACCGCATACAAGCCCTCCTGTACCCATAAGCACCCTATTCCCCTTCCAGATTCATCGTCAGTGTGTCACCACGAAGTTCGACTTGCTATTCCTCCCAAACGCCAGTCGTCGTCGTTGTCGCCTACTACATTTTGGTATCCAAAGCCGCCGTCTCTCAAAAACAGCCAATCTTCCCGTCCCAGATGCTTCGAGGACGAGATTGTCTTTCAAAGCTACCGACTACGTTGAATAATTGATCAGAGCAGATCAGCTGACCAGTCCTGCAACCGGCTGTAACCCGCTCTGCTCGTCATACCACACACACACACACACACACACACACACACACACACACACACACACACACTGGGCCACCCTATCTGCGACTTGGGGAATTGTCTGAGCCGTACTGCACTGGATTGGAATCTGACACAACTGCTCCTGGAGGACTGTCTGTGTATCGCGAGAGGAGCGTTTCAACGGCCGTACGTCCGCCCCTATGCCACATCAACATCGACATCAACACTGCCGCTTCCTCCGCTTCTGCTTGTGACTTGGATTTTGCGGGGTTGGCGATCTTACCTGGGTTGTTGTGCGCCTGTATGTGTGTGTTGTAAATGCTGAACATATCTTGGCAGGGGTTGTTTGCCAGTTGCCGATCTGTTGCTGTCTCGGTGGTGGTTTGACAGACAGACTTGCATGGCCTCACGGTGTACAGTGGGGAAGCGGATTTATTACTTGACCTTGACAGCAGTGCTCTTTTTTCACCCGTCGAGCCTCTTCTTTTCGTCGCTCGTCTCCTCCCCCCAGCTCAGGTCAGGAATGTTCAAGCCTCAGCCAACACCGTTTTCCTCCTTCTATCCTTCCTACCTCTCACTCCCAGTTGATGACAATGGGGTAAGAGACGACCTGGACCTGGGCCCAGACAGTAACTTTCAGGGCAGTTACTGCAATAGCTACCACCAGCAGGCGCCCTATGCTCCTCTGAGTGGGCCACTGGCGCCTCAAGCCAGGGGCCCTGGTCCTGGCCCGGGCCCTGGTGGGGATTATCGGGGCAGCCATGACATCGGTACCGCACATGCTCATGACGGGGCAGTAACAGGGATCGGCTCATCTGCCCCGCCATCCGTACCCGTATCGCCCGTGTTTCCTTTCAACAGCAGCAGCAGCAACAGCAGCAGCACAATTGCTCTCTTCGACAACTGCAATCAACAAATTCAACAACAACAACAACAACAAACACAACCTCATCCACCTTTACCTCAGCAACAGCACTTCTCTCCAATACATAGTGCCGTGAGCAACATCATCCATAAGATGGAGCAAAGCCAAAGTCTTGAGGACGAGCTCGCTGCTCAGGAAGCTGCTGCCCGAACCTGGCAGCCGGAACTCGAGGTACGCTATCACTAACAGCACCGTATCTTTCCATCTTCAGGAGCTCCCTTCACTAATCACATTGGAACTTCACAGGGACCCCGTGTGGGCGACAAGACTCCAATTGCCGCCATCTCAGAAGAATACGCAAAGGGTGATCCCATCTACGTCGCAAAGACATTAGTGAGCTTCTCCATCTCATTTGCCCTTTGCCATGCTGCTCTCATTGGCAATCCAACAAATGAACCCATGCTGATGCTCGTCCAGGCCCTGCCCGAAACGTACTCCCATTACAGGCCTGTCAAAGGAGACGGCAACTGTGGATGGAGAGGTAAGCTACCCTTGTCCTACACATCTACTGCATCAGTTCACAAGGTGCCGGTCTCCTCTGGCGGTTTCACGGATCTTGTAATACGTGATCCTGGGCTGATCGGCTGGATTTCCCTTCGCGGTTGACACATTCGTGAACATCTATATGCTAAATTCGTCATGTGGCTGACCTCCCCATAGCTATCGCTTTCTGCTATTTCGAGCTACTCATCCAGCAGGGCAGCCAAGAGTTTGTTGATGGTGAGCGCCTGCGTCTCACCCAGTTGAACGACTACCTCGTCACCGAGGGCGGCCATGATCCATTATTATTCGAAGACTTCCTGGACGAGACATTTGAACTCATGAAAGAGATATCCGCTAGCATACACGACCCTGACACGGCCGCGGCGATTCTCACTACCAAGTTCAATGATGATGCCTCGATGGGCATTTTGTACCACCTTCGACTCCTTGCATCAGCTTGGCTGAAAGGACACAGCGACCAATACGGAGCATGGTGCGGAAACGATCCCGACCAGTACTGCCAAGCAGTTATCGAGCCACCGGAGCATGAGATCGACGAGCTTGGCATATCGCTTCTGGTGGAGGTGCTACTCAAGCCAGCTGGCTTTATCCTCGAGATCGCCTACCTCGACCGTAGTGCTGGCTCCAAAGCCAACGTCCACCGATTCCCCGATGAAGGCCCTAGCAACAGTCCGGTCATGCACCTTCTCTACCGACCAGGCCATTACGATATTCTGTACGAGACTCCATCTCATCCACGTCCCACAGAAATACAAGTCAACCGAATGGCTTATGAGCCCACCGATTTCACTGCCGTCCCTCAGTTTCAACCCACCTTTGACATGAATTCTCTCACTCTGTTACCAGGATTTGGCAGCGTTGGTCCGGTGTCGCCCATGGGACAGCTGGGAGGGTCATCACTGGATTACTCGCCGAGCCCGCAGTCCCCATGGTTTCCATCCCCTTACGCTGATTCATCTCCCACCCCACCATCCCAGGGCCCACCACCGCAGCAACCCCCACTACCAACCCAGGCCCTGCCCGGCCCCCCTGCGCCTGCTTCGGCAACACACGACTTCCGTTTCAGCCGTTACCAGTATGAGGAGACGGTAGACACAAGTATCTGGCCGGAACAGCCTCTTCAGACGAATACGTTCAAGAATTCGCACTTTAACACCGCTCACTTCAATAACCCCAACTTCCAGCCGGAAGAGTACAGGCCTGGCGTGGACGATCCCGTTGAAAGGTGCGAACGGCCGGGTAGGAAGAGAAGCCATGGTAAGGGAGGCAACCATTCATCCGACGACAATGCGGAACACATGGACACGAGGGAGAAATGACAACCACAGGGTGCCCGAAGGAGGTCGAAGAATCACCATGACCTCGTCCACCGATGATGAGACGTCGGAGGCCACGAAGGTTGACCTCGTTGAATTTTGCCAGGATTTCCGAAACGGAGTAGCAAGTTTGTTGTTCGTCCCAGGGATTCGCAGGAATGGACATGGGTGTTGCGACAAGGCGATAATGACGGCGAAGGGTAAATGACAGTCTGACTAGGATTCGGATCATACATGCAAGCGAAGCACACGAGACGCTTTGTTCAGAGAAGAGAAACGAAACACTCTCGGCGACCTGGGAGAGGCTGGTTCGGGAGGCAATAGCAGGCGGTATTTTGTACGTGCATTTTCAGATGATATCAAGCAGGTTTGGGCAAGACGAGCCGAGGTCCTTACATTGGGAATTTCACCCCATCTTCTTTTCAAGCCAGAAATCTCTTCCTCTTCTTATTTTTGGTGGGTGGCAATATGTATTTTAGTTCATCTGGCTTCGGCCACGAGGGAATTGTAATTGGAACCATAGCACTGGCGTTTATTTCTATCTCTCCATATTGCCTCCCAGAACTTGCATTCGAAAGATGTTACGCTTTGGCCCGTATGTAAAAATGCGAAGGGAGCCTCTAGTGCAGAATTACAAGAGGAGCGTGTGTCTTCTTTCTAACATGGTGTCTATGTTGGGGGCCTGGCAACTGGCTCTCTGATTACTATGGTGAGCCGTTTCTTCTGAAGCGTGTGCGTAGTTCATGAGCGGTGACTGCCCATGGCGACTTCCTTGTCCTGAAATATCATGGCTACGCCGGGGCATGTACGCAGCGCTTGAGTATTCGAGGGTGCAATGGCCGTGAGACCTGGGTAGCCATGCAAGGTGAAACTCGCGGACGTGACGTTGCGGTGCTGTGGATTCAGGTCTGTTACCTGACCAGGTGTGTATTCTCGCACTCATTTATTGCTTGTATGCATCTACTCCTCACTCATGTCTCTAACACCGAACTCGTCACAGATTATAAGGGCCAAATGCTCGTCGAATGCCTGCATCGTATTTCACCTATCGATGCCTAAGCCCAGGTTGAAACTCCTGGGACATCATGTTACCAAATGAGCGCTCAAAACTATACCTCCGACTTCACCGATCAGTCTGTCATCTCCGGCAGTCAACCCACTTGATTGCCGCCCACAATGTTGGCCTTTCATCCATGGACAGATGTTGTCAACCCTTGTAATTCCACGGCGGCCAATTACATCTGTCTGTCCCGTGACCATGTCGTCAAGGTTCACACCATGTCCGCATATCCCTAGGGCCTTTGCTCGGAGTTGCTATTGTTCGCACCGCACTACATTGCCATAGCTCCACCAAACATGCCCTTAGGAACCTTGCGGGCCCGGGGCCCTCCACCACCACCGCCAGCAGCGGCCCTGCTGCGCGTACCCAGCGTCGCCTCGAAGAAGCCGCCGCCCAGGTCGGCGGCGTCGCTGGCCCCGGCCGTGTCCGTGTTGCGGAAGCCCTCGCCGTCCTTGAAGACGGTCTTGTACAGGTCGGCCAGGGCGTCGGACAGGTGCTGGATGGCGCCGATGCGCTCGGCGTCGCGGTCGCTCTCGATCTCGATGACGCCCGCCTGCTGGTCGATCTTGCCCCGGATCTTGCCGTCGACGATGAGGAAGCCCATGATGTCCTGGACCTCGGCCTCGCTGATGCGCAGCTGCCTGGCGACCCAGGACAGGCGCATGCGCGTGTAGGGGGTGATGAGGTTGAGGACGGCCTTGGTGCGCATGTTACGCGTGACCTCGTCGATGTTCTCGGCGATGAAGGGGTCCGAGAGCAGGTCCTGGTTCCTCTGGAGGACGCTCTCGTACTTGTGGATGTCGTCCCGCTGGTACGCGTCGACCAGCTCCGTCATGGCGGCGATGCGGGGGTCGTTCCTGTACGGCTTGGTCTCCTGGCTGTCGAAGGGGTTGATGTCGGACCTCATCAGCATGGTGGTGAGTAGCAGGTACTTGAGCACCTGGATGCGCTGCAGGCTGCCGGCCTCGTCGTAGTTGCGGAATGATTCGAAGAAGTCGGACTGAGCATCCTTCCAGTTCTCTTCGCTCATGTGCATCTTGCCACCGCACTCCCGGATAATACCCATGATCTTGGGGTGGGGTACGGCGGAGCGCACCTTGAGGGCCCGTTGGTACAGGACCTTCAGCTGCTTGTTGTTCTTCATCTCGGCGTACATCTGGATCTCGAGGGCAAAGATCTCAAGGAGGTACGTGCCCTTGCTGGAGTCGTCGGAACCATCATCGCGCCTGCAGGCATTGTGGAGTTCCTTAAGCTTCTTGGTTACAGCCAGGTAGTCCCTGCGGTCGAGCAGAAGCTTGGCCAGCTTGATGTTCGTCTTCAACCAAAGTCGCTCGTTGTTGGTAGCCTGGAAACACTCCAAGGTGAGGGAGTAGAAGTGCTCCATACACCGTGCAGCTCCTTCGGAATCTGAACCCTTCTCGATGAAGTCCAGCATGTTGTTGATGGACTTCTCTGAGTAGTTGCGCGTGACCGCGGATTTAACGTAGGTCAAAAGCTCCGCAAAGTGCTCACTGGCCTGGTTCTCTGGTCAGCTCGGTGCGCGCATCTCTGGGCCATTGCCGACTGACCTCATCGTATCGACCGAGCTTGAACTCGAGCTTGATGGCCTGTTTCAAACCCTTGAAGCCCCAGTCGCCTTTCTCCTCCTGTAAACCTGGTATCGTCAAGAATTCCTTGATAGCATCCTTGGGGTCTGTGGTCTTCATCTGTTTGGCATTGTAGTACTTGTTTTCAATGTCGACGTCTCCTGAATCCTCGTTGTCGTCCTCATCGTCGTAGTCGAAGTCGTACTCCTCATCCGACTCCTGCATGAAATCGTCATCGGACATTTTGGTGGTTCAGGTAATGATCCTTCAGGATTATGTAAGACTTGTAGTAATGAGTTATGGGGGAATATGTGGGTGTGGTAATGTTTGTAAGGTGAGGAGAGTGTCTAAGTTGATTGAGAGTGAAGTTGCAAACGGACAAGGTCAGTGTGTATCGATAGCTTGAGTGGATGGAGCTTCAGTAGTGGTTGAGTTGAGGTCCGTCAGTGCCTGGACGTTGAAATGGCAGGGGGCAGCTACTACCAGTTAGTGACCCGTGCCAACGCTGTAAGGCTGAGCTTCCGCTCTAAACCTTGGAAGTTGTGGGGGCTTAGCAATGGTCGCCCGCTGCCCGCTAGTGGAGACTGATGAAAGCACGGGCCACCCTTCAAGTTGCTTGTCACTTGGGACTGCCTTGACTTTTCCGCCACCGTACTTTTCTTCCACCTCCAACCCCCTTTTTGGTCAAACAACTTCAACACTGCACCGCATTCGAACATAGTTTACCGACCCATCAACCAGTCAAGATGGGAGGCAACGACCTCAACCTCAAGAAATCATGGCATCCCCAGTTGATGACCAACCAGCGACGCGTCTACGATGCCGAGCAAGCAGCACTGCAGGAGCGGAAACTCACCGAAGCCCGACTCGAGGAAATCCGCCGTGAGCGACAGATCGAGGAGACGCAGAAACAGCTTGAGGCTGCCGGAGGACAGAAGAAGGTCGACCGCGTCGAGTGGATGTACCAGGGCCCCAACGATGGCGGACGAGACGAATACTCCAGCGAGGCTTTTCTGCTTGGCAAGCGACGCATCGATGGCATCCTCCGGGGCGACGATATGAAAAAGGTCCAAAAGACGGCAGGACCCGCGGACGAGGGCCCTGGACCAATTTCCATCGTGGCAAATGCGCGAGACACAGCGAGCAAAATCAGGGAAGATCCCCTCGTGGCAATCAAGAGGCAAGAACAGGAGGCATACCAGGCAATGATGAAGGACCCTTCGAAGCGAAGACAACTGCTTGCACAGATGGGAATCGTGGAGGAGAAGCCCAAGTCGAAGAAGGATAAGGAGGACCGGCACCGTAGCCACAGATCCCACCGCCGTCACCGAGATGACGACGCCGATCACGAACGACGTCACAGGCGCCGCCGCGCAGACTCGCGAGACCGATCACGGAGTCCCCGACGGTACGGTGATGATTCGGACTATGAGCGGAGTCACAAGAGGCGGCGTGCCGATTCGCGGGACAGGTCACCACCACGTCGCCGCCATGACGATAGTTCGGGAGACGATAGACGTCGCAAGAGTCGCCGGTCCGACTCACGGGATGACACACGGGACCGAAGGCGCAATGACTCAGACGGGAAATCTAGGGAGAGTGGGAAGGGAAGAGACAGTGGTGATAGACGGCGATACGACTCAGGTGACCGTAAGGAGAGACGGGATCGGAAATTCTCTCCGGACAGAAGACGAAATGATGGCCCGAACAGGGATGCCAGACGCCCCGGAAACAATGCCGATGAAGAGGAGGAGAGGGCGAGAAAGCTTGCAGCCATGCAGAACGATGCAACAGATCTGGACAAAGCCCGGGAGGAGCGCCTCGCAGCTCTCGCGGACAAGGAACGGGCCGATCGTGAAGCTGATGATCGAGCCCGGGCTGATGCGAACAAGTACGGAGGCCGACAATTTGCGAACAAGATCTTTAACTCGGCAGGGAACCAGAGTCTGGCAGACAGGATCGGACGTGGTCGCCAGGGGCTTCAAAGAGACGATGACTAAGGTGGTACGTAGAATAGATTGCATCAACTATGATTATATGTTTGGCTGACACGAGCTAAGCCATTTATTTCTCCTATCTCGTGGTCCACACATAGTATTACTGTTTACTCGTCTGATCGGAAACCTGCGACTTAGCCCTCGGATCACGCAATATCGGCGTATACCAACCCAAGTATTCCATCGAACTTCGGCTAACCCGCTCATAGATACCGGGTGCAATGACATGTGTCACACACTCCTCTGCTACGAGTGCTGCAGAGGGTTAGGGGGCCAAAACCTGAAGCGGGTATGGATCTTATGGGCTCTTCACAACAGCGTTTCCCCTCTGGACGATGTCTCCGTTCTCCAAGGTGTCGCTCTCAAATCCTTTCAACGCAATGTCAACCGTGACCTTGGCAATCGCATCCAACCTGACCGAGGGGGCCAGTGAGCGTGCAACGTCTAACAGGCTGAACTCCTTCTTGAGAACGAAGCCCGGCCTTAAGATGTACGACTCGAAAGCCGCCTGGTTCTTCTTCGCGTGCTCGATGAGCTCAGCTTCCACTTGGCCCTACTCTACGATTATCAGTCACGGGACGTCACCGCCTCGCCTGCACAAGTGTCGGAGCCCACGTACCCTGATCTTTCGGTAATCACTCACTCATGAACCAGGCCGATGTGGTCTGATCGCGGTGTGCAGCCATGCCGCTCACGTATACGAAGCGGAACTTGCTCTCGCGGTCCTCCTTGGCTGCAGCGTTCTCTGTGAAAACCTTGGCCGCAGCCATGGTGTAGTCGACACTGACCCGTCTTGCTTCATCGTTGTTCGGGATATATGGCTTCCCAAGAGTCCTGGCGGACGGAAAAGAAAAGAGAATGTCAGCGCTGCCGCGGCCAAACAGCTTTGGCCGGTGCTTCAGACTGACCAGATACAGGCATCCGCCCCTGGATCTCCGAAATTGTAGACTCGCTGTACTTCAGGAAGTCGTCTAGGACAACCACCTTGACCTTTGGGCTTCCACCGGTGTAAGCAGCTGTCGTCGGGAGAGAACGATGATGGACGTAATGGAGGGGTGTTCAATGCATTGCTTCAGGACCTCTTGGCCGATGAAACCCGTTGCACCGGTGATAACGACCTTCATGGTTATCTCAGCGTGAAAATGTAGAAAACAATGCAATACGGTCTTGTGAGATGCGGAGAATGACTTGAAAAAGAGTGAGGCGCTGGCTTGAGTTTCCGTGCTACATACAGGTAAAATATCTGGACCCTAAGCGGAATTCGGATAGGTCGAATTCCAGAGCAGGAAACATGCTGTTGATTATCAAGACGTGATAGCCCACCTTGTAAGCAAGACACGTGCAGATGCCCAGAACTGAGATTGACTACCTTTGATCCTGCTACCCAAACGAGCTTACCAAAGCGGAATGGGGTGTAGTCGATTTCTATTCGTAAGCTCTAGGAATCACTGTCCTTCCTCCTATATCTACAATTTTCACAATTTGAAAAATATCACACGTCATATACGAGCAGAGAAGCATGCAAGGCATCCTTTATGCTTTGTCACTCCAATTATGGCACCAGTGACTCAAGAGTCATAATATCTCCTCTGTTCTATCTATACCTTCAGTTATCATGGCATAAAACCTGACATTATTCCCCTCCAAATTTTTGCATGGCACATCCAAAAGTAACACTTGAAGTAGGACCAAAAATAATAATGGCTTCCGAACTATCTTTTAATAGTTTGTCACACGATGTCAGCAGCATCCTGAAGTCTCTCCCTAGAGATGGATCTTCTTCAGATGGAATGGCTCCCTGGCAGGTAGGTCTCGCGATTGCATTGCCAATCGTGGCCCTAATTGCCTTGGCCGTTGTATGCGCTTGTACCCCCCAGCAGAAAGGCTCAAGGAGGGAATGGAATCGGTCTTGGGTATAAGCTTTGGAGGCGGTACCAGTGGTGCCGTACTATCATTGGGCCTGGATCTGCCAAGGTAACGAATAGATATCGCTTCGTTCCAGTAATGACAAGAGTAATTCCATGAGAATCATCCCCTTCATCTTCTGTAATCTGTGCACATGTGTATTTCCTACTTGCATAGTGCCTCTGTAAATACTCTAGGTAGTGAGGAGCTGTACCTAGTCGGCTCCATATTGATCTTGAAATGGAAAAACGCCTCGGACACAGCGGGGGTTCTGATACAAGAGTGTTTGGGCAGGAAATGATGGATCTACGGCAAATACCACGAGAAGGAGGTAAGTGACTGGCAAGAAGGGGACGGTCTGCCACTGAAAGACATATCACCAAGGACAGGATGTTAATGCATAAATGCGTGTATTGCGTAACCCTGATCATCTGTATCGCTGATCATCGTGCTATGCTGAAATCGCTCTGAGCGTCTCCGACCACCACACCTGCTCCGATGCAGACATTGCCCTCGATGTACTTGGCATCAGGCAGCATCGCAGTCGCCGCCTCCTTCGCATTGCGGGTCTGGGTAGAATCAAGGCTCTCTGTGCCACCCTTCAATCCCGCCGGATCGAAGCACGTCTCTCCCTTGGCCAGACACTGGTAAATGACCAGCTGGTCCTGTAGGTACTTGTCGATAGGGCACTCGCGGTTCACTACAGGAGGTATCAGCAGTCGTCCCAAAAAAATATTCGGAGACTGGAAAGGCATTGGGGAGCATTGGTTATATGGGTAATTGGGCAGTATATATGAGGAATGACTGAAAGTATTGTTGCTTACCCTCGTCCTCTAGGTCCTTGCAGACCTTGCTAGAGATCTCCTTGCTCAGTGCGGAAACCAAACAGTCCTTGAGACGCTTTCCCATGAGATAGTCACGTCCCCAGCGGCAGTCTGTAACATTCGAGGGTTAGCTGTTGCTTTGGGACCAGATTCTTTTAAGTACCAGGAGTATGAAGTCAAGAGAAATCAAAGGTACTTGGTAAGACAGGTGAGGCTTCTTACGTTCAGATTTGGCAACAAGAAGGACATAGACCCGGTCGAGAAATCCACTCTCCTCGTAGGTGAATTTGACTTTGGCGCCAGGAAATCTGGAATCGATGTCTGCGGTGAGGCTCTCGCTCAAACCCACGTGCAGTTGGTGGGGCGTGACGATGGTCACATCAACACTCTGGATCTCATTGTCGACAGAGCCCATCCCATCCTCATCCGTGCAGAACGTCGCGCCATTTCTCAGGGCCAAGGTGGTGCCAAACTTCAGCGGACGGACCTTGAAGCGGATCGTTCCCTCTTGAATGCACTTGGGGTCAGGAGTTCGCTTGTCCCATCCACGCTTCTCAAGCTTGCAAGCGACGTCGACTCCGAAGTAGGTCTTCAATGCTGGGAGGAAGACTTGGTGGAGGTATTCGAAGCTTGGAGCGTCGGGTGAATACGTTGCACCGGCGAATCTCAACTCGAAGGGCTCTTGGTCATCAGGGTCTTCGCATCCAAGGTAGAGCAGAAAAGGAAGGACCGTCTGGAAGTGCAGAATGGAGTTGGCAAGCATTGAGCCTGGACTGATTTTCATCTCCTTATTCGCCGCCTTCTTCGCAGAAGGGCGGCGCTTGGGCTGGAATGTCAGGGTCTGGCTCTGGAAGTCGTTGCCCTCAACATTGGCTCCAGTCTGATCAGCCAGCCACTTGACAATGGCGACCAAGTGTGTCGTCATTCCTGGAAGGTGGTTAGCAGAGATGTCAGTTTCAACTGCCTGTGATACAGCTTCTAAAGTTGGGGCTTGAGTGATGGCAGTGGATGATAGTGTTTGGACAAGCACTTTTGAACACCTGAGTAGGTGGGAGGTGATCCATCTTTGGTGGTTGTTTGAGAAGGCAGTATAGTCTAGGCAGTAGAAATGGACGTTGGAACATTCCTCTGGTCAATGGCATGGTGGGATCCTGGGAAAGGGCCATGAGCCACAGAGGTCTCTAAGGCCATGGCGGTCATTTGTATGGACGTAGGCGGTCGCGTTTAGGATGTAGACAGGGAATGTTGGGCATTGAGACCCTGGTAAGGAAGGCATGTTGTAGTGACGTCTCACCTGGCTGCTCTGCCGATCGGCGAATGTTCTCAATTCTCACAGGCTTGAGAGTGATGGCCGACAGGGTAACGGCGATGCGCACGGCTTGGCTATTGGCCTCGTCGAGGCTGTCCAGCACGACGAGACCGTCTTCTTCAACGGTCGAACCCATCATGACGTTTGTCGTTTGCGGAAGCCTGAGGAAGCTTGCGAAGCAAAAGTGGTTTGTTGACAAGAAAAAAGGGAGCGAACAATTCAGGTGCGTGCCCAGGTGTGTTGGGCAGGTAGGAAGGGGGCCTGGTAGGAAACCACGGCGGGGCTCAGTTGATGGTTTTAGCGGGTTGAGCTTTTGAACACTTCGGACGAATATTTTAAGTTAGGGGCAGGCCTGGTGTTCGTTTGGATGTCTTCTAGCCAGTGGCAGTCAAAACAATGTTTTGTGTTGCAGACGCGGTTACCCGATCAAGCAGCCACACGCCTTCACAACGGAGGAGGAAGGAGCATACCCAATGATGACAACCAACCACAAGCTTCAGGTGTTAGTGAAAGGATATCACAACAGCTTTGAGGGCTTTGAAGGCACAAGACAGAAAGCCCTTATGTATCATCCATTGCCCTTCACATGGTACACAGTATGAAGATTGAAGGCCCAGTTTGCAATGACGAACACTGTCATGGAGTCAAAGCAACCATGGGTTATTATTTGTGACAGTGGACAAGATTCTGTCGAAAAAACAAAAGGCAACTAGGACCGTTAGCAACTATGGTATCATTGGGTAAACTAATACAGAAGGAATATGATAAACGACATATCACTTCCTCCATGTACAGGCAATGGCCAGCATAAAGACGATCCAAAGGGAAACCAGTTCACACTCACACACACCCGCAAAGGGCACCAAGGATGGCCAAGTATTCTCTTCCATCTCAAAGTTTGCAGAGTCCATTTGAAGTCGAGAGTTATAGCTCTCCATCACCTGTACTTCTCGTACTCAACAGCCTCTGCTATCCTGTCTTCTACCCTCTTTACCGTCTCAGCATCATACAGATCCTCAGGGGACTTGCCCTCTCTCAGAACTTGCTGCTCATGTAGCTTGGCCTCCTTTTTCGTCATGCACACCAGATCGCTCATCTTCAGCGTCGTCCACTTTTGCTGATCTTCACCCTCTCCCGTGCTTTGCAGGATGCTTCCCTGTGGTTTCCTCCACCTTACGAGGAAAAGACTTGTTGGAAGACTGCTGAGCGCACTACGGCCTCGGTAAATCTCCTCGATGAGGAAGGCAACATCGGCCACCGATACAGGTATTCTGAGACCAAGCGCCACGTCTGATGGAGCACCTGGCTCTGCCCGTACAAGCCTCTCCTCATTCGCCTGCACTATGGAGAACACTGAATCAAAGACCTTGCCAGATCCCTTGAATTCAACGTAATCGCAAGGGTAACCTGAGAGTCTGGTTAGTAATGATTTGCTTTCATGTTGCATCTGGGAGCCAACTTACCAGTGATCTTCAGGATGACATGGTTCGCCACTGTCATTCCAAAGATGGCTGGCATAGTACCAAGTACTGGCAATATCCGCACTCGGAAGTCAGGGAGCACCCCCAAATCGCCCACTGTCCCCTTCTTGAACTCCTCGTCAGACAGAGGCAGAAGTTGAGCCTTTCCTTCTGAAGTCCTCTCCGTCGAATACACTGCCGGGATGCCATTCGTGACACCCTGCAGCTTCAGCCGCCTTCGTGTCGCTCGTGACAGGCCATCATCCGTGCTCGTGCTGATATCTCCAACAATAATTCTTGTAGGGTCGCTCTTGCACCCGGCACCCATGGCTGAGATGACCGGGATCTGGTGGTCATGGCAATATTTCAGCAGTGCCACCTTTGTGTCGATGTTGTCAATCGCATCCACAACGAAGTCCGGCTTCTGCTCATTCTCGCCCCACGGCGCCAGTAATGCCTCGGCACTGTTTCCGTCGAACTTTTCCAGCCGTAAGTCAAACTGGACCCATGGCGCAATGGCCCTCAACCGCTTAGACAGGCACTGAACCTTCGGCAAGCCCACGTCCGCCAGCGTTGCAACCGCGTGTCTGTTCAAACTGCTCAGTGTAACCTGGTCGAAGTCGATCAATCGCAGCTTCGAGACACCGGATCGTGCGAACGACGCCGTGGCATGGCTGCCGACGCCACCGCAACCGACTACTATGACGAAGGAGTTGCGCAGCTTGTCGAGGCCCTCGGGTGTCAGAAACACGCGGTTCCGCGCCAGTTGCTCGAGTATCAGCTCATCGTCGAAGTCGCCGGCCTGTGCACGTCGGGCAAGGGCTTCTGTTCGGAGGTCTTCTTTATCGGGGGCAGGGATCGTTCCGAGGCTCGTGAGCTGTTCATGGAGAGAGGCGCTGTTAGTGATCAGCACTCCTTTGTCGAATCGGTGCTCAGGTCCGTCTGGGGGGAAATGCGGGGGCGCTCGCAGAAGTTTTATGCTAACCTTTTGTAAATGGTGTTCCTCGCTTGGGTCAGGTATCGACTCCTTGAGCTTGGATACCCTCTTCTCTTGGGAGAGACGCTGGTAGCTCAGCAGTCCTGCGGCTACGATGCCACCGGACACGAGGGCGGTGGCAGCGAACTGGAAGCGCGAATCGTTCGTCGCGCGCGTCAGCAAGGCCGACATGATTGAACCGCAAGCAGGAACCAAAGAGATGAACCCAGCAAAGAAGATGGGTGTTGTTCTATCGTGGGCGCCTCTGGATTCAGAGGACGTCCGAAGCCGCCCAGAATATTTCGAGACCCACAGTGACATCCGTCAATTGATCCCTGTCGCATGTGACGTCGGCCGTTAGATTATGTAATTGGACCCCTGCTTTGAGAACGTCAACTGAGGTGGAGAAGCTCTTCAAAATTATGTCGTGCACTCATGTAATGGCTCCCATTGGTTTTCATCTTTACAAATGGAATGTAAGTGTAGTCGACTTTGCATGTCTTGGTTCTAGAAAGGGCATCTTACTATTGAGTACTACAGAGGCAAGGCCGTGGACTGAAGCCCTTGGAAATAGCTCATGATAATATGTCCCGATTATCTTTGGATCGGCCTCATTGGATCGCCAATGTTCACTTCCCACTTGATGTTCCTGCCCTGGTGTCTCCCACCCTCGCTCCCCGAAAGAACATCACCGGAACCACTGGCCGACAATGTCTCTGAATCGTAGGCAACCTCCACCCAGAAGTAATTAGTTTCAAGGAAATATATTCAATTAGGACAGACAGCATACCTGTCTTGTCAAAATCTGCTCTTCACTACCTTGAGGAAAGTGTCCCCTGATCCCGGTGCCTGTCTGGCTCAGATCCTTGAGCTGGAAGGCGCAGGCAACAGTGCTTATGTGGCCCGTCCGTGATCGTGTTGTACCGTCAAACGTTGCGTCAGCGATCACAGTCTGCTGCAAGGCCGTCGTTGGTAACTGAGAGACATTATCCCATCTTGATATCAACATGGCGCTGTGCCAGAATACCAAGCTTCTTTCACGCCGTTGAAAAAGAGGGCCTATTGACCATGAGTTTGGGCTAGAACAACAAGAAGATTTATCCGATGGGACCGTAATATAATGAGGCTTCATCTGGTCGGACGGGATATTGATATGATATTGAGCGTAGATGACTGTGATTTCGGATCAAGATGTAGCTTCCTGCCACTGCGCTCTCACCAACAGATATCCTGGATTTCTCATATCGAATTATTGTGTCAAGGCACATAGAACAGACATTTTCGTATGCATGACCAATGAAGCGGCGTAGTTCGTCCGCCTGCGCCGCAATAGCTGTTGTACAACGTGCCCGGTGGAACTTAGAGACGACAAAGCTTTCTTCCCTGCGGTGTGTCTGGGCGCGAAGTTAAAAGCACCAGACTGCGTTGACCCTCGCGCGCAAGCCTCGCCGATATTATGTTCCTCCGTTAGCCCGTTTCTCTGAAGGAAAAGGGGACAGTGTATGGGAAGAACGCCGTGGTGGTACTGGAATGACCCTTCTACTCTCAAGGACTATTTTGGAGCGATGTACACAAGTCCTATACGCCACAGCTGCGCCTTACCAACATACTGAAGTAAGTGAAGCTTATTTATTTGTGACATACAGTCTTATAAAGCACCTTGTCTCCTTCTGTACTCAAGGATGGTATTTGCTATATGTACGTACGTTATGTAGCTATATACTGGACTGTTCTCAGCCGATCACCAACCATCTCTTACTAGCCACTCGTCAGCTAATTTTCAATCTCCAGGCTCTGCAAGACTCACGTAGTCTTGCATACAGCATCATGCATCGACACTATCGGCGTTTCTCCATAACCGTCTGGATATCTCTCATAGGTCTCGCCTCTGCCCAGACAATAAACAAAGGCAATAGCACCATGGGTTGGTTAGTTTTGTCTCTGCACGATCAACCTCTTTGGTGATGACAGAAAAACCTCGACTAACTCCCTCATCACCAAGCTGCGGAAGCCTCTTTTTAGAAGCGGAAACTATCCAGCTGACAAATGCTATCATTGCGAATCTTACGGCCTTCTCGTTAACGGACGTCTCCCTCTTCGCATTTGCCGCAAGTAAGTCATTGGTGAGTAACCGTACCGCCATTGGGGATCGCAAGGCCTTCCCTGGTGACACCTTGTGGCCAGACGACTCAGTCTGGAACACTTTCGACATGCTGACGGGCGGTGCTCTGTTCAATACGGTGCCTTTGGCGTCTACTTGCTACGACAGCTGGGGAAACTCTGATGCCGAGGACTGTGCCTACATAACAGAACAATGGACCAACTCCAGCCTTCTGCAAGTCATACACTCCGTTTATCCTGTCTGGCAGTATTTGACCAAATATTCAGCGAGACCGATCCCACATCGTTTATGTCTCCTTTTTATCAAGGCCTTACCTGCGTCCCGGCGAGCCATAGCCAGACTGGGACATGCTTGCTGGGCGGCTACCCTAGCAACTCCGTGACTGACGAATGTTGTTTCGTGTCAATGTGTATAATTGTCTTCCGCTCAAGTGCAGTACCTCTAATATAACGTCCTCGAATGTAGGCCAACATATCAACTGTTGCCCAGATCCAACTCGTCACCAACTTCGCTCGGAACCTGAATCTTCGGTTCGTCGTGAAGAACACTGGATATGGCTTCCGCGGCCGCTCATCTGGTGCTGGAGCCTTCTCGGTCTGGAAACACCATCTCAAGGGCCTTGCGTTCTACGACACATATACCACCACCAACTACTCTGGTCCTGCCATCAAGGCTAGTGCAGGAGTCCAAATCTTTGAGCTTTATGACTTCGCACGTGAAAACGGCGTTGTATATCTTGGGGGCGAGTTCAGGACTGTGTAAGCGTGACCCTACGCCCAAATGCAACATTTTGTCTTGCCTCTCCCACCCCCACCAGTTCCATCCAATACATTCTTTATAATTCATCCTCCGGACATGTCCAGATGTCTGAATTGTTCCAGGAGTCTTCACTACCGTCTTATCATCCTTCGATGTTTCTGCCTAACTGCACTCTAGTGCTTGTGTAGAATATAATAAAATAGTCATAGGGCCTGAGCTGGTGGCGGACACTCACCTGTGTCCTCTCTATGGGTTGGCAGCAGACCAGGCAAGTTTACATGACTCCGAAAGGGTGTGGTTTCTGGGATAATTCATCATCCCTACAATATCTGGAGTGCGGATGTCTTACTTCTGATGGTCGCTTCATCACAGCCGATAAAACTGAGAATACCGACCGCTTCTGGGCTCTTAGAGGCGGCGGTGGAAGTATGTCAGATCATCAACGGACTCCACCCGATGTGTTTATGGGGAGACTGACTTTCATCCTAGACACATTGGAAGTTGTAACAAGTTTCACGGTCAAGGTTACCCTGATTTCCCGGTTGTCTTATACATGGACTTAACCATAGCCGGAACTGGCAACATCAGTGCTGATGCTTTTGTAAGTACCCAACCTCAGTCTTTCGTATAACTCATATTGACCTCAAAATAGTGGACAGCCTTTGAGGCGTATATCCTTCACGTACCGACCCTCATTGACGCTGGAAACTATTTTTATTGGACCTCCAATTCCAGCTACCCTGAGCCTATTTTCCAACCATAGTCTGCTCCAGGAATGACCATTGCAGAGTTGCAAAATATCATGGCTCCGCTCTTCGACACTTGGGCAAGGCTTGGGATTTCGGCGTCGCCTGAGTACTACGAGTATGATAGCTTCCTCGGGACATACAATGCTGGCTTCCCCCAGGAGGCAGTTGCTAATAATGTTCCCAAAGCTTCGAGTCGTCTAGTTCCCAGGCGAGCCAAAATTCGACCCCATCACACATTTCTACGTATTTCTGACGGTTTCAGGGACAATTTGGGCGACCCAACAAAATAACCACGTTCTCTGCCATGAAACAGTTCTATGACCTTGGCGGCCAGTTTGTTGGCTACGGGATAACCGGCGGCCCGTCCCTCGAGTATCCTGGCAACGCCGTGAACCCATCCTGGAGAGACGCGGCATTGCACTTGCTACCATGTCGTTTCTGGGACGCGAACTCTACTCCCCTGGAAGTCGCTGCGTACAGCCAGGACATGACTGACAACTGGATGCCGATCATTCGGGATGCTACTCCTGGGTCCGGCGGCTACGCCAGCGAGGGCGACGTCAACGAACTGGACTTCAAGCAGAGCTCCTATGGTCTTGACAACTATGAGCGGCTGTACGGTATCAAGCAGAAGTACGACCCTACAAGCTTGTTCTATGCCAACAAGGGAGTGGGAAGCGATGGGTGGTATGTGATGGATCAGGTGAAGGGTTTTCATACCCAGAACGGCAGGTTGTGCCGCGTGACAAGTTGAGAGGCTTTTATGATGTACAATATGTTGTTCAGTGTGTTCCTAATGTGTGACCATCGGCCGGAAGTGACGAAGGGTTCGATATTTCGGTGCCACTACTGAAGGCTTCCTCATGAGAACCCTACATCCATACTTAAGTACCGTCCATCCATAGCTGAACCAATGTACAGGACCAGCAGTTCCCACTGACACATGATTACTCGCAAAGGTGGAATTGATTACACCACATGCCGAGGTCCCGCATCTGCCACATATCTTGTCTGACCAAGGGGAACATTTGATGGCAAGCCTCGTGATTGTCCCGTTGCGCCAAAGCTGAGAAAACTCGGGGATCCTGTGCCAAGTATCAAAACCGCGATTTGGCTATGGTCGATCGGAGGAGACAACACCAAAAGCGGCGCTGTGCCCCGGGACTATCTCGAGGCTTCGCACGAATCATACTTGGAACCTGGATTTTCCATTGCCTATTTGTTTTGTATTAGTCTCAAGCTCCAACCTCCATTGGGACATCACGGGGTTAATAAGTGACCCGGGCGCCCCTGAATTCCGCTGTGCATACAAGTGCCGGGGTAACTCATGTTGGTCTTCGATACCGGGTATCAAAGTAGATTTCCATCAAATTCTGCAGATTAACACAGTGATAACGAGTTACAGTCCACGCATTAGTGCCCCCTGATTATTATTCATTTCCGATCTCTAGTAGGCTCGCAGCATAGTGGAACAGGTATGCCCAATCAACAGTTACAGAGTACGTTTAGGAACTACCGTTCGTTACTCCGAGGGAGGTTGCGCGAGTACGAGTACGAGTACGCGGGTTTGTGTGGGGATGCGGCAACCGGAGCAGCCGAGCACCGAGCGTTCCTCCTATGTACAGTAGTTATATAGCTTGAGATATCTTGTATTCATTGATCTTCATGGACATATTGTTGGTCATTGTCCTCTTCACAAATCATCTATATTTAAATCTAGCACGATGTCGACAACCACAGTTATCGTCACAGGAGCGGCTGGCGGTCTAGGAAAGGCCATTGCCACCGCCTTCCTGGCCGCAGGCGCCAACGTCGCCATATGCGACGTCAACCAAGAACGACTTACAGCAACCGAGCAGGAATGGACATCCGCCGGGTACAAGGCCGACAAGTTCCACACCACGACCACGGATGTGTCAGATAGCGCATCGGTCCAGAAGCTCATCGACGACACGGTCGCCAGGTTCGGCAAGCTGGACGTCCTCGTCAACAACGCCGGCATCATGGACGACTTCTCCCCCGTTGGCGAGTGCACGCCGGAGATATGGAACAGAGTCCTTGGCGTGAACCTTCACGGGCCCTTCAACACCTGCTCGGCCGCCGTCAAGCAGTTCCAAAAGCAGGACCAGCCTGGCGGTCTGATCTTCAACGTGTGCTCGGTTGCGGCCCGCCTGGGCAATATGGCGGGTGCGGCCTACACTGTTTCCAAACATGGTCTCGCGGGTCTGAGCAAAAACACGGCATTCGCGTATGGAGACAAGGGGATCTACTCAATCGCGCTCCTCTTGGGAGGCATGAACACCAACATAGCCGACGCCATGGCGAAGGGGATTGACATGGACTTCTTCCAGAAGTTCACGGCCGCACACACACCATACGACGTGGAAAAGCAGGGGGTACATGTGGAGATTGTGGCCAAGTACATTGTGTTCGTGTCTTCGGATCGCGCCGTTGCAAGGAGTCTAAATGGCTCATCTATTGACCTCACAAACAACTGGCCTGAGGCTTGAGCGGAATGGCGGGCGGAGACCCTCCTTGGACTCATTATCGGTGTATTGCGAGGGTTACTTCTTTCGATTGCCCCGGATTCCCTGCCATTGTCGGCTGTCACAATGTGGCTACAGAACCTCGACAGTTGAAAGTCCTGGGCATGGCCCATTTGAGGACCGCGGAATCTTCACACATGTAAAACGTGTAATTAGCAGCGTCCGGACATGCATTTGCAGCGAGAGCCATCAAAAGTATGGCACTTCCTGGATATACAGATATATTTGTACATACCCGGGTTGACTTCAAGATCATGAGTCTTCTCTACACATATTTCAAAACTTAGGCCTGCATAGGTTTGGATACATGTGTAGAAATCTGATTGTAAAGCCGATGATGGGCTCCTCTGACTACTTGAAGTTTCCACAATTAGAGGCCTTGTAATATCGCTCAAGTGCTTGCCTTCAAATAGATGTCGGCTGTTTCTGGACACCACCCTTGAATGTTAGCTACATGTACGGCAATTTAAAAAAAGTTCAATATCTAAATCTAACCCAGTCTAAGTAGGCATTTAACCAGAAACGGTTCATATGCCAGAGCACTGTATATGTTATCAAATAGCGGTTCTGGTATTGCACAATCATAAGTACCTAGGCAGGTAAGTACATGTGTGGGCAGACTGCAGTATCAATGGAATATTTATTGTCTTCGTACATACCGAGTGGGAATAACTTTCTCTCTCATACAGTTCCCAATTCATAATACGGGGTTCCACCAGCTGTGTGATGTGCATTGGGTCTTTCGGTCAATAGACAGGCATCCTAAGCCACGCCACCATGCACGCATTCTCGTCCCGACCACCCAAGATATCTAGCTGCGTCACGGATTTGAGCTGAAATCGCAAATATAGACATCGATCTACCCTATCGTCATGATAACCATCCACGATCCTGCGGGCACAAATAGGATGAATCGCCAATGTGACACAAAGACCATGCCTCTTGCTGTAGATTGCAAGCGAGGTTGCACATCGATAGATTGGCTGTCACCTCGAGTGTTGACTGGAGGTGAACAAGAGAATATTTAACCCCATTCTCGGGGCGACTGATGTGAGCTCTAACCTTGGAATCCAATCCAACCTTGGAATCAATCCCACCAAGTCAAACAGAAACCAAGCCATAGATTTGCCCAGGAACCACTCATCAGTACCCAAGCTACCATGTCTCCCGTGATCAAGCCCGACGCCTGGCCTGACAGTATAACTGATCCAGAGGTCCGCCAGCTCCTAGAGACCTTCTACGAGCTGTCCAACGAAGCCAACTCGGCCAAGGACGTCGACGCAAACGAGAAGGCCTTCGCGAACCTGTTCGACCCCGAGAAAGGGGTGTACCAGCTGGCCTCGAAGAAGGCCGAGGGAAAGGATGGTAAGTGGAAACTCTCCATCCCCTTCCCAACTTTCCTCCCCAGACCGTGAAGTTGCAAATACCGTCAATATCTTGTGAAAGTCTACCTGGAGACTGACCAGACCTGACCGGCAACGACAGCCATCTTTTCCCTCCGCAAGGCCCTCTTCGCCTACATCCCCCGACGCGAACACACAGCCGTCCAAATCTTCACGTACGGCCAGGACCAGACGCAGATTGTAGTGCTGGGCAAGGTGGCCTATAGTCATCATGCCGGCCATGAGACGGCTGGAGACTGGGCTGCGAAGGTTGTACTCACGAAGGCTGGGGGCGAGACCAAGTTCTTGGAGGTCAACATTATCATGGTGAGTCCATCCCAGTTCCCAGATGCTGAAATGGTTTCTGATCCCCGTTACTAGGATACTGCGGCTCATGTTTGAGCCCTGGTAATGTTAGCATGGGATATTCGTGCAAGAGGTGAACCGGAGGCCACTCTAATATCTCAGCAAGCCTAGAAGCGCTGGCCGGAAATATGGGTGGATGATGTCGCTATATGAGATTGACGCTGGTATTCCTTGCTCACGGAAATGCACTTCAGCTCTGTGAAACACCTTTGGAAAGATGTGCAATGTATATTGCATACATAGTGACAAAATTTCCTCATCTAGATGCAACAAACTACAAACCTCAATGCTTCGCCAGGTACCTCCTCTACATCCCACACCGACGCCAGTCTGATAAACTGCTATCAATCCCAAGCAGAGCCCTCCCTCCTCCCACCCATCTTCCCCTCCAGCACAGCCTCATACTTCTCCCCCACCCTCCCCGTCCCCGTATGGACACGCCCCAAATCCCTCGCCATCTCCCGCAGCCTATACTTCTGGATCTTCCCGCTCGCCGTCTTGGGGTACTCCTCGGTCCAGAACACAAACTTGGGCACCAGGTGCCCAGACAGCCGGTCCCGCACCCACCGCCGCACATCTTCCTTCCGGAGAACCGGTGGGCTCTGGCCCTCGGACCGCGCGGGTCCGTCCCCGCCAGATGCCGGGCCGTCCTCCGTGGCGACGCCGCTCCTCGGCACGATGAACGCGCACACCTCTTCCCCGTACTTCTCGTCCGGCACGCCGACCGCCGACGCCTCCGCGATGAGGGGGTGCTGGAAGAGGGCGTTCTCGATCTCCAGGGGGTGTATGTTCTCGCCTCCCCGGATGATCAGGTCCTTGATGCGCCCGGTGATCGAAACGTACCCGTCCTCGGACATGCTCGCCTCGTCCCCGCTGTACATCCACCACCGACCGCCCCCCGCGCCGCTCCCATTCCCATCAACACACACAGCCGGCTCGCCCATGGCGTCGTCAGACCTCCCGACATCGACATCCGGCTCCAGGATACGCACCTCCCCCGTCTTCTCCTCATCCCCCCAGTACCCCTGCATGACAAGGTACCCACTAGCAGCCAGCTCGCCGCGCTCGCCGACAGGCACCACCCTCCCCCTGTCGCCCGGGTCGACGATCTTGACCCGCGTGTGCGGCATCGCCCTGCCCACGCTGCCGGTCCTCCTGTCCAGCGGGTCCGTCGGCGCCGTCATGCACGACACGGGGCTCGTCTCCGTCATCCCGTAGCATATGACCAGCTCGCCCAGCCCCAGCCTGCCGTACAGCTTGCGCATCAGGGACTCGGGCACCGAGGACCCCGCCGCGATGCCCGTCCTCAGGTGCGTGGGGAGCCGGGCGGCGTCCTCGGGCGGGAGGAGCTGGTCCTTGCTGCTGCTGCTGCTGTTGTTGTTGTTGTCGAGAATCTCGAGCATGGAAACGAACATGGTCGCTACGCCGTAGAGCCCCGTGCCGCGGTGGTCGGCTGCCATTTTCAGGCTTGCGAGGGGGTCGAAGGCCGGCGAGGGGAATAGGATCGCCGCGCCGGTGGTGGCGGTGGCCATGTATCCCAGCACGCAGCCGAAGCAGTGGAATAGTGGCGGGGGGCAGACTATGAGGTCGGAGGGGGTGAGGCCCATGCGGTTGGCGAGGAGGTAGCCGTTGTTGAGGATGCTGGTGTGGGAGAGCATGGCCGCCTTTGGGTGGGAGGTGGTGCCGGATGTGAACTGGATGTTGATGGTCTCGTCCGGGCTCAAAGGAGAGTCGGGGGCCACGGATCTGGTGTCGCTGAGGCGTGTTGATGGGGTGAGCGCTGAGTAGGGAGTGAGTGAAGGGTAGTCGTCCACTCGGAAATTCACAGCAGGGTGAGATGCCGTGTTATCCACCACTATGACTGTCCTCAGTGTCGGTACGTGTGGGCTCTCGATGCTACTATTCCCAAGATCCGGGACTAAGTTCCTCAGCAGTTCCAGGTTACTTCGTCCCTGGCACGGCTTATACGCCCTGTCCGCCACGGCGCCGATAACTAGGATCTCAACCCCAAGATGCGAAAGTGCAGCAGCGACTTGGGCGGCATTGAAGGTCGGGTTCAATGGCACCAGGATCGCCCCCAACTTGAAGACAGCATAGGTCAAGGTCGCATGTTCGGCAGTGTTCCCCAGCTTGACAGCCACCCTGTCTCCCTTCTTGACGCCCAGTGACCGCAGGGAGTGAGCCAAGGCGTTCGAGGCCGAGTCGAGAGCCGCGTAGCTCAGTGCCGCCTCCTCGGCAGTGCCGGTGACCGTGGGAGAGCGGCATATCACTGCCGGTCTGTCGCCATACTTGGAGACGATCTCGGCGAAGTGCTCGGGGACCGTGTGAGGTAGGAGGGGCGGCTCACTGGGCCCCTGCGATATACTGTAGGTCAGGCGGCTTGAGTGTCTCGCTTGAGAACGGATCACAGATGCAGACGTGGGTTTAGCTCTTATATCCCGACATGTCCATCCTGACTGCCGGATGCGGGCCACCTTGAGCCCATGGAGGAACCTCGAGGCGGATGATGGTGACATGGGGCCAGGGTGAGAGAATAGATGACAGGCCGAGCATAGCAGCTATAAAATAAAAGGTAAATAAAAGTAGGATGGAAAGAAAGCCATGGTCAAAGCCAGAGGGAAGTACAGCGAGGAGGAAACGTTCATTCATGCATGCATGTATACGAATCCGTACATTCGTACTCACCTGCACTCCAACCCCGAGATGCGGGGTTGGAGTTGGGGAGACCCAGAGAACTTCATTGTCACTCACTCAAGCTCACCGGCATTTCCATCGTACATTATTTACTCGAGATTGACGAAGATCAACTCAGACGTTCCGCTCCGCTGAAGTTTGTCCCAGTCGCATACTGCAAAGTAGTGGTCGACATAAGCACGCCAAAGGGACCAAGGAGACCAAGGGGCTGAGCCCTCCATGCCACCCCCTCCCCCAAGCCAGGTGATCTGTGTGCAGCACTTGGAGAATGACAATAAATGGAGATAGACATGTGACTGTCAACTTGGTATCCATAGCAGATATATTCCAAGGCCTTGGATACGCAAGATGTTCAACGGAGGAGCGGAAGTAACAACGACGAAGATTAGAGTAGACAAGAGCCGGGAGACGAGTACTGCTACTCATCTGACCATCCAGTGTCTGTCGCACGCCACATTACTGGCAAACATGTCTCTTCTCGTCCTTGCGTTTCGAAACATCCGTTCCTCTTCTGTGCATCGCCCACCAGAGCGGATCAGCACCTGAACAAGGGGAGAGGGCATGGAGGAAATTGGTCCGTCGGAGAATTCACCACCTGGAATTCATCCTGCCGTCTATTATTTTCTTCTAAGGTCGTGATCGTCCCTCAATCGATATGATATTAACAAAAGTAGCTTTCCCTGCTCTGTTTTTCTTTCTCTAGCCACCATTTCGCAGAAACATGCGGTCGGAAAGAGAACCCTGGACTCCAATCGCATGCAGTGTTTCGGCATGTCCGAAAGAATAAAAGAATAACGAGGAATATTTATACACAACAAGAGGCGGGAGAAAGTGCCCTTTAGTTGCTACCAATGTGCCTCTCGTTCTCGGGCTTCCATGTCCCTGCAAAAGTGTCAGTCGTCGAGTCTTGAATCAGCAAGAATGCTATGTCATAGAGGATGCTCACCCTGGAAGCCGTGCCTCACGAATGCCATCGGATCGTCCACCTCCTTCGCCCCCATCTGCTGCACACCGGGCGAGAAGCTGGTGATCGGCAGCACTATCACATCGCCGACCTTCTTCGCGAGCTCCATGCCCGTGAAGTTCCGCCAGTCGATCATGCTCTCACTCGGGCTCAGGACGAAGTACCGCGGGTCGTTGAAGTACTCAAAGACCGTGTCCGTCCATACCGCGGGCCCGGTGAACTCTATGACGTTCTTGTCCTGGAAACCGGCAAGCGAGCCCGACCTCTTCCTCCGGAGCGTCTCTGCCGTGATGCGCGCCACGACGTCCCTCAGGACGGGGTGGCCGGGCTTCGACTGTATCGTCCACTGGCAGAACTGGATCCGCCGGCTGTACCACTCGGCCCAGTCAGGCCTGTCGGGGTCTGCCTCGATGCCTATCACCAGGCCGATGGTCTCGAGCGGGATCGAGTCGGGTATCCATTCCACCGCGGACTTGAGCGCCGCGGTGTCGATGTCGCTGTAGACGCCGCCGCGCGCGAGGAGGATCAGGTATCGGAAGAAGTCGGCCTTCAGGACGGGGAGGGGCATCGCATCGTAGGCCTCGAGCACCTCGGGGACGGAGGCGTAGAACAGTTTGATGAGGTTCTCGGCCACGTCGTCCGTGATCACCTCGTGGATAAAGCCCTCGTGGTGTTTTGTCCATGAAGCCTCCTCTTCCCTGAAGATAAACTTGCCCTCCGCCGGAGTGTACTTCCATGTCTGCCATATGTATGCGGGGAACTTGGACTCGACGTCGTAAGGATACTGGTATTCGAGCTTTTCGTAGGTTGACATCTTGGACATGTCCTGCATCGTCTTCTGTCCCGGCAGCTCCCCGGCACCTCCAGCGCCTGCTTTGCCAGCAGCCTTCCCTTCATTTTGTGGTGTGTTTATTGTCGATGAGGACTGTTTCGAGGGGTCTGGGAGTTTGTCGGTCTTGGGGTGATCTTCTTGGTCTATAGGTAGTGATGGCGCCACAGGCGCGTGGGATCGCGTTAGGAGGTAGAAGAGAGTTATGAAGAGGGCGGCGGCCATCAGGGCCCGCTTGAAGCTAAGCATGTTGGGCAGTGGTGGAGCTTCTCAGCCCTCGCCGCAGTAGAGATCAGCAACGGCTACCGAGGGACATTGAGTGTTGACCAATGCGGCGGCGGTTCGACTTGGGACAGTGGACAGCGGAGTGGTTCGTCGAGGAACGGGTGATGTCGCGAAGGTGGTCGTGGTGGTTCGAATGCGACGTGTCGGAGGAACCTTGGGAAGGGGCCAAGAGTTCTGACGAGCGGGTGGGTAATGCAGGCTGGTACTCTATCCGGGAAGAAAATGAAAAGAATTAGATGAAGGAGACGAAATGAGTTGGTACAGTAGGAGGAGGTTGGTTGGTCCTACCTCTCTCTCTCTCTCTCAACCTGTCTTGCAGGTGACGAACTGACAAACTCGCCGGATGCGACACAAACACACTAGACGACTTAGCCAAGAAAGTATAGGTAGCGTAGATACCAAGCTGCCAGGGTAAGACATAGGCTAGTATGTAACAGTAGGGCACGCTGGGCACGGTAGGGGCACGGGGTTAGTGTGCGGGAATCTACCATAGTAGGGCGGTCTTGGCCTTTATGATCTCGCCAAGTTCAGTCCTGGGCAGGGAGCAGGGGTTGTCAACCGAGACATTTGGGGGTCGATTTGGGGGCATTTGGCAGGGTTGGGCTGGCCTGGGCTGGCCTGGCTGTGGTGGGTTGCGCAACCTTGCGGGGCGCGGCGGCCGAAGAAAGGACGACGATTCTTGACTGCAATATCACAGTAGAGGGAGCGGGTTTTTACCCACATGCGATACTTAAATACACATTTACGTGTCCACTAATACATGACTAGGTAGGTACTCCAGTGTGAATAGACAACGGTGGCTTCATCAACGCTGGTCCCTTCAACGGTCCCGCACGGTCTCATGATGCTCTCTCTCTCTCTCTCTCTCTCTCTCTCTCTCTCTCTCTCTCTCTCTCTCTCTCTCTCCTCGATATCGGATTTTAGTTCAACGGGTGAGGTTCAGAGCGCAGCATCACCTACACACAATACCTAGGTGCAGTTGGGTACCTACCTAGGTTAGGTAGGTAGGCACCATCAAAACGTATGGGATACGTACTTGAGTATTTACTCAGCTACAGCTGGAGGTTTCGTCGACAACGGCAATCGGCACCGCATCAAACGGCACCAGATTGCGCATGTGTCCACGAATCTTGGCGGGGCTCCCACAACAGGCACAAGGAATATTTTAGTTGATGATAGCAGGGATACTGGGTAAGGATGTTTCTGTCAATTAGCCAAGAAAATGACTTGCATCTGCTCTGTTCCATGTTGTCATAAGCTACCTACATACGTAAGGTACTTGGGTACCGGTTGGTATCAGACAACTTGTTTGTTATCTATACATAGTATCTACCACATATTGACACGCCATGTGTGGAAAATACAGTCCAGCTAGAATGCAGGAAGTAAAAGTAAAATGCATCTCATATACTATAACGTAAATTCAATACATCGTGAAATACTGTAGATTGATCCGCTATGGTCGATCAAGGAACATCCTGCTGGTTCACGTTACGTCGCTCGCCAGGGTCGCAATCGGGCGCCGGCGATCCCTTGAAAATCTCGGGAGGAATATCAAGATGAGCAAGATCTGAAGTTGTTTCTCAAACTCTCACGCAGAAAAAAGAAATTTACCACATGCATGCGCCGAGACTTTCTTCCCAGCAAATCCGTTTCTTCCTAGGGAAAAGACACGAAACATGGGGCCACGACAGGGTGACGAAAGCGTCCCCATCGAAGCAACATTTCACATTGACAACATCCATGGCAATCCCACTGTGTTGCCCACATCAGCACACCATATTCAGAGCCTCCCTCAACTGCATATTCTCATCAGGCCAGTCCCGTGAAACCCGCAGTGCTACCGCCTCCCCGCCTCCCCACCTTTGTTTTCCCCCTCCGAGTGCCCCCAGCATTGGCCTCGTTCCTGGGATGGACATTGACACTGCACGGCTGGCAGAAGCGACGGCCCGTGCCGAATACGGATTCATCGCGCTTGCTCACGTCGGCTCGGCATTAACTGCCGCCTCATAAGAGCCCCTCGTACGCCGTCCGTGCATGTGGTAATCGTGGCTGGGTCGAGAATTCCATGGCCACGGGTAGTGTTTCTACCAGTGTGGACTCATGGCCTAAATCAGATACTGTCATGCGCAATCTACGAGCTGGAGATTGCAATATCTCGGCGCAGATCGAGTAGATTGGATAATAATCACGTAGGAGCTGATTCATGTATATCAGTTGACCTTGCGAGGATTATATCAATCTTAACTTCAGCCAGTGGCATCTGGAGGTTACCAGTAACTGAACAACAGCACACTACTGTGTATGTGCTTACCGCTTCCGGTATTATGCGTGAAGTCTTTGCGGCCTTTCCTCTCTCTTCACTTCTCTCTCAAGTAACTTTACTAAGCTCTTAGTTCATACCAATGAGTCAATGACACAATTGTACGAGTCTGATAGTCCGGATCAGGATCATCCAGGAAGGGGTTTGGCTGTGAACCGGCTGATATTATTTCTCTCCAAGCTGGAGAGTCTGCAAACATTTGAATGCGGGTATGGAGTGGCACGGCAATATGGGGATGGCACGGTCTTGCCTGTGATGGCAAACCAGGCTTAAAACTAGGTTAATATTAAGTATAATGTAGTTCAGGACAACTTAACTACCTGGAAAGAGTACCACAAGTGTCCCGCCGAGGGATTCAACGACAGACATAATATTACCATAGGTCAGACGAGGGATATGTAGCCTCCATTTAGGGGAAAGGCTGGGTAAAGATCATCATATGTCAAAAGACTTGGAGGGGAAAAATACTAAAACAAAAGGGAAGTTGGTGAAGTCTTCAACTCTGCCACTTTTAGAGCAATCAAACGAACAGAATTTGCGAATGCAGAGTATGAGATGACTTTTTCGTATCTACCATTTATCACCATATAGTTATTAGAATATCCGTGGACAAATCACCGCGGGGGTGGAAGACCAAATACGGCCCATCATTCCTCGCAGTGAAAACATCATGCACCTGCAACTCGTCCGACCTCACCCTACCATTACTGGCCCCCGGTTTCCCTCCGCCGACGGTGCGCAGGTCTCATGGCGCGAGTTCAAAATCGAAGTACCACAGCGTTTTGGCAAGGACGAGGCTAGATTCCAAACAAGCCATTAGGTTTCCTGCACACCCACGAGGTCCGATGGAGAAAGCGGCGAAGGCATCAAGCGCGAGCTTCCTTGGCCTTTCATTCTCGGCATCCTTCAGTCAGCGTTCAGGCCGGAAAGTGAGGGAATTTGGGAAATACTCCTCGTTGTGGTGTAAAGCATAACCGTTGACACCGATCAGGGTGCCACGTGGCATAACATGTCTATCAACGACTAAGTGTTCCTTTTTCTTTGGATCCTGTTGCCGCCAGAGAGTCGTGGAGATGGGCGGCGATATGCGTAGAGACTCGTCGATACAGGCCTGGAGATAAGTTCAACTCAATACTTGACGTCCGGCCTTGATGTTGAGTTGCTGCCGCTGGTGGACGTGGAGCGAACCTCTTGAGCAGAAGTCCGGTAGCACTAAGGGTTATGCGCAAGATAAAAGAACGCGGCCGTGATACTGGTCGCTATTGTATCGCCGCCTGTATCGGTTCAGTCATTTTTCAGAGGGCGGCCATGATGTGGAAATGAAGTTGGTGAACACTTACGTGCTACAAGAAACAACAGCGCCTCTGGCTATAATGTGTCCCCTCTCAGGCTACCGGGCTATACGCTCATAGCGTCTGGAACAAAAAAAATAGAGATCCGACTTCGAGTGTTTCTCTTCAGCCATGCGCGTTTTATACATGGTTTCCACCAGGCGTCAGTACTTTACTCGCGCTTCGTAGAAGACATAATCAAAAATCCGGTTGGTATAGAGCTTGAAGAGAAATAACAGGTGGTGATAGATTTTACCACGAAAGTTGCCGAAGTACATGGCTCCCATTATATACCGGTCGTCGTCTCGCTTCTGAACGCCGATGCCGTAACCGAAGGCAAGATGCCCTACGATGTCGAGGCCGAGATGTACTTTTCGCTTCGCACGATGCACATCATTATCAATGGCAGTGAAAAGGTTGGGAACATTGTTCCTATTCGTGGACAGATATGTATACGCCTTTGTGATCTGATCGCTCTGGTAAATGTCTGCTGCTGTTAGCAATGCAGGCTCAAGTGGCTAACACACAGTGAGAAATAGCCTGAGAGCTCTCCTGAAAGGCTCACCTTGTAGAGCTGTGATCATGTTGGAGACTACCTGTCTGCGGCTATTCTGACCACAGAGCCGTACTTCTCGTGGCTGCGCCATATGTTCTGAAGCAGGCGTTTTTGAATAACAAAACATACATCATACCAGTCAGTCAGTTTGGCGAGCAATGGTCCTGCGTAGCTATATTGCGGATGTAGGAAGATACGATAGTCGGTAACGAGAAGAGCCTGTTTGATCGGATTTGTTTGTAGTGGAACCAGCCAAATTCGAGGTTTTTTTCCTTTTGAGGTGCTGATGTGCATCGAGGACTCTACATACTACACAAAGCGATGTAGCCTGCGTACGCCGCGACCCAGCTCAGAGTCTCTAGAATCAACACTGTGGCTCAGTTTATCAATCGACCTGCAAGTACACGAGGATAAAGTAGAAGAGGACTCGGGGTGTTTATGAGCGGGAGAAGCCTTTTGTGTTTCACTACCGGGGTAGGTTACCAACGGGACCGCTGGGCTTACAAGGTTCTATATTCGCCGTATAACACCAGAGCATTGAAAAATACATTCAATATAATGGGAGGTTCACAAAAGCCCATGAAATTCTGCATTTGGTAATAGCCACAGCCACCAACACGCGCATTTTCACTCCTCACTGGTTTTCGATCGCAGGCCAAGGCGCTGGAAATGTGACCTTTCCTTTGTTCTCATTACTTCCCCGCCATTTCACGGCTTTGATTCATACCGAATACGTTCAGCCTTTAGACGGTCTGTCTACTTAAGTAGCTTAGCATCCTGCCAGCCCCAAGAGTTCCCGTCCTGGAAGTTCTCATCCTCTGTCTGAACCCTCAGCAGGACAAAATGGCCCAGACCGTCAGATTTGACATCACACCTGAGCAACAGGCGAGCCAGCTTCAGTACCATCGCCGGCAGCTTTTCGAAACCTGCCCCGCAACCACCCGAGACGATGTCGACCTGAGCGGCAAAACGGCCATACTAACGGGCGCCAACGGCGGGATCGGAGCGAGTGCGCCCGTCAACTGCTCGATCTGGGCCTGAGCAAACTCATACCGGCTGTGCGTGATGAGTCCAAGGGCGAGGTCGCCCCAGAGAAGATCTCTACCGGGCGGAGGCTCGAGCCGGAGCAGGTTGAAGTGTGGAGGCTCAACATGTCTAGTTACGACTCCATCACAGACTTTGCTGAGCGTGCCAGCCATCTGGAACGAGTCGACCTTGTCATTCTCAACGCAGGTGTATACAGAGTAAAGATAATGTTCAACCCTTCGACGGGACACGAAGAAGACGTCCAAACCAACTACCTATCTACTATCCTTCTCGGGCTTTTGTTCCTCCACATCCTCAAGCAGAAGAAAGACTCCGGGGCCATTTTTGCACCCGGCCGGATCGTCATTGTCTCTTCTGACACGGCTGGCTGGGCCGAGTTCCAAAAGAGGCACGCGGATCCTCTGCTTCCCGCTCTCGACGAGAAGCCAGCCAAGTGGGACATGGCAGAGTGTTACGGTACCTCGAAACTCCTGGCCTCGCCCTTCTTGCCCAAACTGGTCAAGATCGTCCCCCCTTCTGCTGTCGTCATCAATACAGTCAACCCTGGCTTCTGTTATGGATCCGACCTGGCCCGTGACACGGATGGAACCATCCTGGGCCTCATCGTCGCCATCACGGTCAACCTGGTCGGCCATTCTGCCGCCGTCGGCGCTCGAGCGCTGGTCGATGCCGCCGTCAGGAATGGAGAGGAGTCCCACGGGCAGTACGTGGAAGGAGGCAAGCTGAGACCGTGGGTATTGCCCGTACACTCGGGTAGAGGTAAAAACCACTGACTGATGTGTTGCTTATTAGTTCGGCTCCAATCTTGTACACACAGGAGGGCGAGAGAGTTGCGGAGAGACTTTGGAAAGAGACGATGGAAGAGCTTTCCTTTGCTGGTGTTCAAGACATTGTCGAAGAGTTTACCTCCGCCTGATCTGGACTTTAGTACCGAGAAGAAGTTTGGCGGCTCCAAGACTACTCCTTTGGATAGGAAATACCGGTTCCGATTTACTTTTTGCTCTCGAACCATAGGCTATATGTGAATTTTGCCCAACCAGCCCTTGTTAAATATCCATCCACGTCGCCATGCAGAGCATAGTTCCATAGTCTGTGTGCCGCGTCCCGCGGCGTTGAATCATCGGGCTTTTAGACGAGGAGGTCATACGTGTCGGATCAGAACTCATCATGATCTTCAATACGCGTGTTTTTGTTGGAACATCAATACAAGCTCCGCTAAAGCTGGGCCAAAGCAGCCTCGAGTGCTCGTCCAGGATAACGATGGAACACCAATCAAGACGTCTGTCACAAGAATATCCTCGTAAACTTCCGACTTGTGTGACAAACTACAGTAACATCCGACTGAGAGTGTGTCCGCGACCGTGACACATGTTCGGAAATTGTGGATGCGTCACGACACAACATTGACATTTGAAGCAGGCTATTTTTATCCCGGGACGATCCTTCTTGGTGAGACATCAGGCCAGATGGATTGCACTATGGATTCGACTCACAATTTCCGTGCAATTCAGGAAGTCATGACGGGACTCAGGATTTTGGAGTCCAATACTGGGATAGTATAGTATGGTGGTTGGTGAGTCTGTAAATTCAAATTAAGCACACAAGAACGGAGTCGCTTGAGTAAGCCCCCCCCCCCCAAAGGTAAACTCAGCGCAACACAACGCTCTTAACAAACCTGACGACTACACATGTCCTTCCCTACGGAGAAAATGACATTATTGCCAGTGATTTCAAACCTTTGAAGCTTACTCAGTTTACATTTCTGTCAAGCATTAGTGGAGACAGCTTCCCTGAGCCGTAACATGACAGCCCCTGTTGACACACGTCACAGAGACGCCAGGGTTTAACCCTGGGCACATTTCCAACCTTGATTGGAGACCGAAAATTTCGGCTCCAAGTGTTGAAGACGGCTCATGAAGAAAGAGCACTCAACCTCAGTAATCCACCACCAACTAGCAGTTTATTGCAGGTCTTCTCACCCATCATCAAAATGCTAGCCGAAGAGTTCTTTTCCTCAGTCTGTGGACCTCCGTTGACCAGCAACACGGCCATTGCGAAAGACGTGGGCATCTACTCCCACTCTCTTTGGCCGACGTTTGCTGCAAAGTCGACGTTTAGGAAGAGTGCAACGCCGCCACACTGCCTTGCTGTCAACGATACCCATGTTTTCGCCGCCCAACATGAGAAAGGATACGTACACGTATACTCACGACTGCGGGGTAACCAGGAGGCTTTTGTAGCTTTCCCAGAGAGGATCAGGTGCTTGACTCTCGCCGGAGGTGTGCTTGTTGTGGGGACCGTGGAGGGGAGGATCATGCTATGGGAGGTGAGAGCTTCGAGAACCAAAGCAGGGTTTACTTAAACTGAACTTAATTCGCTGACTCCGTTCACAGGTCTGCACCGGAAGATTGGTCTCATTGCCTGCACGTCACGTCCAGGCTGTGTCCTGCCTCGCATCCACGCCTCATCACCTTCTGACCGGGTCCGACGACTCCAACGTCCAGGTCTGGAGCATCGCCCAGCTTATGGAACTTGAAAGCAATGACGATCAGGAGCCCATTGTCAGTTTTTCCAACCACAGGGGAGCAATCACCGCTATCGCGGCAACGACTGGCGACAACCCAGAAACAAGCATCTGCGTATCAGCCAGCAGGGACAAGACGTGCATCATCTGGAACTACCGGACGGGTACTATTCTTCGGACACTGCTTTTCCCCGCCCCGCCTCTTTCTCTTGCCCTTGACCCTTGCCAGAAGGGTGTCTATGTGTCAACAGAAGATGCTTCTATCTTCTCTATCGAGTTCTTCGGCCCCAAACCCTTGCTCGGACCTGAGAGCGAGGATGCGTCAACGGTTGTGCAAGTCACATCGCCATTCTGTACCGTGCCAGCAGAATCCGGGCCTGCTTCCTGTCTGGGTTTGACATACGATGGCACCGTCCTCCTGTCAGGGCACCCCAAGGGGCAGATCCATTCCTGGAGCATGACTGATAGGCAGTCGATCAGCGGCGCAAAGGTGCTAACGAACGTGAATGCTGCCGTCACTAACATAGTGATGGTCGCGCCGCTGTCAGCTAGCACAAGAGCCACCAAGGCGTTGACTATTGCCAAGCCGTCTGAGGGCCAGCGTGGGTACACCTTCACCGCCCAGTTTGAGGCCGATCTCAAGCCCGAGACGTCGTTCCAAGCAATGGTCAAGACTCCAGGTTTCTCATCGGGGACCCTCGAAAATGCGATTTCTGCGTTTCTGCAGCCACCTGTAGCGGATGACGACGCCGGTGAAGACCAACTGTCACCGCGCCAGATTCAAGAGCAATGGGAAATCATCGACACCCAGAAGTTACCGCAGGCAGGCACAGGCCATCCGTCCTCTTTTGCCAAGGTCTCATAGGGCTCAAGGTCTTACCGAATTTCGGAGTACATGCTCGTGTTGGACACGCGTCTGAAGACCCCGAAGGACCGCTTCATCGCCTGAAACCCCACCATTGTCTAGCACTCGGGTTGCGGGGGATGTGATGGACGACAGCAACATGAAGAGACTTCCGCCAGCACTTTTTAATCCTGCCGATGATCATCTGCTGAGCCTCGGCCAGCCTGGTATTGCCCAATCGTGGTTCAGCGTCCTCACCGGCACAATGACTGCCCTGGTGGCAGCAGTCGGCTCGAAGTCGCGAAAGCCAGCTTCACGGGGTGATGGTCACGTATGTACTCGCCTAGCGAATTCGGCGCAACCCTGCAATAGGGACTAATGCATCGACGCAAAAGCCGGCGCATACAACAATGGCCTCGCTGGGATTTTCAAGCGATCGTTCCTCGGTAGTTAACCTTGGGTCACATTTCTGGGCGCGATGCAGTTTACCATAGGCTCAACTGTCAAAGACCCCGGAGAGCGCCTGCGAGCTGTTATCTTCTCGGATGGTGTAAGTGCGGCTGCCAGCTGCTTCGATACCATGCCTCGGCATACGGTGCGGATCAGTTCAACAAATCCCAGGCTGTGAAGGGATTTCCTGATGCTTCCGCAAATAAAGCCAATCGTGCCACCCCTATCGAATGGATGTTTTTACAGTCGTACGGAACCTCTGGTGAGTATTTCAGAGCCGTCGCCACACGCAAATCCAGTGGCTGATGAATTCGACCTGCCAGCTTCTGCACCAGTCTGTGCCCCTATAATCAACTCGATAAATGAGAAGAGGATGGAACCAGCAAGAGCCCCGTCGGCATCATCAACACGACGTTTTATGGGAAACCCCCAGGTCACAATTGAGTTTACCGACGGGAAGTCCGGATTGCGGCACCAGGGGAATCTCGGCTATTCGAGGGTGGGATCCCACGTGCCCTTAAGTGCCTTGGAACACTAAGTCATGAAAATAGATGGTCGAAGCTGCTTGACGAAAATGCGCAACTTAAGCCAGTGCATGTGAAGGGAATATGTATAGATTTGTAGATGGAGGATGGGCCCGCGGGCGTTCGGCGAGGTCAAAGGAGTAGGCAATGACATAGATTTTTATCACTGTGAATCCCAAATCGTCAGTCTACCACGAAACGCTGTTAAATTTGGAAGAGAGGGCTTGCTCCGGTCTCTAAGCTGGCCGCCAGCCGATAGCCCCGTGGATATTATAACCATTCTACGCTGAACAGAGGCTTTTGGATTTCGTTTCGGTCTGCTGCCTTCCATCCTGCCCGACGATCTCGACAGCAACGAAAAGTTGTTCGACATCCCCCGGGGTAGCTCCAGAATATGGCTGCCTGGGCGCGTTTGGAGTTAACAGTATAAGAGATCCTTGGAGTTCGGTCTTCCCGGTGTATCAGAGGTGGTATAACCATAACACGATCAGTCACTATTACGCTTGCGATAAAAATCATTCGATCTAGTACTAGAATATATTGGAAGAAGGAAAACCCTATCGCTCAATATGGATGAATATTCCGGAAACACCGGCAATTCTGCCTCAGCCCGTCGTACCTGGGAAAGTCGGTAACCTTTCTGCACCTCCCCTAATCTTCCAGGCCTCATTGTCTGTTCTGATCTTTACTGACTTCAGTATAGACTATCTAGATGAGTATGCCCTATATCCTTGTGATGACCAGCGCCAGTTGCCGCGAGACACGTCGACTTTGAGGGGAAACTAATCAAATGAAGTTTTTTGTGTAGAAACAAAGACAACGGTCAATTGCAGGATGGGCTGCGTTTAGGCAAAATCGATGGCCAAATGAAGAAGGTAGCTACACTTGCAACAAAGAACGAACGAACTGTATGTGCCCATCGGTATCCTTCTGTTTCTTTCACGGTGAGCCTTCCTGGCAAACTGATACCTAACTACCTTTCATACAGATCAACCAGAAAGCATTCAATGAGATCGGCGCCATCCTCAGTGCAGTGTCACGCGGACAAGACGTGAAGCCCGAGCAAGGAAAGCGCGAGTTCAGTATAGTGGATGATGTTTACGAGGTCCAGGCGGACTCTGCGTCCGCGTGGGGCTGGGTTTTCACGGCAAAGAAGAAGTCGTCACTCATGGTACGTTCCCGCACCGTCCCCATCCTGTGCTGGTTGCGTGCATGTGCATGTAATTGGGCTCTGGGCGGCTCTGGCTGATACTTCCGGGCGATCAGGGAGGAGGAAAGTTATACGCCTTCATGACGAAGAAAGGATTTGTCATCATTGCTTTCCCCGGGAGGCTCCACCCGGACAGGACAACGAAGGCGGTAGACGAGCTGGCGCAGGATTTGGAACTGAGGATGCCGTAAACGTAAGTGTTGTATTCCGGTTCGAAGGAGACAGTCGCCACCTTGGATATAGCTCCGCATGGCACATTTGGAATTTAGGAATATAGGCGTTTGCGGCATTTATACCTCTATTTAGTATTTTAAATCTCCAAATCATGCACAAGCGGCTTCCAACTCCTTCAGAAGTATACATATAGATGTAAGCAGTCACGCACAGGTTGCAGCTGTAGTCCCCGCCCGGGGGCAGCCCGTTGGTTTCCTTATCTTCTATTCGTCCTTCTCTTTCTGTTTTGTTCTTTCCACATACATGTGCAATTTAAGAATCTCGCTGTGCCCAGTCAACCAACTTTAAGTTTTGAGGACTACCACCAGGTATTTACGCCGTAGACAGCAGAACCTTGAAGGGGCGGCGCAAGAGGCATCTAGTGTAGTTAGAAGTTCAATGCTGTTGTCGGACATTTGGCTTCATGCCACAGGTCAATACAAGCCATATTCAGATAGGTTATGTACTGGGTAATCACATACAAGTATTTATATACTCAAGTAGTTAGGCCGATTACTGATTAGGCGCGGCCCAACTCGTTTATACCTGGGTGGGCCTAAGGATCCTCCGAAGTCCATCGGGATTTACATGTACGAGCGTTTGGCCGGGGCTGACTTTCAGGACTCCTGCACACATCATTGCTGACCGTTCCCGTGTCCTTGAAATCCTGTGGATAATATAATCCCACACGTCGGCCGCATCGGGCCGCGGCCGTTCCCATACGTGGTGAATACTAAGACCATTGTAGCAGACGAGACATAGAAGGAAGCTGACGACCTAGGTGGGCAGTTGCAGTACTGCTCTAGGCCTTACAAAGATATTTATATCGTTGAAATGGTACAACGAGTAGCATACCATCTCTCGTAGATATATTCCCCTTTGGGTACTGCATATGGGTTTTCCCTTTCCACTCATTCAAAGCAAAACAAATCATTCAAGTAATCGAGATTTACTTGCCGAATTGTATAACTAAAGCCATTACCTTCAGAACAGCCACAATGTCGACTGCGAAGAAGATACCTGCTGCGAGGGCACCCGTTGCGAGGGCACCTGTTGCGAGGGCGCCTGTTGCGAAGACGCAGAATAAGCCGGCGGAGGCGACGCCCTCCAACAAGGTGTACAATCCGAACGTGCTACTTCCAGGTGGGTGGCAATCCAAGTCTGCCCTTTGTTTCTCACTATCTTCTGTGTTACGTAGAAGACAATCCAAGATAATAAACTAACCAGATCTTCAGATGAGTTCATGATGTAAGCTACCCAACATTCTCCAGAGCCCCTGACCAATGCAAAGTGTATCTAACGTCTCCAAAGTTACAATGCAGAGAATGGCGGGCTCGGCTACAGTTTGGCCTTAGGTACAATGAAGAACGAACAAGGCGTCTTCAGCCGCGTAACAGTGCCCGCAGGCGCGTATTCCAGAAGCCTAAAGGCAAGTTTACTCATTTTGCTTGTTCAGATTTGACATTCTTTCATCCCCAGTCATCAATGTATCCTCGCTGACCGAGTCCCGTCACCGTCCAGGACGATGTACCAGGAGGCTTTAGTAGCATTTGTGCCGTGTTTACACAGCTCGAATCGTCAACGTCAGCAGCTCTGCCCGAGTTCAGAGTAGCACGTAACGACTATAAGGCCTATGAGGTGCCAAGATTATCAAGCATCTTCTCCGGAAATGTAAAAGGCTTCTATGGAAATGGGACCAAGATGGGTGTATGTGCTCCATTCCCTTTTTGATGTTCCCAAGCAGGACGGGTATCGACATTTGTATTGCGCCGGCGGCTGCGAGCCCCCGCCTCCTTTCCCTGCCAGCTGTGGCATGCACGTGTGTTCAAGGGGTGGAGGGCGCGGTGTTGCACGACGGGGGAGGCACTCCGGCTGCCTGGTCCTTCATATGATACTTCCTAATTTTTAGCGCTTGGGGGTAGACTAACTGGGGTTTGCAGTCGAAATCCAAGGTCCTCGCTCTCCGGACTGACAATGGATATGTCGTTATCGCCATGGTCGATGATTGGCAGAAGGCTTTGAGAAGTTTGGTGAGACTGGTCAGAACTCTGGCAAAGACTGGTGCAAGGAAATGAGCAGGAGACAGTTAGGAGATGCTTACTACCGGGCCTTGCTTTGGAACAGCGGGAACACCTAGTAGTGTGAAGAGGGATCTATTTAAGTAGATGGATATTGACCAGGCCCTGCAATGGGAGAGTATCAATGCCTAGGTGCGTTCGATAGGATAAGAAATTGAAGAATAATCATTCTTGAAAACCTAAAGTTATCGTGATATGAATATGGTGGTATATCACATGAAACAAGGAAGCTGATAATATGGATTCGAGCAACCAGGTCGCGCAATTAAGGGCCAGTGTCGTGGTAGTCTAATTATATCCTCCAAGAATCATCGGCGCTTATGAGCGGTCGGCCGGGGCTGACTTCCAGGACTCCTGCACACAAGCTTGCCCTTGACCTACACATCTGCTTACTCTGAAAACATAGCACTACAGATATCCCTCCTCACCTACATGATTAGTGTGTTTAGGTACCTAAGTATCGAATCATTTGGGTCCTCTCCTCATCAGACTGATGGGACGTCACCCTTTTGTGTTGAGACTCCGCGATGGACCCGGACACGGAGCAGGCCGGCTCACCCTCATCCTCCGCAAGGCCACGCATCCAGTATGCCTGCGAGGCTTGCCGGTTCGCGAAGGTCAAGTGCACACCCAGCAATACAGGAGCCATCTGCCGAAGGTAGAACTCTAGTTGCCCCGTTGGGCCCCATACTCTCGAGGACCCCGCCGACTGACCCGTTCGTTGCATCGTGATAGATGCTCCATATCGAAGCGCGAATGTATCTTCAAAACAGGTCCTCGTACCAGGAGGCGCCGCTCTAGGATGTGAGATGAGATATACTGCTAATTCTCTGATTGTATTCCAAGATGACTGAGTGGGACAGACACCCAGCGGCCACTCGCAAGACACCACCACCGTCCGCACCATCCAAGACTTTTAAGATTGACGTCCCCATATCAGCCGAAGAAGGTGCCGATATAGAGCTGTCTGGTAGATTCGAGGAATTGCGCGACGCCCATGAGGGCTTCGTTGATGATCTCGTACCCGAAGAAGAGCCTAGCAAGGACAGCAACACTGTTCGATCATCTCAGCCACAACCTTCTGTCAGCGGCCGCGGCACCTCATCCTCGACGCTCTCGGTCAGCTCTCGCTCCGTGCATGATTTTAGTAGCGTTCGACCGCAGTTTAACCTTGACTCGGCCGCGTCACTTCTTGAGTCGTTCCGGGAGGGCATGCTGCCTCACTTTCCGTGATCGTGCTGACCCCGGATGCAACCGTCCCATCTCTGGCTAGGGACAGACCATTCGTGCTTCTCGCAATATTGGCGGCTGCGAGTGGAGGTCGGAGCTTTAGTCTATACGACGAGGAATTTCGAAAGGTCTTAGGACTCAAGTTTGTAAGTGTTGGTGAGCGGAGCTTGGAGTTGTTGGTTGGACTTCTGATTTACTGTGCTTGGTAAGTTTTGAAGATCATTTATCATCCTAAATCGTTTGAGGAATCCTACCATCAGCTTGTTTCAAGAAAGCTGACATAGTTACAGGTACCCTTTTCATCTCAGACCAAGAAACAGGCAAGCTCGCCAATATTTCCGCATGGCAGCGGACATAGTTCATGACCTGGATCTAGACCAACCCTCTGAAGACCAAGAACGTATGGCAGGAATTAGGGCATACTTGGCTAGCTACTACCTGTGCTCTAGCTTCACCTCAACATGGGCCAAGAACCACAATTTGCCATATCAGCAATGGACGGCGACCTGCTGCGAGATCCTTGAAAGCAATGTTGATGGGGATGTGGCACGATCGGATCAAACTCTGGCCTGGCTTGTTCGTCTCGGGCACATCGCGGAACAGGCATCATTCCTTACCAAGGGACAGGGTAATATGCAGCACAATAATCAGCACGAGTTGCTGATGGTCAAATGGATGGAGACATAGCTGCGAGAGTGGCAGGCCCAAATGCCACCGGACGTCTCAACGAGGCGTAAGCGTACCCTCCTACTCACAACTACGACCCTGATGGGCGCTTTATTGGCAAGACTGACGTCCTTCAGCTGTCCTCGAAATGGCAAACATGTTCCACCGAGATCGGCCTCTGCGGCTACCCGCTCCTCAAATTTCCCGATCATAATTCTCGAAAACGAGAACAAACGTCACCAGAGACCCTCGCCGAACCTAGCAGGCTGCTTGCTTGTGCGAAAGGCCTACGAAGATGGTACGATTATATGGCGTCTTTGCCGGCACCAAAGTTTGCCAGCTTCGCAGGCACCGACTGGGCTCGTCTCATCGTGACAGTGATACTCGGCCTCCGACTGTCCTTTCCAATCCCCAATGAATGCCCATTGTGGGACCATGCTGTTGCTCGTCGAATCCTTGACCTTGGAACGTTCTTACATGGGTTTTCAAAAACCGACCATGACAGTGAGATTCCGACACCGGCCTCGAGCAAAAAGAGCCCCAACACCGATGTTCTATCGGCAAGTAAGGTTGTGTTTGGAGTGGTGAAAAGCAAGTATGAGAAGCGTCTCGCAGCTTTAGAAAAGGCTACTGCTGTTGAGCCGCCACACCCTATGCCTCCTGATGCATAAAAGGGGCCTCACAAGTGTCCGATGTTTGATGGGAGTCTCGATCCGTGTTTAATTGAGTGGGACGGCTCATTCTTGAATACCACGAGTTTTGCAACCCCTCCGTTGACAAGATCCACCATGGATACCGGATCTGTAGTGGACAGGACAGGAGCATTTCCTGATATTCAGCCGATGATTTTTCATGATCTATGGGCAACGATGACGATGGGATGGAGTCAAGAGAGCTCCGGGAATATAGACTTCGGTGATGTCTAGGAACCAGAGCTCTCGGAGGCCATGGATCTAGTCTTCATGTACAAGGTGTATTAGTGGGGAGAATATGTCAGCTATAGTGTTATGTAAATTTTGCAGGGCGAATTATTAACTATTTCGAAAACTCGTAGCAACAGCAAAGTAGCGCTCGAGCTATTCTTAAGCCCCTGGCCTATATCGGACTGTAGCATGGAACTCGTGAATAGCATGATAGCACTAGGCAGGCCCATCTTCCATTGTCGTCCTGGTATATAGCTCGCACGAATATGCTTTCTATTTGAATTCAACGTGTTTGCAAACGACAACCCTAGCACTTTACCCGGAAATCAAACCCAGCCCTGGCCCATCTCGCACCAAAGCAGAGCACGAAGCCCAGCACAGTGGCGCAAGCGGCCCATATCTGGGGTCCGGTGAAATTGCCGCCGTCTGCTCTCTGCAGGGCCCCTCCAACAGGCGGCCCAGTCATCGATGAGAAGGAGATAAGGCCAAAAGCCATACCCATTCTAACCCCGACCTTATCTAGTCGATCGGTGATGCTGGCAACCGTAGTAGGGAGCAGACACTGGAACGCTCCAGACGTTGCTCCGTAGGCCGCTGTAAATGCGTAATACCCGCCCGAACTCTTTACGCCTAGCCAGCAGAATGCTACGATTGCCCAGATGAACGTGACCGGTATGATGATATTGAGTGGACCGAATCGATCAGAGAACAAGGGAACTATTACTCGGACAGGGGCCGCAACACCATTTATAATTATGATCAGGATTGTCGCAGAAGAGTATGACATCCCCAACTCTTGCACTGCGTAGGAAGCGATCTGGGAAGGTATGTGAGCGTCCGAAAACCACCGCGAATAAGAGCAAAGCGTGAGGTCCGACTTACATAGTAAAATGTATAGTAGTTGGCCCACATTACCAGCCACCAGCCCATAACGAAGAGGTTAAACACGGGCTCCCGGAACGCAGTCCAGTCCACGAGAGCGCCTGACTTTCTCGGGGGTAGACGTGGCCGCATGAATGCAAGGCACACACAGAGGCAGGCGAGGTTGATGAATGCGATGACTCTGGTAGTCCAGCCGAACCCAACCTTTGGTATCAGCTGCCTCACCACCAAGGGGTAGATGATACCACCTACGGCGTTGCCCATGGTCACTAGCCCCATGGCTAATCCACGTCGTTTGTCGAAGTACTTTCCCAGTCAACTTCTCTGAACCGGGGTCAAGCAGGTCCGGGACGAAGGGGGGTCACTTACAGTCGTGACAAGAGCCAAGGATGGGGTGAAGAATATTCCACCACCCAAGCCGGTCAGCAGGCCTTGTGTGAGCATGAGTTGCCAATAAGTCTTCGAGATACTCATAAGGAACATCCCGAGCACCTGTAACACCGCACCGACGAAGAATGTGGGCAAGAACAACCCAGCATCAAGGAGTCGTCCGGTAAAGACGCCGCCGACCATGGTCAGCCATATTTGCAGCGAGCCAATCCAAGATATCGTTGACGATGGTACGTCTGGCATTGTCTTTTCGTAGTAGGTCTGGAAGCTTCCAAACGAGTTCAAATAGCCCCATGTCACGCAGACGGCAAGCCTATGCAGAAATAGCTTCATCAGTGGATTATTCAAGGGGATTCACGCAGCATGTGCAGACTTCACGTACCATCCCTGTGTCCCGAGGTCTGCATTAGCAAACATGGCCCCGCATTATTTTTACTGTCTCATCACAGCAGCACTCGTGATGTTCTAGGTACGAGTTGGAATTGGAAGACATACACAAGCAACCTGAGTCCAAGCGTGCAGACCACCATCCGGGGGAGGCGGAGGTTCTGGCCATCCTCGAGTAGTTATGCGAGAGGCAATTTGGGACAGTACATTGGACGCCGTTCTTCTTAAGTCCTCAGATGCCCTTGCCGTTCTCTGCCTCGTCATAGATGGCGGCGCGATGGACTCGGTGTCCTCGTCTGTATCCTGAGCCGTAGCATCATGTTCGTCGTGGCTGTCGTCCTGAGTCCCGTTCGGCCCAAGCTGGCCCGGACACTTCTCAACGTCGTGTCCCTTCTCAGTGATTGCCATATCCGGCATTGCGTAACTACAGCACAACAACAATGATTTGGGCGAAATTGGGGGTGGTCTGCCAACAGACTGTGACCGGATTGTTGAAAATATTTTGTATAAACATATACGGCCTTACGGCTCCGCCGTCGGTGAACTTTATTCGCACTACAGCCGTTCCCGGAAATGACACGACGCCGGCTCGGGACGTTGATGCACCGGGGCCCGCATTTTAAAGGTCGACAGGCAGCCGGGCTTCTAGATCTATTCCCGGGCTTGACTGTTTCCGGGCCGGTCGGAAAAAGGGCAGATGGCGACATTGAATGATGAGTAGTGGTATCCAATCCATCAATTTGAGACTGTCAAGGGCAATGCTCCTGTCCTCCCCCAGGCCTCGTCCGTATAAGAACTGTGAAGTATGCTGGTCGAGACTGAGAGAAAGCCCAGTAAAGTATACTGTGCGACCGCAGAATGTGTTGGATGCACCGGAGGCATAGAAATGTACCAACCAGATAGCATGACATGAGGCCACACTGGGGACCCATGATATAGGGTAACAACTCACCCGGGAAAAGCCCAGGTAGTCAGAAACTTCTCCAATGAATCGAGCCATCCAGTAACATAGGACTCCAAGCATGGCCATGATGTTCCCTACCCACTGTTACCTTCCCCATCGGCCATAGTATCCAGACATCTGGAGTACCAAAGCCAACGCATGGGATTGATTCACCATTTGGAGCTGCTCGTCGTTAGTAAATGACCGATGAGACCTCGAAAAGCATGCTTAAAGAATACTGACCGCTCTCTGCTTGCTTAGACGAGGAACCCTTACACGAAAAGGAGCATGACGAGGGAGACCATGGCGCCGACCACATTTCACCGCTGTGTCTCTCTATTGTGGATGGCCTAGTGTGTGTGGCTGGACGCTCGTCGATGGTGGTAATCCAACAAACCGTAGATTTCATCAGTGCAGATCCAGGTACAGACAGTGTTTAGAAGACTTGCATTGGGTTTCGAATGAAAAGAATTCATAGTTCGATCGCTAGTAATCGCTACTATCAGATGCGGCTCAACTTTGGGAAGTGCTGGGAGACTGTTATTTAGACGCACTAAATGAAGCATGTGAAAGCCCTGAATCCTGGGGCAATGCATCCCTGGCAGTGGTGCCTGGGAAGTGGAAACCTTGCAAGTTAGGGGGTTCCATCAGGGCGCTTGGGCGTCTGGCCGTTTTTTTTTCTGTTTGTTTGTTCATAGAGTGCACAGGCCTAATTTAAGGTTGCCTGTTGCCTGCCAGACCTCGTTAGGGCTAGCGCATCGACCCCACAGTCTCTCTCAAGATGTCCGTGCATCAGAGCATCCATGTCAAGATGGTTTTGGTTCATAGTGGGTTTCTTTCTTGCTTAGGCTAAGTTTGATCGGAGGTCCGAGAAGGCCTCGGAGAACTAACTACAGGTAGGGGGTGGTCCGTGCGCCGCAACGGAGGTGTGCACCCTAATAATCTCCCCCTCCTAAATCAAACGGTTCCACGCCCTTATAGGTCTAAAACTAAATAAGTATAGTCTAAAGAAAACTCCTATTATAGTTATGTCGGCCTAAGAGATTCTAAATAACGCCGTTCTAATTTAGTTCGAGTTAGTAATAAGGCGCTTTAGTCTTGCGTTAAGCCTAGTCGCGAAGTAACGATAAAGCGTTAGAGCTAAGTTAATAAGTTAGGAGCTATTCTCTAAAAGATAAGGCGAGGCTAATATAATCTACTAGATATCTTATATCCGACCCTGTACTAGTTTTCTTTTTAGTAATAATTCGCCTGTTATAGTTTTCGGTCCTAACTAGCCTAACTTCGGGGAGACTTCTGCCGAAGTAGTCGAATAGATATAGTTCGAGGTAATCGACTAAAATAACGTTATAAATTTTCTAAATAGTAGGAAAATCTAGTCGGTATATAGCCCGGCCGATGCGTTCCGTAATATTAAAAGGCCCGGCGTACTAGTAAGAGAATTTTTTAGCGACGATATTAGGAATCTTATAGCCCTTATATAAGCGGAGCAACACGCTATTACTAACCTTAAAGAACTTAATAAGATAGCGACGGTTATAATATTATTTTATAGTAATAGCGGCTAGAGCTAAAGCATTATATGCCTAGATGCGTACGGTAGGTAAGTCTGCTATATCGGGGATACGTCCTAAAATAATCCCTACCGTGTTATTTAGTATAAAGCCTATAATAACTTCGTTAGGTGCTATACTAGTAGAGGAATATTTTAAGTTGTTAAATTAGAATTATAAGCGGGGAATAACTAATAGCTATATTGCGGGGTCCTCTAAACTATAGATAAAATAGCATATAGCTAACTCTATAGTATAAATAGTCCTTTCTAACTGTCTATCTGTCTGTAGGTAATACGCGGTTATATACAGAAGGCGCGTCCCTAGCTAGGCCTAGAGGGTGGACTAGAGCTAAGATATAAACTTTAGATCGCGATTAGTAAGTATAATCTTCGGTAATCCCTAGTTAGAGCGCTAAAAAATTTTAAGAATTCGCTCTACCTATAATATTACAGAGAACGTAGCTAATCCGGGGAGTAGTAAAATTTACTTAAAGAACTTATAGATAATTATAAGCACTATATCGCAGCCGTTAGGATTTAACTTAAAGAAGGATTATATAAAATCTATAGTAAGGAAAAAATATAGTACCGGCGGACTTAGGAGTAGCTATAAGTTGCTAAATAACTTATACCGGCAGGTTTAGAAGACTTAGCACTACGGATAGCAGCAGACGAAGTCGCAGAGGTGTTTATATAGCTAGCGGATAAAGAATAGGGCTAGGAAAGGAGCTAGCTTATTAGCATTATAGTAGCTACCGGCGTAGGCGAGCTCTAAGATATCGGCGATATAGGATTATAGAATATATATTTTTAGCGGATTACTATCTATATGCTTCTAAATAATGCCTAGGCGGATTTAGAACAGAAGGTAGGCAGTATTTTCTTATAGTTAGTTATTCTAGTAGATAAGTTTAAGGATTTAAGACTAGTAGGGGTCTTAAGAGTACCCGGATTAGATTTTTTAGCAGAAAGTCGGATCTATATTAAGGTAAATTAACGCAGCTAGGGCCGGACTAGGCCTATAATTTAAGCGGAGTAGAATGCCTCTAATTTATAAGTCTTTTTATAGTAGGCGAATTAGCAGGAGCTAAAGTCGGCGGATTAACGGGAGCTAAGGCTAGTTATCGCCGACAAGTGCCTAATATTCTTCGGCGTTATCTAGTAAGGTGTCGAGGCCGCTTAGCTAGTATTGCTAGCTAGCGCAGGCAGACTAAGTTACAGGCAGTTTAGATAGTGCGTCCGGGATAATGTTTTCTTTACCGGGTTTATAATATATTAAAACTTCGAACTTACTAATATACTCGAACGCGCAGATAAGTCGTTTATTAGTAACCGAGGACGAAGTTAAATTAACGATGTCTAGTTAGCGCGATAAACCGATAATAGCCTTATAGTCGGTAAAGATAGAGACGCGGTTTACTACCGAGTTAATCTAGCGACTGCATTTTTTTAATATCTATACGTAGCTAAGTACCTTTATCTTAGTAGCTTAGTATCTTTTCTTAGCGGCGGTAAGAGTACGACTAATATATATAATAGGCTCGACTACGGTACGCAGTAGAAAGGTTTAGAGTATTACGTTATCGGAGTCGGTATCGGTAGTAAGTAGTTTTTAGAGCGCTTTATCGTTAATATAGTAGACTATAATACTAATTCCTTCGGCAGAAACGTCGAAGTTAATATATAGGTGTCGCGCAGGGTTAAAATAAGTAAGTAAGGTGTGTCGTAGCAGCGCGGCCTTAACGTCCTCGAAAGACTAAATTTTATATCGCGATAGTATTTAAAATAAGACTTTAAAAGACTAAGCTCGACGTAAGAACTTTCTAGTCGGCTTATTAGGCAATTTAAGAAGATTAGTCTTACGTGTCTCGAGAGGCTAAATTAAAAGAGAAAACCGAGGAATATATTATCGCAGGTAGCTAGCTATACCGATAAATTATTCGAGATTACGAAGTGTCTAGGGAAACTAAATATCGCGAATAGCAGCAAGTCTATCGGCAGTTATAGATAGTCTAACTAAGTCGACAAGTCGGCCGAGTATAATTGCTAATAGAGAAGCAATATATAATTTACTAGGGCCGATAGAGATGTTAACTTATCGTAAAACGTAAAACACGCGCTCGAGGTCGCGGTAATGTTAGCTAGCGTCTAGCGAAGCGATGACGAGGTCGTCGAAGTACGCGTTACCTAAGTACCTCTAAAGCGGATATTTAAGATAGTATAGTCCGCCGAGTAATAAACAGCTAAACTAATACCGCGCATAGTAATAGGAATCGCATAGCGGCGTAGTTCGTAAGTAGGAAAATGTTTAGACAGCTATATTCTGTTAACTATAGAACGGTTGCAACCTGTGTTACCGTAAATATCCTCTTCGGAGTTATTAGGGATAAAAATAAAAAATCGTAAATATAACTATAAACGAAAACTAAACCTAGTGCTAATGTTAAAGCTGCTATCGATATTAGACTTAATAATATCGAGTTTCTCTTCCGTTATATAGAAAATAACATTATTAGGTTTTAGTTTTTTAACTAGGGAATAGTAATAGCCTTAGTCTAAGCTATAGTAACCGCCTTAGTTATATTTAACCTTAACTATAAATGCGAAGCAATATAGTATGCGAGTAAGGGCTCCTATAACTATAGCTAAGGTAATTTAGCGCCTAGGGCTAGGCGTAGCTTCTTAAAATAGACAGAATACAGGTAATCTATTAAGCGGTTATTACTAGGGAACTGTTTTAGGTAGTAGCGGTAGCGAGTAGAACATTAAGTTAAGATAGCGAAATATAAAGCGTTAGCAGAGTTAATCCGCTTAGAATTAAGGTTTTAGTATAAATTATCGAAATCTAAGGGATACCCCTAGGAATCGCTAAAATCGCCGTTTTTGCTATAATTCGCAAAAAATTTATCGTCTGCCTCTTAAACTAAAGCTTAGAATAGGACTTATAGGAGCGATATTTCTATATCCTAAGACTTAGCGAAATACGTAGGGGCGGATTCTATATCTTAGGCATCGCTGAAAAACACAGGTTGCTAGCGGAGTGCGGACTTATTTTAGCCTATAAAATTTAGTGCTAAGAGCCGGCGGTTCTTAGGAATTAATAGCGGTTTAGCTTAGGCAAATTAGCTAGGCGGATTAGCGGCGGAGCGGCCCTATATAGGGGCAGACTATCTCTAGGCAGCTTATATAGCGGCCTACTACTCTCGCGGATACTATAGGCGGTTAAAGCCTAAGCGCTATACGGCACCTTAAGCACTTTAAATATCGCGATGCTAGGTAGCCGGATTAGCGCTATTCTAAGAGTTAGGTAGAGCCGGCTAAAATAGCTAGCGGTTATATATAGGCAGAGTAAACCGCGGATTTTAACGTTATAAGACTTACAGCCCTATGTTTTAACGGGCTAAGAAACCTAGACGGTTAAAGATTAGCTAGCTTAGGCGGCAGTCGCGAGCTATATTCTTAAACACTAGCTTACGGTCTCGGAGCTTAGTAAGGAATAACTCTAATATAGTAGCGGAGTTAGGAGTCGTAAGTTAGCCCTAGATTTTAGAACTAAATTTATTAAAAACGAAAACTAGTTAAGCTTAGAGGGGTATATTAAGCACGTTAGAGTACTAGATAACCTTCTAGATAAAGGAGGCTAGATTTTAGCCCCCTGCGAAATAGTCTAAAGTAAATATCGCGGATTCTAAACCTTTAAGGGCGGCGGATTATAACAATTAGAACCGGTCGACTAATTTCTTATAGATTAGTTCGACCGATATCGCCTTAAGTATCTCGCGGTCTGTCGCGGTAAGCTTATAGGAATGCTAGACTAAAGCGTCTTCGAGGAGATACTAGGTCTAGACACCTTTAATAGCGTCGGCGCTATAAGTGCTAGCGAGATCTTTAAGTCTCTTAGTAAAGTAGTAGACGCTATAGTATTTAGTGATTTTACCGTTAGAAAAAACGCTACTACCGGTAACAGTGCGTTAGGGGCAGAAGTATCCGACGTCTAGAGCGCGTAGATATTATAACGCGGCTAGTTAATAGTCGTCTCGCTAAATAGCCCGGGCAATAATCTCTGCGAGGTCGTTATTTCTCTGCTATCGAGTTTATTATAGAGCAGCGGCTATAAGTATCGCGGCATCTTTAGCCGTAAGTAGGGCAGCTATATCGGGAATGTCGCTGCTTAGCGAATAAAATAAGTGCTCTGTAAGCAGAGAAACTGTAAGCGTGTAAAGTCGATATTACTATAACTTTAGAGATGTCTAAGTTAACTAAGATATAGTCTAAGGCTAAGGACAGGAGTATTTATCTTAGTAGTCTTAGTAAGTAGTAGCTAATAAGGCGGTGCTATCTGTCTAGACCGCAGATAACGTCTAGCGTATTGCGCGCGCGGAAGTCGTGTTTAAGCGCGCGGAATCGGCGTCTAAACGCGCGGAAACTACATCTAAGCGCGCGGAAGTCGTGTCTGCGGGTTAGGAGTTTCTAACGTTAGGTAGTTATAGTTAACCTGTTAATAATAAAGCTAATAGCGCTAATAACGAATTTAATGTCGCGGAAGGCGTTTTATTGCTTTATTTACCGGTTAGCTTTAAGCTAGAGGAAGTCGCTGTCGGCTTATTATTTTTGTTATTTAGTTTATCGCTTACGATATTAAGAGCAGTAAAGCAGCCTGCGATGTCGTATTTACGAAAATAGGTAAGGAAAGTCGGCAGTAACTTAAGGTTTTCGAGCTAAAGCGGAGGCTACTTTTCGGTATTAAAAGATCGAGGGTCGTAGAGAGAATAGAGCGGCTAAATCTAACGAGCTTTAGCGATATCGTCGTTAGTTATTTTAGTCGCGAAAGGACTGTCGGAGAGGGCTTTAAAGCGAAGGAGTTAGCGAGCGCGGAGACGGATTTTTTATAGCTTCGCGTCTATAAGGGTTTTACGCACGGCGAAAACGAAGCCGGCGATAGCGCAGACGGCTTTTAATCGTCTAACTAGTGCGAAAGTAAAGATTAACTTTACTTAAGCTTAGTTGCTAGGGTTCGATTTAATCGTATATCCGAGCCAATTGTTAAGATAGTTTTAGTTCATAGTAGGTTTCTTTCTTGCTTAGGCTAAGTTTGATCGGAGGTCCGAGAAGGCCTCGGAGAACTAACTACAGGTGGGGGGTGGTCCGTGCGCCGCAACGGAGGTGTGCACCCTGACAATCCATAAGGTACCTAATCCACCTCCATCCACATCAATTGATCTTCAGTGTTTCTTTTAATTCACGTCCATATGTCGACATCAACCCTCAACTCGGACCTCCTCTACCCGCTTAACCTCGTGGAGCCCTTGCCACTCCACCTGCCTCAGTATATGGTGAGTACATCCAGCAGAATCAATGTTTGTCCCCCAAACCTCGAGGTAACATTGAATCCCTCATCATGTCTCTCAGGAGCCACGCGAATATCTTCATCACTATGCGACAAGTCGCTGGACGGCGGCATGTTTGAGTGACAAAAGACACGCGATGACGGATCGATTATAGCCATGTCTCAACCGGCTTGGACGGGTCTGAACTTTTTAGCCACATTACTTCTCCTTCCCACAGACAGCAATGATACCCAGACAGCTGCCAATTCAACTCGGGAGAGACAGGGGTGATTTGAGGCAGGGGAGTGGAGATGGGGGGGATCGAGCTGCGCATTCATGCAGTTCATGTCGAGCATTTCATCTGGAAACACAACAGCCCGCCCTTGAACATCCCGAGTAATCTACCTGGATCAACGGCATCCCCTCCTGTGACGCCGACCTAAAATTCTGCTCTCCTATCGACCGGGTTGCTGCGTCCGCTGTGAGTATCAGTCGCCCCCTGCAGCTTGGGTCGCCGGACGGCCTCTGCGAGTCCTCCTGGGTAACCGGAAAACCGTCGACATGCCGACACGCGGAAAAGCCTTGCAGTAGTCCTGCAGTTGGACAAAGCACCAGCCTTTTCTGGTCCGACTCGGCCGTGAGCTAAGGGCTGCCCATGTAGGGCGTCAGGAGATGCATGCCTTTCAGTGCCTGAGTGCCTGGCAGCTAGCTCTGGTATACTCCCCGGCGCTGCTTTTGCATTGTCTGGTTTGTCTTGGCTGGATTTGGCCGCGAAGAACGTCCCAAACTCCCACGGCGGTCTTCCGTGACTGATGCTACCTTCCACGGCCGAGTTCCCATGGACCTGGTCTGTGGTTCTGCAAGGGAGAACCAGACTTCAAGCATATGTGGCGTACCTTTGTCTCTCGATCTCGTCTCCTTAACTTCACTGGCGCGAATGTCCAGAGACAGTGTCTCGTGTGGCAGATTCGTTTCGGATGGTTGAACTTGCTGAGTTTGCGAGCCATCAATTGGTGTCATGGCACTATAACCTGTATCACTGCATGGGACGACGATGCTGGAAGCCCGCCTGCATACTCTGTTCTCGTTTATCTGCTTGTTCTCCCACGATAATCTCTTAATTAAGCATTTTCCTTGGTTGTACCACTTGTTTGGCCTACAACCTGTCAGACCTCAGGTCACTTTATTCTACCCGATGTTCATGGCGGACGTTCGCTGCATGGCTGCCCTTAATATCGTACTTTGATCTGAGTCGTCCACGCCAAGGTTTCGAATGTGTATCGATACACAAGGCCTTCCATTCCTCAACAGCCGCACAAACTGAGCATCGGAAAGCGACTCGTATCGTTATTTGATCTCAAGTTTGTCCTGTGCAACATATCGTGTCCACCCTTCCAGAAGGCAATCTCTTCTGCTCGAGGACGACGGCCGGAGTGGATATTAGTAAGGCCCTTGTGCTCCTTTTCGTTTCCAGCCGCAGCCCGTCTTGTTTGTCGCCGGTCCGCCTGTTGAACCCATCATGGATGACTTTGCGGACCCAAACATGCGGAATCTTCCAGAGGTGCTGGCCCGGGACCTGGCAAAGTCTGAGCGCATTTTCCGGACCAGGAGTTTGACGTCAGGGGCACCTGCGCTGTCCCTAGCTTCAGAAAGCCAGCCCCCTGATGTCCCGCAGCGCAATCCCGGTCGTGCTGCTACAAATACGTTGCACGGCGCAACTTCAGAGACCGCTTTGTGCCCTCACCAAGACAAAACTAGGGGCATTACCGTCACCGCCAGAGAAGACCACTGCGGAAGTGCTAATAAGGACGCTGGCTCCCGTCACCGCTCGACGCAGGAAGAAAAGCAGAGTGGAAAGATGGATGAGCAATATACCCACATGAATCAAGAAAACGACAAGGGAAAATCGAGGCTTTTCTTCAAGGGCCTTGATGAGGATTGGGGCAGTGATTCGTCGGCCGATGTTGGTGCTGAACCGTCATCGCCATCCATGAGGATTCGAAAGCAGTCTGTCACTACGACAGCGACGTCAGTTGAGGCTCGATCCGTTCTTGGAGGAGCAGGGGCGGAAAGAGTAGTATGTGCTTCACCTACGCAATGCCTGGGTGATCAAGGGGCAAAGATGTCTCATAAGGGAGGTGAAAGCTGGGTTGATCTTGGACCGGACATGTCGAATTCTGAGGAGGATGTGAGGGGAGCAGGAGCTTCGACTAAAGCTTCCAAGCACACAGATTGGGCCGACCCTCAACCAGCAATAATTTCGAACGGGGATGACGAGCCTGAACAGCTCATCTTTGTCAACATTCCAAGAAGAAGGTCATCTTTGAGCCATCAGGTAACCAAAGTTATCTTGGGAGAAACGGCACACACTCACGTAGACTCGACCTCTCCAGCACTCACCCAGGATCTCGCTTCGCAGCTACTGCTACCTTCGCCTCCAAGTCCTTCCTGCCACTTTCCCTCACCCCACCACCACCCAAAGGACTGGGCCGAGTTTGAGGCAGCTGGAAGTCCAATTGTTCCAACTAGTCCTCGTCAGGTCAATCGCAAGCCCGACCACGCACTCAAGACGACATTTCAAGATCAGCCGCGGCCCGCTTCACCACCCGCAAAGGAAACTACTCGCAACGCGCTGGACACCATCCACCAAAAACAGCAACAACCAAATTTGCTCAACAAACTTCGCAAGACGCAAAGTCACTCGAAGATGCACATCCTCACCCAAGTCCAGTCTTGGCTGGACTCTAGCGGCACCCCTCGTCCTGCTTTCACCGCTGTTGCCAGTCCCTCCTCACCTACTGGAAGGGCTTCACTTGCCAGCATTCGCGTTCCTGCCGAGGTTCTCGAGAACCTGCGCATCAGTGTCGGCAACTTTCCCGACACCATGCTTCGCACCTCCTCACTGACCGTCCAGACAATCCGCAGCTACTCGCGCAAGCTCAAACGCGGCGGCATCAACAACGATCGCGTGTTTAGCCGTGACAGCGAAGAGGTCGCATTCGACACTCTAGACCCCCCCTCTTCTCTCTATGCGTCTGGGTTTGACCGCCAGCCCTCTTTCGGTAGTCTGAAGCTGAAGAAGATGTCTTTGCGGGGCAGGCTGAACCTCACCTCTCGACTCACACCATCCCCCACTTCGCCTTGCCTGAAGGAGGAGGACGACTTCTGGCGAGATTTCGACGACCGTTATCCCGCAACGCGATCCAACACCCCTCCTTCCCACAGATCACATTCCGAGGTGAGTGCTTGCGTCGCCGCGTTGCGCAGCATCTTCCCCAACGGAACCGACTACCTCCTCGACGCCCTGTACGCCCACATCATCGCCTACAATTACATCAACTCGCTCTGTGGTGGCCTCCACCACCTCCAGAACGACGGCAGCCACCGCCTTCTCCGCGCCCGACCGTCCAAGAACTTCGCTGTGCCCCCGGGCGTCACTAGCCGTGTCGACCTGGAGCTGCAGGACCCCGACGACTCGGTGGTCCGGGACTACGAGGACGACGTCGCTAGCGTCGCGTCGACCGCCGTCGTCCCCAAAAAGGCGGCCTCGCTCCTCGGCCTCGGCGCCACCAACATGGGAAAGCCTGTGAAACCCCGCCCCGGCACCCTGGGCGGCCGCAAGGCTAGGTACCGCAAGACTACGCCGCCTGCGGCCTCGTTTTCTGCGTCGCTCGAGTCTGAGTCCGCCATGCGGGACCTGCGTGATGCTATTGCCGTTAATATCAACCGCCTGGTGGCTACGGTGAAGTCGGCGTCGGCTTCGGCTCTCAAGGGTATCGGTGAGGACAGCGAAGATGGTGCGTTGCTGGGTGGTAGTGCGAAGGAGCTGGAGCCTACGCTGCTGCGGGCGCTTTGCGAGGTTGTGCGGTGCTACGAGGAGCTTTCGTAGCCGCCTCGAGGCTACTGCCGTCACGATCGTATGCGGCTTTCGGGTCGTGTTTGCCGGCGAGTCGGCCTGTAACACCACCACGAAACTCGCTTTCGTGGAAGAGCGACACGATGCTTAACGACTTCTCTTTACGGAAACTTCGGCTCGGATGGGCATCAGCATCTCTGCATTGTGTTTTTGATGTTTTTACGCGCTGATTTTCTTACGTGCTGTTCCTGCGATGGAACCAATACTGGTTCCTCTCGACTCGACTCGTTGTGGTCTTTACTGCTCTTGGCCACAACGCCAAGTCCAGTCGAATATCAACCCAATGGCAGCAATGGGTGGATTGCTTGACTGCCAGACTTCCAACAATCGGTTACTACTTATTTCACACCCACAATTGGCGGTGGTTCGGTTTATCGATTGTCGGGCACTGACAGTTCTGCGCTTCCTAAGACTTGCGCGATTGGTCTATTCGGAGGGAGGATGCTCTTCGAAAGCCTGGCGTTGGAAAGGAAAAGCTCGAGGAGGCTTATTTCGATTCGGAATGGTTTCGGCACCTCAAAAAACAAACTCGGACGGCTTTCGGTTCTTTCGGTCTCGGTCTTTTGTTTTCGATTTATTCGAGGCCACTCTCAGTCTTGGTCTCGGCCACACCACCTACCACACAACATATTTACTACACCATTCTGCAACGAAATATTCACCCAAAAGGACAAATATTCTTATCTCATTCTTAGATCCCTCCAACCCCCGAGAATCTCTTCTTTTATCTGTAAATGCCCTACGGACGGGGTATTTTCCCGTCAACTAATTCTGATCGGCATCTCGCGTACCTTTTCGCGGGTGTTGCTCTTTTCTCGACTGGCCGGGTTCTCGCTTCGTCGAAGTTAGATCGAATCACAAAAGGAGGTTGTGGCATGGTTCGAGGAGAATGGAGGCCATTCACTTCTGACCAGCCGATCGAAATGGTCGACACTGTCGACCCTTTGAGGGAAGAGCAACAGTTCTATCGTCGTCGCCGTACTAGGAAATGCACGGGACAAGGGCTGTTTCGAATGAGCGATGGAGAATACGAATGGAAGAGTTTGGAAGATGAGCTTCACAAGGCGGTGGGCGGACGGACGCAATGGAGGGTGAATAATCTGGGAACCAGCTTGACGGCAACAGCATGGATGATCATACACACTCCATGCCCCCTTTCCTTTCTGTCCCCTCTCTGCGCATCTTTCAGCTCAGATGTCGAGCATGGTTCATACAATCTGACAGTCTGGGATGGGAGTCTTGAGACCTGGCGTCCTGGACTGTTTCGTTGTGCTCCCCACCGGCAGCATGGAGAAATCAATGATGGCAAGGTGGAGAGCTCTTCTTTCTACGGCGGATGGATGAGCTTTTGTCATGATAGATACCAGAATCACCAGAGTTCAAAAGGCTCGAAAATATGGCTATGCAATAATTCGAATGATATACCCCAACTCCGCCTCCTATCATCCTGTGGTGCCGCTCATATGCCGCTCATAACGCTAATAATTCCAGTACCCCGACCGCGTCAGTTCTTCATGGGCCACTAAATGTCTACTAATAATAATGGACTTTAGTCTCAAAATTCTAGTACGTACCGCGATTGCGCTGGTCTCGATCCCTCCTAGCAACAACCTCCAGCGTCCCCAGCCTAGTATCCAGCTGCACCCGATAGTTGATCGGGTCCTCATCGACATATGATCTCCCAAGCACATCCCCAGCCTCGCCCTTCTCCACCGAGTCCGCCGTCCCATTCAGGCTGCTAATATCACTACTCAGGGGCCAAGCCTCCGCCAACCCCCGCCGCCGTGCGCTCCTCCTGTTAGTCACATTCCCGCTCGGTGCATGGCTGCATCTTCCGCACCTCCCGCCTCTTCCTCCTGTGAGTTTGTCCTCCGGAGGCGAGGGCGCGACGACCCTCCCGCTGTTCCTCAGACCCTTCACCTGCGCGTTGCTCAGCGCAAGCAGGCCCGCGCTCGCGAGGACGAGGACGAGCATCACCAAGTTCCCTGCCTGCGTCGCGTTGCCGCTGCACGCCGCGACGAGGTAGACCAGGACTTTGGCTGTGGCTTCTAGGTAGCCTTCAACGTGGGTCTTGGGCCGGAGCCAGACGGTGGTGGTGAGTGCCTGGAGGTCAGTTGATAGCCCACGGACGATGACGGTTGTGTCCGGGTTGATGTCGACTAGGTACTGAGTTATGCGGTTGACTTTTGGCTCGATGGGCTGGGAGAAGGGTGGCGGCAAGACTTGGGGGGTTTTCCGTGACCGCTGCTTGATGACGAATATGTTTAGAATTCTGCTGACCATCAGAGCGACGAGGAGACCTAACGCCCATACTGTGTTGGTTATGTCATGTCAGTTTCCCACAGTGACTTTCTACAAGCGTTAGAAAGGGGGATGTGTCGGATGGAAAACTCACAATCCCCCAGCAGGACGACAAACACAGACGCGATGCAGGTCAAGACCGGGCTGGCCAGGTACAACAGGTGCGCAGCCCACCCCAGGTCCGGCACATCCTCCCCTCTCCCGCCGCCACCCCCCATCGAGTACACACTCGCCCTGCCACCCCTCCCCGCCCGCCACGCCCGCGACGACCTCACAGGCACCTCGCCGACGTCCAACACCACGGTCCGGCCCTCCCTGGCCGTGCGCAGGATGAACCCCACGACGGCCTGGTTCACGATCCGGTGGGAGGCGGGCCTGCCGTCCCGCCCGACCTCGACGGCCTGGAGGACGGCGGACTCGCCGTGGGAGAGCTCGTCGGCCGCCTGCTGGTAGTGCAGCCCCGGCACGAGGAGCAGGGAGTCGAGCCAGGAGGAGCCCCCGCGGAGGGCGGTGCGCTGGGCTACGGTGCTGAGGTCGGCGAGGAGTATGAGCCCCGAGGCGGAGAGGGAGAAGTCTGGTATCGGGGTGTTGGTCCAGCCCTGGATGAGCGTTTTGGGGTGGGGGTATTGGTCCATTGTTTCTGCTGACTGGGGGTTTTCCAGTTGGGACCTTGGAGGTCTGTCTGTCTGTCTGTCTGTCTGCTTGTCCGCATGTGTGTGAGGCATTTGGAATTGTTATTCAAGAGAAGGGAGAGTTGCAATTGAAGTAGCCGTCACGGTCATCAGCTGTAAGTTGCCCCCTCCACCACTCGTGACGTCGACAACAAGCAGCCTCATCGCTCGCTGCCTTCTGCCCATTTTCCAAAGCTGAGCTGAACCGGAATAGTGAGATCCGGGTGTCTGATATCTGGTGGGATCCAGAGGCGGGCGACGAATGGGATGGTGAGCTGGGGGCACATGATGGATGGTCACCTAGCTTATTTTCAGAAGGAGTTGAGAGGGTGACCATGGATTCGAAATGGTCATATTTGATTCGTGCGACCCCGGTTATAGGCACATGGAAATATGTTTGCAACATTAGAAGGAGGGAGTGACCGTTTGGAATGTCTCTTACTCCGGAAAACTCTGGTAGATCATGTTCGCTTGATGCTCACTGACTTGACGATTAAGGTTCTGTTCGAGACTTACATGCACGGACACCACACAGCACACAACCCTGACGAGGGCGTTGAGCTAAGCCCAAAGGTGGGGGACGGGCTGACGGGGTAGTGGGGGACGTTGACCTGGAGGCCCACTGGAACCACTGGGGCGATCCTAGAAAGCGGGGGCCTTCAGGGGAGCTCGGGCCACTCATAAGGCTGCCTGTAGCTTATGTCAACATCAAGTGTTATCGACGACGACGACAACAACTCCAACCTTAACCTTGGAAGACGTGTACTCAATCCCGCAGAGCTTTTCTTGGATAAATCTACCATGCGCCGCCAGATGTCTTGATATGGCCAACTAGTATGCGTTGAGAACGACGACAGCGCTGTCTATCAGCATTTACATCGCTGTGTAGATCGATCTTCCTCCTCCACCTCATCGGTCTCGAACTCCGCCCCGAAATAGAACGAAGCAATCAGACAGAACAACACAGTTATAGCATCCGCTGCATTCCTCCAAAATGCGACCTCGGCTCATCCGGCGGATCCTCGCCCGCCAGCTCAAACCATCCACCAAGGCTCCCAAAGCCACCCGGACCTTCACCCAGAACTCGCCCGCCCTCTACAACGCCCGCCCCCAGCTGCCCTTCCTCTCTATTCCCTCCCGATTTCAGCGACAACAATGGCGTTACCTGACTACCGAGCGCAAGACCTGGTTGAAACGCGAGGCTATCCTCAGTGTCAAATACACCGGCTATATCTGGGCAATCCTGGCTTGCGCCGCCAGCGCGGCTTTCGCCATCCAGCAAGAGCTTATGGAGCACAAGTTCCCGACACCACATGAATGGTCCTTTCGCACAAGGATGCTTAAACGAGGCGCCGATGCCGAGAAGAACAGGACGGATGTCTTTATGGAGGATTGGGTGCTGATTATCCAGATCCTGAACGATGTCATTGCCAGGCTGCAAGACCCTAACGGCGATGGACATGGGCTGAAGGATCTGGGAACAGACAGGCCGCCCGGAAGCAAGGACATCACTGCTATGCCGGAGTCCTGGAGGCGAGGTTACTATGAGGCTCTGCTACTGCAGGCCTTGGCGTCGGAGCACGTGGAGGGCTGGGTGCTCGACACGACGAGGAAGATTGTGTTTTCGCCCGATGTGGTCAAAGGTCCATCCAACCCGTTCCCGAAACCCATCCCCCCAGGATCCAAGTCGGCTCCACGGGAGGAGGACTGCGTGTCGGCAGGCTTTCCAAGCCCAGATCAGTGCTACCTGAAGCTTTTGTCGACCGAGGGTCTCACGTCCAAGCAGCGCATGGATGCCGCACTCGCGTACGCGAACTGGCTGGAGTACAAGGGACTGGTGGGCCCGGCTGCTATAATATACGACGACGCGGTGAACATGGCGATCGAGGAGATTTACACTCCGGGGGCGCCGCCTCTGATCGATCCCCAGACGGCCGTCCTGAACGACAAGGCAGATCGCACGCCCTCTGCAAACCTACTCCAGTCACTAACGGCACTAGCGACGTTCAAGGCGCGCCGCGAGGACGTGTCCGCAGCACTACCCGTCATGATCTCCATCCTCAAAGCACGACGATCGCTCCCGAGCCAGCCACCGAGCAACACCCAGACCGACAACATCATCGCTGCACTCCAGGGCCCATCCAAGAAGAACAGCGGCAGCCCCCTGCAGGCCGTCCTGAACCTCTTCAAGCCCCCGCCATACCCACCCCCACCGTCAGATGGGACCTCGCCGCCCGTCCGCGACAGCAAGGAGCTCTGCGAGGAGGCCGCGCTGCACCTGCACATCGGCGAGATCATGTACACGCTGCAGGCCTCGGCCCGCGAGGACGGCCTGGCGTGGACGAGGGAGGGCGTCGACCTCGCGGAGGAGGAGCTGCACAGGGTCCTGCAGGAGGACGGGGCCAACCGGGACGCCAAGAAGACGTGCCGCGAGTGTCTGGCCTCGGGTCTGGACAACTGGGCCGCGATGGTGGGCCGCATGGCCAGAGACGAGCAGGCGGCCCAAGAGAAGGCGAGCGGACAGGCGGCGAGGTCGGCGGCGGGCTGGTTTGGGCTGTGGTCTGGCGGTAAGGCGGTGTTGGAGGAGGAGGCTGGTGGGCGGTGGGCTGCTGAGCAGAAAGTTGTGACAGAGCGGACGGTGAGGGCGCAGCCGATACTGGAGGATCTGCAGAAGCCCTCTTCTGGGTTGGTGTCGACGTTCCTGAAAGCTTAGATTGTTTCTCCACAGATATGTCACATGGACTTCCTGTCGACGGCAGCTAGGGTACCGGTACGCACCTTACGCCTTGGCATCCGGTTGCGATCCAGTGGCAGAAGGGATGAGAAAAGAGAGAGACTAGGATCAAAGCACGAATTATGTATGAAATATTACGCTCCCCGGGGCAATGCAGCAGAGTTATGAATGATGTCTTGCTCATTGCAATGGAGATTCTGCCAACTGAGCATAGCTAGGTTCAACCTAGCCTTCTCTCGATATCTCTCAAGCCACTTAAGATGGCGACATTGACATTGCCACATGCCTCTACCCCGAATGTTCCATCAAATCTCCCCCTCTGCATTAGAAAGGACCAGGGTTGAGAAAGGCCTGTAACAAGTGCATGCGGATTCAAATAAAGGATGCAGACGAAGAAGGCAGGGATTGACCGAGGAAGCCCAATCCACCTAGAAACGTTGGGCAGACCGAGCTGTCAAGAACTGCTCAGTCCTCTTCCTTATTCTTACCAACAACATAGACATTGTCAGGCTCAGGGACGTTCTCCTTGCCCTCCTTCTCCATCCGGGCCTCCCACTCTTCGCGGGTGATGATCTCCAAGTCACCGTTCTCATGAGATCCCTGGTATCCACCACCGACAGCAGAAGCAGCAGCAGCAGGGCCTACCAAGCCAGGATCGTCGACCCAGGCAGGAGTCTCCTCGAACTGCTCGTCGGCGAAGGTGACCTTGAGCTCCGGGTTGGCGTAGCTCTTGCCGGCCTTGCGGGCCTCCTCCAGCCAGGACAGGAGGACGTCCTTGGCCTTGACGAGGGTCATCTCGCTGTAGAAGTTCTCGCCGGAGCTGTAGATGGGGCAGCCGTAGGAGGTGAGGATTGTGGTGTTGGGGTTGCCCTCGGGACCGGAGATGGCGGTGGCGAGGGGCTCCTGGCTGGTAATATAGAGACGGGATTTCTGAATTGGGTAGATGGAGAGTTAGAAGCCTGATCCACGAGATAAAAAGTCGAAGATGGGATCGCAGATGGAACAAAACTCACCTCCTTCAGAAACACCTTGAAACCCTCGCTCTGCAACGAGGTGGTATCGACGCCAGTGCCCAGCATGGCCAGACAACCGACCCTGCCCGCCCAGCGATCCCAGATCCGATCCAGGTACCTCTCGGCCGCCACTGCGCCGTCAGTCACACCGACGACCTGGATCTCAGCGCCGCCGCCCACGAGGTCCGGGTTTCCCAGCACGCTCTCGAAGACGCACGCGACATGCTGGTCCACAGATGCGTTTCCAGGGATGGCGTTGGCGGCCGCGTCGTAGAACCGGCCCCAGTGCACGCAGCTCTTCATCGGGACGGCCTGGCTCTGGCGGGCGGCCAGGCCGCGCTTGCCCTCGGGCCACCACCACAGCTCGCCCGTGTTGGCGAGGATGATGCCTGGGCTGTCGGCATCGGCGTCGGCGTCGGCGTCAACGTCGGCGGCGTTGTCCTTGGACTTTGTCTTCTGTCCCTGCAGGGCCTTGACGATGCCCACCATACTCCCCTTGTCAACACCGCCCTTGCCCCCGATCACGCGGTGTGCGATGACGCCCAGCTCCTGCTCCGACTCGCCGAAGATGACGACAACGCGCTTCTTGTGCTTGAGGTCGGGGGAGACATAGATAGGGACGTGGGGCTTGTCGGCGGGCGTGTCCAGAGGGAGGGCAAGCTTGGCGAGGCCGAGGGACTCGAGACGCGGGTGGATGAGTTGGTCCTGGACGGCGGTGGTGAAGGCGAAACGCTGGCGGTCGTTGTAGCGGACGTTCTTGGAGATGAAGTAGTTGAAATAGTAACTGGGAGCGCTGATCTGGCGGATCTCGTCGCTGTCTGGACCGACGAAGTAGCTGGGGATTTGTGTTAGTTAGAAGTGTGTGGCGGTATTGGTGGTTTCGTTCATGGGAGTAGAAAGAGGTGCGGGGAGTAATGCGAATGGCCAGGAGAAGGAAGTCTGGTGTGCATTTGAAACTGATCATGAGAGTAAGAATGTTGACTTACCCAAGCTCCTTCAGGTCGGCAGGGAAGACAGGGTCTTCTGGGAGACCAGACCAGCGACGACGAAACATGGTGATGGGTGGTTGTTCTGCCGTTTGAATTGGTTTGGTGTTTGTCGCAAAAAGTAATTCAAGGTGGCTGAAGAAGTTCTTCAGAGGGGCTGGTACTTATGGTAGCTCTAAGGAAGGAAAGTAAAGACGATGGAGGTCAGTGGCCTGGAGGCAATGAACGAGGCTCATTCTTTTAGGGTGGGAAGGAAGTGTTGCAAGATATCAGACGTAGGAAGCCGGCAGCCAGATGCTTTCCTCTTCAGAAAAGTATGATGGATTGCACTGTGATGGATGGAGTGAGTGCTTTGAAATTCTATGCCTGTATTTGTTTGATACTGCAATACTGGACGGCAAACTGCAGTACTTGTTCAGCAAACGGCGCCGTGCTAGACCACAACAACCACGCGACACCACAACGCTGGGTTCTTAAAAACCCGCATTAAGTCTTTGATGGCGTTGCCAAGGCTTATGAAGCCTCCCCAGAGTTCTGTACACACGGCTGAGCCAGTCTGGAACTGGCTAAGGGCGCCCTCTTCCTCCTTCCCCGCCATCGTTGGTGGCAACCTTCTTCGCTAGCACCTCACAGGCACAATTTTGAAGGCATTGAGAAGCTTTTCCATCATGTAGTTTTCCATGCAATTTCCAGTACCATCCATCTACCAACTAGCCTTCTGCACGCCAGGCAGAGCTCCCGCCAGAGCTTGTAACCGGAAGTTGTACTGTGAAAATTGTCAGCCCTCATATCTCACCCAAGCACCAGGGAATCCTCTCGATATCCGTTCAAGCAGACACCCAGCCTACGTCCTTCCCCTCGCCGCACCCCAGGTCGTAAGAGAAAAACCAAACAGCAAAACAAGTTGTGTGCCTTACCCTCGACATCTTGAAGTCCCGGAAGATACCCCTTCCCTTTCCACCGAGCAGACACCTGTTCCTGATCTGGGTCGGGTTCGTGTAGCAGTGCATCTGCGTGAGCTGGAGCTGGGCCTCGGCGCGCACGCGCGGGGCGAGCGTGGTGTTCCGGATGATGTAGCGGAGGGCTTGTCTGTACCGGCGCGGGTCAGCCTTCTTTCGTCCACTTGTTCCTCCTTCCTTCCTTCCTCCCGAATCCTCCTCTCCTGAGAAGCCATCGCGAAATCGATCGAAAAGGCGCAGGAGTCGTAGCGATTGGGGAATGGTGTCGTGGGGGAGGGGGAACGGGGCAAATCGTTTACCTCTCGGCCTCGAACTGCTCAAAGACCTTCCGCTTGGTGTGGTCGCGGATGACCTTGACGTTGACGAAGCAGCCCAGGTCGAGCTTCTTCGCCCGGAACATCGACATTTTGGCGGGGCGGGCGACTTATCGAGGGTTTCGTCGTTGGGTTTTGTCGGTTCGCATCGCACAAGTGTTGGAAGGATGCGCTCGCCGTTGAAGTCGCGAGGTTCGGCGCCCGGCTAAGTCGTTAGTTAGTACCGGGTGGGTTACATAAGCAGAAATATTCATCGCCTTACACTTCTGGCGTCATGCATACCTCTAAATGGCCCAGAATGTGCCTTGAGCAGATTATTGTATATGGTCACGACTACTCTCCCATATAATATGAATTATGGGCATATAATAGTTCATCTTTGTCAACAACGACTGGGCCAGCAAAACAGAACCGATGACAACGTGCGAAAATATCCCATCTAAGCGATTCCTTATCTACCACTACAGAATCAACCCAGTAAATAGAAACATCTTGAGTTATACAGCAAATATACAGGCCGCTTTATACCTCTCTCCCTGTTATCTCTTTTTTTTTCTCTCTCTCTCTCTCCCCCCTCGTAAGAAAACCAATAAATGCCCGGGTTTTAATCTTTTCCAGAAACGCCAATGCCAGGGAAAGCCGCCTCCCAAGGATTTCAAAATCCTAACCTCCTCTCAACCTCTCAGTTTAGACGGGAATACCCTCATATTCTCCGTAACCCAAAGCCAGGTTCATGTTTTCTGTAGCAACAAAAGTTAGCAAAATACATCTTTCAACACAAGGTAAAATTGGAAGCCGGGGAAAATAGGAACTTACGCAGGCACTGCGTCGCCGCGCCCTTCAGCAGATTATCAATCGTCACGCAGACGACCACCCTCTTGCCGGAGCTGTGCACCGCGAACCCGCCAATCTCCACGCCGTGCTTGCCGCTGATGCCCTTGACCAGCGGCGCCTCGCCCACCACCTTGACCAGCTTCTCGCCCGCGTACCGCTCCTGGTACAGCTGGCGGATGTCGCGCGACGTCATGGTCTTGTTGAGCGGGATGTTGATGGTGTGGTGGATTCCCTGGAACCAGACCGCCACGTGCGGCGTGAAGCCCACGTTGTGGCCCAGCTGCGCGCTGATCTCGCGCTCGTGGATGTGGTCCGTCAGCGAGTACGGGATCAGGTTGTTGGTCAGGTTGTCCACGTCGTTCTTGGGCGACGGCTTGGTTCCCGCTCCCGAGTAGCCCGAGACGCCGAACACGCTTGGGTCGGCGCCGAAGTGCTCGACCAGGGGGGCGAGGCCGAGCTGCGCGCCGGTTGCGTAGCAGCCTGGGTTGGAGATGTCAATGGCATCGTGGATCCTTTGCCGGGGCACGAGCTCGGGAAGACCGTAGGTCCATTTGTTGTCAAAGCGGTAGTCTGCGGACAGGTCGACGATGATGCTCTTGTGCTCCGAGGCCTTGCGGCCCTCGTGTACGGCCTCGACGTAAGGCTTGCAGACGCCGTTGGGCAGCGCCATGACCCAGCAGTCGATCTCGCCTTGCTTCTCCATATCGCGGACCTCGTCTGGGCTGAGGTTCACGTATGTGACATCGGCCTTGTCGTAGCCCTTCAGGGACTGTCCAGCGAGCTCACGCGATGACACGTGGGTCAGCTCCATGTTAGGGTGAGAGTTCAACAGCGAAATCAGTGCTTGTCCAGTGTATCCACGAGCACCAATGAGCGCTACTCTCGCGGGGCCATCCCTCGTCTTGTTCCTCTTGCCCAATGGTGGGTTGGGGTTGGTGGTTGTCGCAAAGCCTCTGGTCTGACCGGCCGGCCTTGACACCTGCGACCTAGGTCGTGCCATGGTAGAGAAGGCACGAGCTTGTTGCGCAATGGGTCGTGGCGCGGAAGCAGCACCGGTGTTTATCGATGCTCTTTGCATGCGGGCTTCCAAGTTCGAGTCGCCCAGCATCTCTCGGCCGTGTGCCTCGAAGTCCTTCATAACCTTGATGATCTCGTTCCCGTCCTCGATGCCGCACCAGAACATAACATCTCCATTTCCTGACAGGCTTCCGTCGCCCTTGTCCCAGAACCAGGTCAGGTTCTCATCCTGCTCCTTGACGGTCCAGACGAGCTTGGGGAAGTCCTTCTTGATAGCCGTGAAGATGTTATCGGCAATGTTGCTCAACCAGCCGGACTTGGTGATGGTGAGTGTTGCCAGGGTTGCAATAGGCCGGGTCTCGTTTGCTGGGAGGACAATGGCGAGCGCGTTCATAGCCTCGTCATAGTAAGCCTTGAAGGAGTTCTCCTTCAGGAACTCAATGTAGGTGTCGACAGTCTGTCGGGCGTTGGGGCCTTCCCTGTCGCGAACGAGCACCTCCTTGAGCTTCTCCACGTCGCTGAATTCCTGGACGTTTGTCGCAGAGTACAGCTTGAAGCCCCTGCGAATCAGTGTTCCGGCACCAGAGTCGGTGAACAACTCCTTCTGCAGGTCCTGGGGGTGGATGATGGCGACGGAGGATGACCGAGGAAGCGTGTCCAACAGCTCCTTGATCTCCCTGATCTTGAGGCGAGTTCCGTACTTGCACCACTCTTGCGACATGTAGTGCCGGTATTCCTCGTCCAGGTTGATCGCAGAAATCTTGCCACCCTCTCCATCGAACAGACCACCCTTCTCGGACAAGTAGACCACCTTCAAGGGCTCCAGAGCGCGGGCGAGTTCGGCGGCGGCCACATCGGCGTTGACGTTCAGGCACTGTCCCTCGGGGGTGTAGGCCAGGGATGTGAGGACAGGGAGGCAACGGTGGCTGATGGCCTGCTCGATCAGGTCCTTGTTGACGTTCGAGACCTTGCCCACCAGGTTCCACTTCTCCTTGTTCAAGTACTCGGCCTCCAGGACACCGTGGGTGATGGGGCGGACGTGGACACCCATCTCCTCCAGCCTGTTGGTGAGCTTCTGGTTCTCCTCGAGGAAGAGCTTCCGGGCGACGGCAAGGGTCTTGTGGTCCGTCACGCGGATACCTTCCTCGAATTGTGGCTCAACGCCCGCGTCCTCGAGCAGCTTATTCAGCTGGGGGCCGGCTCCATGGACCACGACGGGGTAGAGACCGACGTGGTAGAGGAACGCCAGACTGTTGCATAGTTCGTCAAGGCTGCAGACATGTCAGTGCTGCCATCCGAGACTCCTCCAACGCTACCAAACCAAGGGTGACTCACTAGTCTGTCAAGATAGCACCTCCAACCTTGATAACGGCGAACCGCTGCGAAGACACGGATGTGAAGTGCGACAGGTACTGCTGGACCTCCCTCTTGGAGCCGACGCTGCTCAGGGTCTGGATAACTATGCCGCGGGTGCTCAGGTCGGTGAGCTGCTTGGTGGAGGTGGAGAGGGCACGGCGAGTGCAGTCGGCGAGCCGCGCGCTGGCGACGATAGGGGCGGCGGCGGTTGTTCGAGATGTGGGCAGGCGAGCGCACCGGCGTGCTCCGGCCCGGAAGGCCCTCACGGAGGTGGACAGCATGATTGCTAGGGATGTTACTGTAGGAAGTGGGCGCAAATTAGCTTCGGCAAAGGGAACGCAGAGTGTCTTCTATGCATGTCGCAAGCGGTGAGAGGGCAATCAGTCTCGTAGTCCAGTCTGAATTGTCCAGGTGATTGAGACACACACTCTCTCTCCTCGGTCGGCTGCAGAGCTGAGAGGGGCCGTATCAAGAGAGAGGGCGCCGTCGTGGGCTGGTTGTTGACTCACGATGTCTCCTGTTCTGACTCGAATGCGCAAACCACAGGACCCAATGGAGCGGTAGGAAAGGCCCCTTTTTCACTCGAACACCATCAACCGAGCAGGTAAGTTTGGAGGTGAGATTGGGCTGAACTTCACGGGGGAGGAAGAAGAGAAGTTGGGGAAGAATTGGGTTTTGAAGATGTGCACTCTTCTCTCTTTCGCTAATAGTAAACCTTGGTAAAGTCTGGGGGGGGCGTCTCCAGTGCTCCGTTTCAAGGCCCACCGGCAGCTAAAACGGGCTGAACAGCCAAAAAAGTTACGTGGGGGGAGGGGCCAACGCCATGCCAATGATGAATTTTCGCCCCGAAACCGCTGCTGAGCGCCTCGCAACTGATGTGCCGGTGGAGCTCATGATTGGTCGACATTGACGTTACATACATACCTAGGTGGCCATGTGGTGCAGTGAGGGCCTTCTTGTCTTCCAAGGTTGCCAACAGGCTTACTGGCATATGCATACTACATATAAGTCTTTTGATTATCTGTAGATCCATAGAGGACTGTATACTCGTTCCAGGAACCGTCTACACTCTCAAAACGTTCATCTCAAAGTCCCCAGCCTAGTACAGGAGCCCATCCCGGTCTAAAGTTATCAGATGCCCCTCCTGATCTCCACCCAATCTCGACTCTTCCTCATTGTGCAGCTATGATTCGGAGGAGCATCTAGACCTACACAGGTTTGGTTTTTTTTATCAGATGCCCCTCTCGGTCCACTCCGAGTGTCCTGCAGGCTAGACAACGTGCTCGCTGACATCGTAAAACTGAGGTGCTGCCTCTCAGGACAGCCATCACATGTGACATGTCTGGACGGCCCCTCTCACCAGCAGTCGATAACGTACTGCATCACGTAACGACTGAAAGCTTCTAGGTACATATATGTGCAGCTGGTGACCTCGGTCTCGCCCTCGGTCCTGGTAAATTGCCCTGCTTCTGAATTAGCCATTCAACTGTGGAAGTTGATGTGCATACTTAAGTGCCTGTCTCGGCGAACGCTTGTCACTTTTCCTACCCTCATTACGTGGATACCTAGTACATAAGACTTACACGCGAGGGATCCAAACGTCTGGGACAGAGGTTCCACCGAACTCATATGCACCACTAATACTAACGACGCCAGTGGTACGCATATTGTCCTCAGTCACTCGTGGCTGAAGATGCTATATTGTCTCTTGTGGCAGCCATGTGCTGCGTGATACGAAGGGGCAATCCAGCCGAGTGGTTTAACTGCCCAGGTGGTCATAAGCTCCTCCGATTTCACATGCAAGGTGTGCAGTATAAGACATGGGGATATTAAAGAACGTCGTCAAGGTCTTGATTAAGTGCTTTGCAAAACGCCATATTTGCCATTCCATCATACATATAGTCAGGGATTTGCGTGTTGTGTCGTCCGCGCCCATCAGGCTCGAGCCCAAGCAGCAACATTACTGCCGCGTCTGGTTGAGGAGAGCCCGACACAAGAGCACCCAGCAAAGGCTGCCTGTCCGTCATTCGTCGTGACAGAGACATGGCTGGTTCGTCAGAAAAAGGAACCCATCGCAATCAAAGATTAAAAACCCCCGCCCCTTGCTAAATACCATGCTGCTCGCTCGCACGCAGCCATCCCCCTCATTGTGTAGTTCATTCGAGGTTTGTGTCCCGGAGCCTGCGAGATCGAGATCGAGAATCGTAACCGTTCAAATGTTTTTAAGTCATATCCATTTCGTGGTGGGCCATGATGTCGTTGTGTCTCCCTCCGTGCCATCGACCGTTTATTTGCCGGTCTTAGTAACCACGACTACAAGGGCATAGTTAGCACACAATCCTGTCACAGATATGCTCTAATCGGAGTCAAAGCTGAACGTACTCGGTATGACGATGATCAGGATCAGGATAATGACGCCGAGAATCAGGCACATGCGCATCTTCATGTCCTTCCACCACATCTGCTTCCGCACCCTGTTGGCGCCCCGGCGGAAGCCTTGAGCCGACTGGGCCAGATTATCGGTCTTGTCCTGCAGGTTGTCCAAGCGTTGGCCACGGTTCACGACGAGGTCGATGTTCTTCTGCATCACACCGACGGTGCTATCGATTTCCTGTGGGAAACAAAGTTAGTTACATGATGCACATGCATTATTGCGGATTTGCGCCAGCGCTGCATCCCATGGCCTCGGATTGCGAATGGTTGATGTTTGGGAGCGGTCACGTCGGTTGCGCGGTCGCAGAAAATCATGAGCGTGGGCGGGTAATTCTGTAGATGGGGTCGGATGGCGGTAAGGAAAGGCTCTTGGCAGGTCGTGCCCAGTATATCCGTCATCCCCACGGCTGTCCGTCATCGTCGACAAGTCGCTCCAAATGAATGTCGGAGTCGCGATTTAAGGGGTCTGGATACCCATGGTCGCTTTGTGTTTTCAGTCGTCGTTCGCGTGGCGTCGTTGTTGCTGCTCGGATTGATGCCGAATCCTCGGTGGTGGTGACGTTGTGTGTGGCTGACGTCGTTCGGGTTTGGCGGTAGGTTCAACCATTCCTCAATCGCGCGGCGCTTCGCGTCCCGACGACAATCTCCGGTGATAAATGAAAACTTACTGCTTGCAGGGCTTGCGTCCTGGGGTTTCCGCCCTGGTTGGGACCCTGGCGCGGGTCAGGGTCGTAGGGGGAGTGGTGATCAGCCATTGTTGCGACTGTTTTTTTTTTTGGGAGACTTTGGATGCAGCGGATCAATCGGGCGAGCGTAGTTGATGATGTGTATGCACGGGGAAAGAAAGCTGTTCGTTTGATGTGTAGTCTTGATGGCAAAATGGGGGGTATCGTTTGAGGTTCGGGTTTGTAGGGAAAAAGGAAGAGGAAGAGGAGAACGAAGCGGCCAGTGAGGTTGCGAACGAGGCGGGAGGTTATGAACAGCTGAGACGCTTTGGTGGCAGGTAAAACAGGGTTCCCCGAACCGAAACAGGTCTACTGTGGTAAGCTTTATTGATGGAAAGCACCGCACCGCAACTTAGGCCTGCAGGCTTGCTGGGGTGCGCCCAGGGCGTCCCGAGCAGCAGTCAGAGCCACTGAAAAGACCATCGTCACAGGCAAGCACTGTTAGTGCAATGCGTGATCCACTCGTACAGCCCGCTAACACGTTAGTACCCTAACCCTCAAACTTGAGCGCTTACACCCCGCCAACCGCATTCCACGCCTTTCCAATTGCCTGGGTTGGCCAGCCTTTTTTTACCCATACGATCACATACAGTAGAGAGTTCCACCGCTTCTTTGTCTTTATTCTCTGTGCTATTTACAGCATCTCTAACACCGACAGCCGACTTGCAGCTACGGACTTGCAGCTACGTATGTATTGATCTTCTGTTACTATATGTCCTACATGTTATCGACAGACTGCCAAGAGAAGGTTTCCACTTGTTAGGCCATTACGCAAATCTTCGCCTTCAACTCCTCGTGACATCAAGGGTCCAAGCCTCTACAAGCCTCTAAGCCTCCCTGCCTCCCTGGTCTTCCGTTGACGAGCGTGGCAGTGCAAGGTCGCTTGGCAGCGCAGGACTGGTCGCAAAGTCTTGACCATTCAAACCCGAGCAGCTGCCTTATCGGGCTTATATTACTTATACGTACCTATGATCTGCAACCAGGTGAAACTCGGGATGAAAGCAGCTGGGCCGATCAACCACCAGAGATATTCAGGTTCAGGTAATGCTGTTTCGAATAACTTCCATATTATATTGCAAGTCGATGCTTCTCTTTCTTCGAATAGACAACTCCTCATAATGTACTACTCCCACGGTGATAAAGGTTCATTAGGTGCAGCCATTTACAATTGCACTTCTTCCTTCCTCCTCCTGAACATAATCCTCGCCTGCGCGTCAACACCAGTCTCGGTCCCTCCCTTGACCACATCGCCCGGCCTCTGGCCCTCGGGTAACTTCCAGTCATACTTCATCAACAAGTGCACCAGCGCAAGCTTGACCTCGTTTGAGGCAAAGAACCGGCCCGGGCACGCGTGCTCGCCGTGTCCGAAGCCTAGGTGGTCCGCAGACGTGGTGACCAGCTGCCACTTGTTCTCCTGGCCTGGCTGGTTGCGCATGTCTAGGAACCGGCGAGGATTGTACACCTCCGGGTTGGGGTATCGCTCAGGGTTACGGTAGGCATCCAGCGTGACCCACGTGAAGGCCCCCTTCGGTATGACGGTCCCGTCAGATAGCTTGACTTCGGATTCTGCTATGCGGCGCATGGAAGCTGAGGAGGGTCTGGTTAGCGTTCCCACGGGGCAAGACGACATGCCGTAACAGCGGATAATCCCTTACCGGTGTCCCTGACGTGCACCCTTTGTGATTCCTTCAAGGCACTGTCCAGAAGTTTCATCTGGTACAAGGTGTTCTTACTCCATGCCATCTTACCCTTCTTCTCGGAGGCAGTGTTGGCAGCGGATTCATTCGCCTTTTTCAAGACAGTAATGATCTCATCTCGCAGCTCGTCGATGAATTTTTCGTTCTGGGCCAAGTCTAGGAGGACGCCAGTGAGTAGCTCCGACGTCGTGTGAATGGCAACAACACTCATGGCAAGCTGCGCATCGGCAATCTCACGCGTCGCAGCGTGCCCTGGGAAGGCGTCATGAAACCACTAGGTAAGAGTTCAACACGCATTAGCCAAAGCGGTGAGTAGGAAAATGAGGATGAAAGGATGATGAGGAGGGAGGAGGCAGAAACACTGCGCGAGCGTTCCGACTCACCTGGATCGTGTCCTTCGTCCTCGGCCGCGGCACCCCCTTCTCATCTGCCAATCGATTTCTCTCCAAGCGGGCGCTGATCACGGGGGCCAGTATCCTCCTCGCATCCCTGATGTCCTGCCTCACCTTGCGCCACTCGGGCAGGATCCAGGCCAAGATGGGCCGGAATGCCAACGGCTGCCTCCGCAGGACTCGCGAGGCGTTGAAGCTGTCTATGGTGTAGTTCTTTGCGAGGTGCAGCCACTCCTTGTTACGACAGAGCTCGGTGCCGACGAAGAGGCGGGATGAGAGCTGGGTGACGAGGTCAAGGACGAAAGGCTTCAGGGTCAGGCTGGTCCATTCTGTGGTGAGGTTCGAGGTTTTAGTCACGATCTCGTGTGAACTATAGGAAGGTGGGTTCTTTTTACCTTGTTGATCCCCCAGGATTTCTTTGCAAACCAGGTCTGCCTCTTCCGAGATGTCGTCGGTGATCAGGTCTTTGGGAGAGTCAGCATTGCTCGCAAGGATCAGATATTGTCTTGATGAGTGTCACGAACTCAATGTCTGCGTAATATTCTGACGAGTCACATTCTGGATGATGTTGTGATCGCTCGATAACATTTTAAGTGGCTCAAGACCCCGGTATGTACTGAAGAATTCCTAAAAATGATTGTTATCAGTAAGGCTTCTTGGTCTTCGAAACTCCAGTGTAAACTCACTTCGGCGACGGCCTTCTTGAAGCTCATACTCTTGATATTCTTGATTTCCTCTGCATATCGCGCTGGCAAGAATATCTTGACGCCCACGTCCGTGGCAATCTGATATGGTCGCGAGAACTGTACAACAAGTCCGTCAGTGTCCGTCAGTCAACACCAAGGATGACAGGGAGACGGGATTGCTGTTTTACCTGTCGAATTGCTTCCCCGACGAGCTGCACTCCTCGTTCGGTGTATCTCTTCCTGGCCTTCCTTACTCTCATCCAGCCCTTCTCATCGATGCCGAAGGCCGGGATGCCAGGGTATAGTCCTTGCTCGTGGAAGCAGGCATACAAGACGAGCACAAGGCCCAACGCCCCGGCTATGAACTGGCCGTAGGTAGAGTATGGCCCGGCCTGGAAGGCCATGTCACTGATATCTTTCAGCATTCTCTTCTTGTTGGACGGTGATGTTGGACGGTGATGTTAGACTGAAGTTTATACTGGTGCCCACGGAGGAGAGGTCGTTTACAGCTTCCAGCATACGCAGCTGTCCTGGAACGATGCCAATGTCGGAGGACGGAGTTTTCACACTTTGATGAAGAGGACAATCTCCTCACCTATACGTCCTTCATATACCATACATCATACATGCCTCATTACAACCCCGCCAGCAATGGAAAACCGGTGCCGAAATGCCGAAGTCGCGAAGGGGGAGAGCCATCACATCCAACTAGACTACCTCGGGGCACAGTTACACCTCCATCTCGGCACTGATATCCTGAGAGTCCTGTCAAAGCTGTCCAAGGAGCTGAGATCGGCACGAGCTTGGCTGCCCCTGGTATGGTATCCACCTCCCCACCCCCCGCCCGTAACACGCCCGTTGCATCCCCGGCCAACGGTACGCATTGAATACATCAGCATTGGTCACGATGTCACACAGTGAGGAGCACAAAGGCGACATGGCCTCGGACCCCGGTCCAGGTTTGAGCGCCGAAGGGGAACGAGCGGGTCGTCTTATTCGTGGGATGTGTATGTCGGTGAGGAGCTGGTGGATTTGCTATGTCCCCATGCGGCCCTTGGCGCTTGAAGGGAGGAGTCAGGAGTCGAGCTTGGGCATGAGAATGAGCATGATGATGTCTTCGGGAGTAATTGTAGGAGAGGCACGGAGAATTAGGAATCCCCACGGCCGACACGGGACGCCCGACACCCCGAGAGCAGCAGGCTGCATGAGCCAATGCCTGTGGTCGACACGGACTGGCCGTGGTCTACCGTGTCGCAGTCGACGCTCTGCAAGTATCATACGATTGATGTATTAGGGATTGATGGAACCAATCAGTGCTTGCGACTGTACCTCCCTGCGAAGGCTGGAAACAAGAAGATGATATGCGCGAGGATGTCATCACCAGGGCATCAGGGCATCAGGGCATCAGGGCATCTTGCCTAGACGGTAACACACCCAGCTTGAAGAAAACCAAACACCTAATATTCAGTCTGGCACGTATACTAAACCAGACCAACCTGAACTGATCGGGTATCAAAGCAAGCCACACCAACATTTAAGGTAAAATCAAGAAGCGAAAGAAACCCCCCCCCCCCTTCCCCCATCATCCACTCCTCATCACGCATTCCTCCTCTCATAACCCTCATCATCATCATTCACCAACCACCCGCCCACAACCTACCTCGGGATATCAATCTTCTCTATCCTCTTCACGTCGTCCGGCATCCTCGAGATGCACAGCTCCTGGCAGAAGTGGCCCCACTCGCCCGACGTGCCGTCCTTGACGGCCTCCATCATGTCCTTGCCGTACCGCTCGCGGTATGCCCGCTTCACGGCGGCCATGTGGCTGCGGTCCCAGTGGTAGCGCACGAGCCGGGAGATCAGCAGCTCCCGCCGGAGGTCGTCCTTCTTGGAGGCCGTCAGGGCGTGGTGCACCAGCAGCGCGTCGCGCACCGGCTTGTTGATGACGCCGTTGAGGATGTGCGCGAGGAGTTCGCCCTGGGGTGTGGGTTAGCTGTGTGGACTTGACAGAGGTATTGCTTTTGAGTGATGTAGAGGAAATCTTACCACTAGGTTCCCACTCTTCCTGAGCGCGTCCCTCGCGAAGTTCGCCCGGTACTTGTCGCTGTACAGGCTGAGCACCTCCCTGAGGTGATCATCGCTCCGCATCACCACGATACTGATCATGGCAGATTCACCACCCTTCTCGGCCTTCACAGCCTGGTGCAGATCATGGACGTCGGCGTCGACAAGGTCCCCATTGATCGGAAGCGGCCGGCCACTCCTGTCCACATCCTCCATCCGCCGCTCTTCCAGGACCATCAGGACAGCCTTCTTGAACTTGTCCTCCTTCAACTCCTGCTTCATACACTTGACGAGAGAGTTGTCATACTTCCGATCGTTAAACGCATTCTTGATCTCCCGCACCTCGTCGTTCGGCCGCCCCATCAAGCTCTCGATCAGCAGCTCCCGGCGCGTCTTGTCCCCCTGGTACCAGAAGCTCGACCAGTACGCCTCGGACTCCCACCTGCCCAGCGCCGTCGCGTAGCACGCCTTCATCAGCGACGGGTCCTCGTCCTTGAGCCGCACCCGGATGTGCTTGGCCACGTTGACCCCCTTCTTCTCCGGGCCCGTCTTGACCAGCCTCTTGTACTCGGTCCGCAGGTCCATGACCTGCTCGTGCGTCAGCGCGGGGAGTATGTCCAGCAGGGGCCCCGTCTCCGGCGCCCGGCTGCCCCGCAGCGCGTTCGCCAGCTTCGCCGCGTCGTCCTCCGGGTCCGCGAACCGGGCCCGCCGCGAGCGCCGCTTGCCGCCGCGCTCGTCGTCCGAGCCCAGCGGGGACATGTCCAGGACGTGCGCGTCCGCGCCGCCGTGCGTCGGCATCAGCAAGGGTGAGGGCATCGGCGAGGACTGCTGGTATGTCCCGTGGTATGACTCCAGCAGGGGCGACCCGGGCGCCGACGACGCCGAGAGGTGGCCCCCGTGGAGGTGCGCGGTGCCCACCGAGAGCGTCGACATCTTGGCCACGGGCGGCTGCGGCGACGGGGCCCGCTTCATGGCGCTCTTGAGCGGGGTCTCGGGCTCGCCCGCGGCGGCGACGCTGGCCGACGAGCCGCGCGTGTCCACGGTCAGGGAGTTCCTGTGCCTGCGTGACTGGGACTTCCTGCGCCCCAGCCCGGGGCTCGGCGCCCGCGCGGATGAGCTCCCGTACCCGACGCCGAGGGCGTCATAGCCGGCGCCGGAGTATCGCGGGTCCCGGGAATACGCCGAGGCCCTGTCGTCCCTCTCGTAATCCCGGTGCTGGGGCTTTGCGTACTCGTACGACGGCGACGCCGCCGCGGCGGCGGCGGCGGCGGCATGCTGCGGCGAGTGCGTGCGCGGCGAGGGGAGCTTGCCGTAGGCGAGGTCCTCCTCCAGCTTCTCCTTCTTCTGGGCCCTGCGGTCGCGCGACCTCTCCCTGGAGCGGTCCGAGATGGGCGCCGTCATGTAGTTGTAGGCGTCCGAGCTCTCCAGCTTCTTGGCGTACTTCTGGGGCAGGAACCCGTCCACGACTCCTCCCAGCCCTCCCGCCCTGCCGGACGACCCGTCCGCCTCCCTGTCGGAGTCGGAGTGCCTTCCCCTCGTGCTGTTTACGCTGTCCCGCCGGTGGTCCCTGTCGTGCCTCAGACTATCGTAGGAGGACCGCATGCCGTTATCTACGGCGGGGCTCCTCGGGTGGTGGTAGTAGGCATCGTCGCTGGGCATGGGAGGGGACTTGTACGAGGAGCGGCGGTCATCATAGTCGTAGGCCGCCCTGTCTCCTCGGTCCCTGCCCGCGCGGTCTGCGTAGGGGTCCGTGTTGACGGACAAGGGAGAACCGCGACCCTTACTGCGACTGCGCTCGCGGTGGCGTCCCCCTGGGGATCGAGACCGGGTTCGCCGGTGTCCCTCTACTTGCAGAGACATGGTTTTGAGGAGGGCGTTGGCCCTGATTTCTTCAGTGGCGCTTTATTTGATGTGAGAGAGATATATATATATATATATATATATATATATATATATACTCAGTGATTATTATTCTGAGCAGCTTCAAGGGAAGGACCCGCACTGCGGGGTAGTGGCACGCTTTCCGGGGAGGCTGGGGAGGTGTGCCGGGAAACCCTTGAGGATGAATGTTGAATGGCGAGTCGAGGATAAAGTAAAGTAAGTACCGTAGTTAGATATCGTGAAAATTCTGTCTCCGGGGCAGTCGTGGGGAGTTTTGATTTGCCGCCGTCGAAATAATTGCGTCTCACTCAACCTTTGAGCAACGGATAGAGAGAGAGAGTGAGTGAGATATTTATGCGAGGAGGTTCAGCTGTAATAAGTTACTCGAGCCAGCTGAGAAATTGTATTGGAGGGCTGGGCTCGCCAGGCTGTGGCTTGGAACCTTGAACAGGCCTGTCAGGCAATCAGGGAGGGTCGCTCTGCCGCGGGTCCTGCATGAAGAAAAATGTATGCTACTGTGTGTATGGTACGCCGCATGGGGGCCGCAGCCAAATTGTCCAGGGTCTTTCGCTGGATTAGAGCACCAATGACAGCCTCGACTATGTCTATCCGGCTCATGGCAAACCACTGACAGCGGTTGGCCCGCGGTGGACCCTTCAAGTGAGTGATCGATCCGGCGCATAAGATCTTGATGTCACTGGTTTTTGTTTTTTTTCTGGGCGGCATCTTGCAGTGAGGTACGGATTACGGATACGTACCTACGGATACCTACTCTGGTATGTACTCCATCCGGGCCAGACTGGAGACTGGAGACTGGAGACTGGAGTGACTGGAGTGACTGGAGTGACTGGAGTGACTGCTAACCGCAGTGAACGAACCGCAGTGCTTCAGCTGGCTGGTTGGTTCGTCTGGTTGGGTGTTGGTTTAGTGACAATGTGGAGCTACCGATAGGTTTTTGTCCGGCTGACAGGATCACTATACATAACTAGTTAAACTTTTGGTCCCCTTTTACCCCAGTTAATCCTGCATGATGAAACCTGGTCGGCGTATCCGTCCGGCCGGCATTGAGGCTCAGCCTTGCTCATCCCCCCGTTGAAAGTGGCTGTGGCTGTGGTGAGGCTGCATGACCATGGCCATGACCGACCTTAATGGCGATGGCGATGGCGATGTCGTCCGGCAATGGCCGAAGAAGAAACCGACTGTGTCCGAGTATCGTATCGGACCGGGTACGAGGTACGCAATCAGTCAGTCAGTCAGTCAATCAGTCATGCCATATCGTTGCCGTGATCCTTGCTGGGGGGTCCAAATGTTTGCCATCCATCCATATCCATCTGCCCCTCGTGCGCCGTCAATTTGTCTCGAGCGTGATCGGTGACACAAGTACGACGTCGTTCCAATCAATCGAACAATAAAAAAAGGTGGAGATAGCTTCATCGACCCCATCAGCCCATCGGCCCCGTGTGTGGCCGTGTGTGGCAGTTGACAAGAAATGGGCCAAGTCTGGGGAATTACAAGCAATCAAGAATTCGTGGCTGTTGAGAAGTAGCAGAACTCCGTGTTCGCGTATCTGCAACTCGAGTGGCGAAGAATCTCGTTGATCACCATCCTGTCCTTCTTCGATTCGGACGCATCTTCTACCACTCTGAGCCCCAAGGTATTTCCAACACATCCTCTCCATCGATGGCACAGAAAATGCGACTATCAGACAGAGGCGCAGGCACATATTTTCCTGGGGTCCGATGCTCACCAGGGACTTCGAGAAGCTGCTACCGCCCAGATCGTCACTGCAGCTACTGTACGAGCTGATTGCCTCGGCTCATATTTCTTGCGCACACGAGGCGAACGGTCTGATTTCCTCAGCCTATACAAAGCGAATCTCGGCAATGCCAAATGAAGTATCACGTTTCCCAGGCACGTCGTCGCGCACCAAGTCGAAGTGGGTCCACTGCACCACCGCCCCGGTACACCATAACTTTGAATCCCAAGCATCACAGGCCCGCCCGAAGGAACTCCCGCTGTGCCCATGAGACCGACCGGTACACCCAGCCGTAACGCCATTTCCCTACACAAACAATCATCATAGAACCCAGGGCTCAGCTCCGGAACCCTGTTCTTCTTCTTCCTCTTCTTCCTCCCCGTTACCAAACCCCTGCTCCCCTCCTTTCTCGTCTGCCAATTCAGGGATCTCCAGGTCTGAATCTCGGAAAGACAGTCCATGTCGGCCAGCCGTCCTGCTGTCCTCCTGCAGACGAATCGCTCCTTCGTGCCCCAAAGCCCGACGTATACTGGCATTCAAGGTCAGCAAAAACGTTTTCCCCCCTACTCGGCTGTTGGATATCACTACTAACATTCTCGACACCGGCGTCCACATTTCCACCATCAGAATGACCATCATGAACGTAAAGGCCATCCCGATCACAAGCACGTCAGCGTGCTTTCCTGCGCATGGTTGCAATTGTTGAAGTTCTGCAGCCTGCGGGTCGTTCGTCTGCACCACCACGTCCTGGACATGCCACGCCCCTCCCGCCGGGCTCGCCCCGGGTGCTACTAGCGATCCAACCGGCATGGTCCGTCGTACTAAAGGCTCCGGGCTGTCCACTACTTGCTGTTGTGCCCCTGCTTCTGCTTGTGCTTCTGCTTCTGCTTGTGCTTGCTCCAACTGCAGCCTTGACAGGGCCTGCAGATACTCCGTCGTCAATGGACGGGCAGATGACAGCACCCCTGAGGCTGGAAGCTGGGATGGTGATAGTGCAAGGGGCCGGTTGTCGATGACCGCCTGTACGGTTTCTTTTTCGAGGGCTATCCGGCTGTGATTTGCACCGGGCAAGACCGTCCGGGCGCCTTCAAGTGTTACCGTTGTCGAAGGAGGCTGTTTCCCTAGGGGCTGCGAGGACGACGAATCTGATATTGCGTCGTTGTTGAGGCCCTTCTTGACCAGGATACGAAGTGGTAGCACGGGTGCAGCCAGGGCGATCGGAGCCGTTGTATATAGCAGGAAGTGAAGGAGCGGGCCTGGCCTCATGCTGGGCAACGTCCGTCCCACACGCGCTCTCTCTATCTCTCTGGGCTGAGAGCTGAATTAATGTCTCAGCTGGGGATCGTCCCTTTGGAATCCGCACCCAAAGGGATGGTGAGTCTCCTGCAGGCTGCAGGTCGTGCAGGGCTGGCAGGTTACTACTGTCCTTGACACGCTTGAGCACGCCTGCCTGTCTCAGACACCTTGAATTTGCCGACGTGCTGCAGTTGTGTCTCCGAGATTGGCATGTGTCGATCGTCCCTGTATATCGGAATTCCACCACCTACGACAGCAAGTAATGCTCGGTTTGATCGACGTGGGGTAAGAGTAATTGATGCTTAGATTTCAGTCAACGTTCAAAGGGATGCGACGAATGTGACGATCCAAGGGATCTTGAGAAAGGTTGAAGTCGAGTTTGACCTGAAGGATGAGACCGGAGCGGAGTGATCGAGGATGAGTCGGTGCAAAGAACGGATGGGTCAGAGTAGTGGTGTATGTAGTAGTACGAGTGACGGGATTGGTGATATGAATTGGATTTTAACGTTCCCTCAAGTGCCTCGTGTCAGGTGGGTTTGGACTGGAGGATGGCCGACTGGTACGAGTTTGGGATTCGGAAGGAGCATGTACCAATACAGTACACCTGGGGCAGTATGCATATGCTCGTTTTGGCAAGAACATTGAATGAATACCCTCCGAAGAATATCTGCACAGAACACACACTCCACTACCTGCAATAGATAAAAAGAAGCGAATTCGGATGGATGATATATTCCCATATCTACGCCATGTTCTGTTCTTGTTTGTTTCCGTGTTATCTACGAGGCCATCTCAATGAAGAGGGGAGGGGGGATGGAAGGGGGGTCGAGGTTGAGTCCAGGCCCAGCCAAACAAGCCACCACATGCTTCAAAGTGTGGTCGGTGGAACCCCAAACATTACATTGAGCCCCCTTCTCCTCGAGTGCCACAGTTATGGACGGAGTATACGGGTCCATTAGGCGAAAGGGGGCCGACCTGGAGCCATTGAGACTCGGCGAAATATGCACGTGCTGTGAGCCGCGGATCAAAGACTACCGGTAAGGTTACAATGGACACTGAATATTGAACGTACTGTTTCTGGATCTTATAAGAATTTAACCCCCAAAAAAGTATGCACCTGAATTTGATTTGATTTGCATTGCGAAGTGACACGGTTCCGTCCTTCTGATTTTCAGAAGATCCAAATCCGGTGTTTTTTTTCACACCGTAGGTTTAACGATGAATTATCGACCCGTTTGGAACCAAACGGTTCTAATCAGTCCCCGTCCGTGTCCATCGTCTCATCTCCGGCTCGCACGGGGGGGGCTTGGCTGTGGGTCCCATTCCCGGACCATCGCCGGTATTATTTGTGTGTATAATTGGCTACTGCTTGCGATGCCTGGATGTAGTAGCCGCAGCAATACTAGTTAGTAGTCGTGAAAGACTGGAAACTGTCGTTTGCTGTCATTCTCTTCAAAACAAGCAGTAGCAAGGCACGGCAGCACCACGACGCCGCCCTCGCTTGCAGCCAAACCAAACAGCCAAGGAAGCTTGGCGCATTCTTCTCGGTGGGCCAGATCGAATCCTCGGTGTCGCCTCAAGTGGAGGTTATAAGTAAAACATCTCCCTCCCTCGCCTGTCTCGTCGGCTTCATCGGCACGTTCGACTTCGACGGACTCGTCCCGTTCCGCGAGACACCAGAGGTCAATTGGCTGCATGGTCCGCGTACGGATTTGTATGTATGGACTGTACGGGTATGTGAGTACGCGCTTGTCTCAATATGCCCTGGTGCCAAGCACCGCACGCGTTCCTCGACGCGCTCCGAGGCTCGAGGTGGAATGTAATACTTGTTGGTGTTGTAGGCTCCAGCTATCAAGCCAGCAGCCTCCAAGGGTAATTAGTACTTGTTGGTTCTCCATACGTTCACCATGTAACTATTTATACTTGAAGACCGGCTCTACGGCCAGGTCTGGTGGGGCAAGTACCCTTCAGATTACAAGGTAGGTATTACATTACATATTTCTGGAACGGCTGCCTCGTGTGATCCCCTGCGGCCATTTTTCCCGGTGCTCAACGGCATGGTCTCCCTTGTAAAGCATCACTACATATACGAGGCCATCATGACCTCCCGGCACATCAACTGCTGCTGAGGAGGTGACAATTGGCTACGAGTGCAGTTCACAAAACAACCAGTATATCGTAAAGGAATCATCTACATCACACTATATTGGGATATATGTACATAAATAGAACCGAAACACAAAGTGATGAACCCTGACAAGCACACAGGACACAATCTGATACTGGGTTTCGAACATCAATCAAGGGTTAATGTCAATCAATCCCTCCGGGCAATTTTTCCCCACACGGAGACTTACTCGACCCAATCCACAATGAGGCTCGTGCGCTTATCGAGGCGTACCGGTCGGTACCTGGGGTATCCACATCCCCTATCGCCTAATTTACGGATTAGCACGATTAGGCGCTGCGCACTGTTGACGTCGCGCCACATCGCGAACTGTGAGCGCATACGTCAGAACATACCTGATCTCAATGTGACAAACGCAAACCCACCGCGATCTCGAGAGAGTTTCCTTGGCGACAGAACTAGTTACGTGGTTTGGATGGGGCAAACACACGCTCTCGTATAGCCGCAATGGCCCCCCCCTCGGGCCTACATATCTCGTCCAGCGCGTCCGACTACAGCAATGGCCGACTCCCCTTCTCGCGCTCCATCACGGCACCCACGGGCTTCGACGCGGCAGCGGCGGCGGCGGCGGCGGCGCAACAGCAGCAAGGCCGTCCCGACCCCTCGCACCTTGCGCCCGAGGATGCCTTCCATGTGACAACCCCTCCTCGAAGGTTGAAAGGGTTCGAGTCGTCTGGGAGTCGAGATCTGCTTGCGCGCCATCTGTACCGCAAGGATGACGCCGGCAGTAGGAGTCGCAGCCGGAGGAGGAAGCGGCCGTGGAAGAAGTTGTTGTGGGTAAAGCAGTCTTGTAGGTGCCATTGAAATTCATGCCGCGGGAGGAAACACTTGGGAAAAGATATGCGGCAGCTGATGTTGATCTTGCGAGGCAGACCCGGATAATTATACCGACCAGGCGACATTCCTCGAGAACCTCCAACGAAACCCTCGACTTAAACCCTACGATTTCTGGCCCCTGGTCGTTGACTCTACAGTTATTGTTCAGCATGTCTGTACGGTCATCATATTCGTCGTCTGCTTCGTGGGCATACACCAGCAGCGGGTGAGCCCTGTGGCCGTCGTCGGCTGGGGCAGCATCGCGACCTCAGTGGGCTGGTTCCTGTGGGATTGGTGGGTAGGAAAGGAGAGCGAAAACGATGGCACCGAAGGCCTTCACCGGACGAGGAGCATTGGGCCCAGACATTATCGTCGCGCTTCCAGAATTCCAGATGAGAAGAGAACCTCCGTCGGAGGGAGTGGGAGCGGAAGTGGCAGTGGAGGCCAAGGAGATGAGACGCTCACCGTCCCCCAAACCGTGAACGGCACCGCTAGCAGCAGCGCATCGACTGTGCCCTCCGCCGAAAGCTCGACCACGAACCTTCTCAGTCCACCAACGCAGCCACATTGTCCCAGTACGAACACCAGTGGTGCCAACCTGCTGCCCACGCAACCCTACTCGGCGTCAGCAAGCTCCCTCATAACCGCGACGTCCCAGACCTGCGCGGCCTGCACAACCACCACCACCACCACCACCAACCGCACCCCGTCCCGGCGCACATCCTCCCCCACGAACCCCTCGACCGTGCCCCCGAGGCACCGGCCCTCGTCCCCTCTCCGCGGCGGCCGCGCCCACCTGCGCATGAACACCATCAAGTCGGCGATCCTGATCTACTCGACCCTCCTGGGCCTCTCCCCGATCCTCAAGTCCCTGACGCGGTCGACCTCGTCCGACAGCATCTGGGCCATGTCCTTCTGGCTGCTGTCCCTCAACATCTTCTTCTTCGACTACTCGGGCGCCTGGGTCGGCGTCAACAAGTTCCCCGTCGCCTCGCTCTCCACCAACGCCGCCCTCATGGCCTCCACCGTGCTCGCCAGCCGCCTCCCCTCCACGGGCCAGGTCTTCAGCCTCACCCTCTTCAGCATCGAGGTCTTCGGCCTGTTCCCCGTGTTCCGGCGCTACGCGCGCCACCGCTCCTGGCGGTACCACGCCGTCCTCACGGTCCTTCTGGTCCTCGGGGCCGGGGGCGGCGTGGGCATGAGCCTCGGCGCTGCGGACTGCGACTCCCCCGCCGCGTGCGGGGGCCAGCCCTGGCCGTGGAAGAGCGGCCTGTTGGGCATGCTCGTGGGGTGTCTGATCTCGGCGCTCGCGATGGGTGGGTGTAGTTGGTGGCTGATTGGGTTGCAGAAGTACAAGAATGAGATATATGGCCCTTGGGATCCGGCGAGGCCGATTATTATAAGCAGGAGGCACTGGGAAGATGATTGACGGGGTTGGGTACACTAAGTATAGATAATAGACCTACTGAATGGAATATTCGTTTTATACATTCGGGGGTTGTGTTGATTGGTTACGCCCTACGATGTTGGCGTATGCTAGTGTTAGAAGCGGGCTTTCAAACCCGAGATATGGTTTTGCAGTGGTCCCCAGTGAAATCAGGATGTGTCCCAGGATTTGCTGTGACTTCTAAGGCTCTATGTCTTGTGATAAACATCTGGGGGCAATATGGGCTCTCTTGCTTGATACTTCAACACAAATGGAACCCTGAAGATCGAATATATTGGCAATCAAAAGTATTCGGTCACAGTTGAGCAAACGGTTGACCTTGATTTCCTGGACAAGCGAAGCCTTCATCTGGGCTCTGCTGCTGATGGCCCTCTTTGGATAAGCGGTTGATCCTAGGAGAAGGGCACAAATCTGTAGTTATGACTGTGTCTGTTGTCAGCTTGGTTTGGTAAATGGAACCAGTAGGACCTCTGGACCACCATCTCCATAAGCTCTGTGCTGGGGAGTTACATATGTGGGAGACAGGTCGCCTATGTGAACAGATATGACCCTATGAGAGGTGAGCCATCATCGTGAAGACAATCATCAATTTGGTCGATGATAGTCTTACTTGTATAGAAGTGAGTCGTGCTGCAAAGGAGAGAGTAATAGATTACTAATGCTTTGCTATAAACCGCATAAAGAATATGGTCTATAGATGCTCTAGTTCTGTAAGACACAGATATCGATAATAAAGAGGTTTAAAAACATTTTAGAGAGTCAGACACTACACTAATCAGGAAATATTTGAGTTTTGAACTTCTGAATCTTTCAACTACTACTACCACATGTAATACACAAATACAACGACTCGTTCAGTGCCAGCAGCAATCTCCATGTCAGCATCACTGGCTACCCAACGAATCGAGAGGCCAGACGAGTGACAATGATTTCGTCACACAAGGCCAGCGGGAAGCGGACCCCTGCATGGAACAACACCTCATAACACTCAATAGTCAATGATCTTGACCCTCTCCCTCAACTTCTCCGGCAGATCCTCTAGCTTAGCCAGCCCCATCTGGATACAGTCACCCCAGAAGAACAGCGCACGCTCGTGCGCGTACGAGAGGTAGTCAAAGCCCGCCTCCTCTTCCGCCCCACGGCTGCTAACGACACTGCCGTCCTCCGCGCCCGCCGGGTCTCCAGCCACGGTCCCCACCGAGCTGACAGGCGAAACGGGGGCGTCGTTGCCGCTGCTGCCGCCATCATCGGGGGTGCCCTCGCTGTACCCGGGGATCTTGGCCTGTACGATGCCCCAAGCGACCCACTGCGCGCTGTTCATGGCCCGCCATATCCGCGTCTCCTTCATGAGCTCGCGGATCTTGTCGTCCGACAGCTCCGCGGCGCGCCGCTCCTCCTCCTTCCACCCGCCGGGTGGCACGCGCGCGTCCAGCATGAACTCGACGATCGAGCTGCTCGGGTTCTGCGGCGTCATCAGCGGCGTGGCGCCCGGCGTGACGTCGTAGTCCGAATTGGCCGAGCTGGATGAGGTCGCAAACGTGGGTCGGTGGTTGACGTAAGCCTTGAGGAAGCGCTTTTGCTGGTCGGGGGTCGGGTAGCCCCCGACGTTGCACGCGTGCGAGGTGCTCGGGTCGTGGTAGTTGTAGCTCCATTCAGTAAAGTGGTTTGCAAATTCGAGGCCGGGGGTGTTGGCGGAGGCGTATTCAAAATCAATGACGATGAGCTGTTTATGTTCGTTTTCGGGATGCAAGAGGGGTGACTTTTCGTCGTCGGGCTGGACTCGAAGGATGTTGCCGTATTGTGTCTGAGTTTGTGTAAGTGAACCAGAATCATACAATGAGATTTGAGAGTTGTGAAGGGAGGACCTACGTCGTTGTGTGCGAACACTAGCTTCTCGCGCAACTTGGCTGGGCCGTAGTACTGTATCAGGAAATCACGGTATTTGTCGACCATGGCCTTGAACTTGGGCCACTCCAAGCCGCAAACGAAACCGCATTTCTTCCACGCATCGGCTGGTCCAACTGGAGCATCAGGGTCGTGAGAAGAAGCTACCTGGTCAAGGAACAGAGACCTCCGCTCAACATTGTCCACCCAGTTATCCCAGTTCTTGAAGACGGTAGGGCCCTCATCTTTCTCGTCCTCAAGAAGGTCAATCCCATCATGGAGTTCGCGCATACGCTTTGCGATTTGCTTCGAAGTGTCCGATTCCCGCAACGCTTCGGGGGTCAGGGGGGCTGCGTTGAAAAATTGCTCGAATCGACCATTCGTGAACGTCCCGAGGAGCCTAGGCCCGATCTTCTTCCTCGCAAGACGCTTGAGAATGCTGAGCTCATTGTCTCGATCGATCAAGTTCTCCACTTGCGGGCCGTAAATCCGCAGCAGAACCTTAGGAGGCATCTTCTTCGAGATTTCCGAAGCTGGGAGGTTTTCCGGAGGTGTAACGACGTAGACAGCGTTTGTCAGAGCCCCACTCAGTCGTTCGACTTGAATACCATCGCCGGAATCCAATGGAACCCGCCTCCAGCCTTTCAGTCTCAGGGTGTGGGCAAGACGGATGATTTCGTTCTTGAAGGTGATCCAGGCCTGTCTCTCCTTTTCTTCTCGCTTGCTGGACACTGACACGGAGTCATCCGGGCCGGCTTGACTGTACTTGAGTGTTTTGCTGTTATCGAGGACAGCATCGCAACTCGGTACCAGAACATCCCCATCCACGAAGTCCGTATCCGAGGAAGCAGCAGCCCTGTTCAGATACTGGGATGATCGCGAAGTGAGTTTCTTGCGGTGAGAGGAGCGTCGTCCCAGCTTCGCATTGTAGTGAGATATGGAATTGAGACCCAACGCAGCCATGCTGTCATCGAGAATGCGCTGCAGTCGGTCTAGAGATACGTCGCTGGAGTTGGAGTCGATCGAAGCCGTCCTGCGAAGAGAGGCCTCAGCCTCGGTCTCACCCTCCGCCGCCGCTGGGAGTTCCTCAGGTCGAGGCTTATTAAGCTTTCGCCGTATGTGATGGTGATGGTGATGCTTCCTCGGCTTCTTTGTCTCACGCTTGGTTTTCTCGCGTTGAAGCCAGTCTGCCACTTGAGATAGCAGCTTCTCCGAGGCGCGGTCGATCCGGTGAGAGTGAGGAGGGTTGGGTGTCTGTTGCTGATGGCCACCCTGAACTGCAGAGTCTTCAGGTAGCTGGGATAAAGATGTTGTACTATGGTTGCCGTTCAGGTCCAGGGTGTCGACACTGCTCTGGCTCATTTGGGATGTGCGCGAGGAATCAGTTTTCGGCATGGGTGGCCGTCCACTTAAACGCTTCCCGCTTACACTGGCAGCAAACTCTCTCTTGGGCCTTGGCTCATCCGGCGGGAGACGCTCAGGCTCAGCTATGTGGACGGCTATAGTAGACTTGCATTAGCCGGGATCATGGGACAGTTGACTGATTGTAATGGGGCATGAGACGAGCAAACGAGATGCGAAGGACGTTCAAGCAACTCATCCGCTGAGATGGGCAAAGTTTGACTGACCTCCGCACTCTCACTGCGGCCATCAACTCTAGCGACTTTCAGCATCCCCTGTGGGATGCTATCCAGTCTGAGCACTACCCAAGACAAAGCCCGATGCAAGTACATTCGGGATTGCATTACGCCTTCACCAAGAGGCAGAAGCGAAACTCCGTTGGCACTATACAGAAAGGGTGAGAGCCCTTCAGACGGGGAAATCCTTACCCTTCACAGGCCCGTTGGAAGACATCCGGGTGGCATCGTCTTCGGTCTTCAAGGCGGGCCGAATAGGTAGCCCTTGAGCGTTAAGTGGTGTTGTAGGCATTTCGATGGATTTGAGACTCGTATGAAATAGGGTGGTGCAAATATGTTGTTTGTAGTGCCAGCTTCCTGTCGAGGATCTAGTCCCTTGATAGGTGACGTTCTGTTGAGTCCGGAAAATAGATCTAGCTTGTAACTTAGACGATCCCGTACGTTATCGACGGACAGGATTTGGCCAGGCCAGGCTCAACAACAAATCGCGGTCATAGGAGCTGAGACAGAGGTGAAGTGAATAGCTCGTAGATCGTTTATCCTTGCGAATAAGGGCACCTGGGCTTATGGTAACACGAGGATTGCCTTTGACACCAGCGATGGGAGGAGAAAGTCGGTAGTGGAGTTACAGCCCAAGGAAGAGACGAGATGCCAGAACAGGATTGTCGGCACCGTTGTCCGGCCTGACGACGAGAGACGAGGTAAGAATAATACTATATGGTATATATCGCGAAGGAGAGGGTTCTTTCTAGGTCGGATGGGAGGAGGGTGTGATGGTGGTATAGTGTATATCAGTCAGACGGAGTGGGCAGCGATGCGAGATGATGTGAGGTGATGAAGGCAAGGGCCGAAAGCAGGAAAGCTTCCAAAAATGAGGGAAAGGATACAGGGGCAAGGGGGGCGGGTGCAGTGATTCGAGTGGTTGGATCCCAACATGTGTCTTGGTCTTGCCTTGGGATTGAGTGATGGAAATTGACTGAGGGTAGTTGATCGAGTCTCTCGGTCTGAGCTGCTTGCTGCAAGTGGTGACGGTGACGTAAAACTTCCCTATCGTCACTATCTAGCGCTAACTTAATACACAAGCCCAACTGTGGCTGTGCGCAGGCATTGATCATTGCCACTGTGCTTATCGTTATCTGTAGCATTACGGATGGCAACGATAGACACATCACCAAACGACTCAACAAACACCTCATACTTGAATTTGAAGTTATATTGAGCAGTAACAAGATACAAGCCATATTGGCTTTTGATATTCCAGAAAAAGGCAAGATCCGGATGCAAGCAGAAGAGCCGCGCTGCAACTCTGAATCCAAATCCAGGCAAAAGATGGGGTTCACTACAGCCGAATGATTGCGTGATCGCCCTCTTCTCCAATGGCAGCAAGCCTTGTTTCTGCAGCTATCCTCGAAACAGTATCTAATACAGATGTCAGTTGCTTCAGGTGGTCTAGTCCCACGGGTCAAGAATCCGGGGTGCGTCCAACCCCATGGACACCCTGAACGTGGGGACTGCATCCCATCCGTTATGCCGACCAACGATAAGTGTACAGTTATCGTACAATGTACGGTGCGATTGAGTGGCGAGAGGACAACATCCTGTGAGCTTCCTTCAAGCCCTCTTCAAGTCCCCTTTCCACTCCTTCATGTGTGACAGGATCACCCTTGCCGCCTCTTGCGGGGAATGCTGCCGTCCCAGCGCTTCAACGAAATCACCCTCTGGGTCCATCAGGTAGAAGTAAATGCTGTGGTCGACCAGATAGTCCTGTCCAGCTGGGACCTTTTGCGGCGTGCTGAAGTAGACCCTGTAGGCCTTGCACATGGACTTGATATCCTCGTATGTGCCCGTCAGGCCAATGAACTTGTGATGGAACTCGGCCAGGTACTTCTTCAGCTCCGAGGGCCCGTCGCGGGCGGGATCGCACGTTACGAAAACGCCATCCAAGCAGCCAGGAAACTCCTTCTCGACAATGTCGAACATGTCTGCCATCTTGTCGAGCTCTTCGGGGCAGATATCGGGACAGTGGGTAAAGCCGAAGTAGACCTGACGACGCGGGCGCATCACGTTAGCCATCTGCTCCGTACAACCAGCGTGGGACCATCACACGTTCAGGTTACTCACCAGAGAGTATCGTCCCTTCAGATTTGCTTCTGTGAAGGGCTCGCCGTTCTGGTCAACAAGGTTGAACGACCCGCCAACCTTCGGCTTTCCGACCGCCTTGTTCGCCTCGGCCATGCGCTTCTTTTGCATGCGTTCCTTTTCGTGTTCAAAATACCAAGTCAAGCCTCCTGCTGTTGCGATGAATAGGAAGAGAGCTTTTACTGAGAATGGCTATATAGGAACAGTCATTAGCCCTCCAAATCTGCCTAGATGCTCAAGACGCATGTGAATAGGAAGCGAATATGCCTACCCCAATTGTATACCGACTCTTGGCCTCCTCAACTGATTTAAACTTGAATCGTTTCTGCACCATGGGCTGATGCCTCTGATGCTGGTCTAGCGATCGAGTAAGTGCTGGTCTCCGGGCGGACGAGCTTTGCGACGAAAGAAACTGTCGGCATTGTCGCGACGGGTGTTGGGATTCCTGGAGGCTCCTCAGAAGTGCCCTCGATGGGGCTATTGATCGTGACATCTTGTCTAGAGCTTGCTTCGGACGAAAATAATCAAGTTCGAAGTGCAGGGTGGGAAGGGGAAGGACGAATGCGAACGAACCCGCAACGACCGCCGATGATGGTTGGTTTATTTCACGCCACTGAGAAATCCAAATGCTGCCCCCGGCAAGCAGCAGCAGCGTCAGCAGTAGCTTGTGCACGGACCATGAGTGACCAGTCGACCTCCAAAATGTTTCCCCAACCTGGAAAACCGGGTGGAACTGAGATTGGCCAATCAGAGCTTACTAGTCTCTTCGCCTCCACGACCTGAACCCTTACTGCGCCGTCAAGGGAACTGCATATATAGTTCTCTCCATATATCAGTTCTGGACTTCTCATATATCAGAAGAGATCACCATAAGTTGCCAGGGGAACCAGTTTGAACCGGATTCTTCACCCCAGGAAATAGCTATACATAGTTTTAAATGCATTGACACACGGCTCATGGACCCCTACACAAACTCACATTTCAACCTTCAGCCACCCGGGGTCTCCCCTCCGTCAACCATGGATATCGACCCGGCTGAGCCTGCTGCCGGCTCACAGGACTTGAACATCAAGAGGGAAGCAAGTAGTATGGACGATGATGCCAGAATGTCAGAGATCCCCGAGTCAGGAGATACTGCTCTCGACCGGCCACGCTCGACTCAACCGTCTCAACAAGCACCATTGCAATCTCATCCGGACGCCACAACAACAACAGATGAAAAGTCGGAAGAAGCCAAACCATCAGCCGCTGCCACCACCCCAGCCCGACCCACCAGCAAGAAGGGCACCGCCAAACTCGTCAAGAAGACGAACCGCAAGGGGAACGGCAGCACCAGCCGGGGCGGGCGATCGACACGGGGCGGCAGGAAGGCCGCCGCGTCCTCCCGGAACAAGACCACAGCCTCGCAGGCCTCATCGCCGCCCTCGGGCTTCCCGCCCGGGTCCAGCGAGGCCGGCGGCAGCGACGACGAGGACTCGGACCACGGGCCCTATTGCATCTGCCGGGGGCCGGACGACCACAGGTGGATGATCAGCTGCGACATGTGCGACGACTGGTTCCACGGCGAGTGCGTGCAGATCAATAAGGTGGTAGGCGAGGCCCTGATCCAGCGGTACGTGTGCCCGCGCTGCACGGACAGCGAGGGCATCAACGTCACCCGGTACAAGAAGACTTGTAGCCTTGAGGGGTGTTACAAGCCCGCGAGGATATATGACGATGCCGGCGGTGCTGCCGAGTACAGCGTTTTCTGCTGCGATAGGCACGCCGAGGAGTGGTGGGAGCAGTTGGTCCGGTCGTTGCCGGAGAACAGGAGTCTGAAGGCAAAGAAGGCGGACCTCACGAGGGAGAAGTTTATGGGGCTGTTGAATGTGTCTACAGCCCAGGAGGCTGTTGAAGGCGAGGAGCCGTGGCGCATTGGGAAGAAGCCTTTTGGTAAGAAAACGACCCTCTCCGAGCCCGTGCCCCTTCCCACTAGTCGCCGGCGGACCGTTACTAACTAGACGTAAGCCGTACCCTCTGAGTTCTGGTCAAAAGTCGACCAAACACTCGTCTTCACGCCGGAGGAGCAAGCCTTCCTCACAGCATCTGCTGCGGACCGCTACGCACTGGCAGAGGAGATCGTGCTCAACAAAAAGATGCAGCAAATCCTGGACCTAGCCAACGAGCGCCGGAAGGCAGCCATCTCCGAGGGACTCCTCGAGAAGGACGCGTGTGGCTACGACGCCCGGCTGAACCTCGTCGGCTGCCCCGACGAGTTCTCCGTCTTCGTCAAGTCGCCCCAGGGCGAGGCCATCTACAAGAACAACAGCCTCACGGCCGAGGGCAGCTGGACGGGGGAGCAGGCGCAGGCGCTGAGGGACGAGGCCGAGGCCCAGGAGAAGGAGTGGGATCCTGCCATCGCGGGGGCGTGCGATAGGAGGCGGTGTAAGCCGCATGCCTCGTGGTACAACACATTCACGAAGAGCACCCGGCACATCATCAAGGAGCTGGCGAGGCAGGCCAAGGAGAAGCTGGATGCCGAGACGAGGGTCCGCGAGGCGGCGGCTACGAGGTATTACCGGAGGAGGCACGAGAGGACGGCCGTGACGAGGCTGGATGGGGTGGTGACGACGTGACGTGACAAGCTTCTAGTGCTGGAAGGGAAACACAAGACGATTTTCGAACTGAGGCAGCAATCAACCGCCCCTCTGCTTTATTATCTACAGAGCTATCTACATGGCCACGTCGATGCGACTGAAAACTCCACAACATAGCAATTGCTGGAACGGGCTGCAAGGCCATTCTTAAGATGTGAACACTCACATTGGCAGTCCTTCAACTTTTTGCTCTGATATGTTCCGACCGGCCTCTGTGATGTGATAACCTATACTTTTCGGCACCGGTAGTAAACTGTTTCCGAGGCAAATCACAATTACAGCGACTGGACCTTCCCATGTGATTACCGAGGCGAAGTACATACTTACTCTCTTCCGATCAGGTCCGCGGGCAGCTCTGATCTGTGTCTTCAGAGCAGAAGCAGTCTCTCCTCGTATCCGCTCAAGCGCCCCAAAGACACGTAGCCGTTCTGGGTCAAAGTGATATCTGACAGGCTGTTGGCTTCAATATCAGAGCGCTCTGGGCTATGACCAAATTGGCAATCCGTTGGGGAACTCTAGAATTCGAGCAAGGAACATGGTCATGTATGTACTACAAAGGTATATTATGTTGCGGGATATCCAACTATAAGACCATATTTTTTCCTAGTTCATCTAGGGGTGGTCACCCTTTCAGTTGGCTAGTGCAGTGGTCTATTCCGACAATATACCTAGGTATGTAGGGGAGGCCTTGGCCTTCGCCGTCTCCCGCTCGCGGTGTCGCAGACAGTCCAGGAATACCTACTTAGGGTATGCGGGAGACGACAGGAGAAACGGGGTGGATGACATGCCCGTGAAGCAAACGAAACGGCTGCCAAGTACGCCAAAGTACCAGGACGCCCGCTGCGGGACCACGAACTGGGCCAAGAAACCTTGGAAACAACCCGAGGCCAACAAGCTCGTGGCGCACCCATCAACGCACACTTTCTCGCCCCTTGTTTATCAAGCTAGGCCCGAACCAAACACGCACATATGCACACACCACACGCCGCACACACACACACACACACACACACACACACACAGAGAGAGAGAGAAAAGTCTTGCCTCTGCTGAAATGACGGCCCTTCTCTTTACCTCGCCATCTAGACCCCGACCAGTGAGGATGCCCGTCGTGCTGCCGCAGGCAAAAAAAGAGGCTTCGGGATACTACTGACCTTACTGACCGACTGTGCAATGACTCCAAACTGGCAAAGCACAGTTGCACTGACCCGGGGTGACTTCGGCGAACTTGGCCGTGGCTGGGTGTTCCGCAACATGCCTGCTTGCCCACCCGGAGAGTGTTACCTGGGTAGTTGAAATATGACCGAAATTTCCGCGGCAATAGGAACTGACTGACTAACTGACTGACTGACTGACTGACTGACTGACTGCCTGACTGACTGACTGCCACAAGTTCCCTGTCCGAACCAGCTGGTAGGTTAGGTACGGTATGGTAGGTACGTCGAGCAGCAAGTACAGCCGGCCTGCATCCGGGCACCGTTGACTTTGGCGGGTGGAGCCTGAGATGAAACATGAACGAGGGAAGGACTCAAGAAATCCTCACGAATTTCATGAAATGGGGGTGAGGCTCTGTCAGTTACGGAATCACGGGATAAAAATCGTGCTGTAATACCATTTTAAGCTGACGTTGAATTTGGCAACTTGATTGCCGGACGCCCCCTTGTTCCTTATTTCCTGTCATGACCCGCTGTCCCGCCCTCCCAATCCCGACCTGCCATTGGTCACTGGTCGCAACATGCTTATGTAGAATTAATGGGACCCTGTTGCACAACAAAGATGTGTAGGGTCGATCAGGGTCTTTCCAATATATTGGGATTCGTGAAACAACAGACCTAGGCAGACTATTTATTTATCTACCTTTTATTTAATGTTGACAGTCGTATCGTATTCCATCCATCCATCCAGCCAGCCAGCCCCTAATTCCCTCCCGGCTGCAACCAAGTTGGAAAACAAGAAAAGCCCATTCCGAGTCATCGAAACTTAATGGCACGTACCCTAACCCTTTTTCATATTTCCTTGCCGCTCATTCCCGCCTTGTCAAATGCACAATATGACATCAACCCTGGCAACGGTGGCTTGCACAAGATCTGCATATAATGCATTCCCATATAGCAGGGATATGCCAGCTTTATATCTTAGCGGATACTACATTGAGGTATGGAGTAGCAATGAAATACTTAATACACCGGTGTGTAAGGGTACATATAGGTACATCCCAGCTGCTAGTCTCTACCCTAGAACTCGCGCTAGAAGTAACCGTTAACCGCCACTTGTATGTACTAATAACAGCAGCAAAAGCACGGCCCCCCAGCTTTTTACACAGTACACTAGGAACGATCCCGCGAACGACGACTTTGACTTCACGCCGTTTCTTTTCAAGGTTCGAACCATTAGCCTTTTGGACTGGGGACGCTGTTCCTCGTCATCAGGCTTTAGTGGCTAACGCCCATTACATATAGAAATTCCCAGAAATATAATTGCGGGACCTGGGCGGTGTCTGAACACCCTCCCCCAACCTAGGTACCCCCTTAGAAGGATTGGGACAACCATTGAACCCAAGCAGAACTCTGCTGAGTGGTTGTTGACAACTAGGTACCTAGGTAGGTAGGTAGCAACACGTCTTATTTTCTGCTTGCTTTACACAGTACTTGCAGTCATTGCTGTTGCCAGTTGGTTGGGTGGGACGTGCAGTCGGCGTGGACGACCAGCCTGCCAGCCTGCCAGCCTGCCAGCCCCCCCCAGTCCTTCCACAGTCGAATGCCCAGGGTGGAAATTAAATGCCCACGAGGAGGGGAGGGGGAGGAACTCACGATTGCCGCAAGGAACAAGTATTTAGTACTCACACTAAACGGACGATCTTCATAGAGCCCGCCCACAAGCTTTCTCTCTTTCCCCAGTTGCGATGGCAGGTCGTAACTTTGCGTTGTGTGTGTGTGTGTGTGTTGGTGGATTATCTCTCTCTGCCCAAGCGGCAACCACGGTTTTCCCCGGGGTGCGGAGCCAGGGCCTATCCCTCCTGCCTTGCCCTCCCAATTCCAGAGGGTTTCCCCTTCCCAGCCCGTGCCAACCCAATACCAGCCACCATACCGCACTAGGAAAGGAGCAAAACCCTATTGCCAACTTCGGCAGTCAAATTCGACGACCGGGCCTCTCTCTCACGCCTAGCCCCGAGGAACCCGGGATGATGATCATGATCATGATGAGACGTGACAATGCCCACTTAACGCACCCACTAAAGCATTACCCTCCCCCCCCCTGCTGCCACTATATTAGTCGGTACTCCCTCGAAAATCCAAAAAAGATCGCCAAGGCCATTTTAATTGGGTTTCCCCCTTCGCCCCCGGTTCCCCGTCTCATCAAGCCACCGTCACGAGGGCTGGCTGAGCGGGCCGATGTGTGGAGACAAAAAGAAGAAACAGATGCGGTGGGACGAATCAAATCAACCTTGACAGGCAACGTACATACAACAATCACAGAAGCCGGGTCCCGGAAAACCTTGGGGAACCTCAAGGGAGGTCCTCCCGGCACCATGTAAACAAGAATCGTCCAGAAGGGGGAAGCCGCCCAGGTGCCGAGCCTTGAATCCGGGAAAGGGACAGGTCTACCTAGGAACGTGTCATCGTGGTATGATTCGCGCACAATAGAGTTCGAGGAACACGTAGGGGGGATCATCATTTGAGACAATTGGTATCTTTTGGTTTCCAGTATTCGTATTGTTGTGGTTGTTATTGTTGTCCAAGTGAGCCAAAAACTCAAGTTCCGAATGAGAACTATATAGATTTGTGGTTGTGATGTAGCGCGTGATATCTCGCGTGGGATACTTTTGTGTCCCCCCGCCAGCCATGCCCAATTTCCCTTTCTTTCCCATAAACGCCCTTGCAATGCTGTAAGAAATGAAGACGAGGCCCGTCTTGTAACGCCTGTGCCTGATGCTGTGACTCCCGCGAGGAGACAATCTTGTCCCTCTACTCCCGACTCCCTGGGTGGTCCAAAGACCCCCTCCCTTTCCCTTGGGTATCAAACCAGGTGTCCCGATACCCCCAGCCGTGCCATATATCGCCCATGAAAGTGCATACCGTGAGGTAGATTCCGTCTGCCTGTCCCGTCTTTCCCGTCCCTTTTGTGTTTTTGGTATGTTCAAAGTTCCCCGTGAAAGATGTCGCCGCACCAATTAGAATTATGTTGTGGAATAAAAAATTATTATGTCGAAGTGTGATGTCGCGTCGTGTCGCCAGCCCGTTAGACTGTGTGGGTCTCTTATGGCATCAGGCGAGAACCGCCGCAGTTGGTCTCAAAGTTGTGGCAGCCACGCTCGTGTCGCTTCATGTTGCTTCGGACACTGAAGGCCTTGCCACATCCGGCGTGAGGGCACTTGAAGGGCTTCTCGCCAGTGTGCGAGTGGCTGTGGATACGTAGCGAGCTGGGCCGAGAGAAGGCCTTGTTGCACGTTTGGCAGATGTAGCGATCCTGAGACTGAGGGAAAGATGCCGCCGAAGATGGCGAAATGTAGTGGTGGTGCTGCCAAGGGTTGGCACCAGACGAGGGCATTGCAATGCCAAGTGACATAGGAGGGAAAGCCTTGTGGGACTGTTAGATTCATTCTCCTGAAATTGTATGGCTCTAAATAAGTTGGTGCTCACCTGAGGGAGTGGTCGCTGGTAGTAGAGACCAGAGACCTGCGGCTGCGGGGGAGGAGTTGGTTGCATAGTTGGGTAGTAAGAGGGCATGGCTGGTGGCCCCATGTATGAAGAGGCGAATGCGGGTTGAGGGTAGGCTGGGGCCTGAACTGGAAGTCGGGAGACCATTTGCTGACGTTGGGGCTCAGGCTCAACATGACCCATGGAAGGTGTCGACTCATAAAAGTAGTTTGACCCAGCTGAAAGCTGGCTCACAGATCTTGTCGACGGCGAGTGGTATCCGTCGAACGAAGCATCAGAAGACATCGGTGGTGTAGGTGGCAGCGCTGCGCTGCGGGAGGCAACATTATTGTAATGCGATGAAGTCGGGCGGGCGTCAGACTTCTGCGATGAGGCTGTTCGGTATGTTAGTGGCCGTTGAAACTGGTCGCGTCTATGTATCTTACCATGTTGCGAGACTGGGAACTGTTCGGAAGTAGGCGACCCTCCATCGGCCAGGCCAAGCAGATTGGAGATCGAGGGCAAAGAACATTTCGATGTGTCGTCCATTGGGGGTGATGGTGGTCCCTGAGGTTGTCCGTAGCCGTAAGCTACACTCGGTTGTGAAGCGTAGTGATAGTGGTCCGCCATCATCATGGTTGCCATTTTGTATAGATTATTGGATTCCCTCCCGAAGATGAAGTGACCCCGTGTATTAGTCACGAGCAACAATGAAACTGTCAGAATTATTCGATGTTGATGAGTGGTATATAGTATCAAGTGTCCAAGAGTGCTGACAGTGATGTATGCTTGGGATGTCAAAGATGCAAGGTGAGTGCCGAGAGAAGAAGGTGGGAAGGGAGGGATATTTTATGTATGTGACCACTGAAAACAAGCCCGTTGTGGGAACGGCACGCTCAAGGGTAGATCGTGTTAATGAGATCTCCCGAAGCAGAGAGCATGGACGATCAAGCGTAAATCCACGACCGCTGATCCCTAGATACGGATGCCGCAATAGCAGCTGTCACAGATTATGTGTGGGTCGACTTTTTGTCCTGCGAGGTCACGACAGGACCTGGGTTGATGGTGATAAGCAGGCGTTGATCCAATGTATCACAGTAGTGTACAGTACTGCGTACTAGTAGATGAGATGTGCTCTGACTCGGGGTGCATCGGGGTGATCCTTAGCGGTGCTTGTGCATGTGTGGACCCGTCCATGAGCCCCTGGCTACCACCCTTGCTGCCATGATCGAGGACAAGGGTGATGTGGGACTTCTTCTGCGGACCAGGGGCCTGTCGAAAGCATGGAGTCGTTGGGGTCGGTACCACAGTATGTACCTCTGTCGTGGGAAAGAATCGGTCTGAAGAACGCACGACTCGCAAGGATTTGCCAGGGATCCGCTCCCAGAACAAAACGGCTGCTCGGCAAACCCACTTCATGCTGTACTAGCACACACTGCGTGAGTGTACTTGTACATACACAGTACGATCATCCGAAGCTAATCCTAAGGCCGTGCCCGATACCTTGTGCCTGGATCGGCTAGGTGTATCTCACCGTTGCGGGCTGAGATGGATGGAAGAAAAGTGTGGCCTGCCGTGTCAAAGGTCAAGAAAGACGTTGCGAGACAACTGCGACGAACCTCGAAGAAGGCCCAGCTCTCATGTTGAGGGACTAACCCAGAAGGGCGTCGATGGGCCACGGATCACTTTGTCTCGGGCGGACTCGCTGCTTACACAGTATGTACGTATTGCCGGGTCTCAATGTCTCCAGCGAGCTGGTCCGTGAGCGTGGTGAGGTCCCCGCGGCCCCTTGTCTGTCACGCATGCCATGTTGGGCTGGCAGGAAACATCCGTTGTCGTTGCCGTTGCGTCGTGTCAAGTTATCATCTCATACCTAACTGAAAGGCCTAACGGCGTTTGGGTAACCGCTGTAGCTGTTCCAACATATCAGCTCTGTCGGATGGTCGCTTTGCCAGCCCTTCAGGCCCAGTGCAGCATCCCCTGAACCTTGTGTGTGCATGTGTGGTACGGATTGTCGGATCTGTTGCAGATCGCCAGCTGAGTCTACTGTCCACAAACGAGACTCTTTGAGCTGATCGCAGGCGAATTGTGGATTTGCTGCATATCCATCCGTGCATGCCCACGCACGTAACGGGAGATTCTCTTCCGAAGCATTGTCCAAACGAGGGACTGCCGGCAATGGCGCTCAGTAGGTATGTCCATCAGAGGAACACGTCGACGAAGGTCATGGTCCGGGAGCGGGCTGATGTGATGTGTTCATCACTGCTTGACCGCAATCTTCAAGCAAGGACTCGACATGGTCGGCCTGCATCCAGGACGCAGGTGGACCACATGTCGCGCCTCTGCAGTATACCTGTGTAACTGGAGCAGGACCCAATGGGTAACACAGCAGTGGACGCACAGGTCCGCACATCAGGTAGCGTTGCGGAAATGATTCCATCCAAAGACAAGGATAATCCGGCAAGGTCTCAGTGGATTGATCGAGGCGTCCCAGCCGCATCCCTGTAGGCAAATATAGTAGGTAGCCGCGATGGCAAATAAGCTTGGATGCATCCTAAGCTTGCCGCCGACCAAGAAGACATCTGGAGTCGGCTTTTGCTTGCTTTCAGTGGCAACATGGGTCGGGTTGGTGACTGATGGATTGACGGGTTGGTCGAGTGGTCACAATACTGATGAGAGTTTCAAGGTGCTGCTACCTATGACGAAACTTGCGCATCGGTGACTTTCCCTCCCAGCCTTGGCTTACCTAATACAAGCAGACCCAGTACTCGTGCTAGAGACCTTAGTTGTCGGCCGCCCCGTCGTGCCTTTCTCACTATACACTACAATAAATACCACAGCTATATTATTTACTTAGCCTCTCACTCGTTCCTTGCACAAACCGTTGCCGTCCGTCCTTGTACAGTAAGTATGTATATACATGGCAAGCGGAGGCACGGATCGAACTCCGCGATCCTCTTCTATGTACAGTGTGCCCCATAGTCGAAGACCAACGTGGTTGGCTTTCATCTAAAGCTCAGATGGGACTCCATCCACACTGGAGACAGCCAAAGTAAGCAATCTGGTGAGTCCGACTACTATGTGTAATCTTGGACCCTGTATAGCAACAGAGCACCCTGAGGCACCTGTACGACACCTTTGCGACAGCTCGACGATATGCGACTCGATGTTGATCCCGTGGCGGCGCCTCAGCCGTCAGGTCGTCGGTCGCTCACATGCAGTGGGATGAGTGTCTCGCCCAGCGTTGGCGGTGGCCAGCGCCATAATATGCAAAGGCCAGCCTATTTCGAACATCACCAGCCAGTTCTGTCAGTCTAACATTTCATTTAACCTCGCAAGTTGCAGACCTGTGCGAAACGATACTGTACGAACCAAGACCGGGATGCGCTGTGGTTGGCACAAATCAGGGCGACTAGAAGAGAAGATCTACCATGGGGCCGGTCAACCATCACCCTGTTTGCCTGGGGTTGCCAATGATGAGATCGCCGGGCAGGTTCCGGTGCGACTGGTGGTAGCCATTACGGGCCTCTCGACACCCTGGCAGCCTGGCAGTGCACGAGACGATGTGCCAACTTGCTAAGGACAACAACACTGCGAGCCTCGTCAGCGACGGTTTGCACTACACTATATTATCTGCAGGCGGTAACATGGCACACAAAGAAAACCTTCAAACCTGGGTAGAACCAGGACCTCTACATGCAAGCAGCAGATGTCGACACCATGAGCCGGGTTGCGGCGCTTGGCAAGTCTGTGGAACCGCCTGTTCGGCGCCGTGAGGCTCATCACCAGGCTTGGGATTCTGCAAGGCGGAGCTGGCCCTTTGACGTGGGAATTTGAATTCATGGCCCTGAGCCCAACTGCGGCAGGCAGTTTCTGTGTCAACACTGAGACGGCAGCTATTGTCCTCGCTGGGGCCGGTGTTACACCACTCTGGGACACTGATGCAACGCTCCAAGATCGCTTCCTTGAACCGCCGCTGGGGCGACCCTCGAGGTTGGCTCGAGCCATATTTCCCAAAAGAAAAATAAAGATAAACCATCTGTCGATCATTCCCTTAAGGCGACCACTCAAAATTCTGATAGGCCCTGATGACTTTCCCCTTTCGACAGGCGGGGCCGCTACGGTGGATCTCATTTTACACGGATCCATTGTTGGCCTTTGTGCTCATCTCTTTAGGCTCCTGGAAATTTCATGTTGCCAAATTAACCAGATTAACTTCGTGTCAGTTGCCGTGTTGACTGCCAACACGGAGGCTTCTTGAGTGGCAATCTTCAGCAGCCTTGTTGACCTTGGCGGCTGTGGATGATCATCCGAGAAAGCTTGAATGTCACCTGGGCAGGGAAGTACGAGATGAGCAGATTGTTTCATCAGGCACATCAGAGCCTCCACCATCGCAATGGATTCTAGGGCCGCAACGAGCGTCATCGCGGTCTTCTAGAAAGCTGCCCTCTCCACAATCCCCTTTCCCGGTAAACCCGGACACGTGTCGGCCGGAGCTGCCAAAACTTAGTTTCCCCAGGCCCATCCAGCCCCCTGATTAATCTTTTACTTTACTTTCGTCAACGGCTGGCCGCTAGTAGTTGTTACTACAGCTTCGGAGGGAGACATGGGCCCTGGATTGCCCTGTCTGGCTGTCTGGTACTGCAACATCATGTCTCGCATCTCCCGTACCAAAGAATATACCAGGTCAACGCTGCGTGACAGCGACCAGACGCTAGAGTCACTCTCGCATGGCGGTGAGAGAGACTCTATTTCCGCCTGACAGTCTGGGGGATGCTCCGTCTATCCGCGATCTTCTCGCAGTGGAATCAAGTTATCCGGAGCGGCAAATCGGCTCCAGCAAAAGGAGGAGCCACTGGATTGTCATCGACAAGTCAATCCAGGAGCTGTGGACCACGATGGTCTCAATCGTCACTCAGGTGTCAGCCAGATTGAATGCACGGCCCAAGCGGCCTGAACAACAGTCCACCTGCAAGCCCTGATGAAAAATTGGCTTTAGTGTACTGTGTACATACGAGCAAGCCAACAGTTAGGGGACCATGCGGGGACCTACAGCACATATCTACCTTTGCAGGTCATGAAGGTTCAAGCTGCCGACAACGACTTGCAGCCTGGCAATTGCTTGTGCTTGGGATGCCCCACAGCAATCATCAGCAATAGATTGCAGCGCAGTCTACTGACCGAATGCAAGCTGACTCCCGTTTGTCAGTGCGACCAGGCCGCTGCGGGCAGCGGCAGTCACGAATTGATCATGGGGTTGGTACCTTCCATATTCACAACGAAATCCATGCATACGACCTCATTTAAATCCCTGATGACGGAAATCGGCAGGCAATTGTCGATCGGCCACAGCCCAGGGGACTGGCAGATCGACTCTGCAGCCTCCAGACGCCGTCATTGTGGCCTGACTTCATTCCTTGTACAATATGATGGCTTCACCGCGGTGCATTCTGTCTGCACCAGGGCCCTCTGTGGCCATCTTGGCCATCTTGCCCTGCTCAATCTCGGCCATCACGCTGGTGCAGCTATTCCGTATCTGCACCAACTCCCACAGTGAGAAGCTCACGCCGCTGCGCGATACCATCAAGCTTTCCCAGACCGGCTCCGGAATTCTAGAACGCACCAACCGAGGAAACGTTTCCCGTCGTTCAGATGGGCCGATAGGGGTCCCGCACACTGGGCGCTCCAACCAGTACTGATGTGTTTTAGACGCTGCATGGCCTGCGGTAACGGGACTTAATACCCAACGGATTCTTAAACCACGCGTGGTTGTCGGTCAGCTCGTGGGCAAAGAAAAATCAAACCGGCGTATGCTGAGCCTATTGCGACGACACAATGTCTCAGCCACCGAAAAACCTCGGTGGATTTTTGCACGCTCATGGCACCTCTGTGCCTGCCAGGGCTTGCACGACGCTACGCTGTGGTGTCTTGGAGCACAACGCCAGTGCACTATTGCCCATCAACCCCACACCGGCCTGCCATGGGATTGTGCAATGTTGCACCACGTCGAGCCGGGACCTTTTTGTCTCGCCCGTTCTGTCGGCGCCGTTGCTTGGTAAGTATCTAGCTTGGAGGGCCGTTATGAAAGGTCCGGCTTCTGCCTTGCACGACAGTATGCCATGGTCGGCGGCAACACGATTGCGGATACGTGCGTGCATTTGGACGTGCCCTCGGCTGCAACGGCAACGTGGACTTACATACGAATCCATATACATCAATGGGGACTTCACCAGGGACTTCACCAGGAGCGGTCTGGTCTTCATTAACCATTCACAACTTCAGCTCGTGAGACTTCATTTGAAGAGAATCAGCCAGCACTTTACATTGGCGAATACCACGGCATTTCCCCGGGCCTGCTGACCTGCAGGCCTAGGTTACATCACCAGGCTGATGTGAGCCCTTACGGTTAACTACGTACATAACGACACTCTCTGGCCCCCATTTTCTACCCCGAGTGGAATGCAGACAGAGGCAGCTGCCGAACCACTTGGTGGAGGTCCGTGATGCTCCTACGTGGCTATCTCTCAGTCGCGGGTTTGGGCGCCAGCCTGGTCTGCTCGTGACGTGTAGAGATCCGCCATCACGGGTCGCCGCCTATACTGCTACTCGTCCTATGATGGTGGATTGATTGCCTGGTGCAACAGACTCAGGCTCTGGAACTACTCAAGTTCTCGAAGCCAGAAGGATTCAAGAATGCCAGGCCTGAATGTCTGTTCCAGGAACAGCCTATGTACGGTAGTCCGTCTTGCGCGCATGTCGGCACCGGACGGGTCATGTTCTGCAGGTATATGATAATATATATATCAGGCTACGTTATACATGTCTCCCGCTCTGCCCAATGGACGGAGATCGCCCGGGTGTGGTGCATTGATCCTCCCGCCGAAAGCCCTCTGGGGGGCATGCGCCATTGTGTGCTTTGTTATATGGAGCTGGGTGTTGTGCCGCTGAGTTGGCGGCAGTTGGCACCCATATCGTCAGCGCCCTAACCCGCACACACACAGAACAAACACATCAGTGAGCGTGGGCCACATCAACTGTCGACGGTACCATGAAAATTCTTACCTCGGATGGGAAGAATGACCCAGCACGTGGTCGTTCGGCGTCCGCATGTCGTGGCTGCTTGGTGAATGCCGACGGCCAATGAGGATGTCAAGTGCTAATTGGTCATTTAAAAAATATAAATCCCTCGTTCAGTTTCAGAGAAAACCGCTCGTCTCCTCCCGAGGGCGGGTAGCAGCAGCAGCAGGGGAGAGCGCTTCGGCGACAAAGTGGTTACAGGCTCCGCGTTTCATGACTGGCTGGGTTTGTGATTGTCAGCCGCAGGAAGCGCATCCATCCAGTCGGGCGACCCTCCCAAGCCGGATTCGGAAGGTCATGAGTACGTTTTCCCAGTGGATCGGTTCGCCTCCAGTCTTATCGGGAGGGCTGCAGAAGGACTGTACCACAGTACAGCTCACTGTCACCGTCGTGGGAAGTACATATATGCTTCGTACGTTCGCACATCACTAAGAAAACACCCATCGTGACGTCGGCGGTAATGATGGTGGGATGAATACTGAGTACTACACTACCTACATATATACCGCACCACTGTGCCATCACGGACGTCTAATGACATCAACATGAGTGAACTTTATGAAGGACCTGACGATGGCAGCTTCAGCTCTTGCAAGTCCCCATCTATAAGGTACAGTACAAGAAGAATATGGTCAGATCAGGTCTGAGTGGGTGGCCGCCGCTCCGCCCTATCTGGCAGGCTAGATAATCACCCTGGCAGGCGGCACTGCACTGCATCTTGAAGTTGGGTCCAATGACGGAGGCAGGCAGGCAGGCATATGTACGGAGTCGTACTACGTGGAAGATCCTCTGCGGCGATCAGCGAGGGGTCGGAATTTACGGGCTGTGCCTGCCCTCACCGTGCCAGCGTGATGCACGTTGACTACCCAGTATGGTATGTATAATCTGACTATCTACTGCATGCAGGCGGTTGATCACATCTGGCGGGGTACTGTATTGTATGTACTGTGTATGTACTGACCTTGTTTTCTTTCCACAAACTTAGGTGCGGAGTGATCAACAAGAGGCGAGTCGCCGGGTCCCCGAAATGTACCCACCAGAGATCTCCCGGTGGACCACGGACGGAGCCTGCAGATCGCTGCCGGCTTCCAACCTCCTTTCATCCTTCTTGATGACCACCTCGGGAACCCCGGCACGTATACTGTGTACAAACGTCTATCCAAGACCCGGATGCCCCTCCCCCTCCCAAGTGGTGGGGAGGGGTGTTGTCACTGCTTCGAGGATCGTCGAGATCGATCCTCCACTATCCCTCCAATCTACATACATATCCACGAACCGGACATAACAACGGGTGCTTATCCTTGGGCCACGCGCGACCTGACACCCTCTTTCTGAAGGGGGTTCCCAGGGGACCGTACGGGTTACTGTACGCAGTACATATGCATGTATGTATGTACTTACGTACTTACTGCCAGACTGGATGCCAATATCCCGTCCGGCGATCACCACCCAGGATTGCTTAGGCCAGCCCGACCGGCCCTAGCAGCACCTAAGAGTTTACTCTTCTCGGGACGCGGGAGAGCTGCAGCCATGCAGGGCAGCACGTAGTCACCTGCCCGCCTGTGTACTGTACACTATAGTACTATTTACAAGCCGACATGATGGTTCTCACCGGCATCGGGCGCCCGCATGGTGACAATATCCAGCTACACTACATCCAGTGACAGCTGTACCTGGTCTGCTGCTGCTGCTGCTCATGATGATGTTCCTCACGCGCTGGTTGCTTGAAGGGGCCTAGGGATGGGATGTGCTGGAATGTGCTGAGTGAGATGTGTGTGTGATGTGCAGCGTTCTTTTGATTGCTTCACCCTGTCTTCTCGAATCCCGTATCTCGTTTCTGTTCTTGCTTGTTCCGAACCCCGTGGACGCCTATGTATTCGGTATCGTCATCGTTGATCATCGTACGATGGTGCTAAAAAGCATCGGTCACGCTTCTCCTTTCCGGAGCCGGAAAAGAGAATGTGATTACCTTTTCTTTCTTTCTGCCTGCCTACATACATACGGGGTTGGGCGGTAACAGTTGGTTGGGCCTTGGGGGAACGTGTCGCCCATCGTGGAGAGCATGGATGTTGGCAGTTAGGAGGGGAGGGCCGTTCCCTAATAATGAACTGGCCGGACCTAATACCTAACAAGGTTTACGAACAACGAGCAGGACCAAGGGTCCTGGGTCCATCTCGATAAGGTTTTCCCTGAGCCTTGTGTCAGACAGACCTTGGACAGCTGGCAAGAAGAATACTCCGCTCTAGTTTCGAAAACACCATTCCATGCATACACACACTACATACCTACCTAATAGCTACGACGGCCGGCCAGGACGACGATGTCGTGGATTCCGTTACGTCGTCGAACGGAGTCCTCGTAGCGCCAAGGTCTTTATTAAAGTTGCGAGTGCTGACAGCCCGTTATATCTTAACAAGGTAGTGTTCTACCTACCGTCGCGGTTCGAAAGTACTTACTACTCTCTTTAATATTCGATTTTATAAAATAATTGTCCTATACGTCGTCGCTGCTACTACTAGGTCCCCCCCCCCCACCCCGAGCCAGACAGCATTGACAAGCAACATAGTGGTTAGCCTCCGCTGCCGACACAACAGCGTATGTATGTGCACACTACTAAAGCAATATATCATCACGTCACCTGCCCGAAGGGACAATCGGGATATGCCTCCAGGGAAAGGGACTTTTATTATTGTCACCGTGATGCACCTTCTTCCGCGCGAGCGCACCATCGGAGGGAGGTCGATTTATTCCACCGAGCGGACGAGAAAGAGCTTTAACTAACCCCAGTCTGCTGCCATATCCTGTCGGCCCCCGTTGCCCTTATTCGACCGAAAGCCCGTCCTCGCAGGGGGGCCCGGATGAACCCCCGGTGGCAGGGAAGGGGGGAGGCTCATTTGCTCGTTTCGGGTTCTGGGTGCTGCACTGATCGACAATGGGCATACATTCCCGGGTATGTTTGTATGTATGTATATATAGGATATGTATTGTGCAGCACACACACAGCCCAACTGCATCAAACCACATCGACTGTGCAGGGTGGATTTGGTCAGCTGTTTTCTCGCTTCGGACATGAGCAGGATGAGGTAGGAATCCGGTGCCCCCCCCTGGCGGTGAAGACTACCACATCGAGTTCCTGAGCCCGCGCGGGTGGTAAATTGTGTAGTAGTATTGTTACAAAGGACAACCTGGTGTACACTGCATACAATCCTCAAAAATCCCCCGAAACCTCCCCAGCCCTTGCAGCCCTCTCGACGGCATATCTCGCATGAGCCTACCCATCGCGCCATCCTGGACTCGGACGACATCACCGTCGAGAGATCGCTCTTCTGACAGCCTGATGACAGCCTGACAGCCTCGGCTCGGCCCCCGCACCACCACCACCGACGGCTATCGCCCTGGTCTCACGGGGTACACATGCCGGTGTGTGTATGTATGTAACCATGTACTCAAGTTTGTAGGATGTATCCAAGGCTTTGTCTTCTCTCGTCGAACTTGACGTGTTCCCACTCGTCGGCCGCTATACATCGAAGCGGGCGGCAGATTGGCCGCCGGGTAGGGCAGGACTCCCGGGGATATCTGCATGCTGCTTGGCTGGGGTCGGGTTCTGGGATTTCCAGTAGTGGGTGGTGATAGATAGGTAAGCCCCAAAGGTCTGTCTGGGAAAAGAGGAGGTTGCGTGCCATTGGTCGTCAGCCAAGTTTTCCTCATCGAGGCACACACACACTCCTCGGCATGAGTCCGGGCTTCCAACCGGGGACTCGCACGCTACTGGAGTTTGTCTGGTCTGTATCGCTGCACTTCTCATCTGATCTTGGTGGTGACGACGATGATAGGGACGGAAAATTCCCTTCCTGCAATCTGGATTGGATCTAAGGAATATCTCACTGATATGGTGGGTGTGTACGGATCCGTACGGGAGGGTTACATACCTCGGCAAGTACCCATCAAGCATGGCACTATCGATCTGGGACATACCTTATATGATAGTGTGTACCTACATTTGAGTCAGCAGACCATCCATCAACAATAGTGGAAGTATGCCAGACGGCCACGAGGTTGTAATTTCGCATTGTCAGTCCGTACCTGACCGACTGACTTTCTGACTGCCAGCCAGCCAGCCTATCTAACAGGGCTCGCTTTGTTTCTGGCGTCAACGGGAAAGGGACGAACAGGGGCGGATGCGATTGGACGCCCCCTCCGAAGCCATCTCAAAGTATGCCCGTGCCAAAACTGTCTCACAGGCCGCGTGTTTCCTTCGTCAGCACAAACCGGTCAGCGAAGCGAAAAGGTGGCTTACGATCTATTTGGCTCTCAGAGGAATCGTAGCCCCTCTGTCCCTTGGACCAAGAGAAGCTAGAAAATTGGCACTGTACCTTGGCAGTCTAAAGACCGTTTGTGGCGCCGCGCCCGAGGGGGGGGGGCGATGGATGATGTATGCCTCGGGCTTGATGAGCTGATTTTGTGCATTGACTTCTTCACCGTGGCGCCTGCTTGGCACCGCCATCAAGACCACAGGCCACGAAGAGAAAGGGCGGAAACCATGTCCGAGAACTTGATAAATCATATTTGACTGCTGCCGCTCTACCTGAGCTGGCCTTGTTGCAGTTATACAATGAGCAGAGACTATACCCAGCCCACCAGGCTGATTAAAATCCAACCGCTCACGATGCCTGTCCTACCTAACGCCAAACAATACATGTGCTTTTGTAGAATGAGCACGCGCAATCGTAACGGAAAATCAACAGGTCTCAGACATCAGGTCGTCCGAGTACCCATCACGGCTGGCAACCTGCGCCTCTTTCCAGCTGACACCCACGCGGATCTTCGACGCGAACGGTAGGTGTACCGAAGAAGCCTGAAGGTCCAAGTGGTGTGCGACGCCACTCGCTGCTGCCTCGTCTCCTCAACCGTTGCTCAAATAACATCCATAAATCCCATTAATCCGTTCCATGCTTGTTGACAAAAGAAATGCGGTTCGTATTGCGCGGCATATCGCGCCGCTCAGTCGTGTGGTATCTACCCCCTTCCGGTCCAGTCTCCGTAACAATGCTGATGAGGAAATGTAAAAGACAAAAGAAACACAGCAATACGTGCTTGCCCCTGAAATGGGAGCTTGTCAATGCAGTGGCCACGAGATGCTCCTCGCTGTATGATGCTGGCCTCGTAAATCGCATCCTACAGAACTCGAATCATGGAGACTTGATCTTGCGAACTAATTGCGCTGGGGCTATTGCAGGTGTCTCCGATATTCAGTCGCTCTAGCAGCCCAGAGAAGCAACGTGAGCTTCTCATGATCCCGGGATGAGCCTCGGAATGTTCTTGCTGCGGACCAAAAATGGACTCGGCATTTCGTCTACCTCGGGATCCCACACGGCAACAGATTTCGAGTTCTCATTGTTGGTTGGAGCCCTTCCACCAGCACGTGCCTGTGACAGCTCGACGAGTGTTCGTCCCCGGACGTTGCCCATCTTGCTGATGAGACCGCCGCCGTTGCTGAGCTGGCCAGCCGCAGAAGACTTGCGAGACAGTCCGCTTCTAGAGGAAGAGTCGCTGCTGCCACTGCCCCCAGACAAGTTCGCATACGGCGGAATCTTTGAGACCTGGCGGTTCGGGGAGTCGCGCTCACGAAGAACGGGAGATCGAAGCTCCTGTACCGAGCTCGTGGGCACGATGCCAGTGGTTGTCTTCATGGGGGCTGACAGGGTTGGTCTGTTCCTCAGCATGTTCTCTGCTGGCGCCGTCTTCATGTGAGGGAACGCTGGCCGCGAAATGCCGCTGATTCCGGTGATCTTCTTCACCTGCCGGCTTGGCGACGGAGAGGTCGGAGCTTCGTCAGAATCGTCTTCCGAGTCTATGTCAAAGTTGTCGGGTATCTCAGAGGCTTTGCGCCCCCCGTTATTCGCAAAAATGTTAGATTGGTGAACAAAGGGGCCCTTTCCTGAGTTCTTGCGCCGAGGCGATAGGGACAGCGAGGCGAGTGCGCAAGGGGATGGTGAAAGGTTGTCGACGTCCATTGGGGTTCCGAGGTTGCCAGCGTACATGGTCTGCGCGCGAGCAAAGGGGGTCCTTACTCCCTTCTTCATTTCGTCCTTTGGTGGAGTGTTAGGGCTCATAACCGAAACCTCCGTCATGTCTGTGGCGGCGGACGATCCGCTCTGGTTGCTTCCTGCGCCAATGGACGAGTATGGGAAGTCGGACTTTGATCCTGACGAGTTGAAGTGCATGTTTTCAACTGTTGTTAAAGCGGCCATCTTCCTTTGTTGCTGCAACTCCATTTGGACGCGGAGCTGGACCTCCTCCTCGTATTTGTTCTGGAGCTGCTCGATCTCGACATTGACCAAGCGGTCGATCTCCAGCCGAGCCCTGGTCTCCCACTCTCGTCGCAGGCCAGAGTCGATCTCCTGCCGCATGGTAACCCTATCAGAGTCCAGCTTCAGAAACTTCCTCTCGACTTCACGCGCCTTTCTACCGAGAGACTCCTCCTTCTTATGGAGTAAAGCCTCCTTCTTCTGAAGCGCGCGACTCATATCAACAACTTCCCGCTCCTTGCGCATCAATCGGACTACGGGCAGGTTGAGCAATGCTGCCGTGTCTGGTCGCTTATCTGGGTTGACCCGCAGGCAGTCTCGGATGACTGCGCTCAGTTCGGCGGAGTAGATATTAGGTAGCGGTGCGACCTTGCCCTCCTTGATCTTTTGGACCAACTGGTAATGCGACTTGGCGTTGAATGGAGGCTCCCTTGTGCAGAGCTCGTAGATGATACAACCCAGTGACCAGACATCTGACTTGAGTGTGTACATCTCGGCCGCACAAATCTCCGGAGACATGTAAAACGGGGTTCCAACGTAAGTCGAGGCAAATTGCTGTGACGTTAACACTTTTGATAGACCAAAGTCGCCGAGCTTGACTGAGTTGTCCTCGCCGAGGAAGACTAGGCAGGGATTAGCGCAGGCGCAGTCAGTACTCTCTGATACATCACGTACTGTTTTCAGGCTTTAGATCCCGGTGGAGGATGGTCATACCACCCGCTGGCGTCTTGGGCCGGGCAGTAGGGCCCAGGCCCATGACGTTCTTTCCCACCTCGGGGGGGTCAATGCCATAATGACATCGGTACAGGGCAGTGACTAGTTGTGAAAAGATGCTCCAAACAAACGCCTCCTCAGCGTATTGGTTCTTGTTGTGTAGTTCCCGGATGACTCGGCCTAGGTCCCCATTTCCGCAGTACTCCATGTATATGTGTAGGTCCTGAGACGACTTCAGATGCTCTCGGCTGTAGTATCCAACGATGTTTGGATGGCGGAGGGAAGATAGGATGGTGAATTCGGCGTGGAGCTGTTCCCTCTCCTTTTGAGACATCTTGAGGTAGCTGATTTCCTTGCGGCAGAGGACCATCCCGTCGTCCTTTCTGCGCACCTTCCGGATGATGCCAAAGGAGCCATGGCCTACATCACACGGGACGGATATCAGCACAATGTCAATTTGAATGGTATTTCCCCAGAAACATGTGGGGTGGTGCAATCGACAAACGTACCAATCTTCTCGAGGGCCTCATACTTCTCATTGCCGTCCGACGACATATTGAAATGCAAACCGGGGCAGCCTTTGTCAATGGGAGGAATGGTGATGATCCATAAGCTGAGAAGCAAGCAAACAAACAATTGGAGGAAAGACAAGCCGTGTTGAGTGTACCTGCTGATGTTAGTAGGGCTCGTTATAGGTCGGTGATGGCGATGTTGATTGTGTGATTGGAGTTGGAGTCGGAGTCGGAGTCTGGAGAGGTTGGAAGTCTGTTGCTGGAGACAGAGAAAAAGAATGTCAACATTTAGGCGGATTGCCTGGGCAACGCACTTGCAGGGGCCAAATCCCTGCTAGAGCTTTCACTCACAGGGGTCAGATCCCTGCTAGAGCTTTCGTTTTCCAGGAGGGGGGGGCTTGCGACGTTATCGATAAAGCCTATCGATTGATAGAGCAACCTATGACGGAGTCCGCCACCCGGAGCCGCTCTCCCGGGTTGAGATGACCCTTAACTCCGACGACCTCTTAGATATATGCACGGCATATTCTCTTGTGTCAGTGGTTGGTTGAGATTTTCTGCTTCTGATTTTCCCTCCCAGGCTTCTTTTTCCTTGTCTCTTAATTGAACTGTAGCATCATGTCTGGAGTGCTCAAGAAATATGAGCTCGAGGCAAAGCTCAAGGATGAGCATCAGCTTATCGAGCAGGGCATTCTCCGGGATGAGAACCCTCTCGATCTCACCACAGACTTCAGCAGGTTCCTTGATGCTTGCCGGAAAGGAGACCTGAAGACGTGTCAGGAGCTCATATCAAACGGTGTCAATATCAACGGCAAAGACGCCTATGATTACACGCCCCTCATTATCGCCAGTCTCTGTGGCCACTTTGAGCTGGTCCAGCTTTTGTTGGAATCTGGTAAGTATTAAGTAATCCTACTTTGGACGCCTTAAAATGGGTAAATCAGGAAGGAGGGTTCTCACTGGTGTCTCGGTGGGAAACCCTTGTAAAGGGCAGAGTGGAAACCTTGAGTCGCTGACGGTCAGTGCAGGTGCTCTCGCTGAAAGGAACACTTTTCAGGGCGAACGAGCTGTGTACAACGCTTTGAACGACAGGATAAGGAACTTGCTCCTGTCTTACGACTACTCGAAATCTACAGATCCCTTGCAGCCATGGGCCTCTCATATCACCCAGTTGCTGACACGTCAGATCCCCAAGACATCAGATATCACTTTGACGTCCGGGTCTGAATCCTTGCACCTGCACAAGTTCCTGCTCTCGTCAAGGACGCCATATTTCAGGGAAAAACTCGCAGTTGCCCCGGAAACTACGCAGTGGAAGCTGTCCAGTGCCGTGCCTGTGGAGGCCTTCCAGGTCGTCGCGCGGTATCTATACCTCGGCGAGCTACCCAGGGACCTCGTCGACCCCCGCAGCTCCACTTCCGAGGAAGAAGTCTTCAAGGGGATTGATAAGGTCAGCAAGCAACTAGAGGTCGAGAAACTCTGGGAAGCGGTATTGTCACTGGATGACCGACGGCTGGCACGGCAAAGGTATCAGGATGAAGTCCAAAGAGCGCAGGCACAAGTGGAACGATTTTTCCAGGACAATGTTCTGGGCCACAAGATGGTCGTGGATACGAAGAAGGTGAACGAGATCAAGTGGAAACACGACAACTCGATCTTCGCCGACTGCCTATTACGTGCGGACGACGAGGAAGGGGACGACGATTCGGAGGACGATGCTGAAGAGACGGTGATCGGCGCGAACGGCATTCCGATAGGCCCTGCTTCAGAAACATCCAAAGCCAACGGTGCCACCGCGAAGCCCAGGAAGTCGGCCGTATATCCAGTACACAAAGCGATGCTGATCAGGAGTCCATACTTCGAAACCATGTTCTCGAGCGAATTTCTCGAAGCGCAGGACTCGGAGCATCTGCACATGGTCAAAGTAGACTGCATCCCCGAGGTCCTAGAAGCCATCCTCACATTCCTGTACACCGAGAAGGTCGACTGCCCCCTCGACCTCGCAATGGACCTGCTCTACACCTCGGACATGCTCCTGATGGACAGGCTCAAGACCAAAGCAGCACAGACCATCAGCACGCTCGGAAGCGCAACGAACAACATCCTGGTCGACAGGACACACAAAACGAACGAAGGCCACGATGAGTCGGAGCAGGTGGAGGTGGAGCCCATCGACGTGTACGACGTGATCCACGCAGCATGGCAGCTCCGCGTCCAGAGGCTGGAGGAGTTTGCCGCGCGGTACCTGGCGTACCGCCTGGAGGACTACATCGACGAGCCCGAGTTCGCGGAACTCATCCAAGAGTCTGCGTCGAGGATCAAGCGGCGAGAGGAGACGGACACCATCGAGCTCCTGGACGATATCCGGTACTACCTCTCGGAGCGCTTCCGCCTGCGGTTCGAGGACGCCGGGTTGGAGGAGATAATGGACGAGAACGGGGAGATCGACGCCGAGGCCGTGGAGGGGCTCGTCGCCGCCGGTGAAGAGCGTGCGGGCACGACCGGCGCGGCCGGCGAGGCCGGCATAGACGGATTTATAGACGGAGTTGGGAAGCAGGTGTCAGAGGTGGCGACTGAGACACTCACTGATAGTGCCCCTGTAACAGAAGGTGGTGCTGGGGTGGTGCGGACGCTGGAAGGAGAAGTCGTCCATGATGAGTTTGATCTTGATGCAATGAACTACCAGATCCTGCTTGGAAAGATCGATACGTTGCTAGATAGCCTGAAGCTAGACGCATAAGACTAGACGTGGTAGACTTTCATGTCATAGGCATTTAGACGTCAATATGAATGAGTATCTCACTGTACCGTCCGAGTGGGAGGAAGATACATCCAGCACACTTCTTGGTTTGGCTCTACTTTGAGCTCCCTCGTTAAGCGTTGCAGGCTCAGGAACATACTTTCCTCCCAACCCTGATGTGATATGTATCTCAAAGGAAGCTCGATGTGTTGTGTTACACAGCAGACTCGAGAGATAAAACTCTTAGGTAGTGTCATTGTCTTGCAAAGTTGAATCAAAACCCAGACACGGCGAACTGATCATGTATTTAGAAGAGCCCATCGCGAACAATACATCAGGACCAACAGTACATTCACGCGAATAAGATACAAGCACAAGACAACGATGTAGACATCTTCGGTAGAGTGAACTCGAAAGCTTCTGTGGGGGAAAGTTCATCTTTGGTACGTGAGGCTGCCTACTGGAACAGGCATATGCGCGATCACTCCTTTTTTTTTTTTTTTAGCAGCAAGACTCACCTCCGTCAACAAAATGATCAGAGCACAATGCATTGAAATACAGAGGAACTCTGGGTTTTGATTCGATACCAAAATCTTGTTCCGGAGCGTATTATCACAGAAACAATCTTCCTCGCCTAACATCTTCGCTCATCTCGATGCTGAAGCTGTACGCTATCCAAGTACACGCACACGCATACACACACAAGCAAGGCCATATATGAAAACCACCAGATGCAGAGTCTGATACGTGATAGATATAGAAAACAGAAAACAAAACAGGTATTATCGTCATCGTCATCATCATACTGCCGCGAGGCTTAAATATTCCCTTCTTTGTCTCAGCCGCGAGGCCCATGTTCGATCTTAAAAAGAGAGACCCCAGCCGCCAAGCAAAACAATCCATGGAGAGTGAAAAGAAAGAAAAAAAAAGATGGCAAAAACACATCAACGACCCATCCGTCTTCTGTTTGGTCCCGAGAGGGGGGGGGGCCAATAATATGGCCATGTCGTTCAACATCCTCGTCTGATTACATGCATCGGGTGCAGACAGCCGGGGACGAAAACCATGATCTGGGCAGGGAACGAGACGGCTCTCCAGAAGACAGCCGCAAATCACCCAATCGTCTTCGCAACGGCTTGTCTCCTGCACAGGCGTGAGAGCCCCGTTTGGTAGGCATGCTGCTGCTGCGGTGCTGTGGTATCCCGCCTTCGTGCTTGGTTGCGTCCTGGCAACGTTCGGTAGGTGGGTATCCACCTTTGAAACGAGAAAACAGAAGAAAAAGAAGAGAACCCTAGAACTCTTTTGTGTTTCCATGTGGCCGCGTGACCTCGCTGTTCTACCCAGTCCATTTTCGTCGTGATACGAGGTTTTGTTTGCTGTGAGCCGCAGGGTGGGTTGGGCGCCCTGTGCAACAGCATCTCGCCTATTTCATAGTCTCCTCCTGGCTTGCCCAGTTTCTTTCCTTCCCAACAATGTGGGGGGGGGAGGGGTCCATCTCGCCCCGAAGTCCCTCCCTCGCGGGATATCCCAAAGCTCCAGTTCTTGTTTTGATCGTTGTCTTTTGATGTTCGGTTTTTATTGTTCCCTACCGCTTCCTCGATCTCCCAGACTCAATGTCTCTCCCTCCGGTGCCCATGATGTCGATGCGAAGACGAGTGCCCATGCGAGGAATGCCCATGCCTGCTGCTGCTCGAATGATGCCGCGACGAACTCGGCTGTGGACTGTCCAGGGCGCGCTCCAGCTCCTGCACCCTCTGCCGGTATTCGCGGACAATGTCCCGGATGTGTCGTATGCGGTCGAACTCGACCTCGAGATCGTCCATCTGCGCCATGATCGAGTGGTATCTCCGAATCTCCGCGTCCGCGTTGTCTACCAGGTTGCCGGCGGCGTCGTACATGGTCATGGTGACGATCTGGGTCTGCTCGGTCAGATGGTCTAACTGCTGGGAGATCTGCTGCATAAGCCGGTCGAAGTGGCGTCCCAGCTGAGCAAGAGAGCCGCTGTCCAGAAGCAAAAGCCCCTGTGAGGACGCACGGCTGGCTGCACGGGAGGAGTTTGACCCACCCGCCGCTTCCCTCTGCGCATGTTGGAGAACCGCGACCTCGTCGGTCGAAAGGCCCAGTTGGCTGACGGACACGGCTTGAGGCGCCTGTGACGATGACGACATGGTGGTCGCAATCAAAGCGAGAGTCCAAGGGCGAGGCTGAGATGTTGAGGGACCGGTGGTCTTCTGTGGAGCGAGCGGTGGTCAAGGTGCTGCTGGCTGCAGCGTGGGGAATCCAGGCCTGCTGCTTTCGAATCTGCACGACGTGTCGCGGGGACCCGTTGTCAAAAGTCCCTCCAGGGGACTGGAGCACGCAGGGCGGCACCTCAACCCCGTCAAGTCGCAATGCGACCGACTGATGGCTGGCTGCGTCTTGGAGGATGTGTAGAACAGCAACGGTTGCAGTACGACGGACTCGGGGGGGCAGGCGGTGACAATCCCACGGTCGAATTGCGGGGTACGGGGGTACAACGGCGCCGAGGGGTCCCACAAGGGGAACAACGGCGATAACGACCCCGAGGGAAGCGTTTGCGACAGCTTCGCGCACGGCGTCATTGTTTCGAAGGAGACGTGCTCATGGCAACGCTGTGTCCAGGAAGAAACTGTCTGTCAATGATAAAGAGAAGCTTGCGGATTGGATACAGAGCTCTCGCAGGCAAGAAGCCCGTCGGTCGCGAGGCTGGCCGGCCGGTCGGGGATTACAACTAATGCGCCGCTTGCTGAGCCGGTCTGTGGAGATGATACGATTGGCGAGTATATATGTTAACGGAAGGAAAAGATGGGAAACTTTGGGAAATAAAAAAGCCGACCTGTCGACCAGAGATAAGAAGAGGGGAGTAAAAAAAGAGCGCACCACGGGTACGGCTTGGACTGATTGATGGTGGGCAGCCGGCCGAGATGGTGCATAGCAAGGTTGAACTTTAAACCGGGTGAGAGAGAGACCAGACGGCGCTCTTCTGTCCCGCCCGGATGGTGATACAGTACAAGCAGGAGGAGTTGATGACGGCGGAGGCGTGCAGACAGAATTCAAGGCAAGTCGGCGGTCCACAAGAGAGCTGTTGGTAACATGAGCACCCGAGACAAGGTGGTTCTGATGGCACACAATGCAACAACGAGGGTTCCAGTCTCCAGTTTCCAGTTTCCAGTTTCCCTCGGGCTCGCCTGTTACCACCGAAATCAGTCAGTCTGGGTGGAGGTGCTTTGCAGCAATAATATCAGCCTCTGCCTCAGCCTCAGCCTCAGCCTCAGTATTTCAGCCTCTTCACCAGCCCCAATCGAGTGGAGAATTGGGATTAAAAGTGAGGTTGAGTGAAAGTGAAAGTGATTTGAGGAATGTGATGAGGTGACAACGATGGGCGGTTGGTTCAGTACATATGCATGCGTCAGCTGATATAGTTATATTTGGTCTGCGATGTTGGTAATGATCGATGATGGCTCGGACGATGGAGGAAAAGAAAGAAGAAGAAGAAAAATAAGAAGGGAAAAAAGCAAAGAAAATGTCGCGGCTGTTGATGATGGAGAATCGCAACAGTAGCAGCAATTCCAACGTAATAAAGTCGGTGAGCAGAACCACCACGACAAGATAGTAGGAAAATAGGTAGATGCTCCCTTACTCGGTTAATTATCGGGCTGTCTTGTTTTGTTTTGTCTGGTTTGATCCGATCTGGCCTGGTCTGGGATCCTGTCTGTGACATGAACAGGTGAAGCTGCGGAGGTGCTGCGAACTCCTCGTGGGATCATGGTTGGGGTGTGGGATGGGCAGGGTTGTTCCTGCCTGCTGCTGCAGACGGCGTTTCGCCCACGGACCTGCCTGCCTTGACTCCTTGAGTACATGAGGTAGGTATGCTGTGTGCCCAGAAAGGTACCTAGGTAGGTACTGCTTGACCTGGGGTCCCCTCCGTTTCTTACCCCATTACGACAGGAGGTTTCATTCATGCGACTCGAGTGATGAAGCACTTATACAGTCCCCAGGCAATAAGATGCTTCTACCTCCCGAGGTCCTCGTTACCATCTCATCCTGCACCAAATTTACTGGAATTATTCAAAAGGCTCGCCCATATACGCCTGTGTGGATGCGATTCGCCGAAGACATCAGAGAGTATTCCCTCCTTCCACACACGGCGCCTCTTGAAACGCTTTCGCCCGCCCGAACGGACGGACGCAGGGGAAACGGGAAACGGGAAACGGGACATAACCGCTTGCTGCTTCTGCTGCTGCTGCTGCTGCAACCTGCACAGTGACCTGCAGATTATATCCACATACATATATATATATATATATATATATATATACAGCTCAAGTATCCCTGGCTGCCCTAATGCATCTCCGGACTCTTAACCCCAGAAGGCTGGCTCAGCCTCAACGCCATGAACGGCTTCACAAATTACCCGATATCAGCAAGCTCCAGCAAGCTCGTCATTCCGGGCTGTTCGGATGGGCAACTGGGCGATACCACACCAATCACACCACACAAGGTGCTCGCATAACTAACGTCAGTCGCCAGGAGTGTGTGGGCAGATTGTGCATTGACTTTCCAGGCTTTCTGCTCTGAGACGCGCGCGGATACGAGAGGAGGGGGGGGGGGGTTTGATATCATGAGGTCTTCTGGTCTCGGACACAAGCAGGGAAGAGAATCCTTCTTTGACGTGAAGAAGGGGATTGGGAGGGGGGGCGCCTCTGTTGAGGGTCACACTATCGGGCTATGTAACCATGAATTCCCCGGCTGTCAGAAGCAATTAAAATCTATCGAGGGACCTGCAGATGACAGAAAGACCGTTCCTTGCCCACAGTCAGCCCGCAGCTCTCTGACGAACACCACCATCAGCACTGCGGAACGCCACATATCGGCGCAGAGTTTCCAGAGCCGCTTGGAAGGTTTATCGTGTCCGAAACATACCCAGATGGGTCTGCAGCTGCAGCTGAAAAAGGAGCTATTCCGGTTTGGTGGCCACCAAGAACGTAGAACGGTGGAAGCAAGCAGCCACCTGCGTAGAATGACGTCTGGTTCGAAGTATCACTTCTCTTTCCAACGATCGCATTGACCTTCACACCGCTTTAGGGCGGGCACCTCTTCCACGATACAAGGTGGAACGACCATCAGTTGTCACCTCATTTCCTGTATCACTTAAAGTACAGTTTGCACCCTCGAAAATAGTGACGGAACTGGTCAACTCGTCGTATTCAGCTTTGAGCACGAAGATATTGGAGGACAAGTGTTGCGGCTTGCCGAAATCACCTGCCGTCCTGCCAGCGCGTAGAACCTCGTTTCCAATATTCATCTGAGACACTTGTCGAGCACTTGAGCTGGTGGTGATCCTTTTGTCATGCAGCCTTAATTTTCTCGATTGAAGCACCCAGCTCTTCCGTACCAGGCCAAAGGATGGAGAACTGAGACCACGGCTTCCACGGGGATGAGAAGCCGTGTCTCAGCCTGCTGCAAATAGTAGATCTCCCCAACCTATGCCCTCCTCCCAGTCACCTGGCATCACTGCTTGAACTCGTTATCATACCGCGTCGCAGCCAGCGGCTAAAAAATAAAAGGCCGGGCCGATGGCCGGACGCTCAAGCCCCGGATTCTCCAACCCTGGACCTGTCTCTATCTACACAGCCCGCACCTGGGCGCCTCGTAGAGTAACACAACGACGAGCCGAAGCTGAATGCCTCGTTTGTACCAGCTGACCGGCTCGTAGCAACGACCCTTCCACACGGCAGTAGCAACCGAAGAAAAAAAGTCCAAGCGATGTCCTCGAACCACTTCCAATCATCGGGCTGGCTAATCAACTGCTCTTGGTTCCTCGCTCCATATCGCACACGTTACAACACACACACACACACACACGTCAAACCCCATCGATCACTCCACCCTCCCAGACCAGCCCTCCTGCTCCAGCGCCAGGTTCACCGCGGCCCTGACATCATCCGTGACATTGTGCGGCCTCGCCTCCTCGTCGATCTTGTCGAGCGGCATCCTGTCCTCGGCCCACACGCCCGTCCGCACCAGGTACGATGTCCACTCGGGGATAGGCCTCGCCTTCTTGTCCGTATTGGGCCTCTTCCGGAGGCAAAAGTTCCACGCCGCGACGCCCCTGATGTCGCTCTCGGGGTTGTCCCCCACCATGTGGACCTTGCGAAGCACACCACCGCCGCCGCCGCCCTGGCCCTGCTGCTGCAGCTGCTGCTGCTGCTTCTGGTAGTACCCCTGCAGGACGTCCCACGCGAACCAGTACGTCGGCAGCTCGGGCTTCCCGAACGTGAACTTGCGCAGTGGCGCGGACTTGGCCCCCGAGTTGGCCACGAGCATGGCCCAGACGCGCTGCAGCGCCGCGCGGAACGACCCCTGGCCCAGCCGCGACAGGTGGTACCCCGTGCTCCACAGCAGGTCCGCGTTGCTGAAAATGACGGCCGGCTGCCCGTCGGCCTGCCACTGCTGCCGCCGGGGCAGGGCCTGGTTCCCGTTCTTGGGGCTGTAGGTGCCGAGGTAGCCCCGGTGCGAGAGGAGCAGGTCCGCGACCAGCTGCACGTCGACGGCCCAGTCGCGCGGGTCGTTGAACACCATGACGGCGTCGACCTTCAGGCAGTCCTCGAGATTCATCGCCGGGCTGGCCTTGGGGTTGTACACGGGCCTGGGCAGGGGGAGCGTCTCCTGCTTGGCGTAGAACTCCTTGAGCGGGTCGAAGGGGAAGATCTCCGGGTGTGCTTTGAGGATGTCCCCCGGGGTCACCACCGATTTGAAGCCGTAGCCGTGCGCGATGTGCCGCGCCTTGGAGGCGTCGGAGCCCAGGACCAGCACGGTGTTGTCGCTGGAGAGCCTGGGGCTGCCGATTGAGTTTTCGAGGTACCTCTCTAGGTCGGGGAAGCCCAGGTCTACGTCAGGATCGAGGAGCCTCTGGTATGGGGTGTGGCTCTGCACGAAGTTGGAGACGTCCAGCCCTACGCCGAGCTTTTCGGACAGGTCGGCCACGCGCTCGGACTCGTTCTTGCCTCCGCCGTTGGTCAGGAGGATGAAAGGGATTCGGTGCTGTTGGAGGTATTTGAGCGTCTCGGTTGCTCCTGGGATGGGCTTTGACGAGTGTAAGAGAACGCCGTCGATGCTGTGAGGTTTTGTCAGTACATCATTCCCAGGTGAGCAGGCAAGCTGCCTTGCAGACTAGATATTATGATATCCAGAATGGAGGAGGAAAGCGACATTATCTCCCCCCCCCCCTTCCTTTCACAAACGCGGTGGACTCACTCGAATGCAAATGCGAACTGAGGCGCTCCGCCACCCACAGAAGTAGCCGAGCTCGCCACACTCTCCCCGCTCTCACTTCTCGAGCTGTCTGTCTCGTCACTGCTGTACGTGCTGCTATACCACCTCAGCCCTCCAGCACCCGAATTACGCCTCGCGACAAGGCCCTGTGAAGCATGCTGATATGTTCGCCCCAGCGCCCTTCGTGAAGAAAGTGGCATCGACGTCCCATAGCACCTCTGAGCTGCCTCACCGGCACCCCTCCGTGACAGTTCAGCCCGCAACAGCGGCAGCGCCTTTGCCGCTGCTCTTGAGGACGCGCTCATTGTCCCAGATTTCTGCTCAAGGTACCGCCGGAAAAGTGACCGTTTTGATGATAAAAACGAGTGACAGTGTGTGTGTGAGAATTGAGTTGTATAAGGACTGAGTTGAACGAACTGAAAATGAGTTTGGGAGGTTGTTGAAATGTCGACGGTGTGGAAGCTGGCGTTCGTGTCGTCACTGCATGATGAGCGCTCCGAAGCTGCGGAGCTGTAGTGGGGCGGAGCGGATTGCCGCCCCGTGCCGGTCATGACTTCACACGCCGGTCCCGGGCAATCCGGCGAGATAATCTACCGAACAATAAACCCTTGAGGACGGGATCATTAGAACAGCTAGCTGTTTTCTCGACTTTATCATGATAAGTGCTTCAGCTGGGATTAAGGTGGGTGCACCATCCGGCATGTACATGGGTGGCAAGGAAAGATGGACAAGGCACTTCTAATTCACAAGTATTAAAGCCATGGCCTCTTGCTCCGCCATGGCACTCAGATTATTACTACCACCGCTACAAGAATGTACAACAAGGGCGCTCATTTCATCTCCAGCTCCAACCCGCTGTCTATTACCGCCCTCAATGGCGGGGCGTCCGCTGATGTCAATATGTCCCACTCGCTCGTCCTCCGTAGTTCGTCCCAATAGCGTTCCTCCCCAAGTACGGCCGGTTGAAGGCGGTATTCGATGTGTTTCGCTTGGTGACATTGGGAAGCCTCAAATGAAGCCCGGTGAGACCATTTCCTTCTTTCAGGTCCGACCGGTTGCGTTCATGGCTGTGTCCACCAACACATGGTCATAGAGTTGATCCATCACCATGCCCTGTTTGACACGAGCTCGATACCTCCTGTGGGACGTGTTCGACCATGTACCCGTCCCTTCGTCACATTTTCCGAAGCAGACAATCCAGACGAACTCGTTCCTTTCTGAAACCCCCGCCGCTCTCTCGTATCGCACATTATCATCATGAAACAAGTTTTCCCACCCACCCACAATAGCTCCTTCCAGCTGCAGAATCTAGCCTCCCTCACCGATCTCAAAGACTCCGCACCGCCGGAAGAGAGTAAGAAAAACAAGGCAAATTATGAAGCAGACGTGTGGGTGTGTGGTACAGAATGGTATCAGTCGCAGTCAGATCGTGAAAAAAAGTATACACTGGACAAAACACCGTCATCTCCCTCTTTTGGACAGCATGAAAGCCCTGTTCTGTCTCTCTCATCATTTGCAAAACGAAGCTGTGCTGCCATATGCCGGTGCCAATGCTATGCAGACAAATTGGTCGTCTCCAATGCCCTCTTTCCCGAGTTCTTGCACTGCCCAATAGAGGCGAAAAAGCACATTTCTGTCGTAAAGCCTCGTCGGGTTGCTGGTGTCGTCCCGGGTGTATGCTCTCGTCAAAACAAATAAGCAATAATAAAGCATGCATGCCAGTCCAGAGAAGGTGGACTATGTCGGTCGGCTTTCGGAGAACTCGGGATGCGACACAGACGGTGTTGATGCAAGAAATCGTCGCAGCTGTTGCGCTTCTGCGAGGACCTAGACCCGATTGATCTGCATCTGGCCCGCGCTCGTCCTGCTCCGCGTCTCGTCTTCCTCTAGCACGTCGCTAAGCCGGGTGGGGTGGTGATGGCGCGGCATGGTCTCCCACCCGGGGCCGGCGTAGCCGCCACCGCTGTAGTCGGGCTGCTGCTGCTGCTGGCCGGGGTACGATCCAGACCCGGACCACGGGGAGGCGGACGGAGGGTAGCTGACGCCGGGCTGCTGTCCCGATGGCGTCTCGTATTCTTCTGCCCCAGGGTCAGAGTCATCATCTCCTGGTGTCCCAGGGCGATACGGGACTTTGTCTCCTCGCGCGTCGCGGACGAAGTTGCCGTGCGCATCGATAACGAACTCACCTTCGCTATAGCCTCCCTCGGATCCACCTCCAGCGCTGTACGGCCGCTCCTCTTCACCTGCGCTTTGTGGTGGTTGTTGGTAGTAGCCCCCGCCCGAGCTCGGCGCTGCTGCTGCGGGCGCCTGCGGTGGCTGGGAGTACTGGTATTGTTGTGACGGCGCTTCGGGCTGTTGTGGCTGGCGCTGTTCCCGAGTGCTGCCTCCTCGACCAGGGACACCTTGAGTCATTGGGACGACCTGGACTCCGCCAACGATAGTAGGCAGGCCCTGCTGCAGCGACGCCGTGCGGTCGCGTTCCTCTTGCTCCCGACGTCCCAGTTCCTCCCAAGCCCGGCGCGCCTCTTCCTTGGATATGAGCAGCTCCTTCTGCATCTCGCTTATACGCTTCTGCGTCTTGGAGTTGGCCCGGTCGTTCTCAAGCGCCTCTTGAATGGCATTTGCCTTTGACATCCGTTCCTCTGCCAGCGCCCGCTCAAGCGCAGCTTTTGTCTCTTCATTCCGTTCCAATTCGGCACGCGTCTCGAAGAACCACCGCTGGAACTTGCGCTCGGAGCTTGCGCGCAGGCGCTGGAGCTCAACAACAGCGTGGAAAAGGTTCGCCCCTGCCGCAGAGAGGTCGCTAACCTGTCGCGATAGTTGCGATGAGACAGGGTCTCGGTCAATCTCATCTGCATGTTGTTGCAATTTCCGTATCCAGAAGCTCGTGAGTCCTTCCCAGTGAGCCGACAGGGCTTCCCATCGCTCGAATGCGTGGGGAAACGTGTTCCTGGGCTGAGTCTTTGGCGTCGCCCCGGCGTCACCGGGCTGGGTTCCTGTTGTATTTGGCATCTGTCCTCCAGCTGCACCAATGTTTGGCACACCGGAATATTGAAGAGGTTGCTGTGCTTGTGATGCGTTGGTGTTGGTTCGGGAAGGGCGCTGCTGGTTTTGGGTAGGTTGTTGCAACCTAGGTGCCGGCTGTTGCGCTTGTGGTGGAATAGGTTGTTGTTGCTGTTGCTGCTGTCTGCGCTGCGCACTGGCAGGATCAAGCGGTCGGGGAACAGATGTATCACCTCCTGGAGCCATGCCGACACCTGGTGCAGCACCAGCAGCGGGAGCTCTACGCTCCGCCATTCTTCTCTGTTGATCTTCCAGTTCTCTTGCCTCATTCTCGGCCCGCTCCCGTTCTGCGGCTCGTTCTGCACGTTGACGCTCTCTCTCCTGGCGCTCCTGCATGATCATTCTCGGACCCTTGATCCCTGATGGCGAGCCGGTCTGTGCTGGTGGGGCTGTGGGTCTCGTCGTCGAGGAAGAGAAACCGTTTGTGACGGCGGGTTGTCCGCCAATACCACGAATATCAGCCATTGATGCGTTCTCTTCGAACAGATCCGGGGTGAATGAATTGGGGTGTCTGAGTGCTTCCTCGAGTGCCCAGAGAATCGCACTGTGGGTATGCTTGGAGATGTGTAAGGCCGGGTGTGCCGATGTGCGGTCAAAGCGTGGGGAGGACGAGGTCCTTGGCGGTATGAGAGATGGGGGAAGAGTAGTAGAGTCTACTTCGAATGGATCGCTGAGCAGATCCTGTGAGAGATGTCTCGCAGGATGACGTCGCTGTTTCCTTCTGTCTGGGTCAGGTATGTCGTTGGGATTGGCTGTCGCAAAGAGCCCCCCAGAGCCTAGGCCTACCGAGACTGCTTCCAAGTGAACCCGTCTTGGTGGGGAAATTGGTTGGTTCTGGGGACTAGGAGTGCGGACAAAACGAGGAGTGCGACGCAGGCTGTGATGCGACAATGGCGTGGATGCGCCTGACCTTGCACCTTGGTCAGGAGGAGCAGGAGATATCGAAGCTTGGGATCGTCGAAGGGTTCGCTGCTGGCGCTGCTGCGCAGGTGAAGGAGTTTCGTAACGGTCGTAACGGTCGTAAGAAGTGAAGGGATCTAAGTCCGTCACGGTTGCGGTTACTTTCCCCTTATCACCAGGTGGAGCTCGGTTGGACAAGGTGAATGGTCACCACCTTCGAGTGGTGACGGTGTTGGGAAAGTGAACTGAAACCGAGGTTGTGTAGTTGAATGACGAAAGGTAGCCCTATAATACCGAGACGGTGAGCGGTTAGCGAACTAGTTCCAAGTTTTTTGTTGTTATGAGGCCGGTCGAAGGTAGAGTTTAGGGTAGACGGGGTTCAGGGTCTCGACCAAGCAAGAAGCTGGGGCTGGAGCTGGAGCTGGAGCTTGAGTCTTGAGATTTGAGATTGAGATTGAGATTGAGCTTCGAGATCTCGAGTTGCGCCAGGTGAATTAGTGGAGAAGCTGTCCCAACTCACTGGTAAAGTCAATTGCAGGCACACGAAGCTGTTGCACAGTAAGAAAAGAAGGAAAAATAGCAGTGCGAAAGGTCAATTAGCTTCTAGGCGCCGTTGTGGTGGTTGTTGCTACTGCTGCGAGGTTGCGCTGCGACCTGTCGCATTAAATCGGAGGCTGGTGTTGCTGTGTGGGAAAAGTGGTGGCGGGCAGCGATGGCGATGGTGATGGGATGGACGGTTAGTAACTCCGTACTTTTTCGTGTTGTAAGTGGGAAGGCCTAAGCTTTGAATGCTGCAAAGCTATAGATAGGTACGGTAGTACTGTAAACGGTGGCCATGGTTAGTCGAGTTTCAGGTCTTCATCATCATCGTCGTGAAAACCGATGAATTGTCAAAACAAGTGTGGGATTGAAGCCTCACTTCTGGAGTTTGTACACAGTGCACAGGAGATTTTAGATGCCCAGTTGTCAAGACGGCGTCGTGTGTATGTGTGTTGTTGACGTTGACGTTGTCGTTGTGTTTCGTTGTTGTTGGTGGTGGTGTTGGCGCCCTCTTACTGCCCTTGCCCTGCCCTGTCTGTCCTTGCCCTGTCCTTGCCTGTCCTTGCTTGTCACTGCTTGTCACTGACCGATGCCCGACTCCACCAGACCTTGGCTCGTGGCCTGAATCCTGACCGCTGCTGGACCACCCAGCTCCGTTCAACCGCGTCTTCTCTTCCCCCCTCCACTTCTTCTGCCAGTCCGGTGCCTGACTTCACCGAATGTGCAGAATGTTCTGGGGACAATGGCCTGAACGGCAGCAATGGCTGATGGGGCGGTGAAAAAGAATGGGGTCGGCCTTCCAGATCATAATCGCATGTCATCAATGGCGGCGCCTTAATGTTTTTCTTATTGAAACCTTGCTGCTGGCTGGTCGAAGGATAAAAGAAGAATTGGATGACGCCGACGACGCAGAAACTTGAAACCTAAGTAGTGATGTTTTAAAGTTCAAGCTTGAGCAAACCCCAGGGCAGCTCCAGTTCCAGACCGACCTCGACAGCTGCTCTCTCCTGTCAATCTCATCAAGAAAACTTCTCGAAGTCTGAAGCGAAAACTACCCCTGACGATGCGTTGTGCACAGGCCCCTCGGCGTTCGTGGCTTTTGCGGGCGAGGGAGGACACGGTCGTTTTGTGTGGTATTCCGTGATCCGTGTTCCGTAGACCGGTGGGATGTTGTCCGCACGTCCTTTTCATAGCATTTGGAAAACGAACCTGTTGGTGTTTTGCACTTGCACACTTGCAGTTGCGATCCCTTGGGGTTTGGGTGGGGGGGGGGGGAGATGAGAGTAAACGGAAAAGAAGAAACCGTACACGGCAGAGATGAGGATAGGATCAGATCTAATTGAGAGACAGGCCGGAAATTGTGCGGGAAGCAGCAGGACACAGGGCGCGGGAGGGAAGGGGGTTGTCTGACCTCACCTCAGACCTCAGATCTTACAACCTCACCCCCCATGCAGGTCTTGTCTTGTGTCTCTCAATCCTCTGCAGAAAAGTACAAGGTCGGTTGTGTTGATTGATGACGGTTATTCTCACGCCTGGCCTCCCTCCCCTCTTCCGCCCCTTCCCTGCTCTGGGTTTTTTGATATAGCCTCAGCATTCACGAACAGCTCCTCTTCGTCACGATGGTTAGCTCCTTCCGCAACCCAATGCTTAGGTACCTAGGTACGTAGTAAAGCACACGTGTGGGATCCATGGATGTTAAACCATGGCGGGCAGCCCTAGAGGCTTCAAGGCTCTACCTGGTACGTAAATCTCCAAAATCCAACTTGTACATAGTAGATCTGAGTGCTACATTTCCCCCATGTCCACCGTCGTATACACAATAGATTAGGCGCTGCTGCTTAACCTGTCGGCGATGACACACGAGCGCGGGGGTGGGCATGTACGGAGTATATGAATCTGCAAGACATTTCATACCTGTCGTCACAAACTGATAGTGCATAGCGCAGGCCTCCCTCGACAACACGCCCTCGACAATGTCGACGTGGGCTTACCATTTTGTCCTCGACATTCCTCCCGTCGGTCTGGCAGTCAGCCTGCCTGGGCACAAACGCCCATCCTTCCTTCGCGTGAGTGACGGGGCGGCACAAAAACACACACGAGTCGTCCGTCGTCTCGGCCTCGCCGTCAGGTTTCGATGATCCCGAGTTCGTCACCCCACACGTTCACTCCGTTACTGCCAAGTTGGTCTGGCAGCAACCACAAAAAAGAAAAAGACGTCATCATGTCGCCTCGGGTCTTGAATGCTAGAATTTTCTCTCGTGGCCAGCAGAGAGCCACAACAGCGGTGACTGCGCCATACCGGGGGGCTGGCCTCACAAGTCACCATTGTCCATGTCCCCAAGGTGTAAAACAGAGCCGCGACGCTGGGGAAGGAATGGTTGCCTCCTTCGATGATATGTATGCATGCGTTGGCAGTACATATATACGCAAGGTGGTGACGACAGAAGTCAGACAGACAAACCCTGCTGAATCCTGCAGGCGAACGCTCTTCCTGAGGCAAGGTAGTGTAGATGCCAGACCGGTAGACCCCAGAAAGGGTTTAGCTATAATCTAGATATGCAAGGCATGCTTCGAGATGGTGTGGACGAGTTGTCAAAGTCTCAGACGTGTGTGCTGTGGCTTGACTTTTTTTCTTGTCAGAGCGTTGTCCTGTGCCTCGGCTTTGCGGTGCTTTCAAGGCTCGCGAAAATGACCTGCCTTGTAGAACCGACCGCCGATTGCGAATACGTCGCATCCACAAACCAGCACTCCCCGTACATACTTGCTTTCGCTGTGGTCTTTCCATTTGGAACTGAAGGTTAACAGCTTTTCATGGTTCATTTTGACCAACTCTGGATTCTTGGTTGGGAAGATCTCGGGGGCAGTGCCATCCAATGCCAGCCCTAGCCCTAGCAGGCTCCCCAGATGGGTGTCGAGTAGGTAGGTACCTACCTAGGTAGTTACTTACCCCTCCAAACAGAACCTGGAAGCATATGGGGTTGTGTGGGATCAAACAATTTACTGTCAGTGATGATATCTACCAGGAATCTATGAGTTTGACAACAACTGCAACAAATAAACCGTATCTAGGTGCGGATCAAGGAACGGATCACAGACTGCTCTATTCAATAGGATAACATATCTATCAACTGCGGCACAGCTGCGAGTCGAGGGCGATGAGTGAGACATCGATGGTGCACAAGCTAACGAAGACGACCTGATAAATGCATTTGACCGTGTGGGACAAAACTACTGCATCTCGTAAACCAGACGCACAATGTGTTACCCGTGAAATCAACGAGTCCATCGCTAGGGGAGGGCGGAGCAAGGGACAACTGCTGCTTTGACGCCTAGCAAGCGATGACACAGGGACTGACAGTACCAATTCCTTCTGATTCCATGGGCCGAAATGGATGTGTTGTTCCTGGACATGAACGGTGCCCCTACTTGCAAACGGGCAAGGTCCATCCATCTGCTGAACGGTCAACATCATTGGCCAGCGTGATTTAAGGTTTGCTTCCGTGCCGGGGTGTCGGGCCGTTGCCGTTTGCCGTCCGACGCGGGAGGAGGCAGCAATGGGAAGAAGCAATTCCATTCATCATGCTCATCATCGCCATCTTCATTGATGGGTGTGAGATGCGCTCTCATGGAGCTCTCATTAAACATTCCTCGGCGATGGATCAATCGGCCAGCCGCGCCGTGTTCCAATAGACTTGGGCTCGCCCGTAACCGAGCGCAACCCGTGTCCTTCGGCGTACAAGACGGCCGGTTGATCGATGTGGCACCCCGAGGCATCGAGCCTGCAGAACAAGCGGATGCCTCCCTCGACACAGCGTATTCGTAGTACGACATGGGTGTGCAACAGCAGACTTGGATGCGTACTGCGAACCTGTTCGAATCCTCGAGATCGTTGCACTTCCAAGACACTGCGCCCAGGCCATTGCGACACTCGACTGCTCGTCCGGGGTCGTTACGATTCAGGTGTCACTCCTGGACAGCAACTCCCACGAACCGTCCAGCCGCGCAGGCCGCATCAAGCCGCTTGACCACTCCACACCCCCACGATTCAAGTCTAGTGTTGCGAAAAAAAATTCTTCCGGCTCCGCACTGTCCATATAAAGTCACTGGAGGGACGGTTTTCAACGACAAGGCGTCTTTCAAGACGCCCGGCTAGCTCAATCGGTAGAGCGTGAGACTCTTACGAGCCTCCCGGTTCTGATTATCTCAAGGTTGTGGGTTCGACCCCCACGTCGGGCTCAATTCCCGGCGATTATCGCCTCATTTCTTTTTTTGTTGTTTTTTGCTGTGTTGTTTTTTGCTGTGGTGTTTTGAGCATCTGGCAGTGTCTGGTGTAGGTGTGCCGCTTGCGCCCTCGATGGCCGGGCTGGCCGCTCTTAACGTCACACACGACACGGCTATTCTCTCCGATAATTATGCTGACTGGATCGACATAAGGGCCGCGCCCCTCACCTATCGGTGGTCGCCTGATTTCCAAAGCTGCGGTACGGGACAATTTCACGGCTGTCGTTGCCGTGCTTCGCGACATGATCGAAAACAAGCCCCGAAGTTAGTGGGATTGGAATCAATAGCCTTCGCAGTGATTGTGACGGAGGCGCGAGTTGGACCCGCGGCGGCTCCTGGCGCAAATGCTGTGCTTCCGGCGTGGCACGATGCTCTCTTTCAGCTCAACTTTGGTTATACACCTGCCGCTGACGCTGACTGGGATTACCTTGAGCACCGGCCAGGCCTGGCTCAATGAGAAGCAGGACGAGCTGCGCGCCGTTACGCCTGGTGTAGGTACGTACATGAGTGAGGCAACATGGGATAACCACAACTGGAAGGAGGACTACTTTGGAAGCAACTACGCGCGTTTGCAGGCCAGAAAGGCCGAGTATGACCCACAGGACCTGTTTATGGGCCGAGGCTGCCGTTGGGAGCGATGTCTCGTGGGTCATGGCAGCTGACGGGAGACTTTGCAAGCCTTGAGTCCATCCATTGCTGATTGCTGTAAGGAGTGCTAAAACTAGTGAAGTTTCCAGTGCTTCGAGGCTGATGTTGCAGCCACTTGGCAGTCTTGAACCATGTGACTTTGTTCAGATGAATACACTACTTTTTGCCCGCTGGGACCCGATATAGTTTGAACACTGACAGCTGTTGCAAATCCCAACTGGAGCTCATACATTATGTCAATGGGTAAACTAATTGGATTTGGCTTAGGCGTCCAGGTTGTGACTGGTTAATAGTACCTAGATAAGCTGTGTTTTCACGATTCCTAGTCTTCCTTGGGAAGAGTATAAGTCAATGGGAAACTTGATCACGCCCTTATTTGCTCTGACTGTTCACCTGAGGCAACCGCGGGGGAGAAGAGAGCAGGAGGTTGGTAAAGTGTAAAGCTGCCTGACATTGCACGAAGCTATCTGAGTCTCTTGAGTCTATGTGCATCGCATGATTGACCTCATACGGGGCTTCCCCTGCACTCCTGCCTGGCTTATCGTGATGGAGTCTTCCAGGGTTTGCACATGTGCTCTTCAAACACCTCAGGTACCAGCCTTGACCTTTTCCAGACCCCTGCCCACGTTGCAAGACCAATCCATGAACCACCTGGGGATGCCCAAGTTCCCCAACGCACCGCAGTAGCAAATGTCCCAGCCCAGACAAGATCTTTGGTCCCAGTGAGAATGCCCTTGACAAGTTTCGGAGCGAGCTCCTCGACAGGCATGCATGAATCCTTATGCTCGGCTCGTTGCTTGTTCGCCATCTCTTCAATACTAGGGTACCGGTAGTACGAAGCCTCGGGCAACTGGAGCTGACCGCCAGGTTTGTCGATTATGGTTGTACTGGCGGACCCGACCATCACCGTTACAACACGTACACCCAGCGGTGCCATCTCGATCCGCAGTGTATCTGACATCTGGGCGATTGCAGCTTTGGAGCTGGAATAGATACCTAGTCATCAGGTCAGGCCATCACTTTCTTCTGCGATTGCGGAAAGCTTGGGGAGTGAAGTACCAGCCCAGCACATCGGGATCCTGCCGCCGATAGAGCTCAAGTTGGCAACAATACCCTTTGACTCGATGACGAGAGGGGCAAAAGCCTAAGTAACGGCAAGAGGGCCCCAGACACTGACGTCGTACACCTGCTTTGCCCATCCCACGTCCACGTCTAGGAGTGGACGGACGCCCTCGATCCCGGCGCAGTTGATCTGGTGACCGTCAGAAGCGGACTGAGAGTTTAAACAGTGGGAGGCAGTCTAGTTTGAGATGCGAGGTATGCATATGGGATAGGACTACTCACAAGGACATCAAGCTTCCCGTCAGTACGCTCCGCAACCGTCTCTTTGCACTGTGAGATGGTCTGGGGCACAGCCACATCAAGCTCGACAAGGTCCACGTTGCTAAGCTCCGCGAGGTCCTTGGCTTTGGAGCGACTGCGCACCCCCGCAAAGACGTGAAAATCATGCTCAAGGAAGGCCTTCGTTAGAGCCCAGCCGATACTGCCGGTACTGCAGCCTGTGATCAAGACCGTCTTCTTCTGAATCGCTGCAGGCGCCATGGTCTCTGTTGATGGAAGTCTCAGATGAGTGCAAGCAATGTGGTGAGGAGTCTGAAATGTGCTCGGGGCGGAGATCAAACGAGCAAGCTGTGCCCCAGTACAAAGCAAGTTAGAAACCAACCTCCGTCACGTGTCTGCTCGGCGGTTATTCCTTGGGGCGCATGTGTGCTGCGCCGCTGGTCGACATGGGGTGTCTGCATGTGAGGTAATTAGTTGGTTACCTCCGATGGGCTCAGCTTCAAAGTAGATTGTGGGATATCGACGAACCTTTTAAGGAGCACGATCTCTTCATCACCTTGGGATGCCGCATTGAAAGCATTGCCTGCATCCAATATGGTTTTCCTCCTCAAGTCTGTCAAATCTGTCCGTTCCGATGAGTCGACATTGGCGCCATGCCTTCCAATCGTCCAGTTCGGACTGACCATCTTGTACCCTGAGAATGACGACAAGTCTGCATTGGTAGAGTGAGAAGCCAGCTGAGAATACACCTCCTTGAATGAACTTTGCTGATATGGACACTGTAAAGCATCGTCACAGTTCACGGGCTATCTGGGCATCCTCAGAATACATGGACCAATTTTACCACTGAGCATTATTGGCCCCTGCAATCGCTCCCTGAGGATATCCCACGGTCACGCATCATGGCGTTCGGTTACAGCACAAGTGTTTCGCCCTTGCACAGGAGCACTGCGTTGATATCAGACATCGCCAAGTAATTGATCAGCCACTTGCACAACAAGAGGACAGGTGAAGCAGTGAGAGAGACTTTCTGGGCGACCCGCTGAGCATATCCGGGGACTGACAGCATCCTACAGCAAAGACAACGCCCCATTATATTCATTGCTCATTCTCTTGGTGGTATTGTGATCAAGGAGGTACGATGTCTTGAAGAATTCGACTATGAAGGCTTCTTTAAGACCCTGAGATTTTACTGATGCAGTTGTATGCCAGTTTCTCCATATCGCCTCTAATACTGGGCATGAGGACCTCGCAAGTTCTGTCTGTGGTATTCTCTTCCTTGGCACTCCTCACAGAGGTAGCCATACTGCCAGTTTCATGGACGTAGTTAGTGGCATACTAAAGCCCCTGCTCGGCCGTCCAGCCGATACCATCATCAAGGACCTCTCCAGCAATACTCGGCATCTCCAGGAGCTCGATCAGCTGTTGAGATTCACACTGCACAAGATTGATATCTACAGTTTCTATGAGCTGTTGCCCATGAACCCTATGAAAAAGCCCGTACGTACATTTCTGGACCAAGAATTGCACGGTCGCGGTTGACTCAAATATCACAAATTGTTGAAAGGCACTCGGCACTGCTCAACATCCCAAGCGAACTCGAACAGATCGGTCTCGAAGCAGACCACAGGCAGATGCGCAAGCCGCCAAACCGTAATCACTTCATTTACGAAACGATCGCGCAGCGCGTGATCAGTGTTATGAATAGACAGATCGAGAAAGGTTGGTGGCTGGCACATCTTCGTACTTTGGGGTTGAGCTGACACCAAGCAACAGCACAGTATTCCAACGACCTGATGGAAATGACCAACAAGTTTGCCACGAAGCAGATGGAACACATCTTGGTGCTAACAAAGGAGCTACACGAAGGCCAAATAGGCTCGGATGTTCCAATGCTGTCCGCCATGCTTCAACAGACATTGAATTTCCAGGTCAAGCCCACGTGGAAGTCTGGTGCTCCCGATTCCCACGACTTCGAAGATGTGCTCAAGTCGCTCCCAACACAGAAGGTTAAAATCTTCGTAGATGGGATACAAAGGCTCATGGACCGAGCCAAGTCGCTTCAAGACATGCTCGTGGAAACAGAGCGCCAAAATGAGAGACGGAAGGCCCAAGTTCGTATCGAGGCAGAGCGCAGGATCAACGAGCAACAGATTCACCAGCTTATGGCGGAGAACGCCCGTCTGAAGGCAAGACTCGTCGAAGGGAACGGCGGCCACGTTGCTCCTTCGTGCCCCCCGGCTACATTACTACAAGCTTCCCGGCCTCAGCCGCGAAAGAAACAAAAGAGGGCAACGGGCACATTTCAGCCTTCGCACCAAGCTTCCCAACCTTAACAGCATATGCAACAAAACTCGCAGATGGTGACAATTTCTTTGGAGTCTCAGAAACTTCAGCGCCAACAAGCTCTTCAGAATCAACAACATACGCAAAAGCTACCAGTAGAGACAGAGGCCTATGGACGACCACTACACCTGTCGAGAGATGCTGGACCTCTCGACCGGGACTCGCCATCCGGTGGGGGCGACCTTGAGCAAAACGCGGCCAGTGTCGGCGACAGTACGGAACCGTTCACCGACTCGCCCGGAAGCGGTTGGGCACCCACCCAGTCAGGCTGGTCGCCGCCTCCACGCAGCGATCAAATGGACGACGATGCCGGACGCAGGCGGTATCAAATCAAAAAAGGAAAGGCTAGAGCATATCCCGTACCCCTAGAAGAAAGCATGCCGGCACCCATGAGGGGAGCGCCAACTGGATATGGATGGTCGCCGGTTCCTTTACCCAAGCATCGGGGAGAACCAGCCGAAAGCTATTCGCCCTCGCAGTCAAGTTCGATACCGCCTTCATACACCGATGAAGCGGACAGGGAAGTTAGAAGACCCAGAATGCTCGCAGGTGCAGTACGTCTGGGAACAGATGTAAGCATGTCGCCCCCGACGAACATACGAAAAGAGCCAGACAGCAGTTCGCTTCCGGGACCCATGTTCACCGACCCGCCCGAGGGCCACCAGGTTAAGCTCCTCAGCGAGAACCGGGTGCAGATGGTGCAGATGGTTGGGACGCTCAACGACATGTTGCAAATTGGGCAGCTTGTTTTGAAGTCTGGCGAGCCAGCATTGGAATCGTCCGAGTCGTGAGGCTGGATCCGCGTGTGCGGAAGCCAACGATGGTCACTTCTCGTAGGGAGGACCTACAGTGCAGTCATCATCAAGCGCACTATGGGAACGCGCTGAGAATGCCGTAGTCTCGGTATGGTATACCGACAAAGGTTACACTGGACGTGGGATATAAGACATTGACTAGCCAGTGCCGACGCCATTTGTGTGACCGTGGACGGGAAATGACTGCCAAATGCCGCGGCGGATGGAGAAGCCAAGGCCGAGTGCAGGGCGCAAAATAGGATAGGCGATATAAAGCAATTCGCAGACCTTATTACTGAGGCCGGCTGGCCATATTAATGTACGCCGTTCGGCTAGATACATGCCCCATATTTGACGCCGCTCCAGTCCATTCCAAGCATCACGGTGAAGGATATGACCTGGCTGCGTTTTCTCCGGTGACCTGGACGTAACACAATGTAAACAATCACCCCTGCAAGAACCGTCTGGCTTACCACTGGTGACATGGGACCTGATCAAAGATCTCTTGGCGAAGGGGCCTCCAGTCCCGTTCCTCTCCCTGAGGCCACATGACGATGATTCTCTTGGCCAACACGGAGAGGGGCGGAGGCGGATGATCGGTGAGCTTGGCCTGGGCTGCCCAGTTCGGCTCTCTGGCCTGTTGTCGTTGCAGCTGAAGTGGCGCTGACATGGTGACAAGGGTTAGCGTGGCAGACTACCGTGGCACGCGTGGCTACCCCGCAAAGCGCTTAATATGGGAGTGGGGCGTAGGGTAAAAAATAAGTCAGGGGAAAGGGAAATAGGGGTCCTATTCAGTGTTGCCCTGGTCTCATCTGATTGATGGATGAAGTGCTAAGGGTCATTGTTGTTGGCGTTGCTGCCAGTAAAAGTGGAAGGTTTCTGGTGAGAAGAAGAAAAAACGACACAACGTATCGTGAGAAGGATTCGGCCCGGCAGAACCACATCTTGCCGATCTTCGGAAGTTGAAACTTGATACATATAGATACGAACTGATTATCATCGAAGAGGCTCACGGAAGCTTAGTAAAGTAGAGGATCAAAATATAACGATGATGCGGTACTTGTACATGGCTACTATGCTAGGTAGTCTAAGGCTGCATGAAGATGGGGACCAAAGAGGGAAAAGGGGTCGAGGTCATGGCGGTCATAATCTCCCCTGGCTCTAAGAGCCTTCCCAGCCGCCAGATTCGCGAAGATCACCAAGGCCAATAACCGCGAAGATCAGCAGTCGATGATGGAATATCAATATATAAGTCCGTCTACATGCCAGGCATACCCATCCATCTACAGGGCAGAGAAGGACAGAGGAGAGCAGACTGACAGACCACCTGGGCAGACTAGTGTAGTGCAGGCTGAGAGGCGTTCCTGACAACATGTGAAATTGATTGTCTAGATACGTACTAAGTAGATAGATAGTACCTAGATATTCTCCACAATGGTTCTCGAGAAGGGGGAGGGGCTGGATTCATCAACTTGACCGGAAACTACGGCGCAAAAGACCCCACAGGTCGCTTGATCATTACGGAAGGGAATGAGAATAATAACGTGCAACAGAAGTCGTGACCCTACCTGCGCGCGCGCTCGTTCGGGGCACAAGTCACAAAGGAAAGGAAAGGAAGGAGGAGGAGGAGGAGCAACTAAGCATTGGAAAAGGAAGGAGTCAATAGATACATATGTAATAAGCAATAAGGTCAGTCGGGACATGCTAAGCTAAAAGAGACAAGATCCAACCAATCGTGCAGCCGAAGAAAGACGTCTTAAACCTCGTCCTGATCTCTTCCGGAAACCTCTCTCGTATCCCATCATCCATCATTACTTAGTCTGCCCAGCACCCAGAACAGTCCATCATCGATCCTATCTGTGCTCTTCCAGCTCTTGTGGCCACATAGCTCCGTACACTACATCAATCACATCACCACCCATACTACTACTACTACTACTTTCAAATACTGTTCACCGGTTTTCATACACACACACATGAGCAAAGAAGCGCTCTGCATTCGTTTCTGACCATCGGAAAATAACCGTATGATCTTTCAAGTTCCAGCTATTCGTTTTCGGCCGACAGCGAGAGCCCTCCCAAGGCCTGCAGACCAGCATTAGTGGTGGAGTCGAGCAATTAAACCGACAGCGCCGCCTTTCCCACCCTACTACCACCTCCCCAGGCACGCCAGGCTCATCCCCCCCCTCTCCCACACCTAACGTCATTTGAACCTGTCTAGCTCCCACGCCAGAATCTTCCGACCCCGTCAGCGAGCCTCGGAGCGTCGGGTGCACTACGCACTACAGTTAGTATCCGTACTGGTACTGGTACTTAGATCGCCGGGACAAAACCTGACTGGTGTCCAGCTGAGCCGAGCGCAATTCATCTGCTAGGTGCTCACTGTTCCTAACAGACCTCTTGTCATCTTTCTTCCTCACTTCTCCTCGCAAGCGAGATTTTGACCATCATCCAAGCGAACATTCCTCTCGGTTGGTCCAACCCAGCTGGCCGTCAGCCATCACCAGTCATCCGTCATCAGTCACCAGTTACGAGTCAATTGCACCTGCACTTGGACCTGCGAGAACTTCAGCCAACCTTGTTATTCTGTTACAACATAACATTGCACTGTATTCTAGAAGGAAGAGCAAGGCCGCCAAGGGGTAAGAAACAAGAAATAAAAGAACAAGAACAACACAGTCGTTACTACGAGCACGAACTCGCTGCCAGCGCATACGATTACTCCCGAACATCACCATCGAGCGCATCGCATTCCACCCGGCTCGCCGACCAACGCTGACCACGCTGCTGTACCGGTGAAACGAATCTGATCGCTTACGAGACACCGACGCAACGTTCGCCGCATCCGAGAAATCACCAATCCGTTTCCGTCGCGCCTCCGACTGAAGATCGCCCGTGGAAGTCGTGGTATGCCGCTAGTGTAGCCCAAACAACAAGAAGAGCCAAGAGATTCCTGAGCGAGTCCAAGACATATTCCGAGACAAGAGCGAGTTTGGGAGAAGAGCAGAAGGCGACAAGCGAGAAGCAAGAAACAAGCAAGAGAGAGAAAAGAAGAGAAACAGGACTGGCCTTGTGTGGGTTTGTATATCCTTGGTATCCTTGGAGATCAACATCCGTGCCTAGTTGAGAGCGCATCGAGCGAGAAGAAACTTGGGTGTTTGGACGCTTTTTGTGCACTCGTTTGGACCAAGCGGGACACGGCCACACACAAACAAACCCCTGATACGAACCTCGGGAACCTCCTCTGCCTTGATCCATTGCTGGAGATCAAACGTGCATTCAAATCAATCAATCATTCATTCATTGGGATTGAATGACCAGATTGATCAAATCAATCAACCTAACCCACTCTTTGCCCCCTATCTGCGCAAATCCCAAACCCAAACAACAATGGCTGCTACCCAACCAGACTTCCGAGGTGAGCAACAAAAGCCCTTTTCCCAAACACTTGGACATCTATCTATCTACCCACACACACATATCAGTCCGATCATCCAATCATCCAATCATCCAATCATCCAAACCCCCCAACCCCCCTCCCAATCCCTTAGCAAGGCACAGAGAAGAGACAGCCAAACCTGGAAATACCCTGGTACTACCTAGGTACTCTTTCCCTTTCTCAATATCATACCCCCCACCCCTTTTGGGACTGATATACATAGAAAAGGAGAGTTATTGGTTGTGTCTCCTGTCCAGGTGGGCATTGGCTGTAGACTTGGCCTTTGCAATCTACGGGGGGCAATCTACTCACTGCAAGTGGAAGGAGCTCCCCCCGCCCCAACAAGTCTGTGCTGGCGGCCTGGCGGGGTCCACCTGAACCACTGAACCCACTGTGTCATGCAAGGAGATTGCTGTTTCATCTTCCCTATCACAATCGTCATTTACCTGCAATGTGCCTGTACCCCCCCCCCCCGATCCGTCAACGACCAAATTCCACTGACAACTTGCCTCCTGTTTGGGGTTCAAAGATCAACCATCTCCCGGCTTGAGCCTCAGCCTGTCTTCGAATAATCCTTTTCGAAACCGTGCTGCGTCGCCCTTGCCAAAACCTCCTTCTTCCCCCTTTGACAACGTTAACTGGCAGCCCCTACAACAACAACATTCGTCGTCGCTACCTTCTTCCAACAACCCATTTCTTGATACAACACAGATATCTTCACGGACATCACAGTCACAGTCGCAGTCACAGAAATTGATCCCCGATCTCGACGACCCAACAGACATAATGGCTGAGAGGACTACTACTTCTCCTACTGCCGATGAGCTCTTCGTAAGTGGTTTCACCCGCCTTTGCCATCCCGCATTCTCAAGAGACGCGACCACGACAAAACTATACCACACCACGCCGCATCGCGTCGACAATCATGATAGCACCTGCACTAGCACTATACATTGGTTTGCCCTTATGAATTGCACCTCGCAGCAAGCTCCACTTTCCCCCTTTACTCTGCTAATACCTTTCCTCCCCTCACAGGCTGGCCTCACAATCGGAGACAGTGACAAGAAGAAGGTCCCCCCTGCGCGACCACCCCCAATGAATCGCCCAGGCGGTGAAAACATGCCCCCTCCAGGCAGACGCGGACCTCCCCCTCCACACAGACCCAGCCGATCACAGGAAGAGGCTTTGCGAGCTCGTCGACAGCGCCCCAACATCGATGGTCCCACCTCTCCTCCCCGCCGCCCCATCCCACCTCGACCCCGACGCAACTCCGACTCCTCTCTTGCTGAGAGGCCCCTGACCGACGAGGAGAAGAAGGCTCGTGAGCGTAGACGTCGCGAGCGGGACGACCGCAAGCGCCGTGAGGGTGGTGGCCGCGAGGGTGGCGGCCGCGAGGTCCGTGACTCCAAGGGCAAGCCCAGGAGCCACCGAGACATGGATTTGATTGACAAGCTTGATGCGACTAGCATTTACGGCACTGGTAGTAAGTTTAGACTTGTGTCACAGCTATCCAGGTCAACGCTAACCAGAGCGCTCTTACAGTCTTCCACCATGCTGGCCCCTACGATGCTGTCATCCAGTCTCGTAGCACAGCCAACAAGCGCCCCTCGCCAATGGAGGCCTTTGCCAAGGACTCTGCCAACATGTCCATGGGTGGTTCTGGTCCACTCAACTCCCGAGCCGATCACGCTACATTCATGGGAGTTGCGACCGACGAGGCTTATATTGATTATTCCACCGGTGCCCCGCCTCCCAAGAGGGACCCGGCCGTCTTCGACCCCCACAGGCGTGCCTCCGTTATTTACGGTGACAGCACTGAGGGACTCGGAACCACCACCTTCCTCGAGGGTACTCCGGCTGCCAAGGCCGCCGTGCAGAAGGCGGAGCAGGAGAGCACCCTGCTGGGTGTGGACAACGGCGGACTCCAGCGAAAGAAGTCCTTGGCCCAGCGCATCCGAGGCATCAACCGACCTCCCAGAGGCGAGTTCCCACCTACTTATGGTCGCTTGACCAACCCTGATGGCGCCTACCGCGACCACGCCTCGTCCGTCAGCATGTCGAGCTCCCGCAACGAGGCGAACCCGTTCTTTGCCGAGTATGAGCCCAGCAAGGATGGTGAGGAGCAGATCACGGTGCGCGAGACTGGTGCTGGACAATCCACGCCTCCGCTCCCCGGAAGCCTCGAGCGACGTGCCACTACCGATGCGCTGGGTGGACTTGATGGGTCCAAGAAGCCCGGCGGTGGTGGTCTTCTCGGTCGCATGAAGAGTTTGAAGGGAGGCCCTCGACGACCTTCTAACAACTACAACTACAACGGAGAGGCGGCCTAGGCGGACTATCCTTTACGGAGGATCACGAACCTCCGTCATTTGGCACATTGTAACTCTCCAGGTGGCGTGAGGACATCCAGTAACGGATACCAACGTGTTTCTGGGGCCCTGCCACCACCAGACGAAGACCCAACGCGCTAGATGACTCGAAATTCTATGAAGCGAGATATGGCCTCGACATGAAAAGCAGACATGGAAGCCCACGGCGACATTGAAAACGTGTTGATGGCGAAGGGTTGTTATTATTCTTGTACATTTTTCACGGCTATCGATTTGGAATAGGCGTTTACGGAAACTGATCAATCGCCGCCTGCCTTTGTGTCCTCAGGTACTACAAAAGGATGTTGCGAGGCAAGGGAGCGAGCGAGGATGCTCTTGGTCGGACTCGTGGAGTTGATGCTCCACGTCTTGTTTCTCATTTCTTTTCCTCGTTCTGCACTGCACGCAAGGACGGAAGACCTCTTTCTCCCGCTGCAATAATTGGAATGCCAGGGAGCATGATCGGCAAGGGGAGGTCGCAATTGGCAACTAGCAGCACATGTTTGCAGTTTCAGCGTGTCGAGAACGGAACTTTCAGTCGGCGGAAGTGCGGGCAGGAATGACCCAAGTAAGGCGTGTGTGGAATACTTGCTTTTTGCGAATCAATACAGGCCGATAGACAGAAAGTCGGTCATCTCCTAGGCAGATTGAACAAAATTCATTTCTTAGACTTGTTTGATGTTGACGATGGTGGTGCTGATATGTCTGGCGAACAACAACGGGCTGATCCCGTCTCGGTTCCGTGTTCCCGGCGACGCTAGGCCCGTTAGTCAAACGGCTCGAAACACCCGCCGTCACATCTTCCGTTTTCTATTCCAACAAACCTCCGTGAACCCTGTCCCAGTTCAGTATAAGCGGCTCCGAATCGTGATTGAATGCCTAATAGACAGTGCCCCATTAATGCTTTATGTACCTCGGCCACATCATGCGCCGTCATTCCACCCGCCCATCTCATCACTAAGGGCAGCAGCGTCTATGACCTGCTAGTGTTGCACCTCCATTGTGATCGGCTGACCAAGTAAGCAACGTTCAGCAGAAATGTCAAGCCGCGCTTTCGTTGGCTCATGAGATAAGGCAACAGCAGCCAACGATGGAAGACGTCGCAGCACCGCTGCTGCTGTCACAAGCCAGCTCACACTCCCCGCTGGATCCCGTCTCCGGCGCTACTCTGTTCGACCAGGAGAAGAGACGGAGGGATGGGCTGAAGGCCCGCGGGAACTGTCTCACCGGGTGCCGTGAGCTGGACCATGAGGTCCTGCTGGGCGGGTTCGAGAGGGGATGTGTGGTTGGGCTCAGCGCTGAGGAGGAAGATGTTGGATTGTTGGTGAGTTGCACTATATGCTTTCCTGTATACTTTTTGTCATCATACCCACTTGATGCTGACGTGGGCTGGCAGATCGGCCTCCAGGCCATCGCAAACCTCTTCGTGGCCAGCTTGAGGTCTGGAGACGGGCCGAGGCCGAGGGCGATGATCATCACTACGCTGTCTATGGGTGCTTTACTCCCCGTGATGCGGGACGTGTTCAGGGCGCAGCTTGCAGTGCATGGTAGGCTGGATGCGGGTTTCAGTGGCCTGCTGAAGCAGTTCCTGGGGAGGATCTCGATATCACGCGTCTTTGATGTGGCTGGACTGTGGGAGGCCCTTGGGGAGCTGGACAGTCTGGCGAGCCATGATGATGGCGGGGCGGATCAAGAGCCGCCGGGTGGTCAACACGAGGGGGATACCAGAGATGATGAGGTGACTGTGGAAGATCGTCATGGTTCAATGGAGGACGGAAAACACGGCGAGGAAATGGCAGCGCCGGAGGTTGCGGAGCCGGCTTCTAGTCCGCTCTCGGATCCCCCGAGCAGTCTGCCGGAAGAGTTCGAGTTTGAAACAGCGCTGCCTGTGAAGACACCACCGCGTGGTCAGAGGACGGAAATCGCAGACAGCGAGGACGAAGATTGCTTGTCTCCTCTGAGCCCTCCTGGGGAATCACCACAGGCCTCTCTGGAAGTTGCCAAAGCTGTTGCTGAGGAGGAACCTGCCGGCGAGCAGCCCAGCGCGCAAGAGGATTTCTCGAGACAGAACCCCAACAACGAAGGGCCCAGCAAGCAACAAGATTCAATACATCCAGATATAATCCTCATCACCCACATATCGACCCTACTGTCCTCCCTCTTCCGCCAACGAGAGAAGGGCACAGCCCACCAGATGCTTCAGCTCCTGTCCTCACACCTCCGTTACCTGACACGTTCACCCGACCACGGCGGCCCACTGGTCATGATCCTCAACTCTACCACGTCCCCATCAGACACCGCTTCCAACAACGACACCATCACCGACAAACCTCAAGATCCCGACCGGCCACCTCGCCCGATAGAACCAGGAATGACGCCCAGGAACAGCAAGCCCCTGGACACCACCCTCCGCTCAATCTTCAACCCGCCACCGCTGCCCGTCTCCCTCAACTACGCGTACGATACGCCCCTCTCGCGGCGGAACAAACCCTCGTTCGGACTGGTCTTCACACAGCTCCTGGACATGCACCTCCTCTGCACGAGCGTGCCGAAGACCAGGGCGGACGCCGAGGCTCTGTATGCGCCGTCGAGCGAGGCGGTGGCGGCGCGCGACAGCAGCAGGAGGAGGAAGGACGTGGTCAGATACGGCTGGGTCGTGGAGGTGCTGCTTGACGAGGTTGGAGTGTGGGAGGGGCTGGAGGAAGGGAGGCCCAGGAGGTCGAGGGAGCAGAGGTGGGGCGCTGTGGAAGTCTGGCGGGAGGATGGGGGTGGTGGTGGTGTGAGGGTCGTTGATGCGTTTGAGTGGAGGGAGAAGGTTATCCCTGAGATCAGGCTTGCGGGTGGGTTTGGTGGGCGGAGGGTGTGAATGGTTAGAGTGTCCTGTGCGTTCACCTTCTGGGGCTTTGATCTTGATTGTTGTGGTATAGAGGTCAGAATTTCTTTATAAATGGATGATCGGTTAACATAGATTATGGCGCCGTGCCGACCATCTTGAGGATGGCATCCGCGACCTCCACCGGGTTCGTCGCGTTCAGATAGTGGCCACCGTCCGGGATGAAGGTCAACTCCGCCTTCGGTGCGGACGTGAACAGCTTGATCTGCTCGACAGGTATCTTTGTGCCGTACGGGACATCCTTGGTGCCCTATAATCACAATACAAATGTCAGTCAACCAACTCTCTTCCGGCTACGCCACCAAGACACACAGATTGGACACAGGTAGAGGGAGAAAGACGCACCTGGAGCCAGTGAACAGGACACTTGATGTCCCTCAGCCTGTGCAGGAGACCATCCCTCGTTATCAAGTTCAACAAAGCCATCTTGGCCTTCTTCCGGCCCTCGTCCCCCTTATACACCTCCTGGAGCGTCTTGGTCCAGAACGCCGTCTTCACGGGCGACCCATGCTCGCCGAACCCAACACTACCGACCATACCGCACCACACATCGTCGATGACAAAGCCCGCAGCCTCCGCCTCCGTCGCCGCAGGGCTAGACCACTTCTCAAAGAACGGCGTCAACATCGCCGCCGGGTCCCAGCACCCCTTGGACCTCGAATCTTCCGACTCGTAATCCATCGACGTGCCGAGGAGTATGAGACCCCGTATCCTCCCGGGCGCCAGAAGCGCCATCCGCGCCACCACCCACCCGCCCTGCCTCGACAACGAGAGGCCGTAATTTCCAATTTTGGCAGGTTTCAACTCCTGAGACACTGTCTTATGCATGTTTCAGGAGCAAAATCTCGAGTTGAAGACATGTTTCTAGAGTGCATCTCGAGTCTGATACATGTATCGTGAGTTGAGACCTTTGTTTCTGGAGTAAATCTCGAGTTTTAGACCTGTTTCTAGAGTTTGGCTTCGACCTTCGAGTCCCAGCCTTCGAGTCCAGCCTTCGAGTCCTGATCGTCCCGGCCCTTATCACGGACCTGTTTCTGGAGCTGAGATTCTTGTCTCTGGAGTTGAGACTATGTCTCGTGAGCCCAGATCCGAGAGTAATTGCTCGAGAACTCGGCGTAGCCTTACACGTGTAGGGCTACGCATGCACGCATTCAGAGTGAAAAAGTCAAGACCGTTCGTAAATAACCTGACGCCTGAATACACATAAGTTCAATCTGATTCATCCATGTCCTCAACCTCGTCCTCCCAATCTTCGTAACCACCATCGTCACCCTCAAAACTATCGTCACTATCGTCTATGATGTCGTCTGATGCTAGCTCTTGCACCAGTGGCGACGTGCTACTCGGCTGAAGGGCGGCCAACCGTGATGAGCGTCGACGTGTAGTGGTCTCGATTTCGCCGCCTGATTCTACCTCCGGAGACTGGCGCTTTGAGGATCTTCCTGAGTAGTCATCGTCAGAATTCTGGCGTTTCAGAGTCGGCTTCATAAAGCTCGAGATCAGCTGTTGCCCAGCAGGAACACCTCCAGCAGCAACACCTCCAGCAAAGATACCTGCAGCAGCAATACCTCTGGCAGCAGCCACACCTCCGGCAGCGATGACCGCTTTGCCTTTCCCGGAAGCCTTGCCTTGGGGTGATGGCTGTGAAGTCTGACCATCGCTTCCGGCGGGCTCCTGACCTCTGAGAAACCCGCGTACTTTTGCATGCGCGGTCGAAAGGTCGTCGTCGATTGACTTAAGAGTATCGCGGTTTCGATGGCATGTACCTGTTGATTGATGTGCTCTAAGGGATTTTGGCCAGCGAAAAAAACCACGGAGGCATTCAGGACATGCGTGTTCACCTAGGTCGGTAGGGATGTTGTCGTCGCTCGAGAGTATATCTCGCAACTTCTGAGAGAGTTTGTAGACCTTCCCTCCGAGGTCTGACGGCCCGCTTTCTTCCTCGCTATGATGCTCGCGTCTGTGTTGCTTAAACCAATAGGAGATATTAGTGTCGAAGCCACAGTCTAGACAGCGATGTTTCCGAGGTAATGGGGGGATTGAGGTTGGAACGCGGTACTCGTGCTCTGCCGTGTTAAGATGTCGATTGCGGTGAGATTTGTCTGGAAAGCCGTATTTACAGATTTCGCACGTGAGTGATTTGCTCTTCCAGTCGTCGTTCTGAGCCCTTTTCTGTAGACCGCGATCCCACGAAGTTTTCTGGCGAATCCACTGGTCCTCGGCCTTTTGCGACCTGGAGGCCTTTTGCGACCTGGAGGCCTTTAGGGCCTGCCCGGCCCTCCACTTCTGAATAGTATCCTCGTCGATGATCTGGAACTTGCCTTCGAGACCGGAGTAAAAGACGTTCTTTGTGTGCGAATCCGAGTTTTGATGTGTCTTCCAATAATCTTCCTGGTTGCTTTCGAAATGGCAGACCTGACACTGGTACTTCTCTGAGAGCCCTTGGTTAGGCTTGCTGCGGTCTTCTATATATCGTCGATGAAGTTCTGAGGATTGATGCTGGCTTATATTGCTAATTTCGCTTGTCCAGTAAAAGCCGCATTCGCATACTAATGTCGGAGGTGGTCGTTCTTCTAAGGAGGTGTGTTGCCTTTGGCGGTGTCGCTTTAAGTGCTTTATATTTATAAACCTTTTCTGCTTCCCGGCACAGTCGGTATGGTTGCAATAGAGGTATCCCTGGAAGAACTCGTGAGCTTTGTCTAGGACCCCCTCTGCATCGAGACACGAGTTGATCTCAGAATGGGCTTGCAAGGCTGCCTGGTCGGAGAAGACCCTCTGGCAATGCTGACATCGATGCTTCCAGTTGCTATGGTGTCGGTTGAGGTGGTATTGAAACTGACCGGCGTCGAGGTCAGAAGGGGGGCAATCGGGGCACCGGAAAGAGAGCGGCTGGTCTTGACTATCTATAAGTTGTGCGTATGGAGGGTCCGGCAGGTTAAGGTCAGGGGGGAAGGACGAGTCAGGGGCTTTTGTCTCGAGGTGTTCTCCGGGAGAAGCCCATCGTTCTGTGCTAAGTTCAGGATCGATTTTCCAGAACGGTCTACTCGTAGGGATTTGCGACAGGCAAGCAAACTGGGCCGGCCAAAATAAGGGATCGCAAGAGCCCATAACCTTGTTGGTGATATTACTATCCCAGGCAACGCCACGAAATTCGTCACGGAAGCTCTTTACCGGGTCGAAGGGGTCGGGGTGCTTAACGGGTCCCTCTACCGGCAACGGGTTACTCTGATACCCTGAAAACATTGCTGAATTTGGAGGTCCCCGCGTAGCAAGAACGTGCCGGAAAGGGCTGAGCTCGAACGGTACGATCGGGAAGCCCTCGCGGTCTGTAATAGACCATTGGACTTCGAGCATAAAGTCTGCCGAATAGCGGTCCTCACCTGGCCGCCGGTTGCTGACATCCTCGACTACTTGAGTAACTCGTCGTGAAACGTCGTGAACGATTACGAAGAGCAGTCGCTCCCAGTAGACACCTAGTTCAGGCTTATAAAGGTTAGAGCGCGCCGCAGCTTTATTGCAAAGCGTATAGAAAGTAGACGAGACTAGTATAGCATGTAAAGTACCGATTGTATAGCCGAAAGATCGTAGCTGGTTGTAGCAAGAGATGTGGAATGGACAGATTATGCCGTCGAGAAGCATATAGGTCTTGAACTCTGTTTCGCTAAGCTTATAGCTTTTGAAAATAGCTAGGCAGTCCTGTTGGATCCGGGACGCCTTCTGGATCGACACGTTGTTAAGTGATCTCTCTTTTGTGATTCGGGGCTTAAGAAGCGGAGTTCTGTTCTGTCTAGCCTTTGCGAGCTTTTCCTTTAAGATTCGCGTCTTTCTCCCGGTAGAGACGGTCTCAAGAACTATCTCTAGGTCCTCGTTTATCATCTCGGCCCATTGCTTAAGCCGAGCCTGACGTTTCCGGTCACCAAGCCCTAACAGAGGTCGAGCTGCCGCAAGGTTCTCTGCAGCTACGGTAAGCCATTGGAGAACGGGACGGCGTTGATCCCAGGGCATCTCGAAATCCGATGAGACCCTTCGCCAACATGCGGCGATCATAAGGTCTAGAATAAATAGATCCGGGCCCTTTGCCTAGTTGAAGAAGCTTATAATAACTACCAGATTAGCCCTCGTGTGGTAGCACAAGGCCCCCTGACGAAGAGCAAACGGCATAAAAGCCTCTGGGGATGCTGTGAACGGCGATGCCGGGAACAGCACGTTCCAGCTAGTTAGGGAGTCGAGGGCTTGTAGATTTGGGAATCCGGATTCGTTAGCCTTTGTCGAAGTGATCTTAGCCGACGGGATCTTGTGAAAATTGTGCCGGAAGCTTGTTACGATATCTTGAAGACGTTCGTTGTGCTGTTTTTGAGAGAGGCCGGGTATGAATGCTTCGTCGTCTCGAAAATGAGCCAGAAACATGTGGTTCTTTAATCTCGACGTAAGAATATCCTCAGGACTGACCGGGAACACTTTGTCGCTAGCTTTCTGGTTAGAAACTGCTTTAGCGACAATCACGTAGCCGTCTTGAACGTAGGGCTTGAATGATCCCTCGGGCTTCGATGATCCCTCGGCCTTGTCCTTGAAACCGCCGAGCTCTTGGCAGATAGCGGCCTTCTATAACTCGACGACTTCATCAGTGCTGCGGCTGTCGCCCTAATCCGTGACCGCTATCGGGTCACCCTCGCGGACGATCCTGCGCCACATCTCTGCAACGAGTAGCCCACACTCCTAGCCGCCTGGCTGCTGGGGCACGTCGACGATCGTGGTGGGAGGGAAGTCGGTATCGATGCCGGCGGATCTCAGGACAGGCACGAAGAGGTCTCGAGCACGGGCAGCGTATGCCTGCCGCGAGGCCGACATGGTGTCGAAGTACAGGAGCTTGCCTCCGTGCTCGACGATCAGGGCCTAGTGTGAGCCGGTCTTCGCTCCTGACGGATTGACAATTGCGGCACGCACAGAGGCTGACTTGATGTTGCCCTGTGTTTGTGGACTAAGGGCGGAGATTATGTCTTGGGACTCCCTCGATGGCGACAAGGTGAGCTCGAGGAGAAAGCAGCCCGTGGTGGATCCCTGCTGGGCGAGTTGGACCAACCCATCGAGTTCGTCGTCGCTGAGCTAGGCCTGTTGGTCTAGAGACCTGAGGGCGTTGTTGAGGTGGCGTGTCTGCGTGGCCTACAGCAAGCCTTTGAATGTGTATTCTTCTGTATTCTGCTAAGACCGTGGAGGGCCGTCGGCTGGCTCGTCGTCTCCTCGGATGTGAAAGGACTGCTTGGCGGCGGCGGCGGCTTGCTCTTGTGCGTGGGTTGGTCTCGATGATTTGATGGGCATCGTGTGAGGTTGGTCGGCTGTTGGCTGGTCTCCCTAGGGGGTTGGCTACGAAGCAGTAATATTAGTATCGAGACGAAGTAAGTAGTCGATGTTTAACTTACCGTAGATAACGTGCTAGGCATTGTGTGAGGTTGATCGGCTGTTGGCTGGTCTCCCTAGGGGGTTAGCTACGAAGCAGATATAGTCAGTATCGAGACGGTATATATAGAAGGGGGGGGGGGGCTTTAACTTACTGTAGATATCGTGTAGCCGAAGGCTTGGTCGGTGATTAGCATTTGCCGATGCGTCGGCTTCGAAGCTAACTTCCTAGCGTTCGACTTCTTTTGCTTCCTAAGTTAGGAAGATAGGTTTCCCTAAACGTTTTTAGTAACAAATCGAGAAGGCAAATGCTCTCACCCGACTTACACGCTTGCCTATAGTGGCAGTAGGTTTGTGTTGTATTAGGGTTACGTGTCTAATGAAAGTCTAGATATCTGAGGTTTTTTAGCAAGATTTCTGTAAAGATGTTAGTTCGTAGGTAAGGACTGGGTGTCCTATATCTGTTGTTGTATCTACCTGGCAGTAAACGCCGGAAGGCATCTAAGACAGCGTCTGGAAAGCAGCATTAGCCTTTTGATATTGCCGGGCAGACTAGACATGCCTCTCTTTTAATCTGTACCTTAAAAAAGGTGCCTGATAGAGGTGCCTGATAGACCTGTCTGATGATTTATAAACTTCTATATTAGAGATCTGAATCTAGCCGTCTAGGATATTAAGGTTAAGTTTAAGTCTTACATCGAGTGCTTGCCTTGCTATCTCTGAACTACTCTCTACACCTTCGAAAAAAAGCGACTATAGCCTCGGAAGACCGGGAGAAGCCGATACTAATGAGGTCTGTCCTCGTATGGGAGATACCTAAGCATATGACCTAGTGGAGTGAGGACTACCTCCGCCGCCTTGCTAACTAGCGAGGGATCTTAGATAAGTCCGACCGTGGCTACCTGATAGTCCTCTTTGCGCTGTGGGAGTTCGAGTTGCCACAGGACGACCCGCTCGGAGAGAAGCTGTTGCCCCTTGTGACCCTGTCAGTTAGAAAGATCAAGGACCGTACTCTCGAGTTCGAGTACCAGACGAAAAGGGGCGTCGTCACGAGTTATATTATGGTTTGTACCTAATCCCTATGATGATTCTGTCTAAAGCCGGTACTTATATATTGCTAGTCTCAGCTTCGGGAACGGGATCGACCTGACGCGATGCAGCGGGTATAGCTACTGCCCGGCGGGTCGAAGAGACTATTCGAGATAACGGTTCCGGAGCTGCGCTAGCAGGTTGTCGACCGGCGTATCCCCCTACACGGAGGCTGGGAGGCGCAATAGCGCGGACCGCTTGTTGCTTATTTGCTGATCGCCGACGCCTTAGCTGACGAAGACTTGCGATGCAACGCAGATGCGTACCGCATACTGCTGCCCGAGGTCCTTGACATAGTCACGATGAACAAATGGAGTCTGTGTGCGTATATGGAACGCAGGAGAATGCGGCCGGCATCGCGCGAGACGTCTCGGGAGGAGCTCGCCAGGTTAATTGTGCAAGATATAAGGGTGAAGTCTTCGGTTCTCCCTAGCAGAAGCACGGAAAACCCCGTTCAGGTCAGTGGGCTAGTGATCCCCTCGCACACTGCCTCGAGCGACCGGCTGCTAGCAGACGCCCCGATGGTTGTCCCGCCAAAGCGAAACTTTGCCTGGGACGATGACCACAAGGTGGCCACGCAGTCCATCGACTCGGATAAGGACCAGGCACGTAGCGAAATCCCTACGGTTGTCCCGCCGAAGCGCAAGCTCCCCTGTGGCAAGGGCTCTTCGAACAAGGTGGCCACGCAGTCTATCCACTCGGATAAGGACCAGCCACGAAGCGACATCCCCACGGTTGTCCCGCCGAAGCGAAAGCTCCCCTGTAGAAAGGGCTCTTCGAACAAGGTGGCCACGCAGTCCATCCACTCGGATGAGGACCAGCCACGAAGAGGCGCCCTGACGGCCGTTCCACCCAGAAAGACGCTTCCCCTGGGGGGAGATACCGCACAGCCGCAACAGGAGCTGGACAAGCAGCCAGAAATCATCACCACACCCGCCACATCCATCGTCCCGGTCGGCTCGGGCCAAAACCTACTAGTCGACACCCCAGCGGATCTCCCTCGCGCAAAGAGGCGCACGCTTCCTGCACACTAGAAGACCGGCATCGAGCCGCCGCAGCCGAAGGCGGAGCCGAGAGAGGGCATCTTCTCGTAGACGCCGACCCAGCTCTAGGAAGAGCTCGATAAGAGGGGCATCCCGCATCTAATCGACGGAAAGAAGAGCAGGGAAAAGGCGAGGCTGGTCGCGCGGCTCTTGCTAGACGATAAGGGAGTCTCCCGTGCAGTGTACAACAAGGTCCTGCCCATCTTGGAGAGTAATCTTGGACGGAGATACCCGGACATGGTAGCGTGGGCGCGGCGGAAGTACTCCGTGCCGTGCACTAGTCTTCCGTATAACAACAGGGAGCCCCTTGCTAAGTGTATTGTCTAGAAGATTATCCAGAAGATAGAGGGATCGGAGTAGGTAACAGGGACAGCGAAGGGTGGAAGTGATTATCTAGGACATATTTTGCTTTTTATTTAGCGGCTGCGAAAGTCGGAAGCCGTTAGTTATAATGAGAAGGTAGACACGGGATCGAGAATGAATGTCTACTTGAGGGCGCCGGCAGCATTCTAACCCGGTCGGACTAGAAAACAAAATCCACGGCTCTTTTCCCTAAGGCTGCACTAGGTTAAAAACGAGATTTCTCGGGTTATTTCGATTGAATCGATCTAACCTAGTCTCAAGAGATTAGAGCCAGAGCCCGGAGAACAGGCACAGTTAGGCCAAAAGCGACTATTCAGCACGCGGCTGGTAGACCGTCTTACATATGCCGCTGTCCCTAAGCGCCAGGTCAGGTGCAAGCAGTATTTCCACCTCTTGCCACGCCGTCCTATATGTAATCGTGATTAGTCAGAGGGATTGCGGTAGAGGGCATCGCGGAAGGTCATCGCGGGAGGTTATCGCGGGAGGTTATCGCGGGAGGTCATCGCGGGAGGTTATCGCGGAAGGTTATCGCGGAAGGTCATCGCGGAAGGTCATCGCGGAAGGTCATCGCGGAAGGTCATCGCGGAAGGTCATCGCGGAAGGTCATCGCGGAAGGTCATCGCGGAAGGTCATCGCGGAAGGTCATCGCGGAAGGTCATCGCGGAAGGTCATCGCGGTAGAGGGCATCGCGGAAGGGCATCGCGGAAGGTCATTGCGGTCAGAGGCATCGCGGTCAGCGGTCGGAGGGCATCGCGGTCGGCAGAGAAGAGGGCATCGTAGTCGAAGAGAAGAGGGTCGCGTAAGGGTTGTCGTTCTGGGTCGTGTCCGAGGTTGACGGAGAGTTTGTTAAACCTGTGCTTCGTAGTGACGTAATGGGCTTCTTTACGAAGGCTGTAGTGTACCAAGTAGGTTAATTGATTAGATGCAGCGGAGACTGGAAGGTGGGAAGTTACCGGTTTAGTAGGGATAACAATAACTTCAATTGTCGGTCTATAGGTGTTTAATGTTTATGAAGACGAGCATTTGAAGTGCATGCCCTATTACAACCCATTAATACACGGAGGCTGTTTAATCCGACCGCCCCGGAGATAGCCTTAGAGTGTTAAGGACTTCCTCACTCAAACCTCGTCACCTAACCCCGAACCAGCATTTCCCAGCATACTGACCACGTTCCCCATAGCTTTCCGGACCTCCTGTAACCTAGCCCTTGCCTCCGAGAAAGCCTTGTTAGCAACCTCTGTATCCCGCTCTGCCTAAGAGCTCTGTGATTCGGCTTCTGCTAGGGCGTTTAAGATCGAACCGATGACCTCTACCAGGTGGCTCTCCCGTTCCCTTATTTGCACACCACAGGCCTCGACGTATTGCTCGTTCTGCTCGAGGATGTAGGTCCTCTCATTAAGCTGCTTGTCTCTAGCCTCGACGTAGCGCTCCCTCTCGGAGATATGACGCTCTCTCTCGGCGATATGACGCTCGAGATCCTAGACGCGCCGCGTCCTGTCCTCGACATCAGACAGCGTAGTGTTATGCTTTATAAAGCCGGAAAACTCCGGGTAGCCGTCCTAGATGATTCGGATAAATTCGACGAGAATGCTAGATGCATCGTCGGGGTAGTTACGCAAGTGGTCGCGAAGAGTCTAGGCCTTGCTGGCTAGCGTTGACATTTAAGCTGGTCGGATCTGCTCACGCTTAAGGATGTGCGTAGATGTTTCTCATCTGTTAGTAGACTGACTGTTAGTGGGAGGTGCTATAAAGGCTAGAAGAATTAATACCAGATAACTTACGTTCTCGCGAAGGGAGGGCGGTCTTAACGTTAGTAGACAATATTGTGACTGTGATACCTGAAGGTAGCGTAAAGGTAACGATCTAAACAAACGTGTAGCGTGCAGGTAGGCCGTTAGCCCGCCCGTAAGGCTACGCGGGGCCTGCGGAGGTTAGCTTAAAGCCTCCCCTGACCGGCGTGGCCTACACCCGTCGTAAGAGGTCAGATTAAGGGGTGGTTATTCGTAAACCTAGGGTTAGGGTCGCGCACGGACTATACGATCTTATAGTCACGTGGCTAGTATCCCCGGATGCGCTATGTGAAATCTGGTCCTTTTAAATAAAGTCAGAAGGGCCTGGATGCAACCTCAATATATAGAATTTTAACCCTACATGTGTAGCCCTTTGCCTGTGATATACAACAGTGTAACCTCTCCTGTTCGGTCCGCGCGCGGACCGATCGTAAGAGGTATTGGCACAGTTGTACTGTATGTAATAGGAGGTGGGGGGACTGGGCAGCTCACTTAACGAATGCATTCTTGCTCGGGTGAGCGCATCACTGAATCTTAGCGACCGGTTCACCGACAGGTCATGATACGGGAAATTAATCTTATTGCTATCAATTCAATACAGCCACCACTGCTAGCCATCGCAGTATAGATATTGATCTCCTGGTCCTGAGCAGCCATATCCATAATATCCAAGTAGCGAACCGATGAATTTCTCTAAACGTTCTGATCAGGCGTCGCACAGAATGGGAACCATACAGCCTTCGAACCGTCCCTTCTGCTCTATAGCTAACGCTTAATATCTACTATTATACTTACAACCTCCCTCGTTTTCACACTACCCTCCCCTATTTATCTATTTATTATTAAGCATCCGCGTCTACTAGACTAACTAGTAGATGCTTACTCGACGGAAATGTTGTCGGGCATAGGTGGTGCTTGGTCCTAATTGCCGTCCTTATTAACGGATTCGACGGAACTGCTATTAGCTATATCCTAGCCGTAACTACTGTTAACGGGGGTGTTAGGGTAAAAGGTCGTAAGATCGAAAGGACAGCCGGGAAGTGTCGGCAACATGCCTAGTTTATTAAGTATCCTTAACAGATTATCGTGGTTCGTATAGAAGATCTTATTTATGCTGTCGACTATAGCCTCTACGCTAACGATCCTCTCTATTATTATAGCGATACTTTCGGATATCGCAGCTATCTTTTAGGATATCGCAGCGACACTCTCGGCTATCGCATCGATCGCATCGGGCGTATACTCTAGCTCCTTATCAGGATCGTTGCTACAGGTGCATATAGGACAGGCTGAGCGCATTTATGGCCGCAGGTCGCCGATAATGTTGTCGTCCCCGATGTCCCTGCCGAGGGTGTCCCGGACCTCGCTAGACAGACTACTAGCAGGCTGTCGGACGAGATCGGTCTCGGTCTTTAGCCTAAGCCGTTCGTGACTTAGCATATCTATCGGAAGCGCTAGCAGCGTACCCTAGCCGTCGTTCGCCGCGCTAAACGATATATTTCCCTCGGCAGTCTCGACAGGGCTATCGCTACCGTGCATGACGAGGTTGCTGACTACGGCTTCCGGTGTTATAAGTCGAAGGACAGACTAGGGGTTAGTTACGGAGGATAGCTTCCCTGAGCCTGATGAAAGCCGAAGGTCTGTAGGTCTTTACCGACGAGTTCGAAGCCTGCCTATAATCTAAGAAAATGATAATTTAGAGCTTAGACTACCTGAGATTATACTAGGCGGTAAAGATACGGGTTTTCTTTAGATAGCAGATAACAAGTAGACTAGGTTAAGATTGTGAGGGACCCCGCGTTCCGAGAGATAGCTACATCTATATAAACAGACCTCGTGCCTCGCCCATCGGATTTATTAAGATCTCGGGAACGAGAGCATATATTAAGGCAAATACGCATCTGCAGTTCGCATATGCACCGAGTCTAAAAGGGATTAACGCTACGAGTTTCCCGTCCCGACTTATACCTCGCCTCGATAATCTCTGTCGGGATCACTTCCCTAGATAAAATGCATATGCAGTGTCGATGCCTGTATGCACTATTCGTTCTACTACCCGTTTTCCCTCCTATACTAACTAATTAAAACCGCGGGCACTACACTACACCCCTATATAACTAATGATATATAATGCTATACAAACATTGCTTAAGCAGGAAGAGTTATAATATTGATTACGTGCCTGCATACGAGGTTCGCAATTTACTTTGACTTATAGCGTCTTTAAGGGGAAAGAGGAGAGATAGAGATTAGCCGGGTGGAGGCGGCCGATATCTGGGGTATTCTCTAGGCTAACTAGACGTTACTAGTTATTAGTACAGACGAATATGTAGCGGTATCGCCGCGGCCGAAGAGGAACCGTGCTAGAGGTTACTATCTGTAGCGAAGGTTAGGCTTATATTGTCGGTACTACACGTATAGGGCTACTAATGCCTTCACAGAATAATATTACCACGTTATATTAGGACTAGTAACAGATAAGTGTAAGACTTTAAGTATCTATGTAACTATTTCTAACCGTCTCTGTCGCTTATCTATAGCTATTCCCAGAGCGATAGATTACGTCTCTATCGCATCGCTAAAGTAGGCCTAGCCGCTACCCTTACGCCCGCCCTCATTATGCTTAGCGCTATCGGAAACCTCGCCGTTATTACTAGGAATCGTTACACTAAGACGCCTTATCTTATTGACTACCTTGTCTATTGTCTTGCTCACCCGGTCCGCATCCCTGATGATCTTAGAGAGGACTTCGAGCTAATCTAGGGCGGTCTGCCGAGCACCCGCAGCATGTGTCTTCATTATAAGGGCCCGCTTGTTGATATCGGTTATACCCTAGAGGAGGACCTGTATAGCCTCCTCGGCATTCTCGCCGCCCCCGTCGCCTATTAGGATAGCAGTAACGTCCGGGTACTTAGTGTCGATAACCTCGACAAAGTCTACTAGCAACTCCTAGGCCCGCGACGGGTTCTCCTGGACGAATAACACTAGGCTCTTAGGGTCCTTGTTACGCCTAGGCATCGGAGGCCGCGCGAAGCCGCCTCCTGCAGCTGCCTCTTAGCCCGTAGTCTTCGGGACGGAGCGGCTACGGGTGAGGTCTAAGGTAGAGTCTACGGAGGGCACGTCTGCTACGTCAGACACACGCTAGGATACGTCCGCGCCTGTATATTCCTGGCGTGTCTGCCGGGGAGGGGTCGATAGGTTGTTAAACCCGCCCGGTGCCGACGAGGAGCTTATAGAGTAGTCCGAGGTCTTCGAAGTCGGAGGCATATCGAATATAGCAGTTGCCCGGCGGGCGGGCGAGGTAGCTTCGGGATTGGGAGCAGGGTTAGTAACGTCGAACATGTTGCTAGGTCCCTGCTATAGGGGGTAGAAGACGAAGTGGGAGGGGTCTTTCTTAACGGCTTAAGCTGATGTCGGCTATAGTCGCTTAGTAATCTTACGAATAATGCCCTCGAGAAGCTGTGCCTTTATAGCCTTTTCCTTAACCTGCAGTCCGTACTAGTCCCTCGCGAGCGTGCGCATAGGGTTAAGGTTCAGGTCCGACGCCTTTCCTACCTCCTCGTATGCCGTCTAGAAGAGCTCCCGCGGTATGCCTATGTCGTATATAGCGGCGTATAGCAGCAGCTCCTTTTTAGTCTATTTCTGTAGGTCGGCGTCGGGCTCGGGGAGTAAGCGAACCCTGCAGTACGATGCTATATCGGGGGTGCTCTAGTAGTTAATGCAGGTTCTAGTTGGGGGTTCGATATAGGTCTGCCGGGAGAATATCTTAGAGTATAGGTGACGGAATAAATAGGTGGTTGAATAACTGGGATGATAACTAGGATAATAACTAAGCTTCTGATCTCGTGCGCTAGCTTTATCTTTATTTAGCACGCGTCTGATCCCCGACTAAAGAGATAGCCAGAACATGCGTAGATGCAAATAGAATATCAGAATGTGGGTTGGAAAGCCTCGGTTATAGCAAGGTCTAGATCTTAAATAGTAGTAGCGTACCTAACTGGCGGGAATATAAAACGAGAGTTAAAGGTAAAATGCTAGACCTGTTAGTATGTTTTACGTTTCCGATAGGTCGAACTGCAGTAATGTCTCGGGTATGCTAGGATGTGACTACACCGTAACTTCGACAGGACATAAGATAAGATGATAGGTCATATTGACAGAGATAGTTCTTAAAGACCTGATTTACCTTACTACTCAACGACTTCAATAGTCTCCGCACCTCCTGCAAAATAGCCGGCGGCTAGTCCGAATGTGCCCCTGAGCACGGCAGCAGCAGATTTGTTGCTAATGTGACTAAAACAATGCGACAATACGTCGACTGTAGCAACAACCTGTTCCTGGCGGCCCTGAACAAGAGTAAATCCGTCGTTGTCTTTGTTTATGACTAAGGTAGGATTAAGGACGAGGTTCGGATGAAGACGAAAAGGTAAACCTATATATTCTTAGCCTACGCGATGCCGAGGATAGGAGCGAGCTTGGAGTTATCGGCCTTAAAGTCGTCGCAACTTATGATTAGGCGACACTGTTTGCCACGTTTAATCAGACCCTATCGTAACTAATAAAGGAAACCAGACGATTAAGAAGAAGGGACACGAGGACGGTGACGGCCGATGTAGAGCCGTCGCTGCCTTCGACAGGCGCGTTACCGGCCTTCTTAGGAGGCATGTTTAATGTCGGGATGTGGAAAGAGTGAGATGTGTATGGTCCTGTTCCTGGTGGACCCTGAACAAGAGTAAGCCTGTCGTTGTCTTTAGCGTCTATAATCGCCTTGGCCTAACTAGGACAACTTTCGACAGCTTCCCTAGTACTAACCTTACCAGATAGAGCGATCTGAACAGCCGATAAAGATACTTTTATCCTCGTCGGCCTACGCAATCTTCCGGCGGCGCCTTGTGTAGTGCGGCGGGTTAGAGTAAGCCTTGAGGTTGTCCTCCCGTGGCACTCGTAGTATGCTTAGCCGGCTTCTCCGCAGGCCGTGCTGCTTATTGTGATGTAGATACTATCGAATCGGCCTAGACAGAGGATATTGATAAGGCGCCTTCTTTGCAGGAGCAGTAGTCTTCTTAAGAGCGGCCTTCTTCTCCTTGTTGCTCGCCTCGTACTTCATCAAGAGGGCAACACCTTAACGCTAGCGTCTGAGATCTCTACCTCGTACTCCTCATCGGATTTGTCCTCTAGTAGCGCGACTAGAGCGCTGAACAGGAGGCTCGTCGGTGCCGTTTCCGCCGGCGTCGTTATTACCGCTGTCGACGGTCTAGAGCTTTTGGCGGGTGGCCCAGAAGCCCTTGTTGGCGTTGCCGGTCTTAACGGTCTGGAGCTTCTTGCGGGTGGCCCAGAAGCCCTTGTTGGCGTTGCCGGTCTTGACGGCCTAGAGCTTCTTGCGGGTGGCCAGAAGCCCTTGTTGGCGTTGCCGGTCTTGACGGCCTGGAGCTTCTTGCGGGTGGCCAGAAGCCCTTGTTGGCGTTGCCGGTCTTGACGGCCTAGAGCTTCTTGCGGGTGGCCCAGAAGCCCTTGTTGGCAGCGAGGCTGTCCTTGAAGCCGTTGGGCTTGCGATTACTGCTGGCAGGCTTGGGGGTCTCCGCGGGGGTCGACGTGCGAGAGGCAAAATACGAGATCGGCTAGGCTCCTTGGTGGGTGCGGAAGCCCCGTGTCCCTCTATCGGGACCTAGGCCGAGGGTATTTCCTCGGTTGTCTTCTCGCACGGTCTAGGCCGATGGTACTTCCTCGGTTGCCTTCTCGCACGATCTGCGGTGCCGTTCTGATACTCCTCGTCAGAATCCCGGCGGGTGGTCTCTTGGACGAATCTGCCGTGAATTCTTCCCTGTCGTCCTGGTCCTAGTCCTGGTCCTCCTAGCCTGGGTGACTATTTATGAGAAAATCCCTTGGGAGTCTTTGCGGGGGTCGACGTGCGCGACGTAGAGAGCGAAGGGCGGCCACGCTCCATGGCTTGTGTGCGACATGGGGATCTTAGCAGGGGCCGACGTGCGCGACGTAGAGAGCGAAGGGCGGCTACGCTTTATAGCGCGGGCGCGCCGTCCTCCTCTATAGGGACCTGGGCCGATAGTATCTCCTCGGTTGCCTTCTCGCACAATCTGGTCTACGATGCGTGCGACTTTGTTAAAGTCGTCGGTAGTACCGTTCTGTTCCTCCTCGTCGGAGTTATTGTCTTTACGGTCTACTGTATCGGGACCGCTATCCTTAGCCCTAAAGGTCTCGGCAATAATAGCAGGGCTAGAGTCGAGAGGCTCCTCGTCGTTAACGTCGTTGCCGCTAAACACGTCAGTCCTAGTTTAAGGGATTAGAACGTCGTCGATGAAGTTATCCCTATACAAAGTATTAGTTTCACTGATTACGCGCAGCTTCGAGAGTGTTATTAAATTCATATTAGGGGAAAGGCGGATAAAACCTAACTAGTCGGTCTTACATGTCTTCTTCGATAAAGTCCTGTTACACCGCGTAGGAGAGCTCCGGGAAGAGTAATGCAATCTTTCGAGGGCTAAATAGCCGGCCGTTATTAGGCTTATGCGTCTAGGTTAGATGCCCCGAAGGGCGACTCCGCTAGGGCGTAAAGCTGTTTATTTATTAACGATGCTGTATATATGTGGGCAGTGAAGAGGAAGGGGTGTAGAGAGGTAATAATAAGGATAGCGCGTTGGTCGATAGAACTAACGATAATGCGCGGGACGGAACAGTATAACGCTAGGCATGGTTTAAACTCACATAAGACAACGAAAGCTCTAGAGAAGGATATTAAGATATCACGCAAGAAATGATTCTAAGTGGTTTTATAAAGCAGGAATAACGAACATCGTGTCCTGATTTCCTGTTGCACTGCGTAGGAGAGTTCGGGGTAAGAGCGATGCGATCTTTCGAGGGCTGAAAGATCCAAAGGCCAGGCCGAGCCACCCTTGGCCTGGGTATTGGGGGCCGCTAGGCTCGAGCTTCCGATGTTGGCTATAGCTAGCTTGGTGTTGTTTTGTGGCTGACTCTAGGTCCGGGCTAAGGAAGCTGTCATGAACTTCCTTACTGTCGTCCTAGTGCTAGTGCTAGGCAGGAGCCTGAGATGTGCGCGAGAATAACAAAGTAGCCGCGCCGGACGATGAGAACAATCCTGTAATACTGTTAATATTACTGGAGTGGATAAGGTTTAGGGGGAAGACAATTACCTCGATGTTTCTGCCGAGCATCGTAACGAGTGGCTTGTCCTGTACCCGCTTCTGTTGTGAATGATCGATCTGCTGTGATCGCTGTGGAAAATAGTCTGGGGGAGGGGTAGGTGTTTAAAGAGAAGATGAGAACTGGAGGTATTAGAAATCAAAATAAAAGGAAAGAAAGCAAATAACTATAAGCCGCTCCTTCTTATTATACACGCAGAATAGGGAAGGAACGTCGTTGGGCGGGCTAATCAGACGCCGCCATTCTGCTGACGAAAGTAGGAGCCTTTAGAGGTAATGATGACTAAAAATGAAAAGCATAGTTAACTAGGTAGATATTAAAGCCTCTCCTGCCTTGGTGTGGTCTATACCGGACCGTAAGAGGTTCTAAATTGCTACCCGCACTACCTATTAAGCCTCTCCTGCCTAGTGTGGTCTACGCCGACCGTAAGAGGTTCTAATTACTACTCGCACACCTATTAAGCCTCTCCTGCCCGGTGTAGTCACGCCGATTATAAGAGGCTTAATCTTGAATTTAGATTCCTCTGCCTCGCACTGCACAGTTGCATTCGAACGGCCGGAACTATTCTTAACCCGGTCTATCTGAATAATAGGTCCTATATTAATAGTCTGATAGGGCATAAACCGCTTCCGATTAGCCTATGCACGCCCTAGTGGCGGATATAGCCGCTACACTAGATTTAGGTGGGCGCCTAATATCACATATTAAACAGGTGCATCCGGACGCCTGCTAAACGGCTATCTTTATAATGCCCTCAACCCCCGAATACATTTTAGTTCCGTTGTGCACTTATATTATTCGAAAGCCGTAATCGAGAAGACCTGAATGAGCCGGTCCTTAGGATATAGGAAGCCTGATTTAGTGGGGAACTTAGTGATACACCTGAGCCTTATGTAGGTGGCACTGCTAATAGTCCCGCTATGTGATAGCCCCACTAAGCACCCCGCCTGCCCGCCTTATGCCTAACTTCACGATGCCCTAAAGCTACGAGGAAATTTTAGTTCCGTTGTACGTCTACCTGATTTAAAAGCCCTGATCGAGCAGAATTAAATAAACTAGATTACAACCCGTAATATGTCTGTTTGAAGGGGAAAGGTGGTGATGTATCTGGCGGCATTATGAGCCCTGCCGGCCTGGCGCTACTAACCACCCCGCTATACGGCTAACTCCATACAATGCCCTCTACGAATTCCCGTCGTGCGCTTATATTATTCGAAAGCTCTGGATGAGGAGAATTGATCAAGCTACTTTGCAATATGAATAGACGTGGTCGCGGCTGTAATGTTATAGTGTAATGGGAAACGTGGTGCGGCCGGGTGACGGTATCGTAAGATCTAGCCGCTAGCTACCTAACTTAATACTAGCCTTTAAGTACTAATATAAATCACGGAAATAGTACGATAGCATATTTATATAGCCTGGAGCGAGGGTAATTTAATGAATCGGTCTGATTGCTATAAAATGACCGTGGTCCCTGTCAAATTGGGTAGAAAACAGGGTTCCCGGCAGCATCCCGACCCGGTCGGACTAAATCAAAAATCTGGGGCATAGCGTGATACGCCGGGCTGTTTCTAGCCTAAATACGAGATTTCTCGGGTCGATCGGTTAAATCGATCTGACCTGGTCTCGAGTACCTAAACCTAGACGGCCTTAGGGGCACAGAGATCAGTTAGGCTAAATGCGACTATTCAGCACGCAGCTAGTAGACCGTCTTATATATGCCGCTGTCCCTGTGGCCTAGATCTATAGCCGATAGGACGAAGCTATCGCGATTTCGCTGCCGTAAAAAAGCATGTCTAACCATATTGTGTTTCCTCTTGCTAAGCCTACCGTGCCTCCGTGCCTCCGTAGCATCCTCCTCTTCCGGCCTTGTTAATCCCTCCTCTTACCTACGCTATCGTGCCTAATTACTATTGTAACGAGAGGAATCCGCAGGGAGGGTTTGTGAGAACTCTCCTCGTTAGCACTTTACGAGAACGCCTCGGCCTAGTGCAGCCTGTGCGGAAGTATATCTCTATAAGGTCCTTCTGGCGAGTTTCGTCCCTACGTAGAAGGCATTTTATGTGGTGTTTAGTTAATAGGTGATGTTTATTGGTAGATCGTATATTGTAGGCGAGTTAGTAGGTTAGTGGAGAGTAGAAGTAAGGGCTTAGAGGTAGAAAGGCAGGCTGTGCTTAATAGGAGCGCTCGGCTGTACGGCCTTACCTCGAACTCGTGCGTGAGCAGTATAGAGGGTAGCTACCGACGACGAGCCGGAGGGCAGAGACTTAGGGTAGTGCTGCCGGTTCGTAGGTCGAAGGCGCGGGAGGGCTGGAGGTATGGCGGCAGCATAACGGCTGTCGGGAGCTGCTAGAGTAAACGATAAAGTCGAGTTTCTGGGACTTAGGATGTTCGGCGAAGGCATCGAGCCGGCGTAGTTTACGTCCCTTAAAGACATCTAGCAACTTCTCCCTAATTTATCGCCGCCCTCGGGTTTAGTGTAGACATTCGATCCTCGGTTAGCATATTGCAGGGCCCTCGTATTCTATCTCGTTATTTCCTCTTATTATCTTCTCCCTCCTTATAGCTATTCGTTTAGTGCTGATAACCCCGTGCTATAGGGACCTATAGTATTGTATTCTCGTTAGTATTCCGCTATAGGATGTCTCGACCTAGTGAAGGAGCAGGAGTAGGAGGAGGGGCAGGACGGACATCGGCGCGACCTTGGCGTCTGAGTAGACGAGGCTATGCTAGTGCGGAGGAGGTCCTTCGCGGCGGTGGTGCAACTTAATCGTTCGGAAGAACGGGAACTTAATAGTCTGGCTGCGCTCTAAGGTATACTCCGTTAGCTCGGTAGGGTGGCTTGTGATCGGGAGTCGGCGCCGGTAGCATCGTGAGATATGTTAGGCGTAGAGGTCGTTAGGAAGGCCGGAAGCTGTGATGGACCTGCCTCGATAGTGCCTGCATCGGGGTCGCTATTCTACCGAGAGCCTTTTGGTCCCTGGAAAGGATTAATCCTGTTGTGTTTAGCAGCGCGCAGGTGGCGATGTATTGATAAAGGTTAAGGTTAAGGGTGAGGGTGATGGTGTGGTGATAGTAATTAAGGCTGGCGATTAGGTAGGGCAGATGGCGCTACCTCGAGGTCTAATTAAGGGTCGCTATTAATAGCCGTTTCGGGACGGGCTATAGTCCCTTAACCTGCGCTACCAGAATTTATAGGGGAGCCTGCAGATTCGGTAATCTACTATAAAAGTAAGATAAACCTAAAGGCAGATATTGTCTAGCACTAGAATTATGTGCACTTTAATTGTCACCTCTCTGCTATAATTTATATTTATAGGTTATGAAACTTAGATCTGTATATTATTTGAACTCGCACCCCTGCGCTGCAGAACGCTTCGCCCTTTTGCCTACACTAGCCTACCTATTCGTTCTTACTTTACAGGCCGTCTCTTAAGCGCCTGCCTAGGCTGCGATACGCACCTCCGCACCGTCTGCACCTAAACTGTATGGCCGTTTAGCGCGTATCGCACTATTCTGGCGATAGTGTTTAGTATATAAGGCGCCCGCTTTATAGGTGTTTCGAGATAGATCGCTATCTCCTGTCGCTAACGAACACCTATTAGACCTGGACCTGGATCTAGACTAGACTAGAAAACTACTGACCTGACTGTGCTAAGATTAATATAATAAATAATAAAGAAGTTGCTAACTATATACAGATGCGAGAAAAATCAAGAAAATTAAGAAAATTAAGAAATCAAAAAATTAAATTAACAGATACGACGGTCTATAACTACCGGCTAGCAGTCGATTATATGCTTAGCGCTAGCACGCCGCTACCTAAATAACACTGCAACTAGGCCTTCGGGCCTAGGGATTTAAAGCTCCTCTAAGATAGTATACGGCACCTGCGCCTATGCTTAAGGGGGCGCTTCTCTTCTTACTATTTTTATCTCTTTTGCCGATATACCTTATCTCCTAAGGTGCATGTTATTTTTTTGTGTGTACCGCACTTAGTATATAACGGTTAACTTTTTACGATGAAATCTTATTATAAGCAATTAAGACTAGCTACTGTAAGCGACAGACGTCTCTCTTTTTAGTACGACAAATAAACGTGTTATAGTGCCTTCGATTAAACGGCGCCTTTTGACCTCGATTCGGCTGTCGCTTTTGTCGCCCGCTCTTAATCGGCCGCGTTAAACTTCTTGCTGTACAGCGGCTTCGTAAATTCAATCGAGTGCGGTAGTTCTTACCTCCGTGTATCCGTGATAACCTCTAGATACATCCCGGAAGGTATAACACAGCCCGTGGATGCGACTTTGAAATGTGGAAAGCACTTAATTAATGCGATTGAAATTATGTACCTACGAAACCTACGCATTGCTATTCAGTTAATCCGTTACTACAAACTAGAGACCGGTTTACACGAGCCGGTAATGTTCATCGTTTCATATAATCGTACTTAGTATAGTTAGTGCCGTTAGTGTTAGTGTAGTGTTGGCGCACGGGTAGATCAAGCTAATCAGATTAGCCTATCTTAAGGCCTACCTTCCCTTTTAAGGATTACATTTACGACCTACCTTCCTTTCAGTTTAACACCGTTACTATCAACCTACAACAACGTCTATCGCTATCAAGTTAATTAATAACTATCACGTATAGTAGGTCTCTAAAAGTCCTAATGCCTATTATAGTGTTAGTAAAGACCTTGGCTAGCCTTTTGTTTAACGTCCCCTTCTCTCTGGCGATGAGTATATTAAGAAGGACGAGACTAGCTTCCGGCGGGATTGTAACGATCAACGTCGCGTTGCTGCAGGTAGGTTATAAACTAGATAGTAGAAACTAATACTATGCTAAACCGGTCGCATAGATTGCATAAGAGCCACACTGCTAGCTGCGGTATTGTAACTACAGGTACCCTAGATTGATCTAGGACATGTTGCTATAGTGATGTTGCTATAGTGACCGGTTACTAAACCTGCTTTAAATAGCGCTAGTAATGTTGCTATAGTGCGTTACTATGATAACGTAACCGGTTACTAAACCGGTCGCTTTAACTATATAAGCGCTGCATCAGATTACAGCAAAACACTAACGTCTAGCGTTTCTTAACAACTACAGACATTACAGTCAACCTTCTTCTTAATCTTTTAGTAAGTATAATACACCCTTCTAATATATACACTGCTAATGCTATACAGATTAATTACTTATTCGATTATGTCTTCTGTCGCCCCCTCTGCGACCCCTAACTCTACTGCCCTACCTAGCACCTCCCTAGACTATAAGTTCTCTAAAGCCGCGAGTGAGGTTATAGCAAAGCTATCACTAAATCTTAACGACTAGCTTACCGACTACGGCTATATACTAATTAATGTTGTTTCCTAAAGGCCCCGGTTATACTAGGGTCTGCCTAAGAGGTTGCTAAAGCGAGGTATTTAGAGTTAGTTATAAGATTTCCGGGTAACCGCTGCCCGACGAACCGCAGAGTTAGGCAATTAGCAAGCATTATTATTATTATTATCTCCCTATCCCCTGCTCCCTCCTTACTAATAATATTACAGCTCGACCTGCTAGCTATAAACGCGGTCGTTCGCAACCTATACGACAAAACGCCCGCTCTCGTCTATAGAGTATAGGCAATAGACGGAGCGGCCGTTAAGTTAAGAACCTTATTACCCTGCTTACGCAAATCACAGGCATCTACGCCCTCGGTTCTTACCGACGGTATATAGAAGGTAATAGTCCTTTCGTTAGCTGCTATACTAACCTAAGGCGGGCAAATAGTTTACAGATTAAGTCTTATACTAGTAATGCCTGCGCTAACTGCACGTACTAAGGAGAGGCTCGACATTATCGGTAGCCTACTCTCCTCCCTAGTGCGTCGCAGCCTAGTTAAGGTGCTATCTAGCAAGGACCTCCCGCGCCCGCTCCTCCTATCGCTCTTATAGCAGCAGCTCCTCTCGCTACCGTAGTAGAGGAAGACGAGGAAGGTAAAGACAGAGACAGCTAGGCAGACCCTCCTGCGCCCGCTCCTCCTGCCGACACTATAGTAGATAAGGAAGGTAAAGACGGAGATATTATAATAGACGATAGTCTCTTCGGTAGAAATAACGAGGTTACCTCTCCGAGTAGGGAGGTCGACGATAACGAGGGTTCTATGCTAGCAGATGCTGCATTAGAAAGGGCCTCCGGACCTAAGGCTAAGTAGTAAGCGGGAGCTAATAATAATGCTTAAGGGCGCCTTAGTTGTAAGTTCGGTGCCGAAATAGCTAATAATACTCGAGAGCGGCGGAGACGGGAGTTTAAGCGTGCCTGTAGCTCCCTCCTAACCTTTCGTCTTAAGCTTATAGGTAATAGACCTATAGATCTAGAGGGGCTTTAGCTACGGGTCTGACGGCTATAGCCCCGGTCTTTACGACGCCCGCAGCACCTAATGCCTAAGCGCAGAGGGGCATTCTATCGGTTAGATTATCTACGGCCTCGGTAGATAAGGACGCTATCTTATAATCGCAGTAGTACTAACGGCTAGAGGGAGAGATAAACCGGTCTAGCCTGCTACTCGGGTATATATGCCGATATAGCTGCTTATAACCGGGAGAGAAACAACTATACTATAAAGGCTAGAGGAGCCTTATAGTAATAGCGATATACATTAGAGTTAGCTTAAGGGTACTAAATATAACGGGGTAGTTATATATCTTACTGCGTTAGGTTATAAACGTGCTTCTTACTTATAGTCGCAACTATAAGCAGGGGTAGGATATTACTAAAGGACTGCTAATTGAATTAATCTATTAACCGCTGCGGTTAAATGACGAGCCGCAGCATATGTGAATCAATGTCCCTATAGGCACCTACCCTATATTGTAGTCTTAAGCAGGCTCCCTACCTAAATCTAGTAGGGAGCCTGCGGGTATGCACCGGGCGTACTGATTATGGCGGCCCTACCTAGCTGATGCGGAGTACGGGTAGGGCCTACGGCAGACGGGTACGGTAGCAATTAGAACCTCTTATAAACGGTGTAGGCTATACCAGGCAGGGGAGCCCTTATTTCACGTAGTAGGTAGGCGGGTACCTATTCGTAGCTTAATTAACTAGATTAGGGTTAGGGTTAGGTTAGGAGCCTCTTATAAACGGTGTAGGCCACACTAGGCAGGGGAGGTCTTAAGCTAGCCTGCCTGCTAGTTAAGTCTACTATACTGTCGATAACTAAATCTCGTCTACTTTATAACGCATTACCTAATACACACTTATCTTTAAGTAGCGACCTTCGAAATGTAACACGACGGTACCGCTCCTATAGCCCCTATAGCTTATAGCACTAATAGAACCTAACGAAGTTACGCTTACCTATACTATAAGCGTCTAGTTATAACACGAGGGGAGGATAAAACTACGAGATAGAGGAACGTCCTTAACCTTTATCACCTAACAGTTCAACAAGACCTTACCGATTCGGTGTGGCCTACGCTTATCCTAAGGGGTACGGGCAGCCGATACGGTCTATAACCAACCACCTAGGCCTATGACGTTAACCTTCTTCCTACTAACAACACCGGCTCCGCCTGTCTAAATAGTTCCTAAACAGACTACATACGGTACGGTAACGGCCATTACAATACATCGCACAATGTCGAATAAGCCAGCCCTTATACGAGGCGCCGAGAGAGCTGTACCGTGCTTACTATGCCTTAGGCTGCAGATCTAACCCGGCAATAAGTCTTAAAGCATACGCTGCTATAATTAAATTAGTAAGCGCCCGAGACAGGCCCCTGCCCTACTACTCCCTTACTAATATAAGATAGCATCGAAGAATAAGGCGACGGCGTGCTATAGATGCAGGGTTAAGATTAAGCTATGCAAGGCTATAGATACCGATAACCTATACGTAAAGGCGTAGTTCGAAGTCGAGCGCTAAAGGGCAGCAGCGGACCCTACAGACCGCTAAAAGACGGCCTTCCGCCTAAACTAATACCTAGAGCAGGGCGTAGCCGCGGTCTCTCTAGCTTACTAGACCTAGTACGACCTAATTACTATAAACGAGAGGCAGCTTATAACTACCGCCGGCCTCCTCGAGAGGCTCTTTATAGGTTAAATAATCCCCCGCAGCTATAAGAGACTTATAGTACTACTAGGAGAACATAGTAGGCGATATTACCGGTTATAATGCCTACCTCCCCCTAAGCTACTTTTTATCTTCGTAGTATAACGTCTAGGACGAGGAGAAACGGGTGCGGTAGATTAAAAAGTGTAAGACTCTTAACGATACACTAGCTACTGTAGGCCGCCTATTATTTAAGGCCGTAAACGAGGTCGGACACGTTTAGAACGCACTCGTAGTATATGCTGCTTAGTATCCGGAGTAAACCTTGCTAATAGCTACCGTAGGAAGCAATAATACGGCGGGACTATAAGGCTATAAGCGGGAACTACGAGGATAATAGACAGGACTCGACTACTAAAGATAAGGATTATAGATAGTAACCGACCCCTAAGTAAGCAGATCGACGCCCGAGGGTAAGAAGGCCTTATTAAAGGAAGAGGAGGACTAAGGACACTTAAGACAGCTAAAATAATCTAATTTATCTGCTCTGCTATCGTACACCGTTTATAGCTCCCCTCGCAGGTTACCGGCATTATAAAGTCGGACGCAGAGACCTAGTTTAGAAGGCCTCCTTATCTCCCTTACCCTACCTGTCGTTACTATCGTCCTATATACTATTAGCTTCGGCCTCTAGGACTAAAATAGAGGCGACGTACTAGCGTTATAGCGGCGGCTACTCTCGCGAGGACGCGGAGGGACTTGCTAATAGACTCGACCGCATCGACTATACGCTTCTAGTTAGAAGCATCTAAATCGGTCTTAGCTGCTATTTTCCTAGTAGCCTTACCGGCTTCGACACAGGTAGCAGCCTAGCCCTTTAGCATCTTACCCTTCCGAACACTCTCTATAGTAAGGCCCTTTACCTTATCGTCGAGGACGAGAAAGGGTTCCTCTAGCTGCTGTCTGTATTAGCTAGGGTAAACCTTACGTAAGGGAGACTTACCTAGGTACAGGCCTTAGCAGGTAGCTCGACCGGGAGACTAGCAGCAGCGGCTAGGCTATTTCCGGCATTAACGCTAAAGCCGGGACGTGCAGGTTTGCTAGGGGTGTACGTGCCGTCGAACGCATTAGTCGGCCTTGTGTTTATTCCGAGGGCTTTCGTTAAGTTTCTGTTCGTAGCCTTCCCGAAGGCATTAGTCGAATTGTTGTCTATAGTTCTGTCGAAGGTAGTTAGCCTTCTGTTCGTTATCTTTCTAAAGGCATTAGTTAAGCTGTCTATAGTCACTCCGAAGGGATTAGTTAAGCTGTCTATAGTCTTTCTAAAGGGATTAGTTAAGCCGTCTATAGTCATTCCGAAGGCATTGGTTAAGTCGTCTATGGTCTTCCCGAAGGCATTAGTTGAGCCGTCTATAGTTATTCTAAAGGCATTAGTTGAGCCGTCTATGGCCTTTCCGAAGGCATTGGTTGAGCCGTCTATGGTTATTCCGAAGGCATTAGTTGAGCCGTCTATAGCCTTTCCGAAGGCATTAGTTGAGCCGTCTATAGTTATTCCGAAGGCATTGGTTAAGCCGTCTATGGTTATTCCGAAGGCATTGGTTAAGCCGTCTATGGTCTTTCCGAAGGCATTGGTTAAGTTGTCGCCTGTAGACCTGTCGAGATTAGTCGAGTTGTCGCCTATAGCCCTTTCACCTATAGCTCTGCCACCTATAGTGCTGTCGCCTATAGCTCTAGACTTACGCTACGCATCGATCAGGGTATTACTAGTCTCACTAGACCCGTCTAGATAGCGCGACCTAGCTACGTCTGTAGCGGCGCGCACGATAGCATAGAGCACGTCCTTTTTCTCCGCATTGCTGCATCTAACCCTAAAACGCTCCTCGGCATCCTCGATTATGCTATGCTTCTTAAGGGAGACGGCAGGGCGGATAAGGTAGAAGACTGTCTTGTAGAGAGGCTGTAGGACGTCTAGGTCGTAAATAGCCCGGAAGGCTATATGGTTATAGCGGTTGCAGGTAAGGCCGTCGATAGTAAGTAGAAGGCCACGAGCCTTATTCCCCTGCTTTAGGTTACGAAGGGAGTCGGCCTAATAGTTGCGGCAGCGCCCTAGGGGGACGAGGACAGGGAGACTTATGTAGATAGCGATGTAGACAGCGATGTGGACAGCGAAGATGTAGACAGCGAAGATGTAGACAGCGAGGATGTAGACAGCGAAGATGTAGACAGCTAAAGAGATTTAGAAGGTACTAAATAAGCAAAGGGTAGATACATAACGGTAAGATTATATCTATATATCGTAGACCGTTAGTATCGAAAAGCCGGGCTCGCCGTTTAAGGCCCCTTCTGCGATAAAACATAGGTAGTAAGTACCTATTAGACATCTTTCCTTAAAACGGCCGGTATCTAAACACTATCTTACGATAAAACAATAGTATATCGCATGCGGAAACGGTCCTAATATCACCGAGAAAGCAATAGTCTATCGCGTACAGAGAGGCCGGTAATTACTTATAGCTACGAAGTTAGGCATCTATCTTACGAGAAAGCAATAGCTATTGCGTACGGAGATACAGGTAAAAGCGTATAGCCTATAGAGTTAGACATCTTACCGAGAAGGCAGTAGTATATCGTACGCGGAGACCGGTCTTTATAACTAGGTAACGAGCGGAACCGAAAGTCTATTAATATAAATCTCGCTATCGGCAATAATATATATAGCTAATTTTAAGCTATACGATAATTAGTCGAAGCACTTATTATTATTAGACACCCTCTTCTACTTAGCAGCTTATAGCCGGACTTCTTTATACTTAGCGAGATTACCCTAGAAGCAATTATTATTATTAGATATAATCTTCTATATATATAGCCGGAGGGCGCGCGCCTTATCGTTTACACTTAACGATACTACGGTATAAATAACTAAGTAAATTACCGGCGAGATAATTACCGGAAGCTCCTGTAACTAGGCACCCTCTTTCTCTGCACTTGCGAGGTTAGAACTAGAGACACTATAAAATACTCGGCGATAGCATAGCTAGAGACACTAAAAAACACTTAGCGAGATTAGATCTACTAGTAAGATTATAGCTAGAAACTAAAAAACTACCCGGCGAAATTAGTTCTACTAGCGAGATTATAGCCGGACATTTAAAAAACTAAATAGCGAGATTATATCTACCGGCGAGATTATAACTAGAGATATTAAATAAACTACTTAGCGAGAGGCACTAGATAAACAGACTACCGGCGAGATTATATCTACCGGCGAGAGGGCGACTATCCGGGCTATCGAGGTCTAGCTTCCGCTAGTATAGCATCCCGGGTGCGCACGTCTGTTAGGGCAGCGAGATGTTATATCCGCTGCCTAGATAAAAGGGGTTAGGGGAGGTAGTCTCGGATAATACGATTAAGGGACGTATTAGGTGTGGTTTCTAGGGTTAGCCGCCTAGTTACGACATTTAATGCGATCTAGATTATTAATCTGTGACGTAGTTAGTTAGACTTACGGTAAAGACGGGTATATGCTTTAGGCGGGTTTAAGACGGACATAACGATAGTCTTTTAGTCTTTTAGTCTTTCTTTAGCATCGCAATTGCTTAGTAGTAGGGTATTATAGGGTTAGCCGCCTATAAAACTCTACTGCTAAGTAATTAGGATGCTAGGAGAGACGTAGATCGTAGAATTAGTATAGTTACTGCTAAGGAGGCTAACATTAGAGTGTCTCGGGGTTAGCCGCCCGAGGTGCTCTAGTGTTAGCCCCTCGCAGATAAATAAAGAATAGAGAACACCTGTAGATATATAAACGAAAACTATATAAGGGTGTGCTTTAACGTCTTTTATATTACCTCCTTTCCGGCGTGTCTTTAGTATCGCCTTTTATCTCGTATCTTACCGGTCTAAACTTATATATTGTTATCGCCCTCGTATCTCTTACTATCTAAGATCTCGTCTCTAAAGTCTCGTGTCTTCTACGTAGGTTTTAACTCCCGCTGTCCCTAAAGACTAGTACTAATATATATATCGCAGGTCCGTCTCCTCCGGCATAAAGCCGTTACTATATTAGACGACAATTCTATCCGCGATAAGGACGTCGATAATAGCGCGCGGTTCTAGATTAAGCCTTTATACCCCGACACCGAGGTGTTTTACACTATCCTATACTCTGAACAGAACAGGTCCGAACAGGATATACTTATTCCTTCGGATACGGAAAGGAAGCAGGTTACAGATAAGGCCCTCGACTAGCTAGGCGTCGACCACCCTATAGACCCCCTCCGGCGTAAGCTAAAGAGAGGCGAGGACGATATTCGGAAGTTCTATTACACGCGTGTCGCCGATACCTTAAAGAGCACGGCTATAAAAGACCTAACCGGTATAACCGGCACGCAGGTCGGCTCTATCGATAACCTCGTCTCCCTCTACGTGCTTAAGGTATAGGCCGAGGACTGCTACCGTATCGTCTATAGGCTCCTCCGCGCTATAGACTAGGGAGAGTCGCTTAGCCTACCTAAAATTATAGCTATCCTAAAGGCAGACCTAAAGTCTAAGGGCAAGGCCGGACGAAGCAAGTAGGGTATATACCCGTGTCTGTCTTCCCTTTATAATCTACTAATTAGTTAACACCGCCTATAGGAATAAACTGTCTAGGTTAAGTAGGAGAGTAAAAGGGGATCTCGTTCGGCGTTTCTACTAGTGTTATCGTACTGCCGCTCGTTTACAGATATACTCGTATGCCTGTTTTTATAAACTATATTTCGGATATAGAAGCTAATTACGCTCCTTCGGAGAAACCCGAATTCGACAATACTCGTTTCCGGCTACTATACTAGTGCTATAGGTTTCGCTTTACCGTATATACACCCTAATAGCTCAGAATATCTCTAGCCGATACTGTAGTATTAGGTTTAAAGGCAAGCCTGCGGGTGTCTATTGTTATATCTCGACCTTTAGAGATAGCTATAAGTAACTGTTACCGAGCTATCTACGGGTGTCCCGAGAGCTCTTAAGCGCCCTAACAGGCGTCCGCGGTTAAAGGTACCGAGCTACGACGCTAGGCATCGCGGAAGGCCTCTTTCTCAGCAGAAACACAACGCTATTATAGGCGACAGCGACTAGAGCGCGAATCGGTGCCGCGAGAAGCGGCTCGATAGCACCCCTTATAAAAGGACGTTCTTGCGGCTATAGAATCTACAGCGCTATATGCGCGTGCAACATTAATAAGAGGCCTATAGCAAGGCCGCAGGCTACACCTTTATCACCGTCAACCCTTTAGCAATACAGCCTCGCAAGAGACGAATCTAGCCGCTAGCCGGTAACTAAAACGGCGGTAAGGGTTTCCGGCGCATCCCTGTCGGTAGCCTGCTAGAGCACTCAGGCAATAACCTAGTCGGCAGAGACGTAAACTTCGAGACCTACACTTTAAAGAAGCGCTAGGACTACCGCAGGAACTACTCTAAGGTTATGCCCGTCTACGACGTCAAGAGGTTAAACAAGGTATATAGGCAGCAGAAGGGCGTCGCCTAGCTTACCTACGAGGCGAAGCAGAGGCTAGACCGGCGCGTAGCGGAGCTAATAAACTCGTAGGGCGTAGCGAGCAAGCATTCCGGCATATGTATCCTCTTAACCTCTAAGTAGGAGGCGATCTCGCCGGACGTCCTAGCGCAGAGTTTTAAGCCGGCAGCGTACCCGAGGATAGCGGCACTATATATAGTAAGTTAAGTCGTCCGTTAAGCCGGCACAGGTGCTAATAATCAAAGTCTTATAGGGAGGGGGACTATATTACCTTGCTAGCTAGGGCGCAGGCCTAGTTCTCGACCGGGTAGTAGCTATAGAGCGGGATCTAGCTTAATAACCTCGTCGAGTGTAGACCTTTTATTAGGTATAACGGCAGCTATTTATACTATAACTTACTCTATATTAATCCTAACTATATTACCTAAGAGCCGTGCTACGATAACTAGAGCAGGACGGAGTGTTACGACTACGCCCTCCTCCTACGCCGGAGCAGACTGCCTATCCTACTAGCGTGTTCTAGGCACGAACCACCTTATCTCCTTTAGGTAGGCCGACCCTTTCGGTGCAGAGTCGTAAGCAAGGCGCTAACGTAGAGCAGCACGCAGCCCTAACAACCCTCGAGCGTGTCCTGCTGTAGGTCTAGGTGCTAAGAAAGGCTAGAGGGATGCCGGAAGGTCTAGCAACGCTACGGCTATAGTAGCACACGTTCCCCTCGTTCGAGTATAAGCTGCCGGTCCTGTTTAGCGCCGCTATCGCTGCGGATCCTAGCTAGTTCTACCGCCCGGCGGGGATCTAGGGGAGAGTTGACCGGCTGCAGCTGCTCTGTCCTTTCTGCACTAGCATTAAGTTATTTGCCAGGGTCTCTACCTACTAGGGTCACCTCTTCTTCTACTATCACGACACGCTAGAGGCGAGCCGGCTCGCTAAGGTCCGGGCCTCGGCGGTAAGGTAGAAGCAGTACCTAGAGGTATCGTTTAGGCTGTCGCCGAGTAACCCGACGGCGAGGAAGGTGCAGCAGGCATTAGGCCTAGGGTTTAAGTAGCACTATGTTAAGGAATGGGATCTGAGGAGGTAGGCAATCGACCTTTAAGTAGGGAAAATAATCAGAACAGTGTTAACGGACTAGGGATAGGCTACGGCCTCTTTTACTCTGTCCGGGCTAAACGAGTTGAAGGGATAGCTGCAGGGCTAGATAGAAGAAATGATATAGTTGTCTTAGATAGCTTCGGAGGATGGGTCTAGGTTTAAAGTATTAGTGTGGCAAATAGCAAACAGCACGAGGCATTAAAGTACTGTAGAGAAGTCGGTCGACAATAGTAGTAACTCTTAATCTTCCATCTACAGCCTCCGTCTATGTCTTAATGGAACCCGTGGACGAAGTTTCCTTTATCGTCTAGAGAAGCCGCTCTGGTCGTTCGCAGGGGGACGGACGCGTTGACGGCAGCCAGTCTACCGCTACTTGCGCTGGCTCCTCGTCTAGGATCTCTTAGTCGTTTCCTGCGTACCTTTCCGGTCTGTTGTTCAGGGACCGTCTCCTTCCTCCCTGTTCCCATCACGGTCAGCCTTGTTTTGCATCTTAACGGCTCGAGCGAAGGCGGCGCGCAGCTTTTTACAGGAGATGCTTGCAAATACACCCGTCGGGATCGAATCATCGATGAAGTCTAACGGGATCTTAAGGAAGTCCACCTCCTCGTCGTTGTAGTTGTCGTCCTTGCCGTTGCTATTGCCATTACCGTTGCTATCTCCAGCGCAGATGGCCCGCTGCTGGAACTGGTACTCGATGCTCGTGCTATTAACCTTGATAAGGTCGGCAGACACTCGGTATGGCTTGTTCGGGTTCTCTCGGCGTTTTGAAAGGACGCGCTTCTCGATGTTGAAGCGCATTACCCATAGAAACTCGCTACCAAGTGCCTCTTAGCAGTAGTTCCCCATAACTAATAAACACGCAGTGGTTAGTATTGTTAGAAAATAGGTATATTAGGGCAAACATACATCTTATCTGCTTTTCACTCGTCTTATAGGTGAAGTCTACCTCGATTCCGATTATAGGAATCTGGTTCGAGTCGTGTTCGTTCTTGTCTTTATCTTCGTCTTCATCTTCGTCTTCGTCTTCGCCTTCGTCTTCGTCTTCGTCTTCGTCTTCGTCTTCGTCTTCGCCAGACATGCGCCCATAATATACAAACGCATCAACACTGCGGGAGTTGTTATGGTTTCCTTCCATGACATACTCCGTATTGTAGGTAACATAAACCGAATTGCGAGGTAGGACCTTCTTTAACTTCGCTTTAATCCTTTTCATGAAGATACGGCCAGCGGCCGTCTTAAAATAGAAGTGAAGCGGCGACTGCTTCGGAGACGTCATTTCAAGTTGGCCGAGGGTGCTGCTATACCGGAGGGTAAATAGGCCGTTAAGAAAGCCTAGGATGCGGACCTAGGTGGTGATGTATAAGATAAGGTTAGCTAGGTCTAGTACTAAAATCTGCTAGCGTTAGGATTGCTGTAGCTGTTGCTGTAGCTTCTGCAGTTGCTTCTGACAGGCTATAAAGGAAGCTAAGTAGAATAGGATTGTTTGTCAGTAAAGGCTGCGACAATTAATAGGTGGAAAGACAAAATAGCAAAGATGAAATAGTGAAGGTAGGGCAAAGCTATAACCGAGTAAGTGAATTACCGAGCTAGTCGGCAATTTACTAATCTAGTTAGCGCTTTTTATCTACTTACTTTCCGGTGTATCGTAGGCCTTATCATCTACTATAAGTAGCAGCTCTATAAGGTCTTAGTACTCTTTAGGGCTTAGTAGGAAGGTAACCTTATCGGCTTTACCCTCGGTCTCCCGCAGGGTAGCCCCGGGCCCGCCTTACTAGAGCTGGCTGAAGAAGGTGATAAAGCTAACCGTGCCTGTGCAGGCTGCTTTATAGGGGCGCTTAGAGTCGTTTTATCCTTAATCTCTAGCTAACGAGGACCTCTCCTACTAGTATAGGCTAGTGTTATTAGATAAGGTAGTTAAGTCGGTAGCTGCTATTATCTTTAATTTAACTAAGCTGTAGCCGAATTAAAAAGGCACTAGATAGTTATCGTTGTTACGGTCGTAGTTGTCGCCGTAGTTATAACCTTTATTATAAATTATCGTTATAACCTAGTTCTTATACTTATAGATATAACTCGACGCTAATATATCTGCCCTAGTCCGGGCTTACATTTTCCCGGCAGCTAGTAGCCGCATAGGCCTCCCGAGACCCACAGCCTCTACCGAGATCTCGGGGAAACTGTAGATCTAAGATCTGAGACTATAGATCTAAGACGGTAGTCCTCGGCGGGGAATGCGGGAGCAGGGAAGTAGACCCGTACTCCGCATTTTGCACTACGAAGCTATTACAAACCTCTATTCGAGCCTTTACGCGACAAACCCTATACTAAGCGCTACCCGAAGCATAAGGTTAGTTATAGCAAGCTGCGTCCTTCTTCCTCTTACCGCCCTAGGCCCTTAAAGCTATTGTAAGGTGTGCTTCTGCTATCCTAGAGAAGCTTTCCGGCGCGGCTAGCCCGAAGTCAGGAAACAATAGTTTATATAGTGGCTAGACGATTACACGAGTCTTATTTAACCGTTATTAAACCCGTCGCGGAACATATAAGTTCCTTCTATCGGTAACAATAAGGGCTTTATAAATTGTGTAGGTAACTTACGGGTTCCTAAGCCTATCCCTCTTAACCCTAGGGGTTCTTTGCTAACGACATCATATCGTCTATATCGATGTCCTTATTATCCTCATCCTCCTTAACCTCCTTAGCCTCTCCCCTCTCCTTGCAATTATCCCTTAAAATCTCCGCAAATAAGCAGAGCCTAGGGGGCTCGGCAGCGGCGGCGGCGGCACGTTTCCTCTCGGCCTCCTCTAATGCCTTCTTCTCCTGCTCGAACTCGCTGTCCGTTATAGCTATATACCGCCTAATGCGGTCTTCTATCGAGGGCTAGGAAGGTGCGGCAGCCGTAAGAGTGCGCCTGCAGGACGCCGCCTTACTATTATAGAAGCAAGACGGGCAGCTCCTATAGAACACATCCTCCCGGGCACCCTCTCTAGTAGGCGCCTGCCCGCAGGTCGCCTAGATGCCGTTGCCGGCGGCGTAGTTGTTGTAAGGGATTCTATGCGAGGTTAGTAGTTGCTTATATCTTTAGGAGTAAAGAGACACTAACTAGGCGGTAATGCCCGTAGCCTAGGCTAGCGCAGCCTTAACGTTCTAGTTCTGCCGGTTTAATGTGCTGCCTAGCTTAAACTCCCGCTCGACCTTCCTCTTCTTCTTTCCCTTGCCCTTATCTATAGCGTTTAGGGTTAGAGCACTTTCCTTCGCAGGAAGGCCGGCTAGGTACTCGATCTCTAAGTTAGCCGGCTAAGAGGGGAAGGCGGCGGCGGCCTCGGGGTATACCCGGGAGACGGCCTCTTAAGTAGTTACTAGATTAATATAAGCTTAAGTTACGATGTCTACGTATAGCAACTTATAAGGTAGAGGAGGAGGAGGGGGGGACGGCGAGGAAGAGGGGAAATCGTAGATATCACGTTTGTAAGACATCTTAAAGTTAGTCTTTTAGAGAAACTAGCCGATAGCAATACGCGTAATAGTATTTCTCTTAGGATAAGGTAGTCTATAGGTAGTACCCCGTAGCTATTCTTCTTATTCACACAATAGCCCTACACGTGTAGGCTATTTTGTGCATAATAGCCCTAACGTGTAGCCCTACACGTGTAGGCTGTTTTCGCACTATTCACACTACATATGGAAATGCAAAGGCAATTACTGTACGAGGCGTCCTAGCATAACCGCTCCCTGTGCATATCTCGGGACAGGCTAATCTTAGTAGATTCCACTCCGTCATGCCCTAGCTTCTAGCAACTAGTCCAACCTATTAAACCTATACGCCATACAAAGTTGGCCCTGACGTACAAGAGGTCTGTTATTAACACGGGGAAACGTACTTTAATTATACCAGCATGGCAGCCGCAGCCGCAGCCGCAGTCGAAGCAAGCGCGTAGAAACCCTGCTTCCTTACAGTACGCGGAGCAGAGCGCGATCGCATTAACTTCCTTCTCGTTCTAGTCTGTATGCTTCTGCGCGGGGGTCTTAGCTAGGGTCGGAAGCGCAAGCGCAGCTTATCGAATATGTTAAAGAAGGCGAGGTGCATTTAATGTATTAATCGTCGGAAGATATAGTCTTCTAGTATAAAAAGGACAAGGCCAGGAAGGTTTAGTGGTGTTTGCCAGCAATTAATCGTGTTATATACCGTTTTACAAGCTAGCCGGAATATGCGTGCTACATTAACCTTTGGCATACCCTTCTCTACAAGGGCTATAATGACTCCTCTGAGGACGAGAGATAGCTTATTTTAATCGTTAGATCGTGACGATAAAAATAATATAAAGCTTAGGGTAAGAGAGGCTATAGTTATTAACTAATTAAAGTTGAAAGGTTAAGGGGTAGTGATTATATAAGCACTTTAAAAGGTTAAGGGGTAGAGTGTAGACGGTATTTTAGAGCCTACTATAAGCGGTATAGGGCGCACCGGTCTTAAGAGGCTTAGAAGCTAGTAGACCCTGTAATGCTATACCGCTTAGCCCCCCCGGGTTAATTGCCGCCTGTCTACTAACTATTACCTCTACACTTAATCGCACTTAATCGAGATCGCCTTAAAACACCACGATTAGCTAGATTAGAGACAATCTAACGAGACTATCGCTTTTATCGCTATTAAGAGTACTAGGTCTAGCCTTTTCCGAGCTTAAAACGGTGTCGCTGCTAACCTTAGAGTGTCGCTTCTAGGTGCCTATCACGCCTACGACACCTATAACACCTAGGTTTCGCATAACGCGTTTCCGCCGCCTTTACGATTTATCGAGCTACCTTCCTAGCGTATGCGGCGCTATTCACAGCATTCGATACGACATCGAGGCACGATGGCGTAGTAAGAGGAAGTAGGTAGCGAGGTAGCGATCTGGCGCTTAGGGACAGCGGCATATATAAGACGGTCTACTAGCTGCGTGCTGAATAGTCGCCTTTAGCCTAACTGTGCCTGTTCTCTAGGCTCTAGCTCTGATCTCTTAAGACTAGGTTGGATCGATTTAATCGAATCGAAATGACCCGAGAAATCTCGTTTTTATCCTAGTGCAGCCTAGGGGAGGGCGGAGTTTTTAAAAAGGGGGGGGGGGGAAAGGATTAGTCCGACCGGGTCGGAGTGCTGCCGGAAACTACGTTTCTCATTCAAATTTAGTAGGCACAACGGCCACTTTATAGCAACTAGACCGACTCGTTTAATTCCCTCGTTCTAAGCTATACGATAATGCCGCCGCACACTTGCGATTTGTTCTAGTAGACTAAGGGCATCGTAGAGTTAACACTATTAGTAGTGTTAGGCACTCGAGGCTTACAGTTTCGCTAGGTCTTACTATATTTCTTACCTAGACATACTTTACTTCGGCTCGCGCTGCAAAATGCTTAAATAGCACACTATCTACGATCTTTCCTAAGGGTATCGTGAAGTTAGCCGTTTAAGATAGCACGCACGCCTAGCTTACTATACTGCCCCGGAAGCAGACATGCAGAGTAATAACGGCCCCGCATGCGTTTAGTCTATGTGTTTAGTACCTCTCTACTACTCTAGCCTCGGAAGATGCAACAGCGCATGTTAGGAGATAGTAACGCATAATAGTATCTTTGTTCTACAGGAGCTACTATTCGTATCCTAATCTAAGTCTGTTTTAATGCTATCTCCTTCCGTTATCTATTTTTATCTTAGCAACCCTAACGGGTAGCGGTATCTTCCGGATTACGTAGGTTCTACAACGCAGGATCTACTAACTACTTAGCGCCCGGAGGCACCGGGATTTAGCCTTATACTATTATATCGACTAGGTAGCGCAGGTATTACACCCGTGCTAACGCCCTTACTGTCTTATCCGCTGCGATATAGAGATTCTCCTGCATTTGTTTCTCTGCGCTATAACGCGTCGTTAGGGAGGTAAGGCTAATCGAATATCGAAGTGCCTAGTACTGTTTCTTAAAAGAAGTGTTTATTATGCTCTCCTTCTTAGCCTAAAAGTCTTTTATTTCCGGTATAACCTCGTCGGGGAGAGGATCGCAACTAATCTTCCTGCTTGCACACTACTCGCAGGCTTGTTAGACTAAACAGCGTTAGTATTATCCTGCTATAGCCCCGGGGTAGAGCAACGTATAGTTGCCTAATTCTATCGTGACTATAATACACTCGTAGCTACGCTCGTTATAGCTATAGAGGAAGCATCCGACGCAGGGCGTAGTTATAGGGTGCCTTAACTGTCCGGACACGGTACTATCGGTATCTAGGCCTGCTGCTATAGCGTCCCTCTTAGTGCTGCCGACATACTCCGGCAGGTTTTAGGAAGGCGGGGGCTATGTCTACAGCTGTACAGGAGGCGTATCGGTAGCTTCGTCGAGGACGGTAGGGCTAGCTGATAGGCCCGCGGTCTGCGTAAGGACCTGTGCTATTAGTACTAGGCAATTGCGGCAGAGAGGAGAGCAATATAGTACCGGTATACGTACCGAGGTAAGTAGCGGTAGTAGACCTAGCGCGGCTAGTGCTTTAGCTTAATGTAGGGTTAGTATAGTAGTACACTTTATAGTATAGTTAGTACGGATAACCTACCGGTAGACGTCGCGATAGAGTCTATGCTAGGGAGAGAAGGGGGCGCTATCTGCTATGTAGGGGTAAATAGACGGAGGGACGGCCTGCCGACGGGCGTGCTAATTTAGGGAAGGCGCGGCGGAAGGCTAGCGAGGCCGGCACGGGGGGTCTATCGCGGTGTAGCTAGTAACGGCGACGTAGACGTTCGAAACGGAGATGCTGCTAGTGTTTTCTAACTATTACCGCCGGTTAGGTGACTAGGGTCGTTACCTAGCAGATCTATCGTAAGTCGATGCTAGAAGACCTTTAAGAAGGTTAGCTAGTTTATTCTAGGTTTTTACACGGTAGTTTATAGAAAGGGCGGCGAGGCAGAAGGTTTTTTAAAGGTTGTGTAGAAGGTCGTTTAAAAGGTTGCTGTTTATACACCTGCCCTTACCTTAACCCTTACCCTTCCTTACCTTTACCTTTATACCTACCTTCTTATCTACCTTTTCAGCTTTAACCTCCTACCAGCCTTATTTCCCACTGTACTAATCCCATATATTTGCAACCAGCCGCCTTTAGCGCACGCGACAGCCTATAACTACAGGCCTTAATCTCTATATCGTAGTTGCGTAGTCGTCCTCGAACTCTTAGTCTTTATACCTCTCGGTAGCCTTCGGAACTAAGCTAGTGCTTTCCTACCTCTCTAAACATAACGCGCCTTTACCGTCTTACCTTAACAACTCCTCTTATCTTCTAACCGACGTCCTTGCCTACACGCGTATACGAGCGGGCTAGCAGGCATATAAGAACGTGTAACTGCTGCCGACCTTCTACGTAGGTATAAGCCTCCTACCTCTCTTTTACCTGCTAAACATACCTTACGGTTATAAGACCTTCTGCAGACTGCCGGCGCCTGTCTAAGCTACTAATACTTCGCGGTAGGAATATATTATAATCTGCTATATAAATAAGCACCCTTTACGTATCTACTCTTCCTATAATAGAGCCTTATAACGGTTTTAACCCTGCGGCGGATAAGCCTGTTGCTTCCTCTTCTAGTACCGCGAAACGCGTGCGCGCGGCAGTTGCAGACCCGAACTAGCCGCCCCTAAAAAGATAGCGACAGCAGAACGGGTATAAGCTGTTTAATCTCGACTAGCTTACCCTTACGTGCCCTATCGGTTAGGGGTTTCTGATTACGGCCCTTAACATCCTTACCGAGCCCGGCCTAATCTGCGGCGAACTACGTAATACGTATTACTACTAGTATAATAAGTTCCGCAGGTAGCTCCTCGAGACTGCCGACATCCCTCGGGATATAGCTATAAGCATTAACCTGTCTAACCTAAACGGGCGAGAGCGTATCTATATTATCTACGATAAGTAGAGCTTCGCTAGGCTGCTAGGGTTAATTAAGAACGGTGTCTTTATAGTACTTACCTCCCCTAACTACAGCTACCTCTTCCGGTTTACGCCCTGCGACAATTATAATTAGCTGCCGCCCGCGCCGTAATACGTTACGCTCTATATCGGGGACGCTATCGCAGAGGAGATACAGTCCCCGCCTAGACACAGCCTCCTCGATAGCACCCTCTAACCGGTTATTAACCTAAGCGCTGTCGAAGACAAGGCTGTTGTTATTAGAGAAGAGCAGGGTGCCTCCGCTGTTGCTAGTGTTAGGGACTAGCCGGATACTACCGCTGTCCTAAGCACCGTCTAAGATAAGGCTGTTGTTATTAGAGAAGAGCAGGGTAACCCTATTGCTGCTAGGCTGTTGTTAGTAACTGCCCGGATGCTACCGCCGGCCCCGCCGATAGCACCCCGCAGCAAGTTATTAACCTAACCGCTAAGGACGTTTCCATCGGAGAAGAGAATAGTGCACTAGCTGACGCCGACACTAGCCTTACTAGCTTCGACGCGTCGCTAGTCGCTAGGGCTCTCCGGTTCTTCTAGTTAGCTAAGAGCCCTAACAGCAAGTACACTATTACAGGCATCGTGCGGCCTGTCTATATATACTAGCTGTATACAACGTACGGCCTTCTTATGTCGCCTATTACCTCCGGGGTAAACGGCGCCCTAGTAGGCTAGGGCGTCGGGTTTAGGAAGACTATGCTAGTGCTCCTATATATCTACGTCCGGGCTAGACTCGCCGGCCTTTAGGACGAGGTTAAGGCCGAATAGGAGGGAAGTAACACGACCGGCCTTTAGTATCTCCCCCGCCGCCGGGAGGGCTAGCGGCCCGACGCTTAGTGCCCGTCCTAGCATAAGCATATAGTCGAGTGCCTATATATCGTATCCTCCGACTCCCGCCGCATCTACACGACCTACCTTACAAACTCGCCTACCTTAATCGTAATCCCCTCGGGCCTAGCATACAACTAGCTAGATAAAAACGATCGATTATACGCGGGCGTATAAGGTAAGCCGAAGGGGACTAGGTTTATTAAGTTCTATTCGTACGTCTCGAGTTTAAAGGACGACATAAACCTTAACGCAAGGCTAGAACGCTTAAAGGCCGTTGTTAAGAATATATCCGGCGAGTTTATCGATAACGAGGATAAGAAAATAAAGACCTTTATCGCTAGCGGCAAGGGTAAAGCTACCGATGTCTTTCTAGTAAGCGCGAGGTTAGTCGAGACGCTACACTAAAAATACCTTAGAGCATAAGGCACTAAGGTTACGTGCTTTACCGCAGGCGTCGTTATTATAGACGAGCATCACTAGTATAAAGGCGTTACAAAGCGCTCCTTAACAATCCCCTTTAAGGTCTTATATAACATCAGCAAGCCGGCGATCTATCCCGTCACGCTATTTACGCTCTGTAGCACTACCCTCGAGGAGGGCCCTTCCGCGTAGCAGGCCGCGATCGAGCACTTTTATTAACAGTAGTACTACTTCGAAGGCTTGTAAATATTGCAGTGCCTCGACGAGGGCGGGTTTTACGCAACGGTAGCTAGGTTTTTAGAAGCTCGATAGCAGTACCTCGGTCTAATACGCGTCCTCGGCGACCGGACTAAGACGGTTAAAGATATAAAGCCGGATATCCGCAAGCTCGTCGACTTCTTTAAGCCTATAATGTAGAGCCTCTAGCAGGGCTAGCGCTATCGCAGCAAGACAATTAACCCTTTGCCGGCGTGCCGGGAAGACTATAAGTAACTCGACCCTATTATAGACGACGACACGGCTACCGCGTTTAAGTCCCTAATAACGGGCGTCTAGGTCCTCGTCGAGAGGCAGCTTAAGAAGCTAAAGGCCGAGTAGGATAAGAGTAATAAGGCAGATCCTATACCTATAATAGCATTAGTAATAGAGGGACTAGCGAGTAGCTAGCAGAAGTCTCCTAACGCGAGCTTTACGAGACTATAGCGCGCCTCGATATACCCGTATATTACGGTCCTGCAGAATTCTCTCCTTTCGGAATTCTTTAACGCAGATAACTATCAGGTCGCTACCTATATTTATTAAAAACTGCTCCTTAAAGGAAAGCCTCTCGCTACTGCCGTGCAGGACTTGTCTAGATAAGAGTTATCTCCCTACCTAGACGCGCTTTAACGTAACTCGGCTAAGTTCCGCTACGTTAGGATGCTAATCGACTAGATAGTTGCGGACTAGGACGAAAAGACCGCGCTAGCAGATAGGTCGGGTAAACGCTATACTATTATTTTCTATACCTAGCCCGTAAGCGCCGTGCTAACATACGTCCTCCTCTTACGCGACCCCGCGCTCCGGGGCGTTATAAAGCCGCTGCTACTGTCCTTTAGGTATAATAATAAAGAGCAGGCTAAGATCGTCGCCGATATAAATAAGGTCTGTACTGCCGATAGTCCTAATAAGGTCCTTATCGCTGTCACGTCCGTCGCGGCAGAAGGGTTTAATATCTAGCGGGCTAATAATATCTAGTTTACAGAGCTCCCGCCTACCTTATCGAAGAAGCAGCAGGCGGCGGGGAGGGTATATAGGCAGGGACTAGAGATAAAGATAAATCTTATTAAGCTCGCGGAAAAGGGCAACCTGATAGAGGAGCTTAGCTATAATGCTATAAAGGCGAAAGAGACAGTCGCTCGGCTCGTCTACGGCCTCGAGCCTATGCCGTAATAGCCGCGCGAAGCGGTATCTCTTTAGTAGTGTCTCTTTTAGCGGTGTCGCTGCCGGGGTAGAGACGATGCACTCTATATAGTTAGCTAGGTCTTTTATATTTATAGAGGGATGCCTAGCCTGCTTATAGCTTTAGAAATATAAAACGAATACCTGTAGACGATAGGGACGTATAGAGTTTTTAACTTAAACTTTAACTTCGATTATAGTCGAGTATCTAGTAATAAGGCTAAGGCTTAGAAAGATTTATAAGCTCTATTAATACAAAATAATCACTTAATCTAAACTTATATTAATATAGCCTACGTGCCCGTAGAGACTCTTTATCTGTCGGATCGTATTAAATCAGACGGCTAAAGGGCACTATTTAATTATGTTAAGTTATATGTGTATAAAGCCCTTCTAACTTTATCTCCGGCTAAGTCTTCTCTATAGATGCTAGGCATACTGTTCCCTTTTATTGCCTCTGTTACTCGGCTTAGGCCTAACGGAGGTGATATTAACGTAGAATAAAGATTACTTACTCTCGTTCGACTCGAATTCGACGATTTTTTAAGAATAGCCTAGCAAACGGAGCTCTATTAGGTATAACTAATGTCTCTGCTTAGCTAGCCGCGGTACGGTATAGTGTATAGTGTTTCTAGAGGATAAAGAAATCTGTTCTAGATCTCTATATATCTCTGCAGGATATCGTTACTCTGCAGACTATATAAGAGAATACGTTAGTCGCCTATTACATTTATCTACTATACCGGTGCTCCTAGTAAGCCTAAACTTCTTAGGCTTTATACACTTATTCTTAAAACCACCTAGCTAAAAGATAATAAGACTTTATTTAACGCTATTACTTATTTCGTCGATAAGATATCCGAGACCTAAGACCTCGGCGAGGCTAGAACCTTTTATAAGACCCTAGCTTTATTGCCTAATATATATGCAAACACTTATAACATCTAGTCGGAACCGGCCTTTATAGAGTCCTTAATAAGGCGTTCCCTGTCGAGAACGAGGTCTACGAGCTGTCCGAGGAGCCTCGTGTGCCGGGCATTAACGCTCTAGGCCTAGCCTTAAAGGACGACAGAGGCCGGGTCCGGACCTTTATCTTTAAGATAAACCAGAACTCGGTGTAGAATAAGCTAAGGCTATACCTTACACGTAGATAGCGGATCTAGGCATAGGTAATAGAGGTCGGACGTAAGCGCTATACGTTCGACAGCTAGGTTGCCGGCGGTATCGACCGTACTATAGTGTATAGTCGTGCCCGGTTTACGGCTATTAGGCTCGCCGACAGCCGTAAGGTTTACGATCGATCTCCTTTTAACATTCCCTAAGCTAGTTCTTCTAGAGCTATACTATCGAAGCGGAAGATTAATGCCGAGGAGGAGGAGGAGGAGGAGGAGGACCGCCAGACCACTGATAAGGAGTAACGGAGCGGTAAATAGGCGAGGATAAATATTAGATATAATAGAAGTCAGGATATAGAGGAGGGTTAGGAAGATAGCGAGATAATGTAAGGTGTTAACTCTAGAAATAGTAACTTAGAATATACTCGGGTGACTCAATTCGAGGGCTAGATAGAAATAATAGCAGGCTGTCCTCGACATATCTGCCGAATCGTATTAAATTACACGGCTAAAGGGCACTATTTAATCGTGTTAAGTTATATATGCGTGAAGGCCCTTCGAACTTTATCTCCGGGCTAGATCTTCTCTGTAGATGCTAGGCATGCTGTTCCCCTTTTATTACCTCTGTTACTCGGCCTAACAGACCGTAAGAGGCTATTCTAGAGTACTAATTATACTATCACGGAGCGGTAGCCCTTTTTAGAGCCTCTGTTACTTTATATAGCCTACACCGGTCGTAAGAGGCCGTTTATAATTATACTATCACGCCTCTATCCCTCGTCTAGCCTAAGACCCCTTTATAGTAAATAGATTAATTGTTAGGTCGTCTAATTCTAACTTTATAGCAGGTTATCGATCTTATAGACTCCCTACCTAAACTCTAGTGACTAAGGTCACGTGATAATGCTCGGTCCCGAAATAGCTATTTTTAGCGATCCTCGATTATAATATATAACTTCAGTTCTTCCTTCTTAACCTAAATCTGATTAAAACCTAAGAATCTCGAAATAAAGTCTAGGGTAAGTTAGGCAGAACCGGTTAGTGAACCGGTTACGTAATTTGTATAGCGAGCCCTCTAGACCGGTGTGTACGCATTTGCCTTAGCTGCAGAAGGCTTCTGATGCCCTAATCAGGCGCGCTAGCACGGAGCCCGAGATGGCTTCCGCAATGCCTCAGACAGGCGCGCCGGCATAGAGCCCGAGATGGCTTCCGAATGCTTTAGACATGCGGTCCGGCACGGAAGCAGAAGTGACCATAGAGATGCCCTAATCAGGCGCGCCGGCACGGAGCCGGAAAGGCATCTGGCGGCCAGCGGACAGCCAGCTGGTGGAATGCGACATGGGCGACATAGGCGACATGGGAATCGTAGCCTGAAGGTCAGTTATGAAGGGCTAAATGAGCCGAAAAGGAAGGCTATTCGATTGAATGGCTAGGCGACAAAAGCGACAAAAAGAAGCTACGAGATGCCGTGATGGGCCGTGATGGGACGTGATGGCAGCCGGGACAGTTAGAACTCGAAGGCTGGACTCGAAGGCTAGAGATTATCTGCCCTCGGTTGACTCGATTCGAGGGCCTAGGTGGGAGCCGTGATAGCATTATATCAGGACTCGAAGCTTACGGTCTCAACTCCAGAGACAAAGGTCTTAACTCCAGAGACAGGGGTCTTAACTCACGATACATGTATCAGACTCGAGATGCACTCCAGAAACATGCATAAGACAGTGTCTCGGGAGTCCAAACCTGCCAAAAACGGGAATTATCTGCTCTCGGTTGACAGAGGGGGGTACGACTACTTCGTTATGTCGGACGCCGGCGCCACCGACCGCGTCTGCACCTCCTTCGGGCTGTGCCGGGCGGACCCCATCGACTCCGAGTCCGTCGTGAGCCTCGTGCTGCCGTCCGGGAACGACGTCGAGATGGGCGGCGGGTCGTACAACTTCGAGGAGATCCCCGCGATAGTCGCCGCCGGCAAGCTCGACGAGGCCCTCGTCGACCTCGCCGTGACGCGCCTCCTCCGCGCCAAGTTCAAGCTCGGCCTCTTCGAGAACCCCTTCCCTGGCGTCCCGGAGGACGAGTTCGGCCGGTACATCAACACCAACGCCACGCAACAGCTCGCCCGCCAGCTCGACACCGAGTCCATCGTCCTGCTGGAGAACCACGACGGCGTGCTCCCCCTGAGCAAGTCGGCCAGCATAGCCGTCATCGGGCCCATGGCCTCCGGCCTCATGAACTACGGCGACTACGTCCCCTACAGGTCGGGCTACCGCGGCGTCACGCCCCTCGGCGGTATCAAGGCCACCAGCCAGGGCACGGTGACATATGCGCAGGGCTGCGAGCGCTGGTCCACCGACGAGTCCGGAATCCCCGAGGCCGTCGCCGCCGCGCAGGCCGCGGACGTCGCCGTCGTGGTGGTAGGAACGTGGTCGCGCGACCAGGGGGAGCTGTGGACGGGGCTCAACGCCACTACGGGGGAGCACATCGACGTGTCCGACCTCAGGCTCGTCGGCGCGATGCCGAGGCTGGTGCAGGCGGTCATCGCGACGGGGAGGCCGACCGTGGTGGTGTTCAGCTCCGGGAAGCCCGTCACTGAGCCGTGGATCAGCACGAACGCGTCGGCGCTGGTGCAGCAGTTCTACCCGTCCGAGCAGGGCGGGTATGCGCTTGCTGATGTCTTGTTTGGGGATTATAACCCGAGTGGGCGGTTGAGTGTGAGCTTTCCCTATGATGTGGGCGCGACGCCTATTTATTATGATTATCTGAACTCGGCGAGGGCGTGGCCGAATCCTGGCCATGTTTATCCTAATGGTACGTCGGTGTACGGGTCTAGCTATGTGCTGCAGACGCCGCTGCCGCTTTATGAAGTAAGTCGCATCCCCCTCTTCCCCGGGTTCATGGGCATGCCCACGTCGGCATGCGGGCATAGACTCACGAGAATATGTAGTTTGGTTATGGTCTCTCCTACTCAACGTTCAGCTACTCCCCCGTCACCCTCTCCCAGACTACAGTTTCCGCCACAGACACCGTCACCGTTTCGGTAGAGGTGACCAACAACTCCACCGTTGACGGAACCGAGGTCGTCCAGGTCTACATCAAAGACGAGGTTTCCTCAGTCGTGGTTCCCAACAAGCAGCTCAGGGGCTTCGCCAAGATTCCCATTGCCGCCGGCGAGACGGAGACGGTCAGCGTGGACATAAATGTCGCGGACTTGGGGCTGTGGGATCTGAGGATGAACTATGTCGTCGAGCCTGGGAACTTCACTGTGTTTGTTGGCAGCTCGAGTGGGAACTTGCCTGTGAATGCTACGTTGACGGTGGTTTAAGGGGCGGGGTGGTGTGGGTGGGCGAGGACGGGCTGCCGGTAGAGCTGCGAGCTAGAGTCTAAACAGTGGTTTCAAACAATCCAGTCAACTGTTTATAAACCAAGAGTATACTCGTCCGGGAAGTTTCCGTACATGTGACGGATTGGTCTGGTGGCTTTCGTCTGGGCCGGTGGACACAGCCCGAGGTGGGAATCAGAACGCTCTCACCAGTCCATCTCCCATTGGCAAGTTCGTCCTTCGGTCCATCGACGCCACCGTGAAACTGGTACATCACATAGGACATGGTCTGAGAAGGGGAGGATACTCCCAAATATACGGGCTCTCATGAGCGACTTACCCACAAGCCAGGTAAAGAATCAGCACAACGCACTACGTGCCTTGATGTCTCCTCCAAGTTCCTACTCGCTGTCTCACCTAGATGAAGTAGCTGCCGGGAGAACATCGCTCCAAGGCGTCGCTCGCCCACAGGCATCTCAATAGCATCTAGGCCAGAAACCCTTCCCTCACCTACAAAAGTTCGCGATAGAGACCGTTGAAATCACTGCTCTGGATGCACGACACTTTGTTCGTAAGTGTTGTAGCAACGGCATCCCAGGCCGGCGGTACTCCTTTCCACAGTCCCCACGAGCCGAAACCCGAGAATGTCCACTGCCTCACATAAGTAGACATTTATTTCCCCACGAGAACTTACCTGCTCCGTAAACCAGACTCCTCGTTACGATGCCACCCGCCAAGGACAATACCCCTTCCCCAAGCAAAGCACAACACAGCACAAGCCACGCCTTGAAGCAATCCAGCAACGCAACTGATAAAAAAGATAGCATGAAAAGATTATATAACTCCTAATTCGAGCCCCCCCCCGCCTCTGGATACTGTGACATTAAACAACCAAATACACTCCTTTTGGGGCCCTCATGAGGTGACCCCTCCTTCCCCCCTCCCAATATCCCTTTCCTCTCAAAACACCATATCACACCTCGTTGCGGAAGTTCAGATGATCCATCCACCCACTCCCCAAGTGCCTCCCCGCGCCTTTCTCCCCGAACCATCCAGCCACCAGACACCTGAAGGGACGGACTTCAACCTCGCCCGAGTCGACTTCCTTTTTTGGATCTCTCCCAACGAAGAAAAAGGGCCATAGAGCGAGCCACTGCAGTGGATGAATGAGAAGGGGTACTCGAGGTGCAATTATATACAATGTAAGAGAAATTACAGTAGGCATATATACAGTAATACGCGCCTTAGGACGAAAGGTAGAAGAAAAACAAAAATAGAGTTGGATTGTGTCGTGTCAGATGAGCAAAAACACGTCTCATGCGACAACAGGGTTGTCCTCGCTGTCACACTCACTCATCGTTACATATCCCTGGTCCTCGACCATGCCGACGGTGCTCTTGGTAATAGCCAGACACCGCTCCACCATCTTCTGGCGGACATCACGCTCCAGCCCCGGCCTGTCGCCCTCCGCGCTGCCGATCCATATCCTTAGGGTACCTGCCAGCCTCTCCAGAGATGTGGCGCAGGCCTCAGCCGCGACGGCGTGTTGATGGAGACACCTCATGAGATAGAAAGCGGCGGTGCACCCCAAAAGCGATAGGCCCTCGGATGAGCCAGGCAGGATGCCGTCGATGATCGAGAGAGCACTGCTTGGCGGTGTTTCGTAACGCCGGAGGTGTGCAATGGCCATGCCACAGCGGAGTGCCATTTGCACGTCTGGGTCGGGCACGATAAAGGATATAGGCGACTCGAGAAGTGGCGGTACTCCTCGGCTAATTTGAGGATGCTTGTCGGGGTTGATGCTCGGGCCCATGGCTTTCAAGGCAATGGCGATATTCGAGCCCCGCTTCTCTTCGATGAGGACGGCCTTGGCAACAAGGGCGCGCACACCAGCGTTTGAGCCAACGGGCGCGGCCTTCACTGCCAGGTTCAGGCTGTCGCTCATAGCACTGGCCTGTTCGTCCTTATCCTCTGATTCGTCCAAGCTGGCAGACAGGACCCGCTGCACCATCAAACTCGACCACCAAGCCGCGACAGCGTCCATGGGCGATCGGACGGCTGGATCCTCCACTACCGCGTTCATGCCGTCAACGTCAACGTCGACATCGTGGGTCGTAGGGCGGTTCCAGGCCAAGTTGTTCGCTCGTTGCACAATGTCTGCGTTCAGAACGTCATCGCAATCTTGCTCGAGGAGAAGGGCGAGATGCTCTGGCAGCTCCTCGTCAGGGCATGCGGGCCCGCTTCGGCGGAGTGAGTTGTTCAACCGGTGCAGCTGTCTCGCCTCATTCCACATCGATCTGGCCAGCTTACAGGCCAAGATGTTGTGGAGACCCTGCTTGCCGAGTTGCCAAAGCAGGACGCGGATGTGAAGAGCGTTGAGCATCAGTCGCAAAGGTGTGTCTGGCAGGGTCTGAGACGCAAGTAGTGTCAATGTCAGGCGGCTCTTGTTGATTTCAACGTCACCTCCGGCCAGCTGCGCATCCAACGCAATCGTCCATGCCTTAACCCTTGCCGTCTCTTGCTCCTCGCTAAGCCCCGTAAGCATCTGGTAACCATGCATACCAATCGTGTTTCGCAGGCTGAGTTTCATCGTCTTCAGCATCAGTGCAGCTGCCTCGAGGAAGAAGTTGTGCCGAGGCACCCAGACGGTTTGAATCGCAGTGAGCCATGCCTGTCTCCTGACGTGAATCGGAGAAGCCAACGATGGCACTTTCTGGAGATTTGTGCTGCTGACCTGCGCGGTCTTCTCTGTCTTTGGTGGCCTAGGCACGAATAGTGATGGCACGAAGACATAGAGGAGCGCACCAAGAAGTAGCAGGGATTTGAGGGTCGAGATGATTTGGAAGGGGGAGAACTGGTATCCTGCGATGCTGACATGTGATCGCGAGACCAAGGGGCCGAGAAGCTGTAGAGGAATGGAGAAAAGACCGCGACCCTCGGGTGAGTCGGTGCTCTGCTCGTTCTCGCGAACTGCTTCGAGGACCATCAGGCCGGCGAGAGAGCCAACCATAAACTTGCCGAAATACGGGCTCGCACTCTGCCAGCGGTTGGCCTGCATCTGTTGTTGCTGCTGGATCTGTTGCTGTCGCATAATGGCGGGGTTTTGCTGGAATTGTTGTTGTGGTACGGGATATGGTCGTCCAGATGCTAGTTGCGCACTGATGATGCGCTTCATGTCATCCGGTACTGGGATCATTCCTTGTGGATCCAAGCCTCGAGGGGTGCCCACTGGCGTGCTCATGAACTGCGACGTATCTTGTCCGAACTGCATTGGCGTATTCGCATTCTGAATCGGGCTCATGGTACCATTCATGGCACTCGCCATGAACAGCTTTTCGAAGGCTGATATCCTCTGCTGCATGACATTGTTCTCATCAGTGAGGCGGTTATTCCTCTTCTCAAGATGTCGAATGTACTCTGTCGCTTTGCTCAATACCTATTGACAAGATGTCAGCCATTGCGACCTTATCGTAGCCGCCCTTGCCAAACGTACCGTCGCCTTATTGAGCTTGTGTGCTGGTGTCAGACCATGGAGCTCCTCCCTATCCTCAGTCGTATCTTCGCCCCTGGCGCTCTTGGACAGTACTCGCAAACTAGGAACACTATCCCGCAGTGCCGCAATCTTGTCATTCAGATTCGTCCGGTACCGCTTCTCAATCATGTTGTGAGCGGTCTTCTTAACGGGGTGTTGGGAATCATCGTCATCATCGTCGTCCAGGTCATCATCGTCGGCTGAAGACTTCCGCTTACGGCTACCTAGCTTAGACGGATCGGGAGACCCTGCCTTGAGACCATCGCCATTGCTCGATGAGGGGCTCGGTTGGCTGAGCTCACTCTTTGGCGACTGGTACTGGAGACTGGGTGGCATGGCGATGTTTCTGAGCTGCTGTTGTTGAGCCGGCGTCAATGTCGGCATAGCGTTCGGGATGGGGCCGGACCGGGACGAGTCGCCAGAAGGGTTACCACCAGCACTGTTCATGAAGGCGGCGAACAGTTGGCTGGTTTGGTTCTGGAGGTTATGGGTCTCGTGCGACGCGGGAAGGCCGTCTGTTCGTGGTCGGTATTGGAGTGATTGGTTGGGGAAGGAGGCTGTCGGGACGTTCCAGTTGTCGGGGAAAAGGTTCAATGCGTCGAAAGGATCGCCTTCATTCGGAGCCAACGGAGGGGTGAATTGGCTCGGTTCGGCCCATGCGGCGTTCGTAGAATAGTCGGCGAAGCCCGACTCGGGGCCTGAAGTGATGGTATCGCTGTTCGGGCCCGGTGCGGCGGTGCCGTTGGTGTACTGGTACTCAGAGGGTGATGCTGATGCGGACGCTGATGCAGATACAGAGGATGAGTGGGTATTGTTTGACCGGTAGTCGAAGTTGTCGAGACCAGCATTCCAGGATTGCTGGGAATCATGCTGTTGATCTGCCATTTTGGGTCGAAACGGAGGGCCGTCAGCCCTGGACACGCGATGCGGGAGAAATGCTTAGACCGTTCCGACACTGCAGGAGTGGTTCGACATGAACGCGTGACAGACCCAGGCGAGAGATATGGAGATGGGCCGGTGCAAGAGGGGGGCCCCAGGGCAAAATGCTTTGCCGCGTTCCTACCGTAGCACCGTAGCACCGTCTCAGTTGTGGTCGGTTCCCAACCGAGGTCGCCCGTAGGCCAGAAACTGTGAATTGTTGGGGAGGGGAAAAGATGCAAGAGGAGAAAATGCGGTGACGTTTAGTTCTTCCTGCCCGCAGTTGCAATTGGTAAATTCAAATGCTGGCAAATTAAACACAACCTATTAGTCTCGAGCACAGACAGACGGACAGCATAAAGCAACAATTGGTGTGCTGTGCAGTCTTTCTTTCTTTCTTTCTTTCTTTCTTTTTCCTTTTTTTCTTCTTCTCTGCTTTCACGGTCACGCGTGTTGGCTGTGTTCCTCTTCCTTTCTTTCCCGTCTTTGAGAACCCGAATCGAAATTCGAATCGGCTCTAACCTCGGGCTCGGAATTAGAGACCCCGACAGACAGAACAATGAGTGGCTCCGATCGAAGGGGTGTTTCGATACGGGGCCGAAAGCGATATTGTTCAAGAGTGCACTCAGGATTACTGATTCATGAGAGGCAGAGCATGAACTGGCTCGGCTAACCACCCGAAACGACGTCTAGCAGCGTTGCGTGCGTGGTTGCGTTGGACTGTGGTTTTGGCGCTCTCTCTCCTCTCGGCGAACACGGGCGGGTACGGAACGGTGTGCGAGATCCGGGCAGTCAATCAGTCAATTGAGCGATTGAGGCGTGAGCGTAATGCGAAACGGTTCCGTTTAATCGAAGAGGTGACGTATTATCGGCCGTAAGCTTTTTGGATTATGCTGCTTATCCGCAGTGATTCGACAAAGCAATGAGGGGCGGATTGGTTGTGTGTGGTCGTGGAGAATGGAGGTGGTTCGATCGATCGTAAGAGGGACGGACGAAGACCAGATTCCAGAATGACAGGAAAGAGTGGAAGAAGGTCGAAGTTTCAGAGAAGAACATCATGCCACCGCGGAGTCTTCCGACTTGGGTACTTCCTTGTCTAAAAACCTTGGGCAGGGCTGGCAGAAATGCCCAGGTGGCAGTTAACCGGCAGGCCTTTTGGGAGGTGGTTTACTGGGGGGAGGCTAAACAAGAGGGGAGAGGGGAGAGGGGGGGTCCCAAGGTCCCTAGGTTTCTACGAAAGCCCATAGGGCCAAGGAAAAGTTCCCCATCGTGGCCCATCCAGACCATTCAAGGGCTTTTGTGACGTCTACGGCTCCGTACTGGGGCAGCTATGCCTCCGATTGGATCGGTGCCCTTTCCAGCTGCGGATCTGCACGGGTCTTGCGGGTCTTGCGGGTCTTACGGGTCCGCTAGTCCAGCCACTGCCAGATGTCGCTGGAGCGAACCTCGGGAGCGATCAAGACTGCGCGATGATCACTTCATCCACTCTTTTCCATTCACCCACCAGCCCACTCACCACCCACTCTCAGATCAGGCACTACCACTACTGGTACTTTCCACCGACTGCGCCCACTTTCGCCCACATGTGCATACACACACAACTGACACATTGACACACTGCAACATCTGCCACATCTGCCACTTCATCACCCTTCAGATGTGACGACGTGTCGCGAGTTGACGGCTCATATTTTCAACTTCTTGACCCCGGTACTCGACTACTCTACGTGCCTAAATCAGACGAATCAATTCAAGGTCTTGCCCATCTATCCGTTGATTTGATCGAGTCTTCGTCTCACCCCCCCCCCCCATAATGAACAGCAAACTAAATCTCCCAGTCGCCCTCCCTAAAATGGGAAAAAGTCGACAGACTGTGGCAAGATATGGACACCTTCGACATGTTCCAATCTACCCAAATCTACCCACACACGTGCGATCGTAGATCACTGTCGCTCCTCCTATCCCCGTCTTTTGAGACTTAACCACATAGAGTAGACGCCTCATCACCGACCATTGACTGACAGCTGAAATACCCCCCACTGAGACATTCTCTAGGAGGGCATTCGGAACCGAACGAGGCGCAACGTGCCGTACGGACGTAATTCACTAAGTCGAGTCGAACTGGTCGAGTCTCGAAGGAAATGTCTTACACTACAAACGGAGGCCTGAGCGTAATGCTACGGGGAAAGGCATAACTTCACGTGTCACACACCAAGATGCCCCGGTTTGCCCTGCCTGCCAAGGTGTATACCATGTATACGCAATAAGACATACATATAGACATACAGTACACCCAGGGATCTGATATGCGGGAATACCCTCAGGTGGAAAGTTCCCGATCGTCGTCATTCCCTCCACGAGGGGTTGCATCTGTATAAGCCCCCCTCCACGAACAATGATCTACATACCTTACCTGGTGCGCATCGGTTCCGCACGCCTGCTGCGTGACAATAGCCGGCCGGGCTTGTTGAAGCCGTCCAATTACCGCTCTAGCCCGGAAGGATCTGGAGCCATTATTGTCGAGCTGAAGAAACAGGAAGGGGGGCAGCGTCGTCTTTTGTCTGTCGGGGCCTGACGGACAGCAAGCAAGCCCTCATTCAGCCATATGACGCTGTGGCTAGCAACTTCGAAGCTGGGCGCGCGCACACTTGGCCCAATATTCCCGGCTCCGAGATGGCGTGTCCCACGCTGTGTCACGCGAATGCAAAACGGCTACTCCCTACGTGTCTGGGTATGTGTACTACCGGTAAGGATTCGGGCAATCTCTCGTCGCATGTTCACCGTCGTCACGCGGACAGGCCAAGGTGCGCTGGCAGGCAGGCTTTGTGGGATTGTTTGCTTCACCCATGGCGATAGGAACTTGGAACTATTGGTATTATGCAAAGTAATATATTTGAAACAAGTCCAGCTCACGCCCCGATAATGGGTGACACTTGCGGCGTCGTCATTATCATCGCCGCTGCAGCTCTGTCGACACTATATCCTACCAGAGGGCCACCTGCATCATATCAATGCCGCGATGGCTTGGCAGTGCCCGGCCCCTTCCGGCTATATTTACTGCCATGCAGCCATGTCAGGTACTGAGGTACACCGGGAGGTGCCCAACAGACCACCGAACTAAATCACTAATGCAATCTTAATAAGACCAAAACCACCGTAAGGTTTCTAAACAAACATGAACTAAATATGTACAATGTACACCCCACCCCGCCTTCATCACGCCCATAACATGGACAGATCACCAAAGCTCATCCTCGTCCTTGACCAGATCAAGCGTAGGCGTCTTTGGCACCATCCTCCTCATCATCTTCCTGTCAGCCTTGGTGACAAGGCTGGGCGTGATGGGTATGACGGGCGAGAACGGCTGGTAAGGGGAGTAAGGCACAGGCGCGCCGGTGCGGGGCGTCCGTGCCGTGCCCAGACCGGGCGTCTGAGGCATGTTCCGCTCAAAGACGGTCTGCTTGACGGTCCGGTCGTACGTGTTGGGGGACATCAGAGGCGGCTCGTAGGCACGGAGAGGCAGCGTGCCCCCCGTGCGGACAGCCGAGGGCGCGTTGGGCCTAGAGAAAGTGGCGCCGGGCTTGGGTGACGATGGCAGGGAGCCCAGGGGGAAGCGGGTGACGCCTGGCTTGGGCGATGAGGGGAGGCCAACAGACAGGCCAGACATTCTGTCGCTTCGCTTGTCGCTCCTGAACAGGGGCGCCGTGGAAGACTCCGATACGGCGGAGACAGGATCCGGCTCTGCCATTGAAGCGGTTTCAAGGTGGTGGTGGCGGTAGTGGCTGTCCTGCGCGTGTGCCTCCTCTTCCTCCTCCTCGTCGGTCTCTTCGAACCGGACATCCTTGTCCTTGCCTTTGATCGTCATAGCACGCAGCCTCTCGTCGATGCTCTGTGTGCTCTCAGGTGACAGGTCTGGTGGCGTCAGGGGAGCTGCATCAACGTCCTGGCGCATGTGATATGGAAGCTGACTGGCAGGGACCGGGGGCGGGATGGCCGGTGCATATTGTCTCGGCGGGATGGCACTCATTTCCTCGCCAACGTACTGCGGGAAGGTACCAGACATAGGCGTCATTATGGGCGACGAGATGCTGAGGGCCTGCACCTTGTCCTTCTTCTTGCCCAGGGGCGACTTGAGCGCTGACAGGAAAGATGAGGCCCGGGACTGCGATTTCTCAGACTTGTCATCCGCCAGGTTAAGGTTTGCTGGCTTGACTTTCCCCTTCTTCAGGATGCCTCCCGGTGATGAAACACTCCTCTGCTGCGATGGAACAGGATACGCCGGAGCCCTGAAGTCTACACCGGCTTCCTTGGCGGCCTCCTGCTCCATCACATACTTGTACATCTCCTCCAGCTGTGACTGCGCCATGGCTTTGTCGTGCTGGACAACGGACTGGTCGACGTATTGGTCAACACCTGGCTGGCCTCGAATACTGCCTTGCGGTGAAGGGAAGATGTATTGAGTTTGCTCTTTGGTCGAGAAACCCGGTGAGGGAAGGGAAAAGTTCTGAACGCTTCCCTGGACGTGGTCCTGAATGTGGCCCTTCGGCAAGTCGAGGTGAAGTTGGAGGCCGTCTTGCGATTGGAAGTCGGGGAAGGTTTCTGGGTACTGTAGTTGCAGTGAATTTTCTCCCCACTGGTCAAAGTCCTCTGCTGCTCGAATGCGGTCTCGTCGCTTCTTGGACAGGCTCAATAGGACGATAGCGACAACCACCAACGAGAAGGCGTATGAACCGACGATGCCACCGATCTGGACTGGTAGGTAGGCTGGATTCCGGAGGGCGTTGGCTGCTCCAGGAGGACCTTGGTCAGCTGGGGGAGCTGGACTCCAGTCGATGTTAAGCGGATTGTTGTTTCTCTTCTCCACTTGGTCACTGGGCAGTGGTGGTGCTTCGATGGCAGCGACTGCTAAGGCTTCAATAAATCTTGTAGAGAGCGAAAGAAGCATAAACCAGGTTGAGATCCCGTGAGGGAAAATGGTCATGGTGAGGACGGGGCGAATGTGTAATTCAAGTAGATGATACCCAGGCCATCTATCTCCACCAGAGAATGAGAGTAGACGGTCTTTGTTTAGTTAGGTATGGATCAATGTATCGTATCACAACCCGAAACGCATCGTGATAGAGATTGAGTATGGGGTTGCAGAAAAGATCAACGTCCGAAAAAGGTCGAAAGAAGAGTTAGATGGGTATATAGCGGCTGTTGATACGGCAGTGTTGCAGAGTGACGGTACAGAAAGCAGTGGGATTTACGGATCCGTATGGAAGCCCACTTGGGACCCAAGAATCCAAAGACCCAATGCCGACTTTTGCATGTGTGAAATGGCCTCTCACTTGCTGGAACCCCAAATTCCAGGTACAAGGCACCAGAGCACGGCGGCTGCTGCATTGGCTGTGCCTTTTCCCGAATAGTATTGCTCGAAAGAGGCCGCACATGGTGACTTCTCGACGGACATGCAGGTGAGTTCCCCGCCCTGCAATGTGGTTGGTCAGTCAGGTCGGGATTAGCAGGGGGCAAGGGGCTCCTAAGCGCCGAGGATACAGGGGCGGATGTGCTTGATTGGCAGAATGGCACACCATCATGTTCCCTGCTATTTTGATATTGCATTTCGTCCCATATGGAATTCTTTCGCTTCATTGGGTGCTGTTGCCCATTACTAAGGCAGGTAAGGTTGCAGATTGACACTTGGAAGGGTGGGCGCTCCCCCGAAAGGTTTGGCTGGCGATCTGCAAGATAGAGTGCCACTGCAGTGCCCCTATCAGGATGTTTGCGATGCTGCGATGCGGGCGGCGAGAAGGGAAAATGCAATGGTGGTGCCGACGGCGTGCTCGATGTACGATCAAGTCTGTCTTGCAGACATAACTCGACGTCGTCTATACATATGATATGTAAGAACGAGCGAGGCCTGCTCTCCTCTGAACGACTTTGCTGGTTTGACCGGCCTTGGGTGAGAGAGGAGTCTGCATGGATTCAAAAAGATCATCAGCACCAACAAATCACATTGCATTGGCAGGTGACTGGGCTAAAACGTGATAATGCATAAGATTGGGGATCTTTCCTGGTCTGAAGTTCTGAACCAGAGAATCGACACAAGAGAAGGGCTCCATGCCTCATGGTTCCAATGAGATTCGACCGGCCTTGACCGACCTCGACCTATCGCAAAGAGTGAAGCTGTTCCGAATATGTCGTGACGGGGTCAAGTGTAGCCTAGATAGAGCTTGGTCCAAGCTTCCATCTCGGAGTGCTTTGCTTACGTAAGAAGGACATACGCCCAGGTGCCCAGGTGACTGCGCGATGCCTGGCGTCAGCTGGTGTCGGAAATGGCTGCTGTGGGTCGCGCCTTCTTTCAAGACCAGTCGACGCGTCTCGACACGTTCACCTACACATTGAACACCGTATCACTCTGACATCGGTGTGGCCTTGGATTGCGAGGCATCTCGCTTATTCACGATGATCTGAGATTATCATTTCCACTTTGTTGCTGCTGCATTCATCAATCATTCAGCATCCACTGAGGTTTGGTGGCGTCTGGGTCTGTTTACTCAGTACTGTCGCAACCATCATGGCCACAACACGGCACTCTTCCTCAGTTCTTGACACACTGAACGAGGCACAATGCAGGGCAGTCTGTTCCAAGGCGGCTACCGTGGCCATCATGGCTGGACCTGGCAGTGGGAAAACCCACACTCTCACGTCGCGTGTTGTCTGGCTGGTCGACACCATCGGCTACCAACCCCAGAACGTGATCGTTGCGACTTTCACTGTCAAGGCGGCCCGTGAGATGCGGCACCGGATTGGGAAGGCCCTTGGTGACGGACGCGAGAATAAGATGGTCCTGGGCACTTTCCACAGTATCGCCCGTCGTTATCTTGCAGCCTATGGAAAACACATCGGCCTGGACCAGAAGTTTGCCATTGCCGATGATGGTGATTCGAGGGCAATAATCAATCGAATCTGCAAACGATTGCAACTGGGCATCGATCCGGTCCAAGCCCGGGCTTGGATCAGCAAGAGGAAATCAAAAGGCATGGAGTGGAAGCCTAGCCCCTTGCAGCGAAAACACAGTGGCGAGGCTGCCGAAGGAGCGAGGTCTTTCGAGTTGTGCTACAGGGAGTATCAGGACCAGCTCGAGAGATCCAATCTGCTCGATTACGATGACCTTCTCGTTCGCTGTGTTCAACTTCTACAGAGCCATCCCGCCTGTGTTTCCAATGTCGAGACCGTGCTGATCGACGAGTATCAAGACACAAATGGGATACAATACGAACTCATGCGGCTGCTTGCACGGAAGCGGAATAGGATAACTATTGTCGGCGATCCTGATCAGAGCATCTACGGGTGGCGTTCCGCAGAGATCAGGAACCTCCAGCGACTTTTTGAAGACTTCCCCAAGACGGACCAGATTTCTCTGGAAGAGAATTACCGATCGTCCCAGGCCATCTTGGACACGGCTCTCAGCGTCATACAGCAGGATTCGAAGCGGTACGAGAAGGTTCTGAAACCCATTCATGACAAAGGAACAAGACCGACGCTGCGGCGGCTCAAGAATTCTGGCAAGGAGGCCCAGTGGATAGTAAAAGAGATAATCCGCTTACAGTTGATGTCTGGACAACTGTTGGGACATGAGGATGTTGCTATTCTCATTCGCTCAGCGTTTCTTTCAAGGAATATCGAGTCAGCTCTCGTCCAGGCCGGAATCGCCTACAAGATGGTTGGTGGCCTCAAGTTTTACGAACGAGCGGAAATCAAGGTCATTCTTGATTATCTGAGGGTTGTCCATCAGCCAGAAAACAATGACGCTCTCGCAAGGATTCTCAACGTTCCCAAGCGAGGCGTGGGCGAGGCTACAATCAAGGCTCTGGTTGAAGAAGCAGAGCGGTCGTCCCTGAGTCTGTGGACTCTGCTGGTCAAACATTGCCGAGGCGACCGTACGGCCAAAACAAACATTAAGAAAGTGGCGGAACAGAAGATCAGTGGCGAGGTAATCCGTATGATATTAGACATTCGGAAGAAGGCGGTGAACCCACCAGATGGGACAACCTACGGGCTGGTCGAAGTTATTGATGAAGTCATAACTAGAATCAGCTTTGAGAAGTATCTTGAAGACACGTATCGCGAACACGAAGATCACGAGCAAAGATGGGCCAATGTCCAGGAGTTCCGCAGTCTTGGAAACGACTTCACCAAAGACTTGGAAACGGAAACAGCTGAAGAGCTCCCGGAGATTGAAGGCTTGGAGCAGTCAAAAGACTCAGACGTTCTTGCCCGGTTCCTTGCAAATATTGCACTGGCGTCGGATGCTCAAAACCCCCAGAATCAACCGGCAACGCCCATGGTCACCATCTCAACCATTCACGCTGCCAAGGGTCTTGAATGGCCAGTTGTTTTCATCCCGGCAGCCTATAATGGTTCTATTCCACATATGCGCTCGGAGGATGACGACGAAGAGCGTCGGCTTCTCTATGTCGCTATGACTCGGGCAAAAGCTTTGCTCTACATTAGTTGCCCACTGTTCACCTCATCACATGGCGGTGGACAGTCTGAAGTTGAATTGTCGAAGTTTGTCGAACCTGTGGCAAGGTCATTCGGCAAGATTGGGCCAAATCTCGAAAGCCACAGACTGGAAACAATTGGCAAGATCCTACGACGCATGGTCCCAACCCAGCAAGCCATTTATGACGGGCTTCCGGAAGGTTACAGTCCAAATGACGACTTGTTCCCTGAGAACCCCAGTACGAATCAAACCGCCATTGGCTCGAGATCAGCCTGGGAAGACCTTCCACCTGAAAGACTTCAACGGAAACGTCCCCGGCTCGCTGGCCCGAATCGCAGCCACGAGTCCGGTGGGGAGCCGCAGTGGGCGAAAGGGTACTCGACCACGATGGAACAAACGTCTACGTTTACATTGGGCTCGCATCTGGGATTCATATCGGCAGGGGCACATCAAGCAGCGCTACTTTCGACGAAAAGCGCTGCAAACATAGTATCTAGTCCCGCCGTGAAGCAAGGTAAGACAATGCGTCCAGCGGGACAAGGTACGCTCTTGGGCTTTCTTAAGAAAGATTCAAAATCCATGGCGGAGGATTCCGGGTCGTTTGCCAGCCGGGCAAGTCTGCATCGCTCTATGATAAGCACCCCCCTGCAAAGAGGCGATGGCGGTCATAGTCCAGCACTCTCAACCTCAATGAGCGCTCCCAGACGCCCTGTGATCAATCCGGAACTTGCCCGCCACAAAGTCACTGCCTCGAAGTCAATGACACTTAAGCCGTCGCTGCCTAGAAAAGAAGTGTCAAACTTGGGAAAGCAATATATGCACTTCTCAAGCTCACCGCCCCGGCCACCGACGCCAGAGGATGCAACTGGAAACGATGACCAAGAAGCAGCCAAGGAGAATCCCCCTGTGCCAGCTCCATCAGCAGGGAAGCGGCCTGCTGTGAGCTTCCACAATACAACTATGCATCAGACGAGCGTCCGAAGACCTCCGGGCTTATCAGCTCCTCGCGACGAAGCTGCGGCTTTGCAAAAGCTTCGAAAGCCATTCCGGCCCCTGACGATGAGTCGACAGTAACGCCAAGTTCATGAAGGAATATTTCAGCATGATCACTGATCGAGACATTTGATCCATTCTCGGAGGGTTTTTACACTCGCAGCGTCAGTGCAACATTTGAAGCCGGTGTGGCGAAGAAGCCTAAAGCGTGGCAAAAGCAAGGCCTCATATTCGTATCTGATGACCCAGTCCAATATATCTGCAGCAATCAAAGCCACTTCAAGATGTCTACTTCGCATAGCTCACAAACCCTTGTTGAGCGCCATCTTTTGTACCATTGTGTGCTCTCGCGCCCTGGACGGAGAGGAAAGAGAGAGCCATGATATGAAATTGTTGTGTAAAGGGCAGAAATCTCCTGACAGGGCATAACGATGATGGTCAAGTCCACACCGGAAGTTGATGATGTATAGTGCTTGGGCCGTTCAACATCCTTACTCTTCATCGTCTGCGACTTCAGCAACGCGACCATTACGGTATTCCGTAGTGGAGTCACTCCATTCAAGGGGATAATCCTTGAGCGACCCACAGCGTACATCACACTACATGACGCGCCTTCATGTCTCCGATCTCGTAAAGCAGTCTCCGTCTTTCACACGATACAAGGATTCGACATCATCCCTGATACTCAATTACTGGGGTCAAGGACGCAGGCCATTGTGCTGTACAATCGATATGATAGAGTTGATGCCTCGGTCGTCGAAGAAGACCAACAAATGAGAGGAACAGAATGTGGAGACACCGCCGGAGAAACATTCCAGGAATACCCAGTTAAGAAAAGCATGTTCACCTCAACAGGACATGTCTAGCACTAGCAGCGGCCTGAGACGGCTTAATACATATTCATATCCTGTATATCAAGCAAGGTCATCTAAGAGAAACAAAGTCTAGATAAAGAATCATCATCCTGCTCGCTTAAGGGGCCGTGGGAGAAAATGTGCACGGATCCGGAGCTCGAGAACTCAATAACCGTCGTGGGGGCTTTAACGAGCAAGACACCACCTGACAATCAGTGCACAGCCACTCGGAAGTCGCTGCCGAAACCTTGGAGCAGCAGCTGTGGGCCTAGTACGTATTTGCGTGTGGTATCGCATGCATCGCATGAAAAAGGGAAAAACACAACATCTCCGTAACGGCTGTTGACGGCAGATTTGGAAGCCCGAGATGACGTCCCGGAGGATTCGGGGAGCAGCCGCCCAATGACACCGGCATACTGGCTATCGTTATGGAGCAGAGACCCGAGTCTACTGACGGAGATCCACCTGAGTCTGGCAAAGAGAGCGAGGGCATCGACATGGGGGCTCCATAGCACGAATGCAAGTGACAGATGGGGTCCTGGCCCGCCACCCACCCCCGCGGGCCCCCCCATCCAGTGGGTCAAGCTTATCTTCGACCCTTCCTTGTTTTGACCCTGTTCGGCCGAAGATATGGATAAACTCATTTGCTTCGGAGTTTCTTCGATCTTGTCAGGGGCAACTGCCGGGCAGGGTAGAATCTACCATAAGGTTTTGGGCATCATGAAATTTTCAGCCCTGGCTGATCAGCTTCAACACCATAGAGGTTCTGAACGAAAACGAGATCAGAGACACTTGAGATTCGAGCCAAAGAGGACGAAGACGGGTGTTACCTGTCAGTAGTTTGAAGATCCACATGGTTCATGTGAACGGCTGTCAATCAAGCGAGTACCCCGCAAAGCTTGCTCGAGTGGTCCTCTTGCACTACTGTAGTGGCTGCTCTCCCGGCGTAGATCTCCACACACATTGGCCATGTGATGCCCAGAACATCAACGTCCAAGCTCCGCCGTCCTTGGTTCCTCGCCAGGAACAGCCATCCCATTGGCGGCTCCTACGTCCACAAGACGTACCAGGTCGGGCTCGGAAGGACCTTCACCCTCCTCGACGTCTCATTGAAGAACATAGAACACCACTATTGGGTGTCAATGCAGCCCTTCATTTTTCACCTTCTCCAATGGGGACCATTGGAATGCCATCGCTTCAAGGTTCTCGTGCCTATGTATCCAAAGAGGGAGCACAATGAGGTAACACCGATGTGAAGGAATCGGACCCGCACCTTTGAAATGATGCAGCCACCAAAATACTGATCCAGTACGCAGTACACACCCATCCAAGATGGAGACTCCCGAATTCGACCATCTGGGAACCCACTCAGGCCAAGGAAAAGCATGATAGGAACCCGCAACGGAAATAGCTGGTGGGTTGCTCTTGTCGGCCAGGATCCTGATATGGGAGGGGGGGTTCTTGTGATATACCATATAAAACTTGTCGGCATCCACGTCGCGTCTAGACTATACTGCTCTCGATCCATCCAAAGATCTTGCCTCAAACTCAGTGACAGGTTGCCGTAGAGCCTTGTTGAGACCTTGGGCGAAGCTCCCAAATTTTAGCTCACTGTTATATGTACAGTGCTTAAGAAGCAAGCAGCCACAAGAAGTCATGACCCAAACTATACTCAAGGAGCGCGCCGCGCCTCGAAGGGGGACCTTCAGCCTTCTTGCACTTTTCTCTGTTATCGCCCTTGGACTTCTCGCCATCTCTGTGCTGAGCAGCAACCAGAAGCCGAGGGTATCTGCGACTGGTTTCGAGGAGGTTGGAGACGTCGACTTTGACAATGCCGAAGAAGTCAGAAAACTATTAGACTCCAAAATCGGGGGTTCAGCAACAGGCGACCAGTATCTGTGAGTTATGCTCCCAGGAGTGTTGTCATGTGCCTCGATGCCGTATGCTTACCATGGCCCCTCTTAAACAGGATCGGAGTCGGCAAGGCTGATATTACTGGACCTGTCGTGGAAGTTGAATTCGCCGGATACGCCGACCTGAGCCAGATCGGAACCGGTCTTCGCCAACGGGTGTACTCGCGAGCTTTCATTATCGGCGATGTCGATAACCCGGAAGATCGCTTTGTTTACTTAGTCCTGGATGCCGCATCAGGCGACACTGCTCAGCGCTACGGTATCCTCGAAAGCCTTGCTGCTCTCGGAGATGAATACTCTGTTTATGGGCAGTCGAATATAGCTGTGACGGGCACACATCAGCACAATGGGCCCGGCGCCTGGTGGAACTACTTGCTCCCCCAGATCACAAGTGCCGGCTTCGACGCACAGTCTCTCAACGCCATCGTTGACGGGGCCGTCCTGTCCATCCAGAGAGCCCACGAGAGTCTTACGACCGGCTATCTCGACGTTGCCACCGTGAACATTACCGATGGAAACCTCAGCCGCAGTCTGTATGCTTACATGAACAACCCTGCCGAGGAGCGTGCCCTATATGACACCACCACCGACACCACCATGACCTTGCTTCGGTTCCAGCGCGCCTCTGACGGCCTCAACATGGGAGTTCTATCATGGTACCCCGTCCACGGAACGTCCATGTACGGGAACAACACCCACGTGGCTGGCGACAACAAGGGGGTGGCAGCCTACCTGTTCGAGCAGGCCATGGCATCCGACGACACAGCCGCTGAAGGCTTTGTGGCTGGCTTTTCCCAGGCAAACGTAGGAGACACCACGCCCAACGTCCTCGGAGCCTATTGCGATGATGGCTCGGGAGACATGTGCAGCTACGAGAGCAGCACCTGCGCGGACGGCAAGTCCGAGTCGTGCCACGGTCGAGGTCCTATGTTCGAGGCTCTCGACCTTGGAGTTACTTCTTGCTACGAGATGGGCAGACGTCAATTCCAGGGTGCCAAGGACCTGTACGATGCGTTTGACACACAGTCCACACCGGTGGTTGGCACTACTGTGAAGTCGTTCCACTTCTACCAGAATATGTCCTACTTCGAGTTCACACTTCCCAACGGCACAACAGTTGAAACATGCCCTGCTGCTCTAGGGGCGTCTTTTGCAGCCGGTACCACTGGTATGGCTTTCATTTCTCCCCCGTTCGGACAGGTATGTACTAATTATTCATCTCGCAGACTGGCCTGGAGCATTTGATTTTACCCAAGCCGATTCTGGTTTGGCCGACAACCCCCTATGGGATTTGGTCTCTGATCTGATCGCTATTCCTGGGCCTAAACAAATCGCATGCCAATGGCCGAAACCCATCCTTTTGGATGTCGGACAGACAGACACTCCATATGCGTGGACTCCTGATATTGTGGATGTGCAGTCCTTCCGCGTGGGCCAGCTACATATCATCGTCACTCCAAGCGAGGCGACGACCATGGCTGGTCGAAGATGGCGCAACGCTGTTAAGGAAGAAGCTTCTGCGACATACAGCAGCGATACGGAGCCTATTGTTGTGCTGGGTGGGCCGGCCAATACCTACGCTCACTATGTGACCACCCCGGAGGAGTACGCGATCCAACGGTACGAGGGCGCATCAACGCTTTACGGACAGAACGAATTAAACGCGTACATCAACCTGACGGTCAGCAATTTGCAATACCTTGCTCCTACCGCCACTGGCTCCCCAGCAGCAGGGCCAAGCCCCCCTGACAACCGCGCCGTATCCCTCGACTTCATCAGCGGCGTCGTATACGACGGCGCGCCCCTCGGATCTGACTTCGGCGACGTAGTCACGCAGCCCAGCCCCTCATATCCGATCGGGGATGTGGTCAACACGACCTTCCTCGGCGCCAACCCGCGCAACAATCTCCGCTTAGAAGGCACCTTCGCCGCCATCGAGCAGCTGGGGTCTGACAAGACGTGGACGCAAGTGCGGAGCGACTACGACTGGCATCTTGTTTACACGTGGGAGCGGACGAACAGCGTGTTGGGGTACAGTCACGTTATTATCAGCTGGGAGACGGAGAGTTATGCGGAGGAGGGGACGTATCGGACTGTGTATTATGGCGACTGGAAGAGTATCGAGGGGACGATTACGGCGTTCAACGGGACGAGTGATGAGTTTACCTTGACATCGTGACAAGCCAGCTGTGCTGGGAGACGCGTGAGGTATGAATATGTAAAAATGGGGCAACGGAAGAGAATACATGATGTTATGAAGATGAAGACTATTGTGTCACTGGAGTGAGTCCACAAGCTTGTGCCTCGAGCGACGCATTGATGCTAGAATCAGGGATATATCGCCGTATGGCACCGTCCTAGACACATCATCACCGAGCCATCTCATCCTGGCTTATGGTAGTGCGTCCAACAGCTTTGAACGACATCGAACCTGAAGTATTCTAAGGTCAACGGAGAGAGTACTCAGGGGTTCCGGACATGCATCTCCGTCTCACTGCTGATAACAAAACGGTGACCAATGGCGTATTAGCCTTTGGTTAGCGTTACCCACTATATTGGACCCGCCATGCTGGAGAAAGATAACGCACGTGCGGTCGAGCCCAGGCGGGAAGGAATAAACGAGCAGATCGAGCAGGGGGCAGTTTGTGACCCGTGCACACCCCTTCCTCCCTCCTCCCGTACTTGAGTACAACAACGCACCTTACTCCATTCATACTTGAGTACGGACAGTGCTTGTAGTCAACAACAACGGCCATCAATATAGCACGAGAGATCAGATAATGTTTTCGATCTGCATCTCGAAGCATACCGGATCTGGGCTGAATGGAGTTTGAGGAGTTCTGAGCCTTCAGCGCACGAACCTGGCGCTATCATCCCCCATCCCCCACCTCCCGGACGATGAGCTTGATGGCTAGGCTTCAGTCCATCGCAGCAATTGATGACGGAGTCTGTGCGCTTACACAGCAACTCACGCGTGTGTCTCACTCAATAGGCCGGCCACCTGCAGCTTCAACAACGCCCACAACGGCAGATGTCGGCTCCCGGGCATCATCTTCCCCGCAAAGAGGCGTTCGCAAGAGCCGCCAACAGAAGCTTGCTCGAGTATGTGGTCACCATGATCCCAAGGGCGTCGGTCACGAGATCCAAGGCGAACAGCTGTTCGTCCCAGCTGTCTCCCAAGCCCGTCCTTGTTCGGAACTTTTCTACCTTCTGGTCACAGCAGCCCGAGACAAGCAGCTCGTGTCACTGCAGTACATGCAACCCAGCCGCCGCGACTTTCTCTCTACCTGGGCTCATACGAGGAGCAAACGAACCGACGTCCCTCAAGGATATCCAGTGTCGGCAGAGCGGAAGACCCACTATGCGGCTTCCTTTCCGGACCGGGCCTGCAGGCCAATAATAAACGGGCTATTGGCAGCCTACCAGCCTTGAGAGCAGCATCGAAGAAAACCCATGACATCTGGCAGAAGGTGTTGGAGATGTCTCTTGAACACAGCTTGCCTACCTTCTTGGCCGACATTCTGCAGGGTCTCCTCCATGGTTTTCTTGTTTTGCGATCCTGCCAACCTCTTGGGATTTCAACCTGTTGAAGGTTTTGTCCCAGGTCGGGAATATCAGGGTAGACCACATACGCCTCCATTCGTGCATGCTTTTGAAAACTAGGGGTGTTTACTGGGTTCTCCAAGTTCTTCACATCCAACCCATGCCGTGGAGCGAACTCTATCCAATATAGGGGTTTATTTCCAGGGGCTTACTCCCCTGTCCATCTACACCCAACATCCTTGTTTTCCTCCTCTGGCAGCACCCCTCATTCATGTGCAATATCTCGCAGATCCTACTCAACACGAGGGTCTCCGTCGACCGTGCAGAAGTAATGCCTTGGGCTTGAATGACGCGGAGCAGGTCTTCCATCATGGTCACATTACATTGGGCTTCTGCATAAGCAGCCGCCTCTTCCGCCCGGGTATCAGCAATGTCTTGCAGCACCACCAGATAAACTGTTCACGCTTCTCCGACACGCACACATTCCAGTCCATCTCCAAGCTACCTATCTTGGAAGGTCAGGCAAGCAATGTGCCAATTGCATCACCTGGCAAACTCACGGTACCCTCCAACTGTCCTCTGGTGCTCAAGTGAGCCATCCCGCCGAGCCTCCCTTTCTAATCCTGTGCGTCCTATAAGATCGGCATTTGCTTTTACCCTATAAGAGTTGTCGGTTAAGTACGTCTCCCTGTCTCCTGCTTGGACCTGCAGGACCTCCAATGCTCCCCTATTTCATCCCCTGACTCTTCGATGGTATCATCGTTTTCTGTGCGCACCTAGCTTCCCTTGAGCCTGCAAGAGCAGTGAGCTAGACCTGAGTTGGGGGAGGCAAGGTTCATGATACCACACCGTCCATACAACGGCCGTATATGCGGTATGGTGAGTCCCTCCGAAAGTATGTTCTGCATGCAGCATTCCCTGGGTTGTGTTGATCCGCCGTGAGGCCGCAGGCCGGCGGAACTCTAAGTGCTGCTCTGCCTCCCGGGGGGCATATGGCGCGCATTCCCTGGGCAGAGAATTTAAAAGTAAACACAATCCCCAGGAATAGAGACCACTGTGGTCTGTGTTCCTCATCTTCTGCCTCTTTTAAATGTCCATCTCTGGCCTTGAGGTATCCTTCGTTTTGAGCTGCTAGTATTCAGTCTCTATTTCGATTCAGTATGTTTTCATTAGACTACGCCCTCGTCGTCCTAGCCACAGTATCCCAAGTGGCAGCAGTTCCTCATGTGTCCCATGTGCGAGGAGGCAGTTATGCCCCAGCCAAACGGTACTCAGGTCTCGTCTCGGACTATGTCTACAACCAATCTCGTGCAGATGCGGTGAAGCAGACGTTCCAGATCTCTTGGGATGGATACTACACATATGCTTTTCCCGGTGACTCCCTGTTGCCTGTCACGAACACCTTCGAAAATGACCGGTGAGTACACGGCATTCCGGGAATACTCAGCCACAAGACAGCCAGCTAACCAGAAACTAGGAACGGCTGGGGTGCAAGTGCTATTGACGCTCTTAGCACAGCGCTGATTCAGGGCAACCAGGAAGTGGTCAATCAGATCTTGGACTTTGTTCCCAGCATCGACTTTAGTGTCAGCTTCAATGACACGGAGGTTTCGCTCTTCGAGACAACCATTCGCTACCTAGGGGGGCTACTGTCCGGTATGAAAATCGGGATACACAAGCCCTGACCCCAACGAATGGGGGATTCCACCGTGACACACAAGACTGACTTGACAAAATGAAGCCTATGATCTTCTCAAGGGGCCACTCTCGAACCTGGCCAATGACTCTAGCAAGGTCGAACCCCTCCTGGATCAAGCCAGGAACCTTGGCAACAACCTCAGCTTCGCGTTCGACACACCCACAGGCATCCCTGACAACACTCTCTGGCTCAACCCGCCGCAGATTGCCAACTCCTCCACCAACGGCTTGGCCACCATCGGCACTCTGATTATGGAATGGACCCGCCTCTCGGACCTCACGGGAAACCAAACCTATGCTGATCTGGCGGCGAAGGCCGAGTCCTACCTGATCGATCCGCTGAACCCGGAGGTTGGCGAGCCGTACCCCGGCCTCCTTGGCTCCGACGTGAGCATTGCCAACGGATCCTTCACGGACTCCCAGGGAGGCTGGACCGGAGGCACGGACAGCTACTACGAGTACCTGATCAAGATGTACCTATACGACCCGACTCGCTTCGCGTCGTACAAGGACAGCTGGGTCAAGGCCGTGGACAGCAGTATTCAATACCTGGCAAGCCGCCCGACGAGCAGGCCAGACTTGACATTCCTGAGCTACTATTACAATGGGACGGTGGAGGGCCTTGTCTACTACTCGGAGCATCGTAAGTCGACCCTGACTCTTTATTCTCTCTGTTTGCTTGCCTGCTTGCCTGCCTACTTGTTTGTTGTTTGTTTCGATTTCGATCCTCAACAGAAGCTTGGTGTTTGGGCTGTTGGGGGTACGTCAGGTTGTACGGCCCTGAAGACTAGGGGGGGGGGGGGACAAGGCACGCGACATGAGGAGCACATGCGGCGCGACGGGGCTACGAGGCGGTGCCCAACCGTCCTTGTATGTCGTACCCTCACCGCTGAGCTGAAGAAAAAGAAAGAAAACCCCAAACCCTGTCATGTCACGGCATACCGTATTCCAGAAATAGCAAAAAAGGAGGCGTCACAAAAAAAACAAGCAATATAAAAAGAAAACAAGGAAGGCTGACAAATAGCAACCCCTGCGCTCCCCAACAGTGGCCTGCTTCGACGGCGGAAACTTCATCCTCGGCGGGCTGACCCTCGACGAGCCCCGGTACATCGACTTCGGGCTGGAGCTGGTGGCGGCGTGCCGCGACACGTACAAGCAGACGCTGACGCACATCGGGCCCGAGACGTTCCGCTGGCTGGGCGAGGCGTCGGCGCCCAACGCCAGCGTGCCCGCGGGCGACGAGGCCTTCTACAAGCGGGCGGGCTACTGGATCGACTCGGCGCCGTACATCCTGCGGCCGGAAGTGATCGAGAGCTACTACTACGCGTACCGCGCGACGGGGGACCCTGTCTACCAGGAGTGGGCGTGGGAGGCGTACCTGGCCATCAACGAGACGTGTCGGGTGGGCAGCGGGTACAGCTCTGTGAATGATGTGAATGCGGAGGGGGGTGGGGGGTGGCAGAACTTTCAGGAGAGTTTCTGGTTTGCGGAGGTTTTGAAGTATAGTTATCTGATTCATGCTGAGGTGAGACTCCCTTTTTTTTATTTTCCCTCACCTTTCACGCCTTCTTCATGGGGGGATGCTCGCCATGCATGTATGGGGAGGGCTGCAAGTCCAGAGGAGACATCCACCTGCCACCTCTTCCAACTCTGTACCCAGAAGGACGAACCGTCGGCCGAGGGCAAACATGTGCTGACGATTATACAGGACGCTCCTTACCAAGTCAAGGCGGATCACACGAACGAGTTCGTCTTCAACACGGAGGCTCACCCGGTCAGGATCCCTGGCGGTGAAAGCACGTCCTAGCGATTCTTACTGAGCATGGCCATGGGCATTTATACATCTATAAAGTATACATATCACACAACGATAGAGGTAATCTCATGCAATCTTAGTTTATATTTCTGTTGTATTTATTATGAGTTGAGAGTTTTGCTATTAGCCGCGGAAGAGTGGGTGTCTCCCCCGTCACGGCCATTCTGCCGTGTGAAAGTCAGAGTGAGCAAATTAAGATGACTGTGGTCGAGGTCCCCTTCGAACCAAAATGGACCACATCAAGAGCCGCCGTCCCTCTTAGCATATTCCTCCTCCATGGCATCCTCGTAAAGCCGATCAGCCTCAAGCTCGTCCGCCGTCTTCTCCCGCGTGTCACCGGCGCCCGTGTTCACGCCTGCTCCGGTTGGGCGACCCTGATCCTCACCCACTTGCTGCTGCTGGGTCTGGGGCTCGTCGGCCCCAGAGCTTGGCTTGAATTTCGGAATAGGCATGTTCGCCGACTTGCGATGAGTACAGGATGTGAGAACTCTTATTTAAATTTCTGAGATTGGTGCGGTGTTAGCGCTGTTGCTCGGGGTCTTGGGGCTGAGACCAGGCAGGAAGTTGTCTGGTCGACTTCAAGAATGGACGGGTTGAGAAGGGGGAGAGGGAGGTTCTCAATTCCGGATGTGTTTTGGGATATACTTACGCAAGGTTGAGTATGGCGTAAAAAAACTAGATTGCGGTTCCTTTTCAAGTATGACAGCTTGCGGGAGTGTGGCGAGTGGGAGGTAGCGAGGTGTAGAAGGGTTGAGTTGTTGAAGAAAGAGAAATATATTGGTACAGTACGGGAGTGACGCGTTACAGTGAGATAGATAGATGACTGGTCCGGAGTGGCGAAAAGTGGAAGTGATTTATGGGAGGCCTTCGGAATAGGAAAGGAAGCACACATATTCTCATTCACAGAGACACATAAAATCACTGCACTTTCTAGTTGCGAGTATATGGGGTCAGCATCTTCAATCCAGTAGATATTGCGTATTAACACATTACATTTCTATGCCTGGTATCGCTGATGGGGCCAACGACAGCAGGTCTTATCTGGAGATACTTGGTACTATGCTGTGACATCGGCTATTTCAGAGGTACTCTCCGTTAACGATTGCCACGGCTGTTGGAAGCGACAGACATGTCGTAGAACCATCCACAATAAAAAGTCACCCTCGAGGTATTCCCAAAATCCAGTACTCTTAGAGTACAAAGTCTACCATTTTCCTCCCGATCATGAATGCAGCAGCTCCGTGAAGCAGACATGCCAGTCATGCCTTGCTATTCCTGGCTGAAAAACGCCATGTTTTAATGCTTCCTTCCACACAACGAGCTCGGTTCCTTCAGATGCTAGAAAAGCACCGGATAATTACACTACACCACACACTCAAAACGTCCGACTCTCCCCAATATCACAGATGTCAAAGACTCCCACCTCCTCCAACCCCTTCCGCCTCAGCGCCTCCCTCAGCTTTTCCGGCGGCTCCATGACCGGCTCGGTAGTAAGCGCCCACGTTCCCCAGTGGATTGCCATGGCGCGCCTGCACTTCGTATCACAGAAAATGTCCACGGCGTCGAACGGGTCGGCGTGCATGTGGCTCATCATGGACCGCGGCGCGTACGCCCCGATGGGGATCAGGCCCAGGTCGAAGGGTCCCCGGAGCTCGCCGATCTGCTTGAAGTCTGGGTTGGAGGGGAGGTGGTCGTACTTCTCCGAGTGGTCGTCCTCAGTGGTAGGGAGGTCTGGGACCCAGCGGTAGCCTGTGTCGCCGCCGAAGTAGACTGACTTTGTTATTGGTTGTGATGATGACGAGGGAGATGGCTGTCCCGTGGATTTCACGCCCCAGGAGCACCATAGCGTCTTGTCTTGGTCGAGACCGAACCGGGACGAGGTGTGCTGCGAGGGGAGACAGGACATGGTCGCCGTGATGGTAGTAGTAGTCTCGTCCCCATTCCCGCCCTCGCTCTTGCCACCCTCCTCCTCCCCTCCCAGCTTAACCGTCATCTCCACATCCTCCCACCAATCCAACTCGGTAACATTCATCAGCCCCGAATCCCGAAACCAGCTCTCCAGCCCCAACCCAACAAAGAAGTGCGCATCAGGGAAACACCTCTGAATCTCCCGGACCGTAGGCAGGGAGAGATGGTCATAGTGGCTGTGCGAGATGACCACGGCGTCCAGGAACGGCAGGTCCGCGATGGGACACGCCCGGCGCGTGTACCGCTTCGGGCCTAAGAAGGTGAAGGGCGAGCAGCGGTCTTCCAGGACGGGGTCGAAGAGCACGCGCAGCCCCGAGGGGAACTCGACGTAGTGGCACGCGTGGCCCAGCCAGGTGGTCCGGAGGTCCTGGGATGCGAGGCGGGTGGTGAGGAACTCGGGAGTCTGGCAGGGGACGGGTTCTTCCTTGGGGGCTGGGAAGGAGGGGATAGTGCCGCTTATTCTCCCTCTGAAAGTGATCAGATGAGCGCATTAGTGAAGGTCCCTGGCCATCATGCCTCCTCTGGGGTTTTTAAAGAGGGGGGGGGGTGGGTACCTCATCATTCTATATCCCAACTGCCAGACCTTGAGATCCGGGTTCCACGAGGGGTGTGGGTTCTTGAAGTGTGATTGGTTACCAAACTTGTCTTTGACATGGTGGGGTGTGTCCCTTGCAGCATCAGGGACAGCACCGAGAGAAGGTTTGCTGATCTGTATTGAGTATGCCATCGTCCTTGGTGTGTTGTTGAATGCCGATGTGGGAAAACTCGGGTGTGAAAAGGGAGTAGTAGTTCGTGCCCGTAGAAGGGTACGTGACGAAAGAATCATGAGAAAAATGATTCCAGCTCTTATATGAGCATCTAAAGGGGTTTGGAATAAGGGGGTGTGAGGTGAGAATACGGTCTGCTGATTTATTGGATAGCCAGTCTTTCAATCTTCGGAGTTATTGTGCAAGAAATTGCAGCCGTAAGTCCGAGAAGGAGGCTAAGTTCAAAGAAGAGTCAGTCAGTCCATCCGGTCATCAGTCTAGCCTGCACTCGGAAAAGCCACCCAAGTCCACGGATTGCGGATTGGATTGGATTACTTTAAGCCGCGATGATGTCGCCAGCAAACTGACACCTGGAGTAACTCACTCAGCTCACAACTCGGATGGATTAGTGGTCATGGATCGGTCTTTCGGAGTCAGGATTCCGCCGTTTCTTTTCTTTTGCTTTTCTTTGTACGGCTCACGATCCGAACCGCCATTTACGGTGATGTGAACTGAACAAATACATGGAAATGCTCTAAATCTTGGCCAATGGAGGCTGTTTAAGTTCTTAGCTCCGATGTCATTTGAACTGAGTGGTCGATGACACTGTCACCACATCACAAATTCTACGAAAAGAGGTTGACCACTTGATTCTGGGACTGTTTAAGGGTCTCACTCATGTGGTTGAGTTGACTGCTTTGAGTAAGTTCGTTCAATTTACCAGGCTTACTAGCCTACAACGGTAACATTCGATTCCTCTTCATCCCGTCTTACCACACCTCCTCAGCCCTTCTCACGGCGAAGCAAACTTATACCCATACTGCGCCTTGGCATCATCTATAAGCTTCTTCGCCTCCTCCGTCTTCTGCCTAGTCTCCGGGTCCTCCTTGATCTTATCCGCAAGGGCCTTGTTGCTAAACGACGACGGCACAGGGATGGAAAACCCCCTCTGGACGCCCGGCCTCTCCAGGCACCTGTCGACCCAGGCGACGACGTTGGGGAACAGGCCGGGGAGGTCGACGCCGCTGAACTGGGCGATGTTGGCCCAGCCCAGCAGCGAGATGTCGGCGATGGAGAACCGGCCCTTCCCGGCGCCAGCGACGAAGTCGCGGTCCTTCAGCCGGGCGTCCAGGATGCCGTACAGCCGCTCCGACTCGCCGACGTAGCGCTGGATCCCGTAGGGGATCTTCTCCTTGGCGGCGCGGAGGAAGTGGTTTGCTTGTCCTTGCCTGTATTGCGGGTGTCAGTACTTGTGCTCACTTGATTGCATGTCATGTCATGTCATGTTATGTCATGTCAAGACTCACATCGGTCCCACACCACCATGCTGCCAGCTCATCCACTGCTCCGCGACCGAGTGATCATCCGACTCGTACGGAAAACTAATCTTGTTGTCCGGGTCATAGTGCTTGGTCAGGTAGGACAGGATGGCCAGGCCCTCGAACACGGCAAAGCCCCCCCTGTCGTGGTCGACGAGGGCCGGGATGCGGCCGTTGGGGCAGATGTCGGTGAACCACTTCTCCTTCTGCGTGTTCTTCATGATGTTGACGGTCTGATACGTCACCTTGGGCGCCCTGTCCCCGTACGCCTCCCTGAGCTCCTCGAGCAAGATGGACGCCTTGAAGCCGTTGGGCGTCTGCAGCGTGAACAGCTCGATGCCTTCGTTGGCGATGCTTCCGGTGGGCTCGGGCTGGTCGGCCATTTCGTCGGTGTTGTTGTTATTGTTGTTGTTGTTATTGACTGTTGGGGGTTTACTGCTGCTGTAGGGGCGAGACGGGGGCGTGAGGTTGATGATGTGTGAGCTCCTCGGTTGACTCGGTATAAGACTTGAGCTTGGTCTTGAAGGGGCAGAGTAATAACTTGTTGTTGATGATCTACGACTCGAGGTTAAATATGTAAAGTGTTTCAGATGAGGAACAAGTCCTCCTCTTATTCTTGCGACAGCAGCAGCAGCAGCCATGAATGACTCTGTGGAGTGTATCAATTACGTGATTACCTGCAGTGAGGGGTCATCACTCCAAAAGGCGTCTTTCTTCTTGTCGTTCGGTGCCAGTCAAGATTAGTATACATATGTCATGTGTTAAGAATAAGCAGTACGTATCTCTTGATTTGAAAGCAACGATGGCCACCAGTAATAGGATTTGACCCCGCTCCGTAGCTCCCGCCATCCCGGGCTGCCCAGCTTGCCTGTGCTTGTTTGTGCTGGCTGACGGCCGCGATCATCCCGGTTTGGTGAGGTTGATCTGTCATGTCCTGTCTCACACATATGTCTGTCATATGTCCGTCCTATCGCCGTCTCCTCCTCGCTTTTCTTCTCTGCGTTTGACCTAGATACAACGCCGACACCGAGAAGGCTATTTCAAATCGAGTTTCATAGAGTATGTCGGGCGAAATGTACCCCGAAGTCACAGAATTGGGCCGCTCCTAAGACCCCTTGGAAGCATAGTAGTATGAAAGCCTAGTCCAGGTATAGAGGTCGAGAGAGGTTTGAAAGACGGGAAGGCTGGGTAACACGTACATCACTGCAAAGGAGGGGGGCAGTCTGTAGGTGAGTTGATTCCCTCCCTGGCTACGTTCTATCTCGCACAGCCAATATGCACGTCTGTCTCGAAGGCTACTTGAGTAAGTACCTACCCAAAAAGCATTTCCCAAAAAAGCATTCGGTATACTGTTGATCCAAAAGAAAACATGCCCACAACGCCCTCATCTCCACACCCTCTCCCCTCCCTCAATCCACATGAGCTGTATTATACGCCCCCTTACTGGTAGGCAAATCCTCCGCAGCAGTACTAAACGTCTCCAGCCCCGGCCTCTCCATAGCAGGCGTCTCAAAAGCAGGCGTGACACCACCATCAACATACGCAGGCACCACATCCAAACCAGCGTGCTCGTCGCGAATCCCATTCACATCCGAGTTGCGCCCCCCGCCAACAATCTCGCCCGAGTCCCGGCCCGTCCACAAGCTAGGGCTGATAGTCCGCGACGCAGGGCCGCCGCCCTGGCTCATGTTGCTCGTCAGAGTCATCATGCTCGCCGTCTCGGCGCCGTCCTTCTTGATCGAGAACGGCACCGCTATGCCGTCCACGTAGGGCCGCTTCCCCGTGCTGCCTATCCCGACGTCAGGCGTGTGCGCGGCGGGTGTGAGGATCTGTGGTGGTGGTGGTGGTGGTGGCTGCAGTCCCGTTTCCTTCTCCTCCCTCCTGGCTAGGAGCTCGGCCACGGACGTGTTCTCGTCGACGTCAAAGTCGCCCTCTCCCGTTTGCCTTTCGTCCCGTACACTCACCCTTCGTGATCGGCTCCTCTGGTTGCTAGGTGGGGATGACGGTTTCGCAGTGGACTGCCGCTTGATGTCCCCGTACGATCTCGCCCCCTGTCCTTCCTCCCCTGTGGCAGCCGTCGTCTCGACAGACTTGTCCCCGACCTTGTCTGCCTTTTCCTCCCTTGCCATGGTGTTCTTGTCGTGTTTGGATCCCCAGCCTGACCACATCGCCAATCCCATACTCCTGACCCGTTTCTTCGTGCCCATAACTTCGTTCCCTCCTTTCAATCTCCGGCCAGCGAGGGCGCTTGGCGGCGGGAGTTCACCCTCCCCGAATCCTTCGTATCCGATGCTGAGATCTTGGATGAGTTTCTTCTGATTCTTCTTCTTGATGGACGCGAAACGCTTGTCCCATTCGTTCTTCTGTGCGAGCCACTTCTTGACAGGTCCTTCCTTCACTACGCCAACGAGCTCAGAGGACATGGTGCACCCAGGAAGCTGGGACGATGGTGCCAATGGGAAGATGACGCCGTGCCTTGTGACTCGTTGCCGGATCATGTGGTTCTGAAAAGGCGGCAACACCTCGCCTGCTTTGCCGATTTGGCCCCTTGACTCTTGCATGGTGGCCTGTTCATCTCGCTAGAGATATGATCAGCCATCGATCTGTATCGAATGAAGCGGTATTACTCACCCTGGTGATTTCCTCTCTATCGGAATCAGACGTGGTAGTCGAGATGAATGAAATGTCACTGTCGTCCAAGATCTCAATCTCCGTCTTCTGTGCCCTGGCCAACGCCCATGCACTAAACTGTGATACTGATCGGTACATGTACTTCGCAGGCCTGGTGAAGCTAAGTGTCGGTGCGACATGGCAGAGGTCGTCCCAGACCTGAAGTTGTACATCTGTCGGCTTGTACGTGTCGATTTGGTGGCGACCCTTGTCGTCTAGGGTCGATTCAGGGGGTAGGTATTTGGACGGGTGGGCGCATTTATGGGCGATATAGATCTGCTCATCTCGCAAGATCTCCCCTCCACCAACCATAATGAGGAGAGGAGGCAAGCCGCCCAGAGTAGGTTGCATAACAGGACTGACAAGAGGGTGAGACAGTAGTTCATTAGTTGCATACATCTGCGGTATGGTCAGTCAAGAACGCCTGCAGCTCCCCGGGATTTGCTCACCTGTATTTGCTCCTCTATTTCGACGTTCTTCCCGTCGATGACAACGGATAAGTGTGTCGGAGAGGCATCGGCAATATCATTTTCCGTAGGAGTCTCGTCGGTGTCCGGCTCTTTGCCCTTCGACGAAGCTTGAAGTATTGTCAGCCCCATGGATCTCAAGCCACATTCGTGTCTCATGATACGCACATTGCTTCTTCTGTTTTTCCAACATGGCCATCCTCTTCAACTCCTTCAACTCATCATCTCCAGGAGGCGGCCACGCCGGAGATGGCTTCTGATGAAATCCAGACTGTGGTATGTAATCGAAAGGGGCGTCGCCAGCAACGGACGGGAAAGAGTGCGTCAGATCACACCACGGGCTGATCAGCACGGCACCAGCAGGAAGCGGTATCCCCTGATCCCTCAGCGTGACCAGAATCGACAACACCATACCACCGCCCGCAGAATCCCCCGCCAGCACAATCGTGTTCGGCTCCTGGAAAGTAAGAAGATACAAGTACGCCGCCAGGCAGTCCTGCAGGCCGCAGGGGAACGGGAACTGCGGCGAGAGGCGGTAATCCGGCGCGAAGACCCTCGCCTTGAGCTTGCGCGCGTGGCGCTGCAGCTGGTACCGGTGCATGTCGACGCTGCCGAAGAAGTACGCGCCGCCGTGGACGTACAGCATGACCCTCTTGCCGGCGTCGCCGCTCTTCTTGCGCTCGTGGTAGTCGGACCGCATCTCGATCCACTCGGCGGGGAGGGCGCTGGCGTTTGGCTGGCGCCACTGCCACCACTTGCGCCCGCCGACCTTGCGGATGCCGTCCGGGCCGAGCTGTGCCTCGAGGAGCCGCGCCGCGTGGTCGAGGTGGTCGGTGGGGACGGTCACGTCGTCGACCTTGATCCACTGGGGGTGCGGGACCCACTGCGCCGTGAAGGCCTGGACTTCCTCGACGGTGTGGTGGGAGACATATTGGAGGAATGATCGGATCAGGTGCAGTCCTTCGTCGTAGGACAAGTGCGCGGTCGGCCGTTGGTGGAGCGGCTTGCGGTTGAGATACTATCCGGTGGTGACGGGGCAAAGGTTAGCTCTGTCATCTGCCTATCTGCCTGTCTGTCTGTCTGTTCGTTTGTTTGTTTGTTTCCTTTGTTGTCCCCGTCTGATGGATCCTTCCATCCCGGAGTCCAGGGTAGGAACTTACATGTGACACAAACGTCGAGAGCACGGTAGGCGTCACAGCCAGCCCAACGGTCGCCGTGTTCATCTTATTCATGGCTGCGATCCGGTCGACGTGTGAAGCTCCTTCGAGCTCCGGATCAGTTGCGAGTGCCACAGGGGAAAGGGGCCAGCAACGAGTGGCAGGGCAGAACAGAGGTGAGCTGAATGAGAAGTGCTGTAAGACGAAAGGAGGAGGGAGGGCTCAGCTTGTATGTATACGGATCCACGTGTCAATTATGGAGATCTACTGGTAGCATATAATACTCCATTGTGGAGGCATCTACAATCTGATTCAAATGAGTCGCCTTCAGGGCCTGGTGGCGTTGGCCGGAATTTGTTTCATTGCCTTTAATTTCGTTCTATCTTGGGCCATTTCTTGGGCTTCAACAAAAGGGGGTGATGTCATCTTCTTCCCGAAACAGTGGAGTTGCCAGAGCTTAATTAGAGGGTTAGGGCTTACCCGCTACTATATCCTGGTACCCTGGTGTGCCCGGCAGTGCCCGGCAGTGCCTGGACAATAGGCGGCTGGGCGGGTGTTCAGGTGGAGGTATAGGTGGGTATGGGTATTCCTGCAAGCACTTGAGAGGGTCGAGGGGGGGGGGGCGCTTCTTTACATACCTAGGTAGGTACCTAGGTACTTAGATAAGCTAGGTACGTACCTAGGCAGGATTCCCCGTGGGGTTTGTTCGCGCCGAGGTTGAACAACGGCACTTCGCAACTTCTTGGATGTCGGGGTCAAACAAATCCCCCGAGCAAAGCAGACATTGCGAATCCACATTTTAAATATTTTTGCTATTTGCTAGAAGCATACCTAGGTATTGTAACTCAAGCGACTGGCTGGGCGCATATGTTTGGTGACTCGTGCCGTCCGGCGGACTTACATACACCCCGACGTACCTAGCAAGGCACACCACTGGCACAGTAGGACAACTCACTCACCATGTCAACGGTATTTGATATCAAGGAACATGTCGTTGATGCTCAGCACATTCGCGAATATGCTCGAGCAACAGCCCACTCTCAAGAGGAGGTGCTTCAGTTGGCGGTGAAACAGTATATTCCCAAGGACAACCCGAACCCGAAACCAGGCGATATCACTGTCATCGCATCTCATGCCAATGGCTTTGTGAAGGTGAGTCCTATCCTAGTAGAACAACACACCCCAAGTATCTGGTGCTTACATAGAAGTGATCGCAGGAACTCTATGAGCCCCTATGGGAAGACCTCCACCAATCCTGTCGCCAGAACGGCCTCAACATCCGCAGCATCTGGATAGCGGACATCGCCTGGCAAGGCCAGAGCGGCGTGCTGAACGAATACAAACTCGGCAATGACCGTTAGTCACCACATTCACACAGAAACATATACTACATCCAATCACCTAACTAACCTCCCCCCTTCCCTCTTCAGCCTCATGGATGGACCACGCCCGCGACCTCCTCCACCTGACCAACGTCTTCCGGACACAAATGCCCCGCCCCCTGATTGGCATCGGGCACTCCTTCGGCGGCAACATCATCGTGAACCTCAGCCTCATGCACCCGCGGCTCTTCACCGCCCTGGTCATGATCGACCCCGTGCTCACCCGCAACATCAAGGTCGGCCCCCTATACGGCTTCGCCACCATGCGCGCGTCCGCGGGTCGGCGCGACCTCTGGCCCAGCCGGGACGAGGCCGAGCGGGGGGTCCGCAGGAACAAGTTCTACTCAACGTGGGACCCGCGCGCCGTGGACAGGCTCGTCGAGTTTGGGTTTCGGGAGTGCCCGACGGGGGTGTACCCGGATAGGCGGGACGGGGAGGTCACGCTGACTTCTACGAAGCATATGGAGTGTTTTACGTATTATAGGCCTACGCATTTGGGCCCTAGAGACCCGGAGACGGGGAAGAGGGCGTTTGATAGGAGTTTGGTTCCTGATGCGACGGAGGACGTTGACGTTTACCCGAACTTTCCGTTTTACCAGCCGCCGACTCCCGTGGCGGCGGGGAGGCTGCCTGAGCTGAGGCCTGGTGTGCTGTGGGTTACTGGTGAGGACAGCACTGTGTGTCCGCCCGAGACGAGGAAGGAGAAGATGGAGGTGACGGGGTACGGTATTGGTGGGAGCGGTGGTGCAAAAGCGGGGAGGGTCAAGGAGTTTGTGGTGGAAGGGACGGGACATCTTGTGGCTATGGAGAAGCCTGGGGTTGTGGCTATCAATGCGGCTGGGTTCATCAGAGGGGAGGTTGGCCGATGGAGGAAGGAGGAGGAGGAATATAGACAGTGGGTCGACAGCGTGGATGATAGGATGAAGACGGTGATGGATGAGGAGTTTATGGCGTTGATCAAGGGCGTCGGGCCGGAGGCGAATAAGCAGAGGGATGGATCTGTAAACGAAGTGAAGCCAAAGTTATGATGGGACAGCAGCAAAAACTCGTGGCTAGAGTCAGATGTGAAGTATATTCAACACATATGGTCATTCATGGTCGACTTAGTCCAGAGCTAAACTTAGCTTGTTGGCAACATGGCACGCCGCCATGTGTCTCTTGCTCGTGGCTCCAAGTACATGCGGCTTGCAACCTACCGCCGATACAAATACTCGACGCGGTCTGCCGGGTTCACGAGAGCTGAGCGTCCGATATCGATCTGACACGTGTAGAGTCGTACCACGAAATGCTTGCTACGAGCCAATATCGAAACCATGTACTAGAATCCCGGGCACAGCGTCGATGCCTAACGGACACACAATAGTTACACTTCTTGGGCGAATACTCGGCAAGTGCACTTGTGAATGCCGGAATGCGCTTGCACGGCATATCGGACTCGATATTCTTCTGTGGCCTCGTGATTTTGAAGGAATACATGAGACTAAGTCAGACGTGTACTGTACCATGCCACTTCTGCTTAGGACAGACTATTGGACGAAGCCAGAAAGTTCGTGTAGGAAGCTCTATAATCGAGAGATGGTTTGTGTAAGTAAAAAGGAATGAAGGTTAAGACACGGTAGCCAGCAAAAGTATGCCAGATCAAATGGCCAGATCCTCAAAGCACTGGATGGAGCTTCTTGTGTAAGTGTAGAACAGATAGATGGTGTACATTGCTCTGAAAACATCGTTTCAGCCACTCAGGAGTTCTGTTACACCCCCTGATCCCAAACGCCAAATGCCCCCTACCTCCGAGTGATCCTGCTATTCCATAGCAGCTCACGGTTTTGCAACTATTTGTAACACACCAAGCCCATGATAACTCCCAATTCAAAACATCAGAATCATGATGATCGTCAAAGCGTTTTCACCCATACAGCCAGCCATGGAATCGTAACATCATTATCCTCATGAAATCTGGAAGAACTCGGGGATGTCATCCCCACCACCGTTGTCGCCACCATGGTGAACAGGCGGTGGTGGCGGGTGACCGCCCATCAACGGCGGCTGGCCGCCCATATGTGGCATCGGCATTTGCATCGGCGGCCCTCCCATGCCCCCCATGTGCGGAGACGGTGCCATCCCCGGCATCCCTCCACCGCCCATCATGTGCGGAGGCATGGCGCCGGGGTGAGGCGAGCCGTACGAGCCGCTACCGCTGCTCGAGTAGCTCTCCCTACTGCAGACGCTCGAGTAATCGTCGTCTTCTACCATCTCATCCCCCATAACCGGGCCCTGGCCCCCTCCCCCCATCATAGGCGGCATTCCGCCCATCTGCGGCTGCATGCCACCACCACCCATGGGCATCCCCATAGGCATACCACCACCCATACCCATCGGCATGTGCTGCCCCTGCTGCGGTGGCGGCGGCATCGGCTGCACCGGCACGGCAGCGGGTGCTCCCCCGCGGGACCTGTGGCCGCCGTGCTTGCCGCCGCTCCGGCGTGAGCTTGCCCTCGAGCTGCCGCCGCTGTAGACGCTCGACCGGTCGTCGTAGTCGTCGTAGCCGCTGCTGGCCCAGTAGTATGTGGCCTCGTAGGGGTCGCGGACCCAGAACAGCTGCTCGCGGACGTCGTAGGTGCCGTTGTCGTACTCGGTCGTGGTCTTCTGCCGCCGGAGGTTCTTGTGCCGCCGGGGGTCGCCGCCCGCGAGGTAGGTTACGACCGAGAGGGACTTGCTGCGGGGCACGTTGAGGTCCGTGGACTTGACGCTGACGGTGGAGCCGTTGGACCGGCCGGAAGAGGACGAGGAGGAGCGGCGTGAGTAGACGGACATTTTGTGTGGGTGGGGCTGTTTGTTGTTGGGTGTGTGATAGTGTGGCTGTTGTGGGCTCCTCTGGAGCTGGGCAAACCCCCAGGATAGTTGTCTAGGGGCGAGGTCACTGGACGGGGCGGGGTGACTGAGGCTGAAGGATCATGGGTACCGTTCGCGGGGTGAACGGCGATGACACAGGAATGCAATAGTAGCCCTGCGTGGCGGAGTTCAACGGTGTTTGCTTGAAGGCTTCGGCCAGGTCCGAGGTGACTGCCACTGTCACGAGGCTTGTCAGAGATGCAAGAAATGGTAGAAGAAGGGACGAGGCGAGGCGACATGGGACAGAAAAGGTGGACGCCCCGGGGCAAACATCAGGACGGAGGGCACAGCAATATATCTATGTAGATCAGTGCCGGCTCTGGGAAAATACTCTTCTTCTTCTTCCCACTTGCAGATACGGCACACACGCATATACCAGCCGGGCAAACAAAGTGCTGACAGTCAGACTGGCAGGTATGTTAGGTGGCACAAGCCGGGCGACTCTTCTGCCTGACCTGCATCTCATGTGAAGTTCTGGTGTGGCACAGGGGGTCGGTCGTACAGCCCTCAGACTCGAAGGTGTGAAGTACAAGGGGAAGTGATTTACCGATCGTCCTTGATCTCGCGTACCGATAGTGAGAGGTACCGTGGAGGGGTTGGGAGAGATTTCGCTGCAACCACACAAGAGGCAAACCCCGAGCTACACAAGATCTTTTTTTCTTTCTTCTTCTCTTCCCTCCTTAGCTGACGATCCCAGTGCTCGGGTGTGTGTGCCTAGATTAAACGCCAGTCCACACTTGGTAGGAATGGCAGGCACTGGACCTGCCATTGATCAATCAAAAAGCATCGCCTCTGTGACCTGCAGGAAAGCTGATACTGGGCCCTGGAGTAAGGCCGACGACGAGGAGCCGCTGCCGTCGAACCACATGATCAGCCAGCCCTCCATTGCCTTCTAGATGCTCTAGATGCATTTCAAATGTTTGAGGCTGTCACTTCTCAGTACCTACCTTCGCCCTGCTTTGGTGAGAGGTCCCTGATTAGAGGCTGCCCACCAAGAAATTTCGAGCCATCAGAGATTTTTCGTTCCAAAACCCAACGCAACGCACTATGAGCCCAAAGATGCTCCTCTAGGTATGCACTTGCTTCTTCGAGGTTTCGGCATACGAGACGAGACAACTTGCAACCGACCTGAGTCCTTGACATCACTTCAGGGACACAAGCAGCAGGCAGCCGAGTCAGAGGCGCACGTTACCCCAAGTTCGAACGCATGAAGTGATAAAAATGATAGACAGAGTGACGGCACAAACCACAGATATGGCAAGGCTGGTTCCGCGGAAGACGGATGGCGGCGCTCGTCCCTGCGGATGACCGACCTAATTCCAGTCTGCTAATTTATAAACTCTAGGTAACCCTGTGTTGGTAAGACGGTGAGTGACTGCATTGGTTCGAGATGGTCGGAAAGCCACTTCTGAAGCCGTTATCTTGGAGTTGCACAGATAACATGTCTGATTTTTTCCTGGGCGCAGGAAAAAAAGATGAGGGGCGAACCGAGGTGGCACAAGGTGATTAACTCCGGCACAATGGGTCGCGGACCAAGGCCAGAATGTGTTGGAAAGACTAGACGATTGGCTAGACACCATGCATGCATGCATCTTTGCTGAAGTATGTCTTATGTAGGGACCTCCTCCACTGGCGGCAGGGCAGTGTAGCATACTCCGATCTGGCCATGCGCTGAAACTGCATATGCTGGGTAAGCACACCCACCCCCAACTGCTGTGCGTCCCTTGCGGAATGTGAGGCTTGCCACAGGAGCCAGTGGGATCGATATGCCGCCAACTGGAACCAGTTTGTCTGGACCGTGAACACTCGATCTGAGTGGGTGTCGGAAGCCTCGAATATGCACATGGCGGCGTCAAATGGCATCAGATGAACACGGACTCGCCCATCTTCACGAGGCAAAACTGCTGTCCGTTGAGCTTCTTTTCAGCCAGTTGCAGACTCGAGCGTGACCGAGACCCCCGGGACGTTGCATATCGCGGTGAGGAGGTTCTCTCGACTCACTCCAGGGGCTTGCTCAAGTTGAAAGTATGCGCAACGGGGCAGTGAGACACGCTCGGGAGGTTCTCGCAATGCCAGTGGATGCCCGCTGAGGAGGACAAGAAAGGTTGTTGAAGCCCAGATGTCGTTACCCGAAATAGAGCATTTCGCGATCTGGCGATTGAGGTCCCGGCCCTGGAAGGTAGTATCAGAAATCTTGAAGTTTGACAAAACTAATCCGAGCAAGACTGGTTCGTTTGGCCGTTCATGAGCTGATGAACTGTTGCATGCGCAGAGCCGGGCTGAACAGCAGCGAGGCTCCTCGCATTGACGTTGCGTAAGAGACGGCTTCCCATTGAGACAAACCGGAGCGAGTTGACTACCAGACTGTGTGCTAATTAATCCGTACAGAGCTCGGCGTAGAAACAAACTTGGTTACACATTGACTGATGATGAGATGAGATCGTTGGCTCGCATACATGTATGTAATGTACTTCCGAGGTATGAGCGAGTCTCTTCCCCCTGAGGGTTAGGGTAGTATGATGAGGTACCCTACCCCATTCGATAGGGGGGGGTGTGTGCTTGACAGAAGCATGACATGATTTTGATTACTTTTCCTACATGCACTTACCGCGTGGCTTGGGGCGACATCTGCACTTTTGTCGAAGCCATAGCTACCCAAAATACGTCATTCGTTCGATGTCGGCCGTGAAACCACACTGACATGCTATGTAGTTACATTTTCACGACCCAAGGCCTCTTTGTTTCCTCCAATGGGTAGCCATCGACGTTAAAACTGCAAGAGCAGTGACATCGGACGAGTGACGGGACAAATACTTCTGCGATACTCCCAAGCAATGAAATCACTCACGGATGGCTTGCCTGCGTTCCAGTGGTGGCTTGAGGGGACATATATGAAACCGGGCGGGACAATAATAGAAAACACCTCATGTCCCCTTGCCGCTATTCGACAATGCGACAGGTCGTAGCTTGATAAAGGATGAGAGCATATGTAACGGGCCGTAGTCCCCAACCCGGTTGTGTTGTCGACAATGATGCCCGACGACATCCCCACAACGCAATCTGGACATGGTCGTCGAAATCGACGGGTCTGCTTGCAGGATGGTAACATCGGATGTTATCTGTACACCAGCGAAGGGGCTAGCGTCATCGTTCTGGTTGATCAAGATGCGGTTGTTAGTAATAGACGTCGCAAGGGGGCCAGCGCACGCCGACGGACTTGTTTGTGTTGTACGAGCACGCGGATATCATGTGTGAAAGCTGGGAAACCGGTAAGAACGGTGCAGATGCCATCGCAGAGAATCAATCAATGCCATGTTATAGAGGTGTACAAAAGGTCAGTCTATCTGCTCTCTCGCGATGCAGTCCACTCGGCCATGGAACGTCCGCAAATCAGCCGCGGGCCTGTTCTCTTCTGCATCATATCTGCCTGTCACTGAAATACTTCTCAAGACCGCCCTGTGCTTCATCCAAGCCCACCAATTCGCGGCAGCCGTATTGCCCCATGGCATTCTCCCCCATCCAGGGGAAGACCACTTCCTGAACCTTACGACCGCGGCGCGTACCACAAAGTGTGTTCACCACGATCTCTCAACACCTTGGCTGTACCGAAATTCACGAGCCGCGAGACGACAATGAGCCAAGACGAAGCGCAGAATCGACGTTGATGGCAGTAGTATGTTGGGTACTACAACCGTGGAGAGAGCCCGCGGGGGCCGCGACAGGGCTGCCGATAACAGCACGCTGTCGGGAGTTATGTTCCGCCTGTTTTTTGGCAAGATCTCCTCTGGCCAGGGCATCATCGAGGATATCGACGGTTAGTTGTCCATATGATCACCCACACGGCATCCTTCATCAAGAACGTGGAAGAGACTGCCTTTAGTACGGAGACGGAGGTCACGATATCGATAACAGACCTAGTTTTTGAGCGCGCACACACGGGCTCTGACCTTAAACGACCTCGGGACTTGTTTGCATGGATTACTCTCGATATGAGCACGTCTGCCGTTCATGAACCCAGCTGGTTTCACGCCTGCACAGATGATAGCGTGGTGGAGACATCCCGCGGAGACTTTGCCTGGGACACTCCAAACTGAAACCAGGTTGGAGAGCCTTTTGAGCAGGATCGGGACCATCATTTGTAGAGTATCCAGGGCTTTATGAGAGTACAGCCGTCTTCCGAGAATGGCGAGTAAATTGGGTAATCTATGGGCCTGAACGTTTCACAGAAGCTCACAAGGGTTTGCGCAATGGCTCGACGTCTCATACTCCTTACTCGGCTTTGGCGATCGAGAGAGAGAGTCCTGACCAGATAGAACGAAAGCCTGGACGACGATTCCGACACTTTCGCATGTAATCCACAGTTATCTGTCTGAGTTGGTGACCTACTGGGCCAACGGAACATGCCAGAGACCATCTGGAGAATAATCTTGTCAAACCTTCATACCCGATGACACGATCCGGCACAACGCTCCAAGCTCCCACATGACTAACTATCAGACCACCCGCAACATGCTGGATGGCTTGGAGCACTATTCTCTATACAAGGACATCCTTACCGAGGAGCGCAGTTCTGAACGAAACGTCGATCTATCCTAGACGATGTGCTCCCATGCTGAGCTACAGCTTCCGGGGTCTAATGGGACTTTAGACAATGGGATATAACCAGCGGGATGTTGAACTGGAATTTAGGGAGTAGGAGATAGGCATTGGAGTATAGGCAGTGGGATGTAGGCTGTTCATAAACCCGCCACCTTTCCTAGGGTTACTAAAATAGTAACATGTCAGTTACATGTCAGTTACCACCAAATAGGGTATCCTGCACAAGTGTTTTAGGAAGCACGACGTAAATTTCCAAAAAAATTTGGTGTTGAGGCTTGTTGAAATCCAGTGTTGTTTCTCAGGCATTTTATTTCGTGATCGGGAACTCGCACGTTGCAAGGACGTTTGCATAAGGACCAGAATATTGGATTGTACCACTAAGCCCAAAAAAAAACACTAAAATGAACACGTTCCGTATAATGCCTTTGACTTAGGGTATTATATATAATCTGACACAAAACAGTCCTTGCCTTACTCCTTCCTGTACGTAGCTATCCTTCCTTCTACCGCACAGGGGAAGCGGTCCTTAATTATAATTAGCTACTAGAGTCTTTTATATAGAACACTTTTTAAAGAATACAAGAGAGAGAATATATAGCCCTCTATAGTCGCTATTCTTATACATACTAAAGCCCTTCTAATTAGCTTATATAGTTAAGTGCTCTTTAGTCTTTTATATATATACTACTATTATATTAGACAATATATATATATTTATATAATATTTATATAATAAGCTATATAGGTAATTAAACTATTAACGTAATTGTTGGCACCTATTAGTGCTAACTGCACTCGAAACTCGAATCTGACTTCAGAATCAGAATCGTTAGGCAAAGCTGCGCCTAGCAATAGCTACGCAGCCGGGGCGTAGCGAAGGCGCTAGCTATAAGGTGCTTCTAATAGTCGTTAATATAGGAATCGCAGGAATCGAATAGAGCTGCTATTACCTTAACTACGGCCTTAGCTCCTAAGCTACGACGACGACGATAATAACCGAGTAGTAGATAAGCTACGAGGAAGCAGCTAGTATAGACCTTAAGATACTCGTAAAGATTAAATAACAACTAGCAGACCTTATCGGCTAGAATAAGGTGCGTAAGGTCCTTAACCTTACCGAGAACTATTACGTAAAGGCCGCGTAGTTTTTACGCAGGAGCTTTACCGACGCCGCTTAGCTAATTATACGCGCAGACCTCTATAACGAAATCGAAGCGGCTTTACGTAAAGCCCTCGCAGGCACCGCTCTTATAGGCAACGGCCTTATAAAGAACGCGATAAGTACCCTAAACCGATCTTAAGCGTAAGTTATAGCTACCGGGACGCTGCTAAGCGGCTCGAGAGCGTAAAAGCTGCGGCTTATAGTCTTAGCCCGCTATAGCAGAGAGCTTATAATTCGTAATACTATAGAAGTATATAGTAATAAAGAACTAATTAATATAATTATAGCGGTAAACCGGGCCTTCGGTAGTAATAAAGTAGTTACTATATAGCGCCTGCGTAGCAGGGATATCCTCTTTATATTTAAGCACGACGCTTAAAACTATAAAGCTTAAACGGTATAGATTTCTATTATATTCAGAGCCGAGGTAATAGTAGTAGAGCGCAAATACCTTATAGTTATTAAAGGTATATATATAGGACGCTTACGTAACGTATACGCTATACCGGAGCAGCTCTTATAAGAGCTCTAGAAAGATAACTCGAAGGTAATTAGTAAAGTTCGCCTTCTCCTTTCGAAGAATAAATAAAGACGCTTAATTCTAGTCGCTTCGATTAGCGATATCGCTATAGTAAAGCAGCTCTATAATAATAGAGTTATATAGAGGACAGAAATATTTAACTATAAACTATACTTAGTAGACGTTAATATTAAGTAATGCTATAACTGCTATAGCTATAGCTATATCGCCTAATACTATAAAGCTATTACGCGGTATAGACGCTATATAAGAACTACGTATATAAAAAGTAAAATAAAGTGCTTAGTATTAATAGACTAAATAGCTACTTAATACGTCTAATATAAAAGCCTTTATATAGTATAAGACTATAGCTGCCTTATAGTATAGGCGTAGCAAGAGCGTATATAAGACGTATATAAAACTCGCCTATAGCAGTTTAAAGTCTATAGCGTAAGTAATACTCTTATATAGAGTATAAGTAGTAAGGGTACTAATAGCTTTTAGACGGTTAGTAGTAAGAAGAGGACTTTTCTTAATAAGCTTATAAAAGATATCTTTTACTAAGGATAACCCTACTCTTAAGTAGTAGGGATATTAAGTATATACCGATACCTATTATTATATACGCAGCTTATACTATAAACTTACTTTTTTACCTAAGAATAATAAACTTAAGTATACTCTTCTAAAACGTAAGAGGTAGTAGATTAAAAGTAGCGCTAGCGCTAAATAAGCGCTTAGCTTATAATATTATAGCGATTTAAGAGCTATAAGTAAGTTTAAATACGTCGATAGTTATCTACTTAGCTTTATTACTATATAAAGCAATATATATAAGTAGCAGTCGAGCAGCGCTATTTATATATAAACGCTTCTCCTCTACTATATAAGAAGGAAAGTTAAGCTATAACTAAAGCTTAGTTATATTTAGTATAGATAATAAGCTGCTTATAATATAGTCGATATACGCCGAACTAGCCTAAGGCGTTATAATAATTACAGGGTAACCTTTATAGAGGTACTTGTCTGTATCTAGTAGGGTTAATATTATTAGATAGTATATATATATAATTAGTCTGTATAATATCCTTTTATACTTATAAGTAATTAAGAGGAGATAAGTCCTATTATATAAAAATAATACTTAGATTAATAATTAAAGAGTAAACTATAAAAGCTATCTAGATAGTATTAACTATATTATATATCTAGCTTTTTAGTATAGACTGCTAAAGCTGTTGTCGGTCTTATCGGTCTTTAGTTTAATCGACTAGACCGCTAGCAGTCCTATTAGTCCTAACCCTAACTCTAATAGTAACTAGCAGGTAGACTCTATAATCTAGTGCTATTAGTTTAGTACTTAAGTATCTAATCTAGGTTTCTTATATAACCTAACCGAGCGCCTTTAGTATACCTAATCTTAGATTATAATATTATTCCCTTCTTCTATTAATCTTTCGTCTTTAAAGATCTATAAGTTATTTTCCTACTCTTTCTTATATATATTTATACCTTCTTAATCTATTATATCTAGTAAAGTTACTAAATCTATTTATAAAAAGACTAAATAAGTTAGTTCTCTTTAGCTTACTATTTTAAGCTATTATTCCGAAATACCTATCTGCTCTCTTTATAAATCCTATAAGATTCTTTATTTAGCCTCTAAAGAGGATTTATCTTATTATACTAAGTATATATATAGTAAGCGTAGCGACTGTAATATATATAGGTTAACTCTTACTTAAATATAGAAGATTACCTATTAATATTCCTTATTAAAAGCTTAGCTAGATATTACTAAAGAGGTAGCTTTAAAAACGAATACGAAAGTATCTTACCTTTATAAATAATATTATCTTTAGGCTAATAAAATAGCCCGCGCTATTTATTATAGCCTTAATACTATTAAGGATTTAGATAAGGTTAAGGCTAAAGAGGCTTATAAAGCTAAGCTTACTATTAAAATAGAACCTTATATTATTCCTATAAAAGATAGTATAGTATTAAAAGAAATCGATTAGAGTATAGTAGATCTAATTAGTATTAATCTGAAGTTAGTTAGTAGTTTTAAAATAAATATAAGTTTTAGGTCTAGTTAATAGGTCGCCTTTATACTAGTAACTTATTTCTACTAGTAATAGAGTTCTAATAGTAGCTTAGTTATTTTATTAGTAGAGATCTTTTTCTACTAGTTATAATCCTTTTCTTACTAGTAACCTATAGTTATAACTAGTAAGATCTTTTACTATTAGTAAGATTCGTTAGTATTAGTAAAAAGCGTTCTAATTAGTAGAACTTTTTATAACTAGTAGAATCCTTTTCTACTAGTTACGTCTAATATAACTAGTAGTATAGGTCTATTATTTAGCTATAGTTTTAGTATTAATTATCTTAACCGGTCTATTAGTTAACTAGTCTTATTTATAAGTTTATTAGTATTCGTTAAGTAAGGCCTTATAGTATTTTAGGTTCTCTATTAGTTCTTATATATTTTCTAACTAGTTATAACCTTTTTATTTAACTAAGAATTCTTCTTATTATTTATTATATCGTAATCTTAATATTATTTCGACTTTATATTTTTATACTTTATAGTTTAGTTTTATATCTTTATCGAGTATTATATTTTTAAGTGCCGGCTTAAGTAATAAAATATAAAAGTCTAAGTATATCTTTATTCTTAGAAGTAATAAAAGTTTATAGTTAACGTCTAAGAGCTTCTTAATAATCTTAAATATTTTAAGTTTCTTAAGATTAAGTTTTTCGCTAAGTCTTTTTATTTTAATATTTCTATGTAATAAATAGACTTTATCCCCCTCTTTTAAAGTAGGTGCTTTTAATTATTTTCGATTATAATATATTATTATTTATTAGCGAATAAATATAAGTTTTTTAAAGATATATTTATATAATTTATAAATCTCGTTTATACGCTTTATTACTTCTATATTATCTTTTCTAAGTAATAGTTCTCTATAGATCTTAAGGTTATACCTATAGTTAATATAGAATAATAATATTCCTATTATATTTATATCCGGGCTATTATAGGTAAGTTATACTAATAGTAGGAGATTAACCTAATTATTTTATTTATAGTTAATATAGCTTTTAAGGTAGGCTTTAACGATCTACTTAAGCTATTCTATCTGTCTATCTATTTATAGATAAAAGGCTATTAAAAGCTTATATTTAACTCTTAGCCTTCTTATAAGTCTTTACTAAAACTTTAAAATAAACTTTATATTATAATCTATAACTAGTTCTTTAGGTAATCTATACTAGTTAATAACGTTTTATAAGGTTACGTATAATAATTCTTCTGCTATTAAAGATTTTTAGTAAGGTATAAAATAAGCGTATTTAGTAAGCTTATTTACTATAACTAAGATACTATTATAAAGTACTTATATTATAAGTTCTTTAGACTTTAATAGCTTAACTATAAAGTTTATTATAACTAACTTCTATAGTCTTATTATAATTAGTAAAGCCTTTAGTTCTTTATAAAGCTTATATTATACTACTTTACTTTTATTATATATATTATATTCTTTAAGTATTATTATAACGTATTATTATATTTTAAGAAATTTATAATATTATCTAATTCGTTTAACTATTAAGGTAATTCTTTAGTATTTATAAGCTAATGCTTTATATATTTATTAGATAAGCTTACTTTATAGGTTTTCTAGTATATAGAGTTTTCCTGCTTAAAAGAGTATTCCGTTTTCTTCATAAATGTCCTCTTTTTCTTTTAGTAATATTTATTACTATAATTCTTTAAGTTCTGTTTCTTATTCTAGATCTAGTATTACTCGTAGTATTACGCTAAGCTATTTTAGTTCTTAAGTAATACTACCGTCTAGTCTCTATATAATATTTTATTTATAGTTTAGCCTTTTACTTTCTATATTAGCTCTGCTGTTTTCTAATCCTTTCTTATAATAGATCTTTAGATCGAATTATAATAGGAATTCTGCCTATTATATTTATCGTTTATTTAGAACTTTAGTTATTATAAACTAAACTAAGTTCTTATAATCTAAATATACTTTTATCTAATATTTTATACTAATTAGATATAATTCCTATTCTATAAATACTTCGATAATTACTATTAATTCTTTATTATAGATCTAGTAATTAAGTTCTAGTTTATTAAGTTTCTTTAAGATAAATACTACTAGGTATAGCTTACTATTTATATCTTATTATCTGAGTTATTTTTTAAGTATAAAGTCTAATATATCGGTTTTAACTTTAAATAGTTTATTTAGGTTTACTTCTATTAAAACTAGTTTTAAAGTAATTATATTCTTAATCTTATTAAATACCTTTTATACGCTTATAGTCTAATTAAATAGTATATCTTTCTTTATAAGATTAGTAAGAGATATCGTATATTTACTATAGTCTTTGATAAATTATTAGTAAAAGTTTATAAATCTTAAAAAGCCTTTAACTTTTCTTAGGTTAGTTAGCTTTAGCTATTCTCTAACTACTATAATTTTTAAATCTTATATTTTAATTTCTCTAAGTAATATAGTATATCTTAGAAAATCTACTTTCTTAACGTAAAAGAAACTCTATTCTAGTTCTATTAGTAATTTTACTTTTTATAGTGCTTAGAGTATTTAATATATGTACCCTTTATACTTACTTTCGTTTTTAGAGTAAATAAGGATATTATCGAGGTATATAACTATAGTAATATCTAAATATTTTCGTAGTATATAATTAATTATAGCTTAAAAAGTAGCTAAAGCGTTAATAAGTCCGAATAGTATTACTAGGTACTTATAGTATCTATAGCGTATTTTAAACGCTATCTTCTATTCTTTTTTTTTATATAGATTAAATTATAGGCTCTTTTTAGGTTTAGAGCTATAAATACTTTAGCTCTATATAATCGGTTTTTAAGTTCTTTAATTAAAGGTAAGGGGTAACGGTTTTTAACTGTAATTTCGTTAAGCTATTAGTAGTCGACGTATAGTCTTAATTTTCTATTCTTCTTTAGAATAAACAGGATTAGGTATCTTACCGGTAATATCGATTATCGTATATAACCTTTTACTAGGTTTTCTTTAAGGTACTTTTAGAGTGCTTTAAGTTATTCTTCGTTTAACTTATATATCTATTAGAACTTCGGCTATATTTCTTCTTTTAAGGGTATTTTATAATCTTATTAATTATATTTAGATAGTCCGGTATTTAAAACTCTTAAGAATAGCTTAGTATATTTCTTATATTTTGTTTTAGAATATAGTCTTTAAAGTTTTATCCTGCTTCCTTTACTTATTAAAAGTAGCTTATAAATCTTTTAAGCGGCTCTTATATATTTTTAACTATTCCCTTATATTATTATTACTATTCTTAACGTAATACTATTCTTTATTATATTATTGTTATAGTTTTTACTAGTTTAGCTTTTTACTATATTTATTTTTTATATTTATACTATTTTACTTCCTCGAGTATTTAAGTTATTTTTACTAACTGCTATCTTCTTTTAATTATATTAACTTTTCTAATAGTCTCCTTAGCTTACTATAGTAATTCTAAGTATAGTTATATTATCCTTAATTTATTTAAGAGCGCTATTGTTATCTTTTTAGTAACTAAATCCTTCTTTAAGGTATTATACTATTATATAGCTCCCGGAGCTAGTAGTTCTCTAAACTCTTCTAAAGGTATTATTAAGTGCGTTTAAGCGTTACTTCCTTAGACTATCCTTAGTAACTAAACTCTTTCTTACTAAGCTATTAATTATTTCTTTAACTAAAGTATAGCTTACTTAATTAATCTAGCTAGTAATTTAATTAATATATAAATTATACTTTCTAAACTATATAATACTTAGTATTATATTATAATTTAGAAGGTCTATAATATCGAAGCTAAGAGTTTTATAGTGCTATTAGATAGTAACGAGGAGATAATTAGTCTTATTATTAATTTATCTGTTATTATAAGTAACGTTAGTTCTTTCGATTATTCTAAGTTAGTATAGTTTTTTCTCTCGATAATAAGTTAGTTAATGCTTATTAACTGCTTATAGAGAGATAAAGTTCTTTTAAGCGCTACTATCTAATAGTATATATAGTTTAGTTTTACTAATTTATATTTCTAATTATAAGTAGTTATATTTATTTCCGCTTATTACGTTAAAGAACTTTCTTAGTCTTTTACTATTAGATAGCTCTATTCCTAATAGCTTAACTTATTTTT